>CM062293.1:416293978-417545368 GCA_031216915.1 Pictodentalium vernedei | reverse complement strand
GTGGTGAACAGTTGGTACACCAAGCTACTATGGGTATAGTCTATATTAAAACTGCGAGTGTAGGTGTATTGGGGGAAATTACTTTCATAGCCTTGATCAAACTGAAGTGCAAACACTTTCATTTTGACAACTGGCCTGAAAATGTGAGCTCAGGTGTACTCTTGATGAAAAAAGAGTTTCAGGTATATACATACGGTGGTCAATAATTTTTGATCTTGCAAATGGTATGATTCCACAGTGATGCGGAGGGGAAAGTGGACAGAGAATTCCGACCGGATCGAGACTTAGTTGAAATGCTCTGTCGGCTTTTGTGATCATACAGCCAAATTAAGGAAAGTTCAGCCAACTGTTACACTGCCCACATTAAAGGACTAACACACAAGCATTGGTAAATGGGTCTTCAATACTATACCTATAAAATGAAACATAACTTGTTCACCACAGTAATCAAACGCGCATCTAGCCTACATTTCGCGAGAGTTTCTAGTGCGTGGATAAATCTTTACATAGAATGTGGGGTCGAGGCGACGGTGTGTGTGTGTGTGTGTGTGGAGGGGGGGGGGGGGGGGATTTAGTGATTTTCGAACTACATTTCACGGGGTTTTCAACTATTTATTTATTGGTGTTTAAGGTCACATGTTTCTGCACAATGGCTTATCATAACCACAACATGGAGGTAAAGCCAAGTTTAGTCAATCGTTTATACCAATGTTGCCCATTTTAAAGGACTTCCACCCCAAGCATTGGTGAATTGGTCCTATTTTACCGGTAAAGCAGAGTTAGTTTGTTTCCCACAGTAAATATGCACTGCATCACTTTCCGGGGTTCCCATGGGGTGAATTTACTAACTGAAATCACATTTCGTCCCTTAGCTCTGAATGCAACAAAGAATTCCAAGTCAAGACCCACAGAAGTAAATATTTCAAGTACAAAGCAAGAGAGTACATTCGGATTTCTTCGTATAGTTTTCTCAAATGTTGGAGGTTTGCAACCGGGGTGTTACAGTTGGAAAATCGGACAAGGGCAGCCCCCCCCCCACCCCCGACTGGGATGTGGCGACAGAGGGGTGTGTGTGAGTGTGTGTGTGTGTGTGTGTGTGTGGGGGGGGGGGGGGGTCACCCCCTCCCCAACTGGCCAAAATTTCCAACAGTTGGAAATTAGGACGGCATGTCATGAGTAGTTGGAAATTCCATCTATCTGGATTTTAGAGTTTCTTTAGTGGTGATGCTGATGTCTCCTTTACTTCTCAAAATCCCAACTCTGGTTTCAAATTGGCAAAAATTCCAACTCTTACTATTTACAACTACAGTATAAGCAATATCGAGCTTCATAAGTATGCACGATGTCCATCGGTATGAGATGTCTATAGTACGTTTACTTATCGTAATAAAAAAAATCCTCGAAATGCACTTCAAGAAAATCACATCATGTAAAATCGTTATCCTGAGTTAATTCCATAATTCACAGTTACAAAATGATGAAACATCGAAAATTGATCCTTCCTGCATAAGATCTGATTTAATGTTAGGACAGTGTGAATTGCTTAAAGTTCTCAGCTTGAGCATTTGTTTAGCACATATTCAATTCCCAGAATAATACCAAATAATAATAACCTGATGATAATTCTATCGTAAATGTCACGGTTGGCATTTCAGCTGTAGAATCAATTTTATGCTCCCTTTCATGGCTTCATTTTCAAAATTTTTCTCGATAGTGAATTTCCAACTAGGGGGAAGGACCTGGAAAGGGTTCCCCCCCTCCGCTAGTTGAAAATTCACTACCAATCGAAAGCCCCCCCCCCCAATCGAAAACCTCTAACCATGCCCCTGACTCCCCCACCCCACCCCAGCCGACCCCCCCCCCCCCCCAAACCAAAACTCTAGCTATGTGCCTGAGAATGGAAAATTGTTTAAAAGTTATGAAGTTCAATTATACAGCAAGACATTTATAAATTTATCTCCAACGTTTTATGACATGAAACAATAAAACTGCGATCTATCAATGTTTAAAAATAAAATTATTAAAAACACAAGCACTGATATACAAATATAATAGTAAAAATGTAAACAACATTATGACAGTTCTCCAAAGTTTGAATGTAAATGAGTACACACTAATTTCCTCAAAATTAAAAGAAACCCCAGAAGTAACAAGAGGTCCCAAGGGACCATAATCTTTCACCTGATAAAATTGTTTAAAGAAGGATTTATAATGTCATATTCAACATGTTAATATAGTTAATTATATTATTAACTTTTGAAGGCCTTAACCCTTTAACTAACATGAAAATCAGACGACACTTGCAAAAAAAATTCTTCAAAAACTATTATTTTCATTTTTGTCTCAAAAACACAGGTTGTGACCCCTCATTGGGACAAGCTTGACAAGCTCGTTCCAATGAGGGGTCATAACCGATGTTTTAGAGACAAAAAATGAAAAAAAATAATGAAAATTAATTGGCGATATTTAAGAACAGCGCTGGCCGGTTTTGACTGTTACGTTTGGTAAAGGGTTAACAAAATATTTTATGCTGTGGAACACCGAATTACAGAATTAATTTCTTAAATATGATGAAGTTTCTGGTGCAGTCCAAAGACAATAGCAGACAGGTTTCAATTTTTATCCAAGTTCACACGATAAAGTTGATTTTTGTGTCGTCTGCCCCACGAACTGGGGAGGAACATATAGGGATTACTTTTGTCATCTTGCGTCGTCCGCGTCGTCTGCGTCGTCGTCCACGTCGTATGCGTCGTCCGCGTCACACTTTCTCTTATCCGCCACTCCTCTTTAACCTATGAATGGATTTTGATGAAACTTTCAGTGATTCTTTATCACATAATGGCATTGTGCACCTCCTATTTTATTTTTTGATCTGCTATATTTTTTCCAGAGTTATGCCCCTTTTCCACTTAGAATTCTGTCTGAAACGCCACACTTTCTCTTATCCGCCACTCCTCTTCAACCTATGAATGGATTTTGATAAAACTTTCAGTGATTCTTTATCACATAATGGCATTGTGCACCTCCTATTTTATTTTTTGATCCGCTGTATTTTTTCCAGAGTTATGCCCCTTTTCCACTTAGAATTCTGTCTGAAACGCCAGGCGACACACGTCTTCCATGGAAGACTCACATCTAAGTAATATTATCTATTTACCAAAAACAACTTTCTTAGTAGACCCTGCAGAATGCCAACACTATAAAAATGGAGGAACTTTGGGAATTTTTTTCAAACAAGTTAGGAAAATAGAAAATACAAAGTGCTGAGAGGTTTTGATTTTTCAGATTCGGTTTGATTTCAGGTAAAAAAGCTCGGTTTCAGTTCAGTTTATCTATGTGTTAACCCTTGACTGGTAGAGTGCTGTAAGCCCATATTTGGGCTTTATTCTGAAGTGCAGGTGTCATAACTTAAAGCCTTCATATTCTGAGGATGTGCTTCCTGTTATCTTTGAAGTGAAATTATTAAGTTTGTGTGGATTTGTCTTGTTACAATTTATGGGAGAGTGCCCATAGGTACTCTCCAATAAATTGTAACAAGCCAGAGAAAGTCAAGTGAAAACATTTTGAGGACCGAAAATAATTCAGAACTCTACCAGTGAAGGTCCTGGTGATTTTATACATTTTTGCTATACTTTGAAAGTTTACCTCCTGTGGCTTGGCAGCTGTTTCTAGTTAAGTCTTGGCTGCCTACAGTGGGATTGAACTCAGGACCTCTAGCACAGAAGTCCAACAGTCTACCACTGAGCCACCATGCTCCTTTCTTATTTTAAATGGGTTTAAACAAAGAAAAATAGTCAAACATTCAAAATGATTCTCTTCCTTGTATGACTCTACCTCCGGCACTCAAGGCATATGCCTTTTTTTCTCATTGTTTAACTCTTTTTTTTTTTTGAAGATCCTGGCCACACATTGTTTAAATGCCAATTGTGGCTACTTTTGACCGTGGATTCGATAATTCGTTTGGGTTTTGACCACACGGTCACGCTGACAGCAGTTATGTTTATTATAATATGCAAACAGGGAGATAGTTTCCGGTGAAGGAGATTTGTCACATCTGTCAGTGTAAAACGACGATAAAAGACACTGATTGACACTTGTGTTAGTATAGTTGGTTGCAAGAAAAAACTAAATTCACAGCATCGTCCAATCGCAGCTTATCTAAAAGCGCGAATGCATCATTTTCAACCCATCTTCAATCGGTCCTTTGCAGACATCAACACACAGCTGCGACAAATTCCATGGTTACTTCCATGGTTACTAGGAAGTAAATAACTTCACAACATTGTGGGGAAATCAACACGCTCAATACAGTTCCAGGTTGCTTGGAATATACTTTGAGAAAAAGTGATTTCTGAAGCATTCTGCTTACTTTGTCATGAATATTGCCTTATTTTATGTGTATCGTCCGGATTTTATACACTTGGTTATTTTTTTTTTCAAATCATATTTTGCAGTTATGACATTAACAGCTCAAGTATTCGCTGTAACCTGTTTGCAAATCTGTTCATACATTGTCTCGAGCAAAATATAGAACTTTAGTGAGCACGCTCACATACCCCATGTGCCCCGATATTTCAGGCTCGGAAATCTGTAATTTTTAGGAAAATGACCGGAAATCTGTTACTTGTATTTTGCAGAGTCCAGGGCCCGTAATTTCAACAAAAATGAGCTGAGCAGAACGAAACGCAAACTTGATCTGTAAGTCATTGTGGTAGACTCACATACTAAAATGGCCATAATTTTGATAATATCTGAAAGCGTGTAGAAAAAAAATCCAGAAAAGTCGAAGGGCCGTAATTTCGGTACAAATCAGTGGAGCAAAACAAAATGCAAACCTGATCTGTAGGCCACCATGTTAGACAAACATACCAAAAATCAGCTCAATATCTGGAAGCATGTAGAGAAAAAGCCTGGAAAACTGTAATTTTGATGAACTTTTCAAAGTCTATGGGGCCGTAATTTTGGTAAAAATCAGTGGAGCGGAACAAAACCCAAACTTGTTCTGTAGGCCACCATGTTAGACTAACATACCAAAAATCAGCTCAATATCTGGAAGTGTGTAAAAAAAAAGTCCGGAAAACTGTAATTTTGATGAATTTTTCAGAGTCCAAGGGCCGTAATTTCGGTACAAATCAGTGGAGCAGAACAAAATGCAAACTTGATCTGTACCCCACCATATCAGACTAACATACCAAAAATCAGCTCAATATCTGAAAGCGTGTAGAAAAAAAGTCCGGAAAACTGTAATTTTGATGCATTTTTCAAAGTCCAAGGGTCGTAATTTCAGTAAAAATCAGTGGAGCGGAACAAAACGCAAACTTGTTCCGTAGGCCACCATGTTAGACTAACATACCAAAAATCAGCTCAATATCTGGAAGTGTGTAGGAAAAATGCCCGCAAAACTGTAATTTTGATGAACTTTTCAAAGTTCAAGGGCCGTAATTTCGGTAAAAATCAGTGGAGTGGAACAAAATGCAAACTTGATCTGTAGTCCACCATGTCAGACTAACATACCAAAAATCAGCTCAATATCTGGAAGTGTGTAGAAAAAAAGTCCGGAAAACTGTAATTTTGATGAATTTTTCCGAGCCCAAGGGCCGTAATTTGGGTCAAAATCAGTGGAGCGGAACAAAATGCAAACTTGATCTGTAGGCCAGCATTGTTAGACTCACATACCAAAAATCAGCTCAAAACCTGGAAGCGTGTAGAAAAAAAGTCCGGAAAACAAGCAGGACTGACTGACAGATGGACAGACTGACGGACTGATGGACTGACGGATGGACCAGTCAAAAACATTATACCCCTGCAACTTCGTTGCGTGGGGTATAATAAAGGACTTGATCATGTCTTTTCATTCTGACGATCACCAAAATGTGTATTTCTGCAACAACCACATTGTAATCACATGACCGGAATAAACATCAGTGTAACATGGCCACATCCGGAACATCCAAAATTTGTGTTGGTTGTATTGCATTCCGACATCAAAACACACCAGAGTGTGTGTCATAAAAATGCTTTCTCCAAGTCTGTAGTATGTTATCATTACATTGAAGACAAGGCTTTCGAATTACCGATCATTTCGTGGTTTTACTGGTTCGTTACTTATGCCATTGGCAAATTAATGTTCATCAAAATCATAAAATTCACTTTTTTTCCTGAAAAAAATTATATGTGCCTTTCCTTACTTCTCTTATCTGTTTCTGAGGCATTGAGAAAAATGTCAACAAATTGACCAAAGCTATGTTGGACGACCCCTTAAGGGTTAAGAACATGAACATATAGTAAACAACATGACAGGCTCCTTAACTTGGAAAACAACGCAATAGTTTGTACGATACAACAAAAATCCTTGTCTGTAAATATCTCTATTGGGTTCAGCCTAACTTCCCTTTGATCATAATAAATAATAATTACAGAAATAAAATAAAATAAAAAACCGCATGCCAGCATGCAATTTTACAAATAATGGTCTAAGAAACAGATCTACTTTGTGTGGTCTAATAACTGTTGTGTTCTCACGGTCACATTTTCTACCTTATTGACTTGTCAATAAGGGAAATGAAAGTGTCAATGACACTGTAGCTTAACTTGTGTGTTGTGTTTAATGAAAAGGATAATGTTCAATGTTTATGAAAGGATTATGAAACAAGTGTTTGACCACTGAGGTGGTATTAGTCCCCTACGGCGCTTTTGTGACATAAGGTGTTTTTCTCACAGAAGACACTAGAGTATATAAGCATCTTGGATTTTTTTTTAAAAATATTGAGCGTGCATAATCCCCTCACAACCCTTTATCCATGTACCATATATGAAAGGCGTAGCTTGAACCATGTTGGAGGGAGGGATGGTAACATAAAATAGAGAAAAAAGCTTAAAAAAACACAACAAAAATGGCCGCCATTCTGCCATCTTGGATTTTGAAAAATAAATATTGACTGTGCATCATCCCCTCAGAACCATTTATCCATGTACCAAATATGATAGGTGTAGCTTGAAGCATATTAGAGGGAGAGGTGGTAAAAACAGACAGACAGACAGACGGACAGACAGACAGCTGTTAGATTTTGAAAAAAAAATATTGAGCGTGCATAATCCCCTCACAACGTCCTTATTCCATCCATATATGAAAAGTGCAGCTTGAACCATGTTGGAGGGAGTAGTGGTAACATAAAACAGAGAAAAAAGCTTAAAAAACACAACAGAAATGGTTGCCATGGTGCCATCTTGAATTTTGGAAAAAAATTATTGAACGTGCAACATCCCATTACAACCCTCTATCCATGTGCCAGATATAAAAAGTGTAGCTTGAACCATGTTGGAGTGAGGGGTGGTAACATAAAATAGAGAAAAAAAGCTTAAAAAACACAACAAAAATGGCCGCCATGCCGTCATCTTGGATTTTGAAGAAAAAATATTGAACGTGCCTCATCCCCTCCCAACCCTCTATCCATGTGCCAAATATGAAAGGTGTAGCTTGAACCATGTTGGTGGGAGGGGTGGTAACATCAAAATAGAGAAAAAAAGCTTAAAAAACACAACAAAAATGGCCGCCATTCCGCCATCTTCGATTTTGAAAAAAAATTTTTGAGCGTGCATCATCCGCTCAGAACCATTTATCCATGTACCAAATATGAAAGGTGTAGCTTGAACCATGTTGGTGGGAGGGGTGGTAACATCAAAATAGAGAAAAAAAGCTTAAAAAACACAACAAAAATGGCCGCCATTCCGCCATCTTGGATTTTGAAAAAAATTTTTTGAGCGTGCATCATCCCCTCAGAACCATTTATCCACGTACCAAATATGAAAGGTGTAGCTTGAACCATGTTGGTGGGAGGGGTGCTAACATGAAAAAGAAAAAAAAGCTTAAAAAACACAACAAAAATGGCCGCCATTACGCCATCTTGGATTTTGAACAAAACATTTGGAGCGTGCATCATCCCCTCAGAACCATTTATCCATGTACCAAATATGAAAGGTGTACCTTAAAGCATGTTGGAGGGAGAGGTGGTAACATAAAAAACAAACAGACAGACAGACGGACGGACGGACGGATGGACGGACAGACAGACAGACAGACGGACGGACGGACGGACGGATGGACGGACGGGCAGACAGACGGACAGAGTGCAATCCTATAGTCCCCTTACGGTTCCCGTAGGGGACTAATAAGACAAGAATTGTGATAATTGGGAATATGTTCATTTCTGTTCCCTGTATGCTATGTTTATGATAAAAATAATATGAGGTGTACACTGTACTAAAGAGCTGAGGGGTGGGTTAATATGACCTCACAGTTAATGTATGTGGCCCTCACAGTTAACGTATATCAACAAAAGTTACCAAGTTACAGTGAAATTATTCCAAAACGAGTCATCCTATCAAGTTACATTAAAATCCCTTCATAAATATGGCCTGTAGACTGTGCTAAAGGTTTTCGGGCTTCGGGCCCCTGTAGCTGTCAGTTTCTCAATTGCGTCCATAGGGGACGTTCTCATCTAGACATTATATGAAGTCAACCTACCAAGTTACAATGAAATCCCTTAATAAATATGACCTGTAGACTGTGCTAAAGGTTTTTGGGCTTTGGGCTCTGGCAGCCATCATGGTTGAATGATCGCAACCAAAAGGGGACATTCTCATCTGGGCATCATCTGGAGTGATCCTACAAAGTTACAATGAAATCCCTTCATAAATATAACCTGTAGACTGTGCTCAAGGTTTTTGGGCTTCGGGCCCCTGAAGCCATCACAGTTGACCAATCACGACCAAAAGGGGATGTCATCATGTAGGCATTATATGGAGTCAAACTTACGGGTTACAATGAAGTCCTTCCATAAATATGACCAATACACTATGCTAAAGGTTTTGGGGTTTTGGGTTCGGGCAGCCATCAAGGCTGATTGATCGCGACCAAAAGGGGACGTTCTCATCTAGACATTATTTAGAGTCATCCTACCAAGGTACAATGAAATCCCTTCATAAATATCACCTGTAGACTGTGCTAAAGATTTTCGGGCTTTGGGCCCCTGTAGCCAACACAGTTGCCTAATGGTGTCCAAAAGGGGCTGTTCTCATCTAGACATTACATGAAGTCAACCTACCAAGTTACAATGAAATCCCTTCATAAATATGATCTGAAGACTGTGCTAAAGGTTTTCGGGCTTTAGGCTTGGGCAGCCATCATGGTTGAATGATCGCAACCAAAAGGGGACATTCTCATCTGGAGTGATTCTATGAAGTTACAATGAAATCCCTTCATAAATATGACCTGTAGACTGTGCTCAAGATTTTCGGGCTTCAGGCACCTGTAGCCATCACAGTTGACCAACCACGGCCAAAAGGGGATGTCATCATCTAGGCATTATATGGAGTCAACCTAACAAGTTACAATGAAATCCTTCCATAAATACGACCTACAGACATGCTAAAGGTTTTTGGGCTCGGGCATCCATCAAGGCTGAATGATCATGACCAAAAGGGGACGTTCTCATCTGGACACTATTTGGAGTCATCCTACCAAGCTACAATGAAATCCCTTCACAATTATGACCTGTAGACTGTTCTAAAGGTTTTCGGGCTTTGGGCCCCTGAAGCCGTCACAGTTGCCCAATCATGTCCACAAGGGGACGTTCTCATCTAGACATTATATGAAGTCAACCTACCAAGTTACAATGAAATTCCTTCATAAATATGAAATGTAGACTGTGCTCAAGGTTTTTGGGCTTCGGGCTTGGGCAGCCATCATGGTTGAATGATCGCAACCAAAGGGGACAATCTCATCTGGGCATCATCTGGAGTGATCCTACGAAGTTACAATGAAATCCCTTCATAAATATGACCTGTAGACTGTGCTCAAGGTTTTCGGGCTTCGGGCACCTGTAGCCATCACAGTTGACCAATCACGACCAAAAGGGGATGTCATCATCTAGGCATTATATGGAGTCAACTAAACAGGTTACAATGAAATCCTTCTATAAATATAACCTTATGCCTATGCTAAAGGTTTTTGGGCTCAGGCACCCATCAAGGCTGAATGATCATGACCAAAATGGGACGTTCTCATCTAGACATTATTTGGAGTCATCCTACCAAGTTACAATGAAATCCCTTCATAAATATGACCTGTAGACTGTGCTAAATGTTTTTGGTGCTTCGGACACCTTTAGCCGTCAAAGTTGCCCAATCATGTCCAAAAGTGGACGTTCTCATCTAGACATTATATGAAGTGAACCTACCAAGTAACAATGAAATCCCTTCATAAATATGACCTGTAGACTGTGCTTAAGGTTTTCGGGCTTCGGGCTCGGGCAGCCATCATGGCTGAATGATCACAACCAAAGGGGACAACCTCATCTGGGCATCATCTGGAGTGATCCTACAAAGTTACAATGAAATCCCTTCATAAATATGACCTGTAGACTGTGCTCACGGTTTTCGGGCTTCGGGCACTTGTAGCCATCACAGCTGACCAATCACGATCAAAAGGGGATGTCATCATCTAGGCATAACATGGAGTCAACCTAATAGGTTACAATGAAATCCTTCCATAAATATGACCTTTTACCTATGCTAAAGGTTTTTGGGCTCGGGCATCCATCAAGGCTGAATGATCGCGATCAAAATGGGACGTCCACATCTAGACATTATTTGGAGTCATCTTACCAAGTTACAATTGAAATCCCCTCATAAATATGACCTGTAGACTGTGCTAAAGATTTTCAGGCTTCGGGCACCTTTAGCCGTCACAGTAGCCCAATCATTTTCAAAAGGGGACGTTCTCATCTAGACATTATATGAAGTTAACCTACCAAGTTACAATGAAATCCCTTCATAAATATGACCTGTAGACTGTGCTAAAGGTTTTTCGGCCTTCGGGCTCGGGCAGCCATCATGGTTGAATGATCGCAACCATAGGGGACAATCTCATCTGGGCATCATCTGGAGTGATCCTAAGAAGTTACAATGAAATCCCTTCATAAATATGACCTGTAGACTGTGCTCAAGGTTTTCGGGCTTCGGGCACTTGAAGCCATCACAACTGACCAATCACGACCAAAAGGGGATGTCATCATCTAGGCATTATATGGAGTCAACCTAACAGGTTACAACGAAATCCTTCCATAAATATGACCTTTTGCCTATGCTAAAGGTTTTTGGGCTTGGGCACCCATCAAGGCTGCATGATCGCGATCAAAATGGGACGTTCTCATCTAGACATTATTTGGAGTCATCCTACCAAGTTACAATGAAATTTCTTCATAAATATGACCTCTAGACTGTGCTAAAGGTTTTTGGGCTTCGGGCCCCTGTAGCCGCCACAGTTGCCCAATCACGTCCAAAAGAGGACTTTCTCATCTAGACAATGTATGAAGTCAACCCACCAAGTTACAATGAAATTCCTCAATAAATGTGACCTGTAGACTGTGCTAAAGGTTTTCGGGTTTTGGGCTCGGGCATTCGTCACGGTTGGCAGATCATGCCCAAATGGGGAAATTCTCATCTAGACATCATAAGGAGTCATCCTACCAAGTTACAATGAAATCCCTCCACATTAAACATGACCTGCAGACTGTGCTAAAAGTTTTTGGGTTTCGGGCTTGGGCAGCCATCACGGATGATAGATCATGCCCAAAAGGGGATGTTCTCATCTAGGCATTATACAGAGGCCTCCTACCAAGTTACAATGAAATCCCTTCATAAATACGACCTGTAGACTGTGCTAATGGTTTTCGGGTTTTGGGCTCGGGCAACCATACCGGTTGCCTGATTGCGACCAACAGGGGACGTTCTCATCTAGACATGACCCCAAACCTGCATATGAAATTTCGTGACGATCAGACAAGAACTGCGGGGTGTAGCCCGTGCTAAAGGAAAATGTGAACAGACGTCACAGACTCACAGACTAACAGACTTCCGCACGCGTGATGGCAATAGCTTATCTTGACTATGTCAAGTTAAGCTAAAAATGTGACAATGAGAACAATTCGCCCCTTTGCCCAATAGACTAACTGACGTGAGTCCACAGGGGCCACTAGTCCAGTTCACTCCCAATAAGGTACTGACCAGTTTATGAACAAACCCAGAAAAACCATTTAGCAGTTTTCTGCTCGGTCTTGTTGTTTGGTTTTCCAGTTTGCTGCAAAAACCCAGAACCAAACCGGAAAACTGAAAAATCTTTCAGCTCTAAAAACAGAAGAAATATTAAAATCGCTTTCCAAATATAGAAAACAGGGGAATGCGAGACACAGTGTGATTGTTTCAGATACTGTTATGAATTGATCATGTTAATTTTTATAGTAATACCAGAGTCTGGTTTTGGTCACAGAGTCAATGTAATGAAAAAACTTTTTTTTTCAGTTTACAGAAGTTACAACAACACTAACAATAACAATTTTCAGAACAATGTCTAAATAACAAAACACTACGTCCCATGTAATCAGTGAAATATCTGGTAGGATATCCATGTAAACAAGGAGCAATGCCACTGATATCCCCCGCCAAGAAGTGGTTGACTGAAAAGGGGACAAAGTAGGGGTTTTGGCTTTTATCTGTAGTTTTATATTAACTGGTTGAGGGCTAAATTATTTTTCTAAGGTAATTTGAAACATGAGTATTTTTGTTCAAAGATGCATTGAAACTACCAAGGGATGCCTTAGTTTATGAAATTTTGTTCATGAACAATTGTTTTGTTACCATTTATTGGAGAGTGCCTGTTGGCACTCTCCAATAAATTGTAACAAAATAATTTTATATCAACATTTATTTTCTACTGCTAAGAAAACACCAAGCCTATGAAACAATATAAAGCCACTAAAGAGGCTTTCAGCACTTTTCAATAGAGCCATGATAGTGGCTTCTAGCACTCAACCAGTTAAAGTTTTCATCCAGAAACCATAAAAAATTGAAATTTCCTAAGTCGAAAAAAAGTAAAATATAAATGCATAACTTTAGAAAAAATGATTGGACCAAACTCGTTACTTGAGAATATCTTTTACCCCCTAATGGTCCATCAGCATACCAAAGATCATTCAAATCTGACATGCACTGATACAGAGGTCAAAAGTTGTTATGGATGGATGGTTGAATGGACAGATCCCATTGCTTGATCCCCCACCAAAACAAAGTTTGTGGGGGATAAAAATGGGGGAAAAAAATTAGTTTGTATTTCTTACCCAGTCCTCCACAAATACCACTGATCATAAAATATCTTAGCCAGGCAAAATGAAATGGAGGAGACAAATCATTTTCTGCTGCCATTGTCCCCCTACCCCCCACTTCTTTTCAGCTCGTGCTGGGTTCAGAGTGTGTAACCCCCCCTCCCCCCCCCCCCACCCCACCCCCATAGATGAAGATCCAGGTACTAACATTTCATGTCAAATTAACTGGTAGAGTGCTGGAAGCCCATATCTGGGCTTTACTCTAAAGTACAGGTACCACAACTCAAAGGCTTCATGCTCCATATTAATTCTGAAGTGAAATTTTTTAGCCTGTATGGATTTGGCTTGTTATAATTTATGGGAGAGTGCCTACTGTCACTCTCCCATAAATTATAACTGGGCAAAGACATGTGAACAAATATTGGTGACCAAAAATAATGTAGCACTCTACCAGTTAAGCATGCTATTATTTTTTCACCCTTTACACAACGTGGCGGCCAAACCTGTCAGTGCTATTCACAAAAATTACCGTTCTATTTACATTATTTTTTCATTTTTTGTCTCAGAAACTTATGAACCCTCATTGAGCTCATTCCAGTGAGGCATCTTAAACTATGCGTTTGACGTAAAAAGTTAATTTTTTTTAGTTATTCAAGAATTTTAATTGCAAATGTCATCTGTCATTCGTGTGAGGTAAAGGGTTAAAGGCTGAAGTACCCAGAAACTGGTGGTATAACTGGATATTAATTATTTATTTATTGCTGTTTAAGGTCACATATGTCTGCACAATGGCTAATCATGATCAGCAATATGGATACAAAGTCAAGTCTAGCTAATCGTTAACACACATTGCCAATTTTAAGGACCCCTCCCTCCACCCCTGATGGCTACACAGCTGCTTGCGAAAGATCTATAGTTTACATCTCCTACATGTACACACAGACCTACCACGGAACGATAGAACTCACCAGTTCTGAACAAATGTCTCCTACCATTCTTTTGTGGTTGTAAGGTCTATTTCTACAGATAAGTGCTATACATTCCCGAATTTTTCACAAGTGATCCATCATTGATTTATTTATTATTTTGTAACTCCTGGCATGCTGCTAGCAGATATTCCTGCCAAGGACGGGACATTGCATGCCACTGAAATAAGTTTAATTAGGGCATATTTAATCCAATTTTCTCTCTGTAAGTTGAATGGATTTTTTTACCAATGATCTCTTCTGTTAAATTTAGATGAATTTTTCATCAAATCTAGCCATGGCTGCTGTTAAGCAGCCATGGCTAGATTTGATGAAAAATACCTTGAAAATACTCAGCGGGCTTGGAGTTAAGGCCACCTTTTTCTGCATGATTGCTAATTGTGACATGGATATAAAGTCAAGTCCAGTCAATCATTTCTACCCATGTTATCCATTTTAGAGGACTTCCACCCCAGGCACTGGTGATCAGGTCCTATTTTATCAGTAAACACAGAGCTTGTTTACTGCAGTAAACAAGCACTGCTTCGCTTCCAAGGGTTCCCACAGGTAAGAGATCCATTATACCTGCCACTTGACTAGTGATATTAAACAACAGCTTTGATTAGCAATGTCTCAATCAAAAGTGTATACAGATTTTTGTGAGTGAACCTTACACTTGTAAACCCCAGTGCGAGAGCAAATTTGTTCACAAGCAAAAAATACATAGGTGAAGGACTATCTACTCGGATAATACCAGCATGTCACATTTAGTCTCATGCTGGTATTATCAAAGTAAGCAGTCTGGAGAAGGTTCTTTGGAGAATCAATATCATGAAATGATATTATGAGGGAAAGAAGAAATGAGAGTGAATTTTTGTAATAGTTAAATTACATCATCTTTTATACTAATACAATAACATCTTGACATATCTAAACAATGTTGTTCTATAATATAATTATGTGTGGCTAAATACATATAACAGCACTAATATTCATCAGGGTTTTCTTATGTGGTCTAGCTGCTTTTACAGTAACTCCCACTTAACTGATTTCTCATTAAGAGAATAATCCAGTTAACAGCATATAACTGTCAAACTCCAAAACTATTTACCATACCATCAATACAAATCTGACCTGATCATCAGTACAAATTTGACTTGTTAACTGGTTCAATGCTAGAAGCCACTATCAGAGCTTTCAAAAAATGAGGGTACCAGAACGAAAACGAACATTTTAGTTGTTCCGGTTCCATATTCAGTCAAACGCAAATAAAATTTTGTTTATATAAATTTGTTTTATTACAAATTATTGGAGAGTGCCTGCCAGCACTCTCCAATAATTTGTAATAAAATAAATTTAGATAAACAAATACAGATCACAAAAAATAATCTAGCCGTCAACCAGTTAATTGCAAAGCAGTCATAGAGTGAATCCATGAAAACTGAAGACCAAAATTATTGTCATTTAGGCCTGTAAAAAAACATTTCTTGTTTCTCAGGCAATTTTTCCTCAATTTTATGATGAGGGACGGAAACTTTTTTTTGTTAATCCCCAAAACCAAGCTAAAAATAGCAGGAATTGGAAATTTAAATATCCTGACACTAATATGTGGAGAAAAACTAGAGCACACTAGCAAATTTAACCAACTACATCTTGTTTGGAAGAGCTTTGTCAAACATAGGGTTGGTAAAATTTTTTAATTTTTAGTCCTAAAAATACAAACTGGTGTCATCAAAGAGATTTTTAGGTGAAAAAGAGGTGATGAGGCAAGTTTTCAATGATGAGGAAGATGCCTTAGAAACGAAAATTTTTTTTAATAGCCTTATCAAAAAAATGTCGACTCACAACCTGAAAATTACAACGCTACACAGACTAGAGTTATTTCGATACATTTATTTCCAATATTAACATTACTCACTGAGCTCTGTCAAACAAGATATATGTAATCAGTATTGTGATCACCATAATGGTGTTTTTCTCAATCAGATCGCAATTGGGTTGTGCCACATTCATACAAACTAGTTATTAACCACTAGCACGCTGGTAGTGCAATAGAATTTTCTCCAATTACTCAGACTGTTTTTCCCATCTTCAACTTTTAATTAAACCAATCATATCTAGTTTGACAGAATGCAGTTATATTTACAATCTGGTGGTCACGGTTACTGCTTCTTTTGACAAGACCAAAACCCAGTAAATTTTTCAGTTAACTTAACTGACAGATCTAATAGTAACTTCATACCTACCTGATTTATGCTCCCAATATTCTGGACCCACGACTTACCTCACAAGAACTTTTGTAACAATTCTCTATATTTATAAATATTTAACCCTTTACCTTACACGAAAGGCAGAATACATTTGCAAATAAAACTCTTGAATAAATAAATTTTTTTATTTTTTGCATCAAAGACATAGCTTATGATTCCTCAATGGAACGAGCTCAATGAGCTCGTTCCAATGAGGGATCATAAGTTTCTTTTTTGAGACAGAAAAATGAAAAAAATAATGAAAATTGAATGATGATGTTTGCGAATAGAGCTGGTCATACGTTGGGTAAAGAGTTGAGGGTGTATTACAGCCCAAACAATTTTTGCTATCCCTTGAACCAATCAAGAAACATTAAGAAGTTCAGGTTTTTTAAAAAGAATTTACAGATTGTTCATAAAAGGCCCTGCATTTTGAAATAATTTCCTGGCCTATCAATAGACATTGTAGAATGGACTTTCGGGCCTATTTAAGTGTTGTCAGAGTCTATTACATTGAACTGTAAGGCTTAATAAAATTAAAAATCTGTTTCTCAGGCCCTCCCGCATGGTCCTTTTGGCTGCTGCATGCACTCTTTTTATGACCAATGCAAACTTGAAAAAATAAAAATTAAATGGCTTATGTCTGATATTTTACACAAGTTAATAAAATTGATAAATTTTCCCTTGAGTGCAACAAGGCTTTGCAATGCTTTAGCATTGCAAAGCCTTGTTGCACCCAAGGGACAAAATACACCATCACCCTTGCTATTCTGTAGATTATGAGGCCTAAAACATAAAATAAACGAAGAATATGAACTTCTGATGGCAAAGAAATAATTACAAAAATAAAATATAATATAAAAAACCGCCCGCCCGCATGCAAATTTACAAAACTTGGCCTGAGAAACAGAACATCTACTTTGTGTGGCCTAATTGTAAAATATTTTTTGGGGGCTTACTGTTGGCCACGGAAAAAACATTTTCAGGGCAGATCTTGTGCCTTTCTGCCTCAGCCTTGACAAAATGCAAGGCCTGAACCTGATGAGTTATTGATGATATAAAGTTAACATATAAAAATACACTTATTAAAAAAAATATTTTAATGAATTTTCAGTTGTTCCCACGCACTTTTATGAACAATGATACAATCTGCATTAAAAGAAAACCTGAAAATAAGTGTAAACAGTGAGTAAATGTTCCGAAATTCATTCTGAAGCATTTTAATTTTTTCCATTGCAAAGTTTGTTGACATATGGAGATATGAAATTCTATGACTGTCCCATCAATTTTTATGATCATTTTCCATAACAATCAGCTAAGACACTTAGTTTGGTGAGAAGTGAACTACATATAGGTTATTACCACCAATGCGTTTCTGTGACAGTGTATTGAAGTTGAGACCTCATCTCTGGGCATGTATCGGAGAGTCTTTTAGGATGAATCAATATATGACCCAGAGGTGAGGTCGCAACTTTAATCCATTATCTCGGAAACCCACTTTTGGTAATAACCAGTTTATCTTACAATATTCCCTGCTTTTGTGACTTATTCGCATATATTTTGACAATCGTTCCGAATTTGTAAGGTGATTTTTTTATGAATGAAGATCATGACATCATGGTATTGCATTCTTGCGCTATTTATCATGTAATCCCCATTCCTTATCCTACTTGCACTATAACTGCTGAAGTTTGTAGTAGTGTTTCAGCTGTGTGTTTCTTCCATTTATTTTTCAGGTTTAATGTATTAGGCCAAAATGAAATATCATCTGGGTAAAAAATAATCTACTCTTAATTTATTTCACCGTGCTGTTGATTATTTATAAAGTGTAATCAATTTTTGATGAGTGCAAGTAAATAATATTCTCTTTCTGAATTGAATGGTTGCACATGTGGTTGCTACCCTCAACACAGATTTTTTATCTTACAACATTACTGAATTTAACTCCAATACAAGTAAAAACGTCTAGACAAAATACTAAGCTGTATTGAAAGTATCAATGGCACATGCAGTCATTTGATTCAGAAAGAGAAGATTTGAAACTGCACTCAATTGGAACTGAGTTGTTGCACATGATGAGGCCACCATTGTTGGTAATATTAATTAAATGATAAATAAATAACCAAGTCAACAAAATAAATAAGTGGACTAATTTATTTTTTGCCACGATGATAATTCTGGATAAGCCTACCATGTCTTAACTGGTAGAGTGCTAAATTAATTTTGGGCATCAAAATTTCTTCACATGTCTTTGCCTTGTTACAATTTATGGGAGAGTGCCTGTGGGCACTCTCCCATAAATTGTAACAAAGCAAATCCTAACAGAATAAATAATATCACTTCAAAGATAAAACGAAGCAAAACAACTGAATTTCAAGCTTTCAAGCTGCCGTACCTGCTCTTCAGAATAAAGCCCCAAAATGGGCTTCCAGCACTCTACCAGTTAAACATCAAAACGGAAACAAAGAAGCACACAGCTGAACTACTACAATAAACTTCAGCTGTTATAGTATAAGTGGAACAATGAGCGTGGATTACATCATGCACAATGCAAGTAAGCAATACCACAATGTCATAATCTTCATTTAAAAAAGAAGCAATTCAAAGATGCTGAATGGTCGTCGAAACAGACGCCGTTAAATACTATGCTCAATCTCTTCATTGTGCAAAAATGTCAAGAAATGGAGGAATATTGTAGGATTAATTGGTTATAACCACCACATGGGTTTTGGAGATGGTGCATTGAAGTCTAGATAATTTCCCTGGGTCATCATATATCAACTCATCCTAACAGACCCGTCGATATATGCCCAGAGACTAGATCTCGACTTCCATACACCATCTCTGAAACCCATGTCGTGGTAATAACCTATATGTGTTTTGTTTGGATGTTTTCACTTGTATTGGGGGGAAATATGTTCTTGTTGTAAGATAAATGAAAGTGTCAATGACGCTGTAGCTCCACTTGTGTAAGACATGTACATGTACATTATGTGACACACATCTAGGTAATGACCTGATAACAAAGGTACATGTAAAGTATTGTAAAGGTCTGTACTTAAATACTGACTGTAGCCTGTAACAAATGTACAGGTAAAGTATAGTAAAGGTGGGTGAGAGTTAGATGCCTCTAGCCAGAGCAGTAAGGAAAGTGCACTTACTGTGTGTAAGTAGCACTGAATAAATCAAAGTTTGTCTAATTTTCCGCCGGTGGCCATCGTGAAAATTCGGACCGCACCCAAAAACACTCGATCTCGCCCCAAGATGATAACAAAGGAACCCAATAAGTTACATGAAGATTGGTTCATAAATACAGACTCTAGCCCGAGTTGTATAGACATGTGTACTAACTGTGTATAAGTAGCACTGAATAAATCAAAGTTCATCTAATTAACATAATTTAGGCACGAGAAAAAAAACTGTATTATATGTGATTTATTCCATGTTGCTAAACATTCATACAAAGATTTATTCTAATCAGAACCTTCACATAGAAGTTCTGTACAAAAAACTGATTGCACTTAATTTCGGTACAAAATGGCCACGGCAGCCATCTTGAATTTTGGACTGCACCCAAAAACACTCGTTCTTGTCCCACAGTGATAACAAAGGCACCCAAGAAGTTTTGTAAAGATCGGTTCATAAATATGGTCTCTAGCCCAAGCCGTATTGAATTGTTGACAGACAGACGACGGGCCATGGCATAATCTCAAATTTGACTATGTCAAAGTTGAGCTAAAAAGGCTATTGGGGGATAGATGATATGATAAATCTACCCTCTGATATTCATTCTTAGGGAGCTTTCCAAGAAAGAGTGCTAAACAATGGTACAAGAGCTTTCCAAATTCCAACAACAGTTCTTCATGATTTACAAGGACTGCGATCAAATTTCCAGGTTTTCCAGGCCCTGTGTCTCCAAAAATTTATAAATTTCCAAGATTTTTAAGTTTTCCAAATCATGTACTATTTATTTATTATTGGTGCTTAATGCTACATCAGCAGCTTAGGCTACATCATGGCAACAAATGGTTATGTAGGATAAAAAGATTCCATCAGAAAGTGAAATATATGTTTTACTCCTAGCACTCTGGAAGTATTTCAAAATGTTTGATATTGACCCTATATTGCCCATGCAGAATGAAAAATTTAACAAATGATATCTTGTTTGACAGAGCTCAATGAGCTCTGTCAAACAAGATATAATTTATTAAATTCTCATTTGCATTGTGGGAAAAACGTATTGCTGAAAACTTTGGCAATTTTACATCAGTGTGCAGAGGGTTAAAAACATGAAAAGTTAAAAAATTTATAGTAATTTATATATTTTTTATACTTACCAATGACCCAGACATAGCTGGTGCTAACTCTTAAAATATAGGGCCAAACACAAATTTTGCCCCCCAATCCCCAAAATTTGCATCTAAAACTAAAGAAAACATGTCCTGAAAGGCTCTCCACACTTCGCCCCTACTGCGCATGCGCAGTGTCAAGGACGTTCCGAAATTGGCGCCATTAATCATTCTAATAACCAGTGCCTGGTAAGCGCTATGTACTCAGCGGGGAGGCAAGAGTTCCCAACTCCTGGGAGGGCCATCCCCGTCTGGGTCATTGGTAAGTATAAAAAATATATAAATTACTATAAATTTTTTAACATTTTTATACTGTACCAATGACCCAGACATAGCTGAATAGTAAAAAGGCTGGAGGGCCAAGGACATAGAGCAAAATGGAATACGCTCAATAAAATAAAATAGAGTCATCCCCTGTAGGGAAAAAGAAGTAATAGGCCTTACATGTATCTTTCTTATTTATGATAAATTAGAAAGATACAACACCTTCCAAAATTGAGCTTCATACATCCATGTACTCTATTAATATCCAATATAATCCTTATACTAATAATTTTTAAAGTAAGCCAATAAATAAAGTAAGTCTAGAGAATAGAGACTCTTATACTCCTAAAAGTGTCTGAGGATTGCATAATCATGTCCGTAGACATATGCAATATTCAAAAGCTATACTTTAAAAACTAAGACTTGAATGAATTTTAAAAACCTAAACTTCTCACTAAACAACCATCCCAATAACAGCTCAGAATTACTAACTCCGGAGGAGGTATCCCCTTGTTTTCATAGTAAAACAGGTGACCCAAGGGAACACCCTCCCCCCCCCCTTTTTCTTGCCCTGGGTCAAATAGCCCAGAGCGAAGAGGGCAGCCGAACGGAGACACTGCCGAAACAGACAGCCTACCTAGCTATAGTAGCAACTGTTAAGTGAATGACATTCTGAGCAGTAGATAATAGACCTAACAATAGAGGCCTGCAGAAATGGACTCGATATTTCTAAGATAAAATTCATGAATGTGGATGGCTGAGCGCAAAGAGCGGCCTTCAAAAATCTATAATAGCGACACTATTAATGTAAGCCCAAGAAGTAGAAGAACTCTTACTTCATGAGCCGAAATCTTAAGCACAACTGCTAAGTCAATGATATACCATAAGCAGTACCGATAGTTAATAGAATCCATTAACAATAAAATGGAGCGTAACGTCCTTCTACTAGACATCAAAGACAGAAGAAGCTTACGCCCTTGTAATAAACAGATATCTGTTTATAAATACATAAACTGTACCCGGAAAGAGTAAAGGCCTATGCCCATACGAAGACGGAAGGACCTTAAAATAATAGGTTCCGGATAATAGGAGCCTAACTCTTATGCAACAATCCAACCTAAATAGTAACGGAAGTATTGATTCCGAAACTATGAAAGTGAAAATCATCCATCGATAGTGCATGAAACTCACTGACTCTACAGTAAAAGAGAAACCAACAGAATTACTGTCTAAAAGGTCAGAATTTGAAAACTACTGTTTCCAGAGGCTCAAATGATTAGTTAGCTAAATAAGAACCGAAGTTAAAATCCGTATAGGAATTTAATCTAAAGATTCTAAGTCTATTTATCAAAAAGTTACTAACTGACTTAGATAAAGAGACAAAAGACTCAATTGTAAACTATCGTAGAGTGCATAGGTATGAGGTAACATAAACCTATAACCTAAATAATAACAGGCTGCAGTAGATCTTGTGAAACAAGTATACTAAAAAATAGCAATGAGTAGTATGGAGGGATCAACAATATGAACATAATGATCCCTACACCACGACGGAAGAGCCTCCACTTTAGCCGCATAGAATAGTGAAGAAGAGGATCTCCTATAGTAAGAAATCGCGTCCAAAGCTCGTCCAGTACAGTGCTTACAATGCAATACGGACTACACAACGGAATACATGAAGGTTGCGACCTTGCTGGTTGTGATAAAGATGACACAATTTACCCAGTGAAAAAGATCCTCACATAGAGGAAGATTTCACGTTAAGACCCACAGTAGACAAGAGAGTAAATTACTCATGATCTCTGTGAAGATAGAGATGCTATCAACAGAAATGTATTGTGGTTGTTTATCTTAGCAATACCTGCTAAAACAACAGCGCCGGAGGATACGCGTATCCTATCATTCCGTCCTATAGATCAATAGAGCGTTAACAATATTAGCTCAGAGATCTGGAGAAGCCAACACATACGTCTGCAATTGATTAGCAAGCTGTGTCATAAATAAATCATCATTGGGCGCTCCCATAGATAGCAAATCTGATTGAATACTTGTTTGTTGAGAGTCCATTCTGACAGCAACAAGCGACCCGTAAGAGAACGGGAGTCCGATAAAACAATCAGACGACCCGGAATATGACGGACCAAAACTGAACTTGGTGTACTATAACCAACAGACGGATTCTTTCCATTAAATTGAATAACGGAAACGAAAGAGTGCCTCCCTGGTTCCGGAGATACGCCACTACTGTCGAATTAAAGGACAGGAATTTGGGCATGCATTTCTGAATAATGTTCATGCAATGACATAAAGCAAGCCTAAAAAACATTATTCCGCGGAAGTTAAACTGATTGCTAAAAGACTGCGGAACCCAAAGACCCTGGCACTTCGAATCCGTAGGGATCAGTATTATATCCCAATCTGTTTGACTGGCAACCGTCATAACAGCCACACTCGGGTCCGGCAACTGTGGCGGCACTCTCTGAGTCAACCACCGAATGTTTGCCCCAGTCTGAATCTCTTGTAACACTAGATAGACAAGAGAACGTATAAATCGAGCAATTCATGGATTGCCGAAAAGTTGCCGTCGAAGAGAAGCTCCTCCGAGAACGAAGCGACTCTGAGAGAGTTCTTAACCTTACTATCCACGCGTGTGGATGTAGCTAGGGCTGCGTCACGTCTAACTAACTCCAATCAGCCACTGAAGGGCGGAGTTATACGTGAACAAACTACTGCCCTCAAAAGAAATTACATTGAGAATAATATCCCGTAAATGTTTTCTTGAAGACATAATGATAGCGCCTCAGTAAGGCGGATTACGTATAATAAAGCGTCTAAGTTAAGTCTACTATACATAATGTCGTTCCCAACATTGAAATTGGAAAAGACATAAACGGCGAAAAAGAATATATGCAGTCTTTAATCACACCGTCTAGACGCATATGAACTCTCGGTATGCCCTGCTCTGCTAAAATAAACTATTTGTTTAAATGATAAAATGGCAGAAATGAGCAACGCGGACAAGAAACTAAACTATTATGCTTAGTAGCAGGCTTGTATATATATTTATCTACTTTATACGTAAAAACAGTAACGTTTTATCTTTTATCGTTATCGAAAACTCGCCGTCAATAAAAAATCTTTTATCGTTACTGCAGTAAGAATAAAAGTCACGTGATATCGCAAGAATACAACGTTCACGCCCATCTCATTTGCATGACGTACTATTTCATTCAACACTTTGAATAACTAATTATCGCTGCCGCGGATTGAAACAAATAAAACGGGGCGTATTTATCGAAATGTATTGAATAAAAAAGAAGGCCATTAATTAAACTTACTGAATTGTAAAAATAAAATTTGACGGAAAAGAGTAAAAATTAGTAACTTACACTTTTTCAAATGAGATTATTTCACCCTTCGAGACTTTAATTATCCTGACGTTCAAACGTCACTGGGAATTCAGTTTCTTCAACATTTTTCAAAATGTGACGTCAAACGTCGGAAAGTACAAATAACCAGATATTTTTCACATTAGTGATTATCTGGTTGAAGGCTAGATTATTTTTAGTGGTCTGCATTTGTTAATCAAAACTTGTTTTATTGGGGGAGGTGGGGGTGTAGATAAAAGGGTTATATACACATGGTGTTTGTAACAAATCTTTTATCGCGACTCGAGCGTTTTCGGGGGCTGCATAGCTACTCGTCGCTGTGCGACTCGTAGCTATATATGCCCCCGAAAACGCTCTCGTCGCGATAAAAGATTTTTTACAAACACCATGTGTATATAACCCATATATATATATAGCGTCGAAAAATAAAACACATGTTGTAATGACAATATTGGACTGCGTCGGTAAGTCAGGGACAATGTCCCTGAACCGATCGAAAAATCCGAGTCCAATGACGCTATAAGTCTCTTATCCAAGATCGCAGCAATGAAGTCCGAAATAATAATCACTGGAAGATAATGCCAGAAGATATGAAGGCATCTTCCGATACTACTAAAGGGAAAACTCGAAATCTTTCGAATCCCTTCCGCCATCCTGTCGGACCCTATAAAGCGTTCGGTCGTCCGTAGCTGATGCAACCGCGGACCGCACCGACCCAGCGCCGTCGGATAATTCCTGATTCGACCGAGAAACTGTCAATTGCTGGGATGCTGCGAAACAACTGTGCTAACTCGGATAGCACGTCCGTCACTGAGGCCTGAGGAGAAGCGGTCTTACGATGCATTGCCGCTGGAAGCTCCGTGATCGTTACCCCCTGCATACTACCAATATGCGAGCGAACGGAGTGTATAGGCCTCGTGTCCCTTGGCTACCGGATGGCGCGACCTATTCGCCGTGGAATCACTGAATGCCGAAACTGATCGGATACTCGAGGTCACGTAGCCAATGTGCGGTCGTGTGCCCTGCTGTGAGGATGAGGAAGCATTAAAGACAGTCTCTCGGACTGTCAATATAACGGAGCGTCCCGACCAACGGACATATGCTCCGAATGTAAAATATCTGAACCACAACATGCGGTCCCCTATGTTGTTGGGCGAGAGAGGGACCTCTCTCGTTCACAGCCCGGACGGACCTGGACAAGCCAGGAACCGGACTAACAGGCTTCCTCTGATCTGTCCTCAATCTGCCGTCACTGGGTGAGTACTAAAGTAATTAAAGTGCTCGCATCACCCAAATCTCCTTCCTAGACCGCAACGGACGAACCCGGCAGCCGAACCATTCGATGAATGTACGCTACACCGGGTGAGCTAGCGAATGTCACTCCGTAGGCGATAGACATATTCCATGAGCACTTATTGCCGCTAACTCTTCATTAACTATGACGACAGAGGCACACTTTTGAAAGACATCTCCATAACTCTTCGAACAAGAAACCAGAAATGCTTGGATAGCAAGCATAAAATAATAATATATATAGCGTCGTTCAATAATTCGAAAGTTTGTGTGACATTATTGGACTATGTCGGAACTGAGGGACGATGTCCCTGAACCGAACCAAAAATTTCTAAGTCCACCGACGCTATCAGTTTCTTATCCGGCATCGCAGCATTCTTGTCCGACGAAAGAAGCTGTAGAAGACCAAGTCAGATGACATACACAACAGCATATGTTGTTCCGAAAGGGAAAGCTCGAAATCCTCCGAATCCCTTTCGGTATCCCGTCGGACCGGATGAATCTTTCGGACGTCCGTACCCGCTTCCGCAGAGCGTCCCTACCCAGCATCGTCGGATAAAATATATGCGACAGATTCAGTTGATGCTGGGATGCTGCGATAAACTGTGCTATTAAGGAAAGCACGTCCGTTCCCGAGGCCTGTGCAGTAGCGGTCTTACGATGCATTGCCGCCGGAAGCTCCGTGTACGTTGACTCCCGCACACTTCCTATGCGAACGTCCGGAGTCTGCAGGCCTCGTGTCCCTGGCTACCGGATGGTGTGACCTGGTCGCCGAAGAATCCTTGATCGGCAAAGCTGGTAATATATCGGCGGTCACGCAGCCAAGGTGCGGTCGTGTGCGCTGACGAGAAGAGGAAGCCTTAGCAGTCTCAGCGGACTGCCTATACAACGGAGCGTCCCGAGCGACGGACGTATGCTCCGCTTGCGACACATTTTGTACCACAACATCTGGGGCCAGATGTTGTTGAACGAGAGAGGGGCCTCTCTCGCTTGCCGTCCGGATGGACCGGAACGAGCTATGAACCGGACTAAAAGGCTTCCTGCGTTCTCCCTCCGATCCGCCGTCACTGGGTGTGCATTAAGTTAATTTATAGTGCTCTCATCACCCCAAATTCCTTCTAGACTGCAACGGACGAACCCGGCTGCCGAACCATTCGGTGAATGGACGCTACACCGGGCGAGCTAGCGGACGTCAAAGGCCGTCGAACCTACTAGGGTCCTCTTAGGCAATTGGCGTATTTACATGAGCACTTTTCCGCTAGCCCTTCATTAATTGTGACGACGGAGGCACACTGTTGGAAGACATCACAGATACATCACCCTAATCTTGATCGTCTGAAATAGAAATTGATAAAGTAGAGTGACCCTGCGGGGAAAGGACCGGAGTGTCCAAATCCCCAACAACATACCGTGACATACGCTTCCCATATTGTCATCGAAATCATACGATACAGAACAGGAGTTAATGCGAGTACATTGACCACATATAGAATGATAATAAAGTCAGAGGAAGACTCCCTCTTAAAACAATTGATCAATATCCTTTCAATGTGAAAAGAAAACAAGTCCTGGTACTCGCACTAACCCCTGGCAATCAAAATACATAATAATAATATGATCCATTAATATAGAAAAAATAACTGAAATCAAAATATTTTGAAAAAATATTTTTTCAGAACAGCCCAAGTTTCTGAAAAGTAACGTTGAGCCCCAATGGATCCCAAGCCTAAGTGTGGACAAAAATTTTAAAAATATTTTAAACAATTTATTCAACACTTACGAACAATAATAATGTATCTAGTTATGATTAAAATAACATAAAGATATTATTTTTTAGAAATCCCCCCCTCACACAGAGGGCTGTTGTAAAAGTAAACAATGAGTGTAAAAACACTAAAATAAGACTCCAGGCACCCAGGCCCGAAATCAGTTACCAAAAATACACTATCTGATGCAAAACAGAGACTTCCAGGGAAGAAACTGCAGAACATCAGATGGTAGATGCAGAACACAACGCCTAACCACCCGTAGGTGAAGACGTAAACATGGGGAAAGAACAGAATTCATTCTGTTATTCAGCTAAAACTCCCAAGAAATTTTAGTAATAATAATTACAGAAACTATGCCAAAAGCATGGGAGAATAGCAAGGGGGAACTTAAAGGACAGGGAGAGAGGAAAACACTTAAAAAACAGTGTAACTAAATAATCAGAATGACAACAAAATGGCTGCTGCCTTGAAAATAGGTAACTTAACATAATTTCATTAAAAAATTTTAAGTTACAGCCCTGATAATATTCTGTCACACATTCTTTTCCTCTCCTCCTTCTCTATCCTCCTTAGAATCACCATTTCACTAATATTTATGTGTCTGGCATCATTTAAACTGAGATTTATAAGCACAAAGATCAGTCAGATGTTAACTGATGAAGGGCCAAACTTAGAATGATTAATGGCGCCAATTTCGGAACGTCCTTGACACTGCGCATGCGCAGTAGGGGCGAAGTGTGGAGGGCCTTTCAGGACATGTTTTCTTTAGTTTTAGATGCAAATTTTGGGGATTGGGGGGCAAAATTTGTGTTTGGCCCTATATTTTAAGAGTTAGCACCAGCTATGTCTGGGTCATTGGTACAGTATAAAAATATGAATATTAGGAAGATAGTGAAATAAATTGTGAAGATAGTAGTGATTACTAGTGAAAGATGATAACAAAATTTGAATGAGTACTGTGTAAAAGCAACCAGATGACAAAAATCGTGACATCGACGCCGTAGCTGTGACGGGTGGTGCAATTTCACAAAATTCTGAGTTCATCAAGGGCCATAACTCCAAGAAAAATATTTGGAATAACACATGCATTGAACAGTGGCTAGACATCAATAAGATACACTTACATGCCAAATATAAAGTCATTCCATCAAGTATTTCAAAAGTTATTGAGTGTTGAAACTCGTTGGTCACAGACAGACCGACCGACATTCTAAGTTCATCAAGGGCCATAACTCCAAGAAAAATATTTGGAACAACACATGCATTGAATAGTGGCTAGACATCAATAAGATACACTTACATGCCAAATATAAAGTCATTCCATCAAGTATTTCAAAAGTTATTAAGTTTTGAAACTCGTTGGTCACAGACAGACCGACCGACCGACAGACCGACATTGCCACTTATGGAGCTGCTAGTCGCAGCTAAAAAACTTTTTGTATATGAGATGCAGTCAAAAACAACTAAAACTTATTAAAAAAGTTGATTTCTTTGAGAAATGAAAGAATCTGGTGAGAATTGATGATGTAAAATAGTTCTCTTGAAGATGGTACAGTAGAACCTGTCTTGAGAGACCGCCCTTTGGGCCACACAAATGTGGTCTCTCAAGACATACATAACAGGTTTCAGGTTTTCTCAAGTCAGTGAATAACCAATCACAAAATTCTGAATTGGAGAAGAATGGAATTTTGTAATTACTTTGTAGTTGTTCTTTTTTATGAAGTTTTTGTAACAAATTGAAATGGACTGTTATAAAAATTATAAAAATAAATTAGTGTTGCAAATCTTCATTGAAGATTTTCAACACTAATTTATTTTTATAATTTTTATAACAGTCCATTTCAATTTGTTACAAAAAGATTTTCAACACAAATATATTTTTATTCCTATCTGTCACATTGTTTATTCAGCAATAATCCTAATCTTTTTACAGGGGTCTTATAAAAACATCTCAATCTTTTATGAGTTATGTAACTGAATAGCAACTGGAATCCAATTAAGGGCTTTTAATTATGTCAGTATAACCACAATGGATTTTCCAATTCCAGAACAGGTAAAAAGTTTTTGTCATGGTTTCAGTCTTCAAAGGGGTGGTCTCTCAAGACAGGTCCATTATGGCATAAAAATACAAGTTGGTACCAGGTTACAGTGGTCTCTCAAGAAAGGTGGTCTCTCAAGACATGTGGTCTCCCATAGCAGGTCCATTATAGAGTAAAACCAATCGGTGCCTGGCAGATGTGGTCTCTCAAGACAGGTGGTCTCTCAAGACAGTGATCTCTCAAGACAGGTTTTATTGTACATGGTAATGTCGCTGTCTGATGTCATTAAAATATGTACAATCTAGTAGAATGTGCTTCACTGTCAAAGGGCATTGACAGAGAACACATTCTGGTTGCATATTACTCTCTAACAAAAAGGAATGTGAGTGTCTACCCTGTACTGGATTTGTTTTGCATAAACCCACCAACATGCACGACAGAGTTTCTCTATCCTGTTTTTTAAGCCCTGGCTATTTTGTTGGTGTATTTCTTTTAAAATACAGGCCTGTATATTTAGAAATCAAGGTGCTATACAAGTAATGATTGAAGATAGGTGACAAAGCATCTTCAATATCGTAAAAATCTAAATAATGTAATAATTTGCCATTGTTTTTTATGTCCATCCATATTTATAAACAATTGATCACTTTTTTGGAGAACCAAGAATGAAAAATTATTACCTTTTTTTAGATTTTTGATGACAGCAAAAATAACCTGTCACCTATTTTCAAATTAAGTTTCCCATTACTTATATAGCATCTTAACACTTTACCTAATAAATCGGCTGCATCCACTGCACAATTTACAAATTGATCAGTTGAAAAACATATTTTAAAAAAAAATTTCAACGACAACAAAACCATATCATGTGACTCCTTCATTAGAATGGGCTGGTTTGAATGAGCAGTCACATGATATGGTTTTGTTGAATTTTTTTGAAAAATTTGAAAAAAACCCCCAAAAGAATTAAAATTTATTGTGTGCAGAGGGGGAAGGGTTAAGTCATCTGAAAATGCCATGCTTAACTTGTTCAAGGAAACCCTTTACTCTGGACGCTTTGTCTTTTAGACTTTCTGATGCTGGGTTGTAATAAACAATTGGTGAAGTTGAGTGGTTTTTCGGTTTGGTTCTGGTTTTTGTGCTAAACTGGATAACCAAACCGCAAGATCCACCAAAAACTGGCTGAACAGTTTTACTGTGTTGTGCATAAACTGATCAAACTATCTTAATGGGTGAGAAGTGAACTAGTGGCCCCCTATAGACTCTCGTCATTTACACTATTTGGCATAGGGGAGAATACATTGTGTTCTCATTGTCATATTTTCTCCCTTATTGACTCGTCCACCGGATGAGTCAATAAGGGAGAAATACGGACAATGAGAACAAAACATAGATTAGGCCCAGACATGTTAACCTCCAGAATAATTTTTCAGGGAACCTGAGGGTGATTTTCAGGGAAATGGGATGGCTTTCAGGGAAAAGTTCGCGCGGGGACAAAATAGAAGAAAAAACTTGTGAATTTTCAGCTCATGGACCACTATTAACACCAGGTTATATCCAGAACTAGTTGTCAACTATGCTGATGCATTTATGCTATGTTAAATGAAAGTGTCAATGACACTGTAGCTCAACTTGTCAAGACAAAGACAAAGACATGTACATGTATAGTATGTGATACAGCAATGACAAACATCTAGGTAATGACCTGATAACAAAGGTATATATAAAGTATTGTAACGGTCTGTACATAAATACTGACCGTTGCCTGTAACAAATGTATAGGTAAAGTATTGTAAAGGTGGGTGACAGTCAGATGCTAAACTAGAAAAGAAATCTTTGCGTCCCAGAATGGGTCTGACTGAACCCCAAAATATTTGTTCTCATAGCACAGTGATAACAAAGGCACCCCAAAACACACTCATTCCTGTCCCAAGGTGAAAACAAAGGTACCCAAGAAGTTTCGTGAAGATCAGTTCACAAATATGAGCTGTGTAGAAGTTGTGACAAAAAACTGATTGGACCTAATTTCGGTACAAAATGGCCACTGGCTGCCATCTTGAATATTGGACTGCACCCAGAAACACTCATTCTCGTCCCAAGGTGATAACAAAGGTACCCAAGAAGTTTTGTGAAGATCGGTTCATAAATACAGTCTCTAGCCCGAGCCGTATTGACATGTGCACTTACAGTGCATAAGTAGCACTGAATAAATCAAAGTTCATCTAATTTGCATAATTTCTGCACGAGAAAAAAACCTGTACTATATGTAATGTATTCCATGTTACTAAACATTCATACAAAAATTTATTCAAATCAGAACTTTCATACAGAGGTTCTGTACAAAAGACTGATTGCACTAATTTTGGTACAAAATGGCTGCTGGTGGCCATCTTGAATTTTGGACCACACCCAAAAACACTCGTTCTCATCCCACGGTGATAACAAAGGTACCCAAGAAGTTTCGTAAAGATCGGTTCATAAATACGGCCTCTAGCCTGAGCCATATAGAAGTTGTGTACAAAAAACTGATTAGACCTAATTTCGGTACAAAATGGCCACTGGCAGCCATCTTGAATTTTGGACTGCACCCAGAAACACTCGTTCTTGTCCCAAGGTGATAACAAAGGTACCCAAGATGTTTCATGAAGATCAGTTCATAAATACAGACTCTAGCCCGAGCCGTATTGACATGTGTACTTACTGTGTGTAAGTAGCACTGAAACAATCAAAGTTCATCTAATTTGCATAATTTCTGCACGAGAAAAAAACCCGTATTATATGTGATGTATCCCATGGTACTAAACATTCACACAAAAAATTATTCAAATCAGCACTTTCATATGGAAGTTCTGTGCAAAAATCTGATTGCACCAAATTTTGTACAAAATGGCTGCCATCGGCCATCTTGAATTTCGGACCGGACCCCAAAACACTCGTTCTCGTCCCGAGGTGATAAGAAAGGTACCCAAGGAGTTTCGTAAAGATCGGTTCATAAATACGGCCTCTAGCCCGAGCCGTATTGGCATTTGCACTTACAGTGCTGAAAGTAACACCAAAAAACATCAAAGATAGTCTAATTTGCATAATTTACACACGAGAAAAAAACCCGTATTATATGTGATGTATCCCATGGTACTAAACATTCATACAAAAAATTATTCAATTCAGAGCTTTCATATGGAAGTTCTGTACAAAAAACCAGATTTCTGCATCGTCGGTACAAAATGGTGGCTGACAGCCATCTTGAATTTCGGATCGCACCCACCCAAAATAACTCGTTCTCGTCCCACAGTCATAACAAAGGTACCCAAGAAGTTTCGTAAAGATCGGTTCATAAATACAGCCTCTAGCCCGAGCCGTATCCAATTGTTGACGGACAGACGGACGACGGGCCATGGCATAAGCTTCACCAAAGTTGAGCTAAAAATCATAAAATAACTGATGATTTGGCCCCCCCCCCCCCCCCTGGGATCCTCTTCTTCATGAGCCCACCCCCTCCCCTCCAACACCCTCACTGTCCCACAGAGCACCTCCACCTGTGGTTTGCTCTTATCAAAGTCTACTTAGCTAATAATTTCCCAAGTCTGGAAATGTCAACAGGAAAAGATGTCCTAATGTTCAGTTACTTCAAGAACATTAGTACTTAGAAAGTGTCTTTATCAAACTTCATGCATGTGGGACACTTGTGCCCTACACAAAACTTTTCTTTTCATCATTGAAGCATTTTTTTTTTTAATTCCATTAGAAATTTTCTGGTTACAGATGGCCAACAGTTAACAGTTCTGTAGTCAGCACAACAGAATAAATGTGGTGTTAGAAAATAAGCCCATTGTGTTTAAATATGCTGTCATGATTTTTCGGCATCCTAAGCAACTTTAACCTACTTTTAAGCTGTGCTAAATAGTTGTTGTTTACGTTTTGATTTTGGAAAAGGGATGAGAATTAAAGCTATTCTATGAAGGAATAAATAAATATATATTATTTAATTCCTTTTCATATATTTTAATTTCCAAAAACTGCATGTAAATGAAGGTGGAGTTTTCAATTTTTTGAAAGTAAGTCACCTATTTTCACTTCCGACACTCGCACATTGATCACAAATCTCCGAAGAAAAACCCCAGAAATAAACATGAACACAGTTAAAATATATATCATAAAATAGCCTTTTCTTAAATAAATTTAACTTAAATCCATATTTTACTGCTTTGTGAGTTTTTACCAGAGTTTGAAATGCATGTGATTTGACTCCAAATGTTTTTCATAAGTTACAACAGGAACGAAATATTTGACTGTTGTTTTCCGGGATTTTTGGTCCAAAACTGATTCCCGTCCGGGAGGCCGGGAACTACACTGAAATTCCGGGATTTCCCTGGGCATTCCGGGAGAGTTAACATGTCTGATTAGGCCTAAAAAAATAAAAATCTGTTTCTCAGGCCCTCCCACATGGTCCTTTTGGCTGCCGCATGCTCTCTTTTTATAACCAATTTAAAATTAAAAAAAATAAAAATTAATGGTTTATATCTGATATTTTACCCAAGTTAAAAAAATTGATGAATTTGTCCCTTGAGTGCAAGAAGGCTTTGCAGTGCTTTAGCATTGTAAAGTCTTCTTGCACTCAAGGGATGAAATACACCACCACCCATGCTATTCTGTAGATTATGAGGCCTAAAACTTGAACCAAAAACATGAACTTTTGATGACAAAAGAGTAATTACTGAAATAAAAAATAAAATAAAAAACCGCTCGCCCGCATGCAATTTCACAAATAATGGCCCGAGAAACAGAAGATTTACTTTGTGTGGCCTTAGATGATTTTTATAAATTTGTTACACTGATTTCCCTTTTATATGACTGAATAAGCTTAAAAACTGATCCCCTAGAACCCCTAAGAATGATGACAGGGAAGTTAGGCTGAACCCAACGGCGATACTTACAGACTGGGCTTTTGTGCTGAATGGCATCTTGTCATTGCAGATTTTTTCAGAGCCTGAAGCATTATTTATTATCTGTTCTTAACAAGTAAAGAAACCAAACCAAAATGGAGGTTTTTTTCCTGAAACCAAACTGAAAAATCAAAACTTTTCAGCTCTAACAGCCGGAGAGGACTCAGCAAGCCCTCTCCAACACAGTATTACATCACTGCAATTTCAGACTCAATGTCAAAATTTTTATGATCATTAGGGCTGTCCTGACTATCAATTTTTGTAGTCGACTAATCGCCAGCATCAATCGATGGTTAGTCAAATAATAGTCATTTCCCATAACTTCAACAAACAATCTCTAATATAATTACAAAACAAATTTAAAACTGACAATGTTTGAATGTGTACACTTCTGTTTCAAAATAAAATTGAAACACCAAAATATCTGCAACTGATCTGAATAATTTAAACAAAAGAACATTTGTACAAACTTTTCATTTCTATAACTAATTTCCAGCAATTTCAAACATAAAACCCCCTCCATTTCTACATAGGTTACAACTTAGTACTACAAGTGAACTGATCATTGTTAGTTCTCTGACAACTTTCTCACTTTCATGGTTGGATTGTTCCAATAAGGCCATTCGAGTGCAAAAAGCTGAAGATTCAATTTATTCTGCAGTATACAATAACTTCCCAAACCACAAATTATTCAATGGTACACTGTTTGAATGATGCTTTTTATTATTGATAAACAGAGTACTGGTTAAAACTACAGAGTGCAGAGATTTATCAAATGGCAAGGCTCAGTGTTTTTATTTAAAATTACGTTGTTGCAGAATCGTGCAGAAAACAGAGGTCATGTGATATTACAAGAAACAATGGTTAGACATTTCAAAGTTTATCTGGTAGAGCGCTAAATTATTTTTGGTCAGCAAAATTTGTTTTCATGTCTTTGCCTTGGTACAATTTATGGGAGAGTGCCTAAGGGCACTCTCCCATAAATTGAAACAAGGCAAATCCTTACAGACTAAATACTTTCACTTCAAAGATAATATGAAGGACATTCACAGGATATGAAGCCTTAAACTTGTGGTACTAACACTTCAGGGTAAAGCCCAAATTTGGACTTCCATCACTCAACCTGTTCATTCACCACATTATACAGTGCAGTTTAAACCCAACATGTACCACTTTAAAAATGAACAAGGATCAACTGAAAATAAAATCTGTCGACCACCGGAACAGTCAACGGTTAGTCGACTAATTGAATAATCCCAACAATTTTAAAAAAAATCATAGTCACAGAAAAGATCATGGCTCTGGGAGAGTTAAGCACTGAATAATAAGTGTAATTCAAACAAACATTCTCGTTGTTTGTCCATCACCTAGTAATCTTGTCAATTGAAAATCTATTGCCCAATTTATACTAAAATTCAACAATGGGTGAATGAAACAATTGTTTGAACAATTTGTGTACATCTAAAATAGAAAAGTGAATGCACTCTGACAATGATTTTGATGTACACATATTTTGACCGTGCTCAGAAAGTTTTAAGCTACACCTTCATGCTGGATGCAAGGTAACACATATAAATACAGTTTGTTATAAAACCCAACAAGTTAATAAGAGTGGATAGCGTGTGATGTACTGCAAATTTGGAATACAGTGCTGCATATCTTGGATCCTTCTTCAACTCTGTTTTATCGAAGATGCCAATCTTGTCTGAGTATCCAGCTTCCTTTTCAATCTCTATCATTTTGAAAAGTGTGCCATTTGTATTTGGCGTAAAAATGGCGGAGTTCAGCAAAGAATTTAGGAATGCCACAAACAAGCATGAGATCTGTAAAAGAGAAAGAAAAAGTGTGAATCAATGCTGCAAAAGTAACCCTAATGTCAAAATACTGAAATTTCAAGATGTAAATTTACCCTGTAATGCAACTAGGAATTTAACCAACTGAATCAGAATTGAACTGTTTACATTTCTAGGTGCATTGTGGGAAGAATTTGCAGCTTAACCCTCTGCACACCACTAATGAGAGGGGTGGGGAACTGCCCTGGGGCCCAGGTCACGTTAAAAACTTGGGATTTTTGTCATTTTAAAAAATGTAGGTTGACCTTATAATCAATACATCTCAGCTGAAAGTCATGGGAAGGCCTCTGGTATGGGGCTTGCTGATGGAGGTGGCAACATTACGTAGCTGAATTAATGACCAGGTTCCATTCATATAAAAAACCCATTTGTTTTAGTTTATTGGTTTTCCACCGGTCTTTCCTGCATCGTGGTGGTCACGATTAGCTTTGGGGAAAAAATGCACCATGCACACAGAAATACGGGTAATAAATTACCCAAATTGTAAGGATATATGTCAGTAGATATTGTCAAGAAAATGCAGAAGAATGCTTCTCCAAGTACAAATTTAAAAAAAAAGACCCCCTGCTTAGCGCTTTGCACCTTCAGCACTCACAGGGCCCGTAACACCCATTCCACACATTGCTCTGGGCACATCCTTGCCCTCAGCAGCCCTGCTGTACAAAGATGTTGAAATATCACAAGCTCAATTTACAAATGTTTCCCACAATGCAACTAGGAATCTAACCACTTCAGTCTTGTTTTACAGGGCTCACTGAGGTCTGTCAAACAGGATTGAGTTGGTTAAATTACTAAGTGCAGTATTGGAAATCTTTGATGTTTGAAATTTTAGTATCTTGACATGAGTGTTCAGAGGTTTAAAATTTTGTAATTTCAACATCAGAGCAGTCTTTTGATTTTAAGACGTGCTGTCGCACCTGCACATCATTGCACCTGCATTTTTTACTTTTTTGCAAGTAGACAACAGCACGTCTCAGTTCTACCTAGCTGGCAATCAAGCCTGAAAATAAGCAGACTGTAATCTGCAAAATGCGGTCCTCAGAAGGTGAATTTGGTGATGCTACCCTGCACAGCAGGGTAGCATGACAAAATTTACCCTCTGTGAACCTCAGTCTGAATCAAGGTCTCAAGCCAAAACAGAAAGATGTACCTAGAGAATAAATTGGCCACTGTATGGGATAGCATCAGCAAATTCATCAAAATGACAGGTTGCTTATATTCAGGCTTGCTGGCAATTAACCTTTACCTAACAAATCGGATGCATCTGTCACGTAATATTCAAATTGTGCAGTAGAAATTTTTTTAAAAAATCCAACCAAGCCATATCCTGTGACCCCTCATTGCAATGAGCTTGTTCTAATGAGGGGTCACATGATATAGTTATATTTAAAGTTTTTTTTTAAGAATTGAAAAATATAGAAACAAAAAATGTTGATACATGTACATGTATCATGTGTTTCCTGCAAAGGGTTATTTATTTATTTATTGGGATTTAACAACACTTTTGACAGCCAGGGTCACCTTGTGTTCGACAGTTTTATGGGTGGAGGAAGCCGGAGTACCTCGAGAGAACCACCAAGCAATGGCAAGCAACTGCCAGACTCTCCAATGTGCTAACTCCACACAATCAGGGTTAGCTTTGGTTGAAGACAATACAGTACGCCTTAGGACACAGTGCCGGCATCCCCACATGAGAGCAATCGAGATTAAGAGCCTAACTCAAGGACATATCACAGTTACCCCTGTCAGTGATCAAACCTTGGGCCTTTCAGACTGAAGGCCAATTCCGTAACCAATGAGCCACTGCACTCATATGTAAAGGGTTAAAATCAGTTTGTGGGGAAATATGCCAAATAAAATGATGTGTTCACAAATATTTGAAAAATAAATCATGAATTATAAGCTGTAGCATTCCAAGACTTCAAACTAATTAACCCTAATTAACCCTTTGATACTTATGATGTATGAAATCAAACAACATGTTGATACTTTGTAGTCTTTGTTTTGTTATTTTTTGTAATTTTCGATTTCTTAAAGTTTTAACCTCAAATTCCTATTTTCTCCTGAATAGTGCTTAGTGACAACTGTTGAGCCAAATGTTATCGCTACTTAAAACACTAATATTATCCTGCTGTCAAGACTTCTTAACTGGTTGACTGGTTGAGTGCTAGAAGCCACTATCAGGGCTTTCAGAAAATGAGGATACCAGAGCAAAAGCCAACACTTCATATTCAGTCAAACACAAATTATATTTTGTTTATATAAATCTGGAAATCTGTTTTTTTTTCTTCAAATTATTGGAGAGTGCATGAGGGCATGAAGTTTTTAATAACAAATTCAGACCACCAAAAATAATCTAGCCCTAAACCAGATAATCACTAATGTGAAAAAAATCTTGTTATTTGTACTTTCCGACATTTGATGTCGCATTTTGAAAAACGTTGAAGAAACTGAATTCCCAGTGACATTTCAACGTCAGGATAATTAAAGTCTCAGAGGGTTAAACTTCACTTTCTGTAAATTGGAACATAAAGAACACAATGTGACAAACTTCAAAGACCAGTTATACTAGTCACTGTCTTTTTGCTCATGCATTCCATCACAGAATTTCCATGGAGATCATCTAATTTACGTACGATTGCTCCACTGAAGTTGCATTTCATGTATTATAGTAAAACTCAAATAAATTTGATTATTACTGCAAAAAGTTTATTTGAAAAACTCAGATGTTGGCAATCAGTATACAGTGTGCCTCCCATTTTCAAAACCAAAAGACAGATCAATTTGCAGAGGGTTAAACCCTTTACCCAATGAATCAGCCACATTCGTCCACGTAATATGCAAATTCAGCAGCCGAAAAAATATTATTTTTCAAAAATTCAAAACCATATCATGTGACCCCTCTTTGGAACAACCTCATCGAGCTAGTTCCAATGAGGGGTCACATGATATGGTTTTGTTGAAATTTTTTAAAAAATGTAAAAAAAAATTATATTTAAAATAATAAATTTTTATATTGTCTGCGTTGGGTAAAGGGTTAATGCATTTCTCTTATTCTTCAAATTAGTGGATGCTCTAGTACTAGTAGGGGGATAAGCCGTTACCTAATCAGGGTTAGAACTAGGATTTTGCCACCACTAAGATTTTGCCACCACAAAATAACAAAATGTAGTATATTACAAAATAGTTCCCAAATCTTTTGTCCATATGTTTTGTTCACTAGTGTTAACTGGTAGAGTGCTGAATTTCTTTTGTGTTCAATATTTGTTTACATGTTTTGGCCTTTTTACAATTTATGGGAGAGTGCCTCTAGGCACTCTTCGTATATGTTACAGTCAATGTCTAAAATCAGTCAATTTGTAAATTGCCTGAAATTTTTAGTCAATTTATAAATTGCCTGTTTCAATCAGTCAGTTTGTAAATTGACTAAAAAAGTCAGTCAATTTACAAATTGACTGAAAAATAAAGCCAATTTCTTGACACATTGACTGAATATTATTTCCCATTTTAAAACTGCCTCATTGGTGGCAAAATGATAAAAAATAATTAAATACAATGAAGTATATTTATTTTAACACCAAACTCTTAAAACATTTGCATCTGTTGGTCGTACACATTCTAACACAAAACTCTGAGAGTATACATCTAATATAGTTATTTAACTTCAAAGACAATCTTGAACATTTCCACATAATAGAGTAAAGTCGCCGTGGACTGGTCATAATCCACACATGGGCAATGGTATCCACGCATGTGTTTACCAGGTAATAAAATGCATCATCAGCAAAATTTTAATTAAAGAAGCACCAGGTTGTACCCAATGCTTCATTAATTCAATTTTTGATGATTATTCCTCTTATTAGTGTTTGGCATCTAATATTATTGCGTGCATAGAAACATTGCCCATACATGGAAAGTGACCATCCATGGCGACCGTACTGTACAAAGCCTCTACAAACACCTGCACTTCAGTTTAAAGACCAAATATGGGCTTACCACTCTCTACCAGTTAACTCTGAGAGGTGCTACAGTCAGCTAACAGCACTCAGGGTTAAACCTGACCATTGCTCCACACAAACCTTGTCATTCAGTTTTTTTTTTACCCTTTACCCAACGTAATGGCCAAAATCAGCTAGCATTATTCTAAAAAATCGCCAATTAATTTTGTCTCAAAAACATAGGTTATGACGCCTCTTTGGAACGAGCTCGTTGAGTTCGTTCCAATGAGGGTTCATAACCTATGTTTTGAGACAAAAAGTGAAAAAAATTAGTCTTTCAAGAATTTTGTTTGTAAGTGTCGTCTGCTTTTCATGTTAGGTAAAGGGTTAAGAGTGCCTTCAAAAAATAACTCATAAACACCCTCCAATAATAATCTTGCCAAGCTTACTACAATGAGAGAATCATACATGAATGTAATGTTTTTGGAGTGAACAATGAAATGTTTGGAGTAATTTAGGGGAAAAAATGAAGTCAACTCTATTATCAGGATAGGTAAATGATTCATAAAGATTACTAAATATGTGAAAGCACAGGTTTAACCTTTCACCTAACACGAAAAGCAGATGACACTTGCAAACAAAGTTCTTGAATAATTAAATTTTTTCAGTTTTTGCATAAAAAACATAGCCCTTATTGGAATGAGCTTAATGAGGTAATATACCACCATGAAGTTACTCATCGACAGCATTTACGGCTGCTTAGCCTGTCACAAACAACACAAACGATCCTTTAATAAAGAAAGAACAAGTTTGTAATTATTGATTTAATAATTTTATTTAATTTAAAAACTGAAAATGCGGTTCTGTACGGCCAGCTGTGGTTGAGGTATTTGGAAGTTTTAGATAACTGACACCAATGTGTGTTTGCAGCTACCCCCCCCCCCCCACCCCATCTCAACCTCTTACTATAACAGGAACCCCCCAAAAATAAGAAATTCTTTGGAGATTTGCTCCCCAACACTGTGGAGAGAAGTGAAATTACCATTTTCTCCATGAAAATTGTTGCATGTCACCTTGACTTTTGCTAAAAGACATTGTTTATAGGTATAGAATAATTAATATATGTTTTACCTAATGTATAATTGTCCGCTTTTGTGAAAAACTGAAAAATTATTCTGCAGAAAATGTTTGAGGTCTACATAAAAAAATTCAACACTGAAAAACTAAAAAAATTAGATGAAGGGAGATAACTCTCAAACTAAACTGTTCCAATGTACCAGAAAATCTGTTCCCATGCTTAATTATTTATTATTTATTTATTGGTGTTTAAGGTCACATACTTATGCACAATGGCTAATCATAACAATTTTATGGGTGGAGGAAGCCGGAGTACCCGGAGAGAACCACCGTGCAACGACGAGCAACTGTCAGCTCCTCAACATTCTAACTCTGTTCAAGCTCCACTCAAGCAGGGTTGCAGCGGCTGAAGACCTGTGCACCATCGACGAGCAGTACGCCTTAGTACACGGCGTCATCGTGCCCCCATGTAGGCAACCGGGATAAGTGCCTTGCCCAAGGACACAATGTGGGTCGTCTCGGACAGGGATCAAACTCGGGACCTCTAGCATAGAAGTCCAACAGTCTACCACTGAGTCACCGAGCCCCTCCCATGCTTAACCCTTTACCCAACGTGGACGATATTGGAGTTGTGGAACCTATATTGAACCTGGCCTGTATTACTAGCTGTAAAATACACATATCAACTTTGGTTGAAAACAAATAATCCAAACTGGAGTAATCAGTTGGAAACCAAATGTTTGCAGACAGATGGATGGACAAAAGTCAAGACTATAGCCCTGACTATAGTCAAGCTAAAAATGTATTTTATACCAAAGAAAAAATACTGCATGAATGGCCCTGGGTGAGGAGGAGGTGGGGTGGGGGTGAGAGGTGGGGATGAGGGGTGGGGGAGAGTGGGGGTGTGTTAGGGGAGTCCATTTTTTTTTCCACATGTGGTCAGTCTAAATCCTTCAGAATGCATTTTGAGCAGAGGAAAAAAAAATACCTAACTGGCACCGTGGGGGTGGGGGGTGGGGGTGGTGGTGGGAGGTGGTGTTTGTCTGGGTTTTTAACCACAAACTTTAACCAAAACTGTAAAACTGCATTTTTGACGAAAGAAAAAAAAAAGTGCCTGATTGCCCCCCCGGTGGGTGGTGTCGGGGTGGGGGGTGGGGGGGGGGGGGTGTATTATGTGAGTTTAAAAAAAAGGTTCCGCATGTAGTGTCTGTAAATAGTTCAAAATCCATATTCGAGGAAAGAAAAAAAAAATGCCTAATTTAGGGGGGGGGGGGGGGATATTTCTGTCTGGATTTTTAACCACAAACTTTAACAAAAAAAGCATTTTTGACAAAAGGTTCTGCATGTAGTGACTGTAAATAGTTCAAAATACATATTGGAGAAAAGTAGAAAAAAGCCTAATTGGGGGTGGGGGGGGGGGGGGGTGGGAGTAGGGGGTGGTGGTGTTTGTTTGGGTTTTTAACCACAAACTTGGAGTCACCCTACCAAGCTACAATGAAATCCCTTCATAATTATGGCCTGTGGAATATTCTAAAGGTTTTTGGGCTTTGGGCCTCTGTTGTCGTCACAGTTGCCCAAAAGGGGACGTTCTCATCTAGACATTATATGAAGTCAACCTATCACGTTACAATGAAATCCCTCCATAAATATGACCTGTAGACTGTGCTAAAGGTAGTCGGGCTTCGGGCCCCTGTTGCCGTCACAGTTGCTCAAAAGGGGACGTTCTCATGTAGACATTATATGAAGTCAACCTATCAAGTTACAATGAAATCCCTCCATAAATATGACGTGTAGACTGTGCCAAAGATTTTCAGGCTTCGGGCTCAGGCAGCCATCATGGCTGAATGACTGCAACCAAAAGGAGACATTCTCATCTGGGCATCATGTGGATTGATCCTACGAAGTTACAATGAAATCCCTTCATAAATAGGACTGTAGACTGTGCTAAAGGTTTTCGGGTTTCGGGCACCTGTAGCCATCAAAGTTGCCCAATCACGTCCAAAAGGGGACTTTCTCATGTTGACATTATATGAAGTCATCCTATCAAGTTACAATGAAATCCCTCCATATATATGACCTGTAGACTGTGCTAAAGGTTTTCGGGTTTTGGGCTCGGGCAGTTGTGACAGTTGATAGATCACGCTCAAATGGGGAAATTCTCATGTAGACATCATACGGAGACATCGTATCAAGTTACAATGAAATGCATCCATATTAAACATGACCTGCAGATTGTGCTAAAAGTTTTTGGGTTTCGGGCTTGGGCAGCCATCACGGTTGATAGATCATGCCTAAACGGGGACGTTCTCATCTAGGCATTATGCATTGGCATTCTATGAAGTTGCAATGAAATCCCTTCATAAATACGACCTGTAGACTGTGCTAATGATTTTCGGGTTTTGGGCTTGGGCAGCCATACCGGTTGACCGATCACGACCAAAAGGGGACGTTCTCATGAAGACATGACCTAAAACCTGCATATGAAATTTCGTGACAATCAGACAAGAACTACCGGGTATAGCCTGTACTTGAAGGTTGAATAAAAAACTTTAACCACAAACTTTAACCAAAACTCCAAATGTCAACAAAACAGGAAAAAAAAAAAAAATAAAAAACCCACTTGAACCTTCAGTAAAAAACTTTAACCACAAACTTTAACCACGGACAAAAGTCATTACTATACCCCTTACTGTAAACAGTTGGGCTAAAAATGAAAAAATAATGAAAATTAATTGGCAAATTTTGTGAATAGCGCTGGCCGGTTTTGGCCATTACATTGGTGAAGGGTTAAATTACTGTTCCTATATTATGACTGCAACACATGTATATAAACACGTGCAGCCAATTGAATATATTCAGGCTTTCCATTTCAGAATATTCACACATAGCACTGGTAGTTACCTTGTCCTATTATATCAGTAATGCAAAATTTGTCTACTTCAGAAAAAATACAATGCTCTCCAACCAAGGGTTTCCACTAGTGTTGAAATGACTCTACTATTCTGGAGTCCATTTGTCAACACTCAAAGGTTGAGTCAAGGCGACTTGTCAGCACCCCACTTTCTGCCGCCAAGATTTACATAGCAATAATAATGCCGCCAAGATTTACATAGCAATAATAATGTCAATACCTCTGCAGTTGAATATTTTTCTCCACTTGAGTACTCCATTGATGCCGGATGATAAGTAATAAATTAAATGGCATGGGGATCTCTCAAAAATAGAAATTGTATTGTATGGAGACAAGTACAAATAACTACACCATTAGCAGTATTAAGGCACATTCAGTGAGAACACTGTCAGTGAGTTCAAAGGAGCAAACGCTACACAGTTAACTTTCACGTTTACTATAATCTCAAAGTCTGTGCCAGTTATCTCATCATTAGTATTGTTGATTTCACCCTCTGAACAGATCAACTGACAATCATTTTAACTCTTCCTCAGTCGACCTACAGAATTTAGTTATTTTGTAATGTTTTATAGCAAATACTACATGTTCTAACGTGTCAATGTGGAAATTCGGAGTCAACATTGCGCCATATCAGTGTCAACAACGACTACTCGACTAATAGTTTCAACACTATTTTCCACTGGGATAAAAAAAAAATGAATTCATCCAAAAAATGTTAATAGAAAGAAGCATATAAAAATTATTGAAATCTGTTTACTTTTCAAGTAATCACAAAGACTTTAAAAAATTCAAGTAAAAAGGAACCAATGAAGGGAAATAACTCCCCCAATTTTCAAGAAGTGTCATAATTTTTTAACTGGTCCAAGACATTATTAACTCTTAACCCACTGAGAATTTTAAAAACATTTTCCATCAAATCTGGTCATGGCTGCTGCTTTACAGTGGCCAGGACTAGATTTGATGAAAAATTCATCTAAAATTTATTCAAGGAAGTATTGGTGATAAAATCTATTCAATCTACAGGGAAAATTTCATTAACCCCCTTCACTCTGATGTCAAAATACCAAAATTTCAGGAAGCTGTTTTTTCCCATAATGCATCTAGAAATTTAACCAATTCAATCTCGTTTGACAGAGCTCAATGAGCTCTGTCAAACGAGACTGAATTGGTTAAATTTCTAGTTGCATCATGGGAAATTTATTCTGTCAGAAATTTAGATATTTTGACATCAGTGTGGAGGGGGTTAAACATGCCCAAATTATACTTATTTCATGGTAAGAGAAACCCTGTCCTGAGCAAGAATATCTGCCAGCCATATGCAGGGAGTTAATACAATGCACAAGCAGGGTTTCTGCTAGGGTAAAAACATTGGGGCCGGTAATTTGGGGAAAAGGGGGGCAACCAAGAGTTGTCGCAACCAAAAACCCCCATTTCGTTGCATCTGAGGGATATCTTGAGGTTTTACACAGCGATATTTATGTAGGTTTCCACATTCTGAGAGCCAGTAATTGTGGAAGAATAAGGACCAATGAGGAGAAATTCAGGTGAAAAATCATTCAAACACATTTACAGTACTTACTGACAATACTGGTCTATGGTGGCATGGATGATCAAGTTTAACAGCGATTGCATGTAAAGGGGTGTCAACAACCATTATATGTCACAACAATTTACTCGGAAGCAATCAAATGGAAATCAAAAAGCATGCAGTTCAGCAGTTGTGATGGATGTCAGTCACTGATTGACTTGAAGTATGTTGACGCTCTCATCCACTGCCGCATGACCCGCACATAGTCTTTGCGAACTCGGAGAGTGTCATTGATTGATCTCTGACCCTGAGTCTGACCGACATTCGTGTATAATTTTACAATGCGTTTCCTGCTCCTGTTTGGTGTAACTCGTGATTATTACCATTGAATGCATTGCTTTGGTAGCATGTGATTTTTATTTCACGTTTTCCCTGATGTCAAACTTCTTGTAGCAATTTATATCAACTATGGAATGCGCGGTTAGGGGAATTTAGAGCGAGGGGAATGGGGTTGTTCAGGGGATCCTGATTCACCCTAGCGGAAACTATGCCACAAATGATAATACAATATCAAAATTTATTGAATTCAGATGTTTGCTGTTCACTACATAAACAGGCTCTAGTTTAACCCTTTACCTAACCTGAAAAGCAGACGACACTAGCAAAAATAATTCTTAAATAACTAATTTTTTTCATTTTTGTCTCAAAAACATAGGTTATGACCCCCCGTCATAACCTATGTTTTTAAGACAAAAAATGCAAAAAATAATGAAAATTAATTGGCGATTTTTTAGAATAGCGCTGGCCAGTTTTGGCCGTTACGTTGGGTAAAGGGTTATCAAACTAGAGACTTAAGGGACCAAGTTGTCCTAAACTGTAAGGGTTATGGGTATGGAGAAAATGTAATCTGAATGAGCCATATGACAGATTCGCCAGCAATTTTTTTGTCCAATTGTTTCAACTGCTCAGAAGAAAGCTTCATACCAAATACATAAACTCTAGTCCGTGCAGTTTGGGAAATATTGGACATTTCATTTTTTTTCTATTTTTAGCGCCAGATGTTCCCATGCAAAAAATGTTGGGGGCATGAATGAAGTACTTAGGGTCAACTAATGCCACATATAAAATTTAGTTCAAATCGCTCCACTGGTTCTAAAAACAGAAATTTTCAGGGGAGCTCAAAAGTGAGAAAATCCCCTAGATAGCTATAGCCCAAATATGGACCTATCAGCTTTCTTTGAACAACTTTTAATCTTGAATACCAGAGGAAGTTACATACCAAATATCAAAGCATTCCCACTTGTGGTTCATGAGAAGAAGAATTTTAAAGAATTTCATCATATTTGGGCATAAGACCAAGCCCAAAAAGGGCGGAGACCCCATTTGAACAAAACTAAAACAGAATACCCCCAAGATGATGTGGCCCATATATGTTCCAATTTGGGCCATTGGTTTGTGAGGAAAAGATTTTTTTTCGCATTGGCCTCTCAATTCGGGAAATAAAAATTTTGTGTGGGACACAACATTTGGATCTTCCTATAGTGAGTTCAAATATTGACCTAGAAACTTTCGTTGGACAAATTGGAATTTTGTGTACCAAGAGAGGTTGCATATCAAATATCAAAGCACTCTGATCTGTGGTTAAGGAAAACAAGTTGTACAAAAAGAATGCACGTATTTAGGCATCAGGGATCAGAACCACAGAGGCAAAAAAGTTTTGTGTACTTACTTATTGGTGTTTAAGGTCACATATTTATGCACAATCGCTAATCGTGACCACAACATGGAGATAAAGTCATGTTTTGTAAATCGTTTATTCCCATGTTGCCCATTTTAGAGGACTTCCACCCCAAGCATTGCTGCACTTCCCAGAGTTCCCATTGGGGAGTAAAAGTGTATGTTAACCCTAATAATTTTGGATACTAAATATAATTTTTTAGTGTTCTGTGATTTGAGAATAAATGGGGAATGAGAAGGCTATGGGTATTGAATTTGTTTCTATTTTTTGCTCCTGGTGTTCCCACTGGGCACAAAAAATGCCCCCTGAACAAACTTGAATTACACCTCCCTAAGAATGATATACACCAAATATCAAAAGATTCCGACTGCTGGATCTGAACAAAGAGATTTTTAAAGAAATATTCCTCATATTGAACAAAGTTACAATTTGTGTTAACCCTAATAATTTTGGATACTAAATATAATATTTTAGTGTTCTGTGATTTGAGAATAAATGGGGAATGGAAAGGCTATGGGTATTTGATTTTGTTTCTATTTTTTGCTCCTGGGGTTCCCACTGAGCACAAAAAATGCCCCCTGAACAAACTTGAATCACACCTCCCTAAGGATGATATACACCAAATATCAAAAGATTCTGACTGCTGGATCTGAAGAAAGAGATTTTTAAAGAATATTCCTCATAATGAACAAAGTTACGATTTGCGAGAAACCCTGTCCTGAGCAAGAATATCTGCCAGCAGTATGCAGGGAGTTAATACAATGCACAAGCCTCATTTCGAACTAAGTTACAATTCGAGCTCCCACAATGAGCCCAAATATGGACCTAGGGACATGGCTTGAACAAACTAGAATCTTCCCCCCCCCTAAGGATGCTGCATAAAAAAATATCAAAAGCATTCATCTGCTGGATCTGAAGAAGATTTTTAAAGAAAATTCCTTATTTTGAACTAAGTTGTCATTCGGGCTCCCGTAGTGAGCCCAAATATGAACCAAGGGACTTGGCTTGAACAAACTTGAATCTCAGCCCCCTAAGGTTGCTGCATGCCAAATATCAAAACATTCCGGCTGCTGAATCTGAAGAAGAAGATTTTTAAATAAAAATTCCTCGTATTGACTAAGTTATAATTCGGGTTCAAATCGGCCTCTGGGTTCAGAAAATAGAAATTTTGGGTGGGGCAAAAATTCTTGCCCCTCTCAGAACAAAGGTAAATATTGCCCGTCAAACTTGAACAAACATGAGTCCACACCTCAAATGGAAGCTGCATACCAAATATCAAGTCTCTGCTATGGCTGGTTCATGAGAAGAAGATTTTTAAAAATTTTGTAAATTTTGGTCCCACCCCACTCCACAATATGAGCAGAAATCCAATTTGAAGAAAAACCCAAATGCTCCTATATAACCACTACTTACATGAAATTTAATTAAAATGTGGCCAGTGGTTTAGGAGAAAGAGGCTCAAACACCACCTTCACGCAGGACGACGGATGGACGGATGACGACGGACGAGGAGTGATAAGAAAAGCTCACCCTGACTTTCAGTCAGGTGAGCTAAAAAATCAATCAATTGTGATTCACACCAGCGAACAAAAACTTTCCACTTCGCTTCATAATTTAACGAAGAGGAGGTCCTCCTACAACAGTTAGAAATTGCGTCCACTGCTCGTCTGGAAAAATGCTTTCCGTGCAGGAAGGACAGCACAACGGAAAAACATGAAGGTTGAGGCTTTCCGGATTGTGATGAAGCCGACAGAGTTTCCCCTGCATCAGAAGATCCCTGAGAGGTGGTAACTTCCGCGGAATGTCCCAAAGAAGCTCCCTGAGAAGATTTATCCATGGTCTGTGTGCCGACAGACATGCTACCAGTAGAATCTTGCAAGAGGACTGTTTTATCTTTAGCAAGATCTGTTGAATGAGGGGAGCTGGAGGGTAAGCATACACTATTATCCCGTTCCATGAAATTGACAGAGCGTCTACTGCATAAGCCTGACGGTCCGGGCATGGAGACACAAAAGTCTGTAACTGATTGTTCAGACTCATGGCAAAAAGATCTATCATTGGACGTTTCCACTGGAAGCAAATCTGATTGGAGACAGATTTTTTCAACATCCATTCTGAAGGTAGCAGGTGATCCTTTCTCGATAGAGAGTCTGCTATTACATTGAGACGGCCTGGAATATGACAAATCGATATCAGAATCTGATTCTCCTGAGAGAAAAGAAGAAACTTTTCGGTGAGATTCAACAGCTGGACGGAATGAGTACCTCCCTGATTCCGAATATAGGCTACTACTGTTGAATTGTCCGATAGGATTTGAACATGAGAGTTTATTACTCGACTGAGCCAATGATTTAGAGCTAACCAAATTGCCCTCATTTCTTTGTAGTTTATATGAGAAACAAGAAACTGACTCTCCCATAAACCGTGACACACTTGATCGCCCAGAATCAGAGAAGCACCCCAACCCTCCTGACTGGCGTCCGTCATGATTATGAACAACGGATCCTGAATCTGAAGTGGTTTTCCCTGGGATAACCACTTGATATCCGCCCAAATTTGAAGATGATGCTTTACTGACTGTGTTAAAGCAATCGGACTGTCCAACGACTGACGCTTTACGCTCAAATTTTGAATAAGATAAATTTGAAGTGGATGAGTGCGCAAACGACCTAGCGGAATTAATTCCACGGTGGTGCCGTATAAACTCTCATGCAGTAATGACTTGCGTGTTTATGCAGTATTTTGCATAAAGAGAAACTAATTTTGCTCCTGCTACAGGCAAACAGACACGATTGTTGAGAATATCGAAACTCATCTCCAGGTAAACAAACAATGTAGTTGGCATTAAACCCGACTTGTTGACTTTGATTATAAAACCTAGGTGTCGTAGCAGTGATAGCAGACTCTGAACGTCGCTTTGAAGAGCATGAAAATTTCCGCATCTTTGAAGAATGTCGTCCAGATATGCTGACGTCATCAAAGCCGAGTGCGCCCTGAAGTGGCTCATCACCGCATTCATCACCCGAGTGAACGCCCACGGAGCAAGGTTCAGGCCAAAACAAATTGCTCTGAACTGTTAAACTCTTCCGTGAACCACGAAACGGAGGTATTTCCGAAACGCCGGATGAATCAAGATGTGAAAATACACGTCCTTTAAGTCTATGCTTGCGGCATAATCGTTCACTCGGATGCTGTTTCTCACCGACCGAATTGTTTCCATATAAAATTTTGGAGCAATTATTAGCTTGTTTATCCAACTGAGATCTATGACCGGCCAGAACGAGCCGTCGGGCTTCGGTACAAGAAAAAGATGACTGTAGAATCCCTTGAATTGGGATTCTCTATGATCTCTACTGCCTCCTTTGAAGAAGAGAGTCTACCGCTGAAATCAAAGCCTCTCTCTTCGTTACATTTTATGGAAGGCTCACAAAATGCGGAATCTGTGTCAATGGAGGTTTTCTCCGGAACGAAAGACGTAGACCACTTTTTACAACGTCTTGAACCAAAAAATCCTGTGTTACTGATCCTGAGAACAGTAGAGGTCGAAATCTTCATTTGTAGGACTTACGAGGCTTATACGAGGAGAAACCTCATGAATCCCTCGCACCCCTCTGTGACATCGGTGTGGGGTTATGCGTTTCGTTATTCACCGGCTGCGTCATCCCCTTTTTAAAGTCGCTCCCTTGCTTCGAGCCACCATGACCATGATTAGCTCTAGAAGCACCCCGGGCTGAGCCTCTCTTGGAGAAAAATGTACGTCTCTGAGGAGCGCCACTTGTGGAAGGCTGAGGTTGCGAAGCTGGGTGCAACAAAAGCTGACTTGTGGCTCCTCTTAGAAGCAACTTCAAATACTGCCTTTAACTGGTCATTAAATAAGAAGAGTCCGAAACTGGAGCGGCCCTTAGAGAGCTCTTAACACTGTCATTGATAAATGACGTAGATTTTAGGGCGGCATCTAAATTCGCTACTGAAAGAGCAGAGTGGTATGTGGTATACATAACGGCGCGAGAGAGCACTCTCAAAGGAGATAACAACTCCAGTAGACTCTCGGATTCCAGATTGCCGGCCAACGCCCTGCAAATGTGGTCTGCGTATGACACTGCATCCAAAATACTTCTGCTAGATTCAATGCAGGTATCTAAAACAATCGAACTGATGCTACACGATGACTAAGGAGACATATCTAAGTCCCTTGCACCGTCATCCAATCGCAGAGGAGCTCTCGGAATCTTATTATCGCCTACCGTATTTAAGAAGGTACTGCCTCTCAAGGGTAGGTCAAGCTTCCTTTACGAAAGGAAAGAACTTTTTCCAGCCTGAGCCAGGCCTGCAATAGCCTCATCAACACATCGAAAGCATCTAATGCTTGGACTGACTGTGACGGATACAGGATACTTTCCTTCGACTTAATGACCTCCCTGTCCAAAGAAGACAGAGGCCTGGCTCTAGAAGGTGCAGAACTCTGACCAGACGGTATTAATTCAGGCAAAAAATCCTGTAGGAACCTCATATATTCCATATGTTTCTCAGCCAAAGATGTAGTGTCGGTCTCGTCTTCATCAAGCCCCCTAAAACTACCATCTAGAAGTTCCTGGTCTGGTCTATTATCGGCATACTCATTATTTGAGGAAACCCTTCTTTCTGCCGATCCAGCACCATCCAAATCATCTGAAGCGGAGATCGATGACGGCCGCACTTTATGCTGCTGGGAGACGGCAATTATCTGGGCAATTTGCTCCAGCAATTCCGTATTCGAGGCTATGTCCACTCCCATTCTACGCCGTTTCGGCTCCGGGGAGGTGATCTGACAGAGGAGCCCTGTGTCCGTCTTTTAGAAACAGATGTTTGCCTCAAAACGCTAGCCTTAGAGAGAGTCACATCTTGGCTCTGACTCTCCACAACTGGTTCTTGCCGGCTAGCATGCGGTCTACTGTGATGAGTCCTGGAAGCGGACGAAGAAGAGGTTCCTACGTTAAGACTACTGCCAGCCGTACTGGCAGAGAAAGGTACACCAGAAACAACTGGCTCCGAAGCATTATCTACCGGACTACCATCAGGACTGGCAATAAAAGTCGAATCGTTCTGTTTTGACCCCAAAACAGAAGAGTGCTTCGCTACTGATGCACCCTTCAACTTGACTGGCCTCTTCCCCTTACGTGCCATCGTCTGTACAGAGGACTGTCTTCCATCCTCCTTATTCTGGACCGCAATGGATTTTCCGGTACAGAAGCACTAATGAAAGGCTCCGTTACACCGGTCAAGCTAGCTGACCGTCTGCTTGCCTAAGGTACCGAGCATTCTGCGATACCTCGTAAGTCAACATGTTCTGTATCTGAAGACGACGGCAGCACAGAACTTGATGTTATACCATGACCAATACCATGTTCTTGTTCCTCTGAAATGGAAACAGAATTCTGATTAACAACCTCAGGCGAAAGCACCGAAATCGGTGCTTCGCCGACACACACATAAGTAGAGAGGGAATTCCATCGCTTGGAATCCCAAGAACTGCAAGTTGCACAGGTAAAATTTTTAGAGCAACGAGTGCAAGCCAAACATGATGAATGACAATCAAGAGAGGACTTCTTCTTCTTACATTTCGAACATGAGGACTTCATAATATACACATGCCCGAGGCAAAAATTTAAACTGAATAGGAGCCGGTAACCCAAGTGCAACACAGGCACAACGAAGGCCGAGGTCAGACACCGGTATCCAAAGAATACCCTTAACAATAGAGAAACTTCCACAGAAGATTCCCCATAGAGAAGGGTAATGGCAAAACAGACACGGCCGACTATGTCGAGAATAACCGATATGCGACAAAGGGGGTACGCATAATCCACATTCCGCAATTATCTAAGATTTTTAAGAAGAAGAATTTTTAATTTAATAACAAATTCAGAAACAGCAATTTGTTCTTAAAAATCTAATGAAGGGACACAAGAGGAAATGGGTGAACATTGAACAAACACACAGTGATTAATAACAAAGAATGAACGAATCAGGAGCATATCCCGAAAATGGGAAGAACAAGAAATATTATTTAATTTCAATAAAAGTATAGCCCTGAACATTCAAAAACTCAATGTCCTTATTCAGCTAGTTTTTGCTGCAAATAATCCACCATTCCACTCCATAATTGTGTCTGGCTTTATTATACTTTTAGGATTTTAGAGCACAGAAGTCAGGATATGTGTTGATCTGACCTGGGCCAAACAACAGAATGACAAGATGGCGGTAGCCTATTGTTGTCCTTGACAACAAGTTGCGCATTGCGCAATAAGTATGGAGGTCCATACTGGTCTTCTCTTTTTTGGCAAATTTTGGGGGTTTGGGGATTCAAAATTTGTGTTTGGCCCTGGTAATAAATTGGGTTGCACCAGCTAGTCTGGTCCATTGGTATAGTGGTAAAATATGGCTTATATTTAACACCAAGCATATTTTTCTCTGATGGTTTACTAGAAGAGTAACCTAAATATAGCTCAGAAATGAATTTCTGAACATTTGAAACATGAAAAGCTTATAAATTAGATTACCCAATTATGACTGATGATACTCCTTTGGGAAAGATACACACATTAAGAGTTGGGCAGTATTAAAATTTCTAGTTCAGTTTTGGTACCGATATTTTTAGAATGATTTACCTTAGTATCGGGATGGTATCTGCTGTCAACAACATACATACACCCACAATGATACCAATATCAAATGGTATTTTGGTATACTGCCTGGCTATAGTTCACCGTTTTGCAGCAGACAAACCCAACAAAATGTGAAATGTCATAATGTTGGTAGCAACATAGGCACTCGCCACTGGTCATTTGATTGGTCAAGCATTATGCATCACCGATGTGGTATCAAGTTTTTTCGCTTATTATAAGAAAATCAAATCCATTGATATTTATTAAAGTTATCATGCTAATGAGCTGAAAACAGGCAAAAATTAATCATTTAAAGGCTATTTATTGGGGTTCAACTACATTTTCAACAGCCATAGTCACCTCATGTCGGACAGTTTTACAGGTGGAGAAGCTGGAGTACTCGGAGAGAAACACCAAGCAACTGACAGACTCCCCAACGTACTAACTCTGCACAAGAAGGGTTAGCATTGGTTGAAAACAAGTGCACTATCGACGTGCAGTATGCCTTAGTACACAACACCATCATGCCACCACATGGGCAAACAGGATTAAGTGTCTTGCCCAAGGACACAACGTCCTTGCTGCAGGTGCGATTCAAACCGAGGACCTCTCGGCTAGCAGTCTGCATGTCTACCTGCTGAGCCCCACTGTGCTCCCAATTAAATGCCATAACACTGCTCAGTATGACCTTTGCATACCAGTTTTCTAACTCATTCAAGACATTGTTAGCAAAATCCTACATACCAAATATTGACCAAATCCACTGATACCTGCTCAAGTTACAGTGTTAATGAGCTGATAACAGGAAAAAAATAACCAATTAATGGCTATAACTCTTCTCAATATGGCCAAATCACACTGGCTTTCAAACTCATTCAAGACATTAACCCCCTTCACATTGATATCAAAATACCAAAATTTCAGGAAGCTGTTTTCTCCCATAATGCATCTAGAAATGTAACCAATTCAATCTCGTTTGACAGAGCTCAATGAGCTCTGTCAAACGAGATTGAATTGGTTACATTTCTAGTTGTATTATGGGAAATTTTTTCTGCCTAAAATTTAGATATTTTGACATCAGTGTGCAGGGGGTTAAGAAAGACACACATACCAAATACTGACCATCACAATCGAGAAGTTGCCCTCTGGCCACCACTTGCCTGTCTGAGTGGAAGCCCACCAACCTGCGGACTGACTTCATCAAACTATAGGTCGAGTTAGTTTTCTCTTAGCTGCTTTGTTACATAAATGGCTGGTGGTGATTGCCTTTAGAAATACATAGTCCATGGGTTCTTCTTGTCATGAATTTTGAGTAATGTTCTGTGGTAGAGATGGGCGGTATACCGTAAATACTGTTCAGTATCGGTCTAGAGCCAGTAGCAATTTACCATAATGAGGGAATCTCAGAATACCAAAATTTTGGTATTGAAATATATTTCCAATATTACTTAAACAATAGGCCCCATGTTGCCTGAAGTGCTCACCTTGTTGAACAGAACACAATATAAACAGAGTCCAAGAATGAATCTACATTAAGCAATCCATTTCCATAGGATACATTGTCAGTCCTTGAGCCCCTCAGGAGTGACTAAAATAGTCCAAGAATCATGCCTTTTGTTCAGTTGATCATAACATAAAAAGTGCAGCTCCCCTATGAAGCCCCTTGACACAACCTATGTGGATTAATCTTAGTTACACACCTCTAGAGGATACTGAATACAAAATTCTAATTCTTCAGCTCCATATCCAATTCTGGTTCCCATCGGATGCCAAATATTAACCCAGGCACTCGATCTGAACAAAGTTGAATCTTCCACAGGAAGCCCAAATATTAACCCAGGGACTTAGTTTGAACAATCTTGAACCTGACCCTCATAACAATGATGTATACCAAACATTAAAAAACATTAAAAATTTTTGCAAATTTTGTAACTAATGTCAGGAATATTTTTCAATACTGAAATTTTGAGATTTCCTTTGTATGGTAAATGGGTAATGGCTCGAAACTAATAGCAAACGGTATTTACGGTATACCGCCCACCTCTTGCATAGGGTCAAATAATCAAATTACAACAATGGACAGCAAACAAATTTTGCAGAAAGTGCAGTCAAGTGGAAAATTGGGTCAAAATGATGTAAATCTTTGGCCAATGATGCACATTTAATTAACTAATTCTGTGCTGACAATAAACTATTCACATGTACCTGAATAACATTATTATAATTCCATGTTCTGTATGGATGAGCTATAAAGTAGGTTGCTGTTGTTATCATGGATGTCAATGATAGCACTGTGAAATAAGCAGGAAACAAATTACTCTGTGCTACAGTGAACCATTTCCGAGGCAACACCTTTAACTTAATAAAACCTGAAAAAAGGATAGTAATAATATAGCAACTGTTTACTGCATTCAAATCATTCATATTCACCATATGCATGGTTAATTAATTTGGGGTTCAGCGTTATTCACCTCATTTTTGGTTTTTGCCTGAAATAATAATGCATTTTCTTTATTATTGGCTCTGCAAATGGGTCACCTCCATTATAGGTCCAGGAGAATAAACCATTTCATATTTCTTCCTCATCCATTGCAATGCAAGATTAATGCCTCATTTTTGCCAAATTGCTATAGCAATGAGGCAATACTCTGGTGCTGCTAAGGGTAAAATGTTGACTAATGGTACATTTTCTTGTAGGCTGTTCCGTATTCAACTCTGGCGATTGAAAGTTTGACTATCTGAGATAACCTATGTACATGCAAAGAAGCAGTGTGTAAATGTAAAATTATAAAAAAACTTCTGAAGTTCTTGTGGAAAGGAATATACAGTAAAACCTGCCTTGAGAGACCACCTGTCTTGAGAGACCACATCTGCCAGGCACCGATTGGTTTTACTCTATAATGGACAGCTATGGGAGACAACCTGTCTTGAGAGACCACCTGTCTTGAGAGACCACTGTGACCTGGTACCAATTTGTATATTTATGCCATAATGGAGCTGTCTTGAGAGACCGCCCCTTTGAAGACTGAAACCATGACAAAAACTTTTTACCTGTTCTGGAATTGGAAAATCCATTGTGGTTATACTAACATAATTAAAAGTATTAAAAGCTCTTAATTGGGTTTCAATTGCTAACTCAGTAAAGATTGAGATGTTTTTATAATACCCCCAAAAAAGAAAAGATTAGGATTATTGCTGAATAAACAATTTCATAATACCTGAAATGTGACAGATAGGAATAAAAATAAATTTGTGTTGAAAATCTTTTTGTAACAAATTGAAATGGACTGTTATAAAAATTATAAAAATAAATTAGTGTTGAAAAGATTTTCAACACTAATTTATTTTTATAATTTTTATAACAGTCCATTTCAATTTGTTACAAAAACTTCATAAAAAAGAACAACAACAAAGTAATTACAAAAATCTATTCTTCTCCATTTCCAAATTTTGTGGTTGGTTATTCACTGACTTGAGAAAACCTGAAACCTGTTATGAGAGACCACCTGTCTTGAGACCACTTTTGTGTGGCCCAAAGGGTAGTCTCTCAAGACAGGTTCTACTGTATTTTCATTTCCCCATGAGGATATAATTAATAATTAATAAAACAAAGTGAGCGGGGGCTCACAAGAAATACCCCCACCCCCTCCTTGCCATTCAGCCATCTGAAGGTAATGCATTTTCTCCCCAGTAAGATGTATATCAAATTTAGTTGCATTCAATTCACCCAAACTGAAGTTAAAATGCGGACAATACAAAAAGCATGTTTCCTAAGTCGAAAAAGGACCATACCTCTGGTGAAAATAAATGGACCACATCCATTTTCAAACATAACCTGCATTAACTACCAAATACGGTTACAATCAATTCACCCAAACTCAAGTCAAAATTTGGACGCCACAGTGTTTTGGAGGGACGTATGGATGCACATTCTTACACGTTCTTACTTGTGGGTTTTTTCCCATATTAAACCCTAACCCCACAAGGTCAAAAAATTAACCTCACAGTGCAAAAAATAACTCCACAAGTGGCAACTGTACTAACACAACCCCACAACTACCACTGATCCTAAATTGTAAACCCCACAATGTACCTCTGCTAAGCCTGTCTTGACGCATGGATGGGACATCTTGGGTGGACGGACAGCACTAATTACTATAGTATCCCGATTTTTTTTTGGGGGGGGGGGGGAGACAATGAAGATATAGCTTTCTACACAAAAGAAAACTAAAGTTATTGCATGGAAACCAAAAATCTATTTATAGTAACAGTGACCTTGACCACTGACCTATTGACCCCAAATGCATCCCAACGATCGATATCTTAAATGCAACCACAGTATGAAGTTATAGCTTCGTACACATTGCAGATTGAAAATTTGAGAGAATGTTTGTCAAGTTTTATCAAAGTCCATAATTGTAGAAGTTTCCTTCACTAGGATGGCATTCAAAAATCTGTAATAAATCTACGTTGCAGGGGCTATAACGTTGTTAAAATTGTTGAAGATTGAAAATTTGGGAATATGCATATGTTCAATTTGAAAATTTGGAAATATGGACATGTGCACCTTTTAGTGAACATGTTTGCAAACGTTTGTCAAAATCGATTCATAAAAAAACGGTGGAGTTGCATACACAACAGTCTCAAATAGAATTTATTTATTGGTGTTTAAGGTCACACAGTTCTGCACAAAGGCTAATTGTAACCACAACATGGAGATAAGGCCTAAAAACATTAAAAATCTGTTTATCAGGCTCTTCCACATGGCCCTTTTGGCTGCCGCATGCTCTCTTTTGTTAACCAATGTGAACTTAAAAAAAATAAAAATTAAATGGTTTATGTCAATTGATAAATTTGTCTCTTTAGTGCTAAAGCATTGCAAAGCCTTCTTGCTCTCAAGGAACAAAATACACCACCACTCATGCTACTCTGTAGATTATGAGGCCTAAAACATAACCCAAGAACATGAACTTTTGATGACAAAGAAATAATTACAGAAATAAAAAATAAAATAAAAAAAAACGTTTGGCAGCATGAAGTTTTACAAATAATGGCCTGAGAAACAGAAGATCTACTTTGTGTGGCCTAAAGTCAAGTAGAGCTAATTATTTATACTCATATTGCCCATTTTGGAGAACTTCCACGCCAAGCATTAGTGACTGGGTCCTATTTTAACAGTAAAACAAAGCTTGTTTGGCACAGTAAACAAACACTGCTTCACTTCCCAGCATTAATTCCCACGGGAATCTCAAATAGAAATCTATATTAACTCCCTTCACTTTGATGTCAAAATATCCAAATTTCAAGTAGCCATTTTTCCCATAATGCAACTGGGAATTTAACCAATTCAGTCTTGTTTGACAGAGCTCAATGAGCTCTGTCAAACAAGATTGAATTGGTTAAATTTCTAGTTGCATTATGGGAAAAATTTGCACCTTGAACTTTAGATATTTTGACATCAGTGTGCAGGGGGTTAAAGCTTGAAAGTTTAAGGGGAGATATCTGGTTTAAAGTATCTCAGATTCAAATTTTAAAAATTTGTGCATGTTCACTTGTTAGTCATGTCTCAAAAGTTTTATCGAAATCAGTTTGGGCCAGACAAAGTAGATCTTCTGTTTCTCAGGCCGTTATTTGTTAAATTTCAAGTGGGCAAGTGGTTTTTTATTTTATTTTTTATTTCTGTAATTATTTCTTTGCCATCAAAAGTTTGTGTTCTTAGTTTATGTTTTAGGCCTCATAATCTGTGGAAAAGCATAGGTAGTGGTGTATTTCATCCCTTGAAAGCAAGAAGGCTTTGCAATGTTAAAGCATTGCAAAGCCTTCTTGCGCTCAATGGAAAAATTTATCAACTTTTTTTTTAACTTCGGTAAAATATCAGACATAAACCATTTAATTTTTATTTTTTTAAAGTTTACATTGGTTATAAGAAGAGAGCATGCAGCAGCCAAAAGGACCATGCGGGAGGGCTTGAGAAACAGATTTTTAATTTGTTTAGGCCTTATTAATGTAGAAGGAGTTGCAAACCCAAGAATCTCAATTAGAAATCTATAATCTCTCAGATCAAGGGGATACATGACTTGGCTAAAAGTGTTGCCGATTGAAAATTTTGGAAAACTCTCAATAACTAATGGTAAGTCTCATTGAAATCAGTTCGTAATGTTGGAGAAGAAGCACAGACAAGAATTTTGAACCTATGTATGTAAGGACGAATAATTGCTGTTTGCTCAGCCACAGAAAACGAAATATTTATACAGTGGAGCCCACTTAATTGGATATCTTTTAACTGAATAACCCTGTTAATTGAATACAATTTCCCAACACAAAACCATTTACCATACCTCCAGTACAAATTTGACCTGTTAATTGAATATAGGTTATAGAGTAAACTCCTGTTAATTGAATAAAATATCTTGTAACCTGTCGAGAAATTACCCTGACTCTACACAGTTTTTCTTTGTTTATAGACCTATTTGTCCTGAGTACATTCAATACAGGCATTTAATTTATATCTTGTTTGACAGAGCTCATGGAGCTTTGTCAAACGAGATATAACAGAATAAATGCTAAGTTTATCTCCAAAATACAGGAAAATGACACAATCCCTGTTAATTGAATACTCCTGTTAATTGAATAATTTTCATTGGCAAACTGGCTATTCAATTAACACTGTATGAACTTGTGTTGTTACAATTTACTGGAGAGTGACAGCAAGCACTCTTCAATGAATTGTAACAAAACAATTTATTATGAACATAATCTTCCTCAATTATGGCTCCCCTTGCTGGTGGCAAGGTATCTTTTGGAAAAAAATACTCATGTAACAAATCACAATTGATAACTAATTTTACTATTTTAGAGTTGGACGTTTTTTTTTTGCTTTCTGTTTGTTTCTGGTTTTTGCAGCAAACCGGAAAACCAAACTGCAAGACCAAGCAAACACTGTCCAAATGGTTTCCTGTGTTTGTGCATAAACTGAGTGCTGATAGTCTAGCTGGCGAAGTCTAGCTGGCGAAGGGGTAAATATGTTGTGTTTTTATTATCATATTTTCTACGTTATGGACTTATCCAACTATAACATATATCATGTGACCCCTCATTGGAATGAGCTTGTCAAGTTTGTTCCATTGAGTTGTCACATATTTGAACCACTTGAAAAAAAAAAATCTTAACATAACAATTTTTGATATCATGTGCATTGGGTAATGCATCATTTTTTGTTGTAACAAGTTACCAGCATGGCTATTGCAGATGTAGTCATTACAAAATCAGGTGCTGGGCTTATTTACAAGGAGGGGAGTCTGAAACTTAAATCTAAAAATCTGGTGGGTGGACTTATTTCAGATTATGGACTTATTCTCAGGTCAGTACAATATTATCCCAATTTGTCATTTTATTTATTTTGGAGGTTTGGATCTTAAAACAGTTTCAGTATGTTTTATTTCATGATGAGCACCCATTATAGGCTGAGAACAAGTTGCGTGGTGGATGCAATATCCCTAAATTATAGTGGATCAGGTGCCCCTAAGTTACACCAAATTATAGGGCACAGCATAGTTTGTTTTATTTTTTTTTGTCCATATTCATAAGTCGTAATTTAATACTTTACCCAATACACGGAATATTAAAAATCTGTTATTGTAATTGTTCTTTTCTAAATTTTTTCAAAAATTTTAATAAAACCATGTTATGTGACCACTATTGGAATGAAGTCGATGATATAGTTTTGTTGAAATTATTTAAAATTTTTGTTTTTTAAACTCCTCAGTTTTTAAATTAAGCAGGCAGATATACTCGATTTGTTTGGTAAGGCCTAAAAAAAGTTAAATCTATATTTCAGGCCCTCCTGCATGGTCCTTTTGGTTGCCACATGCTCTCTTTTTATAACCAATGCAAACTTAAAATGGAAGTGTCAATGACACTGTAGATCAACTTGACAAACTAGAACTTGGAATGTTATAAGTGAAATGGCAAGATGATTTATTTATTTATTTATTGGTGTTTAAGGTCACATACTTATGCACAATGGCTAATCATGACCGTGACAGTTTTACGAGTGGAGGAAGCCAGAGTACCCAGAGAGAACCACCGAGCAACGACAAGCAGCTGCCAGCTCCCCAACATCGTAACTCTGCACTGCAGCACAGGCAGGGTGGCAAGATGATTGGTTCCAATGTTATTTGCTGAAAGTTCAACATAACAGCATTTTGCGTGCTCAACATAAGATCAATCCAAGCATTTTTAAATGTAAACTGTTGGGCTGGCAAAAGGAAGAATGTTGATACACAAATGCAGTAAGTTTAAAAGTCATTGTAAACGGCAACTTTTTTCACAGAAATGAATGCTAATCAATAGATCTAATCTGGAGATCTTGCCTAATGAGCACAACAACAAGTTAAAAAACAATCCTATGATAAATGGGTCCTGTAGCCTGTAGGCCATGTCAAAGAAGAATGTTAATGCACAAATGCACTAAATTCAAAGGTTATTGCTAACAACAGTTTTTGATAGAAATGAAAAGAAAATGGATAGCTCCTATTTTGGTCACCCTGAATAATCATATCAAGTTTCAAAACAACCCGACAATGAATGTGCCCTCTGTGGTGTACCAAAGGAAGATGTTAATGCAGAAATGTACTAAGTTTGAAGGTTGTGGCAATTTTTCTTCTTCTTTTTTTTTGATGAAACTTCATAAATGTGCCCTGTAAGGAGTGCAAAAGGGATAGGTTGCTGCACAAATGCACTAAGTTCAAAGATTGGTGCTAACGACAATACTTTTCGATGGAAATGAAAGAAAATCAATAGTTCCCATCTAGAGGACACTCCAAATAAGCAAACCAAGTTTCAAAACGCTCCAACCATAAATGTGCATTGTTGGGTTTCCAAAGGAATATACTGATGCCTGACTAAACAAAGTTTAAAGGTCACTGCCAATGGCAATGTTTTGTGATGGAAATGGAAGAAAGTCTATAGCTCCCATCTAGAGGTCACCACAAACATGCATACTAGGTATCAGTGATCCGATCAAAAATGTGCGCTGTGCAATGTGCCAAAGGGAAATACTGATGCCTAACTAAACTAAGTTCAAAGGTCAATGCCAATGGCATCATTTTGTGAAGGAAATAGAGGTCACCCCAATCAAGCATACCAAGTTTCAAAGTGATCCGATCATAAATGCGCCCTGCAGGGTGTGCCAAAGGGAAATATGAATGCAATATTGCAGTAAGTCCATTGCCAATGGCAAGTTTTTTTGACGGAAAGGGAAGAAAATCAATAGACCCCATCTGGAGGTCACCGCAAACAAGAATACCAAGTTTCAAAGTGATCCGCTCATAAATGTGCCCTGTAGGGTGTGCAAAGAGAAATATTGATGCACAACTGCACTAACTTCATAAAAGGTTGTTGTCAATGGCAACTGGAAGAAATAGAAGAAAATCGATAGCTCCCATCTAGAAGTCACCCCAAACAAGAAAACCAGGTTTCAAAGTGATCCGATCATATATGTGCCCTGCAGTGTGTGCCAAAGGGAAATACTGATGCATAACTGCACTAATTTCATCAAAGGTCGCTGCCAATGACAACTGTTTTTGATGGAAATGGAAGAAAGTTGATAGCGCCCACATCTAGAGGTCACCCCAAACAAGCACACCAAGTTTCAAATCGATCTGATCATAAATGCGACCTGTGCAGCGTGCAAAAGGAAATTGTAGACGTACGTACATTTTATGCTGAGAGACGAGAAATGATGGCAATAGCTCAGGGTGACTTCAACATGTTGAGCTAAAAATCGAAAGCTCCCATCTGGAGGTCACCCCAAACAAGCATATCAAGTTTCAAAGCAATCTGATCAGAAATGTACCCTGTTGGGCGTGCCAATGGAATATACTGATGCCTGACTAAATTAAGTTCAAAGGCCGTTGCCAATGGTGTTTTTTGATGGAAATGGATGAAAATTGATAGCTCCCATCTAGAGGTCACCACACACACACACACCAAGTTTCAGAGTGATCTGATCATCAATGTGCACTGTAGGGTGTGCCAAAGGGAAATATTGATGCATAACTGTACTAAGTTCATCAAAGGTCATTTGCTGATTGCAACAATTTTTGATGGAAATAGAACAAAATTGATAGCTCCCATCTAGAGGGCACCCCAAACAAGCATACCAAGTTTCAAATCAACCCGATCATAAATGCACCCTTTAGGGCATGCCAAAGGAATATCTTGATGCCTGACTAAACTAAGTTCGAAGGTCGTTGCCAACGGCATTTTTTGACAGAAATGGAAGAAAATCAATAGCTCCCATCTAGAGGTAATTCAAACACGCACACTAGGTTTCAATGTGATCCGATCATAAATGTGCCCTGTAGGGTGTGCCAAGGGGAATATTGATGCCAAACGAAACTAAGTTCAAAGGTCGTTGCCAACGGCAACATTTTTTGATGGAAATGGAAGAAAATTGATAGCTCCCATCTAGAGGTCACCCCCAAACAAGTGCACCAGTTTTCAAAACGATCCGATCATAAATGTGCCCTGTAGGGTGTGCAAAAGGGAAATATTGACGCCTAACTAAACTAAGTTGAAATGTCATTGCCATCGGCAACATTTTTTGACGGAAATATAAGAAAATCGATAGCTCCCATCTAGAAGTCACCACAAACAAGCATACCAGGTTTCAAATCAATCTACTCTGCAGGTTGTGCCCAAGGGAGATATTGATGCATAACTGCACTAAGTTCGTCAAAGGTCACTGCCAACAGCAACAGTTTTTGACGGAAATGGAAGAAAATTGATAGCTCCCATCTAGAGGTCACCCCAAACAAGCATACCAGTTTTCAAAGCGATCCCATTATAAATGTGCCCTGTAGGGTGTGCCAAAGGGAAACATAGATGCCTTAGTAAACTAAATTCAAAGGTTGCTGCCAACAGCAACATTTTTTGATGGAAATGGAAGAAAATCGATAGCTTCCATCTAGAGGTCACCCCAAACAAGCATACCAAGTTTTAAAGCGATACGATCATATATGTACTCTGCAAGGTGTGCCAAGGAGAAATGTTGATGCACAACTGCACACTAAGTTCATCAAATTAAAGTCACGCAAATGGATGCCAACTGACACTAATAGCTCAGCTTGACTTTGCCAAATTGAGCTAAAAATACCATGGGGCCAGAGTCCTCACCCGAACAAAGATTTTAAAAGAAGGATTTAATTAGCATTTATGGCTAATTAACACTACAGAGGAATGAAGTTATTTAAGTATACATAACTCTGTTGTCCATGATAGATGATTTTTTTCTGGTATTGGGATGCATGCTACCACAGAAATAATGCCCAGGTTTTCAGTAATGCAAAACTAGGGAGTTTAAATATCAACCTAGGGGCTTAACTTTAAGGATGTTGTATACCAAATATCAAAAGGTTCTGACTGGTGGTTCTGGAGAAGATTTTAAGAATATTCAATTTTTTTTGTAAATTTCCTTTCTTATTATACCTGCTACAATTGTTTACAACAGGCTGGCACTACAGTAGAAGTCCCTAATTCGGAAGTATACTCTCTATTTTGTTCTTTCCCAAATGATTTGGGAAAAAAAACGTGGTGCAAAAGCACCAAGAAAAAATAAGCCAAAACTGGGTCGAGTGTGGCCAGCACACACTCAGTAGAGGACACTCTTCTCTGTACTAATCCACGACTTCCAGTACCAATATGCAGACATATAACCAATGTGTCATTCTATTTGAATCTGCCAACACTGGAGTTATGTGGTCAGCAGGGAGGATGATTCTTACCCAAATAAGAAGACGGGAGGGCCTCCAGGTAAACAACTGTGGTAGGTATATAATAAGAAAGGAAATTTACTATAAAAGTTAAATTTCTTATCAACCTACCTCACAATTGTTTACAACAGGCTGAATAGACAATGGGAGGAGGGAATCACATAACCATCCACACAACCGAACTGCACTGGAACCGTGGATAGAAGAAGAGTACCCAGGGCCTATAAAATCATCGCATCACAAACATTGATACAGACAATGAGAGATGAGGTGAATGGCCATGTGTGACACACCAACAGAAATACTGTATCAAAGCACAAGGCCTGAACTGATTCTAAGAGAAAAGCCTAATGGCTAAGGTTGATAACAGCCTGAGCAGATGAAAGATGTTCTAAAGAAGAAAGGTTCTCAGACTGCTCCTGCATCTGATGCAGGTAGAAGGTGGAGAAAGTAGAAGTGTTCGAATAGCAAGACAAATCCATCTAGAAATGGATTGAGGAGGAGATCTTCTGTTGACCAGGGATCAGAGACAAAAAGAATCGCTTCCTTTCTTTTCTAATAAACTGCATCTGGTTGGGGTAAATGTGAATTGCACGAACTGGATGAAACAAAGGGCGATTACCATCAACTGAAGGAAAAGACCTGATACATATAGGAGGTGGAGTAGTTTCTGGTACTGATTCTTGGAGCAATCAGTGGTAAAAGTAACACTGTTGGGGGAGCTTCTGAAAAAGGCCTGATCAACCAAGAGGGCACGAAGCTCGCTAACTCTCCTGGCTGAGACAGAAAAAAGGCATCTTGTATGTTAGAAAACATATATCAACCTGGGATAATGGTTCAAATGGAACGAATTCGGCCTCCTATGACTGAACAGAAAGTTTTGGAGAGGTCTGGCATGCATCCGACCAAAAGGAATGAGACCCATCACTGAACCAGAGAGACCGAGCAGCTGGAGAATACTCCAGGTTGTCGCAGACGTGGACTGGGTCAGAGTCAGGGCGAAAGCCAAGAGAATCACTGGCCTCACCCGGGAAACTGCCACCATATTCAACTGAGTACAGAAGTCCATCCCCAGATGACAAAACGACTGAGAAGGGACCAGGCTGACTTCTCCTCATTGACTCTGAACCATAGCGATGAAAGCAGATTGGGTGTCGACATCGGACTCGAGAAGAGCAGCATTGGAGTGCCTCTGGAGGATGGCGTCTAGATAAGCCGATGCTGTGTGCGATGGAAGGCTAGCACATGCAACATCCGTCAGATGAAGGCCGAAGGAGCTAGTTTGAGGCCGAAAGGCATGGCCTTGAACTGGTAAACTCACCTCAGAAAAGCGAACCTGAGATACTTTCACGATGTACGATGAATCGGAACATGAAAGTAAGCGTCTTGCAGGTCAATGCTGGAAGCGAAGTCTCCCTTGTGAATGGAGAGGCAAACAGACCTGAAAATCTCCATGCTGAACTTGAAAGCAATGACAGGCTGCTTCAGGATACTCAGATCGACAACTGGTCTGGCACCAAGGACAGGCAGGAATAAAATCCCGTTGAATATTCTTGATGACCTTGATCGCCCCCTTTGACAGGAGTGGGTGAACAACCAGGTCAAACATCATCTAACACCTAAGTATCGGATGTGATACTCTGATATCCTTCCTCCAACCTGGGACGAATCGAGGTGAGGACCTTCATTTTGAGCCCCGGCGAGGCCTGCAAGAGGAGAAACCACCTCCTCTGCTAGCAGAAGGACCCTGAGACCTCCCTCTGTTCTGCTGATGCTTACCCTTACCACGTTAGTAAGAGGAAGAAGCAGAGGCAGGAGGATCAGCCCTTGACTTCGTGGCGGTTGAAGCAGAAGGGTGCTTGTTAGGCTTGGAATGGCCCCGCCTCCAACAGAAGGCAGATCAAGCTGGCAAAGCAGCAGCTGATCTTTGGAATGATGCAGGAGGTTATCCCGGACCATCCCACAGAATCATGCAATAGACGCGGACCCACCAAAGAAGCGGATCGCTGCACATTGGGGAGAGAACGGTTAGTGTCCAGCACTGCGTCCCGGCGAACTTATTCCAAACTAGCCATGTTACAGGCATGCGGATAAATAAGGTGCATAAGCATCTTAGAAAGCACACGTAAGCAGGCCTGTATGTTGCCAAACTTATCTTGAGGCAGATAAGCAGCTAAGGCAGACACAACATGATACGAGAGAGATAACATGCTCAGCATCTCTCTAAATAAGCCAAACAGGGATTCCAAAGTCGCCATGAGAATAACGGCTGACTTGGGTTTGGAAAGCCCAAGACCGTCAAACTCTGGCAGACCTAATGCACAGGGGGCAAAAAAGGGATCTGCCCAAATGAAGAATGGTATGGTCGATGGTGCCCAAAAGCAAGTTGCTCCACAAGCTGTAGGAGCACAACTGCCAATTGCAGCTTGGCTGAAACCCCCAGCTGGTCTGACGGTTTAAGCTCTGGAAGGAACTCAAACACAAAGTCAAGAGCCGCCCCCAAGTCAAAAGACTGATGGCTCTCAACGTCAGGTGTGTCTGTCCAGAGTCGGAAGACACATAGCCCATCTCAGGGATACCAGACAAAGCCTTCCATAGTGTAGGAACGAGGGGAGGAGTCAGAAAGCAACCTGCTTCCAATCCCAGAAGGTGGCACCACCGAGGGCACCTGATAACCACCAGTAGCCTCACTGAAGGCAAGGGGAAGGCTCTTGGAATGAATTTGGTGAAGAGTCAGAGTGCACGGATGAAGCTCAACAGAGTCCATGGTGTCCCCACCATTGGCAGCAGCAGGATATACGTTGGTAGCTGCTGACACCGGTGGAAAAGAGGAGAGAGCAACCGAGCTCGGCTCCAAAGGAGGAGTCACAACCATAGTGACAGGCTCAGATGTAGACTGTAGGGGGGACAACAGTCTCAGAACCAGGCATCTCTTCACCGGAAACGTCAACAGCTACCACAGTATTCACCGCAAGAATAGACTTCAAACCGGTATTGGTGCCGAAAGCCGTGGATTAGTACAGAGAAGAGTGTCCCTTACTGGGTGTGTGCTGGTTGCACTCGACCCAGTTTTGGCTTATTTTTTCTTGGTGAAAGAACAAAATAGAGAGTATACTTCAGAGTTAGGGACTCCCACTGTACTAGTGCAAGCCTGTTGTAAACAATTGTGAGGCAGGTAGGTTGATAAGAAATTACCAGTTTGCACTATCTTAAAATTTTTGACCCCCCACCCCCCCACCCCTCCCACAGGGAGCACAAATATCAACCCAGGGACTTTATTTGAACAAACTGAATCTGAATCCTCTAAGGATGCTGTATACCAAATAGCAAAAGATTCTGATTGTATCGCAAGAAGTAGATTTTTGAAGATTATTCCTCATATTGGACTAAGTTAACATTCGGGCTCCAATGATATAAAAAAATGAGATCTAACCTCCCTAAGGCCAATGTATACCAAATATCAAAAGATTCTGACGGGTGGATCTAAAAAAGATTTTAAAAGATTATTCCCCATATTGCATTAAATTAAAACACAGGCTACCATAGAGAGCCCAATTATCAACCAATCCCAGTGATCCAATGGTTTTGGTGACAGTGACGTCATCTAGGAGTGTTGGTACGCAAGACGTCTATGACACATATTTGAGACGTTTTGCAGCAATTTAGGATGCAGCAGACGTCTGTAAGATGTCTCTAAAACGTATTGGTACCAAAGACCACATCAACACTAAGTGGAGACTCGATGTCTTCTAGGACGTTAGTACACAAGACATCTGCGACACATATTTGAGACGTTTTGCGGCAATTTGGGATGCAGTAGACGTCTGTAAGACGTCTCCAAAGCATATTGGTACCAAAGACCACATCAACACTATGTGGAGACTCGACGTCTTCCAGGAGTGTTAGTACACAAGACGTCTGCGACACGTATTTGAGACGCTTTGCAGGAACGTGGGATGCAGCAGACGTTGGTAAGACGTCTCCAAAACGTATTGGTACCAAAGACATCAACACTAAGTGGAGACTCAACGTCTTCCAGGAGTGTTAGTACACAAGACGTCTGAGACACGTATTTGAGACGTTTTGCAGGAACGTTGGATGCAGTAGACGTCTGCAAGACATATCAAAAACGTATTTGCGCGGAATAGCACATGAACACTGGTATTGGTGACGGCGACATATTGTAGGAGAGTTGGTATGTAAGACGACTGTGACACGTATTTGAGACATTTTGCAGCAATGTGGGCTGCACTAGATGCCTGCAAGACGTCTCAAAACGAATTGGTACCAAAGACCATGCAACACTAAATGGAGACGTCTGTACGACGTTGCAAAAACGCATTGGCGCGTTTTGGCGTCAAATACCACATAAACACTGGTTTGGGTGACGGTGACATCTTCTAGTATTGTTGGTACTCAAGACGTCTGTGACACGTTTTTGAGACGTTTTGCAGCGATGTGGGATGCAGGAGATGCTTCAAAAACGTATTGGTACCAACGCCCAAATCAACACTAAGTGGAGACGTCTGCAGGACGTTTTCAAAACATTAATGGCACCAAATACCACATGAACACTGGTTTGGGTGATGACACAGGAGTGTTGGAATGCAAGACATTTGAGATACGTATTTCAGACGTTTTGCAGTAATGTAGGATGCAGTAGATGTCTGCAAGACGTTTCAAAAACATATTGGCATCAAATACTACATGAACACTGATTTTGGTGACAGTGACATCTTCTTGGAGTGTTGGTACGCAAGACGTCTGTGATGTGTATTTGAGATGTTCTGCAGTAATGCAGGATGCAGTAAACATCAGTAGACAACTGCAAGGCGACTCAAAAACGTATTGGCACCAAAGACCACATCAACACTGGTTCGGGTTTGGGTGACGTCTTCTAGGCATGATGGTATGCTTCGGGACTGTGAACACTGGTGACGTTGTACAAACACTATTAATCGTGTTACTGGTTAGGGGAATATGAACATTTGACACCTCCCATGCTGATTTGTTGATCAAAATGTCTAACAGAAGATTTCATAATAGGCAACGTCTGAGACTTGGGGGAACAAGGAGCGAAGAAAGGTTTGACATTGTCTATCAATCATACACAATATAAAACTGTTTGTATTTAATGATTTAGTGTTGACCAAAATTTGCGTTTAATTAAAACATGAAATAAAGACGGCTTCTTTACATTTGGAAAACGTCTTAGATACTTACGTCACATGCACATGACTTTACTGGCTTGCAATCGCCGTCATTTTGCAAGACAGGTAATTTCTTATCAAAAACGTATTGGTACCAAAGATCACATCAGCACTAAGTGGAAACGCCTGCAAGATGTTTCAAAAACGTATTAGCACCAAATACCAAATGAAAGTGTCAATGACACTGTAGCTTAACTTGTGTGTTGTGTTTGATGAAAAGGATAATGTTCAATGTTTATGAAAGGATTATGAAATAAGACAAGAATTGTGATAATTGGGAATATGTTCATTTCTGTTCCCTGTATGCTATGTTTTTGATAAAAATAATATGAGGTGTACACTGTACTAAAGAGCTGAGGGGTGGGTTAATATGACCTCACAGTTAATGTATGTGGCCCTCACAGTTAACGTATATCAACGAAAGTTACCAAGTTACAGTGAAATTATTCCAAAACGAGTTATCCTATCAAGAAACATTGAAATCCCTTCAGAAATATGGCTTGTAGACTGTGATAAAGGTTTTCGGGCTTCAGGCCCCTGTAGCCGTCAGTTTCCCAATTGCGTCCAAAGGGAACGTTCTCATCTAGACATTATATGAAGGCAACCTACCAAGTTACAATGAAATCCCTTCATAAATATGACCTGTAGACTGTGCTAAGGGTTTTTGGGTTTTGGGCTCAGGCAGCCATCATGGTTGAATGATCGCAACCAAAAGGGGACATTCTCATCTGGACATCATCAGGAGTGATCCTATGAAGTTACAATGAAATCCCTTCATAAATATGACCTGTAGACTGGGCTCAAGGTTTTCGGGCTTCGGGCCCCTGAAGCCGTCACAGTTGATCAATCATGACCAAAAGGGGATTGCATCATCTAGGCATTATATGGAGTCAAACTAACAGGTTACAATGAAATCCTTCCATAAATATGACCTATAGACTATGCTAAAGGTTTTGGGGTTTTGGGCTCGGGCAATCATCAAGACTGAATGATCGCGACCAAAAGGGGACGTTCTCATCTAGACATTATGTGGAGTCATCCTACCAAGCTACAATGAAATCCCTTCATAAATATCACCTGTAGACTGTGCTAAAGGTTTTCGGGCTTCAGACCCCTGTAGCCATCACAGTTGCCTAATGGTGTCCAAAAGGGGCTGTTCTCATCTAGTCATTATATGAAGTCAACCTACCGAGTTACAATGAAATCCCTTCATAAATATGACCTGAAGACTGTGCTAAAGGTTTTTGGGCTTTGGGCTCAGGCAGTCGTCATGGTTGAATAATCGCAACCAAAAGGGGACATTCTCATCTGGGCATCATCCGGAGTGATCCTACGAAGTTACAATGAAATCCCTTCATAAATTTCACCTATAGACTGTGCTCAAGATTTTCGGGCTTCGGGCACCTGTAGCCATCAGAGTTGACCAATCACGACCAAAAGGGGTTATCATCATCTAGGCATTATATGGAGTCAACCGAACAAGTTACAATGAAATCCTTTCATAAATACGACCTATAGACTATGCAAAAGGTTTTTGGGCTTGGGCAGCCATCAAGGCTGAATGATCATGACTAAAAGGGGAGGTTCTCATCTAGACATTATTTGGAGTCATCCTACCAAGCTACAATGAAATCCCTTCATGATTATGACCTGTAGACTGTTCTAAAGGTTTTCGGGCTTCGGGCCCCTGTACCTATCACAGTTGCCCAATCGTGCCCAAAAGGGGACGTTCTCATCTAGACATTATATGAAGTCAAACCTACCAAGTTACAATGAAATCCCTTCATAAATATGACCTGTAGACTGTGCTAAAGGTATTCGGGCTTCGGACTCGGGCAGCCATAATGGTTGGATGATCGCAACCAAGAGGAGACATTCTCATCTGGGCATCATCTGGACTGATCCTACGAAGTTACAATGAAATCCCTTCATAAATGTCACCTGTAGACTGTGCTCTAGATTTTCGGGCTTTGGGCACCTGTAGTCATCACAGTTGACCAATCATGACCAAAAGGGGATGTCATCATCTAGGCATTATATGAAGTCAACCTAACAAGTTACAATGAAATCCTTCCATAAATACGACCTATATACTATGCTAAAGGTCTTTGGGCTCGGGCAGCCATAAAGGCTGAGTGATCACGACCAAAAGGGGACGTTCTCATCTAGACATTATTTGGAGTCATCCTACCAAGCTACAATGAAATCCCTTCATGATTATGACCTGTAGACTGTTCTAAAGGTTTTCGGGCTTCGGGCCCCTGTACCTGTCACAGCTGCCCAATCGTGTCCAAAAGGGGACGTTCTCATCTAGACATTATGTGAAGTCAAACCTACCAAGTTACAATGAAATCCCTTCATAAATATGACCTGTAGACTGTGCTAAAGGTATTCGGGCTTCGGGTTCGGACAGCCATAATGGTTGAATGATCGCAACCAAAAGGGGACATTCTCATCTGGAGTGATCCTACGAAGTTACAATGAAATCCGTTCATAAATATGACCTATAGACTGTGCTCAAGATTTTCGGGCTTCGGGCATAAAGGCTGAATGAATGCGACCAAACGGGGATGTTCTCATCCAGACATTATTTGGAGTCATCCCACCAAGCTACAATGAAATCCCTTCATAATTATGACCTGCAGACTGTTCTAAAGGTTTTCAGCCTTCGGGCCCCTGTAACCGTCACAGTTGCCCAATCACGTCCAAAAGGGGACTTTCTCATCTAGACATTATATGAAGTCAACCCAGCAAGTTACAATGAAATTCCTCAATAAATATGACCTGTAGACTGTGCTAAAGATTTTGGGGTTTTGGGCTCGGGCAGTCGTCACGGTTGGCAGATTACGCCCAAATGGGGAAATTCTCATCTAGACATCATAAGGAGTCATCCTACCGAGTTACAATGAAATTCCTCCGTATTAAACATGACCTGCAGACTGAGCTAAAAGTTTTTGAGTTTTGGGGTTGGGCAGCCATCACGGTTGACAGATCATGCCCAAAACGGGACGTTCTCATCTAGGCATTATACAGAGGCATCCTACCAAGTTACAATGAAATCCCTTCATAAATACGACCTGTAGACTGTGCTAATGGTTTTCGTGTTTCGTGTTTTGAGCTCGGGCAGCCATACCAGTTGACCGATCGCGACCAAAAGGGGACGTTCTCATCTAGACATAACCCCACACCTGCATATGAAATTTTGTGATGATCAGACAAGAACTGTGGGGTGTAGCCCGTGCTAAAGGAAAATGTGAACAGACTCACAGACTAACAGACTTCCGCACTTTGTCAAGTTAAGATGAAAACACTTGTTTTGGTGACGGCAACATCTTCGGGCATGATGCCACAGCTTAAACTGACAGCCTAAACACTTGCACTGCACGGGCTAGTGACGGGTAAGAATACATGTCTTGGCAACTTAGAGGAGGGTTCACCTAATACCAGATTCAGGATTTCAGCTTGAAGTTTCTATATGCACAACGAACACTACTTCGCCGAAATTGCATAAATTGTTCGAATTCCCCAAATTGGACCAAGTGAAAAATGTTACCACGACTCGAAAACAATGAAACATCATAGGCGACCATGTATGCAGAGCTAGGAGTGGGGGGGGGGGGGGGGGGGGGGGGGGGGGATCGCCTCCATCCACCACCGCATTATTGTTTAATAACACATTGAAGACTTTGTCGTTCTGAATTAAAACACTTAATCATTTACGTGTTATATAGTTTTAAAACGTAATTAACTTTTACGAAAATAAACCTCCGCAATGTTTTGTCTTGAGTCGGTGGCTCACAACTTCGTTCCTTGCAAGCAACAGATAATTCATGGATGCATCAAAAATTATAAGAGTTGGAGTCAACTATATATACCGCTTGAATTTCTTGACTGATCGTCATACAAATAGCATGGGACGATGTGTTTAAATGTTAAGTTAAGCTAGGGGTGGGGGGGTGGGGGGGGGGGGGGTGTACTAAAAAAAATTGCAAGACCCGATGCTGGTTTTTTGCACACGGCCATTTTGGGAACCCACCCACCCACCCAAAATCTGCAAAAAAAAATATTTTTTTACACCAAAATTTAGACACCCACCCCCTAAATTAGGTGGAAATGGTCACTTTTCACACCTAAAGTCCTAATTATGGAGCTCCTACCTCTGTAGAATGATTCGCCTCAGTCAATATGAAATTATTAGGTGAAAAACATGAAGATATAATAAACTTTTAAAAATTGTCTATCAATGTGAGCAACTAGCCTATATGGTAGATAGCACAGACCATTATAGGATATACAGTACTACACAATATATAATACAGTCATCGTGGATTGGTTCAAATCCGTGCATGGAAATGGATTGTCAATACATACAAAAGGTTCTGAGATACAACATAAGAACTACGAGCAAAATTCCATTTAATAGAGCACCGGAGAGATTCTTATATTGTATCTCAGAATTGTACTGTCTGTGGGCCATCCATTTCCATTCGTGGACGACTGTACTGTACACTGATTTTGCCTGACAGGAAAACATTGTTTTATGAATTTATACCATGCTACATGCAGGATATATTCCAAAATGTCAGGTGAATCTGAGTGAATGATGGCATTCCATTTCCTTTGAATGTGTACAATAATGTATTAAATTAGTGCTATTAAAGATATAGGGATCATTGAAAATACACATAACAATCAAATATTTCCAAAATCTGTTCACAAAGCAGATTATTTAGCACCATTAAGTTTCTAATAACACATTGTGGAATCCAGTGATAGGTTGGCAAAAAGTTAACCTGAATATTGTCTGGACAGTTCAATTATTTTAAAAGTTCGAAGACGGTCTCATTGTAATCCTGTGCCAACAGTATATCGGAATTTAGATTATGAAATCCACAGATGTTCCTCCAGATGCTATCGAATGGTTAATTTCATGCAAAATGCAGTAACATATTTATATCACACTGATTGTTGAGCTTTTGGAGACAGAACAAAAATGCAGTTGATGGTTATCATAATATACCTGTTTCCAGTATTTATTCATGTATTACATTTTCATATCACAGTGCGACTTTAGAATTTGAGGCTGCATGAGCTTGTACTTTATTTTTGTAAAATTTGACTGGGCAATATAGGTTTTATGAGAGCCAAATTAATAAATCTACATGATTTTGTTTATTAATAGAATGTACATCAGTGTACTTTACAGTTAAAATGATTGTATATGTTATATTTGTGCTACTGAAGCCTTCAGTAGAAAATTTACATGATGGTGTAAAAAATGTGCATTTGACCATTTGGACCACCCACCCACCCACCCACCGCTGCATAGGGTCCTGTAATTTTTTTACTACCCCTCCCCCACCTCTCCGAGTCAAGGGGAATAAACTGTTAATGAATATAATACGATAAACTAACAAATCATGCTGGAATCCAGGCTTCGCCACTGCTGTGCCCCCCCCCCCCTAAAATCCCACAAGCCCCCCCCCCCCCCCAACATAGATCTGCAGCATAGGTACCTCAGCTGATTATATCAAGTTAATGATGTGAAACTGATTCTCAGAATAACACGGATAGCACGATTTTGAGCATTAGGTTAGCACTTTATAAAAAAAAAGAGTGCCACGGTATATCATGGAAAAGATAACACGGTAAACCATGGTAAAGGTACCACGGTACATTGGAACTGGTACCACGGTACATTTACCACGGTATACATGTGCGGTAAAATGTAGCATGGTATACCATATTTTCGTTAAATATTGGGAAATATAAGGCAATATTTCTTCAAAATGCGTTTCAAGTTGTTATTGCAGTCCTCAACACCTTCTGAACACCAAACAAAGGCATACGTTGGATTAGTTGACATTTTGATTCTTCAGCAAGACGTTTGTGGGACTTATTGGAGACCAAGACTAAACGGGATGCTGACGTTTTATTGCAGCGATTTGTAATCCTTTTGAGTCGATGGACATGTCATTAACCCGTACGATGGTTCACATCAAAACGTTAAAAAAACGTGTCCATTGAAAGTCTTAGGAAAAGATTTTAGGGTTTTATTGCAGTCCCCAACACGTTCCGAACACCAAACAAAGACGTACTTGAATTTCGGGCGATGGACACGTCTTCAACGTCTCGTCACATCAAAATGTTCTAAAAACGTGTCCTTGGCAGGGTTTTATTGCAGTCCCCAACACGTCCCGAACACCAAACAAAGACGTACTTGACGTGCTCAAATTGTAACACATTTCGGGTGACGGACACGTGTCTTCCAAGTGTTTTTAACGTTTTAGTTGGATACGTCTCCACCACGTTTCCGTGACGCGGGGACGTTCTAAAAATGTGTCCATTGCAGGGTTTTATTGCCGTCCGCAACACGTCCAGAACACCAAACAAAGACGTACTTGACATGCTAAAAATGTAACACATTTCGGATGATGGACACGTGTCTTCTAAGTGTTTTTAACGTTTTAGTTGGAATTGTCTTCATCACGTTTCCGTGACGTGGGGACGTTCTATAAACGTGTCCATTCTAGGGTTTTATTGCCGTCCAGAACACCAAACAAAGACGTACTTGATGTGCTAAAAATGTAACACATTTCGGGTGATGGACACATGTCTTCTAAGTGTTCTTAACGTTTTAGTTGGAAACGTCTTCATCATGTTTCCGTGATGAGGGGACATTCTAAAAACGTGTCCATTCTAGGGTTTTATTGCCGTCCACAACACGTCCAGAACACCAAAGACGTACTTGACGTGCTCAAAATGTAACACATTTCGGGTGACGGACACGTGTCTTCTAAGTGTTTTTAAAATTTTAGTTGGACACGTCCCCATCAAGTTTCCATGATGCGGGATGGTTCATTGGGATGGGTTTGATTGAACATACTTGATACTGACCCCTTTAAAGATGTTGTATGCCACATATAAAAAGATTCTGACCAGTGGTTCTGGTGAAGAACTGAGTAATAAGTCAGGCTCCAACAGGGAGTGCAAATATTAACCCAGGTACTGCATTTGAACAAACTTAGATCTGACCTCCCTAAGAAGACTGTATACCAAATTTCAAAAGATTATGACTGGTGCATAGTGATGAACCGATTATCAAAACTTGCTATCAACCGATTACCAGTTATTTATCTGCCGATCATTCCGATGGCTGAAGTAGGACACTGAGGAAAATCTGCTGGTGCCTGTTATACTACAGAATTTCGTTGTTAAGTCATCAATCACGAAAGCTTAATATATAATCATAATATGAAATTTAGGCAAACCTAAAAGCGAGCGAAAGTGATGCATAAGGCCAAAAGTGCTGTAGGCCTACATTTACAGGTAAAGAATAGGGACCAACCAAACTTTGAGATAACTACTTTTATCTGCGTTTTGATTGGAAGATATTATTTTCCAGTGCTCTGATTGACTTTGAGTTTTACATGCAACCTTAAATGAAGCCGGAGTCGGCGATTCTCATCTTCGAGTAAATTTCCATTTCAAGCACGATTAATTGCAAAATTGATTATAAAACTTGCTTTGGACATCGTAAAATACTAATATATTCTTAATACTGCAACAAATTAGCTGGAAGAATGTATTATATGAATGAGAGAATGAAATTTTGTTGAAACTGCCGAGTACACTTTTTAGTGAGTCAAAACTCAATAAAAGTCAATTTAATGAAAATCATAATTTTTTGTAACATTTATTTGATTATATGTATACTACACATAATTCTGTACATTTATGTTGAATTTCAATGTAATTGATCTATTAATAAAAGAGTTATAAAAAGAAATATTTTTGGAGTTGGTAATTTCGGAGTCGGGGTTGGAGTACACTTTTTAGTGACAACCGGAAATGGTGGCAATCTCGTACCGATTGCAGTTGGTAAATTCCGTAATATCTCTGCTCTTCAAATCCCTAAATTTTCTGCTATACACCACACACGTTTTCAATGGGGAAACTTTATTGAAAGGGCTATGCAGATATCAAAGGGATTCTTAATAGTCAGTGTTAAATATAGAATAACCGGAAACTGACGGTTGTCATAATCGGCCGATGCCCCATAACCGGCCGGTTCCGATTGCCAATTCCGATTATCAGTTCATCACTACTGGTGCATCTGAAGAAGATCATTTCCTATATTGCAATAAGTTAAAACTCGAGCTCCCACACAGAGTCCAATTATTAACCGATGGACTTGAGTTGACCAAATCTGAATCCAACCCCTGTAAAGATTCTGTATACCATATACTAAAAGATTCTAACTTGTGTTTCTGGAGAAGAACAAATTTTAATGATTATTCCTCATATTAAACAAAGTTAAAATATAGGCTCCAATAGGCAACCCAAATATCAGTCCAGGGACTTGGTTTGAACAAAATTAGATCTAACCTCCCTAAGGATGCTGCATACCAAATATCAAAATATTCTGATTGGTGGATCTGAATAAGATTTTTGAAGATTATTCCCCATATTACCCAAATTAAATTCAGGCTCCTGTATTGAGGCCAATATGAAGCAAAGGGCTTAATTTTAATAAACTTGTATCTGACCCCCTCCACCCCTCCCCCTATGGAAGCTGTATATCAAATATCAAAAATCTGATCAGTGGTTCAAGAGAAGAAAATTTAAATTTTCTTTTGCAATTTGCTGGCTCAGCAGATTTTTGTTGCCCCCCCCCCCCACCATCCCCTAGCAATGTTTTCTTACCATTCCATTCTACTGGTCCTAAGGATGCTTCATACCAAATAACAGTTCTCTGTTTCATGTGGTTTGGAAAATATAGGCATTTTTGAACATTTTTCTATTTCTTGCTCCTGGGAACCCCACGGAGATATAGGAAAACTTGCATGAATCAAGTACTTGTGACTCAATAGTACACATACCAAATTTGGTTCAAATCAGGCCATCAGTTCAGAAAATATAAATTTTGGGTGGGGCTGAAAATCTTGCCCCTCCCATTGCAAAGGCAAATATTGCTCCAGCTTCAAACTGCGTTTGAACAAACTTGATTCTACACCTCAAAAAGAAGTTCCATACCAAATATTAAGTCATTCTCCCCACTAGTTCATAAGAAGATTTAAATAAAAATTTGGAGCACTTCCCTCCACCCCCTCCCTGTAAGGCTGGGCAAGTTATTTTGAATAGAAACAAAATGCAAGATCAGAAAAAGCAATCGCCTCAAATTTAACTGAAATCAGTTTGGTGGTTTGGGAATAGAAGGTGCAAACACTGTGTTCACGGATGACGGATGATGGACGGCGGGTGATCACTATAGCAGTATTGCTCATCCTGACTTTCAGTCAGTTCAGCTAAAAATTAAATGGTTTATGTCTGATAGTTTACCCAAATTAATAAAATTAAAGATGGCTGAATGGTCAGGAATGGTGGCTATTGTTCTGAATTTTTTCGTAAGTTGTAACAGGTAGAGCTGTAGGTTAACTGAAACCAAACCAAGGTTTTTAGTTTTTTTAAAAAACCGAAACCGAAACTTTCGACATCCTGTAATCTAAGTTTTTTCGTTTTTATTAAATACTCTCTTGCTGCAGAAATTCACAGAATGTAGCCATCCCAGACTAGTGAGAGTACCCAGACACTGCCAATGGCAGTGTCTGGGTACTCTCACTACTCTGGGAAGGCTACATTCTGTGAATTTCCAACATTTCAGTTTAGTTGTGTTTGCAGCTTTCCTCAAGTTGCGTGTAGGTGTCAGACCTCGAAAAATGGCCAAGCACAATAAAAGTTCTGTATATTTAGGTAATTATTATATTGGCCTTCCTGATTCTTCATGTATTATAGCTTATTTCGGGCATTCATTGAGTTTCACTCAATTTCACTGCCATTCAGTTATAACTCTGGACATAAGAATGAGTTTTATTGAATTTTATTTGGCCTCATGAACAAACCGAAAACCGAACCGAACCGAGGTTTTACTTCACCTGAAAAACCAAAACAGAAACCGAACAAGAAATTTAAAAACCTACAGCTCTAATAACAGGATGGATGGATGGATGGATAGAGGGAGAGAGGAACATGCCTGGCAGTCTAAAAAATCAAGAAGTGCAAAACAATTGTCCTCCTCAGATTGCTTGGGAGTGCAATTGCATCCGAAATTTTCAATACATGCTTGAATGCTATTTTGGTTACAGTACGAGCAAGGTGGATTGTTATCCAATCACCCATGGAGTGGAAGTTTCACCTAAGGTATTACTCTCAAAATTTCTTACAGAAACACAAGCCAAGTTTCAACCAATGGACCTCCGGGTTTAACCCGAAGGTCCATTGGCTGAAACTTTGCTTATGCTAATTACGCTTTGCACCAAATTAGCATTTACTGCTGGAGAGAAATCATCACTCCACAGGTGATTCACTGACAATCTACTCTCTACGTACTGTATATTCACTTCAAGGTATTACTATTGTGACTGAAATATTTTACTACATTCAGCTACATAAGCGGAAATTTTTTTACTACATTCAGCTACATAAGCGGAAAAATTGGCACATCCATTTTCTCATTATTCAATGTTGCATTCAATTCTTATGTGACTGCCTTCTACACTCAAAATATATTGAAATGCAACACAGAATGGGTCATGACTTATTGTGAATCATTGTAACACTGACAAATGATAATAGATTTTAAAGGCACCCCAAACAGGTCTGGCATTGCAGAAAATCATGGGGTGCAAAAATTGCCCTCCTAAATTTTTTCTAGGTGTGCAGCACTCCTAAAGAATGCCAGACCTGGAGGGACTGATGGATGGATGGACAGACAGATGCTAAGATGGATGGACAGACAGATGGATGAATGGATAGATGGATGGATGGACAGATAAAGATGGATGAATGGATGGACTGACAGACAGACAGGCAGACAGACAGAGAGAGTGTGCAATCCATAAGTCTTCTCACGGTAACCCATGGGGTACTTAAGATTTTCTTTCCATTTGGTATCACGGAACTAAATATTTTCCCATAGGCGACCATTATAAAGTTCAGGCGGAAAAAAATATGATCGCATCACTTTAATTTTGGCATTCAAATATCTCTGTCAAGATAATAGCCCTTCAGGCAACTTTTTCTGATCCGAAAACAGGGGTCATGCAACAAATAAGAGAGAAAAACTGACACACAGGGATGTACCTGTCACATGCACATATTTTTCAGGGAATTCCTTACAAAAACACACAAAAAGTAAATTGTATTTTTTAGGTCCAAAAGTCATCAAATCACCCTCTTTTTTAACAGGAATAACAGGAATATTCAACAATAATGCAAGATGTCAATAGAATGTTTCAAACGTTTATTGAAACAATATATTTTCCCAAGGCTGTTTATTTTTAGAGATTGCATCATTTCCGAGTGCAACATTTTAAGGCGGTTAACTCTAATTTCAATATTTAGTTCCGCGATACCATTTAGGAAACCCTGTACACATATTTTTTTCTTTCAACTGTAATCTTAGATCCCAACCTAACGATTTCAAGAGTGCATACATGATTATTCTACAAATACATTTGTCCATTACTTCTGACAGTGATAATTACTTTTGTGTGATCTTTTCTTCCGTAATGAAAATAAATCATTTTTTGTTATTGATTACAGAAGTTTCCTGAATAAATCTACTATGAAGGGCATTGCCTGATTGCATGTACATGTATAGAAAGAAAATAACAAGCTACCCATAAGTAATTTCATGTTTTTTTCTATTGATACCATTGTGCTAATAATATAATGCTGAGGCCACTTAATTAGTAGAACCGTTTTTTCATCAGAAAATAATGTCAATGAGAGACATGTTAAATTTGTGTTTTATTGTGCGATTTATCAACACAAATTGAAAGACTTACATATTTTATGTATATGTCCATTCTATTAACCCTTTACCCAACGTAATGGCCAACACTGGCCAGTGCTATTCAGAAAAAAACGCCAATTAATTTTCATTATTTTTTCATTTTTTGCCTCAAAAACATAGGTTATGACCCCTCTTTGGAATGATCTCATCGAGCTCATTCTAATGTGGGGTCATAATCTATGTTTTTGAGACAAAATGAAAGTGTCAATGACACTGTAGCTCAACTTGTCAAGACATGTACATGTATAGTATGTGACACAGCAATGACAAACATCTAGGTTAGACTTTCACAGTTAAGAAACTAAAGCATATTTTCAATCGACAGATTTTGAATAAGATGTACAATGCCTTCATTTTGACAATATTGGAATACGGGAGTCCGGTGTGGTGCGGAGCTCCCCAATATATGATGAAGAGTCTAGAGGATATACACTGTGATGCCGCATGAATCGTATCAGGGCTGACGAGATCAGTATCGCGAGATCTCCTTTTGATTGAAGTTGGGTGGGACAGCCTCGAAACAAGAAGACACATACAAAAGATGTGTACCTTCTACAAAATCATAAACAACGATGCGCCCGATTATCTGCAGTAATTACTACCACAAAGAGTTTGTGACACATCTGGTTATAACCTTCGAAATTCGGCAGATTTTATGCCTTATTGCATGCGAACAGAGCTATTCAAAAGATCATTTTTCCCCTCGTGTACAGGAACATGGAATAGTCTACCAGTGTCCGTGCGAAACAGCAGTTCACTCAATGAATTCAAAAAACTCATATCACCGCCTGAAGGGAGACCTCCAGGATACTTCTCCTGTGGTGTCAGAAAATATAACATTATTCATAGTAGAATTCGAACTTGTTGCAGCGATTTGAACAGTGATAAGTTTCTCAATTACATCTCCGAATCTCCATACTGTTCCCATTGTCCAGCTGCTGTTGAGGACGCAGAGCACTATTTACTCTTTTGCCCCTTTTATTCAGAATCTCGCAACGCTCTCATTGGTAAACTATTGGAAATTAATGTTAATTTGAACTCCGTTGATATTTTATTGTACGGCGATCCCATTTTAGAACATAAAACTAATACCTCACTTTTTAAATTTGTTCAAAAATTTATTCGTAACACTTGAAGATTCGATAATGAGTTTCCATCCTAGTATTGTTTAACACATGCAGTTCATTGTGACTTCTAAGGCCTGTGATTAGGCGGCTAAAGTGTAACCAATGGATGATTACGGAAATTAATATGTAAATATTATTATTATTATTATTATTATTATTATTCGCCGCAGGAGAGTTATGTCGGTGGTAAGATTTGAACGCGGTAGTAAAAGTATCATCTATAGTTGTAGCAGTAATGATGGTGGTAGTAGTAGTAGCAACCACTCAGTGCAGCGCCTGGTCGACCCTCGGCATGGAAAATCAAATTAACAGAGACAGACTCAAGGTGCAGAAAGGACATCAATCAATTAATCACTTTTTTTTCTCTCTCTCTCACTCTTTTTATTGAGAAGTTAGATTTTCTAGTATATATATATATATTTTTTTTCAAATATTTCTCTCATTTGTTTGTTTCGCCATTATGTTGATTTTTTGTATCATGTTAAGGGAGCGGAGGGTATACTAAGTGGAAAGCACTTGTCTTCCAATCCCTATTTGCAACTTATTTGTTTGGCAAATAAAAATATGTTTAACCTAAACATCTAGGTAATGACCTGATAACAAAGGTACATATAATGTATTGTAACGGCCTGTACATAAATACTGACCGTAGCCTGTAACAAATGTATAGGTAAAGTATTGTAAAGGTGGGTGACAGTCAGATGCTAGACTAGAAAAGAAATCTTTGAGTCCCAGAGTGGGTCTGACTGAACCCCAAAATATTTGTTCTCATAGCACAGTGATAACAAAAGCACCCCAAAACACACTCATTCCTGTCCCAAGGTGAAAACTAAGGTACCCAAGAAGTTTCGTGAAGATCATAAATACGAGCTGTTGTGACAAAAAACTGATTGGACCTAATTTTGGTACAAAATGGCCACTGGTAGTCATCTTGAATTTTGGACCGCACTCAGAAACACTCATTCTCATCCCAAGGTGATAACAAAGGTACCCAAGAAGTTTCGTGAAGATCAGTTGATAAATACAGCCTCTAGCCCGAGCCGTATTGGCATGTGCACTTACAGTGTATAAGTAGCACTGAATAAATCAAAGTTCATCTAATTTGCATAATTTCTGCACGAGATAAAAACCTGTACTATATGTGATGTATTCCATGGTACTAAACATTTATACAAAAATTTATTCAAATCGGAACTTTCATACAGAAGCTCTGTACAAAAGACTGATTGCACTAATTTTGGTACAAAATGGCTACTGGTGGCCATCTTGAATTTCGGACCACACCCAAAAACACTTGTTCTCATTCCACGGTGATAACAAAGGTACTCAAGAAGTTTCGTAAAGATCGGTTCATAAATACGGCCTCTAGCCTGAGCCGTATAGAAGTTGTGTACAAAAAACTGATTAGACCTAATTTCGGTACAAAATGGCCACTGGCAGCCATCTTGAATTTTGGACCGCACCCAGAAACACTCGTTCTCGTCCCAAGGTGATAACAAAGGTACCCAAGACGTTTCGTGAAGATCGGTTCATAAATACAGACTCTAGCCCGAGCCGTATTGACATGTGTACTTACTGTGTGTAAGTAGCACTGAAAAAATCAAAGTTCATCTAATTTGCATAATTTCTGCACGAGAAAAAACCTGTATTATATGTGATGTATCCCATGGTACTAAACATTCACACAAAAAATTATTCAAATCAGCGCTTTCATATGGAAGTTCTGTGCAAAAATCTGATTGCACCAAATTTTGTACAAAATGGCTGCCATTGGCCATCTTGAATTTTGGACCGCACCCAAAAACACTTGTTCTCCTCCCAAGGTGATAACAAAGGTACCCAAGGAGTTTCGTAAAGATCGGTTCATACAGCCTCTAGCCCGAGCCGTATTGGCATTTGCAGTTACAGTGCTGAAAGTAACACCAAAAAGCATCAAAGTTAGTCTAATTTGCATAATTTACGCCTAAGAAAAAAAAACATATTATATGTGATGTATCCCATGGTACTGAACATTCATACAAAAATGTTATTCAAATCAGAGCTTTCATGTGGAAGTTCTGTACAAAAAACAGATTTCTGCATAGTCGGTACAAAATGGTGGCTGGCAGCCATCTTGAATTTCGGAACGCACCCAAAAATACTCGTTCTCATCCGACGGTCATAACAAAGGTACCCAAGAAGTTTCGTAAAGATCGGTTCATAAATACGGCCTCTAGCCCGAGCCTTATCCAATTGTTGACGGACAGATGGACAGAAGGACGACGGGCCATGGCATAAGCTCAAATTTGGCTTCGCCAAAGTTGAGCTAAAAATTATTCAAATCAGCGCTTTCATATGGAAGTTCTGTGCAAAAAAACAGATTTCTGCATCGTCGGTATAAAATGGTGGCTGGCTGCCATCTTTTCGGACCGAACCCCAAAACACTCGTTCTCGTCCCACGGTCATAACAAAGATACCCAAGAAGTTTCGTAAAGATCGGTTCATAAACACGGCCTCTAGCCCGAGCCGTATTGAATTGTTGACGGACAGACGGCCAGATGGACAGACAGACAGACAGACAGACAGCCAGACGGACAGATGGCCAGATGGATGACGGACGACTGGCCATGGCATAAGCTCAAATTTGGCTTCGCCAAAGTTGAGCTAAAAATAAAGTACATTAGTTATTCAAGAATTTTGTTTGCAAGTGTCGACTGCTTTTCATGTTAGGTAAAGTAAAGTGTTAACACACTTGTAATTTTTTTGTATTCTCGATGTCATGTCACAGCTACATGTACATCGCGATCGGATTGAAAATCTTGGTCTGGTTTTGAAACCATAGTACTTTAACAATCAGAAATAAAATGTTGGAGAAGACAGAAACATTGGGACAACCCTGAATGGTAAGGCCTTAAACTATAAAATCAATTACAAGAATCAAAATATTGAGTTAGCAAATGAATCAATGGCCATTTATGAGAATCAAGCTTCGGATTCCCACTAAATTTGAAAGTGACAATTGCAGGCTGTTCTGAAAAAATTCTAAGATGGCTCCTGTGGTGGCCATTATGGGTGGCCTACTGTGATCAAAATATGGCATTTTCATCTTCTCATCTACTCAGTACAGCCACGGTGGACTGGTCACTTTCACAGGTGGGCAATATTTCCACAGACGCAATAATTTTGTTATAGGAATTATCATCAAAAATAAAATTAATGAAGCACCGGGTACAATCTGGTGCTTCATTAATTAATTAATTTTTTATTCATTCTATACCCATTTTCTTATCCTGGTTTCCAGTTTAAGACCAGCAAATGTTTAAGAAGGACCTAGAATATGAAGTGAATTGCTACATAAATTTGTCCCTTGAGTGCAAGAAGGCTTTGCAATGCTTTAGCATTGCAAAGCCTTCTTGCTTTCAAGGGATGAAATACAGCTCCACTCATGCTATTCCATAGATTATGATGCCTAAAACATAAACCAAGAACATGAACTTTTGATGGCAAAGAAATAATTACAGAAATGAAAAATAAAAAAACTGCTCGCCACGAAGGAATTTTACAAATAATGGCCTGAGAAACAGAAGACCTACTTTGTAGGACCTAAAAATTCTTTGTGCATTCTGATTCAGAAGGGGCGAATCATCCAAGTGTGAAATGTCCCATTTACAAAGGTAACAATACTGAATTGATTGGGATGAAATGTTTGTTAATCTTGGATATAAATAAAGCTTGAACACATGTCTTCTCCTTGATTCTGCATAGAGTGCTTTGAAATTGGAAGAACTTATCTTGCATTTTAGCAAAGAAATTCCCCCCTCATCATCAGGTTAAGTGATAAAAAATGATTTTGTTACAGTTTTGTGTGTTTTGTGTGTTTGGCTTCAAATGGTTTTGTGGTCAAACATGCCAAAATTGGGTGCATTCGATTTTAACACACATGCAACATACATGCTCAACAATCTGAATTGATTGAGATCTTTCAAAACTAAGTTTTAAAGAGTTCTGATCACTGCCAAACAACTCACTCTAACATATTTCAATCTTACATTTCAATCATTTCATATATTTTATCAAATTTGTAATTTAAATCCTATCTAGAATGTTCACTTTAATACACATATCATTTTTCTCATTTTTTTAGAAATATCACCTTCATCAATCATCTTAAGGTAACTTAAAAATATCTATTTAATATTAAGTGACATTAAATCCAAGTACTTTACATTCTTACTACACTGTTCATAGTATGTGTCAAACGTATTGAGAATTATCTCATATCCAATAGCATTTATTTTGTCCCATTAATGTTAGCTGCTCAAAATTTAACTCTTAACCTGCTGAGTATTTTTAAAAATATTTTTATCAGATTTAGTCTTGGCTGCTTTACAGCAGCCATGACTGGATTTACTGAAAATATTTTTGGTAATTTAACTCCAGAAATCATTGGTGAAAACCTTGATTTAATTTACAGGAGGTAGATTAAATTGAAAATGCCCAAATTTTACTTATTCTTGTGGTAAGAGATTATATGTCCATGGCAGGGATATCTGCCAGCAGCAGGTACAAAGTTAATTAAACTGCAATGTTCTGAAAACCTCATACAACGCAGTTATCCTTCTTTTAACTAAAGATAAAAGTACATATAGTTTCATTATCTTTATCCAAAATGACAGCTTTGTTATCTTTATCTGGAGAATAATTAGCATCTATAATTGATAGTTTCTCATTAGGGCTGTCACGATTTTTTAATTTAGGAATCGATTAATCGTCGCAAATAATCAATCATAATCGATTAATCGTACCTAGATGACCCCCTCTCCCTCTCTCTGACGTCGATAAAAACTGAAGTTCAAGTCAGTTGACCTACCTCCGGTAAAAAAATGAAGACGATCCTCTTTTAGGTACATTCACTTCGCAAATGCCGACCGGTCTTGATTATTACACTGGCGGTTCAAAAGTTCAGAACATCAAAGCTTTGATGAATGCACCTGACAGACAAATGCTTCCAACGGCTTCTTGGGGTTTAACATCGATGTTCTTAACTCTTTACCTTTAGAAACAATAGTTTTTTCATAAAATTTTCTTTTAATTATTAAACGTCTAAAGCGGGATAAAATTTACCGATTATTCGACAACGAAAAATACTAATCAATTTCACTGTGACCGATCAACAATTGACTAATCGATTAATCGTGACAGTCCTATTTCTCATTAGGCATGATTACATTAACTCTCACAATTATCATTACCATACCATTCACATCATCAACACAATCATCATGTCTCAGCAAAATGTAATTATTTGTTTATTACGAACTGAAATAAAAGTTCTATTTAGTTTTGGCAGAAAACTTGTGTTTTAAGTGCCCCCTAATGAAAAGCAAAATGCAAAAACATTTGTGGAAACCTGTTTTTCATTTCCGGGATTTTGGCATGATGGAACCTACACGGAAACAGAACGATCGTTTGTGTGAAATCTTCATGCCTGCTAATAGACATCCACGCACCCCATGACAATAGTTTACTTTGATTTTGTCAAGTTAGGTTAAAAATTAATTGGAAGGGTGACAATTTATTTGCTTTATCAAAAATGGCAGGCAGCATTTTTTGATCCAGATTTGATTACCCGATCATTCACGGTATTTTCCAGGACAACACAAAGTGCAAAGCCAATATCCATATTTGCCGAGTATTATTTTTCTCTGAAGGATAAGGGGCGATTTCTGTACAGGTGATCTATTTAACCCTTTAGCCAATGCAGACGATATCGAAATTTGTTATTTTAAATATCATCTTTTTTAAATTTTTCAATTTTTTTTAACAAAACCATATCATGTGACCTCTCATTGGAATGAGCTCGATGAGCTCGTTCTAAAGAGGGGTAACATAATGTGGTTTTGTTGAAATATTTTGAAAAATAGTATTTTTTTCAGCTGATGAATTTGCATTGCATATTACGTGGGCAGATGTGGCCGATTCGTTGGGTAAAGGGTAAAAGCATATGCATCCATGAAATTTAATACAGATTACAATTGTCAATACATGTGCAGTGGGTTATAATGGAAGCATATTAGCATAACTGTGTTTTATTTAAAATAATAAAAAGGTATTGATCGCATAATGTCCAGTCATTGCTATAAACAAAGTTTATCCAAGTCTGATAAAGAAAGAACTATGACATTTAACCCTTTACCCAACGAATCGGCCACATCCGCCAGCGTAATATGTAAATTCAGCAGTTAAAAAAATATTATTTTATCAAAAAATTTCAACAAAACCATATTATGTGACCCCTTGTTGGAACGAGCTCATCGAGCTCGTTCCAACGAGGGGTCACATGATATGGTTTTGTTAAAACTTTTTGAAAAAATTGAAAAAATGATTTTTAAAATAATAAATTTTGATATCGTCTATGTTGGGTAAAGGGTTAATTACAGCTCACAATAGATGGTAATCAAGAAAAGCCTACTGGCTTTTAAAATAATAACCATTCCATGGCTCTGGCTGACCAGTTAACCATAGTATTTTTTATATTATATTAATATTATTTAGAGATGGGCAATATACCAAAAAAACAAACTGATACCGATATCATGAGGTCACCAAAAAAACGAACGAAACCAATCGTTGAATACGATGAATTTTCAAATTTTCTTACATTCACTATTTATAAGTCCCTGTTGAGGCAAGATAACAGCTGAAAGGTTCATTTTCAGGAACGACGTGACTGATTTTCTTTTCAGTTTTGATAACCCTCAACGGATTGAGCAACTGTCCTAAATTCCCACTAGACTAGTCGACTACAACCTCTACATGTCTAATTGTTTAGCAGTGATTTCTAGTTAAGTCTTGAGTGGTGCCTTAACAGGCAGCCAAGGCCAGATTAGAAATCACTGCCCAGGTGTTTTGCCTCTTGTCAGCAGGACCTCCTGAAAATGGCATGGTCAGGGCACATGCTCTGAGACTGCAAAATCCTAAAATAGGTCTTTAAACATTAACATGTGTTTAGAACAGGTCAGAAACTTACTGTAGATATGATTTGCGGTTGTAAAAGATCTAGAACTGTTGAACTCATTGGCAGTGTCATTTACAGTGTTGTGCTGGAATGATATTACAACTACTTATTCTGTCTTTCCCGATGTGAATTCCTCTTTGGTATTATCAGCAAATCTCAGTTAAGTGGGATACTGAATAGCAAACCGATTCCAAGGTATACCCCCTAAAAGTACTGATACCGAACTCAAAATTCCAATACCACCCACCTCTTATATTATTAATAGGCAAGAAATAATGACCACATAATAATGACAAATGGGAAATTTAATTAATGGGATAAAATCTGAGGTGGTCACCTCACTCACCTGTCAGGTGCACCACAAGGCACCATTTTGAGCCTGATACATACATACTTGTAAATGACAATCAAGGCAAAATGAATTAAGAAATTTGTGACTGTGTCTGTCTGTTATTTATTTATTTATTTACTGGTGTGCAGTGGGTTATAATGGAAGCATATTAGCATAACTGTGTTTTATTTAAAATAATAAAAAGGTATTGATCGCATAATGTCCAGTCATTGCTATAATAATATACAGTTGTTGTTTGTGGCCGTCAATCATATGCACAGAAGCAAAAGTAAAAATATTTTCCATGCATGTTTCAGAAATGAAGTCATGCTATTTGAAATTTGTCTGCATTTATGTTTTTTAATTACAGATTCAAGTATGTTTGCCTTACTTCTGATGTCTTGCTCTTTGCATACAGTGTTTTGGCCATGGTTTATTGGTTAGTTAATTTTCAGTTTAACATTATTCCAGGTTATCAGAACAAAATGAGGAATGAGGTTGTTATTAAGCAGGGACCGACCTGGGCATGTGCCAATGCGTATTTGGTTCTGAAACATCAGGACCTGGCTCTTAAATCTCGGAAATAGGCTACTCAGTTGGCGCATAACTTCTCAGATCATATTTTGATATTCCTTCGATGGATAATCTAGAGAGACACTCTTACATGTATTATATATATGATTATCATTTATAATTGTTGTAGGATGCTTAAGTTAATACTTCAAATCGTAATTACCAAGCATTAATCTTCACTGTGGTTTCTGATCAAGTCTTGGCTGCCTAAATAGGCAGCCAAGACTTGATCAGAAACCACAGTGAAGATTAATGTTTGCTATAGTGTATTAAATGCAAATGATGAGAGCTATTACATACTTGCAGTGTGTGTTACAAACAGCAGTGTGACTCCGTAAATTGAAATCTGGCGCATGAATTGAAAAAATAGGCTCCGAGGCTAGAGCGTATTTTAAATAGTCCTGATCGGTCCCTGATTAAGTTTATCCTTGAGGGGAAATGGCATAACATATTCCTTTCCACACGATGCATTTTATCATTTTGCACTTATACATTGCTTCCTTACATGCGTTACATGTGTAGGTTGCCTCAGATAGAACGTTCAATGGTCAGGGTTATACAGAACAGCCTATAACAAAATGTACCATTAGTCAACATTTTGTCCATAATAACACCAGACTATTGACTCATTATTGCCAGAATACTATAGCATTCTGGCAATGGAAGTGTCAGTGACCCTGCAGCTTAACTTGACTGTGTGTAGTGTATAATGAAAGGGATAATGTTCAATGTTTAGGAAAGGATTTTTGTTTTTTTTTATATATATTTTTTATTCAGATATAGTATTACATAAGAAATGTACAGTGATAATCGATACAGTTGTGTATTCACATAGGTGATTTACAAAAAAAATAAGCAACAGGAATATGCACAATTGTGTAAACGAAAAAAAAGAAAAAAAACCTCATATTCAATGAAACAGTAGTCACTTCAGGAGTGTTTGTCGTAGGCAGTATTTCTGTCTCAATCTCATGGAAGTAAGGTTTGAAACTGTCTCGTCGATAGTCTGGAAGGAGAGTTACGTGAAAAATACTCTGTTTTGAAAGGATGATGGAATAAGACAAGAATTGTGATAATTGAGAATATGTTAAGTTCTGTACCATATATGCTATGTAAGCCTATGTTTTCAACAAGAATAATTTGAGGTGTAGACTGTACTAAAGATTTGAGGCCTGGGTTGATGTGGCCTTCACATTTAACGTATGTCAACCAAAGTTAACAAGTTACAGTAAAATCATTCCAAAAGGAGTCATCCTACCATGTTACAATGAAATCCCTTCATAAATATGAAAGACTTTGTTAAAGGAATCTAGGTGACATGCTGATCCGGAGCTTTTTTGTGGTGAGTGATGTTGTATAAACAATTGCAGAGCCTGAAGTATTGTTTACTATATGTTTTAACACATAGAAAAACTGAACCAAAACCAAAGTTTTTTCCTGAAACTGAACCAAAACCGAATCTGAACAATCAAAACCGACCAGCTCTACTATTTAGTTGGAGAAAAAAATTAAAATCTACAGTACCTGCAAAGAAGGATACCCAGAACTGAGCTCCAAAGTGAATGGAAAAACATCCATAGTGAGCAATGCTAAGTACCACCGACAATTTACCAATTCGAAAATGCTTGGAATCCATCATGTACATAGCGGCAGAAGTTATACCAATGATGGTTAGGGTGATTCCTAGCATCAATGGATGGGTGATTCTGAAAAACAAAAGAAAAAAACATCATGAGTTGAATTCCATACACTTAACCCTTAACTTAACGAATCTGCCACTTCCGTTTGCATAATTGCATAATTGACAAATTGAGTGGTTGGGAAAAATTTTTCCAAAAATATCAACAAAGCCATATCATGTGACCACCCCCCACTCCCACTGGAACAGGGGTCACATTATATGGTTTTGCCGAAATTTTTCAAAAAATAATTTATTTTTAATTGCAGAATTTGTATATTATGTAGGCGGATGCAGCTGTTTCATTAGGTAAAGGGCTAAAGTACATGCTCTGAGAAAACAAAGTTTATCAAAGTCTGATAAAGAAAGAACTTTGACATTTAACCCTTTACCCAACGAATCGGCCACATCCGCCAGCGTAATATGTAAATTCAGCAGTTAAAAAAATATTATTTTATCAAAAAATTTCAACAAAACCATATTATGTGACCCCTCGTTGGAACGAGCTCATCGAGCTCGTTCCAACGAGGGTTCACATGATATGGTTTTGTTAAAACTTTTTGAAAAAATTGAAAAAATGATTTTTAAAATAATAAATTTTGATATCGTCTATGTTGGGTAGAGGGTTGATTACAGCTCACAATAGATGGTAATCAAGAAAAGCCTACTGGCTTTTAAAATAATAACCATTCCATGGCTCTGGCTGACCAGTTAACCATAGTATTTTTTATATTATATTAATATTATTTAGAGATGGGCAATATACCAAAAAAACAAACTGATACCGATATCATGAGGTCAATAAAAAAACGAACGAAACCAATCGTTGAATACGATGAATTTTCAAATTTTCTTACATTCACTATTTATAAGTCCCTGTTGAGGCAAGATAACAGCTGAAAGGTTCATTTTCAGGAACGACGTGACTGATTTTCTTTTCAGTTTTGATAACCCTCAACGGACTGAGCAACTGTCCTAAATTCCCACTAGACTAGTAGACTACAACCTCTACATGTCTAATTGTTTAGCAGTGATTTCTAGTTAAGTCTTGAGTGGTGCCTTAACAGGCAGCCAAGGCCAGATTAGAAATCACTGCCCAGGTGTTTTGCCTCTTGTCAGCAGGACCTCCTGAAAATGGCATGGTCAGGGCACATGCTCTGAGACTGCAAAATCCTAAAATAGGTCTTTAAACATTAACATGTGTTTAGAACAGGTCAGAAACTTACTGTAGATATGATTTGCGGTTGTAAAAGATCTAGAACTGTTGAACTCATTGGCAGTGTCATTTACAGTGTTGTGCTGGAATGATATTACAACTACTTATTCTGTCTTTCCCGATGTGAATTCCTCTTTGGTATTATCAGCAAATCTCAGTTAAGTGGGATACTGAATACCAAACCGATACCAAGGTATACCCCCTAAAAGTACTGATACCGAACTCAAAATTTCAATACCACCCACCTCTTATATTATTAATAGACAAGAAATAATGACCACATAATAATGACAAATGGGAAATTTAATTAATGGGATAAAATCTGAGGTGGTCACCTCACTCACCTGTCAGGTGCACCACAAGGCACCATTTTGAGTCTGATACATACATACTTGTAAACGACAATCAAGGCAAAATGAATTAAGAAATTTGTGACTGTGTCCGTCTGTTATTTATTTATTTATTTACTGGTGTTCAAGGTCACATACTTATGCATACTGGCTAATCATTACCGTGACAATTTTCTGGGTGGAGGAAGCCAGAGTACCCGGAGAGAACCACCGAGCATCGACGAGCAACTGTCAGCTCTTCAACATTCTAACTCTTTTCAACCTCCACTCAAGCAGGGTTACAGCAGTTGAAGACATGGGCACCATCGAAGTGCAGTATGCCTTCGTACACGGCATCATCATGATCATGCCCCCATGGAGGCAACCAAGATAAATTGCCTTGCCCAAGGACACAATGCGGGCCATCCCAGATGGGGATCAAACTCGGGACCTCTGGCATAGAAGTCCAACAGTCTACCACTGAGCCTCTGCACTCCCTGTGTCTGCTATTAAAAAGAATGATGAACTCAGCTGCTAACTCAAAATTACTTCAGAAAGTTGCTAAAGAAATTCAGGAAAATCTAAATTTTATAGTAAATTTCCTTTCTTATTATACCTACCACAATTGTTTACTACAGGCTTGCACTACAGAGGAAGTCCCTAACTCGGATAAAATACTCTCTATTTATGTTTTTCCCAAGCAAGTTGGGAAAGAAAAGTGGTGCAAAAGCACCAATAAAAATAAGCCAAAACTGGGTCGAGTGCAACCGGCGCAGACCCAGTACGGGACGCTCTCTCCCAAGTACAACTCCACGACTTCTGTTGCCAGTGCGCATATACCGTCTCTAAAGACTCATTCTTTTTGAATCCGTAAACGTTAGAGTTATGTGATCAGCGGGGAGGAAAGATTCTTTACCCGTAAAGAAGACGGGAGGGCCTCCATGTAAACAATTGTGGTAGGTATAATAAGAAAGGAAATTTACTATAAAATTTAGATTTCTTATCAACCTACTCACAATTGTTTACTACAGGCTGAATAGACAAAAGGCTGGAGGGAATCGCATAACCAACCCCCACATAACCCTTGTGCACTGGAACCGTGAAGTAGAAGAAAGAGGTCCCGAGGCTTATCAACCATAATGTCGCAATCATTGTAAAGGACAATGAAAAGAGACATATGAGCCTGTGTGACACACAGACAGAAAAAGGGCAGTAACAGCACAAGGCTGAAACTGACCTTCAAGAAGCCTAATGGCTATGGCAGACAACAGCCTGAGCAGAAGAAAGAGGACCCAGGGCAAAAAGGTCCTCCGACTGCTCCTGCAACTGGCGCAAATAAAAGGTGGAGAAAGTAGAAGCATTTCTCCAGTAGGCTGCCTGCATAACATCCGACAACTTGACGGAGTTAGAATAAGCCCAAGAGGTAAACAGTGCCCGCACCTCGTGGGCAGAAATACGATTGGTAATACAATCGCCAGCTGCTAAACGACTATAAGCCGTACGAATAGCAAGACAAATCCATCGAGAAATGGATTGAGGAGAGATCTTCTGTCGACCCGGAATGAGAGACAGAAAAAAACGTTTTCTGCCTTTCCGTATGAAGCGTGTCCGATCAAGATAAATGCGAATAGCACGGACCGGACAGAGCAAAGGGCGAGTACCCTCAACAGAGGGAAGAGCCCTGATACAGATAGGAGGAGGAGTAGAATCTGGTAACTGATTCTTAGCCAAGTAACACTGTTGGGAGAGCTCCTAAAAACGTGGAGTAAGCTGCAAAGTCCGAGGCCTTTTCAAAGAAAAATGCCGAACAAGCTTGGAGAGGTAAGGATTAGTGCCGATACGACGCTTCCTCACATAAGAAAAAGTCTCTGAAAGCATAGACCTGTAACCCTTGATGGTAACAGGCTGGAGACCCCGAGAATCAAACAGATACACCAGAAACTCCGCAATCTGTGAAATCGAAGGATTGGCATAATCAACAGAGTGATCAGCACACCATCGACAGAAGACCTTCCATTTAGCTGCATAAGCTAAACCAGTGGAGTGCCTCCTTGAAGAAGAAATGCACTCCACTGCTCGTCTCGAAAAACCTCTACGGAGGAGACAGGACCTGACAAAAGATATGCGTGAAGGCACAATGAAGTCGGGTCGACGTGAAACCTCCTCGGGCGACCTTGACAAAGAAGGTCGCGACGTAGCGGGAGACGTGCCGGAACCGCCGCCATCAGCGAGCGGAGCTGATTGATCCACACCCGCTGAGGCGACAGGGGAGCGATCAGAATGATTCGACAACTGCAGGTTCGAATTTTGGCGAGAACCTGAGGAAGAATCGGAACCGGCAGGAAGGCGTAGCCGACTAGACCGTTCCAATCGAGTGACAGAGCGTCCACGGCAAAAGCCAGAGGATCTGGACACGGGGACACGAAAGTGTCCACCTGATGGTTCCAACGAGTCGCAAAGAGGTCGATGTGGGGACGTCCCCAGAGATCGCAAAGCGACTGGAACACTGCCCTGTGAAGCATCCACTCGGTGGAAATAACCCTGCCCTGTCGGGATAGGGAGTCGGCTAGGACGTTCAGACGACCGGGAATGTGACGAACAACCACTCCGGCATGAACATCCTGAGCGAGCAGTAGAAGATCCCGAGCTAACTCGTACATCGGAAGCGAGTGCGTGCCGCCCTGGTTCTGAATGTAAGCAACCACTGTCGAATTGTAGGATAGTAGAAGGACCTGGCGATTCGACAGGTGAGGAATCCACTGCCTGAAACTCAGAAGAAGAGCAAGAAGCTCCTTCTGGTTGATGTGTAGAGCTGCTTGATCCTGGTCCCACATCCCGTGTAGGGAAAGACCGAGAGGATCCAACGTCGCACCCCATCCGAGATCGCTGGCATCTGCCGTCAGAACTCGATTGGACGTGGGTAAGTCCAGCGGAACACCCTGCGTAATCCACTGAACATCTGTCCAGGGAAGAAGGTGAGGATACAGAGAGTCCGGAAACGGAAGCACCTGATCCAGAGAATCTACATTCGGCCTCCAACAACTGAGTAGAAAGTGTTGGAGAGGTCTGACACGCAGCCGACCTAGAGGAATGAGATCCGTCACCGAACCGCAGAGACCGATCAGCCAGAGAAAACTCCGAGTGGTCGCGGACCTGGACTGGGACAGAGTCAGAGCAAAAGCTGAGAGAATCACAGCCTTGGCCTGGAGAACAGCCACCAAACTGAATTTGGTTTGGAAAGACATCCCCAGATGACAAAACGACTGAGAAGGGACCAGGTCCGACTTCTCCTCGTTGACTCTGAATCCAAGCGACGTGAGCAAGCTCAACAGAGTGGCGACATCCGATTCCAGTAAGGCAGCATTGGAATGCCTCTGGAGGATATCGTCCAGATATGCCGAAGTAGTCACCCTGGACTGTGTGCGATGGAACGCTATCACATGCGACATCAGTCTGGTGAATGCCCAAGGAGCCAGGTTGAGGCCGAAAGGCATGGCCTTGAACTGGTAAACTCGCCCCAGAAAAGCGAACCTGAGATACTTCCTTGACACCCGATGCATCGTAACTTGGAAGTAAGCGTCTCGCAGGTCGATGCTGGCTGCGAAATCTCCCTGGTGAATTGATTGGCGGACCGACCTGAAAGTCTCCATGCTGAACTTGGGAGCAATGATAGACTGGTTCAGGATACTCAGATCGATAACCGGTCAGAGTCGGCCGTCCTTCTTCGGCACCAAGAACAGGCGGAATAGAAACCCACTGACTGAACGTTCTTGACCACCTCGATCGCCCCCTTTGCCAGGAGATTAGCAATCTCCGTGGACAAAAGTTCCCGACGTAAAACGTCTGAAGGAACTGTGGTTGGAAGAGGCACCCTTGACAGAGTGGGGTGCCGTCGGAAGGTTATGCGCAGCCCGGACCGAACAACATCTAACACCCATGGATCGGATGTGATGGTGGTCCAATGGTCTGCGAACTCTGCTATCCTTCCTCCAACCTGGGACAAGTCGAGGTGAGGACCTTCATTTCGAGCCCCGACGAGGCCCGCGAGAGGAGAAACCACCTCCTCTGCTAAATGGAGAATCCTGAGACTTCCCTCGATTCTGCCGACCCCTACCTTTACCCCGTGAGTAAGAAGTAGAGGCGGCGGCAGAAGGACCAGCCTTTTGCTTCACAGAGGAAGCAGAAGGGTACTTGTTAGGCTTGGAACGGCCCTTGCCTCCCCGAGAAGGCTGATCAAGCTGACGAAACAGCAGCTGATCTTTGGAATGACGTAGGACGTCATCCCGGACCGTCGACACGGAACCATGGAAAAGTTGCGGACCTGCCAAAGAAGCAGATCGAAGAGTAGCACGCTGCTCCTCGGGAAGGGATCGTCCTGTGTCCAGCACAGCGTCCCTTCGAACTAATTCCAAATTAGCCGTGTTACAGGCATGCGTGTGAGTAAGGTGCATAAGCGCCTTGGACAGCACACGCAAAGGAGTCTGTACCTCGTCAAACTTATCTGGAGGCAGATAAGCAGCCAAAGCTGAGACGACGTGATCTGAGAGAGAAAGCATGCCAAGCATCTCTCTAGATAAGCCCAACGTGGACTCCAGAGTCGTCATTGGAATGACGGCAGACTTGGGCTTGGAAAGCCCGAGGGAAGTGGAGTCCTGATCCAGAACCGTCAAAGCCTGGCAGACTGACGGATTGGCGGAATCGTAGGAATGATAACGCACAGGAGGCAAAAAGGTGTCAACCCTGGTGAAGAACGAAGTCTTCAAAGCCTTGGAATTCAGCTTGGCATCCAATGCTGAAAAAGCTTCAACCACCTGTACCGACTGGCACGGTCGAAGGCGCGCAGAAGCAGGTTGCTCCATAGGCTGTTGGCGTGCTACCGATGATCGCGGCCAGGCTGACACTGTCGGCTGGTTAGCAGGTTTGAGCTCAGGCAGAAACCCAAACACAAAGTCAAGAGCCGCCCCCAAGTCCGAAGACTGCTGGCCCTCGACCTCAAGCATGTCGGACTCCTCCCCAGAGTCGGAAGACACATAGCCCATCGTGGGCAAACCAGCCGACGCCTCCCATGGTGTCGGGACACCAGAGGAATCGGAAACCGGCCTGTTTCCAATCCCGGGAGGCGACGCCATAGGAGGCGCCTGGAAACCACCCATAGCCTCGCTGGAAGCAACAGGAAGGCTCTTAGAAAGAACCTGAGTGAGTAAGGAGAGGGCCTCCCTAAGCTCACTGCCTGTACCGACCGGTTCGACAGGGGAGTGAACCGGCAAAGTGGCTTCACCTCTGACCCTCTTAACCAGCGAAGGGTCACGATCCTCCAAAACACCCGACGTGGGACGACGGGCGGCAGCCGAAACATCTGAAGGCAGACGTGTATAGGGGTACGATGCACCCCGAGGATCAATACTGCGAGAACTCATGAGAGTCACCGCGGACCTCTGCGGGGCAGAAGGTCCAGGCTGCACAAAAGGCGTTGGTCCCCCAAAACTGGTCGTGTGACCAGAGTAAGCAGACGGAAACGCCACGGAGTTCATAGTGTTTCCACTACGAACATCCGAATCCAAAGACACAACTGTGGTGCTCGACGGCGAAGAGACCACAGCGATGGGCTCGGCCGGCAGCCCCTTCCGACTTTGCTGAGTTGAAGCCAGGGAAGGCTGAGGCCGATATCCCACATCTACAGTATCGGACAGTCCTGCAGTCCCCTGCAGCGAAAAGCCGAGGCCGGCTGAAACAGACAACGAAGCAGACGGGCCAGCAGCAGTAGAAGATACGTCGGGAGTCGTTGAGGCTGGTGAAAAAGTGGAGAGAGCACACCGGCTCGGCTCTGAAGGAGGAGTCACAACCCTAGTGACAGCCTCAGATGTCGACTGGAGGGAGACCGTAGTCCCGGAACCAGGCATCTCTACACCAGAACACTCAACGGCTCCCGCAGTATCCACCACAGGAAAAGACTGCCATGTTCCACAGACACCACACGGCCGCTCGGCCGAACACCCATTACAGGAGGAACAAGACGAATGTACATCGTCCATATGCTTTGGCAGCAGACATTGCCCACAAGGAATTGTCCTGGGCATGATAGAGGTGAGAGGAGCAGAGAAGGTGAGATGAGAAAACAGAACACCCCCAAAGAAGAGAGAAAGGTGACAGAAACAAAGACCCCAGACGGTCGACCGGGAACCACCCAACAGGAAGACTACTCTCAAAAGAAAGAAGAAACATTGTAGGAGTGGTACCCCGCTGACACCTAACTCTAACACAATTAGAAAAATTTGCAAAAAAAGCATTAACAATAATTGTGAAAAATCTAAGTCCGAACCGCGTGGCACGCGAAATTCGCGCGCGACTCGAGAGAGAGCAAATAAATATACATTATGGACATATAATAGAAAAGAGAATATAAAACACTGTTCCTGAGAATACAAAGGATACACTGTGGTATAATGAATCAGGAATCATCAAACATCGAGCTGGTGGAACACTGATAAGCGTGCAAAAACATCTTGACACGAAGCGGATTTTAAAAAGAATGAGTCTTTAGAGACGGTATATGCGCACTGGCAACGGAAGTCGTGGAGTTGTACTTGGGAGAGTGCGTCCCGTACTGGGTCTGCGCCAGTTGCACTCGACCCAGTTTTGGCTTATTTTAAATTTTATTGGTGCTTTTGCACCACTTTTCTTTCCCAACTTGCTAGGGAAAGACATAAATAGAGAGTATTTTATCCGAGTTAGGGACTTCCACTGTAGTGCAAGCCTGTAGTAAACAATTGTGAGTAGGTTGATAAGAAATGGGCCTGTAAAAGGGAAAAGAGATTTCAACAAGTAAAATTTAACAGTAACATAATGCATTAATCTCTAAAAGACTGAACTTGTCACACTGAAGGTATGCATCAGTAGTATTTAGATCCTTGATTAAGCTTACCATTAGATATATTTAGCCATATATTTATCTCCCTTCTGAGATAACAAATTGCTTTATTTGCACAGGTGCTTCTACTTAAAAGTTGGTTATTTACTGACATTACAGTGGAACCCTGTTAATTGAATAGCCACTATGTCAATGAAAATTATTCAATTAACAGGAATTGTGTCACTTTCCTGAATTCTAGAGATAAACGTACTAATAGCATTTATTATATTATATCTTGTTTGACAGAGCTTTATGAGCTCTGTCAAACAAGATAGAATAGTTTAAATGCCTGTATTGAATGTACTGAGGTCAAATACATGTAGGTCTATAAACAAAGGAAAACTGGGGAGAGTCAATATAATTTCTCAACAGGTTACAAGATTTTTTATTCAATTAGCAGGAGATTACTCTATAACCTATATTCAATTATAAACAGGTCAAATTTGTACTGGAAGTATGGTAAATGGTTTTGTGTTGGGAAATTATATTCATTTAACAGGGTTATTCAGTTAAGAGATATCCAATTAAGTGGGCTCCATGGTACTTTAACATGGCAAATTACTCAACTTTATTTAAAAAGTAGGCTGGTGCCTTGTCTACTAGTGGAGACCAGTTTAGTATAGTGTAAGTTCAAGTCAGTTATAACACTGACTGTACGGCTAATGTTGATAATCAATACAGACATAAATAATTGGATAATCTTGACTTTATACTTCAGTCTTGCATTGTTTTGATACTGCAGGCACACATGTATATGCTTAGTGACATTAAACCCAAGTAAAGTTATACAACTGTTATTGTATCATATTGACTGGTTTACTTTTGAATCGGAAGGAAAGTAATATTTTGTTTATTCAGCTTTGCTTTGTTATAATTTACTGGAGAGTGACTTGGGGCATTTTCCAACACATTGTAATAAAACAATCACTTTACGTAAACAGTATTTATGAGAATATTCCTTCGGTTTGCCAGTTTAATGCTTTGCAGTAAAATCCTACCTACAAGCTTAAATGTATATGTGTATGTCTGTGTGTACACAAGACAAAAAATAAGCAGACTGTCATCTGCAAAATGAGGTCCCCTGAGGGTGAATTTTAGAATTTAGTGATGCTACTCTGCATAGCAGTGTAGCATCACTAAATGTACCCTATGTGAACCTCAATCTGAGTCCGGGTCTCAAAACTAAACAGAAAGAGGTACCCAGAGGATAAATTAGTCCACTATATTGAATAGCATTATCAAATTCACCCTCTGGGGACCTCATTCTGCAAATGTCAGGCTTTTTATTTTCAGGCCTGTGTGTACATGTTTACATGCTTATGTAAATAATGGGTGCTTAACTGATGTACATGTACAGTTGAAACTAGAAGTCCTGTCACAACTAGCACAGAAAATGCTCATTAGTTAATGCGCTCCTTACTGCAGAAGAATGAAGTAGTCTGAAATACACAAGAGCGTTTGCGCTGTGCAATGCAAAATATATAGAGGATATCTACGCTGTTTTAGTGAAGGGAATTATCTCATGAGTGTTAACCTGAAAGTTTTGTTTTTGACAAGCACTTACATGAGTGAAATATAATACTTTCAGCTCCACACAAATGAGATAATTCCCGATATTCACTAAAATAGCGTTGATTTTCTTTTTATTATATGCTATGTGACACTTTACTGTGCAATATTCAGCCCAACTCGACTGCAAACAGTTTCAAGACAATAACAACAAGAGGCCCCAAATGGCCTTAATTGCTCACTTGCCAAAGTGGTGCAAAGAAGTATTTGGGGTCGCATTCAGTTTGACATGATTCATCAACACTACAAAGGAATGAAGTCATGAAAGGCAAATTTTATGGAAAAACACAAAGAATGGATTTGAACAAATCTGAACCTAGCATGCACCCCCTGCCACTCCCTCACCCCACCCATAGAAAGCAAAAATGATAAGCCATGCAGGGACTCAAAGTGAACAAAATTGAATCTCACCCCCTATGGATGCTGCATACCAAATATCAAAAACCCAAATAATAAGCCAGGGACTCAAATTGAACAAACTTGAATCTCACCTCCTATGGATTCTGCATACCAAATATCAAAAGATTCTGATTGGTGGATTGGAAGACGATTTTTAAAGAATATTCCTCATATTGCACTAATCTGAACATTTGGGCTCCCATAGAGAGCCCAAATGTGGACCCAGGGATTTGATTTCGACAAATATGTGGATGAATCTTCCAAAGATGTTATATTTGAAATATGAAAGCCTTTGGAGCAGTGGTATGGGAGAAACAGATTCTTCACTGTTTTTCCCATTACTCACAGTGTTAAAAAATTATGACTCAGCATTTTTTCAAAAGTCCTGGAAAAGTACCCTATGATAAAACTTATGGCAATTTCATTTTTGGACCATTTCTTTCTGCTGTTCCTAAGGAAGCTTCACACAAAATAAAACTTCTCAAGTGCCGTGTAATTTTGGAGAAATGGGCGTTTTAAATTTTTTCTGTTTTTAGCTCATGCGCTTCCCATGGGGCAACGTGAACAATTTTGGGGGCATAAATTAGGTACTTATGACCCAATAAGCCCTCATATCAAATTTGGTTCAAATTGGCCTTTCAGTTCGAAAAATAAAAATTTTGGTACAATTCGGGCTCCCACAGGAAGCCCAAATATGAACCCAGGGCCTTGGCTTGAACAAACTTGAATCCTCCCCCCCTCCCAAGGATGCTGCATACCAAATATCAAACGAGTCTCGAGTCTGATTGGTGGATCTGAAGAAGAAGATTTTTAAAGAATATTCATCATATTGCACTAATTTGAACATTTGGGCTCCCATAGAGAGCCCAAATATGGACCCATGGAATTGATTTCCACAAATATATGAATCAATCTTCCAAAGATGTTATATGTGAAATATGAAAGCTTTTGGAGCAGTGGTTTGGGAGAAGAAGAGTCTTAAATGTTTTCCCATTACCCTCAGGCATAAATTAAGTACTCATGCCCCAATAAGCCCTCATATAAAATTTGGTTCAAGTCAGCCTCTCAGTTTGGAAAATATAAATTTTGGGCAGGGCAAAAAGTCTTGCCCCTCCCATAATGACTGCAAATATAGCCCTTCGAACTTCTCTTGAACAAATCTGAGTCTACACCTCAAGAGGAAGCTGCACACCAAATATCAAGTCTCTGCAACTGCTGGTTCGTGAGAAGAAGATTTTTTAAGATTTAGGCACACTTTTTGGGAGTGGCCCTACCAAGGGGCAGGTCAACTTGATTTGAACAAACTTGAATTGACATATGATAGGGAACATTCACACCAGATTTGGTTCAATTTGGTTGAGTAGTTTGCGAGAAGAAGTTGATAATGTAAAGTTAACACCAGATGCCGACGATGGACAGAAAGTGATTAGTAAAGCTCCCCTTGAGCTTCGCTGAAGCATAAGGTCATTTAGGAAGCTTTTGATGAAGAAATTCATTGTGGGGACATGAAAATATTATTTTTCACTCGCTCAAGCGCTCGTGAAAAATAAAACTTTCAGGTCCACACTGAGATAATTCCAGATACTGACTAAAATAGAGTAGATTTTCTGTTTTATTACATGCTGGGAGACATTTTATTGCACAATATTCGGCTCAATTCGACCCCAAATGCATACGTTTCAAAACAATAACAAAGATCGGCTGATCGTTCCTTCAAGACGTGATGCAGCGTAGCGTGACATCATTTAGGAAGCTACTGAGGAATATTTATCGATATCTATCGAGTCGATAGATCAAGAAATATCTTTTAGATAATTTGTGATAATTCACAGGCAAGCATATAATAAAATGCGCTATTAGCGAAGTCGGTAGAGAAATCACGAACTGAACCAACCAAACAGAAAAAAATATTGAGACTACAGTATATGATGGGTGGATTACTAGTATTTACTACTAAATGGGATAGATTTCTCACTTGGTCATTATTTACAATTTCTGAGGACAAAACACTGGAAGCACTTGCAAACTTTCATCACTTGGACCACCGAGGTGTTTCTTGTGCTGCTATAAACAATTACAAATACATTTCGAGTGGGGGCTATATGGTGGTGTGATTAAGTAGTGATGCACTCTCTTCATTCTGTACATGTATAGGCAGTCAAATTTTAATATCTATCTACTTCATTTCATGTAGATGTTACGATGTATCCCAGTTGTGGTTGGGGATGATGTTAGTGATCTCTATTTACTAGTACAGAATTGTACAGAGTTGGGCACTCTGTTTTTCTACAGGAATTGAGTTGCACTAATGGTGCAATTTGACAGGGACAAAAGTGCACTTAATCGGCACGCTATTACTTTAAAATAGCGCATAATACACTATACAGTCATAGGACATTGAGTTTCTAGAGCTGAAAAGGTTAAGAGGTTTTCTTCATCGATTAATCACGTGGATTAACCTTGGTTAACTGATTAATCACTTGTCCAAATAGATATCTGAATAATTGCTATACCGTTGACGATTTACAGCATGAACCCTTTACACAATGTAACAATACCGACTAGGCCTATATACAAAAATCTCCATTCAAATTTATTATGTTTTCAATTTTTGTCTCAAAAACACAGCTTATGACCCCTCATTGGAACGAGCTTGTTGAGCTTGTTCCAATAAGGTTTATAAGCTATGTTTTTGAGACAAAAATTGAATTTTTGTTAGTAATTCATGAATTTATTTTGCAAGTATCGACTTTACGCGCAATGGGTAAAGGGTTAAGAATGACCATTTCCAGCTACTGATACAGTATGATGATCATGCAAGTAAACAGGTATGTCAGCAAGTAACTTGCATGCTTTACTCTGTCTCATATGATTGATGTGAGTCAGTGTGACAATGTTTGCCTGTTTTGGAGCTAGTTTGTTCCTTTGTTGACCCATATATTACAGGAGTTCAAAAGTAACGGTTAATCGATCAATTACTTTTTGGATTGATCATGATGTTGATCACTGATTAATCAATTAATCGGTTAATTGTTTCAGCTCTACTAGTTTCAACTGTAGGTCTGTACACACACTGTATATTATTGAATATATTGAAAGTCTTATGGAGAAATTATGAGACTTTACTATGCTAAATCTAGTAGTAACTGAAGGGTATGATTATGATATGCTAGATAGTTGGCTGGATATAACTGCTTATTGACAAAACATTCTTTTTATGCATTGCTTATTGAACTCATTCCATCGTGGAGTTCTTGAACAACTCGTACCCTGGACAATGCGTATCTTGGAAATTCATACCACAATTAGGGGGTGTGAATTGTCTTGATGAGGTACGAATTGCCTAGACAAAAGGTACAAATTGTCTCAGTAAAAGTTACAAATTTTCGCCTATACAGGTACAAGTTGTCTCGTGTAAGTGTAGTAAACTGCCTCATGTATTAACTATTTAAATGTTATTGACTCACATTTTGGCTAAAGCCAAGTCAAAATTGTGAATAAGAAACTGCACATACAATTTTCAGATTTGTTTGCAAAAAAACCATAAAAATGACCAAACTTTGACTGAGTAAAATGAAAATGAAAAGTCGACTGAGGGATAGTAATAAAAACATAAACATATGCATGAAACAACCAATCATTTATTTTTTTTCTAATGAAGCCACAATAATTCTTTAAATTGATGAAGCTCTAACAATAAATTTATTTTATGATGCCCCAAATAATATGTATTTATTTATTTATTTATTAATGTTTAAGGTCACATATTTATGCACAATGGCTAACCATGACCATGACAGTTTTACGGGTGGAGGAAGCCGGAGTACCCGGAGAGAACCACCGAGCAACGACGAGCAGCTGCCAGCTCCCCAACATCGTAACTCCGCACTGCATACAGGCAGGGTTAGATTGGTTGAAGACATGCGTACCATCGATGTGCAGTATGCCTTAGTACACGGCGTCATCGTGCCCCCACGCGGGCAATGGAGATGAAGTGTCTTGCCCAAGGACACAACGCGGTTGCCGCAGGTTGGATTCGAACTGAGGACCGCTCGGCTTGCAGCCTGCACCTCTATCTGCTGAGCCACCGCGCACCCCCAAATAATATGTAATAGAGCATTAGAGCTTGCTGCCTTAATAATTTAATTCTAAGCTCCCTCAATAGAGCATTTTCTGTTTGCTGAGGTAAAGTTGACTCTTTTAAGTCTCTATACTTGCTTTTTACTTTTAGTCCTGAAATCTGATATTCTTTCTCTCGAAAATAATAAAAATGACATCGCCATTTTTTTATTCTTTCTTCAAATTTATAATCCTCTCCCAACCTCCATTTCCATGTATATTTTTTCAGAGGGGGTTTAATTAAGCAGGGTATGAATTTGCAGAAGAGGATACAAATTGTCCAGAGGGGGTACAAACTGTCGGATACTATCTAGAGGAGGGGTATGAATCATCCAGACAGAAGTTACAAATTGTCCCGGGGAAAGGTAAGAACTGTCCAGACATTGGGGTACGAATTGTCCAGCAAAAGGTACAAATTTCCAAGGTACAAATCATCCAGGGTACAAGTTGTCCAACTCCCCATCGAGGCATGCCAACATGTTTTTTCCAGTTAAAATATTTATGTCATGGACAATTGCATCTGGTTGTTTACATACAAAGAACATTGTTGTTATGCATTGCTGGAAGGACTACAGTATAGTGAGCTCAATCCAGCAAGGCATGCCAACATATGTTTTTCCTGTTGAATAAAAGCAATAAACTTAGATGTGAGTCTTCCATGGAAGACGTGTGTCACCTGCACTATATTTTAATAGCGTGTCCTTAAATATTTACCTCAAACCTTGTTAATCAAGTTCTTCTATGTAAGTTATATGGAACTCCAAGTCGAAAAAGGGACATAACTCTGAAAAAATGCGTGGATGATAACGGTTGTATGTGGATATCCTTTCCCCCATCCTGGTTCATGTGCATACCAAATATCATTAAAATCCGCCTGACAATGACTGAGATATATACACTCCAAGGCGTTTCAGACAGAATTCTAAGTTGAAAAGGGGCATAACTCTGGAAAAAATACAGCAGATCAAAAAATAAAATAGGAGGTGCACAATGCCATTATGTGATAAAGAATCACTGAAAGTTTCATTCCATTCATAGGTTAAAGAGGAGTGGCGGATAAGAGACACTCCAAGGCATTTCAGTCTTTAAATATTTACCTCAAACCTTGTAAATCAAGTTCTTCTAAGTAAGTTATATGGAATTCCAAGTCGAAAAAGGGACATAACTCTGAAAAAATGTGTGGATGATATCGGTTGTATGTGGATATCCTTTCCCCCATCCTGGTTCATGTGCATACCAAATATCATTAAAATCCGCCTGACAATGACTGAGATATATACACTCCAAGGCGTTTCAGACAGAATTCTAAGTGGAAAAGGGGCATAACTCTGGAAAAAATACAGCGGGCCAAAAAATAAAATAGGAGGTGCACAATGCCATTATGTGATAAAGAAGCACTGAAAGTTTCATCAAAATCCATTCATAGGTTAAAGAGGAGTGGCGGATAAGAGAAAGTGTGACGCGGACGACGACGCAAGACGACAAAAGTAATCCCTATATATGTCGCTCCCCACTTCGTGGGGCAGGCGACACAAAAACACAGGTATTGGCATATCGTCTTAATTCATATGCTGAATACAGGCATTCCAAGTAAAACATCCGTTCCAAAAATATTTTTTGGAACGGATGTTTTACCTGGAAGGCCTGTATGCAGCATATGAATTACGACGATATGCCAATACCTGTGTTTTTTATTGCTTTTATTTGCAGGAATTCATTATTATTGTTATTGTATGGTGGTGAACTGATTATGTACAATGATGAAGATGTTTTAAGCTGAAAATAAAGGAACACAAGTTAAACAAACTTCAGCCTCAGTTATTTGTGGCAGGTGAATGCAGTAGAGCCGAAATGGTTAAACGGTGTTCTAAATTGATTAATCACATGGATTAACCTTAGTTAACCGATTAATCACTCTCCCTAACAGGTAGCTGAATAACTTCAATACCGTTGATGATTAACTATTTACCCAACGTAATGGACAAAACCGGTCAGCGCTATATACAATGAAAGTGTCAGTGACACTGTAGCTCAAATTGTGTAAGACATGTACATGTATAGCATGTGACACAGCAATGACACATACCTAGGTAAAGACCTGATAACAAAGGTACATGTAAAGTACTGTAAAGGTCTGTACATAAATACTGACCGTAGTCTGTAACAAATGTACAGGTAAAGTATTGTAAAGGTTGGTGACAGTTAGATACCTCTAGCCAGAGCCATATTGAAATGTGCACTTACTGTGTATAAGTAGCACTGAATAAATCAAAGTTTATCTAACTGGCCGCCAACGGCCATCTTGAAATTTCGGACCGCACCCAAAAACACTCGTTCTCGTTCCAAGGTGATAACAAAGGTACCCAAGAAGTTTCGTGAAGATCGGTTTATAAATACGGCCCCTAGCCCGAGCCGTATTGACATGTGTACTTACTGTGTATAAGTAGCACTGAATAAATCAAAGTTCCAAGGTGATAACAAAGGTACCCAAGAAGTTTCGTGAAGATCGGTTCATAAATATGGCCCCTAGCCCAAGCCGTATTGACTTGTGAACTTACTGTGTATAAGTAACACTGAATAAACCAAAGTTCACCTAATTTGCATAATTTCTGCACGCGACAAAAACCTGTATTATGTGTGATGTATTTCATATTACTAAACATTCATACAAACATTTATTCAAATCAGAACTTTCATACAGAAGTTCTGTAAAAAAAAATGATTGCACTAATTTCGGTACAAAATGGCTAATGATGGCCATCTTGAATTTTGGACTGCACCCAAAACACTCATTCTCGTCCCACGGTGATAACAAAGGTACCCAAGAAGTTTCGTAAAGATTGGTTAATAAATATGGCCTCTAGCCCAAGCCGTATTGAATTGTTTACAGACGGATGACGGGCCATGGCATAAGCTCAAATTTGACTACGTCAGAGTTGAGCTAAGAATCTCCATTCAATTTTATTATGTTTTCAATTTTTATCTCAAAAACACTGCTTATGACCCCTCATTGGAATCAGCTCAGTGAGCTCATTCCAATGAGGGGACAGAGTTAGCCCTGTATGCTTTATGGAACATTTGACTTGGTATGTTAAAAGGCCGCAGGCATCTTCCTCCCAATGCGGGGCAAAGCATTTTTACTCGTTGACCATGCTTCGTTGGATAATTAGTATTAATTATCCTGCAATTTCAAAACTATCTAGCAGGGCTTAAAATTCATGAGCGAATCTGAATCCATCCGTGCAAATGATTCTCGCAAGGGAAACAATGAGAATCAACTTTGATTCACGTAAAATGTTACGATCATGTGCTCCCTCCCCAAGAAAACCCTCCTACTAGAAAACTCTGTCCAGAACGTTTTACTTCTAGTGTTGAATTTCACCCAGTTCCCTCGCAAGAATCCGTGAGAAGCAAGCTGAGTCTGAGGTCTAATTTTCCAAATTTTCCAGATAACTCCTCTCCCCCTCCCATGACATGTAGTGGGGGGGGGGGGGGAGTCTGGGAAATTAGCGGGGTTCTCTATGTCTTTCTGACACATGCTGCCTGTGTGACAACCCTGCACTCCCCACACCTCTAAGGCAAAGGGGAAAATAGAATCTGGGCTACACCTAGCCCAAACATGGTTTAAATGACTAGCTGTATCTTAATTTTTTGGTTTGGTACATCCTTTGAAACGTACCAAACAAAAAAAAATAAAATACAGTCTTTGAGACCATGTTTGGAGTACCAACACCCCTTCTTGCCAATCTTGGACATGTAGAGGGGGGGGGGGGGGGGGGGTCTGGGAAATTAGCTGGGTTCTCTGTGTCTTTCTGACACATTCTGCCTGCATGACAACCCTACACCCCTAAGCCAAAGGGGAAAACAGAATCTTGGCTACAGTAGCCTGCACCCAAGTCTAAACAGGTCTGAAAGGCTGTATTTTAATTTTTGGGTTTGGTACGGTACATCCTTTGAAACGTACCAAACAAAAAAATTAAAATACGGTCTTTGAGACCATGTTTGGACTACCAACACCCTTCTTGCCAATTTGCCAATCTTGGACCTTGGTGCCCCCCTCCCCCCCCCCCCCCCTCCCCATCACACACACTTTCTGTTGTATAACAGTATTGTTGAACTTGCCCCTTGCTTTTGTTATATTGATGCCCCCACCCTACACTTTTTGTTATCTTCCGCTGCCTCTGACTCAAGAGATGAAGGCATTCATGAACCTTGGCCTCGCAGGTCCCCTTTGGCTTGGCCTTGCTGTCTCCACTGACAACCTCGAAATTAGGATACATCATTCTCAAATTGACAGTTTAGAAAACCAAAATAGAATGTCATCAACAAAAAATAAACTATTGTTTTAAAATATTGCTTACCTCGTTTTCTCAAACATATTTGTAGGTAATGTACACGTACAAAGAAGGAAATAACCGTATTACATGAAAATCAATCGACTTTTCTTTCTTCACGCGCATGCAACAAAACACGTCCACAAGTGTTTTTGAGGTCAAGGCAAATGATTTCAACGTGATTTTGTCTTTTGAAATCCGATTTCTGTGATTTTGTTGACAATAACAATACGTGTTTGCCGCAATGACGTGCACTGCGCCTTCACGGAGTTTCCAGATAAGGTTGTGACATAGAGTTAGTCCTTCTCTACTCTGTGGTTCTGATTTGTTGACCTGGACATTTTCCCTTTTTACAAATTACACCAGTTTCAGAACAAACTGAGCAGCGGAGGATTCGAGTGAGTGTGTGTGGCCGAGACGAGTGGGGTGGGGTGGGAAACCCCATCCCCGCAACCGCCATCTCTGCCTTTTTCTTAACGCTTTACCTAACAGTAACATGAAAAGCAGACGACACTTGCAAACAAAATTCTTGAATAACTAATGTTTTTCATTTTTTGTCTCAAAAACTAATGAAAATTAATTGGCGATTCTTGAGAATTAGGCTATAGCGCTAGCCGGTTTTGGCCGTAACTTACGTTAGGTAAAGAGTTAAATTGAAATTAACGCTTTCGCTGCTACTGTGTACGATTTACACTTTACAGTAGATTAAAATAGATGTATGCCCAATTTGTAAACAACAGAATCCGAACTGGAATGTGTTTAAAGAAAGTGTTTTTGAAAACTTTGATCTTTTATTATTTTTTATCCAATAATGGGCCCATGGTAGAAATGATCAGGCATATTCATCAAGTAGGCCTACTAGTCGTCATTAGTTTAACAAAGCTAAAGGTTTTCTATCTTGTTTTGGAGACGCTAGTTCATTAGAACTAAAGACATAACGCGTTATAAATAGGCCTAAATAAAACCAGCGGCATAGGCCGATCGCCCCAAACACAAAACGCCATATTTTTATAACGGCTTTAACGCAATTTTCACACCGAGCCTGGAGACCTGGAAACCGCGATCTGCATGAACCCAGAAAGCTGTGAATTAATATAACAATAACATGACTTTGGAGGGCATTGTGGTTTATTAATGGCCCGACATGCGTGAATAACAGCCCGATAGCTTTTTAAAGGCCCGAGACGAAGTCGAGGGCCATTAATAAGCTGAAGGGCTGTTATTCACACCTGTTGGGCCTTTAATGAACCACATGGCCCGACAAAGTCATGTTATTAGCCTACTGTTATTACCACAGCGTTTCTGAGAGAGTTTTGACTCTGTACCTTACATGGTAGCTGCAAACAGTCAATTGGTCTTCATTCAATTCGCTTGATTGAGACGTTTTAACGTATTCAATTTTGGCAAATGATTTTATCGTCTGTTCTCAAACAAACTCTTATCACATGATTATCACGTGATCGGCACCGGTACTCTTTCAATTACAACAGAGTAAGAAAACTTAAAGACAGACCCGATACTTACCGCTTTTAAGTCAGGAATAAAGGCTTAAAATATCTGCAGACTTACTATATACAGCTGCTTGTTCTTATGCCATGGGACTAACTTTGTCGGACATTATAGCCTAGGCCTACATATTTAATAATTTAAATAGAAATCACATTGTTTTCTAGTTGAAACCATTTCTGGAAACTGTTTTCATTTTCGAGTGTTCGACAGCGAGGAACAAAAGTCACTTGACGTGTCGGGCGGTTAATGAGATGTTCAACTCATTAACGGCCCGACACATTACGCGACTTTGAAAGTTGAGCGTTACGTTCTTGTAATGCCCTGTTAAATTTTGTTAATGTACTAGGGACCGCCCTATATAAATTGGTAATAATTACAGATAATATCGGCCTACCACATTTCACAGACCTACACAGACAAGGCCCAAAATTTCCACAGAGAGCAGCATTTTGGATCCTAATTGTGGGTCTATTTGAAAAAATCTCCAGAGGACGCCCTCGGACCTCCACAAATGGGAGGGATACACATTTTCCCTCCACACTTGTAAGCCTTCAGCGTTTTCCGACACGATATGACCTTGGCCGTTGTTGACCTTTTCTGTTGTTTGTTTGTTGACGTTTTTTCACTGTCCTCAAACCTCAATAAACAAACATAGGCCTATGCCTGTAGTATATCGTGATGTTCCCCAAAATGACCCAACTCTACCACCTAGATTTGTAGCAACGTGCCGCCCCCTCCCCCACCTCCCCCACCTCCCCGTGATCTCTTTCTTTGGCCTTGACTACTAGCAGGGGCGGCGAAGTCGGGGGGGGGGGGGGGAGGGGGTGCACAGTGGGCACGTGTCCCACTTTTTTTCGCCAAATATAGGTACCCGAACAGCATTTTCCGACATAACGTACACAGACCCTGTGGTCACTACATAGCATCTATAGATATATGACCACATTGGTTTTCAAGATTTTATTGAATAAAAATAGAAAGCTCCAAATGGAGCGTAATATTTCAAAGGACGGTTTCAAAGTTATGATTAGCCCTTTTAACTCGAGAGGCCGCTTTGATGGCCCATGAACATGATACTTTATAAAACATTAAGTATGATAGCTGGTGAGTGAATGTGTGGGGAAGACCAATCAAGCCCTGAGGCTGTACGTTGAAAATATTTAATTGGTCTGCCCACAAATAATGAATATGGCCTCTTCCAATTGCTGCCATTGGATTGATATGGAAGATACCTCTAGGGTTCTAAGGGCTAAGTAAAATCAAAACAAAATAAATTCGCTGAGGTTAGTGTATTAAATAGAGTGGGTTCAAGGGTGAGGGCTAGCGTATATAAATTTATATATTTTGCATGAATAATACACCGCCCCGTCACCATTGACCGCCCCCCCCCCCCACCCCGAAGAACAATTTTTTTGTCGGTACCCAGGAGGGTGTGACTCACTGTTTTTAGCTTCTGCCTCCTCTGACTACTAAGCCTGCTAGAAGCATATCTGTGCGCTGTGGTCTTGGGCTATGAGCTTGTCTGTGAACAAGCACCTACAATTCCAATGCCGCGCCAGTGAACTGCGCCTGAATTCTCTTTCAGAATATAGAAACAGTTTGTAGTCTGTAACTTACTGTATACTGGCCTAAATATATAACATTACACAGATAAGAAAGGGAACTACAGTAGGGGATGCGCTTCGCGGTGTAAGCCTACATGCTTAAGAGGGACACGCTGCGACATGCAAAATGAACCAGAGAAAATGCCATCTCTGGATTACAAAACTGAGAAGATAATTCCACCACTCCCTTGTCTCCAAATCTGCAAATGGCAACAACAATGCATGGATGTTCTACTCGTTGCTGTTCAACAGATGCAGCAGAAGCTCGATAAAAGTGGAGGGGCATAAATTTTCAAAGCTACACCATAGTACGGCTCAGTGGGAGAAATGTTACAATCGTAGGCCAGATCGGGCAATGTACCATTACACACAACGGGCTCTCGTTTAGAAGAGCCAGCCGCGATGTGGTCACTGTCCTACCATTTCTTCTACTTCAATCATCTTCCAACCCGAAGACTGGCCTTCGGGTTGGAAGATGATTGAAGTAGAAGAAACGGCCCGAAGCGACTGAAGGTGGGGTTCTTTTGCTAAATGTTGTTAGGTTTTGCAAATTTTTTATTACAAAAATGCCTTTATATTGACACATTTGCGCCCGCCCATTTTAACTCATTGCGTAACCGCGCAACACGTATGTGGAACAAGTTGAGGGGTACGTTTCCCGTGTCCCCCTGGTTCCGCCGCCTCTGCTGTTCAGTACACAAAATATCAAATCAATCAGATTAAAATCTTGAGACTTGTTGAGGATACAGAATCATAATAGATTTGTTCAATAATCTATAAGTGAAAAGGGGCAATAACTCTTGGGAAATGAGGTGCAGAGACATGGCGTACCGATATGCCCAAGTTCACACCATGGTTACTCAGCATACGAAATATAGAAAAATATCCGATTGAAAGTGTGAGACCAGGTGCGGATAAAAGTTCGAGATGGACTTGTTCAATAATCTTAGTGGAAAAAGTCCAATAACTCTTGAAAAATATGTAGCAACATGGCGTAACGATATGCGCAATGGTAATTCATCATAAAGCATGAAAAATATCTAATGGAAAGTGTGATGCTAGTTGTTATTTATTTATTGGTGTTTAAGGTCACATACTTATGCACAATGGCTAATTGTGACCTTGACAGTTTTACGGGTGGAGGAAGCCGGAGTACCCGGAGAGAACTACCGAGCATCGACGAGCAACTGTCAGCCCCTCAACATTCTAACTCTGTTCAAGCTCCGCTCAAGCAGGGTTACAGCGGTTGAAGACATGTACACATCGACGTGCAGTACGCCGTAGTACACGGCGCTTTCGTTCCCCCATGTAGGCAACCGGGATAAAGTGCCTTGCCCAAGGACACAACGCGGGTCGTTCCGGACGGGGATCGAACTCGGGACCTCTAGCATAGAAGTCCAACAGTCTACCACGTAGCCACCGCCCTTCCTTAGTTGTGGTTAAATGTTTAGGAGGGACATGCTAAATAATGCAAGTGAAGAAGGGCAATCACTCTTGAAACATAAGGTGCAGTAACATGGAGTAACGAAATGCCCAATTTCATGTCACGGTTATTCATCACACAAAAAAATATCAAAAGTATCGATCAGTGGCGTAGCCAGTCCAAAGCAAGTGTGTGTGTGTGTGTGTGAGGGGGGGGGGGGGGGGGGACAAACTCGCACAACCTGGATAGAGCCGTTTTAATAGGGGTGAGTCCTACCCCCCTGAAATTGTAAGTAGCGGTGGGGGTGAGGAGGGTTTGTGTGTGCGGGAAAAGCTTTTCAGGCCTTCACATTTCAGAATTTTGCATCCCTAAAATTTGAGCTAGGTAACCAAGGTAACAATAAACGGGGTTTTCACCAGAGGGAAATAAATGTGTCTGATATGGGGCGAACAAGGTCGTCGGTATCACGGGTGACCATGGTTCGGCCCATGGTTGAAAAAAATTGAATTCTAGGGCTACAAAACCCCCATCTTCTTGCAGCTGAGTGGATATTTTGATGTTTTTCATGTACTGATGACTGTCTACCTTTTCACCAACACAGATATTAGGACAAGCAATCTACAAATTTACAACCTAACCCTCATGGATCTACCCCCCCCCCCTACGATTTGTATGCCATTTTTGGACATATTTCGAGTGCCAACTTTGAGGGAAAGTGGCGGGGGGGGGGGGGACGTGTCACCCCAATCCTCCCGTGGCCACACCACTGGTATCGATGGAAAGTGTGAGACAAGTTGCGATAAAAGTTTGGGACGGACGATCGGCCCACAGACGAATAGACGAACGGCAGAACGGACACATGAGGGTATAAAAGCCTATCCTTCAACAACACCATTTCCTTGATTTCTGAATGTAACCTCCTTAACCCTTTCAATACTGGCGCCCTGGAAGGTATCATTTCAGTCAATACTGTCAATGGCGAAATGGGTGAAACCATCCCAGCTTTTTGGAACGTTCGGTTATAATTTAATCCAACAGCTGTGTCGAGCTGTTGGATTAAATTATTTTTTTCCGGGCTTCGTTTCAGATTTTTTGCTCTTCATATCGTCTGCTCGTCGACAACAATTATTTTCTTCACGCAAAGATTTATTTATGCACATCGGGTTGAAAGAGTTAACATTGATGTCGACATATAAAAAATTCAAGCAGCAAATAAATGTTTCCCTCAAAGCAGCAGCTAAGAATGTAACCAGTTCAGTCTCGTTTACGGACCTCATTGAGCACACAGAGCGTTTTGAACTGAAAATGTGCAGATGTAAGTAAAAGTCAATTCAAGATTCACGTCTTCCTAGCACACATAGACGCGTTCATAAATGTGCGCATTCTCTCTGACTCGTGTGTTTGTGTTTGTGAGTGTGTGTATAGGGTTATGTGTGTGTGGCTGAGGGTGTGATGGTGCGTGTGCGCCTGAAAAGAAGGGGTGTGGGTGTCTAAGAGTGTTAGATGGGCGTATGAGTATGTGTGTGTAGAGAGGGTAGTCAAACACCCCATCAATCCTCTCCAAATAGAGTAAACGTCTGTTTATTCTATACAAACCAGTAAGAAACGAACGATTGAAGCAAATAAACCAAGGCCAGGCGCGTAGTCGGGTATTAATATTAGAAGGGGGTGGGCACAAAGATCTTTTGAGAGATCCTTAATTTTTATGCCGTAGGCATATCATGGAGATCGAAAATTTGAGCTGGGGAAAGGTATCAAGGTCGTGTGCCTCTCGTGTTGGTGTCATTTGCATACTTTTATTAGTTGACGCCCCATGCAGATGGTAGAACCCAGGATTTATAGAGGGCGGTGGGAACTGGGGCGGGTAGGCAAATTTTCAACTCTTTTCCTACAATGGGTGTTTTTTCTGCTCAGAATGAAAATACTGCTACCCAGTAGATAAGGTATTGATTGTTGTTTTAAAACCATTTTACTTCCACGCTCACTTTACAGTTTACCCATATATGGAGGACCCTTATGTTCGCCTGTGTGGGAGGAAGTTTAGTACGATTTATGGCATACTTGAAACTCTATCATCTGATTAATTGTTGGAAAGGGCTCTGCGAGCCCTTTCCAACAATGAATCAGATGGTATGTTTGATCTGCGCATACCAAAACGTACAGATAATCATCATAAAACAAGGTCACAATAATCGCTTTTGGCAGCGTAAGTGTTACGGAAATATACCCACATGAATAGATGTCGCTCTCTTATCAATGATTTCTTTTTGTCAGAATTTGTCAATACATCAATGTATTCCTGTTTGATAGCAGCAGGCCTGCGACTGGAGTTTATGATAAATTCAAGTGAATCCTCAACATATATGCTTTAATCACTAAAATAACAAACCAAAAGTAAGTATGCTGGTTTTGTTTACATTAGAATGGCGGGGGTTCGAACCCACGCCGAGAGAGTTTCCTTCGGTACCAACCGCCTAGCGAAACTAGGCTGAACCACGCACACCACTCGGCTACCGACAGACCACGCGCGTGGTTCAGTATAATTTCTCTAGGAGGTTGGTGCCGAAGGAAACTCTCTCGGCATGGGTTCGAACCCCCGCCATGCCAATGTAAACAAAACCAGTGCCCTTTCTTAATTCTATAGCATCCGGGAAATTTGAAAAAGACAAGTGTCGCTGATTTCTTCTGAGGCGCAGTTCGTAGAATTAAGTACTTAGATGCAACTATCTGATGAATAACAAAAGTAAGTAGATGGTGCGTATCTCCAAAATAATTACGATAGCTGACTTAGGACATGGAAAAAAATTATTTATCTAAAAATTTCGATATTTTTTCTCAAAATTTTTGAATTTTTATTTCTCCAAAATTCGAGATAGTATCTCAAAATTTCGGAATACCAGAGGGGAAAGTGTCCAAAACAGGTCCTTCGGGTAAATGGTACCACGGAACTAAATATTTTCCCATAGGCGACCATTATAACGTTCAGGTGGAAAAAATATGATCGCATCACTTTAATTTTGACATTCAAATATCTCTGTCAAGTATAGCCCTTCGGACAACTTTTTCTGATCCGAAAACAGGGGGTCATGCAACAAATAAGAGAGAAAAACTGACACAAAGGGAAGTACCGGTCACGTGCACATATTTTTCAGGGAATTCCCTACAAAAACACGCAAAAAGTAAATTGTATTTTTTAGGTCCAAAAGTCATCAAATCACTCTCTTTTTTTATCAGGAATATTCAACAATAATGCAAGATGTCAATAGAATGTTTCAAACGTTTATTGAAACAATATATTTCCCCAAGGCTGTTTATTTTTGGAGATGAATAACTCTAATTTCAATATTAAGTTCCGCAATACCAAATGGGCTCACGCGAATTCGACCAAACGAAGACGATAGAGGGGAAGCAACTCTAGTTTTTCTATTTCACCAATGATCACGAAATTCTGACCTGGACAACTCACAACAAAGATTTCGAATGTACTGCCGTCCAAATGATAAGATCAAATTAATTTTTTCGACATATTCTTATTTTTTTCATGAATCGATCCACTCGCACTGCCCCCATTTACTCGCCACCCCATATGACGAATGTATTGTTAATTTACACTGAAAGGAGTCTTCGAAGTGTATGTGAATCGGTTTGAGCGCAAGGTTTCATAAAAAACCGGAATCGTGGACTATAAAGGCCCAATGCCTGCTGTCTAAAGTGAGCACACAGAGACCCATTTTAGACTGCTGGTATTTTTTTCAGATTTCTAAACAACATCCAGCATATGCTGGTCATACATCTTGAATGCACACATAAAGCCAAATTGGTGATCGTGACAACTGTATCCTCGTGCTCCAATGTTTGTACATGCATTGCCCATATATCCTGTCAGTCTCAGCTAACATATATTGACCAAGGTTGTCTTTAATTATAAATATCACTGCGGCTCTGAGGCACCTAACATTTAGAACTCGAGTTATCGCATGCCCGATCATATCTTGTGAGAATGTAACATCAAAGAAGCCCATAGACCTACTTATTTTGCTCAATGGTCACAAGACACTCACCCAGAACCTGGCCTTCAACGAGATGGTTCGTGCGAAAAGTTAGTGATGTTAGTATGTCTACCATCTCACTACCTTCACAGAATTCATCCACTGGATAAATGCAGCTTTCAGGAAACCTCTAATGATATGCTACTCTCATGAAGTTTCTAAACGTCCAAGAATACAACGGGTAGGGTCGTGACCTTATCCCAAATAGCAGGGTCATTCAGACGTGCATACCTGCAGCATCCAGCACAACATCAGTCAACTGCTTTTAAACAACGGGTATGAGGCCCAACAACCGACACGGATTTCGTAACATGTTTTCACGCCAGCTGTCCCCACGAATATCCCTTTCTCGCCCAAAGCATCTGTGCCGTCCACTTTGGACATTCCAACCTCAACTGGGGTACCTGAATTTGCTGACATTGACATCGCTTCATCAACTGAAGCGTCTGCGGAAACATCATCACCGCCACAAATAACCAGTCGATCCAATCTCAACACTTCCCAGTGAACAAACCGGGTTGAACCACCCGATTTACCAACTGACCCCCCACCCCCACCCCCAAAGGCACATCATGATCTCTATTGTGGTTATATCTCTTTCCGCAAAAGCTGCCATTGTCAATGGCATCCCATTTTCGAGTACAGAGCACGTTTAAGACACTTTTTCCCTATTTAGAGATCTTTTCTGACATTTGCGAGATCGTCCCTCAAAATTTCGAGATACATCTCAATAGTTCGAAATCTTTTCTCAAAATTTCGATTGTATATCGAAATTTCAAGATACTATAACAAAAGCGCACCAAAGCCTGTATCGAGACGACCCCGTTCGATGTGTCGAATTCCAGCTGTCCGACACTGTCCCGAGGAATCCCGACAAGAAAAGTTAAATACCCACGTCTTTGAATCTTCATGTGTGAAAGACTGGCATGGCGTTATTGTTCCCTATTAACCATTATATCAAACCCTACGTAGTAGTATCACCCCACGCCGTACTCACTCTGTTGGTTAAAGTCAAACACACAGTCTATTCATAAATGGCGGTATGTGACACCCAAGTCGGACTGTTGAGGTTCAGAAAACACGATTTTGAGTCGGTATTTGGCTAAGTGCTAATTCGATATGGTGCTGCGAAAAACCTGGATTCCGCCTTCATGTTAACCCTTTACCCATCATAACGTCAAAACCGACCAGCGCTTTTATCAAAAAATGCCAATTAATTTTCATTATTTTTTCATTTTTTGTCTCAAAAACATAGGTTATGACCCCTCGTTGGAACGAGCTCGTTCCAACGAGGGGTCATAACGTATGTTTTTGAGACAAAAAATGAAAAAAATTCGTTATTCAAGAATTTGTTTTGCAAGTGTCGTCTGCTTTTCGTGTTGGGTAAATTGTTAAATATACACAACATAATTTTTCAATTGCAATTCAGACTTTTCAATGTGCCAACTCGGTCAATGTCATGAAGGCGGACCATGGTGGCTTCTAAAAGGCACAATCCCGTAACCGATATTCCGTATTACATACATGTATCAGTCAATATGTGAGCCATTACTGTCTGCAAGATTATTACACAGGACTCCAAATTTTATCCCCGATTCTACGATGCCAGGAAATATCATTCTGAAGCACATCTGGGAAAATATTTTGTTTATCCCGTTTGTCAAGTGCTTGGCAGTCTCTGCTGACAAAAATGACACCACAATATGAAATTCTCTCCTCCGATTCTAACGAAGCGTAATTCAGGGAGAAGGTTGTTAAAGAATTTCACAAATGGGGCAACCATGGATTTATGCTTCCAGCTTTCCGGACGACAGTCAAAAAACACTTTCAGGCTGCTTCACATCAGACCTACAGTTTCACGCCAAGTGGAAAGGTGGGGTATGGTGTAATCATTCAACTCGGATCCAGGTTGTAATACTATTTCGATAGCTAAGTCAAAGCTGTTTTTCTTCGCTCTCATCCCACAGTCAGATTGTTTCTCAAATTCCCGAAGCCTTTCCTCCTCCGTAAGATTCCAGTCTCTACTTTCTCCCTATCCGCCTGTCTGTCAGCACTACAAACAGTTTGCACGAATGAGATTTACACCCCCTGTCAATCGGTCATCTTCGCGGTGCCCCCGGTTGACGTCATCATTCACTGGGTGGTAAAACATACTATGCTGAAGCTGTAGATCGATCCACAGTTGGTTACGGAAGGATATTTTCAGGGCTTATCAAAATGGACCTAGAACGACCAGAGATGGCGGAAGCTCCAAAAAAGTGTGTGAATGTGTGTGTTTTTGTGGCGGGCGGGGGGGGGGGGGGGGCACACATTTCTGGGTGCCGCAAGGGTGTAGGATGGAAAATAATTTTTCTTAGGGGGGGGGGTGCAATGGTGGTGGGGTGGTGTATTCATGCAAAATATATAAATTTATACACACTAGCCCCCACCCTTGAACCCACTCTATTTAAGACACTAACCTCAGCGAATTTATTTTGTTTTGTTTTTGCTTAACCCTTAAAACCCTGGAGGTATCTTCCATATCAAGTCAATGGCAGCAATTGGAAGAGGCCATATTCATTATCTGTGGGCAGACTAAATAATATTTGCAACGTGCAGCCTCAGGGCTGCACGTTGAAAATATTGATTAGTGTTCTCCACTCATTCATTTACCAGCTATCATACAAAAAGAATTTATAAAGTAGCATGTTCATGGGTCGGAAAAGCGGCCTCTCGGATTCAAAGTTCTAATCATGACTTTGAAGCTGTCCTTTGAAATATTACGCTCCTTTTGGAGCTTTCTGTTTTTATTCCATAAAATCTTGAAAATCGATGTGGTCATATATGTATAGGTGATGTGTAGTGACCACAGGGGCTGTGTACGATATGTCGGAAAATGTCGTTCGGGTACCTATAATTAGTGAAAAAAGTGGAGGGGGCGTGCCCCCTGTGCCCTCGGGCTCCGCCGCCCGTCAGAAGGACCCTTCCTCATCACCATGTTATTTAATACACTCTTACACTATAAAATCTACCCCGATAGGGATCTGCGGATCCGTGGCTTGACCATCAAACATAGCCGCAAAAGCAGGAAAGTTGATAAAGTGGGCCAATAGTGTATCTGGAAACATTGAGAAAAGATCTCAAAAGTTTGAGAAAAGAACTTAAAATGTTGAGAAAAGATCTAGAAATTTTGAGATAGTAGCTCTAAATTCTGAGAACAGATCTCGAAATTTTGAGATAGTATCTCGAAATATTGAGAAGAGATCTTGAAATATTGAGATAGTGTCTTGAAATTTTGAGAAAAATATTTAGATTTCGAAATTTTAAAAAAAGGTCTCAAAATTTTGAGATTAGTGTACTGTGTATCTCGAAACATTGAGAAAAGATATCAAACTTTTGAGAAAAAATCTAAAAAAATTGAGATAGTATCTCAAAATTTTGAAAAAAAATCTCGAAATTTTGAGAAGAGATCTCGAAAATTTGAGAAAAATCTGGAAATATTGAGATATTTTCTAGACATTTTGAGAAGATCTCAAAATTTTGAGATAGTTTGAAATTTTGAGAGTAATAATTTTTTTGGCTGGTCCTAAATCAGCCACCATAAAATTTAGTAAATTATTAAAAAATGCTACAAAATTATTTTTTGAATTTAACTGAAATTTCATTTCATTATATTATTTAAATTGATGATATTTTCTCCAGCTTTGATAATTTATTTGACTAAAAACAACTTCTAGGTCAGAAGCTTGATAGTTTCTTAGGTCAACAAGTTCACTAGGATATTGTCTTAAAACAAAGACCACTCGACTTGATAAACACATATAAAAGGAATTCATTCAGACATGAAGAATGTTCGTTAACCCTTTACCCAACGTAACGGCCAAAACCGGCCAGCGTTATTCTCAAAAATCGTCATTTAATTTTCATTATTTTTTCATTTTTTTTTGTTTCCAAAACATAGGTTATGACCCCTCATTGGAACGAGCTCGTTCCAATGAGAGGTCATAACCTATGTTTTTGAGACAAAAAATGAAAAACATTAGTTATTCTAGAATATTTTTTTTGCAAGTGTCGTCTGCTTTTCATGTTCGGTAAAGGTAACACCGCCGCCTTGTGATTCAAAGTACACTTGCAATCTCCTTTCAGGAAAAGAAAACACGGGGCTGTGGACATCTCTAAATGATACACTATGAAATGAAAAAAAAGGACCTCCCAACCCCCACTAAAAAAACCCAAACAACTACCCCTCCCCCCCCCCTAAAAAAACAACAACAAATAACCCGAAACAAACAAACTCAAAACAAAACAAAAAACCCGAAGCATTTTCCACCGGCATCTTTTTTTTTTTTTGGGGGGGGGGGGGGGATTCAACGACACCTTCGACAGCTAGAGACACCTCGTGTCGTACAAATTTACGGATGGAGGAAGTCGGAGTATGATGACTGTATCCAGGGAGAACCACCGAGCAGTGGCAAGCAACTATTCCGCTAACACCAGGACCAGAGAAGATATTTCGGAGCAGACAGATCAAGGGAGTCAACTCCTACACCTAGAATGATTTTGTCGTTTTCACGTCGTGTGGTCTTCCTTTTTTCAGTAAAATCAAAACGATTCTCTCAACCTCATCACTACTGTTTGTTATAAAACCAATGAACCCAAATAGTATTGCGGTACAAAATAGGCCTACTTATTAAGAGTTTCCCATTTCGCATAATGAAGGGTGATATAATCTCAAAAATAAAGCACTGGGGGTGATATGTGTATTTTCTCGAAGCTGTAAATTCTTTTTGTCTGTCAATTTTTACAAAGCTGTTAAACACCCCAGCGAGGATTGTTGTCACATTTTCACATCACTGTTAAACATTTGGGTTATAGCGAAAAAGGTACCATGCGAAAATGGCACCTGGCGAAAACGGCACCAAGTGAGCGAAAACGGCACCAGTGGTGGCGAAAACGGCACCATTTCATAACCGTTATGTTCTCTGATCATCCTTTACTCCATCCCCAGAGATGGTCATCCACCCCTGAATAGGCGATCATTGGACCTGAGTCCCTCGTCTTACCCCCCCCCCCCCCCCCCGGATTCACGATACCGCCTCCTTCTTTACTGTTGGCGGAGAAGTCAGAATCTAGGGGCGGGGTAGTCCAAACATTGCCTAGAAGACCGTGTTTCAATTTTATGGTTTGGTATGCCCCTTCAAAGGACGCACGATAGCAAAAATTAGAACACGGTCTTTTAGTTTTAGGCCATTTTTTGGTCTTGGGCAGCAATAATCCGAGAATCGTATGCCGAACCCAGTCCCCACAAAGTTCCGGGCACCGGGTTTACTACTATCCAACACGGATTCACAATACAATCATACAATGTTTACTATTGGCGCAGAAGTCAGAACCTTGGGGGTTAGTCCAAACATGGTCTGAACGCCAGTATTTTAATTTTATGGTTTGTACCTTTCAAAGGACGTGCGAAAAAAAACACGGTATTTTACGCCATGTTTTGACTGGGGACAGTCCAAACCCGAAAGTCCCGAGCCCCGGGTTACTCTTAATCTAGAAAAACATTAAAATTTACAGAAATATATACGGAATTTTTAAAGTCCGTGTGTACCGCATTAAGTTAATTATTGTCGGTCGAGTTTATTATGTTATGCCAATTAACTAATTTCATTGATAACGCTACTCAATCCAGCTGCCCCAGAGGGATAAAGTTACACTTATACTAACGTAGACTGGTTGTCGATAGGGTATATTTTGTTACTACAGTTAATTAAGGTCACTGATGACGAATTTAATCCAGCTGGCCGATAGGGATAAGTTACAAGACAAAGGCAGCCATTTTACACAAACACACTTCTTTTCCGTTTTTTTTCTCTCTTTTCCCCAATAACCCTTACAGAATTATTATAACCGCTATGGATTTTGACTCAGTGCTAAAGCTAGACACACATCTATGTATTAAAGACTTCGAACCGGTCCAGTACTGGATCTCCATATGTGGACCGGTCCAAAGCGGTCCAGTGACGGCGTACCGGCTTTCTTGCGGTCCCTACTATCCAATACATAAAAATGATCTGAGAAACAAAATGGTCAACCAAAGGTTGTCAGACTTAGGGGTTATATATTTGTCATCTGAAAGGGGTAATGTATTACTCGAAAATCCATATAATGTAGTTGATAACATTTGCAAAACGAAATGGTAATATTAGAATATCTTTACAGTGACCACTGTAGCCAGTATTCGGGTACCATGAATGATTGTTAATAAATATATATTAAAATGTGAAGAATTATTTATGTTTTTGCCCCCCCCCCCCCAAAAAAAAAAAAAAAGAGAAGCAAACCCTGGTTACGAGCCTGCTCAATTGGCCCATTCACACGTTATTTTCATCAGACTTGCACCGTCCCTGTATATATGTGTAAATGTTGTATTTATTTATTTATTTATTTATTTATTTATTTATTTATTTATTTATTTATTTATTTATTTATTTATTTTATTGGTGTTTCAGGTAACGTACTTATGCACAATGGCTCAGCATGGCCGTGACAGAGTGGAGGAAGCCGGAGTATATCCGGAGAGCGCCACCGAGCATAGACGAGCCACTGTCAACTCCTCAAAATTCTAACTGTGTTCAAGATCTGTTCAAGCAGGGTTACAGCGGTCGAAGACATGTGCTCCATCGACGTGCAGTACACTTTAGTACACTGCGTCATCGTGACCCCATGTAGGCAAACCGGGATAAAGTTCCTTGCCCAAGAACTCAACGCGGGTAGTCCCGGATGGGGATCAAACTCAGGACCTCTAGCATAGAAGTTCAACAGTCTACCACTGAGCCACCGCGCCCCCAGTTGAATATTGGATTGACGAAATAACTCGTAGCCAAATGTGTAACATATTGTGTTCATATTCGATACTATTGTATGAATGTGAGAAATGCTAAAAAAAAATCAAAACGACGATCTGAGGAAAATTAAATTTTTGATCATGTACCATAGTGTTGTTCTTTTGGTTTGGTTCCGTTCTCGCCAGCCGCACTTGGTGACGTTTTTGCCAGTTGGTGCCGTTTTCGCCCGTTTTTGTATGGTGCCGCTTTCGCCTGCAGCCAAACATTGCAGAAATAAATGATCCCTAACTACTTCTCTCTCATCGAACTTAACTTGCAGGGGATTTAAAAATGGGTGATTTGGTGAATTTGGAGGTGGGTCGAGGTGGGGGAGCGATGAAAAAACACGACACATAACCACCCGTCAAGGAACATAATATGACACCCGCCAGAAAGAATATATGTCATCTTTGTACACGCGCTTAGGTCATCCGTCCATATTTAGGGAAAAGGGGTGGGGGGGGGGGGGGATTGGAGTGAAGCAGGAAATCGCAGACTATTTTTATTTTATTTTTTATTTTTATTTTTAGGGTGGGGGGGGGGGGAGGGCATTCCGAAGCAGTGGAGAGGGCACAAAATGTTTCACAGGGGGAGGGGGTGGGGTGCAAGTAGGGGATAGGTTCATGTCGGCGTTGGCAGCGGGAAGGTCAGCCACTCTCTGCATGGTGTTCAACTTGGCCCACCACCTCGCAAAAGGAATAAAGAGTAGGGGAGTCAAGGCCCAGATCTATTACAACCTCTTTCACTGGAATGGACAGAGTGCCTTCGTACAGAGAGTACATGCTAGAAGTATGCCCCACACGTCATCTTCTGGGACGTGGTCTGCACTGTTCCAATGCCAGTTCTCGAAGCCTTCTTGGTCTGCTAGATCAGAGAGGAAGGGCAGGCCTATAGGTCTATGTAGCGATGACCAAGTCCAAATCCCTCACATCGCAGGAGAAATGCCACAAGCTCGGTTAAGAGGCCATGCGAATTACTACGAAGAAGTTAAAGCTGATCACAGACGAAAGACGAAGTTATCAAAACCCTTAAGGAAGCTATTCGCCTTAAACCAGACAGGGTTCAATGCCAGATGTGTAAATCTCTTTCAAGCTGCCTTGAGTGGAAGGCGTTTGTGCAGCGGTGGCTCCGGACGACCTGCTTTTCATCATGACCCGAAAATCTGAGTTAAACCCCGAACGTTGCTCTTCCAAGCACACATACTACCTACTTCCTGCTGTCATTGTTCCACTCCTGTACCACCCCAAGACATCTGGCGACAGAATATTCTGGTTACGATCCCCCAAGTAGTCCCTGTCTTCATCATTTGAATCCGTATAAGGCCACTTTCCCAACCCAGGAACATGATAAGTCATAATTTCATTAAATGGAGTGGCTGCCAAATGAATGTGTGGGGTAGATCAATCAATATTTTCAACTTGCAGCCTGAAGGCTGAAAATATTATTTGGTCTACCCCAAAATAATGAATATGGGACCTTCCAATTGCTGCCCTTGAACTAACATGGAAGATACCACCAGTGTTAAAAGGGCTAAATAAATATAAAAGGTTGTGATTGTTGTACAATTATTTTGACAACCACATAATTATTCATCGTTTCAGGTCTTGTAGGCCACACTACTCTCACTACGTTTGTTTTTCTGGACGGGGGCGGCGGAGCCGGGGGGGGGGGGGGGGGCGCACAGGGGCATGTACCCCCCCCCCCCACTTTTTTCACCAATTACAGGTACCCGAACGGCATTTTCCGACATAACGTACAAAACCCCTATATATATGGTCACTACGCATCACCAATACATTTTGCACCACATTGATTTTCTTTGAACCAGAGAGGGCGCTTTTCGGGCCCCTGAACATGATACTTTAAAAATTCATTAAGTTTGATAGCTGGTAAATGAATGTGTAGGAAAGACCAAGCAATATTTTTACCGTGCAGCTCCGAGGCTGCACGTCGAAAAGATTAAATGGTTTACCCACAAATAATGAATATAGCCTCTTCCAATTGCTGCCATTGAATTGATATGGAAGATACCACCAGAGTTCTAAGGGTTAAGTAAAATACAAAACAAAATAAATACGTTGAGGTTAATGTCTTAAGTCGGGTGGGTTCAAGGGTGAGGGGTAGCGTATATAAATTTATATATTTTGCATGAATACACCGCCCCACCACCATTGACCGCCCCCCCCCCCACCCCAAAGAAAGTGTGAACCCCCACACTTTTTGGGAGTTTCCGCCGCCTCTGTTTCTGGCTATAGACCCGTCTCGATGGATGGAGACAAAATGTGACATATCTGACCTGGAAATAGACATGGGATGGGGCCCGATCGAATCCGACAAAATTTGTCACATGATACTGTGGTCATTTGACCAGAAAGGGGACATGGAGTGGGTCCAAGCGCATCCAAAGTCTCGTTAACCCCTCAACCCATGCAACGTCGATTTAGTCTAGTTTATCCTAGTTTAATTGTGTAACTGAGGAAAAATAGTGATGTCAGGCAACATATAATAAATGCTGAGGACATCAAAAGAATACAGAAAAAGGACCAAATTTTGATTAACCGTTTAGCCGGGTTAACTGAATTGTTTTAACACTTTACACAACGGAACGGCCAAAATTGGCCATCGCTATTCACAAAAATCGCCATTCAATTTTCATTATTTTTTCATTTTTCGCGTAAAAACATAGTTTATGACCCCTCATTGGAACGAGCTCGTTCCAATGAGGGGTCATAAGCTATGTTTTTGACGCAAAAAATAAAAAAAAATAGCTAATCAATAATTTTGTTTGCAAGTGTCGTCTGCTTTTCATGTTAGGTAAAGGGTTAATGGGGAAAATAATTCGGTTGTTCTTTCCAAGTAGGCCTAAATACGACTTTCTAGTTGTTATCCTCACCTCTTATTTAAAACAACCTACAAATCCCCCTTACAGTTACTTTCACGGGTGTCTTTGATTGCAAAAACAAAAACCACTGCACCGGCGATTCAAATTCGACCCAGCGTCGTAAAACCGCAAACAAGGGCAACTGATCGAACTGGATGCAATTATGATGCAATTGTATCAATTACTGGACATAAAGTCACACATTAAACAGTCTGATAACAGGAAGCGTCGTTCATAAAGTTTACCACTTCCCTTTGATTTCGGTAAGATTTAATGATGATACACTTCCGTAGGAAACAGGTCGAATGTCTTACGCCGTCGTCCCATGGGAAATGGGAAATGAATAATAAAATACAGGAAATGATCATCTTCGTGCATTTATAGCGTATTATTTTTACTCCCTCTCGCCCAAAGGAACCAACTAATAATTTATTTTCAAAAGAACAGTATCACATGATAATTATGTGACCAATTGGTGGCTGGCTATCCTAACCCTGTGTTGTGTTCCGATACCTTACCTGATGCTTCTAGGTTACAATACAGTGGTTTTTTTTCCATTGACGATAGTACTAATCTTTCCTCCTCTCCTCATCTTATCAAACTGATTTGGGCAAAAACAACCATCTATCCATTTAGTTTATCATCTCATGAAAACAATATACTGAAAAAATATAGGTCGCCATGTGAATTTTGCCTTTAAATTTGGAGCTTCCTGTACTTCCGTCCAGTTTCGCACTGAATGAAATAGACATATTTTTACCTACCGCCACCCAATTTTAATCTTCTCTCACACTTTTCAGAAGACAATAGTCACCAATATTTTATATCTTTTCTAAAACATGCTCTTTAAAATATTATTTACACTTGCAAGCTCAGTTCATTTTCTATCAATCAGAAAATTCCAGTAACTTTTATCCTCCATTAGAGGCGCTCTTTGCCCGAAAACACTGTATTGTTACCTCTTGCCCCCAATGCAAAAAATGACAGGACTGTAAATGTTTTACAGAATGGGCAATGAAGAAGACATGTGTATTTTTGAGTCTACATACCTGCGTAGAGTTCGTTCTTGGTAGGCTCATCAATAGACGGAGCATCTGGTTAACCCTTTACCCAACACGAAAGGAAAACGACAGTTGCAAACAAAATTCTTGAATTACTATTTTTGTTCATTTTTTTCGCTTCAAAAACATAGCTTAAAACCTCTCATTGGAACGAGCTCGTTGAGCTCGTTCCAATGAGGGTCATAAGCCATGTTTTGAGACAATAATTTAAAAATAATGAAAATTGAATGGTGATTTTTGTGAACTCCGTTGGTCGGTTTTTGCCGCTACGATGGGTAAAGGGTTATCGACAAGGGCGCGCTAGCATCCAAGGGCAAGGGGTAAGGGCATCAAAAAGGGGCACTCGACTTTGGGTATGAGTTAAGACCTACAGGTTGCAACATAGCATAATTGGTAATGTGACACACAATAGCTGAGACATTGAAGACATTGTAGATGGCACCTTCTTCCACTCAAGGAACGATATAACGTTTTAGAAATCACCCCCGATTGTATACAGCTTCTTTGCTTGGTGACTATCGACCAAACGCCGTCATTACCTTATCCCCCACCCAACCCATACCTCCAGTTGGCATTGGCATACGTAAAATTCGTTAGAAACGACTAGTCGACAGTTTCTCGGTTACAATTATCGGAAAGTAAAGTATTTTCCCACTAGTGCTCCTTTGGCGAAAGGGGACACTAGCTCTCCCCCACATACACAGCCACAGGGCAAGGTTGGCATCTACCCCCTGCTCCAGGAGTTGATAATTAAACTTGTAGGGTTGATTAACTTCAAGTTTTTATTGTTCCAAGGCAACCCGAATCCCATTATATTTAGAAATAATTTTGTGAACCAAGGACGGGGAGAAAGAAATACACCTTTGTTTGATTGATTCGGGCTACACCGCCCTTTTTATTATTATTGAGTAAATGATAGAATGCAGTGTAGCCGATGCTAACAATTAACAAAGCATCAATAGAACAGTACATGTAATCTAAAATCTACCAGCTAGAGAAACTAGCTATTACTGGATGTCTATATGAGTTGTCTCTTTTAACATGTAGTCCCTCCTGCGGTAGAAATAATTTTCTTATTTGTAAATGATAACATTAAGATAAGTTTGTCTTTGATATAAAATCTCTTTGATAGAACACAAAGAACCGTGTCATATGCCGGATCTTATTGGGTCCTGCGAATATAGAATTTTCACTCGAATCGAATATCGAATTGAATATGCACACCAAAATTTCGAATCGAACGAATATCGAATATGGATGATCGCACATTCTTCTGTTCATATTAACCCTTTACCTAACCCGAAAAGCAGACGACACTTGCAAAAATAATTCTTGAATAACTCATTGTTTTTCATTTTTTGTCTCAAAAACATAGGTTATGACCCCTCGTTGGAACAAGCTCGACGAGCTCGTTCCAACGAGGGGTCATAACCTATGTTTTTGAGACAAAAAATGAAAAAAATAATGAAAATTAATTGGCGATTTTTGAGAATAGCGCTGGCCGGTTTTGGCCGTTACGTAAGGTAAAGGGTTAAGGCAGGGGGCGTGGCAAAGATGGAATGGGGTGTAAACCTGGTTTATCCTGAATGCGGCTAAAAGCCCGACTGATAAAATGTCCCAACTGCATCATCAAGGCATACCTTCGTCGAAGCCATGCCTTGGTGACGTAGTTGGAATATTAGCCACTCGAGTTTATAGTTAAAAAACACAAGATTTTCTGCATCGCTATCGTTAAAGCATATTCGAAAATGATGTATTCGGTTCTCCTCTTCGACTCGAGTATGTGTTTAAAATCGAATCGTTTTTCGAATATCGAATATTCCCAGAACCCGATTGGATCTCGATTCAAAACCCTTTACATACACAAACACGTACACACTCTCACAAATACCATTATTAGTGCAGCCGTCAGAACGAGGTACTCAGGTACATACATTGGTACAGGGGCGCCGGAAGCACTTCAGGGCAGGGGGACAGACCCCGGAAAAGGGTATTTACTCGCACTAGCAGCCCTGCCATAACATGCCGAAACATGCATGTCTTGAAGGCCGATGGCCCGAGATGGCGGAGTTTGAGAGGAGGTGTCCCTCTCCCATCGGGAGGGGTGCCACCTCCTCCCAAACTCCCCCACTGAATTTTGAAAGCACCCAGAACGGATTGGGGTGCATTTTAGCTTTACTTCGAGGATAAATCATTGACAAAAATTGAGTGACGAACGTGGGGAGGACATTGTCGTACCGCTCATGCCCCAGTGGGTCGAAAGCAGGAAGGGCAGCTGCCCCTTCTGTCCCCGTGCTTCCGGCGTCCCTACCTGGGTATGTTGGCTGAAATCTAGTCTGTGTTTCTTATCAATCTCTTTTTATACATAATATGAGTTTTTATCATATGACTCGTCCATTTGGTTCACTTTAAAACATTTGATATTTTGTTTTCATATTCATCAGTGATAAATAAAGCCTTCCGTCAATTTCATTGTTCAATTTCAAAACTAGACAATTTGATTGGCTGAACAAAATACAACTTTTTCATAATTTGCATAATTAGAGTTGGGAGCTTTCATTGATCAATTTCAAAAATGGACAATTTGATTGGCTAAACAAAATACAACTGGGTCACATTTGCATAATTTCAGTAGGGAGAATTTACGTTATCTGTCCTATTTAGGATAACGGCAAAAACCGTCTCGGGCAATACAAGAAAAACGCCATTCATTTTTTTTTATATTTTCACTTTTTGCTTCTAAAACATAGGTTATGATCCCTCATTGGAACTAGCGTGTCGCGCTTGTTCCAGTGAGGTGTCATAACCTATGTTTTGGAAGCAAAACATGAAAATGTTTAGTTATACGAGGATCGAGGATGCTTTTTCCAAGTGCCGTCTGCAACTCAAGTTAGGTGATGGGTTAAAAAGTCAGACTATGTGGCTAATTTGTGCGTGTGTGTGTCATATGATAAATAGAATATGAAATGGGTGTTTTTCTCATATAATATTTATGAAACTCGTCCGAATTTTCCGTTTGGGCTCGCCAGAGGCTCGCCAAAACGGAAAATTCTTAGAATCGTTTCCTAAATATTCTATGAGAAAAACACTCATTCCATATCCTCTATATATGATATAAAATAGCCATACATAATAAAATACATAACAAAAAACAATGTTATGTAAAAGTCGAGGTATATGTAGTATTTTAACTCGGTATTCTGCACAAATTCTGGATTCGCTTGTAGGGGTATACATATCGAGATAACGAGAAAACTACCTCGGTACTTTGGGGACCTCGGTATGTTGGAATGTTCTTCTACGACCTAATTGGAAAGCTAGCTGCACACACAGACACAGAACGAGTGCGTTCAATCGGAAACATAACCAAACCAGAAGTTCCCGTTAGTCGAGAAAACGGCCCTCAATATGTTTCAGTTGTCTGATATTATTCCATTTTAACACACATTTATTACACGGGGTGTCTGTTTCGGTGTATTCTGTGATTTTTAAATACCATTTTATGCCCCAAGCGAACTTGGTGGGGGGTGGGGTGGGGGTGGGGGTTGGGGGCGGAGATAGGAAACGCGGACGTCTTCATTTCGAAGATTTGTCAACGGGACAAAAAGTCCTCGGTTAATGGTTATTGCTAACTCACCCTTACGGCTTACACCTACAGGCACTCACAACACCCCCACCGACCCACCAACACACACACACTTCCTTCCACACAGCCTCAGTGCTAAACTCGTTTTCTTTCTCTTTAGGCAGTACACATATTTTTGAGAAACGGCTTCAGAATACATCGATAATTTGACGACAGCAAGCTATCTGAGTCTTTACTTGCTGCATCGAAATGGATTTGGGGATGAATGAATATGACTATATTTCAGAACTAATTCTGGTGTCGGGGTTTCTTGAGCTGAGGAAAAGAATGAAATAGTTCAGGATCCCAGACCGATCATAATTTCCATGCCTGACCCAAATCTTTTTGTGAGCGCTCGATAAAAGAATTTACATCTATTAACCCTTTACCTAACATGAAAAGCAGACGGCACTTGCAAATAAAATTCTTGAATAACTAATTTTTTTTCATTTTTTGTATCAAAAACATAGGTTATGACCCCTCATTGGAACGAGCTCGACGAGCTCGTTCCAAAGAGGGGTAATGATCTATGTTTTTGAGACAGAAAATGAAAAAAATAATGAAAATTAATTGGCGATTTTTGTGAATAGCGCTGGCTGGTTTTGACCGTTACGTTGGGTTCAAGGGTTAAAACGATATCAGAAGATACTTATGACACTGGATTAACCCTTAACCTAATACGAAAAGCAGACGACACTTGCAAACAAAATTTCTGAATAACTAAATATTTTTATTTTTGAATCAAAAACATAGGGTCATAAGCTATGTTTTTGAGACAAAAAATGAAATGAAAAAAATGAAAATTCAATAGTTGTCGTGAATAACGATGGCCGGTTTTGATCGTTACATTGTGTAAAGGGTTAAAATACATGAACACCGCGAATATATGCCATACATATTTAACCTATCACCGAACTCGAGAAGCAGACGACACTTGGACAAAAATTTTGAATGGCTAAGCACTGTTTTGATTTTGACGATACATTGGAAAAAGGGTTAAGTGACTGTATGAGGAAAATAAAATATTGAAATAAAAAACAAATCCCTGCCGGACAACCCCATTTTTCTATTGCATGTGACCTAAACCAAGCCATTTATTTTTTTTCGCCTTGTTATTAACATACATCAATCGGCATATATATTGCGCTCAATTCATTTTGCCGATCGATTAATCAATCCGGTTGTTCACTTGCTGAACCTGTCCCAAAACTATTTTATTGAAACAAACCCGACTATTTCCCGCATTTTTAAATTTATTTTTCTGACGAACAGATGAGTTATCATCAATAGCTCTTATACGATAAAACCATCCAAGTAATATACTAACTGATATACTGATAGAAGCCATTATCATGGCTGTACTGATAAGTACTGGAAGCCACTTTCGTGGCTTTAAACTGTATGCATTAGTTTGTTTTCTGTCCAGCAGCAAACAAATCTTTATAAAAAAATATTTTATTTCTATTTATTGGAGAGTGCCAGCAGGCACTCTCCAATAAATTGTAACAAAACAATTATTTATAAACAGTATATTATTAAACTAAGGGCTTCCTTGCTGATAGTATATCTTCGAATAAACTGATACGCAATGTCGTTTGAAGAATTATTTATCACTCTACTATTTCAAGTCTAATCACGTGGAGAAGGAATAAAGAGTATTCCGTAACTTCAGCTGGAGATCGGTGGGTGTGACTCCTTTTGTCCGACGAGGATCAATGCCGTATTAACCCATGACCGGGTCCCTAGGCTTTCAGTTACTTAGGGACGGGGCTCCTTCCGGCACTTCAATCTTTCACCCCAGTGCAACTGGCAGCCTGACCCTGGTACGGTAGGCACTATATTGCCCAATATCCATTTTGCTGGTCTCCTGAAGAATTCTACTCACAACTTGACATATTTAAATGAGCATTACAATAACGTACTGTTTTTAAATCTATATATATAGTATACTTATGAGAGTATATATATAAATAAATACATATGTTCATGTATCACTACTGCGCAGAGTGCAAAGTGCCTTTAACCATTGGAGCACTAAGGCGCTTGTAACAGTGCCTCAGCAAAAACAAAATTGGAAATTGACGGGTCCCTTTTCCGCGCGGGCCCCTAGGCTTTAGCCTAGTCAGCCTTATGAATAATACGGCCCTGGCTAGGATGGGCACCAATCGTGTAACAAAAATACATTTCTTCCAGGGGAAGGCAGGAAGACAGACGATCTGGCTATGCCTTCCGCTGTCAGTGTATACAGGGAAAGGCCGGAAGACAGCCAATCTGGCTATGCCTTCCCATGCCAGTACACAATGCATTAATTATTGGGATTGTTGTATTTATATGTACTATATGCAATATTTCATTTTGTTGAAATTTCAAAATGTTAACTACATGTACTATATGTATACATTGTTATATTTTTAGTATACTGGCAAATAAAAAAATTCAAAATATCAAAAATATCCAGCGGGTAGCCTGCTAGAATAATTTTGTGTGCATTTGTGTTAAGGCGAATCACACATTTTCGATTCGAATCGAATCTCGAATCCGAATCATATCTATTATTCGAAATTGAATCGAACCTCGAATCGAATCAGTGGCGTCTTGAAGATGACCGATGGGGGCTGGGGGTGCTATAAACTTGTGATTTGTTCCGACTGCGATGGTCGAAGTCCCGACTGACAAACTAATCCAACTACATCATCAAGGCATGCCTTCGTCGAAGGCATGCCTTGATGATGTTGTTGGAATATTACCCTGTAAGGATTGTAGTTCACCGTCGACATTGCTTGGAGACCTTAAATTCGCATTTTAACGGTGGTAGGGACTTGTGATATTGGAACTAGTATAGCTGGTGCTATTAGTACCCAGTCTCTAATTTCAACGTTATTTATGTAGGATTTCTATCTGAATTATACGTTTTGTGAGACGATAAAAATGACTGATACCAAGCTACATTCCCATGAAAAAGATTCGAGAGGGAACGAATCGGGCAGCCGATTTCGAATCGAACCGAATATCTACTTAAGATTCGAAATCGAATCAAATAATCTCGAAGCTTCGCAGGGCCCTAATTTGTGTTGTTACATTTAAATGGAGGGTGGACTTGCCAAAGAATTGAACAAGGATAATAATTTATGACTTTCCAAAGTGTGAGTCACTGGAATTTCTGGATTTGATTATAAACGATAACTTCACAAGTGAATTATGCAATCAACAATTGGGTCACGTATCCGTGCGCGCAAACGAAGACGCTTTGTCGTGGGTGTAATGGGAATTTCATTATTATTTTTTTTTTTTAACCCTTTACCGAACATGAAAAGCAGACGACACTTGCAAAAAAGCAATTCCTGTCTCAAAAACAAAGGTTATGGCCCCTCATTGGAACGAGCTCGTTCCAATGAGGGGTCATAACCTATGTTTCAGAGAGAAAAAATGAAAAAATAATGAAAATTAATTGGCGATTTTTGAGAATAGCGCTGGCCGGTTTCGGCCTTTACGCTAGGTAAAGGGTTAAATAATATAATTATCGTTAATAATGAAAAGTAATAAACAGAGTAATCGCTTGACTGGACTGGTTACGTGAAATAATTCATTCGAGGCGAGGGACAATAATACTATATTGTAAAACACTCGTGCGAATTCGCGCACTCGTGTTTGTACAACGTCCCTCACCTCTCATGAATTATTTCACGTAACCAGTCCAGTCAAGCGATTACTCTCTATATATCTGAACAAGATATGTTTGCTTTCAAACAAATACATTGCACATAATATTATAAGTTACTGGATGTTTAGTGGTCGGATATGGTGTCATGTAAGACTAAATGAGATCAATATTAGGCGAGGCGATACCATATATCCACGCTGATTGGTTGATTCCAAGAGCTGATATAATAAAAAGAAAAATAGTTGGGCAAGCTCCCAGGCAACAGTTAAATTCCGCGAGGAATCCGACGCTGTTATGTTATAGGTTGTTTGTTTACCCACGTTTCATAGAGATTGTTCGACGGACGAGCGTGGTTTAATGTGACGTTCCCATATATTCTTCCGCGCTCCAGTTGTAGACATTCATATCAATAAGCATTTAATTAACTTTCAAGACATCAAGATATTAACACAACCCGTAGAATTACATGACGTAATCATAAAACTACAGCTGCGATGAGTCTTCATTCATAATTTAGTAAACAAACATGTCCAATAGTATTGGTAAATTCTTTAAAGATTCTGTCAAATCAAGCCTCGCTTGAGTCACATTTCTTGTATTGCTTCCTAGAAAATGCGAACTTTTCCGACGAACTGAAATATTCCAAACGAGTATTTATTCATTTATTTATTTACTGGGGTTTAACGACGATTTCGACAGCCAGGGTCACCTCGGACAGTTTTGCGAGTGGAGGAAGCTGGACTATCCCGAAAGGATCACTGAGCAGCGGCGAGCTATACTGTCAGACTCCCCATCGTACTAACTCCACACAAGCAGGGTTAACATAGCTTGAAGACAGGTGCACTATTGACGTGCAGTGTGCTTTAGTACACAGCGACAATGCCCCCATGTTGGCAATCGGGATGAAGTGCCTTGCCCAAGGACATAACGCAGTTACCCCTGGTGGGGATCGAACCATGAGTCTTTCGGTGTGAAATCCAATGCCGAAACCACTGAGCCACCGTGCCCCCTTCTCCGACGATTGACCGTCTGGGCGATCGATTCGGACTCTCGCGTTGTGTCCTTGGGCAAGGCACTTAATCCCGATTGTCCACATGGGGGCATGATGATGCCGTGTACTAAGGCGCACTGCACGTCGATAGTGCGCATGTCTTCAACCAATCTAACCCTGTCTCTGCTGCAGTGCGGAGTTTCGATGTTGATATCTGGCAGCTGCTCGTCGTTGCTCGGTGGTTCTCTCCGGGTACTCCGGCTTCCTCCACCCGTAAATCAGTCACGGTCATGATTCGCCATTCTGCATAAGTATGTGACCTTAAACACCAATAAATAAATGAATAAATTCCGAGGAGTGAGTCTAAACACAGACAATGGACCATTTAAAGGCAAGACTGGTTCTAGACCAGAGTAAAATTTCTTACAGAATGTTACTAGCGACTCGATATTCGGGGTATCGGGGTTAGGTTTGATGGAATTACAAATGTTTACAATATTAGCACAGTGGAAATGCCTTTTCGGAAGTGGCGGAGCGCGAAGCGACGCATTTCTATTTTTAGACGCCAGTTTTATCGCCGTTGAATTTGTAAGTGATTTTAAACCTTTACAAAAACACAATATCCAGACATCACCGTACACACGACGAAAAGAAATATTCTAAAGATTTCATTTCCGGCCCCCGCAACGTAGCATTATGCCCCTTGTTGGTTTCGGGTGAATAAAACGACGTCCCGATCCGCCCTGGAAACCACTTTGTTGCCCAGAAAATGCGGCTTCAAATGTCGTTTATGTACATTTCCGAACAGCTTTAACTTTCAAACGATACGTGTATTTGAAGATAAACTATTAACTAACAATAATTAGTTTGAACGCATGTTATTAACTCATTCGGAGTGAAATAATACGTCCGTTTGTGAAGACAGTATCTGATCTCTCATCGACCGGTCAGTTGCGAAATCTACCGATCATCAGTTGCCTATTATCTGTCCGGTCATTTGAGGAATTTGTCCCATTGTGAATAACGACATGCTTGATTAAGTCCAATCACGTGCTCTGGAATTGTCGAATGGCTCATCACGTTGAAACAGATCCCATGGGGGAATAATATCTGGCATTTTGAACTATAAACAGATGTTTTAGGGTTAATTTCTATATTGGAATGCAAATTATAATCTTTGGGTAAATAATAATTCCCCCCGCGTTGAACACTATATGATGCATGGAACAAACATGATCGGCTCAGGTGAATTGCCCTGCCCATACTACAACCACCCCCCCCCCCTTAAGCTCGGGGAATGAAATCGGGAGCCAAACATTTCCTGTTTGCTGAAGTAAAGTATAGACTGTCGGACATTTGTAGAAATAGGTTAATCGCAGGGCCAGGGAGAGGAAATTCAGGCTCCAGGATAAATTCTGTGACGGGACTCCTTTCGAAAGTGTAAGGATACGGATGCAGATGCTGAAGGCAGCTGCCGCGAGTGCTGAAGGCGCGAGGGATGATAAGGGATTTAGGAAGGTTACTCCCCCCCCCCCCCCCCTCCAAAAAAAAAAACAATGTTAAAATCAGTTACTGCATGAATGGAGACTTCTGGCGGCTTTGGGAGTAAAAATCACGTTACTTTTTGGCCGTCAAAATGACGTTTTTTAGCAGCAAGTTCACCAGTGAGTATCCAGTGACCTACAGTTATCACTTCAAGACTCTTGCAGTTCAAAATTACAACCGTTAGTCAAGTGAAGAGCCCCATTCGCGATACAGCCCTACCCTCTTAACTGTAGGAATAGGAGTCAGAACTGGGGGGAGGGGGCGGGAGGGAGGGGATTCTGAACTAAGAATCCTGGACTCCTAGGCCAAGCCTGTGCTCCCAAAATCTCGGCCCCGAATCCTCTCCCCGACCGTGGTTAAGCGTGTAATTTCATATTAATTTCATGTTAATTATAAAATTGAACTTTTTCCATTCGAAATTTTTGATTTCACTGCAAACAACTGTTTGCAAACATACCTAATTTTGTTCTTCCAAAGATTACTTGGTTGTTCGTTTGTCGCCTATATTTGAAAACAATTTTAGGTACATTTTGGATGCTACAATAATGTCGATCGAGTTTGAAAACAGGTTTGTTCTATTTTTTACCCGAGTTGTGGACCCTAAAGGGGCACTCCGATAAATGTCCCCATTTTTTTATATTTCTTGAATTTGGTCAATTGTGATATATTTCAACAAAATTCCGACTTTAGGGTACGATTAAACGTGTGAAATATTGCACACAATTATGCGGTTATTACATTAAGTGCGCCCAGTTTGGACCACAGCTTTGCTTTGGAATCCGAAACTATAAGTACACCAGCAGACCTCTTCATTTGCAAAACGCGATTGTAAGCCTGTGTCCAAAATAACTGAAACAGCCATTGACTGGTTTCAATTATTTTGGAAAAATTGCCACTCTGTATCAATCGAGTTCGACAGTCTTTTTCATGAGTTGTCGTCCATAATTTGTCGCTTTTTTGCAACATTGAAAAAAATGAAAACAAGCAGGGATACTGTTTGGTATAGAGCCCGGGAAGTGAAAGGCTTCTCTCTTTTTTTATTTCATTTTAACGAAATATTATTTCGTTTTAACGAAATATTATTTCGAAATAACGAAATAATATTTCGAAATAACGAAATAATTATTTCGTTTTTACGAAATAATATTTCGAAATAACGAAATATTATTTCGTTTAAACGAAATAATATTTCGTTATTTCGAAATATTATTTCGTTACTTCGAAATAATATTTCGTTAAAACGAAATAATTATTTCGTTATTTCGAAATATTATTTCGTTATTTCGAAATAATATTTCGTTAAAACGAAATAAAAAAAGAGAGAAGCCTGTCACTTCCCGGGCTCCATAGTTTGGTACATATATATACCGCGCACCGTTTTCATATGTGCGGACAATCAGGTGTCACGCTAAGGGCTCAAAGTTCATCTCTTTCGATTTGTTAAATAAAGCGAAATACTCCCATCCACATCAAAATACCGGATGCCACATATATATATATATATTGCCCGACGATTTACACAGAGACGTCCATTGTTTTGTACAGTCCGAACATTCATTGTTTCGTACAACCCGCCATTCATTGACAGACGATTTTTTTGTAGTGGAGCGCGCCCCAAGCTACTGTGACTCAGGGGGCGATATCACACAAACGATGGGTTCTCGAAATGTAACATTGGAGTTTGTGCCAATTTAAGGCTCGAAATGTAACATTGGAGTTTGTGCCAATTTAAGGCTAGAAAAGGCGCGTGTTGGTACTTTTCCACGTTCTATGGTTCTCAAAGAACTTTTCCATCATTTCCTATACGGGGAATGGATTGTGTACTCAGATAGTACGGGAGCCTAACAAAAGACCAATAGTGTCACCTATGTAAAATAGCATTGAAGCTTCAAATGACCTGAGATACTGATAGTCCAAAGCGAGAGTTTTCCCGGAGAGAACCCTCGGGATAGTACGCACCCCCGGAGACTTCTCCACTCGAGATAATTCCCACCGAGAACCCCCGAGAGAGTACCACCACCCACGGTGTATTATCCCGTCCCCTCCCGGGAAAATTTCTCCGCAGACCCCCCCCCCCCCCCCGGCTCTGACTCATACTGGTCATAGTCCAGAGTCGATATGTGCCAAGCGGAGAAGCCAACACCGTACATGGATAATTAGTCATTTGGACTTTGGAACACGACATTACCGCAATTGCAACTTGAACCTTCCAATGAGGTATCCACAAGGAGTGACGTCACCCGCTAGCAGTTGTGTAAAGAACCGCCAGAACCGGCTATCGGCTGTAATTAACTATATATAGTGTTGATCGGCCAAGTTTGTCATCATTGTAAAGAACTGACATCTAATTATTCGTCCAAGGTACGGGTCATATATATATATCTATATTAATGGATCAGTATTAATCAGTGTTTGAAGAGGAGAGAGTCCAATGGAGAATTCGCCAGGGGGTAATATCCACGGGGGTACTCTCTCGGGGAGGAGGGCGTCGATATTGTCGCGCGGGGCAGGGAAGTGATGGGGTGGAGCACGGGGGTATAATATACCGTGGGATTTCTCACGGAGGAGAATCTCTCCGGGGTAACTCTCTCGGGATACCATCAGGGGGTACTCTCCCGAGCGATACTGTACGCGCACCATATACATACAAATATTTAGGGTATGTAGGTAGGCAAGAAGGTAGTTATTATTTTTTTAAAGTCAATGTCATAGATGGACAAACACACACACACACACACACAGAGAGAGAGAGAGAGAGAGAGAGAGAGAGAGAGAGAGAGAGAGAGAGAGAGGAGAGAGAGTGAAATTTAGGGTAAATTATAAAATTTAGCGATCTGGCTAGGTATACGTGGTCGTAAATTTGACCTCTAAAATAATATTCACGGCTCTGACGCGTAAGCTCTAATTTACGTGACATCATTGATTTGTGGTGTTGTTTTCATTTTGGCGTCATCATGGTGGTGGAGGTCAAAACGTTGGCCAAAGTAGCTAGGAGCAATGTTTGATACAATAACGTAGTTATGAACACATGCCCGTCACAGTGCGCCAATGTGAGGTTAAAAGTGTTGCAACCTCTACATACGACGCTGCCAATCACCCGAGGTAGAAAAATTTAGAGCGCCCAAAAACAAATTTGAAGGATGCTTTGCGTGCGATATTCTGTAAACAAACAGCACGCTGAGATGTGCCGAATGTCAAACCGGTCGTCTGAGTTGACGTCACTGAACCCTGTACTGTACATAGAGCCGTAAATATCACTTTTGACCTATGCCAGTACTTGGAGATGTGGAGATCGTGCCTGAATGGGGGAGGAAATGTTGGAGGGGAAGTGAAGTCGCAGTCACGTGGCCCAGTTAAGTCACGGAAAGGAGGATTCTGGGTAATCCGAACAAAGTAAAGTCGGTTTTTGTAATTTAAGGTCGTTATCGGGTCTATTTGGGTAATCTAGGAAGTAAACGGGGAATCCGAACCAGCAAACTACTCCTATTCAATCGAACAAACCATCAGAAGTTCAGAACATTCCACCGTCCTGTCGTTGACCATTGGGTCATACAGCAAGCACGTGCTACAATTAGCCAGTATACAAAATGGACTACGGAAACACGTGTCACCCTAACAACGCGCTCTGCACATGTGCTCTATGTATTCTTATGGCGATAACGTCACAAGATGGCCGCTCACGCGGGGTACCATGACAATAAACATGACGTAACTGGACCACGTGCCTATGGCGTCACTTCCCCCTCCCCGATTCCCTCCCTAACCGTTCACGATCTACACATCTCCTACTATTTGTGCCCTGCACTAAATTTACGGCCCCGTAAATACAGCCGCAGCCAAAATTTAAAGGTAACCAGCTATATTTATTGTAATAAATATAGGATATTTTAAGAGTGTTGATCTCAAATGATATTTAAAAAACGAGTATGGGGATATTCCATATTGCTGAACTCAAACGAGGCAAAGTGGAAAATTCAGGACAAGTCATATTCTTTTTCTCACATGATAGAAAACTTTCCAGGAAATTCATCAATCAATGAAGCTGTGGAATTGTTTAACCGCCATACAACAAAATAGTTGCAACAGTCTAATACTAGCCGTGCATGGGAGATAATTGTGGGTTTTCATTTAATTTTCCAATTATTTAGTTAGTATGTATCACACGGAGCACCTACAAAAATAACTGGCGTTTCAGTATAAATTGCTGTGATTTGTGTACAGGCCTAACACCCAGTGATAAAACTAAAAGTTAATAACGCTTTGAAATATTAATTTGTGCATTTTATGAACTTTCCATATCATGTGAGAAATTTGTATTATGCATGTTACCTGAACTATCGAAGAAAACTGCTTCAGAATGCTGTATGCATAGTTCCAATCTATGTTTTCGTAATCCCTACCTGGAGGATACAACTACTTTTCTTATTTATTACTGTATGGAAGCTTTTTCAAATGATATATTTAGCTTTTAATAGCCCCATTACGCCAGACAAGTGAAAATATTTGAGAAAATGGGAGAAGATATTAAATAGCATTTTCTTGTTACTGCACACATTGCAACCAAGATGTTGTTTCTAGCTGTCTTGTTTAGGCTTTCTCTGGGCTGGTGATACTCCTTCCTACAGACCTTGATGGCATAACATTTTTGACGCTTCGAAGTATACAGTCCTCGTAAAAAGTAGGTTCGCAAGTCATAGCGAAATACGCTGTCCTGTTTCTGATCGCTCGAGCAACTGATGATTAAAAGCTGTCACAACTGACTGGTCAGCGAGAGATCAGAAACTGTCTTCACAAACAGGCGTATTATTTCACTCCGAATGAGTTAATAACATTCGTTCAAACTAATTATTGTTACTTAATCGCGTATCTCCAAAAATGCACATCGTTTGAAACTTAAAACTGTTCGGAAATGTGCATAAACAATATGTGAAGCCGAATATTTTCTGAGAAAAAAGTGGGTTCAAGGGCGGAGGGGGACGTCGTTTTATGCACCCGAAATCAACGAGGGACATAATGGTCAGGGACATGGCTAGAAGTTTCGGACTGGGGGGTGGGGGTAGGGTAGTGAATTTCCAACTAGCTGAAGGGACCGGGAAGGGATACTCTCCCCTGGTCCCTCTCCCTAGTTGGAAATTCACTACCGAGGAAAAATTTGAAAATGAAGTTATGAAAGGGGGCATAAAATTGATTCAAGTAACTGACATGTCAACACATTTATGACAGAATCATCAGGTTGTTATTATTTGATATTATTCTTGGAATTGAATATGTGCTAAACAAATGCTCAAACTGAGAACTTTGAGCAATTCCCACTCTCCCAACGTTAAATCAGAACTTATGCAGGAATGATCAATTTTCAAAGTTTCATCATTTTGTAACTGTGAATGATGGGATTAACCCAGGATAACGATTTTACATGATGCGATATTCTTGAAGTGCATTTCGGGGATTTTTTTTTATTACGATAAGTAAACGAAGTATAGATATCTCGTACCGATTGACATCATGCATACTTATGAAGGTCGATATTGCGTACACTTCATTTGTAAATAGTAACAGTTGGAATTTTCGGCGATTTGAAACCGAGTTGGGATTTTGGGAAGTAAAGGAGACATCAGCATCACCAAAGAAGCTCAAAAATACAGATAGATGGAAATTCCAACTACTCATGACTTGCCCTCCGAATTTCCAACTATAGGAAATGTGGGCCAGGATGGGGGGGGGGGGGGGGGGGGGGGGCTAACACTACCCCCACCCCTCTCGCCACGTCCCTGATAATGCGACGTTGCTGGGGATGGAAATGAAATCTATAGCATATTTACTTTCATCATGTGTACGGTGAGGTTTGCATTTTGTGTTTTTGTGAATGTTTAAAGTCAAAAGTGCTCATACAAATTCAACGTGCGATAAAACTGGTGTCTAAAAATAGGCCGATGAAATCGTCAGATGTGTACCCATACGCGCAACTAGTAGAAAGCTGTATGACGGAGGGCTACCCTGGATGCCGACATTATGTACACCATACATGGTATGGTTACATATAGAAATAGATTGGAGGAGTGCCTAATTTGATGGATAAAGGGTTAATATCTGCGGATCAAATTATTAGATTTACATAAAAAACTATACAGCACAGCACATCAGTAACCTGAATACATATATATAGTAACCTGATAATCGGATTATTATTTATTGAGTTATCGCATGCCGAAGAAATGGATTGGAGGAGTTCTCAGTTTGAAGGATAAAGGGTTAATATCACAAGATCAAATTATCAGATTTACACCAAAAACTATACAGCTCGACACATCAGTAACCTGAATACATATATGAAGTAACCTGATAATCGGATTAAAATTTATAGAGTTATCGCATGCCGAAGAAATGGATTGGAGGAATTTTCAATTTGAAGGATAAAGGGTTAATATCTCACGATCAAAAACTATACAGCTTGGCACATCAGTAACTTGAACACAAATATAAAGTAACTTGACAATCCAAGCAATATTTTTCAAGTTATCGAATGCCAAAGGGATTGGAGGAATTTTCAATTTGAAGGATAAAGGGTTAATATCTCAGGATCAAAACTAGAGGTACTGTGAGCAAGCTCACAAAGTGATACCCTCCGCGCCTGTCAGAACGGAATTATATTGCTTCATGCACATCTTCATATGGAGTTCTTCCATTGTGTAAAGTTTCATGAAAATTCTTCAAATGGTTTAGGAGGAGTTGCGTTTGTAAGGATGGACAGACGGACAGACGGACCGACGGACAGGGTGATTCCTATATACCCCCCCCCCCAACTTTGTTTGCGGGGGTATAATAACAGATTTACACCAAAAACTATACAGCTCGGCACATCAGTAACCTGAACACAAATATAAAGTAATTTGACAATCCAAGCAATATTTTTCAAGTTATGGAATGCCTAAGAAATGGATACGGACGGACGGACGGACGGACGGACGGACGGACGGACGGACGGACGGACGGACGGGCGGGCGGGCGGGCGGGCGGGCGGGCGGGCGGGCGGGCGCAGGCAGGCAGGCAGGCAGACAGACGGACAAAGGATGGACGAACGACGGATGACCACCCCGGATGCCGGCATTATGTGTACCATACATAGTATGGGTACACATAAAAAGAGAAATGCGTCGCTTCGCGATCCGCCACTTCCGAAAAGGCGATTCGTCCGCTTGTCCACAGTTCGTCCCTGAGTTCCAATGTGTTCTATGTGCCTATTGGCACATAGAACACATTGGAACTCGGGGGGGGGGGGGGGTGCTGTGCTGAGGACTATGATTGTATGACAAGCAGATAGTTTGGAAGCTTAGTTATGTTTGCCAATCACGTGGTGAATATTGCAATAGTTGGCGAAATGTGCAGTTTCTCAATGTGCACATTAAGTTAAACAGAGAAATTTGTCGTCCAGCAGAAATCCAGTTAGGTCTCATGATTCCGATTAGATGGAATTGAGGAAAAAAAAAAACATATATAATAATAATTGATTTTCTAGAGCATAAAACCACAAACAGTGCTCTAAAACGCTTGACAGAAATAAATACACTTTTCTGAAATAAAGAGTCACATCTGTTTTGGTTGCCTCTTACAGAGGTTCAGGAGAATGCTTCAGTGAATAGGAAGGTTTTAAGATTTCTTTTGAAGACATCGAGAGTTTCTGAAATTCTGACACTAATTGGCAGGGAATTCCACAATCTGGGACCCACGATGGAGAACACACGATCATGAGCCTGATTAGATCTGCTAAAAGGTACAACTAGTTGAATTTGGTTTATAGATCTGAGACTGTGTGATGGTTTATATACAGTGAGGAGCTCTTGCAGGTAAACTGGAGCCAGTTTGTGGATACATTTGAATACTAAGATTAATATTTTGAAATCAATTCTCTGTTTAACTGGAAGCCAATGTAGTTCTCTTTAAACAGGTGTTAATTACAATTATTCCCCCTGAAACATTAAACCCTTCCCCATATAAATGAATTTATAACGATTGTTTTTATTTCCTGGACCTTACTTCGAAAATCTAACATTCTGGGGTTCTGTGCAAATCTGGGCAGGATTGTGACCTGTTCATCTGCGTTGTCTGTGTGATAAACGCAATTCCAAATTGAAAATGACTTCTTCAAATTCCTCTAGCGATCAGGTGGACATACCGAGATTTATCTATTCACGAGGGGGCGCGGTGGCGCGGTGGCGTCGCGGTAACCGGTTCTCGTCAGATGACCGAAGTTAAGCAACGTCGAGCCCGGTTAATCATTGGATGGGTGACCGTCTGAGCGATCAATTCGGACGACCGCGTTGTGTCCTTGGGCAAGGCACTTAACCCCGATTGCCCACATGGGGGCACGATGACGCCGTGTACTAAGGCGTACTGCACGTCGATGGTGCACATGTCTTCAACCAATCTAACCCTGCCTGTGCTGCAGTGCGGAGTTGCGATGTTGGGGAGTTGGTAGCTGCTCATCGTTGCTTGGTGGTTCTCTCCGGGCACTCCGCACTGTTTGGTGTTGCGTTGTCCACTCACTGAAACTCTCGGATCTGGATGCTTTTTCGTGAATAGAGTTATTTATTTATTTATTTATTTATTTATTGATTTATTGGTATTTAAGGTCATATACTTATGCACAATGGCTAATCATGACCGTGACAGTTTGACGGGTGGAGGAAGCCGGAGTACCCGGAGAGAACCACCGAGCAACGACGAGCAGCTGGAATTGCGTTTATCACACAGACAACTCAGATGAACAGGTCACAATCCTGCCCAGATTTGCCCAGAACCCCAGAATGTTATTACATTTTCGAATTAAGGTCCAGGAAATAAAAAAAAATCGTTCTAAATTCATTTGTATGGGAAAGGGTTTAATGTTTCAGGGGGAACAATTGTAATTGAGATAAATTTCATGTTAAATGTATAAGTGTTGGAGTGGAATATCGGTTCATTCTTGCTCAGAGGAACGTCTAGAAGGGGATCCTCCCCACGAGATAGTGTGTGAGATAGAATGTGGTCGCCATGACGAAAAATGTGTGATTGTAATCAATTTTCATTTTTTTTCCTTTTTGACCCCAAAACATAGCTTATGACTCCTCATTGGAATGAACTCATTCCAATGAAAGGTCATAAGCTATGTTTTTGACGCAAAAATGAAAAAAATTTGTTATTGAATAATTTTATTTGCAAGTTTCGTCTGCCTTTTGTATTAGGTAAAGGGTTGACCCCAGAAGCAGCGTAAGCATAATAATTGTGTTGTGAAGATGCCGTGGAAACCTTTTATTTATTAGATATGATTTTCTTGCCCAAATTGGCCCATTATCAAGATCGGCAGGTATGACGTCAAACTCGGTTGACTCCGTTCTCGACCGATATAAACCAAGCTGGAGTTGCCCCTTTTAAAAAATGTTTGATTCTCCATATCCTTTTGAGAAATATGTCAATTGTTTGATGAATGCCGGCGATATGGTTCTGATCAGTAAAAGTGTCAAAGGGTTGTAAAATTGACTTGATGTGTTTACTTCCGGCTGTAAGAAATGGTGTCTTAAAATAAATTCAAATAAATTTTAAACTATGAAGATCGGTAACGGTGGACATCTTTGGAATAATCAGTTTTATATTGAGGCAAACGCATTGGAATGTGTTCAGAAATATAACTACCTTGGAATATCCATGGCGTCGTCGGGCAATTTCTAAAAGGCAATTAATAATCTTAAAAACAAAGCTAACAAGGCTGTCTATGTTCTGAAACAATGTGTCCTTAATAATAATCTACCTGTGAACATAAGTCTAGACCTATCTGATAAATTAATAGTACCCATATTACCATATCCGTGTGAAGTATGGGGATATTACCTTGGAAATATAAAAAATAGAATGATTCCTAGCTCATTACCAAATCATTCTGACAAAGACGCTTATGAGAAAATAGCAATTAAATTTTATAAATGCGTTCTGGGCATTAATTAACTCCAAAGCATGCAACATTGCAGCCAGAGGTGAAGTTGGTAAATTCCCCTAAGTTTCTCAATTATTAAGCAAACAGTCGATATGTTTTTAGTTTAGTAACATTTCTAAAGACAGTTTGCTATACGATGCCTAGTAGAGCTGAAACGATTAAGGGGTTTTCTTGATCGATTAATCACGTGGATTAACATTGGTTAACCGATTAATCACTTGTCCAAATAGATATCGGAACAATTGCCATACCGTTGATGATTTACAGAATGAACCCTTTACCCAACGTAACAAACAAAACCGACTGGGCCTATATACAAAAATCTCCATTCAAATTTATGTTTTCAATTTTTGTCTCAAAAACATAGCTTATGACCCCTCATTGGAACGAGCTCGTTGAGCTCGTTCCAATAAGTGTCATAATCTATGCTTTTGAGACAAAAATTTAAAATTTTTAGTAATTCAGGAATTCATTTTGCAAGTATCGTGTGCTACCCGCAATGGGTAAAGGGTTAAGAATGACCATTTCCAGTTACTGATACAATACGATGACCATGCAAGTGAACAAGTATGTCATCAAGTAACTTGCATGTTTTACTCTGTCTTAAAAAATTGATGTGAGTCAGTCTGACAATGTTTGCCTGTTTTGGAGCAAGTTTCTTCCTTTGTTGACCCATATAATACAGTAGTTCAAAAGTAACGGTTAATCGATCAATTACGTTTTGGATCGATCAAGATGTTGATCATTGATTAATAGATTAATCGGTTAACCGTTTCAGCTCTAATGGTTATCAGTGTCACCACAGAACAATGTTTTCAAATCAGATAAACTGGCTTTTTGTATTAGGGTATAACGACACATTAACAGCCAGGGTCATATTGTGTCGGTGACAGTTTTACAGGTGGAGGAAGCCGTAGTACCGGAGAGAATCACCGAGCAACGACGAGCAGCTGTCAGCTCTCCAACATCGTAACTCTGAACTCTGCACCGCGGGACAGGCAGGGTTAGATTGGTTGAAGACATGCGCACCATCGACGTGCAGTACGCCTTAGTACACAGCGTCATCGTGCCCCCATGTAGGCAATCGGAGTTAAGTGCCTTGCCCAAGGACACAACACAAACTGGCTTAATGGCGTAAAAGAAATTATGTTAGACTGTAATTTGAGTGAAGGTTGGTTTCAACAGTATAACAAATATCCTCATAAGATTGAAAAACAGATTTTGAAAACTTTAAAACAAACATTTCTCAACCAATGGCATCTGCAATTTGAAAAGAACATATGAAAAAATCAAGAAAGATTTCCTACAGTTGGAAAAATATCTATTATACAGGAAACCAACTTATGGCCGTATACTGGCAAAGTTAAGAGCAAGTGTACACTCACTTCATATAGAAACTGGCAGGCACACGCTAAATACTAAAGTGTTAAAAACTACACTTGAAGTGCTGTATTTAACACTAACTAAGTGCTGAACTAGCACTTTGTTCAAGTGTAGATACCCCAGAACTTGACAGGTGTTACAGTAATACCACTTGACAAGTGTAATGTCGCGACATTTAAAAGGAAACAACGCAGATGACGGGGATCAGGCTCGAACTCTCGAGCCTGATCCGCGTCATCTGCGTTGTGTCCTTTTACTTATGTACCCGCCATGCGCAAATCAAATTATGGACGATTCTGGAAGAACCACCAATGCTAGACACATGGGAAGTGCCATCCATTCAAGTTTCAGATGTCTGACGATTGCAATGTCTAAGTGCTTAAAGCATTGCACTTTAAGTGTCAAAATCAAACCCTAAGAGTTAGAATGGGTTTAACACCTTAAAAGTGTCAGTTTTAACACTTTAGTTTTTAGTGTGCATGAAAGGCCGAAATCTACACCAGAAAATGATAGACTATGCCAGACATGTGTATGTATTGAAGACGAAGCTCATGTTGTCTTATCACGTAAAAAATATGCTCAGGCAAGAGAATCCATGTTCAACCTCTTTCAAAATTATAAATGGCTTTTCAGAAATGTCGAATACAGATATATTTAATATGATTATATGATTTATATCATGCAAGGAACCTAATATTTGTTATATTGTCTCTAAATTTCTAAGAAAAGTTGTTGAACTAAGGGGTGGAATTTAGGACATCTACATGTATGTAGTTAAAACTACTGTTCTTTTTCCTGTTAATATCAGTATTACAAGGTTGTATGAGTTCTGATACATGCTTCCTGATAATGTCATAATAATGCCAGCTAATCCCCTGGTGATTGGACTAATGTTTTATCCAGCCTGAAATTAATTTACTTAATTTATATTTTATAAATCTAAATATATTTATTATTCCATTTCAGGATACCCACCAACTTATGGGCAATAAAAAATTCTCACATGCTTATCATATTTCATCAGTCATTACATCAACCCAAGCATCCTCATCTTCATCAAATGAGAAGGTAGTATCATCCTTAATTTTCAATTAATCAAATTTGCAAGTTACATCTTCCTTCTTGAATGTAAATAATTTATCACAGTTGAGGATACTATTGTCCACATAGAAATAAAACTACCACTGCTGTTAAATACTCAGGGACGTGGCGACAGGTGTGTGTGTGGGAGGGGGGGGGGGGGAGGGGGGAATTCGGAGGACAAATCATGAGCAGTTAGAAATTCTATCTATCTGGGTTTTAGAGCTTCTTTTGTGATGCTGATGTCTCCTTTACATTCCCAAAACTCGGCTTTAAATCGGCAAAAAATCCAACTGTTACTATTTACAACTACAGTGTACGCAATATTGAGCTTCATTAGTGTGCATGGTGTCAATCGGTACGAGATTTCAAAAGAACGTTTACTTATCGTAATAAAAAAAATCCTCGAAATGCACTTCAAGAAAATCACATCATGTAAAATCGTTACCCTGAGTTAATTCCATAATTCACAGTTACAAAATGATAAAACATCGAAATTTGATCATTCCTGCATAAGATCTGATTTAATGTTAGGACAGTGAATTGTTCAAAGTTCTCAGCTTGAGCATTTGTTTAGCACATATTCAGTTCCCAGAATAATACCAAATAATAATAACCTGATAATTCTATCATAAATGTGTTGGCATTTCTGTAACTAGAATCAATTTTATGCCCCTTTCATGGCTTCATTTTCAAAAATTGTCTCGGTAATGAATTTCCAACTAGGGGAGGGACAGTTCCTCTACCTAGTTGAAAATTCACTACCCCTCACCCCCTCCCCCCCCCCCCCCCCCATCGTAAACCTCTAGCCGCGTCCCTGTGAAAAGTAGTTACGTACTTTAACTGTTTGAGAGCTAGAAGCCAAAATCATGGCTCTACTGAAAAGTGCTGAAAGCCACTTTAGTGGCTTTTTACTGCAAGCATTAGCTTGATGTTAATTCAGCAGTAAAACAAAGAATAATTGTATAAAGTGTAACAAATAAATTATTTATCAAGAAAATATTTCTGAACTAAAGCTTTATGATCTCAAAACCTTCATCTCTTTCTCCACGGTGCGCAATCATTTGATATGTGTCTGCATTCTTGTTGTCTGCTTTGTTCTGTTATTTTGCAAAATATAAATTGTCATGTGTAAATAAAAACAATTCAATTCAAAAATTCATGGACATCGTTCAGCGTTATTCGAGAAAAATAGGCGTTACCAAGCATAAGAATAGTTATTTATTTATTTATTTATTTATTTATTTATTTATTTACTTATTTATTTGGGTTTAACCCTTAAGCCCCCATATAGCCCCAAACCGCCACTTTTATATTGCATTGAAGCAGGTGCTCCCTTGTGTTATCTTTTTTATTACTCTTGTGTGTAGACTGAATTTTCCCTGGCAGTGGTTCTACATCACTGCTGGCTGCCTGTATAGGCAGCCAGCAGTGATGTAGAACCACTGCCAAGTCATCAATAACTATGTAAACAGAAAAAGGCCATAAATACTTTAAAATTAATCTGAGGACTTAAGGGTTAACTACACTTTCGACAACCAGGGTCATCTCGTGTCGGACAGTTTTACGGGAATTCCCTGAGAGAACCACCGAGCAACGACGAGCAACTGTCAGGCTCCCCAGCATAATAACTCCAATAATAACTCCACACAAGCTGGGTTAGCATTGGTTGAAGACCATCGACGTGAAGTACGTCTTACTAAACAACGCCACCGTGTCTCCACGTGGGCAATGGGGGTGTAGTGTCTTGCCCAAAGACACAACGCGGTTGCCGCAGGTGGGATTCGAGCCGAGGGCCTCTCGGCTTGCAGCCTGTACCTCTACCTACTGAGCCACCGCGCCCCCAATGCGATGTTTGAAGCGGGGTTACCGTATGGTGAGGAATTAATTCTGGTATTAAGTAAGAATAAGGTGGACGAAGAAAAAAAAGAAGAGAGGTGTACAGAAAACTCAACGCAAAACAGGATTCAGAGTCGTAAGTAGAGATCCGTCTGAGGGGAAGAAGAGAAAGTTCAGCTATCCGAACGTCACCCCCCCCCCCCCCGGGGAGGGGGCGAAGTTCGAATCGCTGAACTGGAGAAGGAAACGTGGTCAAAGAATGAGAAACAGTAAAAAATCTGAGAACATTTTGTAATTATTTGTTTGGGTTTAATAAATAAAGAGGTTATTACTTGGTTAGTTTCATATCGGCCGAGATATCAGCCCTCCGTAACTTCACATAAGCCACTTCCGTATCAGACTGAAATGAAATTACTTCGAGCTGATATCTATAGGCCGATATGAAACCTCTAAGTAACGTCCTTTATTACACACCCATTAAGCTTTAAACCCTTGAATGTAACGGAATCGCCGCTATCACATAAATGTTTCTGTATTCAATTGGCGATGTACAAGCCGAAACTTTTTTCCCAGCACCATTTATACTAGTTCCTTTCCCGTCGAGTCATTAGTCACTCTTCGAATAGTTTCCAAATTTCGTTATATAATTATCGATCGTCTGTCGCGTAGTGTGAAAATGAAAGCTTCCGGAGCAAGATAAAGTCGGTTCACAAACAAATTAGTTAACCAAAAATGAGATAATATTAAAAAAGCAATCATTTCCAACCACAACATTAACCCAGTCCCGTCGCTGTCTCGTCTGCGGATCCCCATATATTTAAATTTTTTATTTAAATTGGTCAACTTAATTTCGGTAAATGTTAGGACATCCTGACTTGCTTCTAACTTCTTTAAAAAGGGTTTCTCCCAGCTGTTTTACAAATCTGCCAAAATTTGTACTTATATTTTTACTAACAGTAATAGCCACCAAATGGGTAGGCGTGAATGGACACCAGCCGAAGAGAAACAGCGATACGAAGTTCAACAAACACGCCTAATAGAAAACATAACGAATGTAATTTAGACTGGATCCTAAAAGGCTGTTTTGATTTTTTATCGATCCATTTGATTAGTACAGCTTCAAACAAAACAAACGGACTCTTTGCCTTTGGATTTGAACATCGGAATTAAAATTTGTTTATCAAATGAATTTTAATGTATGGGATTTGTAATAAACACAGAACGCGATGTGTGTTTGAATCGGTGGGTGTTTTACCTAACGAGTTGGAATGGCGTAGTCATATTTCGCTCGAGCCTAACATATAACTACGCCATTCCAACTCGTCATGTAAAACACCCACCGATTCAAACACACATCACTGTCTGTCTATATATATATCCTTGTTTAGGCTATATTATAATTTAATTTTCTTTTATGATAGTCGATTTGCTTGCATGAGATTGTCTTTTTATTTGTCCGTCGGAAAACTTGTCACTCACACACCGACATTTCCTCTGACAGCCGCTAATTTGAAAGAAAATGTTGACCATTTGGCGAAATAACACTTCTCATTATGGACAAATACCCCCACGCTTCAAATATTCTTTGTATGAAAGCGCTGATTAGAAATACATAACCTAGTATAAGCATGCACACGAAAAAATTATGTTTTGTTGTTATTATAAAGAATTAGGTCTTTTTAGCTATGTTTGGACTGGGGGTGGGGGTGGGGGGGGGGGGGGGGGTAGTCCTATACCGAGAATCCTTGACTCCTTGACCAAGCCCGGCCCCAAGTTTCGGGCTTTGCGGTTACTACCCCCGGCCCCACCCTCTCCACACCCCTGGTGGAAGGGGTTGGAGGCCTCCCCTATTCTTAACTAGGGCCTCCCGGTTGAAGGGAAGTGGGAGCTAGAGGTAACGGCCAGAGCGTCCTAGTTGGGACTTGGCCTCCCAACGCCAAGACAATTTTGCAAAAATTTAATGCTGTAAGAACGAAGCTGAGGCATTCATAGAGTGTGTAGCCCTATATTGTAGATCATTTTAGGGCTCAATGTGTTATGTGGAAGTTGGGCCAATGTTTGGTTGGGGCGGGGGGTTCGAAAATTGTAGGGGAGGGGGGCGCTCGCTGTGGTTGTCCCATTGATCCATAGGCCCTTTAATGGCGGTTTTTAACCCTTTATCTAACATGGAAAGCAGACGACACTTACAGAAAAAATTCTTGAATGACTATTTTTTTCATTTTTTGTCTCAAAAACATAGGTTATGACCCCTCGTTGGAACGAGCTCGTTCCAACGAGGGGTTATAACCTATGTTTTTGAGACAAAAAATGAAAAAAAATAATGACAATTAATTGGCGATTTTTGAGAATAACGCTGGCCGGTTTTGGACGTTACGTTGGGTAAAGGTTAACCATTTGTCTAATTTCTGGATGAAAGAACATCGGTAGTGAAAGTACGAGGTAATCAGTTTTCACAACCAGTCTGAGATTCTCTCCGTCTGAAGGAGCAACCGTGTTTTCAAGTGACACCACCATTTACAAATAGTATCACGAATTCGCCTGAAACGCAAAAACGTGACAAAGCATGAACACTTATAGCACAATCTATTGTTTACCAACACGTACACAGGTGTGTCAAATATATGCTTATTATCCCTCACATTAAAAACGACTCAAAGTTGTGAGAATGCAAAAAATGCCAGCATGTATAATCGTGTATATTTCCAGAAGGTAAATAGATTTACATTTCCAGAGGGTGGACGTCGTTAACCAACAAATGGGATATTTGAGGGATCGTAATGTGACACTACAGGAAGGAACTTCCTACAGGACCTGAGATCTTAACACTTTACCCAACGTAACGATCGAAATCACTTTAATTTTCATTATTTTTTCATTTTATCTCAAAGCATAGTCTATAACATCTCATTGGAACGAGCTCAATGAGCTCGTTCCAATGAGGGGTCATAAACTACGTTTTTGATTCAAAAAGTTAAAAAAAAATTGTTATTGAAAAAATTTGTTTGCAAGTGGCATCTACCTTTCGTGTTAGGTAAAGGGTTAAAGCAGGCTAAGGTGGGGCATGTTTTCTGACTTCGGGAGATCTAAAACGCCGTGCACAACTGCTAACTCGAGAATACTCGATACAGTATCAGTCAAAACAAGTAGATTAATAAATGCAGCAACGCAAATTCGCATTTTTCTCTCTATTAGTATCAGTCACTGATAGTTTAGCCAAATTACGAGAAAGTCTTTCTTCAGATATCCACTATTTTTGTTGTCTAAAATCTTGTCGTCAGGGAAAATGTATCCGTTAGCAGTGCCTCACAGGGATGTGGGGAACATTCCATACTTAAGTGGGCACGGCCATACAAGCCGCAGTGGCGGCTCGTCTTATGGGCTGGGGTTGCCGAAAATCATGGATCACCGCCTCTTGGGGTGAGAGTATGAGGAATAGGAGCCCATTGACACAATATGTTTTACGAAAAAAGCGAGTGCATCTGTGCGTCAATAAATAATTATAAATTGTTTTCGTATTCAGTTATGACGCCGCCCGAAAACAACTGCACATTTGCCAGTAAATATATTGGTAACTGATGCAAGTGCAGTTATCGAAAACAGGGGCGTACTGGGCCAGGAAATGTTACCGGAAAATGCACAGGGGTGGGCGGACTTGGAGAGAATTTTGATTTTTAGGAATGAAAGAACGCTACTTCCTTGTATCTGAGCGACCAATGACAGATCACGTAGACGACATTTCGATAACAGTTTTGTATCATCTCCATCCCTCATTCGGCAAAAATTGTTTCATTAAGAGGTCCCAGTCCCATCCGGCCGACCATAGTTTGGTCCAAGGGGAGAAACTTTTGATCTTTAAAGGAAGGAACGCTGTTTACTTGCATCCAAGTGATAAATGAGAGACTAAACTGTAGTATGTCGAAATGTTCTCTGTGTGGACTACTAAACAAACAAAAAAAGAAACGCAACACGGGTTATCGTCGTTTTGTTTTGGTGGACACTGTAACAACTTGAGTACTGAAAAGAAGTTTATTTATTCAGGAAAAATGTGATATCATTAATTGTCACAATTATGGTCTATGTCCATGTTTATTTAGCACCGAAGTCCTAAAGGGGTTCAAAAATCTGGTCATTCTTTTTATCAGTTCAACGGCGGGTGTGCCCTCCTCTGGCATTGATCGCTGCTTGGACACGTTTTGTCATAAAAGAAATCAGTCTGTTGACAACTCCAATCGGAATGTTCTCCCACTCTTCTTGTAGTGCTTGTCGGTGCTGTTGCAGGGCTGCAGGAGCAGGATTACGACCCCTAACTTTTCTGTCGAGATAGTCCCATAAACGTTCAATAGGTGATAAATCCGGGCTGTAAGCTGGCCACGGAAGAACATCGACGTCGTTCTCTGCTAAGAAATCGATATTCACTCTTGCCACGTCGTCACCTGAGTGCTAGAATGTTCTATGTCCCATAGGGGACATAGAACATTCTAGCATTCAAGCGACGACGTTACACCTAGCGTTGTCCCGCTGGAACGTAAGATCATGCCGTTGTACCATCGGTATAACATGTGGTATCAAGATTTCCTTCTACAACCACGAGAGGTGTCGTCCGGCCATGAGAGATACCTTCCCACACCATTACACTACCGCCACCAAATCGATCACGCCCCACCACACAGTTATCAGCGTAACGTTCTCCCTTACGTCGGTATACCCTTTGACGTCTGTCTGGACGATATAAGAGGAATCGAGATTCGTCGGTAAACAAACCTTGTCTCCATCGTTGCCGAGTCCATACTCTTGGGTCATGTGCATTCAACCATGGCATCCTTCGCTCTCGTTTTTGGGGCTGTGAGTGGCGGACCGAAGTACGGACGTCTGGCGCGCATTCCAAAAGAACGAATTCGATTTCTCACATTCTGTGCGCTGATCCGATTGTTGTGGCGACCTGTTGTGTTGGCAGCTGTTAAAACAGGTGATAGAAATCTGGCGCGAAAGTGCGACAGTCTGATATGACGGTCTTTTTCTTGTGACGTCACTCATGGACGTCCACTCTGGGGGCGGTCCTGGGTCCTTTCTGTTGTAGCAAGACGTGTATAGAGACGGGCGATCGTTGCCATGTGCACTTCAAAATATCGTGCAACCTTAGAATGCGAATCTCCCCGCATAAGCATGGTTACCGCTTCGTCCCGTTCATTTTGACGTTGCCGTGGCATGGCGCAATTGCGTTGATGTGAAAAAAGTGAATATTGGATTTTGGTAAACGAAGTCTCTGTGGACGACTCATGCAATTCCAGACCCGAAATGTGACCTCCTGGGGTTGCAGGGCGTGTTGCACGGAATTTCACAATTCAATCACTAGAGCCTGACGTAGTGGCCAAACTGGGTACATTTGCTATGATTCACCTCGGGTAATTACCCGAACAATGAGCAATCAAGTTTCTTTTGTTGTATTCTTGATCAACCCCAAATTATTCTGAAAAATGCAGTGTTGCGTTTCTTTTTTGTTTTGTTTAGTATATATATTGAGGATTTCGTTATACCGGCAGTCTCTGCAATCAGATCCATTTCCTTGGTCATTTTCACGAATTTTCATGTATCAAGAGGTGTAGGGTTGCACCAATTGGGAGGGTCCACGGAGCCCTCTAAGTGAGGCAAATAAGGGGAGCTGATCGCGAATTTTCCCGATGGCTCATACCGCCAGACTGCCTCTTAGACATTTAGAGTGAAGAATTCTGCTTCTTATAGCTTCACTTTTCAAGATTTTATCCCACTGTTGCGTACCAAGGTGTACAGGTTCTATCCAGGGACATCCGGCAGCCACTGATACAAGGTCACGCACATTCTAATAGTGAAAGTGAAGCAAGTAATCATGAGAACTTCATCCAATAAGATGGATTCTGTTTTATGGCGGTGTGCAATGGTCTAGTGCGCTCCTTCTGTTTGCCAGGCTGGATTGCCGTGAGTTCGATTCCGGCCGGGGATCAGAAACATGCAACATTCTAAATTCCCCGAAGACATGATTGTGTCCTTCCAAATACCCCCCCCCCCCCGCCCCAAACACACACATTGCAAAAACGCTGTATGAAACAGTTGTTCGTCAAACTCAAAATCCATTCCGAATGCGTGCTGCTCGACACAACAGGATATAAAACATAATGCTAACGCCCCAGTAGCAAGCACAACATTTTAACCTTCCAGGTCGTTCTTTGGGCGATTTTGAAATCCACCTAATTGAACACCCATCACTTAAAGATACATTTGAAGAAACAGATGAATTTAGAAGAAAAACCGGGAGGCTTTTTGGATCAATACGCTTCAAACCCCCCTGACCATTTGGTATGAACACATCAGTGGGAGAATGCGAAAGGATGTCTATCATTCTTTTCACTTTAACATACAACAGAAAGAAAATCGAAATGGCAAAAATAGTAAAAGATGACTTCAATTTAACCAACTCCAAATTAAAAGAACCTTTAATCTTCCACCTGTCATCTTTTACAAGAAAAACAAAAGCTTGCGTAAGAGGCCGCGGAACCAGGAGGGGTGGGGAGGGGGGGGGGGGGGTGGGGACACGTGCCCTTCCACATTTTCCACAGATATGTTGCGCGGTTAGACAATGATTTAAAATGGGCGCACGCAAACGTGTAAATATGCAGGCATTCCTGTAATATATTATTTGCAAATCCAAGCAACATTTGAAAAAGAATCCCGCCGTCGGTCGCTTCGGTCCGTTTCTTCTACTTCACCCATCTTCAAACCCGGGTAGCTTTTTCTCCCACTGGGCCGAAGTATGGTAGCATTGAAAACTTGTGCCCCACTACTTTTATCGCGCTGCCTCTGGCTTGCGTAAAATCATTGCAAGAACTAATCAGGAGCCCAGCAATGAGTAATGTCAACTAATGCTAGTCAATTTGACCAGTTCCTCAGCTCAATACTTAGTTGAGAGATAGTAAATACTACTCACGAATAAAAGTCAGATATTTCTACAGAATTGTTCATAAGTACAGTTTTATTTCAGGAAGGTTTACTTGTATATTTAGTTTGTAGGTGGTTTGAGGGATTACTACAGGATGAAGTAAGGAAGATTAGGCCATAGGTTTTCGAGAGTTTCAATTGATTTACTTTACGTTGCTTTTTTCCGTGTGTTTTGGTTGTTTTCGGTTATTATATTTGTAAACATGGGTGGTAAGTGCTCGACGGGTGTCTAGACGGAGGCAAGTAACATTAGTAAAAGGACAGGGGGGGGGGGGGGGGGGGAGTCAGGGTGCGCAGGTTGAGGTGACAGAGCCGTGCAGACAGTGTAATATTTGGTGTGGCTGTGGCTGGCCAATGGACAGTAGTGGGGTGTGTGCGAATTGCAAGGATATTTTACAGGTGTTAGAGAAGTGTGTGTTGAATGCGAACGGGAATTGCGGAGGCTGGGGAGGGCTGGTATATCTGACGTCACCCGACTGAAAGTTACCTTCGATGGTGGGATGGAAGGTGGTTGTGGACCTTTAACGATAACAAGTTTATTAAATAAACCTCTTGTGTACCCACGTCGTCACTGGACCAATGATCAACAAATTAAAAAGGTTGATGTCACTCTTACTTCAAAGAGAACACTCATTTGTAATTTAAACAACACTTCATTCGGAACGTCATCTGCTGCACGTGTGAAAATCTAGAAAAATGAAGCGGTTTGCAAGTCATTCAGTTGATGAAATAATTACAAAACTCGCAACCCCATTTAAAATATTTCGCGAGGTGACGTCAGACGGTAACATATGCTACTGGAGCTGCAAACATAGAAGAAACTACGCGAGCTCTCCTCGTTCAATCAGAGGGCGGGGACTTTAGTCTTATTGGAACATTAAAAATTGCTGTTTATTAGTGATGCCTGTTCGTACAGCCTGTCCGAACACCGAATGTCACTATAAAAAAGTGCCTTCCATTAAAAGTGTTTTTCATCTTACCCGCTTCAGGTTCCTAATCCTCTTACACATCTCTTCGCTTTTCAGAAATCTTGTGTTGATTTCCGAAAAGAGCAGTTTTGTTCGAACAATTTATTCGCAATATAATTACATTGTTAATGTAGTTATATGTTTTTGGTCCAAATACTCAGTTCCCATTGGTCAGCTGGGTGAAAACGTCATGACCAAATGTAATTCATTTTCCAATGAATACATTTGGTCGAACTTTGACCCGCATTTACGGTGGAGCTCAGCTGACAGAATGTAATTTGGGCGGTGTTTGGGCGGGTTTTTAACTTTTGGCGCCTCTCGCAGTGATCAACTTCGCTGCTGTTTCTTTGGTGACATTTCCCAACTGTGGCATAAAGCCCGTTACTAAAATACTCGTATCCATTTCTAAAGTTGTGAAAATTAAAAATCAGAGTTGTGCGCATTGCATTTTGTGTGAGGGTGGTTTTTCGTCTCGTTCCTTCGTACAAGTTTATGCAATTTTTATAATCTTTATTGGAGTATGAACGTCTGGGAATGTGTACAAAATGTATGAATCCCTTCGGGATTCATATAATTTGTACCCATTCCCACACGTTCATACTCCAATAAAGATTATAAAAATTGCATTCATTTCTTAATTTGAAACAGTAACATAAGTTTCATCAATTATTTTCTTGGGCGTGAAGAGTATGAGAAGGGTAATCAGGGGATATTTCGGGGAAATTGCTGAAATTTGGACACCAAATGTCGCGAATCTCTGCTCGAAACCATTTCGGGCAGATATTTAAGCACACTGCGACGAAAATGAAAGGAATACTCATTAATTCATTGCATTTTCGACGGTCAATGTTGATGTGAGGAACAACTGTTGGTCATTAACCCTTTCCCCAACGCAGACGATATCAAAATTTATTATTAGACCCCCACCGACAACGCCGGGGGGGGGGGACTGTAGGTTTGCACTCTGTCCATCCGTCAGTCTGTCAGTCACACTTTAGTTTTCCGGACTTTTTTTTAGAAATGCTTCAACCGAATGATTTCATTTTTGGAAACCTACTATAGAACGATGACTTACAGATCAAGTTTGAGTTTCATGGTGATTGCATTATTTTTGTGTGAGTTATGGCCCTTGCAAATATAGAAAATGTCAGTCACACTTTAGTTTTCAGGACTTTTTTTGGAAATGCTTCAACCGAATGATTTCATTTTTGGAAACCTACTATAGAACGATGACTTACAGATCAAGTTTGAATTTCATGGTGATTGCATTATTCTTGTGGGAGTTATGGCCCTTGGAAGTATGGAAAAGCGCCAAAATATCAGTTTTCCTGACTTTTTTTGGAAACGCTTCAACGGAATGATTTCATTTTTGGTAACCTACTATAGAACGATGACTTACAGATCAAGTTTCATTTGCACTCTGTCCATCCGTCAGTCTGTCAGTCACACTTTAGTTTTCCGGACTTTTTTTGGAAATGCTTCAACCGAATGATTTCATTCTTGGTAACCTACTATAGAAAGATGACTTACAGACCAAGTTTGAGTTTCATGCTGATTGCATTATTCTTGTGTCAGTTATGGCCCTTGGAAATATGGAAAAGCGCCAAAATATCAGTTTTCCAGACTTTTTTGGAAACGCTTCAACGGAATTCATGCTGATCACATCTAAGTTATAAAATTTGTATAATTATTAATGCTCATTGGTCCGGTAGGGGACCTTGTATTGCTTCAGCGATACGTGAGCTCTTGTTTTAAATATCATTTTTAAAATGTTTTTAAAAAATTTCAACAAAATCATATCATGTGACCCCTCGTTGGAACGAGCTCGACGAGCTCGTTCCAACGAGGGGTCACATGATATGGTTTGGTTGAAATTTTTTGAAACATAATTTTTTTTCAACTGCAGAATTTGCATATTACGTGGGCGGATGCGGCCGATTCATTGGGTAAATGGTTAAAGCACTGCTACATTATAACCTCATAAAACAAATGAACGACGATCACGCCGTTTTGGCCAGTGAACAGTCAGGTTACGACAATCACATATAATAAATAATTGTGTATGCAATGCATATTCAGTCATCAGCCTTTCGGCGCTTATTTGAGTGGTTTCATAAGAATGCTCTACTGTTATTGTAGGAAGGTATGGAAAACCCGCATAACGTCGAGTCTGGTACATAAGTATATAGATAACAGTCTGTTAACAGATTGAGCACATCCATGGGGCACTCCCATTCCTTCTTTACATGAATGGCAACTAGTATTTCAATACGACGGGCAACTTGTCTTGCTGGTTTTTGGTCGGGGATCTTGGGGGCGAGGCTTGGCACATGAGCCATAACTTTGTGGGGGCCCAGGCCAGACCCAAGAATCCTGAACTCCTGTGCCAAGCCCGAGCCCCAAACAGTTTCGGGCCAAGGGGTTACTACCCCACCTTCTCCCCGGCCCTGTATGTAACCTCCTGTAGTGTTATGCGATGGCTGATTTAGGACACTGATTTTTTTCATTCTCGATATCTTGACAAAAAAATCTCGAAGATATTATCTCGTGGTGTCGAGGTATTGTTTTGAGATACATATGTCGAGGTATCGAGATGCGTATGTTGAGATCTCGACATAATATCTCGACGAAATGTTATATCGAGATATTTTGTCCCGATTTCGAGATACTTATGTGGAGGACTCGAGATGCTTGTGTCAGGACTTAGAGAGAAATTATGTCCAGATCTCGAGATAAACAAAAATCCCAGGTCCTATAAATCAGCCACTGTAGTGCTGAAAAATGCAGGTAACGTTCAATGTCTTTCAGTAGCCAAGGTACGAGGAAACTGCACCCTTTCTCATACTCTCATACACAAACACACTCGCCCTCATGTACTCTCACACACACTAACACACATGGAGACCTATTCACAACACACTGCCCCCAAACACCCCAACACACACCCTCCTCCACACACGCACCCTCACCTACACACCCTCACACAAACATGGTCCTGATATCAAGTAAATAGTAGCATCGAATCCTTATTTTTTGACAAAGTCGTCTTGGCGTTAAACTCTTGAGTTCTCGGTGGTGTTGGAGAAAGTTCAACTCCCTACGGGCGTAAAAAGGAACTTTTTCAATTCCTCTATGACGCCAGGTAAGCCCATGGAAAGGCAACGCGCGAGCCACCTGCTTTACGAACCTACTCTTAAAATAACGGAGGAAAAATCAGATTCCCCCACACGCACTCTCATCCTCACCCACACGCACACACCCTCACACAAACATGGTCCTGAATTCAAGTAAATAGTAGCATCGAATCCTTATTTTTGACAAAGTCGTCTTGGCGTTAAACACTCTTGGGTGCTCGGCACTGTTGGAGAAAGTACCCGACTTCCGACGGGCGTAGAAATTAAGGTTTTTAATTCCTCTATGCCATGAGGTACGCCCATGGAAAGGCAACGCGCAAGCCACTGCTTTACGAACGCCAGTCTTAAAATGATGGAAGAAAAATCCCGGGTTGCCAGGTCGCTGTGCCTTATCGGATCTTGTGCTTGCATTCAATCCTGCACGGTAAAGCGTTTTTCAGAAAGTGAGTTGTCGTTCTTGCACTAACTACTACCGATTGGTATTTGCGGTATTGTAAACATAACGACTCGAATTGATAGCGCTGATCAGCACATTGTCAAATTTCGCCTACGGGCGAATACCACGGAATACCTTGGGACTTCCTACATTAGCTCACCCCAGTCGGGAATGGGTTGGTGGAGTGGGGTCTCGAGGTGTTCTCCCCTGGATAAAATGTGCATGGCAATAAATATGACATCACAATCAACATAGACTGAGTAGGCCCGTACACTGCACATTACACAAATCAACGACATGACCGTTGAAAACTTTGTTGTTGTACAGTACGGTCACTTTCCACGGGATGGGCAGTTTTTCCACGGACGCAATAATATTAGATTCCAAACACTAATTATGGAATAATCATAACAAATTAATTAATGAAGCATCAAGGCATGCTAATTCATTCCACTGTGATGCCCAGGTCCATATTGTGGTACGAATGTTCATATTTCTGAACAGTCTTTCGATATACCGGTTCTCAGCGGTATTTGTTTCGAATATTGATACCGGTATTCAGTTAAGAAGATCGTGCAGCCCAACTTGCAGTTAATGTCCGGGTCTTTCTCGATATGAACAGACATACAATGAAAGAGTCCCGACGAATGTTTATAACTTCCTCAATGACTGTACTCATTTATTATTACTTTCTTTGTTTTGTGTAAACGTCTGTCACACAGTTATTTACAGCAAAGTTGACTGGGGACGGTATGTCACAACAAGTCAAAACAGTAGATCATTTGCACGTTACGCAAGGTCTTCGTTCAGAACTGGACTGAACTCAGAGCCCTGGGCGACCAACACGTGAACTCATGACACAAATGGGTTCATTTAAGCTCTTTGGCAATTAGTTGAGCAATAAATTCCTAGCGGCCATAATTCTTCCGAATATAAACTTAATGAATTTTTCTGGAAGCTAATTTAACCCTACTACTTGAATGTGAACCTCTCCATTCCACGCTTTACAATACATCATTTCCGCCAAAAAGCAGAGACGGGGCACCTGGGATTTCTCAGTTTACTCCTATAATAATGGTGGAAAATAATAGACCCTATAAGGGTGACATTGAAAGGGACTTCTGTTCTTTCTAAAATAATTGTTAGATTTCGACGGATAACTTTCTGTCCTCATTTTTTTTAGCCCTTTAACTAATCCGACTGGACATAACACCCGCAACAACAACAACAACAATATAAAAATGTAAAAAAAAATAATGAATAATTACACTTTTCGGTTTCTTTTTGCCATTTCGAATCGCCTTTGCTAGTAAGCAGCGTTGAGACAACGGAGGTGGTGGGGACTCCCCCTCCACCATCCTGTTGAATATCAACCTTATATACATTTATGCCAGAAATAACTAAAATTGGTCCCCACTCCTCTTACTATGATATTTCTTGGGTCATTTTGCTATTGCTAGGCCTAAAAAAGTTAAAAATCTGTTTCTCAGGCTCTCCCGCATGGACATTTTGGCGGCCACGTGCTCTCTTTTTTGTAGCCAATGCAAACTTAAAAAAAATTGAATGGTTTATATCCGATATTTTACCCAAATTAATAAAATCGATAAATGTGTCCCTTGAGTGCAAAAAGGCGTTGCAATGCTTTAGCATTGCAAAACCTTTTTGCACTCAAGGGACGAAATACACCACCATCCATGCTATTCTGTAGATTATGAGGCCTAAAAAAACAAACAAACCAAGAACATGAACTTTTGATAGCAAAGAAAGAATTACAAAATTAAAAAAATAAGATAAAAAGCCGCCCTCCCGCATGTTTACAAAAAATGGCATGAGAAACAGAAGATCTACATTATGGGGCCTTAATCCTTCACTTTATTGGTACTTAAGCCTTCAAAAAAATACTCAGGGTCCCCCCCCCCCCCCCAATTGGCATGAAGTTATGTTTTTCCTCCAGGAACGCCCACGACCTTCACCTTTGGGTGATACATACTCTTTAACCAGCACGAGGTGATATGAAGTGTGGAGGGGGAATTTTGCCCCACCCCACCTTCATTTAGCCTGGCCGTGCAGGGCTTACAGTTCATCTAAATTTGGGAGAATCCATTTGGATTCTCGCGAAAATGGCTGCGAGAATCCATACCGGCTATGAGTGTCTCAGGATCCCATGAGGCCACCATGGTTGAACCCCCATTGTATACTGATAACATATGTTAATCCGTTACCCAGCATAACATAACTTTTTAATTTTTAAAACATGAACTGAATTTGATAATATTTAAAAAAAAAATATTTACCTATAAAACCTCACAAATATGGATATCATTGATGCCAGCCCATTAAGCCTGTTTCAATGACAGCTATATTTGTACAATTGTATTGACATAGCGTCAGGATATTTCAGGTCATGCCAGCTTTGTATTAGTTAATTTGATGCCGCTGTGTTATGGTAAGGGTTAATTATCCGACACGATGTGACCCTGGCTGTCGAAAGTGTCGTTAAACCCTAACGAAACAAACAAATACACCTCGGTGTGTTGGATAAGAACAATGAGTACATCGTGTGTGCAATTTTTTTTTTTACAGCAAGTTCGAAAGAGGATTTAATAAAGAATCCATCCGTGGGAATAAAAAAAAATATTTTTGGAATCACAATATATATCGATATCGGCTAAAGACTGTCGCACACTGCATGTGTTGCGCACGTAGCAATTTTCTTCTTTTAACGAAAAAATATATCGCGTATGCGATTCTTCGTGATATCATCCGCAATCCCTGACAATTTCTTCCTTGAAGTCCAAACAGTCTCCTCGGAGTCGAGATTACATACATACATATACAAAACACGTCGCATTGTTATAGATTTGCTTATTTTATTTATTAGGGTTAAACGACACTTTCGACAGACAGGGTCACCTCGTGTTGGACAGTTTTATGAGTGGGGGAAGCCGGAATACTTGGAGAGAACCACCGCGCAACTGTGAGCAACTGTCAAACTCCCCAAACGTACTAACTCCACACAAGCAAGGTTAACATTGGTTGAAGTCTTGAAGACAAGTGCACCATCGACGTGCAGAAGGCCTTAGTACACGGCGCCACCGTGACCCCACGTGGGTAGTAAGTATTAAGTGCCTTGTCCAACGACACAACGCAGTTATCCCTGGCGGGGATCGAACCGTGGACCTTTTGGTTTGAAGTTCAATGCCGTAACCACCGAGTCATCGTGCTCCCACTGTTTTAGATATTGTCTCTTTAGAGTTAAGTTAAAAACCGGGATCAGAAATTTCACAGACCTGCGGACCCAGGTTCTGAAAGTCAATCACGATACACGAAATTCTTAGACAACGGTATCAATGATTGCGTAGAGTAGTTTATGACATTAAGGCGAATATCAATTTCTTCTGAGACCATCATCGCCGTTGGAGCTCTGTTTTAATCTCACGAACTGGAATTTTGCGATTACCAGTTCTGAAAATGAGTGCTAATGCCCGGGAAATCCATAGACTAGAATCGGGAATCAAAGGTTGCGGAACGCAACCTTTGATTACCGGTTCTGTCCTATGAATTTCCGGTATCGGAACTGATCTTCGGGAATGACAATCGGAAAGTTCCCGGTATCGTGACTGAATTTCAAAAACGAGAACCAGGAAATTCCCGTTCCCGGGATTAAACCCTATACTTGAGAGGGCAGAGAGGCACCTTGTTCGACTCAAGGGACAATATAAAGTTTTAGGGATATGTCAGCCGATTGTATAACATCATTGTTTGGTTATTATCGACCAAACTGCCATTATACCCGATACACAACCCCCCCCCCACCCCCCCACATGCCCGCCCCATTGGCATTGACTCACGTATAGCATACGTTAGAAAGGAATATTCGAAAGTTTCTCAGTTACAGTTCTTGAAAAGTAAAGTCTTTTACATTAGTGCACCGCTGCCCTTCCCTTTCCCACTCCCTTGCCCCTTTGCCTCAGTGCAAGGGGCACAACAGCTACCCCTCCGCTTCCACCACCTTTGACGCAGATCAAAGAAAGATTTTTTTGGCAGTTTTTGTACATTCTATTTCGAAAAATAATGTATTGTGGGTGCATTGAGTGCAATACAAATAGATACCGTCGCAATTAGAATTCTATTTTGTCTTCTTTTGTTCAGGGAAGATGTGAAGACAATTGTTTTCGAATTTGCATTAAACACGTGCAGACAGACGGATGTCGCTTCGTTCAACTAAGGAATCATTTTCATTTTCCCCACCCATCCATGAAATATAAATTAATGATGTATATTTGGAGTTCATGTAGTTCATGCAGTAGATTAAAATATCTTTGAATCGGAAACCCGGATCTTAAGGTGAAATTATATCTTTTGATGTATATTTATATTTTGGGGAGGATTGAGAGTTATTGAGTTATTTGATTGATGCACCCCCCCCCCCCCCCCCTTTCTTTGTCTACACCATTTGAATGAATACAGAAGTTGGTTCGTTGTCGATTTTTATAAAATTTCAAAAAGCCATCGTTGTACCCCTCCAACCACGCTCCCGGGTTGCCTTGGATACCCCCCCCCACCCCCTCCCCCAGTTCCGCGTTTGTTCACAAACTCAATACCAACACTCTTACATTTACATTTCTTGCTTTACAGTTTTTTGATGAACAGTTAATTCTGGTAAATTCTGTATGTGCAAGCGAGGAGGGGGGGTGTTGAGTGAGTGTGTGTATCTGTGTGTGAGGAGAGGCGGACTTTGCACTAGATTTTTTATACATGCACAGAGGCCAGGGAACAGTATTATCTGCTCCTGTGTGGGTCTCCTTTTGCCTGAGCCACAATAAATTGGCTTCCGACGACGAGGGGGGGGGGGGGGGGTATGGCACTACCCATTATTGGAATATGAAGTACCCCCCCCCCCCCCATCGCCCCCCTCCCACACACACACACTCAAAATAAAAAAAACAGATTCGCTCTTGTTAGTTATGTACATTCCCAAAAGAGAATAGATTTGATAGACTTGTGTTTGGACTAGCCCCCATGCCACCATCCATGCCAATTCCAGTTTCACTAGTCACTAACCCAGCTGAAAAGAAATTTGAAGCTCCCAAGCAATATCGACGATGAGCTCACGGTTGCTAGCGGCTAGCACCGTGCCGTGCCCTGTACAGAATTCTCGCACCCGTTTGTTTTTGAACAACAATCCTTACTGGAGTATATTCCAACTTCATCATCAAAGAATGCCTTCATGATGTAATTGGAATATTTTATCAGTTGGAACTTGAAGACGCCTATATTAGATTCGAGGTTCGATTCGATTTCGAATTATAGACTCAATTCGATTCGAATCGAAAATGTGTGATTCCCAGGGCCCTACAATCAAGTGCGGCCATCTTTCTTTGAAGGTATGCGCGAATGATGTATTTGGAATATTTTATTATGGACTTGTGCCATATCACAGTCGTAACAAATCAGATTTAAAACCCGCCCCCAATGTTCGCGACGCCCGGGTGTTTTCAATGTCTTTGACCCAAACACAAAAGCCGTATCCGCGACTTGGAAATCGGTGGCCGGCTTTTTTATTATTATTATTTATTATGCCGTCAAATTACTACAGTCAGAACTTCCCTCAACTTGTAATGCCCCTAATGTATTATATAAGATTTTTCCCCCAGAATTGCCCATTATCTAACTCGGCTGATGTAGCTTCAAAATCGGTTTATATGACGCCGATCTCGGTCGATATGAACCAAGGTAGAATTGCAGGCACCCCCACCCTGCGATGGGTTACTAGGCGCAACCATTTTGTGTTCAGCGAAATTGTTCACAATTATTCATCGAACGAAATCAAGTATATAGTGAAACGTAAACTGGCGTTACCGGACAAAAGGGAGTATTGTCTGAGCGGGGACGGAGGGGGGGGGGGGTGCTGGGGGAATTACTGATGACAATAAGTAAGGTTTAGGTGTACGAAGAGAAAAAAAGAAGACGGCTGAACAAAACTTCAAAGCAAACTAAAATTCAGAGTCGTAAACAGAGATTCGTCGATGGGAGAGAAGATATAGTTCTGCCACCGCATGCTGAAGCCGAGACGTTCGGGTAGCTGAAGTAGAAGAGGAGCGACGTGAAGTTAGGAGGAAATTTCGGACTTTATGGAAAGAATAAGAAACAACAACACTGTCAGAAAACTGTAACAAACCTGAGAGCACTTTTTATTTATTTGTGTTGGTTTAATAAATTAAGAGGTTATTACTTGATTAGTTTCATATCGGCTGAGATAACTTCACATCAGCCTTCGGTAACTTCACATCAGCCTTCGGTAACTTCACATCAGCCTTCGACCTTCGCTCTCAAGCTGATATGACGTAACTTCACACCAGCCTTCGACCTTCGCTCTCAAGCTGATATGGCGTTTCCTTGGGTTGATATCTCGGCCGATATGAAACTAACCAATTTAACTGGGAGAGTGCTTAATTATTTTTAGTCATCAAAATTTGTTCACAATTCTTTGCCATGTTACAATTTATGGGAAAGTGCCTTTGGGCACTCTCCCATAAACTGTAACAAGGAAAATTTGTACAGATTAAATAATTTAGATTCAAAGTACTATGAAGAATATCCATCTAGTTTGAAGCCTTTGAGTTGCAGAACTTGCTCTTTAGAGAAAAGCCCAAATATGGGTTTCCAGCGCCCTACCAGTTAAGTACTAACCTCTAAATATCAAGGTAGTTTGGGACAATGCATGGGCGTACCACGACACTCTTCATAAGGGTTGGGGTTTCGAACTTGTAGAAACTTATACCGAGAAGTAATTTAGCGATAGATGCAGCAGGGGGGGGGGGGGGGGCACTAAAAATTTGCAAGACGTGACGTCCTATTTTTTATTCAGCTCCTTTTTACACCCACCCACCCCTACGTGCAAATTTTCTACTACCGTTCTCAGACACCCACCCCCACTCTCCCATTAAAATCCAAAATAAACTTATAAACTTAGTAGGCACAGCTGTCTTTAGGGGGGTTTCATAATGTTCTTAAACTGGTACCACCAATTTAAACCTCTGTGGGCTGCTGTGGGCCCCAATCTACAAATGACAAGCTGTTCATTATCAGGCTTGCTTAGCCAGAGCAGGTGTACATATACGGGAACAAATTTTCATTTGAATTGTTCTGTCGGTATTTTCAGGTGTTTGCTACTTTCCTACTAACGTGTGACATTTTCCCAGATTAAGCCCAATATTCTCACATATAAAGCCTCCTGATGCTGTACTTATGTTAAGAGTGTGATGTACAACATCATCTTTAAGGTTTGAAACACAAATGATGGTATATATTGGCTGATATATTGATATACGGTCGAGCCCACTTAATTGGATATCTCTTAATTGTATATCCCTGTTAATTGAATATAATTTTCAAACACAAAACCATTTACCATATCTTCAGTACAAATTTGATCTGTTAATTGCATATGGGCTGTAGAGAAAACTCCTGTTAATTGTATATACATTTTTGTAATATGTCGAAAAAATTACTGTGACACGCACCAAATTCCCCTTATTTATCAACCTTTTTGGCCTCACTACATCCAATATAGGCATTTATTTTATTATGTCTTGTTTGACAGAGCTCTATGAGCTCTGTCAAACAAGGTATAATAGAATAATGCTCAGTTTACCTCCAGAACACATGAAACTGACCAAATCCCTGTTAATTCTATACTCCTGTTAATTGAATAATTTTCTCTGGCAAAATGGATATTCAATTAAGAGCATTCTACTGTATTTTTAAAAAATTCCAAAAATTTTTTGGCGCACTCAAGAGACTCACCCACCCCCACGTCATGTCTTGCAAATTTTTGGTGCCCCCCCCCCCCCCCCCCCCCCTCCCTGATAGATGTAAAACAAAACAGCATCTCCACCACCTCACAGTAGCAACAAATTGTGTGTGGCTCTCATTATTCAGTTGAATCTCGTGTCATTAAGCCGCGTTGTGTTGACGTGTTGGAAGTCACAAGCGCTGATTAATTAATAATCTGGTAATCAAGTAAATTTAAGACTGATAGGACGATTACAACATTATCACCAGTGCGTGATGAGTCTATCGTTACATAACACCTTGAACACTAATTTTTATATTCATGAAAAAATCATTTTGTCGTCCCGTGTTTGTCGAACAGTAACGAACATTTGGAAAAGCCTCTAGCGTCGAGATGTGAGTGTTGGGGGGGGGGGGGGGGGGGGAGGTAAGGGGACAACTGTCCCGGGATTTTAGGTGTTTTGAAGAAGTGGAGGTTGACCTATCGATAGGTTTGAGCAGAATGTCGTGGAATGGATTTTAGTGTCGTTAATATGTTAATAAATAAATGCGTCTCCTCGTTCTACTCTTCTACCCATGTCGCTACTGGTGCTATGTTAGTACTTCGTACAATTAATCTAAAGAATTACTCGGGTTAATCCCATCAATTTACTTGACATAACAGTTGGCACAGGTTAAATTAAAAAATCTCGGGGGTGTATTCAGTAAAAAAAGTTAATAAATGACCCTTTTCCGGATCCAGGTTAAACCAGAGAGGGTGGGATTACCAATCATAACTGTAAACCAAACGGTACTGTGGAAATTGAAAATCATACACAATGACGCGGGTCCGTGGATGACCGGGTCTAGTAACGCAGCCTCGCTGGAAGCGGTTAGATGGGAACCCGGTTGGATGCTGGCTAAAGATAGGATAGATATGGAAAAAGTATGCTACCTGAAAATATCCCAAACCGCAAATGGTGAAAAACGACACTAACCCATGTATGATACTCGAACAATCAGATAGGATGGATAAGGCAGGCGAGGGAGCAAATGGAAAATTATTCTGTTCAGGCTGAAGATCTGGAAGGAGGGGCAGGGGAAAAGGTTTATCATGGGATGACTGCTCGACGACTGCAATAGAAACTGGCGAGCTGAAATTAGGACCAAGAGCACTTTAGACGAGTTGTATAAAAAGATGCGTCAGCTTTTGCGGAGTACCTAGATAGATCGTTTGGGGACATTGTTGTTCAAAGGGAGATCCAAGTCACTGACCTTGGATGTGGAGAATCGGGAAAGGCGAGGGAAGAGTGTGCCAAATGTTTAACCCTTTACCTAACATGAAAAGCAGACGACACTTGAAAAAAAAATTCCTGAATAACTATTTTTTAAAAAATTTTTGTCTCAAAAACATATGTTATGACCTCTCGTTGGAACGAGCTCGTCGAGCTCATTCCAACGAGGGGTCATAACCTATGTTTTTTGAGACAAAAAATAAAAAAATAATGAAAATTAATTGGCGATTTTTGGGAATAGCGCTGGCCGGGTTTGGCCGTTACGTTGGGTAAATGGTTAACTTGGGAGTAACGGAGGCCTTGGAACATTTCATTCTGGAGTGCCCCAAATATTTGTCCAGTAGAACGAAACTCGTGGAGAAACAAATGGAAAATGGGATGAAAATATGAAGGATAAGTGGATGAGGAATGACTTGGGGGAGGGGGGGGGGGGGTGTCAATTTTATAGTTGGAGAGATCGAGAGAGCGACAGCGAGTGGAATTATGAAACCGCTTTAACTGAATGCCGGGAGATTAGGAGAGGGAGTGGGGAAGAATAACACGACGGAGGACTGGGTCAATGTAAGCCTCCTTGAAAGAGGATTGCGACAAATCGGCGGAAGGCCAAAGATATATTTTCATTATCATTATACCTATAAATCCGGACCCCGATCCGTCAAAAAACTAAATACTAAGTGCATCCGCTGCGGTTCCGAAAAAGCTAGTCCCGTTTATTTACGATTAACGGCCAAAACCGGCCAGCGCTATTCGCAAAAATCACCATGCAGTTTTCATTTTTTGTTTCAAAAAATATATATAGCTTATGATCCCTCATTGGAACGAGCTCGTTGATGGGTCATAAACTGCATTTTTGACGCAAAAAATGAAGAACATTAGTTATTCAAGAATTGTGTTTACACGTATCGCCTGCCTTTCATTTTAAGTAAAGGGTTAACCCTTTGAACTCGTAAGACCAATTTTTCGATCCAAGGCATAACTTCGTCCCATTTTTGTCTTATTATAAGAGGTCAATACACGGGGCATTGATGATAAAATAATAATTGCAGTCTGCAGCCAGACGGCTGCAGTTTTTATTTTACCCTCCATGTATTTTGATATTGGACTGACCCACCTCACTGTAAATGTACACAAAGGCGACACAATTCCAGGAAACGAGGGTTCAATGGGTTAAACTGGGTCTGCCTTCTACATGTATATATTTCCGAAACTCGAGTTACACACTGATATACCAAGTGAAAATCTAAAAAAAAAAACATATTCCTAAATCGAACCACTCTTTTGAAGAGAACTTCATCCATATTTTCCACTTTCAAGATTCATATGCACAAGTTGTGAAAAATAAAAATAAACTAGTTTACCCCCTCACCCACCCCCCCCCCCCCCCCCCCCCCCCCCCGCGTGGGAAACACTTCCTATGTATTTCGATACCCCCACCCCCCTCCTATTATAGGGGTACGCTGGTGGGAAATGTCGTAGTGCATGGGAAATGTTTTACATCTTACCCCACCTGAAATCTCACTGCATAGCTGTATTACTGTTCGGTAAGAAGTTTTCCGTTATCACTCGGCTGTGGGTGTACAGGCGGATTCACGTGTAAGTAATACGTCTATCATCGGTGTACATGCATATATAATTAGTCTATATAGTTAATTTGGAGTAGTTAATGGGATTAGAGTAGCAATCCCGTTTACAAACTGATGGTACGAGCTTATTATTGCTGCTATATGTGTGTTACCAGCTGGTGAAATCATTTTTCAATTTTGTTTTCGGAGGTCTTCAACCGAATTTTATATAGCTATATGCACAACCTTACACCGGGCATCTTGGTTTAAATGAATTTAAAAAAATAATGAAAAAAAAAAATAAATAGTAGAAAATAAACATAGAAGTGTATTTAAAAATGACATTTTTGGACATGATTAAGAATAATTCTTTTAAAGATTTTTTTCCAAACAAATTAACCCTTTACCTAACATGAAAAGCAGACGACACTTGCAAAAAAAAATTCTTGAATAACTATTATTTTCATTTTTTGTCTCAAAAACATAGGTTATGGCCCCTCATTGGAACGAGCTCGACGAGCTCGTTCCAATGAGGGGTCATAACCTTTGTTTTAGAGACAAAAAATAATGAAAATTAATGGCGATTTTTGAGAATAGCGCTGGCCGTTTTGGCCGTTACGTTAGGTAAAGGGTTAATAATGTATAGTGAAAAGTTGATAGAACTTTAAAGTAGACACAAGGCCTAAAAAAGTTAAAAATCTCTGTCCCAGGCCCTCCCGCGTGGTCCTTTTGGCTGCCACCTGGTCTCTTTTTATAACCAATGCAAACTTAAAAAAATACAAATTAAATGGTTTATGTCTGATATTTACCCAAATTAATAAAATTGATAAATTTGTCGAGTGTAACAAGGCTTTGCAATGCTAAAGCATTGCAAAGCCGTCTTGCACTCACGGGACGAAATACACCTCCACCCATGCTATTCTTTAGATTATGAGGCCGAAAACGTAAAACAAACCAAGAACATGAACTTTTGATGGCAAAAATATAATTACAAAAATAAAAAATAAAATAAAAAACCGCCCGCCCAGATGTAGTTTTACAAAAAAAAAAATGGCATGAGAAACAGAAGGTCTACTCTGTGCATGGGGCTTTGCAGCTAATTTGTTAAACATTATTAAACAAGAAAGTGCCATTGAATACACAGGCTTGCTAATAATTACAGTCTAACTCTTTAAAGTTTTCCGACAGTATTCCAAGTGCTCAAATCCATTAATTAGACCACTCCCAATTTATAAAAAATGTCTTTGACATTAGCCAATGAAATAATTATATGGATTAAAGAAACAATTGACGACCTTTATCCTGTAACCACGTGATATAGCCAATTAACCCTTTATTTAACATGAAAAGCGACACTTGCAAAAAAAATTCTTGAATAACTATTTTTTTTCATTTTTGGTCTCAAAAACATAGGTTATGACCGCTCATTGGAACGAGCTCGACGAGCTCGATCCAATGTGGGGTCATAACCTATGTTTTTGAGACAAATAATCAAAAAATAATTAAAATTAATAGGCGATTTTTGAGAATAGCGCTGGCCGGTTTTGGCCGTTACGTTGGGTAAAGGGTTAACTATCACCCGGGAGGTCGTGATAGAGAACAGAACCGAATATATAGAGGATATCTAGTGTTTTTGAGTGGAAACCGAAAATTATCTCACTTGTGACCGACACAAATGGTTATTTTCGTGAGAGAAAAACTATTTGACGCACTTGTCAAGCCTATTTTACTCTATGGCTCGGAAGTCTGGGGAGATATGTCACCCCGTAGCATCCAAAAACACATTGAATCATTTCACCTAAAATTTTATTGCGCAACCATAATACATGAAAAGGTATGGCATCATAAAAGGAAATACATGCCCCACCCCCATTTTTTATTATGACTAATTTTCTCTATAGTATCATGCGCCCAAAACCCCTGAAGAAGAATTGGTTTTGGTATGAGTTTAATAACGCAAAAGTTATTGTGAAATAACGAAATACTTTTGGCTAACGAAATACTTTTGGCGTAATGACACAATACTTTTGCGAAATAATGAAATACTTTTGCGAAATAACGCAAAGATTTGCGAAATAATAGTGTTTGCGAAATTACGCAAACGAGTTGTGATATAACGCAACCGGTTTGCGAAATAACGTAAAAGTATTGCGAAATTACTCAAAGCTTTTCCGAATAACGCCTTCATTTGCCGTTTTTTCATTTTTTCATTTTCTGTTTACGGAAATAACTGACTGAATTGGGTCATTATCGTTTCAAAAGACGTTGAAATTTACTTCTAGGTAAATTGCCACGTCTTTTGAAACGCTAATGATTTATTTCAGTGTTTTACATTGACAGGTAGAAAAATACAATTTTGAAAAATACAATTGTGAAAGTTTTTATAGTATTGGCTCCTGATAGTGATAATGCGCACTTACTAGTGGTGCTAAAACAATTCACAGTTGTCAGGGACGTGGCGACAGGGGGTGGCAGTGGCGGCGCCAGAAATTTTTTTGTGGGGGGGGGGGGGGGCAACTAGGGGGGCAGACTCCCATGAAGGGGGCAAATACGTAAAGAATCATATCATTAATTTGTTATGAGGTAGTCCAAACTTGGACCCAAAGTCCGTAATATACTTTTTTGGTTTGGTACGTCCTGTGGACGTACCAAACCAAAAAATTATATTACGGACATTGGGTCCAAGTTTCGACTAAATGTCATGGTAATTGCGGTCCTCCTTCCAAAAAATCCTTGATCCGCGTCTGGTGGGTCTGTGCGTGAGAGAGAGAGAGAGAGAGAGAGAGAGAGAGGAGAGAGAGAGAGAGAGAGAGAGAGAGAGAGAGAGAGAGAGAGAGAGAGAGAATCTCTACTGCCTGGATATATTCATCAGCTAGCCTGAGGCTTTGGGCTAAGTGTGTATGGGAATAAAAAAAAGAGAGGGGGTGTGTGTGTGTGAGAGAGAGTGACTGAATGTATTTGTGTGTGAGGGTGGATGGAAATGCATGCGAGATGGTTGGGGGGGGGGCAACTGGTGGGGGCAAAGCCTTCGTTTGGGGGGGGGGGGGGGGCAAATGCCCCATGCCCCCCCCCCCGTAGCGCCGCCACTCGGGGGTGGGTGGGTAGTAGAGCTGCACGGTTATGTCGATAAACCGATACATACCGGTATTCAAACCAGTATCGATTGGATACCGGTGTAATTGCAAAAATATCGGTTTGTCGTCATTATTTATTTACCCACAGTTTTTTCAAGATGTCCTGAGTTTTTCAACCGAAGTCCTGAAAGAATAATATTATCTCTGCACCCAACGAATTGGTCGCATTACTCCGAGTTACTACACACATTGTGCAGTTGAACGAATATTAGTTTTCAAAAAAATTCAACAAAATCATATCATGTGACCCCTCATTGGAACGGACTCGACGAGCTCGTTCCAATAAGTGGTCACTTGATATGGTTTTGTTGAAATTTTTTGGGAAAATTCGATAAACTAATATTAAAAAAAATGATTTTGATATCGTCTGCGTTGGGCAAAGGGTCATTCGAACTGCATCATCAAGGCATGCTGATTTGTTCCGACGGTGAAGGATGAAATCCCGATTATGGTACATATATAGACAGAACGCGATGTGTGTTTCGGCTCTCGCGAAATATGACTACACCATTCCAACTCGTTATGTAAAACACCCACCGATTCAAACACACATCGCGTTCTGTGTTTATTACACAACCCATGCATTAAAATTCATTTAAATAAACAAATTTTAATTCCGATGTTCAAACCCAAAGGTGAAGAGTATGTTTGTTTTGACTGAAGCTGTATTGATCAAATGGATCGATAAAAAATCAAACCCAACCTTTTCGGAACCAGAGTTTGTTGAAATTCGTATCGCTGTTTCTCTTCGGCTGGTGCCCATTCACGCTAACCATTTGGTGGCTATTACTGTTAGTAAAAATATAAGTACAAATTTTGTGCAGATTTGCAAAACAGCTGGAGACACATTTTTAAAAGAAGTTCGAAGCATGTCAAGATGTAGGAAGATTTACCGAAATAAAGTTGCCCAATTTAGATATAACGGATCCACAAAACGAGACGGCCACGGGATTGGGTTAATGTTCTGGTTGGTAATGATTGGGTTTTTTTTAAAAAATATTATCTCATTTGTGGTTAACTAATTTTTTGTGAACCGACTTTATTTTGCTTTGGACGTTTTCATTTTCACACTGAGGAACTATATATATGAATGGTGCTGGGGAAAACATTTCCGGCTTGTACATCACCCATTGAATGCAGAATCATTTATGCCATATGGGTTATTCCATTAAATACAAAGGGGTTTTAAAGTTGAATGGATGTGTAATAAATATACGTATGTTCAGATATCTGAACAGTCTTTCGATATACCAGTATACCGCGGTATTTTTTTTGAATACCGATACCGGTATTCAGTTTCAAACGCCGTGCAGCCCTAGGGTTTGTGTGTATGTGTGTGTGTGTGTGTGTGTGTGTGGGAGGGGGGGGGGGGGTCACCCCCCCCAATCCTGGCCAAAATTCCCCTATAGTTGGAAATTCGGGAGGGCAAGTTATGAGTGGTTGGAAATTCCATCTATCTGGATTTTAGAGCTTCTTTGGTGATGTTGATGTCTTCATCACTTCCCAAAATTCCAACTCGGTTTCAAATCGGCAAAACTTCCAACTGTTACTATTTACAACTACAGTGTACGCAATATCGAGCTTCATAAGTATGCATGATGTCAATCAGTACGAGATTTCTATAGTACGTTTACTTATCGTCATAAAGAATCCTCGAAATGCACTTCAAGAAAATCGCATCATGTAAAATCCTTATCCTGAGTTAATTCCATCATTCAAAGTTTCAAAATGATGAAACATCGAAAATTGATCATTCCTGCATAACATCTGATTTAATGTTAGGACAGTGTGAATTCTCAAAGGTTCTCAGCTTGAGCATTTGTTTAGCACATATTAAATTCCCAGAAAAATACCAAATAATAATAATCTGATAATTCTATCATAAATGTGTTGGCATTTCAGTATAGAATCAATTTTATGCCCCCTTTCATGGCTTCAATTTCAATTTTTTTTGTCGGTAAGGAATTTACAACTAGGGGGAGGGGAGCGGGAGGGGGATTTCCCCCTCCTGGTCCCTTTCCCAGTTGGAAATTCACTGCCCTACACCCCCCCCCCCCCCCAATCGGAAACCTCTAACCACGTCCCTGACAGATGTAGTTCGTGGTGATCAAATAGTCGGAATGCAGGTGAGGCATTCAATTATTTCCAGGTGTATCAGAAATTATAACACGCCGTTTTCGGTTTACATCCAATCAATTCGGGCAAATTCGTTTACATCTGATCAATTTCGTATATTATGCAAATTCAGTGTCGTAGCCACGGGAAGGGAGCGGAGGGGGGGGGGCTGGGAGTCTCCCCCCGAAAAAATCGCTACCTCCCCCCCCCCCCCCAATAAAACATTTACCGAATGCAACTTTCACGTAACATATAGTGACCTAAAGTGGTCTCCACTATAGGGCTACTTACTCTATAAATACCCCAGGTTCGCTCTCAGGGCACTGACTTTTGCCAAATTTTCTTGGGGGGGGGGGGGGCCTAGTCCTTACTAGGACGTTCCGGCTGTTACCCTCTCCTCTGTAACAACCGGAGGTGCTATAGTTAAGAATAGGGGGGGGGGGGGGGGGCATATTAAGTAATTCCGTGTTGCTTCTGACGCCCCAATACTTTGCACATAGCGGTTTTTTTTTTACCATGCTCGTTCACACAAACAAAATGTCGAGTCGTTTTTTTTTTAAAATTAGCGACTTATTGTCCCTTTAATTAATAACTGATGCAGTTTTATTTCCAACTCATAATTATGAAACACAATAAAAAGTTATTGTATACACAGCGATGAGTTCATGCAAGCAGGTAAACTCTATTTCTCCCCTCAAGGTGTGTATGCATAATGCATTTAGCCTATCAAGTAACATTAATCTCTTCATCGGCTAACACGTGAACGCATCTTAAGAAAGAATGTTAATTTCTCGGACACGTGTACACGCAACGACATGTCTTCTCCCCCTCTGGGCATACACAAAGATAAGTTTGGAGTATATACTGGCCCAGGCGTGACACATTGAATTCATTTAATACTAATTAAACTGATACGGACAATAATGGGTGGTTCTTTTGATTAACATGTCCCACCTTGAAATTATGTCGTGGCCAATTCGCTATCGCGGACGTGTACATCTGCAGAAATGAATACAAACTGACAAGTCAATACGTGTGCAAAAGCTACAGAAACACTGCTTTCAATGAATGACAGAAACGTCAAATTGGGGACCGAAAAGTAAATTAGTGCAGAACAGTCAACTGTTTCAACTCTGACTTATCTATCGTGGTCATTATGATGTTGAGTTTTCTGTAGTAAGCACGTTGAAAGGTGCAGGGGTCGTACCTAGGATTTCCTATTGAAGGGAAGGGGATATTTTCATTTATTGGTGCCAGGACCCAGGTATATCGAAGGCCGTAGGCCCTGAGGTGGGTGGGTATGGCTCTCCGATTGGTTGGGTTCAGGGGGCTTCCCCGAACCCTCACCAATGGGAAAGCCATACCCACACCCACCTCAGGCCTACGGTATCCCATACAATTCTACAATTGGTGGGGGTTCTCTGAGAAAATTTTGAAAATTCAATGCCCTGAGAGTGAGAGTAAATCTGGGGCCCTTTGTTGCTTTAATTTTCCCATTTTGAGGGGGGGGGGGGGGGGGCGGCACTGTTATTTTTAAAGGGGACATGCCCCCTAGACCCCCCCCCCTCCCCCATTGGCTACGCCACTGGACTGGTGCCTTCCTGAGGCAAATTTCAGATATTGCCTTCACTACGGAAATACAATTATTGTTTGGACTGAGAGTCAGGGGCGGACTGGCAGGCCGTAAGGTCCTGGAGATTTCTAGAAGGCACATGTGTGAGGGGTAGGCCAGCAACGAGTATAGGGATGGGGGCAATCAATTAGTATCCCGAGTTTGATCCCGTCCGGGACGACTCGCATTGTGTCCTTGGGCAAGGCACTTTATTCCGGTTGCCTACATGGGGCACGATGAGGCCGTGTACTAAGGCGTACTGCACGTCGATGGTGCACATCTCTTCAACCGCTGTGACCCTGCTTGAGTGGAGCTTGAACAGAGCTAGAATGATGAAGAGCAGACAGTTGCTTGTCGATGCTCTCCGGGTACTCCGGCTTCCTCCACCCGTAAAACTGTCACGGTCATAATAGCCATTGTCCATAAGTATGTGACCTTTAACACCAATAAATAAATATAAATAAATAAATCAAATCAGTGCCATCTTATAGATGACCTATTAGGGGAGGGGGCTGTAAAACGGAGTTGTTCCAACTGTGATGGCTCAGGTCCCGACTGATAAAATATTCCAACTACATCATCAAGGCATGTATTCATCGAAGGCATGCTTGATGATGTCGACCCCAAGTTGGAATATTAACAAGTAAGGATTTTAGTTAAAAAAAACAGGAATGGGTGCGATAGAATTACCGGTACCAGGTACTGCTAGTCGCCAGCAACAGCTTATCTTCGACATTGTTTGGAAACTTAAACTTTAAATTTGCTTTCAATAGCGGTAGTGACGTGCAAGTAAGACTGGAATTAGCATGGCTGATGACATGGGTGTAGAATACTGCAGATGTTATTTATATTAACCCTTTACCTAACATGAAAAGCAGACGGCACTTGCAAAAAGAATTCTTGAATAACTATTTGTTTTCATTTTTTGCCTCAAAAACATAAGTTGTGACTCCTCATTGGAACGAGCTCGTTCCAAAGAGGGGTCATAACCTATGTTTTGAGACAAAAAATGAAAAATAATGAAAATTAATTGGCGATTTTTGAGAATAGTGCTGGCCCATTTTTGGCCGTTACGTTGGGTAAAGGGTTATAGGACCTATGACGAATTCACTGTTTCAAAACATATAGTAGTTAAGATGGAAATGGTACCGGTGCATAAATAATGCTGAAAATAAAGGCAGAAATTAATCCCAGCCTTTATTTTCAGCATTATTTATGCACCGGTACCATTTCCATCGTAACTACCATATGTTTTGAGACAGTGAATTGACGTAGATGACTGATACCAAGCTATATTCCTATGAAAAAATTCGATGGGAAACGAATCGAGCAGCCGATTTCGAATCGAATTGAATAGTAGTTTAACCCTTTACCCAAACAGACGTTATCAAAATTTATTATTTTAAATATCATTTTTTAATTTTTAAAAAAAAATTTCAACAAAACCATATCATGTGAACCTTCATTGGAACGAGCTCGATATGGTTTTGTTGACATGTTTCGAAAAATAATATTTTTTTCAGCTGCTCAGTTTGCATATTACCCGGGCGGATGCGGGCGATTCGTTGGAAAAAGGGTTAAGATTCGTGACGATCTGTTCTATTATATTTACAACAAAACAAAATAATTAAATTTAATACTAGGATCCATCAACATTTTTTGTTATAAAATTTAGTTTTTTCGAGTTCTCAAATAATTGTGTCAAACACTTGTGGAACTTGTCATGTTTATTGTTATTGGCAATATTGCAACAGCCAATATTGCAAAGTGACATTTCATTTCCAATTTTCAAAGAAAAAATCTGGTGGACAAATATGGTTTAGCTGATGGAATTCAGAAGCACTTCAAACCATAATAATCAACTTCTGTTATAGGTGTTTCACTTTCAATTCGTCATTTCAGCTGACTGAAACGGACGATGAATAATCAATGGTGAATCGCGATGTAAACACGAAACAAGACTGAGGTAAACAACGAAATTCCAGAAGGAAACAATTTACGTCAGTGTTTCGTCATACCAATAACAAAGAGAAGGGAAATCATACTTTCCATATTTAGCAAATTCGATGAGGATTCCCATGTCGTCATAGTTCACGTGTCAGAACGTTGTGCAATCAACGGATACCACCTATCCTCTAAAAATAGATTAAAAATCTGTTACAGATCCATACGCTGTGATAGTAAGTTCCTTTGCGCAGTTTCAGCATTTAGACTTTTGCATTTTGCGGCAAATAAAATAATCATACGCTTCAGATAAAATAGTCAGTCGTTTTTCACTAAAAATCATAAAATATATATCTCAAGAGTATTTAATGAATTTCGCATTTTTGTGCGTCATTCATAAATCTGCGTAGTGTTACTTGGATACCAGTGATTAGTCACCGCGCGAGATAAACTAATATGCAACACTACACGTTGCTTCAACACAATGGCTGAGTATATCATTAACTGTGGTAACATTTAAACGGGAGGGGTGAAAACACCGGCCCTTCCCAAGAGGAACAAAACCTGTGTGCTGCTGGCTGAAAGAGTGGATAACATCAAGAAGAGAGAACTCAAAAATCAACTTCACTTCAAGAAGATATTCGAGTATTGAGACATTGAGTACATGTCTTTCGTCGCGTTGAGCAAAGAACGAAGAAAGGTTATTTCGTCATTTTATGAAACCAACCGCTCCTTTACCAAGTATTACACCGTCAATCCGTCACCGATGGTATTACGCGCAAATCACGGAATAAGAGCCACACACGTTTGCTGACCATATTTTCGTTTAACGGACTATGATTTACGGATTGCGATTCAAGAATATTTAACAAATCTCTTTGTTTCACTGCCGGTTTAATCAATTTTCATCATCATAATTAACATTTTCTATTCATCTGATTATCGTTGTCAGCTGTTTTCAGATTGTAACGTTTTACGAGTACAAGGATATCACTTTTGTTTAACGTTTGTGGAAAGGTTTTACGTTTTATCCAGAACTCAATATTCAATTATTTTGATGTTTATTTAGACTTGAAGAGAGTACAGTTTCGGTGCAAATCAATTCTGTACCCACAAAGGAGAACCGCCAAACAAGCAGATAACGGCGCTTCCGGGAAGGCGATAATTCTTTGTTCCCGTCTAAAACAATAAACCTTTACGAAAATATCTAAAACAGATTCATTTTGTAATCAAGTTATTCTATTCAGGAGAGAATAATACACTTTATCCCATCTTGGATAAAAACATTTTTTTGAATTAGTCATTTATGAGTGTCCGAAGACCGCGACCCAGGCCTCTTGTTGTCAGTCGTCATGGGTCGAGGAAAAAAGTGGAAAATGAACTTTGTAATAACTTAGGTAGCTTGAGTCCAGATCTTCAGCCTTCACCTCCGGTATTTCCAAAATGTGATGCAGATTACCATGTGTCGAAGATCGGAAAGTACTTTCTTGTTGAACAGTTAGAGGGCAATGAAGTTTTTAAAGCAATAGATTCACAAACAAAAGAAGAATTTATATGTAAGGTATGTTTAAAAATGTTATTTGTACAAGTGTAATTGGAATTTGTGAGTACCGGATGATACAGTGAGCAGTGGCTTATGTGTGTATGGAGCTGGGCTACAGCCCTCCCCACTCCCAACCCTATATTATGTTTTGGACCTGGATAAAATAACATTACCAAAGGTTAAATAAAAGTAATAATCCACTATTGGGTTTGCCGTTGATCCTGAGACATCCCCAGAGTCCAAGGAATCTCACTACTTCTGATTCTGATTGCCCTCCCTCCCCCCGACCAAGGAATGCCCACTCATACGATGAGGGTTTTGGCATGCAGTGCTCTTTTACCTTGGAGGTATTGGCCGTACCCTGCTTCAAGACACCCTGCCAACCAAAAATTTACCCTTTTGACAAAGGTTGGGTGAATGATTCAGAATGTCTAAAACAAAATTGAATTTCAAATTTTGGGTGTAAGGGGCAAAAGCCCAGTTGTCGTACATTTACATGCATAGAAGGCAAAGTTGAGTGGTTTTAACTCCCTAAACCTCATTTTTGCTCTTCAATTTTATCTTTTACCAGTGTTTTATAGACATGTAGCTATACAAAGCAATATACATATTACATTCAACCAAACTGAACCTATTACAATATTACTGTTATAATGGGTGTTATTAGGTAAATCAGTGCCCTTGAAAGTCCATTCTAGGAGGTCTAATGGAAGGCTCCAACATTTTTATGTACATGTACATACATGTAGCATGATGGCAATTTTGAAACATGGAAGTGAAAATGTGATAATAGATGTTTCCTGTTTGGGATGGATAGCACTACATGTATAAAACTTCTTTTTCCTTCCTTGATAGTTCTTCCTTGTTTTGAGATGTATTTCAGATTCTGATGAAGTTGGGGTTATGGTGGAGTTTGCTTTTTATCCCAGACTTTCAATTGATTCTGGGACCCATTGGCAGGTTATGCCATATAGCATGCATGTGAGAATTTCACCCAAACCGGCCTCTAACCGAACTGGCCTCCACAATTTTACCCGAACCAGCCTCCACACATTTTTAACCCGCACACTTGCCTATTAGTAACTTTTCATGACATTGTAGCAAAATTTAAATAATAAAAATTGTGAAAGCAAATGTTGGCCTACCTCCTTTTATTAAAATTTTAACCACAAACCGGTACAGAAAATCCAATAATTATCCATGTGAAAATACCCAAAATGCAATAAACACAACTTGTCGTTTCCAAATCCTTAAAGTTCCTGAAAAGGTTACTGACAGATAATATGGACACATAATTTAAAAAGTCGTGTGTTTTTCTTTTTCATGTCCATAAAATTCTTGGGAGGCCAATCCCAGTTTGGGTAAAACTGTGTTGGACATTCAGGGTAAAATTTCGGAGGCCGGTTTGGGTACAATGTAGAGGCCGGTTTGGGTTCATTGTAGTGATGAACTGATTATCAAAACTGGCTATCAACCGATTACCAGTTATTTTTCTGCCGATTCTGATGATTGAAGTAGGACACGGAAGAAAATCTGTTGGTGCCTGTTCTACAGAATTTTGTTGATATCATCAATTACAAAAGCTTCATACCACATAAGTTCTCAGAGTTTGCATATTTAATGCAGGGCAATATTAGCCAAAATAATATTTGCATTTTGGTTGGGGTGTGGGGAAAAGATTGTTATTAACGATACAATCACACAATATTATTCTCGTGAAGATTGTGTTTTATTCCGGTAAATATTGTTAATACAGTTTTGTGAAAGGATACAATACACTTGGTTGTATTAACCAGGAATATACTGAGCACATATACTTTGTGTCTTAAATGAATAATAATTTTGATGTTACTGTGTGTTGTGAAGGCGTATGACGCATGGTTTACACGTTTGTCAGAATGTATTATTCAGTGTTCTTTTTTTCAACTTAACTCCCTTGATGTGTTTCTCTAATGTTTACATGAACTCTACAATCTTCAGGAAATTGCAGTTGGAAAATTCTGTAATATCTCTGCTCTGCAAATCCCTAAATTTTCTGCTATGCACTGCACACGTTTTTAATGGGAAACTGCCGGTTGTCATAATCGGCCGATGCCTCATAACCAGCCGGTTCCGGTTGCCGATTCCATTTATTGGTTTATCACTAGTTCATTGGTTGCTGTTTGGGTAAAAATGTTGGAGGCCTGTTTGGGTATACATGTATTTGGCATGTAACCCATAGGAAAAGAGTGTTGAGGTCCTTCTCTGTTTTTACTGCATGTATGGCAGTCATGCATTTTTAACATCCTAACGGTATTCCCACCTATATCAACAACTAATGTGCAATTTTGCTAAAGCGTGATCACACGTTAGTTGTTGTTGTTTATTTTGGCAGAAATTCTTTTAAGATGATAATTTAATAAACTTATGTTGTATTACTTTGTCACAACCTGTCACTACCTACCATAACTTGTGCATGTAGTTTGTTCGCCATATTTTACAATTGACGTGACCCACATGTAACCTAAAGGGTCGTTCGCGAGTTATTTCCAGACCTGTTTGCCTTTTCTACAATTTATTTTCTTTTTCAGGTATTTAGTATCGATAAATACAGAGATGTATTGAGTGCTTATTGGCAAGTGGACAGTCATGAACATATTTCCAGTATTACAGAGATCATATTAGGCAAAACTAAAGCCTACATTTTCTTTGATAAACATTTTGGTGATCTCCATTCTTACGTTCGTCAGAAGAAGCGACTACGAGAAGAGGTGGCATCTTCTTTATTCCAGCAGATTGTCGCTGCAGTTCAACATTGCCATGATAATGGTATTGTGCTGAGAGATTTAAAGTTGAGAAAGTTTGTCTTCAAAGATTCTGCCAGGTAAATATTAAACACAAAGCGATAGACATTTTTCACATGTGATTTTTAATTTCTTGAAAAGAACATTTTCAGAAGCTTGAAACTCTAAAGCTCCTCGAAAAGCTTGTACATGTAACATGCATTATCATGGGTGTAAGGCATTTTATTTGCATTTCTCACCAGTGTCATTGACAATTTGACAGTGGTTTAGTCAGTGACTAGAGATGGGCAATATACAAAAAAAAACTGATACCGATGTCACAGGGATATCCAAAAACCAGACCCAGCCAATAGTTGAATACCGAAACCGCCAGAATTTTCAAATTTTCCAACATTTCCTTTGCTATTTATATGGTCCTCTTGAGACTTGATAACAGTTGAAAGGTTCATTTTCATGAAAAAAGTGACTGATTTTCTTTTCAGTTTTGTTAACTCTCAATGGACTGTCAATTGCCATGAATTCGCCACTAGATTCTAGACTACATCCTCCTGTACATATCCAGTTACTTAGCAGTTATTTCTAGTCAAGTCATGGCTGCCTATTAAGGCAGCCAAGACATGACTGGAAATCACTGTCCATCTGATTTGTCTATTGTCAGTACTAACAACAAAAGATGGCATGGTCAGAGCACATGCTCTGAGATCACAAAAGCCTGAATTAGGTCTCCTTGCATGCTGCTACAGTAAAACCTGTCTTGAGAGACCACAGCTACCAGGCACCGATTGGTTTTACTCTATAATGGACCTGCTATGGGAGACCACCTGTCTTAAGAGACCACTCTGACCTGGTACTAACTTGTAGTTTTATGCTTTTATAGGCCTGTCTTGAGAGACCGCCCCTTTAAAGGCTGAAACCATGACAAAAACTTTTGACCTGTTCTGGAATTGGAAAATCCTATGTGGTTATACTAACATAATTAAAAGCTCTTAATTGGGTTTCAATTGCTAACTCATTACAGATTGAGATGTTTTCATAAGACCCCTGTGAAAACATTAGGATTATTGCTGAATAAACAATTTCATACATACCTGAAATGTGACAGATAGGAATAAAAATAAATTTGTGTTGAAAATCTTTTTGTAACAAATTTAAATGGACTGTTATAAAAATTATAAAAATAAATTAGTGTTGAAAATCAATGAAGATTTTCAACACTAATTTATTTTTATAATTTTTATAACAGTCCATTTCAATTTGTTACAAAAACTTCATAAAAAAGAGCAACTACAAAGTAATTACAAAAATCCATTCTTCTCCATTTCTGAATTTTGTGATTGGTTATTCACTGACTTGAGAAAACATGAAACCTGTTATGAGAGACCACCTGTCTTGAGAGACCTCCTTTGTGTGGCCCAAAGGGCGGTCTCTCAAGACAGGTTCTACTGTAGTGGGTATTCCTGCCCAGGACAGGATTTCCCTAGCCACTGAAATGACAACATGTAAGTATAATTTAAGCACATTTAATCAGATTTCACCCTTGTAAATTGCATGGAGTTTTTCACCAATTATTTGAGTTAAATGTAAATTAATTTTTCATCAAATCTTATGGTTTGATTTATACATGTACATGTAGCAGCCATGACTAGATTTTATGAAAAATTTCTTGGAAATACTCAGCAGCTAAAGAGTTAAAACATTAAGGCATGTTTCAAACAAGACACAAAATTACTGTAGATGTGATTTGTGTTCATAACAAGAACAACTTAAAGTGTTGTTTCCTGATATGAATTCCCCTTTGGTACTATCAGCTAATTTCAGTGAAGTCAGATATCGAAGTACTGAACCAATACCAAGGTACATGTATACCCTCCTAAAAATACCAAACTTGAAATTCCAATAAGCCCTGGCCCCATCTCCTCTAGTGACCATCCACCTGTCTCTGGATGGGTAGATTTTCTCCTCTCCAGGTGTTTGTCCAATCATGGACTGTGCAAATACATGTACATGCAAGGTCGTGATTTTTTTTAGTTTTGTACGTCTTAAATGATGTATCAAACTACATGTAAAAACAAATTGCTGACTCGCAGTCTGCATTTAAACTTGACAAAGATGTGTAGGCCTGGCATTTTCAGGAGAATGATGTTTTCACTTGCCTACTGCTCGCCTTAAAAAAATTAAGCAGGGCAAAAACTAGCCCTCCTCCTGGCCTTAGAAAGTAATGATTACCATTACAGTTTATCCATAAAACATCTTTTTTAGGTCTCTGCTATGTTAGTGGTCTCTGTAAGACACCCACAATACCCATCCCACACCTCTGGGCCTTGCTGGGGGCCCCCGATGGAGTGGGAGGGGCAATGTAGCCTTCTCACAGAGACTACCTTGTTAGCAGCACCAAATAAAAAGGACACAAGGCAGAATTCTTTAATATTAAAACTTCATTTTGCCACTTTTAGCTTTTGTAAGCTTGAGGAGAGCTAATCGCTTACCTAGGCCATGAGTATGCATATTTAGAGCTGGGCAATATTAGCCAAAATAATATTTGCATTTTGGTTGGAGTGTGGGGAAAAGATTGTTATTAACGATACAATCACACAATATTGTTCTCGTGAAGATTGTGTTTTATTCCGGTAAATAGTGTTATTATGGTTTTGTGTAAGGAAACAATACACTTGGCTGTATTAACCAGGAATATACAGAGCACACATACTTTGTGTCTTAAATAGGGCTGTCGCGATTATTCGATTAGTCGACTAACCGTCGACTATTGAAGTAGTCGACGCTTTTTATTTTTAGTCGATCGTCGTTCATTTTCAAGGTGGTACATGTCTACTACACGTCGGGGCTAAATTGCATTGTTTTGTGAGGTGAATGATCAATGAAGGTGAATAACTTTAAATATCTAACCATAGTTAACATTCATATCCGGAAGACTGTACGACTGTCACTGCCTGTGTAAGAAAGAACACTCACAGTTACTCGAGAAGAATAGATTCTTCTGAATTTCTCCAGTCTTGTACACACGAATGCACCCATTGGAAAACCCAAAAGTGCGGAAGTGACAAAATTATGACGAAAGTCAGAACGTCAGATCACTTCTCAAAGTTCGGAACTTTAGACTAAGATCCAATTTTAACAACTGACGAGGGAATGCATAGATCTCAATGTTCAAAATTTCGAGAAACTTATTGCAGAAAGGAAACATATGCAGGAACGTTCTTTGGTAAATTCATTTTAATTCATCGGCTTCAATCTAGTTCAAACTTGGACCCAGAGTCAGTAATATTATTTTTGGGGTTGGTACGTCCTACAGGACGTACCAACCCCAAAAATTATATTACGGACTGTGGTCCAAGATTGGACTACATGTAGCTTCAGTCGGGACCGATTTGTTGTTCCCACAACCCCACTTCCTCTGAACACACTGGTGCCATTGTCATTTTCAGAGTTTTGAACAGAAGAATGATTTGCTAAAAAATCATGGGAAGGGACTATTAATCGACTAACCGTCGATTACTGGTCACGATTAGTCGATTACAAAAAATGATAGTCGCGGCAGCCCTAGTCTTAAATGAATCATAATTTTGATGTTAATATGTGTTGTGAAGTCATATGACACATGGTATACAGGTACTTCAGAATGTATTATTCAATCAGTCTTTCGATTTTGAAAATCGTAGGCGCGTTATACATCGCTCGCTACTATTTGAAGTGAGGCGCGCTATCCTGTATCCAGCCCCGTCGAGTGATGGTTGTGTTGTTGGCAAGAATAGTTAACATGCAAATTGCAATGAAGAATGCGTCCACTGATTGACAGCACTGTGCATTCAGTGCGGCATTTGGGCACATCGATATTGAACGGCAACATGAAAGCTGGACGATTTGGTGCTTTCTTGGTTTTCATCAACCCTTTACTTAACACTAGTAGCAGACGTCACTCGTAAAAAAAGTCTGTATAACTAAAAGTTTTCATTTTTTGCTTCCAAAACATAGGTTGTGACCCCTTATTGGAACGAGCGCGACATGTGCGTTCCAATGAGGGGTCACAACCTATGTTTTGGAAGCAAAAAATTAAAATATTAAAAAAATTGAATGGCGATTTTCATTTATAGCGCTGTCCGATTTCGGTCATTACGCTACGTAAAGGGTTAAAGGAATCCCAACTTTTGGGTCATGACGATGTATTATGCTCCAAGTAACAAAAAAAGAGCACACTGCGACTATAATTTATGTAGAGCTAGTAAATTTGCTCCATCGGTGAATACTGAATGGTGATTGGTCCAGGGAGCACGAACCTCTCAAGAACACCAGGTTTTTGCAAACAGTAGATGTAAATAGGTTTTATGCTGAATACATTCACACTGTTACTAAAACCCACGGCCAAATATTCGTCCTTTGTTACCTAATAAAAAATAATTGGCTGTTCACACAGAAATTATATCTCAACTGGAATGAATTACCAGATTTTGATTGCTCTCTTAGCAGAGCCGAGGCGCGCTGTTGTTGGCTCGCAAGAAGTTAACATTGCAGGCGCCATGGCGCGCAAGAGCGACAGCGCGCCTCAAAATCGAAAGACTGATTCAATGTTCTTTTTTCACCTTGTTATCTCCCTTGATATGTTTCTCCAATGTTTACATGAACTCTACACTCTTCGGGAAATGGTGGCTATCTTGTACGGTACCGATTGCAGTTGGTAAATTCTGTAATATCTCTGCTCTACAAATCCCTTAATTTTCTGCTATGCACAACACACATTTTTAATGGGGACACTTTATTGAAATGGTCAGATATCAAAGGGATTTTTAATAGTCAGTGTTAAATATAGAATAACCGGCCGATGCCCCATAACCTGCCGGTTCCGATTCCGATTATTGGTTCATCACTAGCTGGAATACATGTTCATCGAGAAATGCAGGCCTGGCATTTACAGGAGTGTGATTTATTCACTCGCCTACTGCTCGCCGTAAAAAAAATTGAGGGCGAAAACTAGCCCTCCTAGCCTTTGTAAGTAATGATTACCATAACAGCCTGCTATTCCTCCAACCCACATCTTTTTTGATCTCTGCTATGCTAGTGGTCTCTGTAAGATGGCAAACACTGCCCCTCCCACACATCCATGACTTGCTGAGGGGAGGTAGTCTTTGTAAGACTGTGACCCGGGGCCCTCCTGGCCCTCAGTCTTTGAGAAACCCGGTCAAATTTCATCTGACTAAAACTGAAAGAAACTGGCCGCACTTGGGTCGACTCGTTCACGCTTCATATCGAAGACAAAAATCACATAATCAACATTCTACGTGTCGTACTCCACCCAAATATAATTTATTTACGTGTCTGCATCATTATTTAACGCAAACACAGCATCAAATTCAAGAAATGTTGAAAAATATCCGACTTCACCACGTTAAAAACATCATGTTTCAAAGATAAACAAATTGTACTACGCATGCGCAGATACTGTGCGCATGTGTAGTACAATTTGTTTATCTTTGAAATCGATGTTTTTTAACGTGGTGAAGCTGGATATTTTTCAACATTTCTTGAATTTGATGCTGTGTTTGCATTAAATAATGATGCAGACACGTAAATAAATTATATTTGGGCTGAGTACGACAAGTAGAATGTTGATTATGTGATTTTTGTCTTCGATATAAAGTGTGAACTGAGTCGACTCCAGTGCGGCCAGTTTCTTTCAGTTTTAGTCAGATGAAATTTGACCGGGTTTCTCAAAGACTGTGAGGGCCAGGAGGGCCCCGGGTCACAGTCTTACAAAGACTAGAGGGGAGGGTGCCAGAGGGGCAGTGTAGCCATCTCAGACTACCTTGTTAGCATCCCCAAATAAAAAGTACTAAGCCCACTAGGCACAATTCATTAATAGTAAAATTTCATTGTAAGCTTGAGGAGAGCTAATCACTCTCCTGGGCCATGAAATGGAGCGATTTTTAGTTTTCCTGCATTTTAAGAATGCCAGGCCTGAAAATAGCCTTGACTTTCATCAGTCTTTACCTGCAGGAACCTTGTCCTGGTTTTGTGCAATCAAAATGACAGATTATTTGACTAACTTTGGGTAGACTTTCATTTTTGCTAGTCTATTATCATAATTTATCAAATACATGTACATGTAGATCATTTCTATCATGCTTTAATTTTATGTTCAGTTGAAACAAGAAATGCACACAAATAGCACATCGATCTGTGCGTTAATCTACACATTATGGCCATAGAAAGGCTATCAAATTCTGCACATATGGCCTGTGCACAAGCAATGTTTCAGCTAATGGACCTCCGGGTAATCTGGAGGTCCATTGGCAGAAACATTGCCTGTGTTTGGTCTGAGTAACCAGGAGAACCTGCCATGCTTTAAATGTCATTCGATATGGCAATTCCTATGCGCAATTAAGCCTAGATAAGTGCACAGTTCGTGACAGGACTTCTAGTTTTAACTGTACATGTACTCACATAAAGGCTTATCTTTCGAGGACAATACACGCAATTAAGCCTAGATAAGCACACAGTTCATGACAGGACTTCTAGTTTTAACTGTACATGTACTCACATAAGGGCTTATCTTTTGATGACAATCCAAAAATCTATTCATGCAACAATCCGCATAACAAGACCAGTGGGAATCCATAGATTCTTGCAGCACTTCTGCTAAGATTCTCGTGAAATGAATGGAGTCAATTTAACCCTTTACTAGAGATGGGCGGTTTTCAAATTTCTTGTCGGTTTCGGTTTCATTCAAAGAGTCAGGGTTTCGGTTTTCATTGTACAAACATAACAATACATTGCATTTGCATATAAGAAGATGTATTTGGCACCAGTCTGTATCACTGGGACTCCCTTTCCAGTTTAACTCACCTGTGTAATAATCTTCCCCCCGCACTAGAGACGCACTAGGTTCAGTTTGTGTTTTATAAATTAAAAAGCTGTGTTGGGTAAAGGGTTATTAACATGTGTTATCAGTATACAACAGGGGTTCAATCATGTACATGTAGTCTCCTGGAATCCTCTAACACTCACAGCAGATACATGTATGGTTTCTCCCCGGGGTCGATTTAATTTTTAATTTTAAAATTGAATAGCAGTTTACTAATAACTTGGATAAATTTTGATCAGCAATTCCTATTTATATGTTTTTGTCATGTGAGATTGATAAGCAAAAGTTGAAAATTGATTTGAAAATCGCTGTGCAAATCCAGTTAAATCAAGCCCTGTTTCTCACAACCATTTTTGCTAGAATCCAATTAGATTCTCACAAATTTAGATGAAATGTGAGCCCTGTTTTTCTTGCAAAGGTATTTTTACATCTAAAAACCAAAATTGTTGCCCACAAAATATCAATCACTGTCGTGGACAGAACCTCAACAATTTTGAAGCGTTTGCCTTCTGTTTACTTGAACCCAATGAAAGTCAACATCAATATCTTGTGGTTACACAAGTTGAAAGATTTGCACTTGTTGAGGGGTACATGCTTATTGATTTTCTACTAGCATCTTTTCTCCTTCATACTTACATGTAGATTCAGTACTTGTATGTGTACATGAATAGTGAAAATTATAGATGCAAGATAAAAGGTATGGCCTGGAATAGAATTATTTACTTAAAAAATTTCCGAGAAACCCTTTGCAACAAGTGGATTTTTCTGCCATGAAAAAATACATTAACACTTAAGGCCATTGTCAGTTAATTTTCAGTTTAGTGTTATTCCAGGTTATCAAAACAAAATGTGGATTGAGGTTATTATTAATTATGTCCTTTTTGAGATATGGTGTAATATACATGTATCCCTATCACAAGATGCATATTTTATCATTTTGGACTGCTGTTTTCCTTGCATGTGTGGATTGTCTCGGATACATGGACTAGAACTTTCAATTGCCAGGGTTATATATGTACAGAAGAGCATGCAACAACATTTTACCCATAACCCTTTACCTAATGAATCACCCGCATACGCCCATGTAATATGCAAATTGAGCAGTTAAAAAAATTGAATTTTTCAAAATATTTCAGCAAAACCATATCATGTGACCCCTCATTGGAACGAGCTCGTTGATCTCGTCCCAATAAGAGGTTACATGAAATGGTTTTGTTGAAATTTTGGGAAAAACTAAAAAAAAATGATATTTAAAATAATAAATTTTGATATCGTCTGCAAAGGTTAATAGCACTAGAGTATTGCCTCGTTATTGCCAGATTATCTATAGCAAGCTGGCCAAAATGAAGCAATAATCTGGCATTTCAGTGTATGAGGAAGAGACATGAAATGGTGTACATGTATTCTCCTAGCCGTATAAAGGAGGTACACCTAACCCATTTGCGGAGCCAATAATAAAGAAAATGCATTATTTCGAGCAGAAAAGAAAAGGAGGCGAATAATGCTAAACTGAGAATTAATTAACCGTGGGCTAATAGAATTTTTTTTAAAGTGGGTCCCACTTAATTGGATATTGCCTTATGGAATAATCCTCTTAATTGCGTAGAATTTTGTAACACAAAACCATTTACCATTCCTTCGGAACAAATTTCCCGTAAATAATTAGCAAATGGTGTATATACATGTATGTACGTGTATTTGAAGAGTGCAGTTAAAACTAGAAGTCCTGTCACGAACTGTGCACTTATCTAGGCTTAATTGCACTCAATTGCCATATCGAATGGCATCCAAAGCATTGGAGGTTCATTGGCTGAAACATTGCTTGTGCACAGGCCTTTTGTACAGAATTTGATAGCCTCACTATGGTCATAACGCGTAGATTAACGCTCAGATCGACTTGCTATTTGTGCGCATTTTATGACAGTACTTCTAGTTTTAACTGTACCTGTCAATTAAATAAAAAAAATGTGATCTACATGTACACAGTAACTACTGTGACCACAAACTTGGTACGTTTCTTGATAACATCACAATGGAGTCTTGATAGTCTTTTATACCAGTTGGTTGAAATTTCATCAATAAAATATTGCAAAATCAAGACCTGTCGAAAGTACATGTACAGTTGAAACTGGAAGTCCTGTCACAATTAGTGCAGAAAATGCTCGTTGTTCAATGCACGGCTCCTCACTGCAGAAGAATGAAGTAGTCTGAAATGCACAAGAGTGCTTGCGCTGTTCAATGCAGAACGTAATGTGCTATTAGCGAGGTCGGTTGTGAAATCACAAAATAAACCAACCAAACAGGAAGAAAGTATTGACAATACAGTATATGTAGGGGGGGGGGGGGGGGGGTGGGGATTACTGGTCAATCGCCATGCTATAGGTTTTCACTTAGTTATTATTTACAATACATGTATCTGAGGACAAAACAAAAGAAGCGCTTGCAAACTTTCATCACATGGAGCACTGGGTGGCACCCGGTGGTCTATGTGATGAAAGTATGCAAGTATAATTATAGATGCTGTTCGCATGGAGAATATATGGCACTGCGATTAACTATTAATCCACTCTCTTCATTCTGTATATGTAGACAAATTTTAATCTTTATTTACATCATTACATGTAGATGTATCCCTGTAGAGGTTAGGGATGATGTTAATCATCTCTGTGTACTAGTATAGAATTGATGGGCATGCTGCTTGCTTCAGGAATTGAGTTATGCTAATTTGGCAATTTGAGTTTGATCAGGAGAAAAAGTGCATTTACTCAGCGTGCGATCACTTCAAAGTAGTGCTCAATACAATGTACAGTGACAGGATTTCTACTTTCAACTGTATCTTTCTATTTTTGTGATCACAGTACTGTATTCAAGAATTACTCAGACAACCACTGAATTCCCCATGTTTGTTGATCTCTCCAATAATTTGTAATAGAACAAATTTGTACAGTGGAACCCTGTTAATTGAATAGCCACTTCGTCAATGAAAATTATTCAGTTAACAGGGATTGTGTCACTTTCCTGTATTCTAGAGATAAACTTAGCATTTATTCTATTATATCTTGTTTGACAGAGCTCTGTGAGCTCTGTCAAACAAGCTATAATAGATTACATGCCTTTATTTGATGTACTGAGGCCAAACAGGTCTATAAACAAAGAAAAACTGGGGAGAGTCAGGGTAATTTCTCGACAGGTAACAAGATTTTTTATTCAATTTGCTCTATAATCTATATTCAATTAACAGGTCAAATTTGTACTGGAGGTATGGTAAATGGTTTTGTGTTGGAAAATTATATTCAGTTAACAGGGATATACAATTAAGAGATATCCAGTTAAGTGGGCTCCACTGTATAAACAAACTACATGTACTAGCACTATTTATGTTTGACTGAATATGAATTGTGGGTAAGGAAAATGTTGGCTTTTGCACTGAAATCCTCATTTTTAGGAAGGCCTAATTGTGGCTTCTAGCACTCAACCAGAACCAGTTCAAAAACTCATTATATTTTATCTCCATTTTAGTTGCATATTGATTTTGGGTTGCATGATAACTGTTACAAAAAAAAAAACTATCAGTGAAATCAACATGGAAGCTCTAGTATTTAATTTTAGGCTCTCACAACTGGATTTTAGGCATCGACGACCATTCCATCAGGAATAAAAAATAAAAATAAAAACTGCCCTCCCTCATTTGTTTTAAAAAAAAAATTGCCTGAAAATCAATTATTTAATTTTGTTTGTTTCGCTTGAATGTGATTTTTTTCAGAACTGCTGATAATGATTGTTTATATACATTCATTTCGATATTCGATTTGTGAATAGTGTACAATCTTCGATTCAGTGTTCAATTTGGTTGTATGCAAATTATTCACAGTTACTGGAGGGGGCGGGGGGGGGCTATTACCCTCTCCTCCCACTACCTTCCAGAGAAGTGGGAGGAGGGGGAATGACCAGAGGGTCCTAATAAAGGCTGAGGGAGGTTGCCAAAACCCCACGCACTGGCCTTTCAAATACCATCTTTGCTGCCACGCCCCAATCATAGAATCCTGACTGTGTCTGACCTGTGAGTGTCAAAAAAAAAAGTCTGAAAACATTGCACATCCAATGCTTTTTTCGTGTTTTTCGTGATTCTGTTTCTTGATGTTTTATTTATGGGAAAAGTCTCCAGTTCATTTATATCCAGAAAAAATCAATAGTTTAATGTTTACACTTAATCACTTCATGACTGTGTGGAGTGTTGTGTATTGCATGATGTGTTTCAGCATGATAGGTGTGGTAAACAGCTATTCATGTCCCAACAAAATTATTGACCTGAAAAATGATTGTATGAGTCATGGAAAATTTCAAATAGTTTATCACAGTGGCTAATGCAGGAAGTAAGTACATGTAGGCCATGGTGTAGGTTTGACAGTTGGAGTAGGTAGTATTTTTCTGTTACAGAAGAGAAAGTTGCCTAGCATGCAGCTGCAACATCTTTTTTACATCTTGTAATGTATTGCAGAGAAGTTGTAGAATAACAACAGAAACCTCTGATTGATGATGTCTTGTCAGTTATCAGTTTTTATGAAGCTCCCTCTGAGAGTTTTCAAAAGGAATTTCTGTGGAAATTGAGGGTGACTGGGGTCTGCACACTACGTCCACAGTATCACTGATCATCTAATCTTGAACATTCACACTTAAGTACTGGTACAGTTGAAACTAGAAGTCCTGTCACTGTATTGTACATTATTTTGAAGTAATAGTTCACTGGAGTGCACTTTTTGTCCCTATCAAACTCAAACTGCCCCATTAATGTAATTTATTACCTTCCCAAGTGTGATTTACTAGGATTTCCGGGTTTGATTATAAACGATAACTTCACAAGTGAATTTGCAATCAACAATTGTCATGTATCCGTGCATTGCAGGGGGCGCGGTGGCTCAGTTGGTGGAAGTGCAGGCTGCAAGCTGAGAGGTCCTCGGTTCGAATCCCACCGGCGGCAACCGCGTTGTGTCCTTGGGCAAGACCCCTCACCCCCATTGCCCACAGGGGTGGGGGGGGGGGCATGGTGACGCTGTGTACTAAGGCGTACTGCTGCGCACGTCGATGGTGCACCTGTCTTCAACCAATGCTAACCCTGCTTGTGTGGAGTTGGTATGTTGGGGAGCTGACAGTTGCTCGCCATTGCTCGGTGGTTCTCTCTGTGTACTCCGGCTTCCTCCGCCCGTAAAACTGTCACGGTCATGGTTAGCCATTGTGCAGAAATATGTGACCTTAAACACCAATAAATGTAAATGTAAATGTAATCCGTTCATTGCAAATGAAGACGCTTTGCCGTGGGTGTAATGGGGACTTCATTGGTTTTTTTTTTTTGCTTTTTGTTTTAACATTTTACCTAACATGAAAAGCAGATGACACTTGCAAAAAAAATTCTTGAATAACTATTGATTTCATTTTTTGTCTTTAAAACATAGGTTATGACCCCTCATTGGAACAAGCTCATCTTTAACCCTTTACCTAACATGAAAAGCAGACAACACTTGCAAAAAAAATTCTTGATTAACTATTATTTTCATTTTTTGTCTCAAAAACATAGGTTATGACCCCCCTCATAGGAACGAGCTCGAACTTGTTCCAATGAGGGGTCATAACCTATGTTTTAGAGACAAAATTAATTGGCGAGTTTTGAGAATAGCACTGGCCATTTTTGGCCGTTATGTTAGGTAAATGGTTAAATAATATAATTATCATTAATAATGAAAAGTAATAAACAGAGTAATCGCTTAACTGGACTGGTTACGTGAAATAATTCTTTAGAGGCGAGGGACTACATGTATATTGTAAAACACTCGTGCACATTCATGCCCTTGTGTTTGTACAGTTAAAACTAGAAGTCCTGTCATGAAATGCGCACAAATAGCACGTTGATATGCGCGTTAATGTACGCGTTATGGCCCAAGTAAAGCTATCAAATTCTGTACATATGGTCTGTGCACAAGCAATGTTTCAGCCAATGGACCTCCGGGTAACCCGGAGGTCCATTGGCAGAAACATTGTTTGTGTTTGCTATGAGTGACCAGGAGAACCTGCCGTGCTGTGGAAGCCATTCAACATGGCAATTGCGCGCAATTCCAACGCGCAATTAAGCCTAGATAAGCGCACTATTCGTGACAGGACTTCTAGTTTTAACTGTACAACGTCCCTCACCTCTCATGAATTATTTCACATAACTAGTCCAGTCAAGCGATCACTCTCTATTCAATTCCTGTAGAAAAAAACAGTGTGCCCACGATTTCTGTACTAGTAATTAGAGATCATCAGCATCATTTCTAACCAGGGATGTGGCAACATGGAGTGTATTCCCCCCACACACACCCTCCCCCCCCTCCCCACCCAATCCTGGCAAAAATTTAATTCCTATAGTTGGAAATTCTGAGGGCAAGTCATGAGTAGTTGGAAATTCCATCTATCTGGATTTTAGAGCTTCTTTGGTGATGCTGATGTCTCCTTTTCTTCCCAAAATTCCAACTCTGTTTCAAATTGGCAAAAATTCCAACTGTTACTGTTTACAACTACATGTACAGTACAGTTGCTGTGGCATGGTCGTAATCCAAATGTGGGCAGTGATGTCCGCACATGTGTTTACAAGGTAATAAAGATCATCATCAGCAAAATTTTAATTAATGAAGCACCAAGTTGTACCCTGTGCTTCATTAATTAAATTTTTGGCGATTATTCCTATAATTAGTGTTCAGATTATAATATTATTGCATCCATGGAGATATTGCCGACACTTGGAAAGTGACCAGTCCACAGAGGCTGTACTGTACTTGTAACATGTCTAGAAATAACCCTGACAATCACTGAATAAATGTACATGTAGACATTTTATCTATTACATGTATTTCTTGTTTCTATGAGGTCTGTCAAACAAGATATAATAGAATAAATGCTCATTTTACTGCAAGAGTGTAGAAAAGTGGCCAAATCCTTGTTTATTGAACACTCTTCTTAATTGAGCAGCCGAGGTACATGTAGCCTACAATACAGTTGGCGTGGACTGGTCGTAATCCAGTGATGTCCACGCATGCATTTACCAGGTAATAAAAATCCTCATCACCAAAATGGAAATTGAAGAAGCACCAGTTGTATCTGGTGGCATGCTTCATTGATTAAATTTTCGATGATTATTCCTACATGTACATGTAATTATTGTTTGGTGTCTAATATTATTGCATCCGTGATAATATTGCCGACCCGTGGAAAGTAACCAGTCCATGCCCACCATACTGTACATGTACATATAAACTTGACTTCAGATCTATGTTGCTGTCATGATTTACATGTATCCATAGAGCATTGATGCTGAAAGTTACCATAAACTTCAATAAATAAGTACCAGTAAGTAAATGTTGGGCAGAACCAAGATACTAAAGCCTGTAAGAACATTATGCTAGTTTTTCTCTTCCTGATCAACCAGGTTCAAAGCTCTATTCTCTGCACACAAGAATTGTTGGAAAGCTTTGTGGGAGGGACTCACAAGTTTGATGCCATGCTGTTTTTATCACTGTTGCTCAAGGGTAGCCAATAACTAATTTTGACTCTCAAGTGATAGTAGTAACTTGATTTTAAAAACTGTTTACTATCATCACACCAGTAGTTGTGAAGAAGATATTTATAGATCCAGTCTGTGTGCTATTTTGATGAATCAGCTAGTCTAGCTAGCTAATGTTAATATAAATAGATATTGCAAACATAAGCACTAAAGATTTAGATTATATTTTCCTTTCAGAGGAATGCTGACATTCACAGATGCTTTCAGTGTAGTGGTTCATACAAGTGCAGGTTTATATAATCCCTGGCACAATCAATGTCCATTTTACAGTCAATGTTAGAAGACGAGATCTCATCAGATGTGATTTACTCTTCCTAACACGTGCATGACTAGGAGGATGAAAAAAAATTTCTTCAAGTTTTTGCCTCAATAGCTTGCATGTACAGTACCGCAGCTGTGGAGTGTTCAAAATCCACACGTGGGCAGTTTTGCCCACAGGCACTTTTGTCAATCGGTAACCGGTAGTTTTCAGCAAATATTCAATAAAAGAAGCACCGAGTCGTACCTGTTGCTTTAATCATTGAGATTTGTGTGCATTGTTTTTATGTCTGACATTCGCCGTTGATGCATGCGTAGAAATATTGCCCAGGTGTGGATTTTGACCATTTCATGATGTTAGTACTCAGCTCACATCAAATGCAGGGTTCCTGCAGGTCCACAGATCCAAGCAACAACTTTGAATTGACTTTAAATCGTGGAAAATTGGTTGTGAGGGCTTGAAGATTCTTGAATATTCACGAAATTAAAATGCTGACAAATTATGTTATCATAGTTGTATAGTATTTCATTATACCATAGTTTGTGTCTTTGTGAAGGCATAGAGTTAAAACTAGAAGTCCTGTCACGAATAGTGCGCTTATCTAGGCTTAATTGCGCGTTGGAATTGCGCGCAATTGCCATATCGAATGGCATCCACAGCACGGGAGGTTCTCCTGGTTACTCATAGCAAACACAAGCAATGTTTCTGCCAATGGACCTCCGGGTTACCCGGAGGTCCATTGGCTGAAACATTGCTTGTGCACAGGCCATATGTACAGAATTTGATAGCTTTACTTGGGCCATAACGCGTACATTAACGCGCATATCAACGTGCTATTTGTGCGCATTTCATGACAGGACTTTTAGTTTCAACTGTAGTCTCAACTGGGACCCTCTAGCCATCATCCCCTTCTTTCCACTTCCATTCAAGGAAAGTAGGGGGAGGGGGAACCACCCGAGTCCTAGTCAGGACAAGTGAAGGTTGTCGCCTTCAAAATCCTGGAATTTTGCTTTTGTAGGGCATTGAAAAATGTTCAGAGATGGTCTTGAATAGCATTGAACTTTATCAATCCTTGCTACAGTAGAATTGCCATGGACTGACTGTAATCCACGTGTGGGCTGTGATGTCCATTCATGTGTTTACCAGGTAATAAAAGTCAATGGTGCATTGGTGCTTCATTAATTAAATTTTTGATGATTATTCCAATAATTAGTGTTTGGAATCTAATATTATTGTGTCCGTGGAAATTTTGCCCACCCTTGGAATTGGAAAGTGACCAGTCCGCGGTGGCTTTACTGAAGCAGGAAGAACACCTGTGTGAGGCAGTGTATATGACTCTTCATTGCAAGAAGCTTGACGAGCTAATTCCAATGAGGTATCATACACCATGTAATCTATGTTTCAGGGACAAAAATAAAAGTTGAATGACAATTTCTGTGTATGGCACTTTAGGTAAATGGCAGGCCTTGCTTTTTGAAATAATGGGTCCTATCAATAGACTTTGAATGGACTTTATGGCCTACTTTAATGTTGTTGGAGCATATAATTTTTGAAACAAAAAATGAAAAGAATTAGTGATTCAAGTATTTTTTTTGCAAGTGTTGTCTGCTTTTCATGTTAGGTAAAGGGTTAATTTCTACACAAAACCATTTACCATACCTCCAGTACAAATTTGAATATAGGTTATAGAGTAAGCTCCTGTTAATTGAATAAAAAAATGTAACCTGTCATGAAATTACCCCGACTCTCCCAAGATTTTCTTTGTTTATAGACCTATTTGGCCTGAGTACATCCAATACAGGGGTATTTAATCTATTATATCTTGTTTGACAGAGCTCTGTCAAACAAGATATAATAGAATAAATGCTGAGTTTATCTCTAGATACAGGAAAGTGACACAATCCCTGTTAATTGAATACTCCTGTTAATTGAATAATTTTCATTGGCAAAGTGGCTATTCAATTAACAGGGTTCCACTGCATAACTTTCATCAGCAAGCCCACGAAGTCCACAAGGGTTAACCCTGACTGACGAGACTGTTTGATTCACTGAAAGAAAACAGAAGAAAAAATTCTCAGTCCACCCCAACTTGGAAAATAAAATCTGACGTTACTACATGTTTTGGTATTTATTTTTTATAGCCCTTCGGTAGCACAAGTTGGATTTTTATGCACATGTATTAAGTAAAAGAATTAACACACCAAAATCTAAATTTCTTCTCGCTTTCATTTCAGAACCCAGTTGAGGTTAGATGGACTGGAAGATGCAGTTGTCTTGGAAGACGATTCCAATGATCAGCTTGTAGATAAACACGGTTGTCCTGCATATGTTAGTCCAGAGATACTGGACACCAATAGCGGGTATTCTGGTAGATCAGCAGACATTTGGAGCATAGGAGTTATGCTGTATACCATGCTGGTAGGGCGATATCCTTTTCATGATACAGAGCCGAGTTCGCTTTTTGGAAAAATCAGGAGAGGACAGTTCACAGTTCCAGAAGTGGTTTCTTCTAAACCCAAGTGTTTAATAAGAAGCTTGCTTAGGAGAGAACCTGAGGATAGGCTAACTGCTCACCAAATACTTTTTCATCCATGGTTCCATGGACCACAGAATTCAAGCTTTCAGGCACGCGTGGACCAATGTCATCATGATCAAACCGTCCCCGAGTTCACAGTAACAAATGATGATGAGTTTTTCTCATAACAGGCGATTCTGTTTTAGAAAAGATGAGAAATTCCAGTACAGTTTACATCGATTCGGATGGTGATTCTGTAGCACAAAAAATTCTAGTCTGTTCTGTGTGCAATCGATCGATGAGGTTAAAGCTTGCCAACAATCAACAGAATTCTCTGTCAGTACAGACCGATTTGAATGGTGCTATGATTACAAAACTGGACAGAAAATTTAGACCAGATCGTGACAGAGTCACGATCTGGTCAAAATTATCTTTCCATTTTTGTGCGAACAACACTGGAGAATCGCTCTTTTTTCGAAAAAGAAATGTGAAAACATTGCATCTCTGATAATATTTTTGTTTGTTTGTGTATTGTTACTTGGTTTTGATTTATCAATACTTTGTTTATAAAACCTCTGTCCACTGGGATAGATGCATTGTGACCAGACCGCAATCCTGCTGTGATTGATTGTGAGAGTGTCTTTGAGGTGATCTGACATGCGTATTGTGCCAGCAATTTTATATTTTTGCAAGTAGGCAACAGCATGCCTCAGCTCCACCTAGCAAGTGATTATGTGCCTTTCACATGCTATCAATAGGAGGTCCTGCCGACAAGAGACAATTCATCTAAAGAGTGATTTCTAGTGAAGTCTTGGCTGTCTTAACAGATAGCCAAGACTTTACTAAAAATTACTGCCGAACAATTGGACATGTACTCGTTGTAGTCTCCAGCGGGTATTCAAGACAATTGCCCATGCAAACAGAAAGGAAAATCAGTCGCTTTTATCTGATGAAAATGAACACTTCAGCTGCAATCACGCCTCAACAAGGCCTTACAGATAGCGAATGGAGGTAAATACAGATGGTTTAGATCTTCAGTGACTGGTTTGGTTCAGTATTTCGGTGTAACCATGATATTGGTATTGGTTCATTTTTTTGGAATATTGTCCATCTGTATGTCCAGTCATGAGTGAATCCCTTGGAGTCATGAGTGGACCACTTTGAGATGAACCAGGAAGTCCTACAGCTAAATTTTTGCTCTGCTTCCTGTGCCTTTTCATGAAATATTCCTAATGGCCTTGGTGGAGACTGCCCACTAGTTATTTTAGTGGTATAAATTTCCATCTATGACACAGAAAAGTGATAGCACAAGCATTGTCTTGCAAATGTGATCTGGGGACGACACATTCATACTGGTTGACTGATTTTTTATGAGTAAAATAATGCTAAATCAAAACTGACTTGAGTGTCAAGATAAAAAAAAATGACTGAAGTAGCATCACAGATGCAATGTTTTCACATTTTTTTTTCGATATGTGCGATTTGACAGTGTTGTTGTTTGGGAAAGGAAAGCAGCGAATTTTGACCATTTGTATTGAAGATCAAAATTCATGTTTTCAAGGAGAAGTTAATATTGTTGAGTATTATTTATTTGTAATTTTATATTGTTGCAACGATTTGGCCAGTTATCTTTATTAAAATAAATTAGTTATCTTTATAGTATTATAACAGTATTATAACCTAGTAATTACAAGTATAGTCCAGTGCCTAAAACACTGACTTTTCAAATGAATTCATTCCAGAAATTTTTCATGAAAGTCTCTTAAATTTAACATTCTGTTGCAGGCCTGGCCATTTTAAAATCCCAGGAGAGCCACAATCAGGCTCCCTACTCACCCACCTTAATTTCGCCGAGGCGATGTATTTCCTCTTTTGGGGAGCCATTTTTATATTGGCCCATCTCAGAACGCAACGTGGATTTTAAATAAAATTTATTATTACACTGACCTGAACTCATATAATCGGTTCCCATTTAACGTTACATTAATTGGTAATGGACTAATGGATTGGTCAAAACCAAATATTTGACCTGTTACTGAATTCTCTAACCATTTCAGCACTAGTTTACTGTTACTAGTCTCGGACATGATTGATTCATGGTTCCTCTTGGGGCTCTGGATTCAAGGAACGGTTTTAAATTTGACTAAGGGTCATTTATGGCCTTAAAATCCTGGAAAATGTTCCAGAAGGCCTTGAAAAGTATTGAATATTTACAAAATAAAAATGCTGATGAAGCACGTAATCATAACTACCGTATTTAGGCCATACAAAGTAGATCTTCTGTTTCTCAGGCCATTATTTGTAAAACTGCATGTGGGCGAGGGGTTTTTTATTTTATTTTTTATTTCTCTAATTATTTCTTTGCCATCAAAAGTTCATGTTACTGGTTTAGGTTTCAGGCCTCATAATGCGGAATAGCATGGGTGGTGGTGTATTTCATCCCTTGAGAGCAAGAAGGCTTTGCAATAAAGCATTGCAAAGCCTTCTTGCACTCAAGGGACAAATTTATCAATTTTTTTAACCTGGGTAAAATATCAGGCATAAACTATTTAATTTTTTTTTTTTAAAGATTACATTAGTTATAAAAAGAGAGCATGCGGCAGCCAAAATGACCATGCGGGAGGGCCTGAGAAACAGATTTTTTATTTTTTTAGGCCTTACTCTATGTATTGGGACACTCTATGATTTGGGACACACATTTTTTCCAGAAAACTATATTTTTTTTATGCTCCAAAGTATGGGACATTCGGAGATTTGTTTCCAGTTGGCCTGTCGCTAGTAGCAGACGACACTCATAAAAAAAAATTCTTGGGCAACTAAAAATTTTCATTTTTTGCTTCCAAAACATAGCTTATTATCCCTCATTTGAACGTGCGCAATACGCTCGTTCCAATGAAGGATCATAAGCTATGTTTTGGAAGCAAAAAATGAAAATATAAAAAAAAATTGGACGGCGATTTTCGTATATAGTGATGGAAAACGAATCACACACAACTTTATTCAGCATCAAATCAAGACCGGGCTCTGTTCTTTCCCCATTTTCTAAGAATTGGGATACCTGTGAAAATAATTATTTTTAGCTGTCCCAATACATAGAGTAAATACGGTATATGGTTTTATATGCCAGCGTTTGTGAAGGCATAGTCTTAACCAGTACCCTCTGGTCATTACCTCCTCCTCCCACTTCCCTTAACCCTTTACCCAATGAAGACGATATCAAAATTTATTATTTTAAATATCATTTTAAAAAAATTTTCCAAATACTTTTAACAAAACCATATCATGTGGCCCCCTCATTGGAACGAGCTCGTTCCAAAGAGGGGTCACATGTTATGTGTTCTTTGAAATTTTTTGAAAAAATATTTTTTCAGCTGCTGAATTTGCATATTACGCGGGTGGATGTTTGCCGATTCGTTGGGTAAAGAGTTAAAGGGAAGTGGGTGGAGGAGGTAATGACAGGAGTAATTCCGATCTCTTTTTCTGTCGGACTTTGAAAAAAATGTCAGTGTAAAAGAGAGGAAAGAAGTTTTCCTGTGCTTATTCCCTGGATTATTCCAGCAACATGTGGCCTTATAAACGGACCCTTCTTGAAAATTCTGTAGAATGGCGGCAAGCTTTGTTATCAATCAGCATGTTTAACAGCCTGGAATATTTTGTGTAGAAAACTATGTTGAGTAAACAACTGTAAGAAGTAAGGATTTGTTAAGATCCAAATCCAAGAACATGCATTGCATGAAACCCAAAGGTATTTGTTTCCTAGAATTGATTTGTGTTTGTTGGTTTGCCTGCTGTGTGTCTCCCGTGAGGTCATTGGGTCAAAGTATTTCCTCTACACCTTATCACTTATCATCCTTTCTCCCAAAGTTTGAAAAACTTTGTTGAGTTGAAAACTCCACCATGTGGGTGTTATAATAATAAATCTACACTCCTGTGCAACTCCTAGAGAGTTCTGTGGAAGTGCATAAGGGATCTGTGGGTTCATCCTACAGTTCAACTGGCTCAAACGTTAATTGTGTGCCCTGTGTCTTTTCAATTAGAATTTTCTAATTACTATCCAGGAAAAACATCTGTGTGGATCAGTACCATGATTGCAAAAGCGGTGTTTCTCTCGAGTCTTGATAGTGATTTGGTTTTGGCATGGGTCAAGATTTCATGAATAAAATACTGTGAAATCAAGATGAAATCTTGGAAACCTAACAAAAATCTGCATCTGTGATTCCCAATGCCCTCATTTATTTTTTTTGACTCGATTGTTTAGATTCTACAGTGTTGTGGAGAGAAATGTGGACAGAGATTCACAAATTTACCCCATTTTCACAAAAACTTTCACTGATTACTTTCTTATGCAGTTCAAATTGTGAATGGCAATTGATATTTGCTAGGTCATAATTTTTACTGTTTTGCCCTTGCCTCCAACACAAAAAAGCACTAGTGTTGTTTTGGTTGTAAATCATCTCCCCGTGTTCATTTCATGGTTTCTGCACAGTAAAATTTATTACATATGTAAGCCATGACTTGTTGCCACTTTGGTTTTTTGATAGTGAACAATAACCAACATATTTAATTGTTCTTTGTGGACACGATCTGTGTCTTGATCTCAGGAGACATTATGCATTGAGAATGAGATGACTGTTCTTGTATGGAGTGGCAATGCCTTTATAAATCAATTTCAGGATATGAAGAGCCAGAAGAATAGGAAATGGACTTAGCACTGAATGCCAGTAAGAAAATTTAACTCAGGATTCCTGTTAGAATGGTTGCCTCAAACTTTCAAGCTGTATACTTTTGTTGTTAAAATTGTTTTTTCGAGCACTTTGATCAGTGTAGCACAGTACAGCATTTCATCAGCAGTGGCCAATATACTCCAGTCTCATCTCCTTATCTAAAATAGGTCAAATTACTGGTACAGTTAAGCATGATAAAAACACATACTATTCTATTTATCTCTTTTAACCCAACAGCAATATAAGGTGACTTTTGCGCCCAAAGATCTCGAAACAACAGAAAATTTAAATTTTTTTTGTCTTCAAAAACATAGCTTGTGATCCCTCATAGGAACAAGCTCTTTTGAGCTCGTTCCATTGAACAATCACAGGTTATGTTTTTGAGGCAAAAATTTATGAAGTATTGAAACTTGAATGTCATTTTGTGTGAGAGTGCTGGCTGATTAGGGCTGTACGTTAGGTAATGGAATCATTTGTTATTTTGTTGAATTTTGGGACCCTAAATAAAATATATGTGCTTGTCAACTTGTTGTAAATCTGTGTTTTGTTTTTTTCTGGTCTTCATCTCTTGGGGGAAAGACAGTTAACCTAAACTTAAGATGTTTTCGGATTTTTGGTTTCGCTTTGGTTTGTGGAAAAACCTAACTTAATACAGTTCTTTTGTTGTGTTCTCATTGTCACATTGTATTTTGCCTCTGATAGTTTGATGTGTTTATGCACAAATACAGTAAAAGCATTCTGCCAGTTTCTACTGTGTCTTGTGGTTCGGTTTTCTGATTTATTCCCAAAACCAGAACCGAATCGGAAAACCACAAAAGTGTCGGGCTCTACTATACTTACAAGCAGTTTACCTGTGGATTCAACCTGGAGGTCCATTGGCTGAAACTGTGTTTCTTGTTGTCTTTTTCAAAAGATTTGAGCGTGTGATTCTCTTGGTGGAGACTGGTTATTCACCTCGACAGTTGTGCATTGGATAATCAGCTGTGAAAATACAATATTTCCAGGGTACTTCACAAATGGAGTAAGATGGTAATTTTATGATTTTTATTCACTTATCTTCATTTTTCTGGTATGCCAGAATGTACAATATACCAATATGATTTCTGTCAATCAAGTTCCTTCCCAGACCAAATAAGTGGTTGGATGACACAAATCCTTGCTGTCGATGGAATGTTTTTTTGGTGAACCTCAAATAACCAGTTAGTGTTACAAGAGAGAGAATAGTGTAATTAATTTTTTTTTTTTTTTTGGGGGGGGGGGGGGGAGGGGGTGGGTGGTTGTAAGGATTTGTGTATTAGATACTATAGATGTAGATCAGTTAAGAGGTAGATGCAGCCATTGACAGTATGCTTCTGAAAAATTGTTACATTTTGATCAGGATTTTGTAGACAGGTTCAAATGACAATATTTTTTGTTGTTTAAATGCAGGGTTCCTGCTGGGTCTTGGATGCAAGGAATGGCTTTGAATTTGACTAAGGGTCATTCAATGACTTGAAATCCTGGAAAATGTGTCAGAATGCCTTGAAAAGCCTTGAATATTTATGAAATAACAATGTTTTATGAATCACGTAATGATTAAATCATAACTACATAGTTTTATATGCCTAAGTTCTTGAAGGCATAGTCCTTACTATAACCCTCTGGTCATTAACCTCTCCTCACACTTCCCTTAAAGGGAAGTGTGAGGAGGGGGTAATGACTTGAGGAATTCTGAAGGCATACATACATTGGTCCTAACTAGGTGCTCTGGTCATTACCCCATTCACCCACTTCCCTTGTAAGAAAGTGGGAGGATGGGGGTAATGACTGGAGGTCCTAGTTATGACTAATGAAAGAAGGGCCTTGAAAATCCTTGAATATGGCTATTGCAGGGCCTTAAAAAATGTTGAAATGTATTGTGAAACTGCCTTTAATTTCATCAGTCCTTGCCTGTAGGAACCCTGAAATGGAACCATTTATACTGATCCTTGACTAATTTACCTCATCAGTTTATATAACATCTTTTGAGACTACCAATGCAAAGTTTCCATTTTAAAATGTACTTGATGAGTCTTTAAAAAAAAACAACAACAACTTTTGCTGCAGACATCACTGCAATTGAAGAAAAAGGTTGTAAATTTTGTTTACAATAATGTTAATAATAAAACTATTTATTTTCTAGATTTTGTTTTTCGTTTCCTGTTTTTAGTTTGTGTGGGGACACACACATACTCATTTGTTTTGGTCACTTCTTTTTTTTTTAAATTTTTTTTTCAGATTATTTCTTCTTCTTCCCCCTTTTTTCTTCAGACTCATACTTATCTCTGAATGTGCTTAAGACTGCATGGATTTTAAAATTGGATTTTCTGGTCCTTGAACATGCTTGAAGATCAAACGTTATTGGAAAAAGTCATGGGCAGTCCATGATAAATATATTTTGGAAAATGCATGTTTTTTATGGTAATGCATAAAAATATATGATGTGTTTTTGTTTGGTAAACTGTATTTTTATCTGCGGATATAATACCAGCACCACTGCACCTGGCACTGATTCTTGGGAAGGTCTCCCGAAGAGAGCTTCCCTGGGATTGTTGTCAGGGGCAGGAATGATTGGTTTGGATGGAATACATGTATTGAAATTGTTGACTGGTGTATTTTCTGAAGTGATATGAACCTACCTGTTGGGCATGTCATTTAAACCCCTAAAAACATGAGAGATGAAAAAAATAACTTCAGAGAAGGCAGGTCCCGTGAAGTGTTTGGAATTCCCAAGAAATGCCCTTGAAAAAGCTGAATTTTTTTTCATGGGTTTTCAAATCCTGCCTCTTGACCAACCAAGTTATTATTGGAGATGTTGTTCCGCAGAATTTATTCTTGGCAATATTTTATTATTTTTTTTTGTAAATCATTAATAAACCTGCTTTGAATTGAACTGACAAAGTAAGCTTGGCATAAAATAAAAAAAACAAAACAAAAAAACACCAAATGGGCTAAAGCGTTTCAGTTTTTAAGAGGATAGTCCCATTGAGGGGACTTATGCTGTACGTTTTTGAGGCAAAAGTTTTAATTTTTAATCATTCACAAATATATCACTGGCAATTTGTGTCAGGTAAGGGGTTAAATGATCTCTGTCTTGTCGCTTTGCCATGGTTTCTAGCCAGGTCTGGGCTGCCTTAACAAGGAATTACCACCATTAACCCTCAGGTTCCCAGCTACAAACTGCCCTTTTCATATGGCTCTAAAAAGGTTGTTCCAAATGTATTCTTCCTTGAGAACTTAATGGGTAGGGTGCATTTATCTTGACAGTGTTTTTATGTCATTGTTGGCTGCATGTACAATTTAACCAAAATGTTGACACATACAGTACGTGGAGAGTGGATTGTAACTAAATCACCCATGGAGTGGAGTTATCACCCAAACTATAACTTTCAAATTTTGTACATATCGACAAAAAACCCGAGCAATGTTTCAGCCAATGGACCTCCGGGTTTAACCCGGAGGTCCATTGGCTGAAACTTTGCTTGTGCTTTTTATACTTTGCAACAAATTTGCAATTATTGCTTGGGTGGAATCTCCACTCTATGGGTGATTTAGTGATAATACACTCTCCACGTACTGTAGGCTGTAGTTGGGTCACCTGCTCTGGTTCAGGCAATTTATTCTAAGTCAGAATTAGGCTGTTAACTGGTGGGGTGCTAAATTATTTTTGACCATCAAATCTTGTACACATGTCTTTGCTTTGTTACAATTTATGGGAGAGTGCCTATGGGCACTCTCCTACAAATTCTAACAAGGCAAACCCTCACAGATTAAATAATATCACTTCAAAGAATAATACAAAGCACAGGCATTGAATATGAGCCTTCAGGCTGTGGTACCTGCACTTCAGAATTAAGTCCAAATATGGGCTTCCAGCACTCTACCAGTTAAGGGTGAAGTGCATAAACTATTTTAAGTGATGTATTGAGTTTTGTATTGTTTTGCCTCTGCTGATGAAAAATACCAATGGATCACTGGTTGCTCAGAGGTCCATTGGTTCATTACTGAAAGATTGCATTTCTGATTAGTTTTTTACCGAGTTTGAGAGTAATTGTTTGAGTGAGAACACCACTCTTTGGGTGTTTCTTAGGAAATCAACTTTCCACACCTTTTACCTGGAGAATTAAGAGTATTGCTTTCTGCTGGCAGTGTTTACTTGAAATCACTCACAAGTGACTTTCGGTATAAATCATAACAATTTTTGAAAGTTTGTGGCAACCAGTTTCATTGTTTGTAGTGATAGTGATACAGCACTGTGATCCCAGAAGTGGGAATTTTGATCAGATCACGATTGGGTCGTGATCCCATCAAAATTCTCTTGTCTGTTTACCTCTCCTCGTACCTCTAGAGCATATCATTGTCGAAAAACAAATGCAAGAACATTGAATCGGAAATACTATTTTGTTTTTTTCTTTTTTTTGGATTTGGTGATTGCGGTCTGGATTTCACGGTATTTTATTTATGAATTCTCGACTCACTGCTGGAAGTGTGTTGTGATTGGATTGTATGGAAGACCGCTTTTGTGATCACAGTACTGTCTATAATTTGTTTTAATGTCAGAAAGATAGGTGCTTGGATTAGGTGACACTTGTACCCAAACATGTTGGTGCATTTTAAATTTAATCAGAGCTGTATTTTAAGAATAACATCTTTTCAGGCAGCTTCACATGTATGGAAACCTATCTTGGGATAAATATTTAAACTGGTGAACTCTTTCACTCCAGAAAACTGGTGAACTCTTTCACTCCAGAAAACTGGTGAACTCTTTCACTCCAGAAAACTGGCATCACTCCTGTGGACAACAAAGAAATCTTGGGAAGCCTGAAAATAAGCCAACTGTCAAATGCAGAATGAGGTCCCCAGAGGGTGAATTTGGTAATGCTACCCTGCACAGCTGGATGCCATTCCAAGCCCCCCCCCCCTTAAGTTGGGCAGGATAACCGTGTCATATTTGAGTGCAGAGTCTCTGGCTAAAATAAGGCCAAGTGTTTTGGGCATATTTGAATTGACAGTTGTATATACAAAACAGTGGCCTGGTTGTAATCCATGTGTGGGCAGTAATGTCCACGCATGCGTTTACCAGGTAATTAAAATCATCAGCACCAAAATTTTAATTAATGAAGTACCGGGTTGTACCCGGTGCTTCATTAATTAAATTTTTGATGATTATTCCTATAATTAGTGTTTGAAATCTTATTACATCCATGAAATATTGCCCACCCATGGAAAGTGACCAGTACACAGCGGCTGTGCTGTACTGAAAACATTCAAGACAATATTGCTGAAGATGTTTATTCCAGTGCATTGTACAGGGATATATCGGACAGCATCACAATGAAAATTTGTATGGCTGAGGAGCTTGGCCAAGAATTTCAGAGCCTTCTGCACTCGTAATATCTGGTTCTACCACATTTGGACGATAAAGCTGCAGGGTAATTTAAAATTGGGAGAATGACTTCCATAAATTAGCTTACTGTCTTTATGTCCCCAAAATTTGTACAAAGTCATTGTGCCCATAGCAGCTGGAGGGAGGTTTTTCTTCCATATAAAAGAACCCTGTGACCTCCAAGAAATATTTAGCTCAAATATTCTTATTTTTCAGCTCATGGACCAGTGGTTTGTTTACTATTCACCCAAACTATGTGGCATAAATCCTAGGTGGTTGTCAACCCCTCCCCATCCCAACCCTGGGTGTGTGTCAAGTTACTGTCAACCCCTCCCCATCCCAACCCTGGGTGGGTGGCCACATTAAAAACTTTTTCGAAAATAAAAACAATCATTAGCGAGAAAGGGAGTTTACCATGTTTTCGTTTTTTAAACTGCTGCCCCTGTATACAGGAATTTGTTGCAGAGACAATTAATGATGCCACAGAGTTAGTTCTGGATATGAAAGAGTTGGACATGAATTGTCATTCCTCATATTTTGTTAGACTCTGTATTAATGTTAATGTGGTACTGTTATGCGTGCTCAGTGTGTTTGAATTCTGGAAAAAAGATCCTTTTTTCTGTTCCCAAATGAGTCAAAATTTCTATTTCCCTTGACCATTCTGCATCCTGGCAGTTAAACGATATTCTGACGCTACCTATCCCCCATGGGAACCTGGAAATTGGAGCAGTGCTTGTTTACTGTGTGTGTCTGTGTGGTAAACAATATAAGCTTTATAAGTAAAATAGGAGTCAGTAAGCACATCCTGGGGTAAAAATCCTCTGAAATGTGCAACAGGGTTCCAAACAATTGACAAAACTTGACTTTGACATCTATGTTGTCCAAGCCTGAAAAAAAACAGACTGTCATCTGCAGAATAAGGCCCCCAGAGGGTGAATTTTGTGATGCTATCTGCACAGCAAATTTACCCTCTGTGAACCTCAATCTGAATCAAGGTCTCAATCCTAAACAGAAAGAGGTAACCCAGACGATAAATTGACCTTCTGGGGACCTCATTCTGTAAATGACAGATTGCTTATTTCCAGGCTTAATGGAGGCATAGATGCAGAAAGTGAAATTAAACAGCAATAAATAAATTGCTTGTGTGTGTTTCTGTCCTTCATATGCAAACCTGAAGCTCCTGTTGCTCTCGGTTCAATAATTTTCTTTTTTTTTCTTTCAAACTGATTTAAAATTGACAGTTCTGGAATCTTTTCACAACCACATCACTGTACACCCTACGATGATGAAATGTGGTGTTACTTAAAAAAATGAACTGAAAACCCCCCAAAATCTGCATTGATCCAGCCGAGCTCACTAATTATCACTGACTATGTATTAGATGTGAGGTTTGTGCATACCTTGTAATTCATCTTGCTTCGCAAGAATCAGTTTTGATTCTTGTGAACTACTGGGCCGAGAATAAATTTTTCCCTTCAGTTCTTAATTTAGAATAGGAGAGTGCTATTTTTATACCCTTTTCAGGCTTGTGAGTGCACCCCTATTCACAATCCCTAGTGAAAAACAAATATCATACTGATATACTTACTGGAGTTTAATCCTTTAGCACCACTCCCCTGCCCCCATGTGGGAACCCCAGAAAGTGAAACGGTGTATTTTTTCACTGTTGTAAACAAGCTCTGTTTTAATGGTTCAGTGGTATCCAGTCACCAATGCTAAGGGTGGATGTCGTCTAAAGTGGGCAACATGGGAATAAACGATTGACTGAACTTTACTTCATCTCCATTTTGTGGCCGCAATTAGCCATTTTGTAGAAGTATGTGACCTTTAATACCAGTAAATAAATAAATGACCCTTACGGGCCTAGTTTTATTTTTGGGGGGTCTTAGAAGTATATGAAGAACAAATGTTCCAACATAAAGCTTTTGGTGGTCTTGTTGATGAAAGTTAAAATACCTTGGCTGTGGTTACTGTTGAAGTCTTGACTGCCTTTTTGGCAGCCAAGACTTCAACAGATACCACTGCTAAGACAAAGTGCAATCTTATTCAGAGCAAACCAACAATAAAGTTCTCCAGATATTTAACCATTTACCAAACGCAGGCGATTTCAAAATTTATTATTTTAAATATCATTTTTTAAATTTTTTCAAAAAATGTCAACAAAACCATATCATGTGACCGCTCTTTGGAACAAGCTCGACAAGCTCGTTCCAAAGTGGGGTCACATGATATGGTTTGGTTGAAAATTTTCGAAAAATATTTTTTCAGTTGCTGAATTTGAATATTACGGGGGCGGATGCGGGCGATTCGTTGGGTAGAGGGTTAAGGGCACTTTTAGAACGTAGGACGAGAAGTAAAGTTGATCATAACTGTTTTCCTTACGAGAATCGATTCTGATTCTCGCATGTATTTTAAGCCCTGTTGTGTTTGCGTGTACCATGTTCACATTGTCATTTTTATCACTCGAGTTCATTTTATAGGTGCTCATCTTATAACCAACAATATCATTCCATTGCATGGAAATATTTGTTCCATGATAGGATCCATACTGTGAAACCCCTTTATTTGTGAATGTGTGTTGTTTCGTAAAAATGACTTAAATGATTTGTTTATATATAGATTTTATTGTGATAAAATCCATTTGTTTACAGCGTTTTATCTAACCTGGCCAATGCCAAGAACCGTGTTACAGAACACTGCGCGTGACAATGAGGAGGCAGATTTCTCAGTTTTCCAGTAAATGTTCAGCCAGTTTTTCTTATAGTAATCTTGTCCCACTCCAGTGTGCATCCATTGACAGTGTTTTGCGACAAGGTTTCAATGTTTACCTGGAGAGCACTTTACCAGACTGGGATGGTTGCGTATTGAGACGTTTAACGGATTTGGGTTTAAAAAGCTAACTGCTACTAGTGCTAGTGGGAAGAACAATGCCGACAATTCGGGTCACATACAATTCTGGAAATTGGACATCAGGAATGACCAATTGACTTGATATCTAGTTTAATCAAGGTGACACTTTGCTTCTGGTAATCACACCGTGTCCAGAATCTCCCGACGGAGGCTTCACAACAGCGTTATGTGATTTACTCTCTAAAATCTTGCTAATTCAGTTACCTTCATGGGGGCTTTGCGACTCACTTTTGTGGAGTGTTTTGAAATGTGCGCGTGCGCACAACTGGTTTAACCTTTGCTTCGTATTTTTGGACCCTCCGTGTGAAGGACATTCTAATTTATTTATTTCAATGGCCAGCTGCCCACTTCTGTTGCAACATAGGCTTGTTGACAATTAATTGTTTAATTAGTAGTTATGAGAGAAACAGATCTTCATTCATAGAATAATTTAGAATTTTATTTTTTTTTCTTCCCAAACATATCTCGTAACCCAGCATGGCGAAAATGCCGTCCCTGGGATGAGTGATAGTTCTCATTTTTCTGTAAGAATTGGAACGGACAAGTCGAGGAGGAAATTAGAACATTTTCTTCAACAAGTTGATACAATTTTAAGAAACCAGTTCAGTGTATGTGCGGCTTACCCTTTACCAAACACAATGAGGGGAACTGGAATTGTTGACCCTGGGTGCAGTTTTTCCTGTGCTTCACGTGCGCCGACGAAGGTGTCCTGAAATTATAGTACAGACTCCAACAATGGCCGTTGATTCCTGTACCCCCAAACTGTACCTGCATTGTGTTCTGTATTTATTCCACGCCTAAACTTGAACTAAGTGGATGAAGTCGATTTTTTTAAAGAAAAATATCACCTTCGTTGGTCAGTTACATTCTTGCTTGATACCCTTTTGTATCGGGAGTTACTAACATCACTCAGATGCGTAACGACCAATCAGATGCGTTCTCACATACTGTTATCACTCGACGGCCGGATTTCATGCAAGACGTATACTTAGTTCATTTCCCAATGGCTGTATCATGGTGTACAGACAGAACAATCGTGGTATAATAATTTTACCTCAGTAATTGAACTTTTCTTATTCCAAAACAACGCTTACGACCCCGCCGCTTTGAATTTTTTTTTTTTTTAGCGATTTTAGCCCATACCTTAGGAAGAGTTGAGGTAAGATATGAAACCTGACCTCAAGGTTATACCTGCAAAGGAAGAGCCTGTCAGGGATGAGTGGTTTCAGGTAATAATCTAGCTTCAGTTAATTCATAAACAATATGTCGATATTTTATTTGCAATAAATAGGCCTGAAAATAAAGGGCTTGTATCGTAACCCATCGGCAGGTTACGCGATATAGTATGGTTGTAACCCATAGGATCCTCGTGGGGAATCGCGGGGAAATGAAGAAGTGCTTATTTACGGTGGCAAACAAGCTTTGTTTTACTGGTAAAATAGGACCCAGTCACCAATGTTTGGGATGGAAGTCCTCTAAAATGGACTAGTGTATAAACGACTTACTAAACTTGACTGTATCTTCATTTTGTGGTCACGGTTAGCCATTGTGCAGAAATATGCGACCCTAAACACCAATAAAGAACCCAATAAACCCATAGGAAAAAGGGTGTTGTGATGCTTGTCCGCCTTCTCTGTTTTTACTATGTCAGTCGTGCGGTTTTACGTCTTAACACCTAAATAAATATGAACATATGACGCGCGATCTCGCCGAAGCGAGATAGCACATTATTTGTTGCTGTTCATTTTAGCGGAATTGTTTTAAGGTGAAAGCAGGATGTGGTTCTATTCATATGTGCATGCAATACACAACCTTTGAGCCGAGATAGTTCCGAAAGATTGTCAAGTGTTTATGGTAGAACATGTGAGATTAGAAATTTAATAAAAAGTTATGTTGTATTAATTTGTCGTAACATGTAATTCGTTCACGTATTTTACAATTGACGTAACCCAGACGTAATCGAAACGATCGTTCAGGGGGTTATTTCCGGGTTTGAATAAATATAGAAATGAAATATCTGTCGATTAACAACTGGATGGCCTTTTAATTTTTGAAGAAATACAAAAAAATTAATAAATAAATCTGCAATATTACTATCATTTTCATTTGATAACGGCCAAATTAGTTGCCTTCCATTCTATTCCACTCATTCGTCGGTCGTTTCAGAAATAACGCATAACTGATTATAAAATTATTTTGAATAGAAATGTTTCAATTGGTTGTCGTTGCAATGGAAGTGGGTTGTGAATGTGATACCGACACATAGTTAATATTAAATTATTTTCAAATTATAATGTAACATGAGAAATGTCTTCATGGATCGTCAGTGTTTTGTTATTAAAAATACATCTACTGAAAAATTTACACGTAGGTGTCATTTTGCATTGTTGAAGTAATTTTATTGTTTACTATTGAAAATAAAAGTTCATTAAACACTATTTGCATATATTCTTCTTTCAAATACAGACCTTGTTTTGCCACGTGTAGGGTTCTCACTCACATGAAAAGTCCTGGGAATTTTGGCCCCTTTGAAAAGTGCTTGAAATTGTTTCTAGCCTTGAAAAGTGCTTGATTTTCCACCTGAAAAGTGCTTGAAATTGTTTCTAGTCTTGAAAAGTGCTTGATTTTCCACAACTTCCCTTGAAAAGTACTTAAATTCAGTTGACCCCTAACCTCAGAGGAAATAAATATTCGGATAACCCTCCCCACATACATGCGATATCACAAAATCGGCCAGGAATCACATTTATCTGATCTCTATATTGTCCCTTGAGTGCAGCAAGGCATCATCTACAATGCGTTAGCATTGCAGATCATTCCTTGTTGAACTCAAGGAATGATATATATATATATCTAGCCAGTTGGGCTTTCCAGTAATTGGGCCCCCGAGACTGACATTATTTAGCTTGCTTGGCCCAACGGGCCATGTGAGCTTTTACCATCACTTGGCGTCCGTCGTCGTCCGTAAACTTTTCACATTTTTAGTCGAGCTGTGACGAAGTCAACCTCGACTTTTAGTTTGATGAAGGGCGGGCGTAAACAATTGGTTTCCGGACGATAACTTGATAATGGTTCCACCCACGTTCATGAAGCCTCGTAGGTAGGTTGGCCTAGGTGAGAGGAAGAACCCTACTTATTTTGGACTCACTAGGTCAACGGTGAAGGTCAATGTGACCTTGAACATACTAAATCATAAACAATTGGTTTCCGGATGATAACTTGACTGTGGTTGAACCCACATTCATGAAACTTCATATGTTGGTTGGCCTTCGTGAGAGGAAGAACCCTATTTATTTTGGTCCCGGTAGGCCAAAGGTCAAGGTCACAGTGACTCTGAACATAGTAAACCAAAAACAATTAGTTTCCGAATGATAACTTTATAACGGTTCGACTTAAGTTCATGAAACCTTACAGGTAGGTTGGCATCAGTTAGAGGAAGAACCCTGTTTATTTTGGACTCGCCACGTGAAAGATCAAGATCACAGTGGCCTTCAACATAGTAAATCTAAACAATTGGTTTCCGGCCGATAACTTGATAATGGCTCGACCCACGTTCATGAAACTTCATAGGTTGGCATCGGTGAGAGGAAGAACCCTATTTATTTTGGACTCGCTAGGTCAAAGGTCAAGGTCACAGTGACCTTGAACATAGTAAATTGTTTCCGGATGATAACTTGACTATGGTTCAACCCACATTCATGAAACTTCATATGTAGGTTGGCCTTCTTGAGAGGAAGAACCCTATTTATTTTGGACTCACAAGGTCAAAGGTCAAGGTCACAGTGACTCTGAACACAGTAAATCAAAACAATTGGTTTCTGGATAACTTTATAATGGTTCGACTCGCTTTCATGAAACTTCATAGGTAGGTTGGCATCAGCGAGAGGAAGAACCCTATTTATTTTGTAGTCGCTGGGTGAAAGGTCAAGGTCACAGTGACCCTTCACATAGTAAATTGTAAACAACTGTTTTTCGGACGACAAGTTGACAATGATTAAACTCACTTTTGTGCTGTCAAAACTCGACATTGGATCGTTGATCCTATCGGCATTTTTATCTTCTCTGAAACTGCTGAGCCGATGTGAAACACACTTGACAGGAATGGTCCATGGGAAGTCCTCATTTTGTTCCAGTCGGATCAAAAACATGGCCACCAGAGGCATTCTTTGATTCTGATTGGTGGATTTTCAAAAATCTTTTCTGAAACAACAAGGCCAAATGTTTTGAAACTTCACATGATTGAAGACTGGGACGCCCTGTACCAACGAACCTCATTTAATGTTGATCTGGGTGCAAACATGGCTGTAATTGCGGCTTACAGTTACCATAGAAACCCTATGGGAAATCACATTTTCATCTTCTCTGGAAATACTTGGCCAGTATGAACCAAACTTGGCACAAATAATGTATGGAAAGTCCTCTGAAAACAATCATTCTGTTTTGCTCAGATGAAGGGGCATGGCAGCCAGCTGCATCCTTTGATTTTGATTAGAATAACTGAGGTATATGTAGTTCTGCCAGGTGAGCGATTACATGCGCTTTTGAGCCTCTTGTGTGGGTTGCTATGGTGTTTTAAGTTCATATAAACATATAACAGTCCTTGAAAAGTGCTTAAATTTAATATTCTGATATCGGTGGGAATCCTGAAGTCATGGTGCCATGGGATGGTGTGGGGGACTGCCCATCTAAAATAGGCTCTCCCTCCCACCCACATCCTCAGTAGGGTCCTGCGAATATTCGGTATCGATAACATACGTCTCCTTCGAGATCGACCCCGAATCAGTGTCACGATTCGATTTTTTTCGAATTTCTCGTCCTAACTTCAATTTGTTGTTACATTTGCAACAAAACTTTTCATTCATGTAGGTTCAATTCATATTGAACTGAGTAATTGACAGTGTTTATTACTTTCCAAAGTGTGATTTGCTGGGATTTCCGGGTATGATGCAATCAACAATTGTGTCATGTATCCGTGCGCGCAAACGAAGACGCTTTGCCGTGGGTGTAATGGGGACTTTATTGTTTTTTGTTTTTCTGATCCTTTTTCTAATATGAAAAGCAGACGACACTTGCAAAAACATTTTTTGAATAGCTATTATTTTCATTTTTTGTCTCAAAAACATAGGTTATGACCCCTCATTGGAACGAGCTGGACGAGCTCGTTCCAATGCGGGGTCATAACCTATATTTTAGAGACAAAAAATGAAAAAATAGTGAAAATTAAATAGCGATTTTTGAGAATAGCGCTGTCCGTTACGTAATAATTATCGCTAATAATGAAAAGTAATAAACAGAGTAATCGCTTGACTGGACTGGTTACGTGAAATAATTCATTCGAGGCGAGGGACTATATTGTAAAAAACACTCGTGCGAACTCGTGTTTGTACAACGTCCCTCACCTCATGGATTATTTCACGTAACCAGTCAAGTCAAGCGATTACACTCCATTTATTCAGCAAAAACACCAAGGACAGGCAGATTGCATGATAAACATAATAATAACAATAAACGTAAAGATAATACATAGATATATTTTGATACGAAATGATGGTATTAATTGTTGTAGTATGTCATATATAGAATTAGCCGTTACCGGCAACCACGTCATGTCTGCTGATAGAGCTTCAGCTTGAGTCGTTTAAAGAAAAGCAGGATCATATTACAGATGATGTTACACAGCCTGGGATCATCATTTTCCACCAAGAATATGAATTTTTCCTCTGCGTTCATCACAAAGAAGTTCTGATTTTCAAGCTGTAATCTGCGAAAAACGTTATTCCGGATAAACCCATATTGTGCACATTCCATCACGAAATGCAGTTCAGTTTCTACCGCTCCCGAGTCACATGATCTGCAAAATCTTTCGTCTACGGGAGTCGAAGGTTGCACATGTCTGCCCTTTGTATGGCTATTAATGTCGACAATCTCCTAATCATAAGTTGCACTCATGTCGTGCCTGGCTGCCTGCGTTGTATGGACATCGTCACTATCCAACAGTGGAATGTCACAAGTGTCAATGTATAGCAAAAGTACGATGCCTTAAAAGAATTTGAAAGATAATTTTTAAATAAAGACAGATCTATAGCGCCTAATTTCAAGAGAAGCAATAAAAATGGGAATTAATGTCCTTGCGATTGAATAAGAGTCCGGGTTTTTCTCGAAAATGTCATTCTAGTGTCAAGGCGTGTAAGACTGGGTCGTCGGCGAGACGGTGGGGATAGTCCATGCTATAGGTAAGAGCAGGTGCCTCGTCGGTGCGAAGTTATAGGCACGTTGTAATGTAAAGGGATGGGGGAGGGGGGTGGGTGTGCTCAGAGCACATATTTAGAGTAGGAACAGTCGCGGGCCAAGTTGGTGGCCATATATGAGTGTTGGATCTGAAAAGGAAGTACGAGCTCCGGGAGCTCACGAATAGACATTCATTACCTGTTATAGAAGGCAAGCAATACGCAGACAGAGTTGGCGTTTTTGCCTGTATGAACATTAGTCTGAGGTAACTAGAGGAAAACAGTTAACCCCCGAAGAAGCGGCCGTTAGAGTTATGGTGTCCAGTAAAGTGACAATACGTTAGTGAGCGTGCGACGGCAGTGAGAGGATGACATTCCGTTACATGTTCGTGAAGAGGCGACCTGAGACACTACATTGAACCGAGAAGAACAAACACCAGCAACAAGGAAGAAGCAGCCAGCGACAACAGAGAACGTGGACCCGCAAGGTGACTCAAAAACTATGTGCGTGGAGTGTGATTGAGGTTTTGTGTTTTATTCATTGGATTTCATGTAAGTCAAAATTTACTACATTTTTCTACATGCATTAAAATTGTTATTTTCAGAGAAGCCCTGTTGATAATGCTTTTTGATTTTTGATGAAAAGTAGTCACCGACCCTTCAGGATAAGAACCACCCCAACAAAAACGAAACTGGCGAGTTTGACACGGCGACACATACGTTCACACACGGATTCAGACTACACTCCATGAGTCTGGGCTGAATACGCCGCGTGAATTTATTTCCCTCAGCAGTGACCACACCCCGGTTTCCGACAGTCAGTATGCCAAAATGCAGCGAGACGGAAAGGTTTGAATTCGGGTGCGGACAAGGACATGGGAAGTGGGTAGAATTCAGAAGAACGCGAAAAAAGAAAAATAAACCCGAATAAACCCTAAAAAGGGGGCTCGGTGGCGTCGCGGTAACCGGTTCTCGCCAGATCACAGAAGTTAAGCAACGTCGAGCGCGGTTAGTAGTTGGATGGGTGACCATTTCTGCAACTGATTCGCGCTCCCGCATTGTGTCCTTGGGCAAGGCACTTTACCCCGATTGCCTGTATGGGGACACGATGACGCTGTGTACTAAGGCGTACTGCACGTCGATGGCGCGCATGTCTTCAACCAATCTAACCCAGCATGTGCCGCGGTCCAGAGTTCAGAGTTACAATGTTGGAGAGCTGACAGCTGCTCGTCGTTGCTCGCTGGTTCTCCCCGGGTACTCCGGCTTCCTCCACCCGTAAAACTGTCACCGACATGATATGACCCTGGCTGTTAAAATGTTTAACCATAATAAATAAATAAATAAATAAATAAATAAATAAACCGTAAAAAAGTCTCTGTGTTTCACACAGGCTAATGAACGAACATGAATATACACTGCCAAGGAAAGCAAGTTGCTGGGTAACCATAAGCATATTTTAACACAATTTTCCTTTGTTAATAATTTGAACCTTTGATTTCATTTCATGAGAAATTTTGTTACCCCAAGGTATTATTTCAGGCCTCACAAAGTGGGAAAACATAACTTTTGTTTGCCTATTAATCAGCTAAGAATTAGGATTTTTGTTTTGCGTCGATATTAGGCCTCAGAGACATAGCAGGAGAGTTTACATTAACTGCCATCGGTGCTGTCAAGCTATTTTATAATGTGACCTTACGTTATGTCTTTTGATATTGTCAAGAAATATTTTGATGTTATTGGAAATATAAAAGTGCTGTCGGAGCCTTTTTCAACAGATCATCAAGTGTAGCACATCAGAGCAGTGAGTAAAATTCATTAACCCTTTACCCAACGTAACGGCCAAAACCGGCCAGCGCTATTCTCAAAAATCGCCAATTAATTTTCAAAATATTTTCATTTTTTGTCTCAAAAACATAGGTTATGACCCCTCGTTGGAACGAGCTCGTCGAGCTCGTTCCAACGAGGGGTCATAACCTATGTTTTTGCGACAAAAAATGAAAAAAATTAATTATTCAAGAATTTTTTTTGCAAGTGTCGTCTGCTTTTCATGTTAGGTAAAGGGTTAAATAAACTCTGGTTTGGTATTCTGCTCTGAGAATCTTAAACATATCAGAACTACTTCACCCTTTCGCTTGTTCTTTGTGACTCAAGTTCTATTCTGTACAGGCTAGTGCTCTGTCAAGATATGGAATTGTCAACAAAGTAAAAAAATAACAGATATTTTTCTTGTAGTTAATCTGCAACCTGTTCCCCTTGGTTTCTGACCTGATGCAGTGCTGGTATCTTCAGTAGGCAGGTGTTGCAATAAAAATCCACTCTCCGCATACTACGCTGACCAAGTAAATTTTAAGAAACAATTTAACTAAACAGTAGAAAGATGGCTGTGGGCCTGCAATGAAATTTTAATTGAAACTTAAAAATCTTAACAGAATATCTGAAAATGGCGTTCTTGCAGAGAGATTCTGAGTTCCCAGGGGCGGACTGAGCCAAGAAAAGCTACTGGGAAATGCACCAAGGGAGCCTCAAACCCAGATACAATTTTGATTTTTCGATCTGAACGAACGGGGGCTCCTTGCATCTGAGCGATCAATGGCAGTCCACACAGAGGACATTTCGATAGCATTTTTGTACCATCTTCATCGATCCTTCGGCAAAAATGACTTTTCCTGGAAGGGTGGGGGGGGGGGGGGGGAGGAAGGAACGCTGTTACCTTTCATCTGAGCAATCAACGGTCGACTTGACTGCTGGTATATCGAAATGTCCTCTTTGTAGATTGCCAATGGCAGTCCACATAGAGAACGTTTCGATATACTGGCATTCTATGCCCATCAGATCCATTTCGCCTTTTGGTCATTTTCACGAAATTTAACGTGCTAACAGGTGTAGGGCTTCTTCAATTTTGGGGGCCCCAGAATTTTCCCGTTGGACCATACGTCCAGTCCGCCTATGAGGTCCAAATATTGTTTCGCCAAGTTGAAGGGGTATTTTTTGCTACAGATGGACTCCTTGATAATATCATCCAGTGTCATTCAACCACTATACCCTCCAAATAGATTGTTGAACATTCTCTTTTCGCATATTTAGCTCAACTTTGGCGAAGCCAAATTTGAGGTATTGTCATGGCCCGTCTGTCCGTCCGTCGCGCCGTACACACGGCTCGGGCTAGAGGCCGTATTTATGAACCGATCTTTACGAAACTTCTTGGGTACCTTTGTTATCACTGTGGGACGAGAACGAGTGTTTTGGGGTCCGGTCCGAAATTCAAGATGGCCGCTGGCAGCCATTTTGTACAAAATTAGGTGCAATCAGATTTTTGTGCAGAACTTCCACATGAAAGCTCTGATTTGAATAATTTTCTGTATGAATGTTTAGTACCATGGGATACATCACATATAATACGGGTTTTTTTCTCGTGCGTAAATTATGCAAATTAGACTAACTCTGATTTATTTAGTGTTACTTTCAGCACTGTAACTGCAAATGCCAATACGGCTCGGGATTGAAGCCGTATTTATGAACCGATCTTTACGAAACTTCTTGGGTACCTTTGTTATCACCGTGGGACGAGAACGAGTGTTTTGGGGTCCTGTCTGAAATTCAAGGTGGCCGCTGGCAGCCATTTTGTACAAAATTAGGTGCAATCAGATTTTTGCGCAAAACTTACATATGAAAGCGCTGATTTGAATAATTTTTTGTGTGAATGTTTAGTACTATGGGATACATCACATATAATACGGGTTTTTTTTTTCTCGTGCATAAATTATGCCAATTAGACTAACTTTGATCTATTTAATGTTACTTTCAGCACTGTAACTGCAAATGCCAATACGGCTCGGGCTAGAGGCTGTGTTTATGAACTGATATTTACGAAACTTCTTGGGTACCTTTGTTATCATCGTGGGACGAGAACGAGTGGTTTGGGATGCGGTCCAAAATTCAAGATGACCACCAGCAGCCATTTTGTACTTTAGTTAGTGCAATCAGTTTTTTTGTATGAAAGTTCTGATTTGAATAAATTTTTGTATGAATGTTTAGTAACATGGAATACTTCACATATAATACATTTTTTTTTTCTCGTGCAAAAAATTTGCAAATTAGATCAATTTTGATTTATTCAGAGCTACTTATACACAGTAAGTGCACGTCAATACGACTCGGGCTAGAGTGTATTATGAACCGATCATCACGAAACTTCTTGGGTACCGTTGTTATCACCTTGGGACGAGAACGAGTGTTTCTGGGTGCGGTCCAATATTCGAGATGGCTGCCAGTGGCCATTTTGCACCGAAATTAGGTCCAATCAGTTTTTGTACACAACTTCTATACGGCTCAGGCTAGAGGCTGGATTTATGAACCGATCTTTACAAAACTTCTTGGGTACCTTTGTTATCACCGTGGGACGAGAACGAGTGTTTTTTTTTTTTTTTTTTTTGGGGGGGGGGGGGGGGGGGGCAGTCCAAAATTCAAGATGGCCGCCAGTAGCCATTTTGTACCAAAATTAGTGCAGTCAGTTTTTTGTACAGAACTTCCACATGAAAGCTCTGATTTGAATAAATTTTTGTATGAATATTTAGTAACATGAAATACATCACATATAATACGGGTTTTTTTTCTCGTGCAGAAATTATGCAAATTAGATGAACTTTGATTTATTCAGTTCTACTTATACACTGTAAGTGCACATGTCAATACGGCTAGGGCTGGAGGCTGTATTTATGAACCGATCTTCACGAAACTTCTTGGGTACCTTTGTTATCACCTTGGGACGAGAAGGAGTGTTTTTGAGTGCGGTCCGAAATTCAAGATGGCTGCCGGCAGCCATTTTGTACCAAAATTAGTGCAATCAGTTTTTTGAACAGAACTTCTGTATGAAATTTCTGATTTGAATAAATTTTTGTATGAATGTTTAGTAACATGGAATACATCACAAATAATACGGGGTTTTTTCTCGAGCAGAAATTAAGCAAATTAGATGAACTTTGATTTATTCAGCGCTACTTATACACAGTAAGTGCACATGTCAATACGGCTTGGGCTAGAGGCTCTATTTATGAACCGATCTTCACAAAACTTCTTGGGTACCTTTGTTATTACCTTGGGACGAGAACAAGTGTTTCTGGGTGCGGTCCAAAATTCAAGATGGCAGCCAGTGGCCATTTTGTACCGAAATTAGGTCGAATCAGTTTTTTGTACACAACTTCTATACGGCTCAGGCTGGAGGCCGTATTTATGAACCGATCTTTACGAAACTTCTTGGGTACCTTTATTATCACCGTGGGACGAGAACGAGTGTTTTGGGGTGCGGTCCAAAATTCAAGATGGCCGCCAGCAGCCATTTTGTACCAACATTAGTGCGATAAGTTTTTTGTACAGAACTTCTGTATGAAAGTTCTGATTTGAATAAATTTTTGTAGGAATGTTTAGTAACATGGAATACATCACATATAATACGGGTTTTTTTTCTCGTGCAGAAATTATGCAAATTAGATGAACTTTGATTTGTTCAGTGCTACTTATACACAGTAAGTGCACATGTCAATACGGCTCGGGCTAGAGTCTGTATTTATGAACCGATCTTCACGAAACTTCTTGGGGTACCTCTGTTGTCACCTTGTGGCAGGAACGAATGTATTTGGGTGCCATGGTTATCACTGTGCTGTGAGAACAAATATTTTTGGGTTCAGTCCGACCCACTCTGGGACTCAAAGATTTCTTTTCTAGTTCAGCATCTAACTGCCCCCCACCTTTACAATACTTTACCTATATATTTGGTACAGGCTACGGTCAGCATTTATGTACAGACCGTTACAATACATTGCATGTACCTTTGCTATCAGGTCATTACCTAGATGTTTGTCATTGCTATGTCACATACTATACATGTACATGTCTTAAACAAGTTGAGCTACGGTACTCCGGGTTCCTCCACCCTAAAACTGTCATGGTCATGATTAGCCATTGTGCAGAAATATGTGACATTAAACACCAATAAATAAATAAGTAAATAATGTTTACTTTCAGATTTACTGTTTTATCGTTGCTGGAAATTCTGTAATCCTATTTTTAGATAAAAATAGTCCAGTAACCTTTCACAGTGGGGTATCCGATGTGGTGAGCATTGCAAGGGGAGACAACACTGCTTGGAGTTTGATACTTGATTTATGCGGAAAAACAATTTCCAAAACCCCTTGTGAACCCACAGAAGCTAAAAGTATAATTTTTTTTCTTCAGATGCACATATTTTGAATTCCAACTGTATGGAACAGAGAACTGTTATTTGGTAGGAAATATCCTCGGGACAAGTTGAAGTCATTTGGTCGAAAGCTGGAATATTGAGTCGGCACTTTTTGGATTCTTATATACACTGTCTAATAATAATAATACTTTATTGCACAACCCCAAAATAAGAAGTGGTATGGCACTACAAACTATACAAATAAAGCAAAGTAAACCGACACAATTCAATATTCATGAACAGTATGCTTCATGATGCCCAGACCTGTTACACAGGTAACATGGATGCAAAAAGAATGTAGCTCTTTACTAATTAAATACTCAGATATTATGTCAAAGTGAAGTCTATGTGAAAAATTCTAACCCCGTGCAGTATGAGGACTATTCTATTAAAATCTCTTCTTCAGATCCACGAGTCACGATCTTTCCATCTTTGGTATATAGCAAATAATATCCTGATTGGGGCGAGATTCAAGTTTGTACAAACAGACATCGTCCCCTGAGTTCCAATGCGTTCTAGGTGCCAGCATGCACATAGAACACATTGGAACTCAGGGCACGAACTGAAGGAGAAACTTTTCATATTAGATATTCAGCATCCTCAGGATGCAAGGGCGTGTGAGAGATGGTATCAAAATCAGGCAGAAACCGTTACATATTTCCAGGGGTAGGGAGATTTTGGGGCAGATTCAAGTTTGTTCAAATCAAGACCCTAGGTTCATAATTGGGGTGAAGTGATTAACAGACGGACACTTTATAAGATAGCTAATAAGTGGAAGGTGGAGCGCGGAGGCTGAAGAGTAGACTGTTGGACTTCTAAGCTAGAGGTCCCGAGTTCGATCCTCGTCCGGGACGACCCGCGTTGTGTCCTTGGGCAAGGCACCTTACCCCGGTTGCCTATACATGGCACGATGAAAGTGGGTTGAAAAAGAAATGTACAGATGAAATATGTGGGGTCAGCCACTTCGTTCCGACAACTAACTACAACTGTCGTCTGCTTTGTTGTCAAACTGAAGTCGAACGATCACGTGGCTATCACCACCGGTTCGGTCGTCGGAGAATGTGGGGAACTTTCAAGTAGTCAAACAGTAGTTGGAACACGTAGGCTAGGAGGCCATTTCATGCATATGTCAACTGTAATCTCCGTGTATAATCTCTCCGTGACATGACGAAAGCATTCCGAAATGAAGTTTGATTACACTGTGTCACGGAGAGTTGAATTTTGAGCGATGAACAATACTAGGAACTATCTATCGATCGAACGGATCTCGATCATTGACATGTTGAGTTGTTCTTGAGATGCAAACTCATGAACGGCAGTAGGTAATAATTGCCGATCTACGACCACTTGTACATGTACGTGTACAACATACGCACACGATGCGTTCACCAACGTGGAATTCAGTGTTAAATCACACGCTTGTTCACAAAAACTGTACATGGTGTTGAATCCCTCCCATGTACAATTGTGACTCCTAGATCGCGCTTTTAACGTTCAAATACTCGTGGTGAACGCGTGGTGAACGTGTGGTGAACGCGCGTTTTTAAAAAAAGGGTGAAATTGTACATCTTCGCTTGTATCTTGTACGTAATTTTTCGTCGACGTTCCCATCGCAGATCAGACCATCGATCCATCGTTGGCGAACGCGAGCAAAAGCAAAAAATTCTGGGTCATCATCAAAAAACAGTTTTGGGGACTCTAGACCAGCGGTCCAGAACCCACAATTGTGTTAAGACAGATGGTCCAGAACTCTCCCTTGTTTTTGAGGCGGTGGGTTTTTCCCCATTTATGACATTATTAGGGGAATTCCCCACGGAATGTTTAAAACGCATTTTCCACTCAATTAGGTTTTGAGTGGTAAAATTTTTAATATATTCATGATAGCAATCACAGTCATCAAAAGGATTCTCTCTTAATTCGACACTCGGTGAATTGATGTGTGAATGAAAAATCTTTTGACAAATGTAAAAATTACTGTCAAAATGCGGTAAATCAGAAACCGGTTTGTCATGTACTGTTTAGACGTATTTTTTAAACTTCAATTAACACAGTCAGTTGAGATGTAAATATTTTCAGATTATTATATATTAAGACGGAAAGAGTTTTTTTTATTACTTAAAAACATAAAAAAAAATATAATTAAACATTTAATTTTGGGCGAGTATGAACGTGCTAAGAAGAGCATTCAGTCTGCTGACAGGAGCAGACGTCTTGGTGAGATGGAACTCAGACGCGAAGCCACAAAAATATTTAAACCCGTGACGGAGGGTCAAGAGCGAAGCAGGAAGGAGATAGTCGAAGAATTGAGACCCATAAAGGAGAGTTCTTTGAGAATGGGTTCGTTGCCTCCTAGTTTTGGAAATCGGTATTCCGTTCAATCTACACCGGATTACGTTCCCACGGGAATTCAAACAGATATGAGCGAGAGCGACACCGATACGGCTTCGACTATCACCACTAGTAGCGTCGCATCGTACGATGATGATGGCGGTAAGAGAGATCAGTCGTATGGAATTTATAAGGATTCTGAGGGTGGAACTTTTGTAGGTGATACGGAAGTGGAAATGGATGATGATGAATTGATCGTGGGTTCGAATAAATATAAAGTAACTGATGGTCTGCGGAGATTGCTCCTTTACGACAAGCCCGGCGATTACACGGAACAGGATTTCGACAATTACGGAGACATTCTGGTCCAGACCCACGCCATGAAGAGAAATAACGATGCCAGAGAGACGAGACCCAAAGCCAACAGAGGTTACAAGTGGACGAAAGTGGTGAAACCCATATGGGATATGAACAAGAAGTTCGTCGAATCGGTGACTGGCAAAGGGGTGAACACCACTTTTCTTCCGAGCGATTCCGACGCTCTGTCTCAGAGATTGAGTTTGTTGATGGCGAGCAGACGGGCTGGTAACACGGGATTAGATAATCAGATAGTTGCTATATCTGACGAATTGTTGAGACAGAAGGTTTTGAATAAAAACCAGTATAAAAGGCTGATGAACGAATTGAAGGATTGATGTGTATATAATAAGTAGAGAGAAACAAAACAAACAAACAAACAAAAATAAAACAGTAAATTCTTACACTAAAATAATAAAAAGTATTTAAACGGCAAAAACGATTTACCAGTGAAAAAAACAAAAATATATCATAAAAATAAAATATGTTGGTGATAAAGAACAGGGGATACGTCAGAACTTACGTTCAAGGCGGTTCTGGCATCGTCGATTCTATAATGCGAGCGTTCACGAGCAATGCGGGTAGAAAACTCGCATCGACCGCGTTTGAGGTCGGTAAGAAGACAGCTTTGGATGCTGGTAAGAAAGCTGCTTCCGAAGCCAGTGGTAGGATAGCTTCTGTGGCTGGCAAGAGGGCAGCCGATGCATTGATCGACAAGTTGATCAGTCCGCCGGCGAAGCGAGCTGCGTTAGAGCGAACGCCGAAAAGTTGTAAAGATTTTAAGGATGCCGTGATGCCCATACAAGATTTAGCCAAAATGACGAGTGGATCCGGATTGAAGAGAACTCGCGATGGTGCAATATAAATAAATAATAATAACATTAAAAAAACAGAGTTTGAAAAACATAAAAAAAAATTTGTGTTTGAAAAGAATCTAAAATAACAAACAAACAAAAATAAAACAAAGATGAACATTAAACATATGTCTTGGAACGACGCCGCGACCAAGAGGTCAAATAACGAGTTCTTTCCCAAGAGCATAAGAGGCTTGATAGTGGGAAAATCGAATTGTGGAAAGACCAATCTGTTGATGAATCTGTTGTCCCGACCCGACTGGTTGGATTACGACAGATTGTTCGTGTTTGGCAAGAGCTTGTTTCAACCCGAATACAGATTGCTTCGAGAGTGCATGGATTGTAAATTGCCCAAGGACGTCATAGCCAGAATCTTTGACAGTAGGGAGGAATTCGACAAGAGTGGAGCTCCACTCTCGACCATTTTGGACGGCGCGGTGACGGAGCTGACGAAGAGAAATGCATCTTCGAACGTCGAGTGTCGATTTTATGAGAACGCTAGCGACATTCCGGATCCTAGAGAACTGAAATCGGAAGATAAGAATCTCATGATTTTCGATGATCTGCTTTTGGAGAGACAGAACCGATGCGAATCGTATTACGTTAGGGGTCGACACAGCAACGTGGACTGTTTCTACCTGTCGCAGAATTATTTTCGATTGCCCAGACAGACGATAAGGGAGAACGCTAATTTTCTATGTCTCTTTCGCCAAGATCTCAAGAATCTCAATAACATCTACGGTGATCACGTCGCAAATGACATGAGCGCTGCGGAATTCAGGAGATTCTGCAAGAGGGTTTGGGATGGTGGACTTTACAATTTCGTCGTGATCGATTTGACAAGCGAATTTAATCGCGGAAAATATCGGTGCGGATTCGACAAGTTTTATGTTTCCGATGATAATAATAAGATAGAGCGTGAAAATAAAAAAAGATTGGAAAAATAATAAATCTTCAAATAATTAGTTTTGAATAAAAAAAATAAAATAAAATTAAATATAATGTTCGAACATGGAGAATTGTTAGAACGGATAGCCGAGAATACGGCTGCGAAACAATCCATTCAAATCGTGGTGAGTGGCGATTCGACTCGATTCGCTACGAAATTCGAACCTTCCATCGAATTGAATAGAGAGAAAAGATACAAGATGGCGTTGGTGAATCTGGAGACTTAATATTCCTTTCCCAACGTCACCGAAAAGAATAACTCGTTCAAGTATTCCGACGGAACGGATTGGTTGGAGATTCGAATTCCCAAAGGGAGTTACGACATAGACGATTTGAACGATTACATTCAGACCCGAATGAAGATGGATGGAAAGGGAAGCAACAAGATCAGACTCGCTCCCAATCTTAATACCTTACAGACTATGTTGGATTTGGAAGATAATTTTCGAGTGGATTTCAACACGGACGATTCTATAGGCAAGATGTTGGGATTCGATCGAAAGATGTATCGAGGCCACGCGGCATCTGAAAATACGGTCGACATTCTTGCTGTCAATAGCATTCTGGTGAACGTGGACGTGATTGCTGGAAGCTACGTGAATGGTAGCGCTCAACCGACGATCTATTCCTTCTTTCCAAACGTGTCGCCGGGTTATAAGATCGTGGAGCGACCTCGAAATTTAGTTTATCTACCAGTGATTTTAGACACGTATAGTCTCAAAACCACGTTGACGGATCAAAATGGTGAACTGTTAGATCTTCGCGGAGAGAGAGTGACGATACGATTTCACATAAGAGAAATATAAAAGCAAAAAAAAAAAAAAAATATATATATAGATAACAAAAATAAAATAAACGGCAATATTAATTTTTATAAAATTATTTTAATATAATTATTAAACAAGAAACAATTGAAGTAAATATATTTAAAAAAAAACAAAAAAAACAGAATTATGACAGAATACGTGGTTAAAAACGTGAACATATCCGCAGGACAGAGGAATAAACTTAAGAGAGCGTTAACAACTCGAGGCGAGGCGGTGAGATTCAAATTCATTCACGAAGATCTGACGAGAGGCGGTCAGGATTCGATCGCCTGGACCAGAAGTCAAATCAAAAGGATGGAGAAAGTGATTCGCGATGGAAGAGGGTTGACGGTGAGAATGAGTCCCGCTCAATTGAGATACAATTTGAGAATGAAAGGTGGTTTCCTACCGCTATTGGCAGGAATAGCCGCAAAAGCATTACCCTTCGCCGCAAAGGCGCTACCCTTTCTCGGAAAGACTCTCAGCATGGGAGCTCTCACGGGACTCGCTAGTTCGGCAGTTGAGAAATTAATGGGTGGCAGCGGACTGTCTTTGAAGAAGGGAGGAGCCGTGTGTCGCGTCCACGTAGACGACAGCGGTAAAGGATTGTATCTAGAACCCATTAGAGGTGGCAACTCTCTGAGAGGAAACGGTCTCTATCTGAAGAGTGGCCGGAACGTCAAGCGACTCGGCAAGGGTTTGTTGCTCGGTGAGAATTCGCCATTTAAGAACATACCGATTTTGAATATGTTATTATAATATAAAATTATATAAAATATATAAAATCATAGAAAGTATAAAATAATATATTTAAAATGGATAAAAAGGTGGAGAAACAAATTTATCACCTGGATGAAAAGGTGGAGAAACAATTTGACGATAATGACGAACATTGTGAGCCAGAGAGCGAAAAAATAAAAAAAATGGTTAGACGCTAATGATGGATATCTAAGGAAAGAACTAATGAAAGAGATAGATGAAGCGCGCGATAGACGGTTGAGAATGAGATGATGCTTTCCACGGTCACCACTACCTTCTGAAGAGAATGGTAATGATGCGAGTGTTACCAAGAGATGCACAACATTCGTTCATAATTATGATTCGGATAAACAAAAATGTTACCATAAATGTATCACATCACAAAGAAAAAGAAAAAAAGAAAAAGAAGAATCAACGCTGAAATTTGAGAGAAAAGGAAACGTTATTATAATATATTATGATGATAGTGAAGAAGAAGGAAAACAAAAAAAAAAATTTCAAGACATTTCTTCATATTGCACTAAGTTAAAATTTGGGCTACCATAGCGAGCCTAAAGATGATCTTATTTTTTTTTATTTTTTTTTTTTCATTTTTCTTCGCTAAAAATCAATCACTCTATTGTTTATATTTCCAAGTCCGTTATTAGCATGTTGACACTCGTGTCTTCTCCTTTTTCGAAAACGTGTTGAATGTTTATCTTTACTCTTTTGAGTTTTTTTTACATCGGTCAACTCGCTCTCACCACCCAATTTCTTCACGAGTTTGAATGAGATGTTTGGAAATATGTAATGTCCATAGGGCAACGACAAATGGTCCTTGTCGAATTCTCTATCTTCGGTGATGACGATGTTCTGCAGATCGCTTTGGTACTCATAAATCAAATCGAGCGCGGCTTCGTCCAATTTCAAAGGCATCTTATATTTCTCGTATTTGTGCTCTAAGCCCTTCGTCTCGACCTCGTTCAATTCGATGGGATCGTGTCGTTGTAATCTATAGATTTTATGACCGAATTTCTTATACGTTTCGACTCGTTTCAATTTCAATTCGCATCTTTTAGGTGTTGTTGTCTTCATGATCGATTATTTAATATTTAAATAATAATTTGTTTAAAAAGTTTTTTTTTTTTTGCTCTTTATATATATAAAAAAGTTGTTTTTTTAATTTTTAATTTTCTTTAATGTAAAATTTTTTTAGTAAAAGTTTTTTTTTCTCTTTATATATATATATATAAAAAGTAAAATTTTTAATTTCAATCTCTCTATTGTTTATATTTCCAAGTCCGTTATTAGCAAGTTGACATTCGTCATTTTTCCACATACGAAAATGGTGTGAATGTTTATCTTTACTCTTTTGAGTTTTTTTTCATAGGCGAATGTGCTCTCACCACCCGATTTCTTCACAAGTTCGGGTGAGATTATTGGATATATGTAATCTCCATAGGACAACAATAAATCACCCCTTTCGAATTATCTGTCTTCGGGGACAATGATATTAATCAACAGTTCGCTTTGGTACTCGTAAAACAAATCGAGCGTGGCTTCATCCACTTTCAAACACATTCGATATTTGTGGTAGTAGCGCTCTAAGTCCACCATCTCGACCTCATTCAATTCGATGGGATCGTGTAGTTGTAATGTATAGATATTAAAACTGGATTTCTCATACCTTTCGTCTCGTTTCAATTTCAATTCGCATCTTTTAGGTGTTGTTGTCATGATCGATTATTTGGTTTTTTATGAATTCTTACAAATAATGTATATTTTAAATTTTGTATTAAAAAAATTGAATTTAAAATTTAACTTTTTTTTTTTTTTTCTATTATATATATATAAAAAGAGTAAAAAAGCAAAACTTTTTTTAACAAATTATTTAATACAAAATTCCAAAAAAAAAAAAAATATTCTTACAAATGAAGCAAACAGATAAAACAATGGTAAATTTAAATGAGAAAACCATACCTCAGTTAAACGAGATTTGTAAACTATTAGAAATTTCAGATTTCAGAAATCATAGAACTAAATCAAAAAAAATTGATGTCATACAAGAATATTTGCGAAACGCTAGAAAAGCAAACGAAATGTCGATAGCAACGACGTCAAAAGATGCATCGGTTGTGAAAAATAAGAAGACGACTAAACGAAAAGCCGTTGAAGAACATCAAGTTTCCAAAGAAAAGAAAAGAAAAACTAAAACGAAAAAGAGTGATGCACTTCAGATTCAAGACAAACGAGATATATCGAGCAAAATTCAATGAGCAATCGACGAAGAGAAAGGAGAAGAATATGTAACACGACTCATTGCGGAACTATTCCAATCGAAACCCGTAGAACGGGAGAGGGCAATCAAAGGCATTTTTAAAACTTTCGACGTGATTCCCTCGTTGAAGAAAGTCGATCCGAAATTGTTCATGGAACGGGTGAAGAAAGAAGTATTGGATTTGTTTCGCGAATACATGAACGTGGGATTAAAAATTAAGATGATACTCCATTGCATAATGAATAAAATCGACGTGAAGTCCGGCGAGAGCATCGTGAAAAATGTATATTTCAGATCTAACGTCGAACCCGTATTTCGAGGTTCAGATCTATCGGACGTTTTCGAAAAGATGAAAGACAAGATGTTGACGTCTCTCGCGAATTATCAACATGAAGGTAGTAATTGGATGTTCGATGAGGTGTTGAAACTCGAAATTCACATGAATAAAAACGATCCGTTGAAAGGATCTTCCTACTTGGAATTACCGTATTTCTTGACTAAGAAACACGCCGTGGTCAACGTGAGAAATAAAGATGATCAGTGTTTTAAATGGGCAGTCACCTCCGCTTTATACCCTGTCGAAATACACACCGATAGAGTTTCTCATTACAAGGAAACTTCTAAAAATCTCGATTGGACCGGAGTGACTTTTCCAACAGAGTTAAAACACATCGAACGTTTCGAGGCTCAAAATCCCACCGTAGCGGTGACCGTCCTAGGATACGACGACGAAAATCGAACGATCTATCCTCTCAGACAGATTTCGTATCGCGGAAGAGAAAAGATATTATTTTATTATTGATTTCGAATGGTGACAATCGTCATTATTGTTGGGTTAAACATCCGAGCCGATTACTGTCGAGACAAAATAATAAACATAAACATAAGATATGTTTATGTTGCAACTGCATGAACGTGTTTCACAGCGAAGACTCGGCGAAACATCAGGAATATTGCAACGAAAATCAAGGTGTCGCCGTTGAAATGCCCAAACCCAACACCATCGTGAAGTTTGAAAATCACAATAGAAGGTTAAAAGTACCATTCGTCGTGTACGCCGATTTCGAATGTTTCCCCGCGAAAATGAGTTCCTGTCAACCCAACGCTCTTCAAAGTTACGTCGAAAGATATCAAAAACACATACCTTCGGGCTATTGCATTTACGTGAAATGCGCTTTCGACTCACAACACGACATGGGTCCCTTCACCTACACGAAACAGTGCGAAGACGACGACGTGGCTGAAAGGTTCGTGGAAGAGTTAGAATCGAAAATTCAAATGTTATACGACAAATTCAAAACTCCGGCAAAAATGATCATCACGCGAGAGCAGCAGGACGAAAATAACAGAGCCACCGAATGTCACATATGCAGACAATCGTTCGACGAGAATTCTGAGGAAAATAAGAAGGTCAGAGACCACGATCATTACACGGGTCTGTATCGCGGTCCGGCTCACAGCAAGTGTAATTTAAAATATCGAGACGCCACTTTCTATCCGGTGATGTTTCACAATTTCTCAGGTTACGACAGTCATCTGTTCGTGAAAAATCTCGGCACCTCACACGAAGAATTAAATTGCATCGCGAACAGCGAAGAAAGATACATTTCCTTCACGAAATGGAAGCTCATGGAGAGGAAAAGAGTAATTGACGGTAATACGTTGAAAGAAAAAACGAAATCCATTCGTAGATGCATACGTTTCATCGACAGTTTTAAATTCATGTCGACCGCTCTGGAAAAATTAGTCGATAACATGAGCAAGGATAAATTTAAAATCACGAGCGAACATTTTGGAGAACGAGTAGACGTCATGTTGAGGAAAGGAGTCTATCCTTACCTTTACATGAACGATCTAAAGAGATTCGAAGACACCGCACTACCTTCGAAAGATGATTTTTATTCGAAATTATACGAATTCGACATTTCCAACGAGAATTACGAACACGCCAAAAACGTGTGGAAATCATTCGATATGAAAACCATGAGAGATTATCACGATCTCTATCTGAAGACTGACGTTCTACTCTTGGCAGACGTGTTCGAAAATTTTCGAGACGTCTGTTGTCAAAATTACGATCTGGATCCCGCTTGGTATTTCACCGCACCCGGTTTGGCGTGGGACGCTCTGTTGATGACCACCGAAGTCCAATTGGAATTATTATCTGACGTGGACATGTTGCTCATGTTCGAAAGGGCTGCGAGAGGTGGCGTCTCGATGATCTCCCACAGACATTCTGAAGCTAACAATCCCTACATGAAAGAAGGTTTCGATTCGAAACGGTCGACTAAATACATACAGTATTGGGACGCCAATAATCTGTACGGTTGGGCTATGAGTCATCCTTTACCGATTGGAAATTTCAAATGGGTGAAGGAACCGGAAGAGATGCAAAAATGGAGAGACTATCCTTGCATTTTAGAAGTTGATTTGAACTATCCGGAAGAATTACACGATCCACACAATGATTATCTGCTGGGTCCCGAATGAATGGAACCGAACGAAGGAGACGAGGAAAAACTCATTCCCAATTTATTTAACAAACGTAACTACGTCGTCTACAGCGAGAATTTGAAACAGTACGTCGATTACAGGATGAAATTAGTCGACATACATCGCATCATTCGATTCGACGAAGAGCCTTGGATGAAAAAATACATCGATCTCAACACGAATCTCAGAACTCGAGCCGAGAACGATTTTGAAAAAGATTTCTTCAAACTCATGAACAACTGCGTGTACGGTAAATCGATGGAAAACATCAGGAAGAGAACCGACGTTCGACTCATCACGTCTGAGAAAAGAGCTAAAACATTAGTGGTGAAACCCAATTACAAACACCGAACCATATTCAACGAAAATCTAGTGGCCGTTCACATGCAAAAGACGCACCTGAAGTTCGACAAACCGTATTATCTCGGCCCGATCATCTTAGATATCAGCAGGCGATTGATGTACGAGTTTAACTACGATTACGTCAAACGAAAATTTGGTGACAAAGCCAAACTACTGTTCACCGACACGGACAGTTTAGTTTACGAGATAGAGACGAAAGACGTCTACCGAGATATATCTCCGGACGTGGCCAAGTGGTTCGACACGAGCAATTATCCCGTCGATCAACCATCCAACATTCAATCGAACGACAACAAGAAGGTGTTGGGTAAATTTAAGGACGAGAGCGGCAGTAAACAGATCGTCGAATTCGTGGGCTTGAGACCCAAACTGTATGCTTATCGTCTAGAAGATGATGAAGAGATCAAGAAGTGCAAAGGAGTTAAAGTGTGCGTGGTGAAGAAAAACATCTCTTTCCAAGAGTATAAAGATTGTCTGTTAGGAAGTGGTCCGGTGTATAAGAATATGAAATCGATTCGAAGCGAAAATCACGACTTGTACACCGAAATAGTCAACAAGATTTCGCTGACGGCCGACGACGACAAGAGATTCGTGTTAGACGATAAAATAAGCACTTTGGCACTCGGACATTGGACTTTGGATCTAATTTTAGATGATATGAATGGGGATGATTGGATTCTAGATGCGATTGTGGATGATAAGATTCCAGATACGATTGTGGATGATAGGATTCCAGAAAATCAAGAAGAATTAGATGAACACAAAATTATAGAAATGGATAGTGACATCGAGAAAGTTAGTTTAAAAAGAAAAAGAAAAAAATAGAAAAAAAAATAACGTCATTTTTAGTAAATTATAATAAAATAAATAAAAAAAAAAAAATATATACGCATTTATGAATAAGAAAATAAAGATATCCATAGAAGGTGTCGTCTTACCCAACGAACCCCTATCCAACATCGATCTGTTGAATGCGGCAAAAGATTTGAAAATCGAAGATTTTCTAGGAGTGTTTTCCAGAGATGCCTTGCCAAAGAGAAGACCTCGACAATCGGAATGCGGAATTTTAAATCTAGACGATTCATCGGGTGAAGGCACTCACTGGGTGGCGTGGATGAAGAACGGGAAGAAGAAAAATTATTATTTCGACAGCTACGGAATCTCGCCGCCAAAAGAAATAAAGAACTATTTCAACAAATCGATGGTTCGTTACAACACGGAACAAGTGCAATCACCAGATCAAGTGTTTTGCGGTCACCTGTGTCTCTACGTTCTCAAGAGATGGTCTGAAGGAGATCGATTTCAAGACATTCTCAATGATTTACATTAGAGAGAGATTTTTTTTTTATATAGTATATATAAAGATAAAAAATTATTTTAAAAAAATTTTAATCGAATAAAAACGAAAAATAAAATAACATAGTTCATTTTTTAATAAACTGCGTTTTGAATATATTTTTTCTAAAAACAAAAAAATCCTTACAACAACATGCTAGTCGATAAATTTGTTAGAAGTGACGACGAAAAAGTCAACCCGAGATAGAAGAGGAAGACATTCGAAGTTGACGATGGTTACGACGTTGCCAACTTGGACGAACGTTACGTTCGGAGATACGAACCTCGAGAAGAACCTTTGAACATGAACGATAAGAAGCTCTACAATCTTCCTGAGCCGATAGATCTCGCAGATGCTGCGACTAAAAAATACGTCGACGGGGGAACGCCGATTTCGAACGAATCCTGCTGGATAATTACGTGGATAAAACCATGACCGACGATCTCGATCTGAAATCCAAACGTTTGGTGAACGTTGCGAATCCCATAGATCCCACCGATGCCGCAACCAAGAGATACACGGATGACACTCACGCGAGATTCAGCGAACACCTGAGAAATAGATATGTTCAGAAAATGATGCACCCGGAATTGAACGGCAATTCTAACAAGATAACGAACGTGGCCACTCCCACGAATCCCAAGGACGTGGCGACCAAACACTACGTAGATCTGTCACAGAGAAAGTCGGACAGATGAGAAATGAAATCGGATCTGAATGTGGGATTCCACAAGATATTGAATCTGTCGAAGATCGACGACACGGATGCGGACTCAACCGCGGTCAACAAGGGCTACGTAGATTCTGCCATGATACAATCGCAAGAATACCTAGAATCGCAAGTGGACGATCTCTACCTGAACAAAGAATCTGGCGGAACCATGGAGGGGGGCATCAAAATGAATGGTCACAATTTATTTGGTCTCGATCACGATCCCGAATTCGATTCCAGCGCGGTAAGCAGGAAGTACGTGGACGACAACTCGGTCTGGAGAAAGGGCGACATCATGGAAGGTAAACTAGACATGGGTGGACACGCACTCACGAATCTACCGGATCCCGTGAACATGACGGATGCCTGCACCCTGATTTTGGTGGTGGAGAAAGTCAAATATGCTAGACAATTGATCACCGTGTGGGCCGAAGAGGTCGGTGCCTTAGGGGAGGGAAAAACCGAGTGGTCTTTCGGAAATGGAGGTAGCGGATCGAAACATGGTCAGGTGGGATATCCCATGCCGCTGGGAGGTAAAATCCTTCGAATGAGTCTGGCTTCCTCGGATTTGAATAACAGAGCGGTCGTCAATCTCATGGTGAATGGTGTGGAGAGCGATAAGAGATACAGCGTCGAAAAGACTGAGAATCAACACGCGAATGTTAGCACGTTCGGCACGCCTCTCAAAGTGAACGCCGGAGACAGGATTAATTTCGTCACGAAAACCAATAATCCCGAAGCCGCCACTTCCGTGGTGAGTCTACTGATCGAACTATATCCTTTGAACAAACAGTGAACGCGTGGAAAATAATGAATTAAAAAAAAAATAATGTGTGATTATTAAAAACAAAAAAAAAAAGTAATGAGATTTAGAAAGATGTTCAATCTCTCTAGATCACATTACTTTATTTATTTTTTTTTTGTTTGTTTTTTTTGTTTTTAATAATGACTCATTACTTTTTTATTTTTTTTTTTGCTTTTTATTATTTTTTTTTCACACACTCGTCTCATCGAATGATCGACATCTTATTTCCGTCCGATTCGAATTGTAATTCTCTGTCCGACAGGACCAGGGCGAAGGCTTCGGTTTTTCTTGGCACGTTCCTATCGAATTGCATCTTGATATGAATGTCTAACACGCTACTCTTGAGTCGTTCACTCTGTTTACTGACGTCGAACACGAACATGGGATACATCGACTTGTATTCGCCGGGAGATATGTTGGGATTCATCATCAATTCGTCTAGACCGTGATACTTCTTTCTAAAATCAGCGGCGTCGCCGTACAGAGTGGAGAAATCGTTCTTGTTGAATGATGCGTTGTAATCGATTGCTGGATATCTCGTGGCGTTCAGAAACACTTGCATGTTTCTCAAATGGCAGTCATCGAACAGCGATGCATTCTTTTCCTGAGACCTGTCCCTATCGGTCTGAAATGCAACCACGATGAAACGCGGTCTCTCGGAAGCGGATTTCACCGTCAATCTCCAATCGAAGTGATTCGTGGAGAGAGGAATGCTAGCCGTGTCGCACTGTCTCATTCTAAGTCCCATGGTTAATTTACTCTTGGATTCTATGATCTTGTAGAGACGCGCTTTCTCCACGATCGAAGGCTCCACGTGCGGAACGAACCACGATATCTTGTGTAGAGTTATCTTACCCGCATCGGTCACGGTGAGTTTCACTATTGCGTCGTCGTTTCCTTTTTCGAATCAACGTCAGATTGTGTTTGAATCCGTACATGATCTTGTTGTAATCGTCCGCGAATCCGAAGATGTGTTTCAAAGGTATCCTGAACGAAAATGTTCCTTTAGGTCTGGACGTCTTGACGACGTAGTCGAATATCGTGGCGGTGCCTGCGCTAGCAGGGCCGACGGTGTCTTTCACCCACAACTGATTAAGTCCTCTGGATTTCGAAAAATCATCAGGATACGTCAAGAGTCCGAACATCGTGGTGGCCTGACCGGGATGAAAAACAGATTCTATCTCTTGTCCGGATAGCATGTATTTTATGTTACTGAATAGATGCATGATGCCATTATTTGCAAGAGTAACCGTGTCGTCGTCGGCGTAGTCGCACCCATCTTCCTTGGTGAGACGTCCCTGCACCACTATGTAACTCTCGCTAGGATGTACGAATAGATCTTGAGTTTCGACGTTGATTCTTATCTCTCCCGCATTGTTCAAACTCGTTCCGGTAACCGGTTCGTATTCGTGAACCTCATATTCTTGAATACTTTCATCTTTCACTATGCTTTGTGTTATATCTAGTATATTTGTCATTTTAAATGATTTTTAGGTTTTTTTTGTTTATTAATTAACTTGCTTTCTTTATCTAAAAAATAGTTTTTAATTATTTTTTATTATTATTTTTTTTTCTCTCTTATATATATATGTGTGTGTAAACAAGAAAATGTTAAAGAGAGTAAATAAAAAAATTTTTTGTGTTCTTCATCAAAACTTCGTCTTCTGTAATTGTTGTTCGTAAAACTTTCCGATGATCTCTTCTCCATCCAAAGCTTCGATTTTGTAAGTCACCGGATCGGTGTGAAATATTTTGATGATCACGAAAATTTCCGAGGTCCATCGAGGAGTATAACCCTTTTCGAAGTGCTTCTTATAAGCGTAGATTCTCACTCGATCGCCGACCGCAAATTTCGGCGTTCTAGACTTCTTCCTGATCTTAGATCTCTCGGGATATAGACCCGTTTTTCGTTTCGAGGATTGCTAGCTTCCGCTGGAGTCATCTTGATCGATCTGTGTCGCGTGTTGTTGTAATCTTTGACCAGACCGTTCAGAGCGTATATGTATTTCTTGGTCGAATTCGCCGTGAAGTATCTGTACATCTTCTCCTTCATCGTTCGATTCCAACGTTCCACCACGCTGGCTTTCTCTTCGTTTTTTGATCGAGTAGAGGTCTACCAATCGACGAACGTCCTTGTTGTAGAATTCCTTTCCCTTATCCACCCACAATTTACTCGGTTTTCGAGAAGACGAGTCGAACACGCTCTTCAGAGCCTCGGCGACGCAAGGTCCTGATTTATCCTTCAAAGCTCTGATCCAACCGTATTTGGAAAACACGTCGATGACCATCAATAGATATTTGACGCCCTCGTTCCACCTCGAAAACGATCTCATGTCGACCAAGTCGGCAGACCAAATGTCATCCAGACCCTTCACGAACACCCTTCTCTTTCGAAATTTACGCACTATGGGTTTGTGTAACTCCTCGGCCAATTCGCTCGTCAATAGTCGTTTCTTCTTCTTTTCAGATGCGCTTTTTTTTTTTGAACGCCCCATCCGAATCGACGTTTCGCACCGATCAGATTGCCGACCAGTGAACGTTCCATCTTCTCTCTCCTGGTCGGATTCGATATGCCTCTCAATCTCCCCAACATGTTTTTGTCACAGACGTCGTTGCGAGTCTTGGTGTCGGGATGTCCGGCGTAGCACAGATCGTGATCGTATGTGGCCGCGTCCACCCTATTCACAGGTTTGCTCCAAGATTTGGGTGTCAGATCGGCGTTGAGTCTCTTGTTCAATTTCGTTCCGGGTCCAGTGAAACTGTGACCGGGCAGATGCATTTTGAAAGGTAGATTATTGATCATTTTATTCACGATGCCTTTACCTTTGCTCGCATTCTTTTTTTTGACGAATCGAGTCTTGATAGAACCACACACGTCGCAAATTCCGCGAAGCATCTGTCTGTCGTTTTTAGTTCGCACTTCTCTAGAATTACTCGTCTCGGTAACTCTCTTACACTTTACGCAATACATTTTTTAAGAGTTATTTAAATTAATTTCGTTTTTTTATTTTATATATAAATTTAATATTTTTTTTTTTTTTTTTAAAATTCTGTTCTGATTATATATATATATATATTTTTTTTTCAATCGCTGCTCTTGAGTTCTATCATCTTACAGAATTCCTCCCTGGCCTCTTTCCTCCCCTTTTCCACAAGAGAATCCTTCATCTCTTCCTTGATGATCTGACGAGTCTTGATTCTCACGGCTTCTTTCATGGCATCGTATTTCGTTTTCTCGCTCAATATCGCGAAGTATTCTCCGTCCGATATCCTACCGTCTTTCAATGCCATAGAGATCATTTCGGATATCGTGTCGATCTTGGAGTCGGCCAAGACGCGAATCTTGTCATGTTTCCTCGCCTTCAGATATAATTTCCTACTCAAAAAGTTTCCGAGCGTGCTAAACAATCCGGCGGCGAGGGCCACTCCTTCTACGGTCAACACGATCGGAATGCCGACCGCGGTCGACAACAATCTGATGCCGGCTGCGTGTAAACCCATGGAAATCGTGATGAGTGTCGTGTCGATCGCGTTGACGAATTTCACGAAACGCGAATACTTCTTCTTGAGGGAATGACGAGAATCTCTCTCTCGAGTCAGATACAATTGGATTCTACTGATTTGATCGATGCGATACCTCTCTCCTCTGTCTCTTTCTTCTAGCGACGGCGCCGTTGGCAAAACGCCGTTCGGCTTCTCGTCCTCGTCGTCCACTAACGTCGGATACAATTTATTTCTGGTTCTCATTTTGTGTTTTTTTTCTTTCTTTCTAATATTAGATAAAAAAATTTATGTGTATTTATTTTTTTTTATTTTCTACTCTCCCTTATTTTTATATCAACGAAAAAAAAACTTAGACGTATGCTTCGTTCAGCAATAATTTCTTGATGCATCCCTTGTCTTCTAAAGTCAAACTTAAAAATCCCTCAATTTACTACGACTCTTATCCTCATTTCAGAAAAAAGGGGTGCCAAAGGCCATATGCTTTTCAAAAAAAGGGGTGCCAAAATTGGGGTGCCGGGGATATTGCCATTGATATAGGTTTTTATTATAGAGAAGGGAGATAACTCTGTACGATTAAGTACAGGTTATGGGAAATCAAGCAATCTAATTGGTTAATTAGAATTTATATAAATGATCTAGACAAATGAAACAACAAGAGTACTCGGAATAAGGTAGGAACTACTGGTATTACGTACCACCTTACCAGTAACAGGATGATACAAAGCATTTGCTGGGTTAATACTATCAACGGTTAGGATGGGATCTATAGGGGAATGTACCAACCATACTCTGCTGCCGTTCTGTATTACCAGGCATTGACCCCCACCCAGAATACCGCTCAATAATATGAAGCACCTGGTGGATCAGTAGTACCAAGGGCCAGCAAGAGGCCTACAGGGATATGTACAGCCTATGCTATACTACCGTTTTAAACTACCAAGCATTACCCCCACCCCCACAAATTCACTAGGTCTACCATAACGTACTCCATATACCAGCCATATAATAAAACAAAGCAATCGGTTGGTTAATAGTACCAAGCACTAACAGGGGCCTATAGGTGTATATACCGCCATACTATAGTACCGTTCTAAACTACCAGGCAGTACCCCTACCCACAATACCCATATGCCTAGCATTGCATACTACCTATACCAGTCATAGGATAACATAATGCATCAGGTGGATTAATAGTACTAAGGGCCAGCAAGAGACCTATAGGGATATGTACAGCCTATATAGTATCCTCAGATAAGTATCCTATAAAGGTATCCTCGATAGGTATCCTCAATAGGTATCCTCAAATAATACAATACCAGGCCATAGGTATCCTCAAATACCCATATGTGTCTATGTGATAGGGCATATTGTGTCACATTGTGACTTTTCACATAAGCACATATGACAAAAAGGGATTCTCCAGTAGGTATCCTCGATAGGTATCCTCAGATAATACAATACCAGGCCATAGGTATCCTCAAATACCCGTATGTGTCTATGTGATAGGGCATATTGTGTCACATTGTGACTTTTCACATAAGCACATATGACAAAAAGGGATTCTCCAGTAGGTATCCTCGATAGGTATCCTCAAATAATACAATACCAAGCCATAGGTATCCTCAAATACCCGTATGTGTCTATGTGATAGGGCATATTGTGTCACATTGTGACTTTTCACATAAGCACATATGACAAAAAGGGATTCTCCAGTAGGTATCCTCGATAGGTATCCTTAAATAATACAATACCAGGCCATAGGTATCCTCAAATACCCGTATGTGCCTATGTGATAGGGCATTTTGTGTCACATTGTGCCTTGTCACATAAGCACATATCGGCACATAAAGCATGTGCCTATGTGATAGGGCATATTGTGTCATATTGTGCCTTTTCACATAAGCACATATGACAAAAAAGGGATTCCATAGCCACAGGTGTTTTCAAAAAAGGGGGTGCTAAAATTGGGGTGCCATTGGATATAGGATTTTGTTGTACACAAGGGAGATAACTGTATTATGGGAAATCAAGCAATCTGATTGGTTAGTTATATAAATGAAACAACAAGAGTACTTGGAATAGGGTCAGAACTAACAAGAATAGACCAGAATTGCTAAATATAGCAATAATAAGGTAAACTGTTCCAACTAATAGGCTCTTCTACACTACTGGAGTATACTCTAGAATAAAGGAACATGGCCAGATAAACGATAACTATTGCATATATAGATAGAAGCAGAGACACTTCTGAAAAAATTCGAAATAATACAAGTTGTCGGGTTGTTTGTGGTAATTATCCAGGGACGTCGTTCCAGAAAATACTCCGATTCAATCGAACATACCCCCAAAACATACCCCTGCCCTATTGTAGGCCTTAGGTAACATAGCAATCACGTGCTACCATAGAAACCAAGATGGCAGCCTCCAGTATACAAAATAGACGACGGAAACACGTATCACCCTAACAACACGCGCTGCGCATGCGCACTGACACCACGTATCACTATGGAGATGACGTCACAACATGGCCGCTCACGCGGGTTACCATAACAACCAAACATGGCGCCACTACGTCACGTGACATGACGTCACTTCCGAGGTCATCCACCCAGGTCATCCAACCTACCCTCGAAAGGTACATACACTACTACTAACATCGCTTCAATGTGCGCCTACCTTTACTGTCACACTCGTCTCTTTTGACAACTTGGGCCAGGTGATCGTTCTCGGCTCACTTGAGCCCCTGGTTTTTTGTTTTTCTTTCCGATAGCTGTGGTAACGCGACCGATCTGCATCAAAATGTAGCCGGTTATGCACTGCACTAATCAAATTGCACCCAGAGGCGACGGAACGCATACGTGCCCCACCACTTTTTTTCCACAGACATGTTTCGCGCAGTGGTGGCGCCAAGGGTTGGTCAGGAGGGGGGGGGGGTCTAGAGCCCCCCCCCCCGTCGGAGAGGTCCCCCCCACCCCCCCCCCCCGTCGGAGATTTTTAGTCAGTCCGTCGGAGAGTCTCGTAAACCCGACTTCACGAGAAATTTCCGACAATCGAATGTAGATATCTCGTCTTGTCTGTCTCGAACCCGTGCAGCACTGGAACTTTGATAGAGAATAGTGAGTCTCACGAAATTCCTTTATGTCGTTCGTCAAACTGGCTTTATAGATGAAATATTTCCCGACCTTATTATAATATGTTTACTTTAACCCTTTACCTAAGGTAACGGCCAAAACCGGCCAGCGCTATTCTCAAAAATCGCCAATTAATTTAATTATTTTTTTCATTTTTTGTCTCAAAAACATAGGTTATGACCCCCCGTTGGAACGAGCTCGTCGAGCTCGTTCCAACGAGGGGTCATAACCTATGTTTTTGAGACAAAAATGAAAAAAAAAATAGTTATTCAAGAATTATTTTTGCAAGTGTCGTCTGCTTTTCAGGTTACATGTAGGTAAAGGGTTAAATAATCAACAAACATACTCAATTTGCTTCTATTTTGGTTCTCCAATTTATCAATTTTCACTCATTTTCCTTCGTTTGGGAGGTCAAATGTTAGAGCCCCCCTGTCGGAGAGGTCAGCCCCCCTGTCGAGAAATCCCTGACGCCACCCCTGGTTTCGCTGTTACACAATGGGTTAAAATGTGCGCATGCAAACTTGTCAATATATAAACATTCCTGTAATATGTTATTTGTAAATCCAGACAACATTTGGTCGCTTCGGCCCGTTTCTTCAGCTTCAACCATCTTTCAACCCGAAAGCTACTAGCCTTCGGATTGGAAGATGATTCAAGTTGAAGACAGTGGCGGCGCTACGGGGGGGGGGGGGGGGGGGGGCATGGGGGGATTTGTCCCCCCCCCCCAAACCATATCGCATGCATTTCCATCCACCCTCACACACAAACACATTCAGTCACTCTCTCTCTCACACACACACACCCCTCTCTTTTTTTTATTCCCAATAATTTCCCATACACACTTAGCCCAAAGCCTCAGACTAGCTGATGAACACATCCAGGCAGTAGAGATTTAAAGACTCGGATGCAGATACTTATAAGTTATAATTAAGTTATGAGCCAACAAAGGCATGTCTATCCATATCCCTTGTCTAAAAAAAATCATGGATTTCGCATTATGACAGACGGGCATTATGAGTCTCTCTCTCTCTCTCTCTCTATCTCTCTCTCTCTCTCTCTCTCTCTCTCTCTCTCTCACACACACACGCACAGACCCACCAGATGCGGATCCAGGATTTTTTGAAAGGAGGACCGCTAATTACCATCACATTTAGTCGAAACTTTGACCCAAAGTCCGCAATATAATTTTTTTGGTTTGGTACGTCCACAGGACGTACCAAACCAAAAAAGTATATTACGGACTTTGGGTCCAAGTTTGGACTACCTCATAACAAAGTAATGATATGATCCTTTACGTATTTTCCCCCCTTCATGGGAGTCTGCTCCCCTAGTTGCCCCCCCCCCCCCCCCCCCACAAAAAAATTCTGGCGCCGCCACTGGTTGAAGAAATGGGCAGGACTGTGGCCACACCGCGGCATACTCATCTAAGCGTGAGACTGTATTGTGTCATGGCACAATTACCGATATACGATTATAACTTTTCAGCCGCTGGGCCGAACCACTATTATTATTATTACTGGAGTTTAACGACACTCTCGACAGTCAGGGTCCCCTCGTGTCGGACAGTTTTACGAATAGAGGAAGCTGGCGTACCCAGAGAGAACCACAGAGCAGCGGCGAGCAACTATCAAACTCCCCAATGTGCTAACTCCGCTCAAGCAGGGTTAGAATTGGTTGAAGACAAGTGCACCATCAACGTGCATTTCCCTTTAGTACACATCGCAGTTACCTCTGGTGGGGATCGAACCGTGTCGGCTTGAACTCCAAGGTGAGACTGTGTTGTGTCATGGCACAATTACCGATATACGGTTATAACTTTTCAGCCGCTGGGCCCACTGAGGCACATCGACTTGTGCACCTCCACTTTTATCGAGCGTCAGCCCCCTCAGATAATGTCTGGAGTAAATCGACATTTTAAAGATATTTTTGGCCGAAATACTGGAAATTTGAGCTATTTGTTTTTTTGTGCATACAGGAAAAACATCGGTGATGTCTGTTCACGTTTTCCGGAACCAACGGCTATCTCATTACTGACGTGTCATTTGTCGTGCATTGACAAGTAAGCCTTTTACGCAGCAAATAACTCCTCCCCGGATAGATAAGCGACGTGTAACTGCGCAGTTCTCGTTGGAATGCAGTTTCAACGGGGTTGTGAATCAATAATATCTCTACTGTCCCAGTTAATAATTACTTCAGCAGTGTACACAGGACAAAACACGGAATTGGCTGTCACACCACGTAGTCGAGTTCTGGTACTGGAGTACTTTTTAGTACATATACATATTACTCAACTAGTGGTCGAGTGCTAAATACTTAAAATTTCCTCACAGTCTTTTCCATATTACAATTTATGGGGAGGGTGCATATCTGTCAATGGTTGCCATGGTATTTAGCCTAGGAAATTTTAAGGGGGACGTCCAACCTAACTTTGGTCAAATTTCATGTAATTTTCTCCAATGTCCACAACAGGCCAGAAAGGAATAACGAAAATAAATTATATATCAGTGTTTTTAAAATGTCGTGATAGAAAGCACTGCTTGACAGTCTGCTATGGCATAAGTAAGAGACCAGATTTTATACAATAAAATACTTTAAATTTACTGAATTGTTATATTCTGCAATCCTTCTAGTACAGGCTCTGAGAAATCGGTTTCTCATTCTTGCAAGGAACGGACAGTAAAACTAATTGTAATAATGGGTGTCTAAATTTCACAAGGACTGCCATTTTTCTTGTGTTCGTTCACCTTTTATGAAGTTCACCAAGAGTCAAATCTACACAGTTCACAGGAACAAGTATGAAGTCATGAGAGAGTGCATCAATGAAAAATGAAGAATGTCCAATGTGGCTTTTGTCAGTCTGTTGTGATCATACCCCCCCCCCCCCCCCCCCACACACACACACACAATTCTGAGCCATTTTGTATGAGATCTGTGTCAAATTGGTAAAAAATACGAGATTTATACACTAAAAGAGAAAACTACAAAACTTCCTCATTTGGTATTATCCGTGACCATTTCTGGTGTTGCATGAGCAATGACAGCTGCCAAGAGTGCCACACGCTAAAAACTAAAGTTTTAAAAACTACACTTGAAGTGCTGTATTTAACACTTACTAAGTGCCGAACTAGCACTTTGTTCAAGTGTAGATATCCCAGAACTTGACAGGTGTTACAATAATACCACTTGACAAGTGTAATGTCGAGATACTTAAAAGGAAACAACGCAGATGATTAGGATCAGGCTCGAACTCTCGAGCCTGATCCGCGTCATCTGCGTTGTGTCTTTTTAATTATGTACCCACCAAGCGCAAATCAAATTATGGACGATTCTGGAAGAACCACCAATGCCAGACACATGGGAAGTGCCATCCATTCAAGTTTCAGATGTCTGGCGATTGTAATGCCTCAGTGCTTAAAGCATTGCACTTTGAGTGTTAAGATCAAACCCAAAGAGTTAGAATGGGTTTAACACCTTGAAAGTGTCAGTTTTAACACTTTAGTTTTTAGTGTGCACGAGAATGCTCAACAACAAATGCAGAAAAACATGGTCTGAAATCTTTCGGGTGGGGGGCGAAAGTTCTTCGGGGGGAGGAGCATGCCCTGAATGCAGAATACTTACTCGTGAGATTTAAGAACATTAATAACTGACCTGCTTACCAATACTAATTTTATAGGCAGTGAATTACAGGCCTGAACAACATCGCAATTATGTTGGTTATTAAATTCATTTATCTAAAAAAACTTATGAAAAGTTATGGTCTCATTTCGGTAATTCGTGTGATTTTGTCCACTAGATGGCTTCAAGCTATTTCTGTCAACGGATTGTCAATACACATAGATTTTTGCAACATTTTGGTGCCAGTAGCGATCAAAATCGACATTGATCCATCTTACACACAATGCGTTTGTGTGAGGAAGAAATTTAAATTGACGATTGTACTAAATTTCGATACATTTGGTGAACAGAAAATTAACTTTCTGAAACGTTGGTCTTCTTTTTCGATTAGCAGACTTCACCGAGCCTTCTTTGCGTCAATATAGCTCGGCTACAGTCAAATTATTTTTCCGCAAATATATAACGTGAGCACTGCAATGAATGTTGATGTGAAGATATTTTTGTTTTCAAATATAATTTTCCAGTTTTATATTTTGCTCATCGACAACAACCAAATAATAGGAGTGCGAATCAGTGACGTATTAATACCTTGCTGAAACTTGCATAACTTTCTAAAGTTTCCGGGTTCAACATTGCTACTAAAGACTGTATCTCGCAATTATCACATTGTCAGCAGTTGTCAGTTGAATATTTTCCTATGAATTTATTGTTTGTTTTACATTTCATCGCGTCGCAGATTGGTCCATTCCGAAATTCAAGTTGGCCGCTGGCGGCCATTTTGTACAGACTTAGGTGAAATCAGATTTTTGCGCAGAACTTCCATATGAAAGCGCTGATTTGAATAATGTTTTGAATGAATGTTTAGTACCATGGGATACATCACATATAATACGGGTTTTTTTTCTCGTACGTAAATTATGCAAATTAGACTAACATTGATGTATTTAGTGTTACTTTCAGCACTGTAAGTGCAAATGCCAATACGGCTCGGGCTAGAGGCCGTATTTATAAACCGATCTTTACGAAACTTCTTGGGTACCTTTGGTATCACCGTGCGACGAGAACGAGTGTTTTTGGGTGCGGTCCGAAATTCAAGATGGCCGATGGCAGCCATTTTGTACAAAATTAGGTGCAATCAGATTTTTGCACAGAACTTCGATATGAAAGCGCTGATTTGAAAAAAATTTGTGTGTGAATGTTTAGTACCAAGGGATACATCACATATAATACGGGTTTTTTTCTAGTGCAGAAATTCTGCAAATTAGATTGACTTTGATTTTTTCAGTGCTACTGACACACAGTAAGTACACATGTCAATACGGCTCGGGCTAGAGACTGTATGTATCAAACGATCTTCACGAAACTTCTTGGGTACAGCTGTTATCACCTTGGGACGAGAACGAGTGTTTCTGAGTGCGGTCCAAAATTCAAGATGGCTGCCAGTGGCCATTTTGTACCGAAATTAGGTCTAATCAGTTTTTTGTACACAACTTCTATACGGCTCAGACAAGAGGCCGTATTTATGAACCGATCTTTACGAAACTTCTTGGGTACCTTTGTTATCACCGTGGGATGAGAACGAGTGTTTTCGGGTGTGGTCCGAAATTCAAGATGGCCACCAGCAGCCATTTTGTTCCAAAATTAGTGCAATCAGTCTTTTGTACAGAACTTCTGTATGAAAGTTCTGATTTGTATGAATGTTTAGTAAAATGGAATACATCACATATAGTACGGGCTTTTTTCTCGTGCAGAAATTATGCAAATTAGATGAATTTTGATTTATTTAGTGCTACTTATACACTGTAAGTGCACAGGTCAATACGGCTCGGGCTAGAGGCTGTATTTATCAACCGATCTTCACGAAACTTCTTGGGTACCTTTGTTATCACCTTGGGACGAGAACGAGTGTTTCTGAGTGCGGTCCAAAATTCAAGATGGCTGACAGTGGGCATTTCGTACCGAAATTAGGTCCAATCAGTTTTTTGTCACAACTTCTATACAGCTCGTATTTATGAACTGATCTTCACGAAACTTCTTGGGTTCCTTTGTTTTCACCTTGGGGCAGGAATGAGTGTGTTTTAGGGTGCCTTTGTTATCACTGTGCTATAAGAACAAATATTTTGGGGTTCAGTCAGACCCACTCTGGCACTCAAAGATTTCTTTTCTAGTTTAGCATCTGACTGCCACCCACCTTTACAATACTTTACCTATACATTTGTTACAGGCTACGGTCAGTATTTATGTACAGACCGTTACAATACTTTATATGTACCTTTGTTATCGGGTCATTACCTAGATATTTGTCATTGCTGGGTCACATACTATACATGTACATGTCTTGACAATTTGAGCTACAGTGTCATTGACACTTTCATTGTTATTCTTGTCGGTTATTTGTGCGACTGGCATTTTTTTGTCATCAAAAGCAAAAAAAAATTTTGGGGGGTTGAAAAAAGTTGATACATTCTGGTTTTGTGTACTTTTGTCTTTATTTTGTTATATAATATATCGCTATTCACCGCTTTAATTCATATTTAGGGCATTGCTGAAATTTAAAAAAAAAATGTCTAAAGTTTTGTTGGACGACCCCTTAAGAGAGGAAAATATCATGCAAGTTTACTTTTGGTATTTCTACATTTTCGGCTAGTAATCACAGGGTATAAACCGTTTTAACCTATAGCCGGAAGTGGAGATAAGCGAGGCGAGAGATTTCTATTTTTATCTCAAAGTTTCAGTCGCAGCGTATCAAAGATCACCGAAAACAAGATTTTTTTAATAAAAGGAATGACCGAAGAATGCAAAATCAGTAAGTATGTTATATAAAACAATATTTAACAATGAAACGACACAACTTAATGGAATAATCGACTCTTGTAGTATGAAAAAACACCTGCTGATTATCTCAGAAAATGAATTTCTCGGGCAAATTTCTCCTTCAAATATCGTTTTTCACATGTTCGCACAAATGTAACATGTTAAAATCATAGATCGACAGATTCGGCGTTTAATTCCACACCAGAAACTATCAACCATAACAACGAAGGAGGTTCGGTGCTACTGAAACTGTTCAAAATATAATGTCACCTTATCGATTTTTTTATACGCCCAGTTGGTAAAATCGTTGATCGGGAGTTGGTGATAATTATACGTCCAGTTGAGATTATTCGATTTCCCATATGATCGTTCCAATGCCCATATTTGTGCATGCACGAAGGTCTAATCAGTTAACAAACCATATGAACAGACTCGAATGCACAACGTTGACGTCACACCTTTCAACTGAAACACTACTGACAGAACCACCGAACCTGCAACCACGGGAGAGGGGGCGAGAGGACCGCTCCTCCCCCCGAAGAACTTTCGCCCCCCACCCGAAAGATTTCAGACCATGTTTTTCAATCGGCATTCATTTTTTTAATTTAACTGTGCATTAGGGTAAATTAGTTCAGTTACAACTGTAACATTTCATTTTGCCTTGGCTCTAATTCCTTCACACCTGTAATTAACATATCCATAATCACTTGTCTATGAAGGTAATCCCATTGTTATTTGTGAGCTGTTTATTCATCACACATACATTCACACAGCTTTGTCAGGGAATTATTTTTCCAATTGGGGGTATTTGGGGTTTGTTTCATTCTTTTCAAGGACCTTTTTAAAAAATTTTTGTTTACCGTTTTTGACCGTGGTCGTTTTTACTTCATAACGATCATTTAGTGTCTATGTTTTGCCTGGTTTTTTTTAATTATTTGTTTCTATTTATTTTATTTTATGTTGTTGAAGTGTGTGTTTGTGGGGGGGGGGGGGGGGGGGCGACAGTCGAATGGGAAGAAAATGTTTTCACTTCAGATAACGGCGTGTTATAACAATACGCCAATCCTCTGTTAATTGAAACCAGTTTGCCTGACAGCATGCTGAGCTAGCAGTTTCTTCGACAATAATCCCTAACCCGACCCCACCTCACCCTCTCGCGCTCTCTCATTTTCACTCTCATTTTGGCAACAGTCTTTTGTGTCCAATAACTGTCGAACAAACATCAAATGGGCTATTTTTTAGTATTCTCTTCGAAGCAACTGCATCAATAAGTATCTGGTTTTTAACGATTCCATTTTTAGAGAAATTAGCGAAACACTATGGAATCCTACATGAAGTATACCATACCTATACTTTTGTTAATATTCAATGTTGTTCTTTGAGAACTTATTTTATCTGAAATACATACTGTTTAAACTAAACTAAAATATTTTTAGATAAGGTGTGACGTCACATGGGGTTCCCTCGATGTCGTGTTGGAACCAAACAGATCCAGGGTCGAAACAAGCTTTATACTCACCAAGCGAACCCTACCGTGTGACAAAGGCAAAAAGATGAAATAAATAGAATAATTCGCGCCTTACATAAGTATTTTATAAATTTTCATCTTATTTTCACTTAATTTACATACGTCTTCACGGAAACAGTTTCGAAACAAGACTTCGGTTACCAGTTTTCTTTTTGAAACTTGAATGCCAAACAACATTCTACATGATGTAGGATAAGCACAGCTAGGTCAACAGTAGTTGAAATTAAATTACGTTGTTGTCAATAGCAGTTCAGAGCAGGGTCAAGTTGTCAAATATACAAAGCGATCATTTCTTTCAAATTAATCGATCACATTTATTGTCCGACGATAGCCTTCAATACTATTCACATTCCCATTTCCATTTCACTCCTGCTGAAGAACAAAACACCTCTCGGATCCAAATGCTCCCAGGGACGTTTCTGGGTAGTTTAGACTCGGTGTGTGTCACAGTGAGATCCTCAAATTTCCAAACTTTCATTTCAAATTGATGACATAAAAAAGTTTCCGACATTTGTTGATCGGTTTTGAGAAGGAATTTTCTTTATAGATTTATGTACAAATTACATTATATTCGCTTGATATTTGGCCTTTTCTCCATAATTATGAGTAGACTTTGTAATTGGCGTAACAAAAGACTTCTTTTGGTACATGATACTGCTATATTGTGCGGGGCCGTCGAGAGGGGGAGGGGGGTAGTAACCCCGAGGCCCGGCGTTATTGGGGGCCATCCGATTCCCGTAATGTCTTGAAGGCGGGATACTCGTGCGTGCGGCCCCTTCACTGTACGTCACATTTAAACGAGCAGTGAAGGACTCTCACGTAAGAGAATCCTGCCTTAAGGCAATTAGAGAAAATAGGCGGGCCCCGGTGTTCCAAATTGACACTATTTTTTGTGTGCTTTTACGAAAGCGCAATCTCGATGTATTGCTAGCTTACGCAGTTACAAACTTGGAACATTATCAACATTTTAGTTCTGCGCGAAAAAGAACTAGTGGGTCATACTATAAAGAATAAATGTATTTCAACCAAGAATCACTAGTTCTATATTTGCTTAGAACTGAATGTTTCCAACTTTTGAAATTTGAACCATAAAATTTCCAACTTTAAAAAATCAGGGTCCTCATTGCCCCCCCCCCCCCCCCCCCCTTCCCCGTCGGAACGTCCCTAAGTGTTCTTCGTCTTTGCTGGCGAAGAGTAATCTCTTGCGCATCCCATTTGCTTTCATCTAGGTGAAAGGTAGTGGGATGCACAGGACACGAGGCAAAGAGGTCATCCCGCACTTTAATAGCACGGCCAAACGGAACGCACACCAGTCCTGGCACGCGTCACTAGCCAAATCGGCTTCAGAATGACAAGAACCGATCTTGCCGGTTTCTGAGAATTTCACCCAAACAGGCCGCCAACAAGGTTATTCAAACTGCTTTCCAGTTTCCTTCTTAACCCTTTTGGAAAAAATAATTTTGTACGCCATGTGTCCTGGTCATATCTTGATACACCCAAACCGGCCTCTCGACTCAGCAATTTCATTCAAACCCAGACCGGCCATTACATTATTCTATAAAATACACCTGCAACTAATATATTTTACTGATATATTTTTCCAGTTTGTCATGCCTGTGAACTGAAATTATTTACTCTCATTCAAGAACGTAACCGGGGGGGGGGGGGGGGGGTGCACCCCCCCCCACCCCAAGTTGAAATGTGGGTGACAAGTTGAAAAGAGTGGTGGATAAGTTCGCTGGTCTCTCGTGCCAGAAGTCGCGGGATCGCGGATCCCCGGCTGAGAAAAGATATAAAGATATGGAGGTATCTGAACCCTCTCTGGCAGCATCAGTTGTGGGGTTGATGATGTCACGGCGTGTCGTCCTATTGGGTGGGGAAGTAAAATGGCTGTCCTCTGTACGGAGAGAGACAGACTCCACACAGGCTAAAGATCCAGTCGTAGAACACAACAAATTGGAATTCTCTGCTCCTTTCGTTATCAGACTCGCTTCTAAATTTATTCGTTTGGTTATTTTCTTCGTTTGCGTTTTGTTTTACACTGACCTCTAACATGCAATTTTAAAAATGTAGTTTACATGTATACATATTTTTTCTTTGTTTATAGTAATACGATAACACACTGGAAAGGCGTTCATTTGAATCAGTTCCACATATTTATTTTTTAAAATAGAGTATAGTTGATTATTCAGGAGCGAAGGAAGGTAAAAATATTGGGGGTGGGGGTGGGGCTATCAGAGCTAATCCCAAGGGGACCACTATGTATGCTCACCGTGTGCTGTGCAACAGCATCCGAGCCGCACAGTGGTTAGGTGGTGTGTGTGTGCGTGTGTGTGTGTGGGGGGGGGGGGGGGGGAGGGGTAGCACGAGAGGCGGTATCGCCGTATATCGCATTCTCGGTGGTGAGGGTCTGCGGGCTTTCTCTGGGATATTTTGAAAAATGAGGGCCAAAACTCACATTATTATTAGATTCGCTTCTAAATTCATTCGATTGGTTTACCCATTCGTTTGTGTTTTTTTTTTCTTTCTTTGGGAGTATGTATTCCCTCTAGGTCATGCTAGCATGCCCAACACTCTGTAAAAGTGCGCACGCGCGCGCGTGTGTCGGGGGGGGGGGGGGGGGGGGTAATGCAGAAACCTTAGATACATTGCCCCTCCCCTTCCCCCACACACTTTCAAATTGCTCCCCGACGCTTGCAAAAGCTCGGGGTTTTCAAGTTTTATACAGTAGGTTTAATATATATTCCCATATATTTAGTATCCCGTTTGTATCTCATTCATAGTTTTGGGGTTTTTTTTTTTTTTTTTAATATCTCGAAGCAAATTCTCAGTTCAATACTGAGTCTTATATTCGTCGTTCTGTCATTTATACTCCACGCCGGCATTTACCGGCTCTGTAAGTGTGAAATCTTACCAATATTTCTCCATTAAAAAAACCTCAAAATATGCACTCAGGTGCAAGGAAACGAGGGTTTGGGGACCCTGAAATTCACAATTTTCCTACCCCGGGCCCAACTATGGTCAACCATTAGTAGCGAAGGCGCTGCTTCACCCCATAATAGATCAATAGCCACCCTCTTTGCGAATTTGTGGGTCTGCTATTTAGCTACATGCCTGCCCCTTCCAGAGCGTATTTAGTTGCAAAAATGGTGGGGAGGGGGGTGGGGGTGTGTAACGTCTGCTTTTACGTGGGGGATTATGTGCGGGTTGTCTCCCCCCCCCCCCTACACGGCTCTTCGCTGCCTTTCCCACTCCCACTCCGAAGATTTGTTTTGTTTTTTTGTTTTTTTTTTTGGGGGGGGGGGGGGAATTTTACGTGACAATATTCTGATGCGTCTTCATTTATATTGAATATGACATCTGGAGGTCCATTCACACTGCTGCGATGTGTCCGACGCGCCCGACCGTCCGTCCGTCCGTCGGGCTTTTAAATAGTAAAGTTTGTACAGAAGCATTCACACCGCCGCGATGCGTCAGACGCGACCGATGTGCTGGTTGTCGAGATCGTTTTGAACCCATTCCAACGATTTTCGCAGACCTTATAATTTCTGCTTTCACGACATAACGCTCGGTTGAGTTCGGATGAACTCGATGACATCTGATTTGTTTGTTTTCATTGATTGCAGTTTTTTCAAACGCGGTCGAAATTCAAAGTTATTTTTTTAACCTTTAATCATTTTGATAATTAATTCAATAATTAATTGCACGAACAACCATAAAATTTCCAAGGAGGAAGTCATTCGGGAAATCCAGAAGCATGAAGTGTCTAACAAGGCTTTGCATAACTACAAAGATATCGAATTCAAAAAGAACGTTTGGCTGGAAGTTTCAGTGAAGCTTGGAATGGAGGGCACGCTTTGTTTTGTTTTTCTTTAAAGCAAAGTCCAACCATTGTCTAGAAATAGAATTTCAAATTCACTCACATCATGAGATTATCAGCAGGACCTGTAGTGACGACAGGGTAGGGTTAATGAGGTCGAAAGTACCGAAGCGCAGGAAGGTAAAAATATTGGGGGGTGGGGGGGGGGGGGGGGGCACAAGCACAAGAAGCTATTTAAATATAGCCGTGAGTTTATGCTATACCTTTTATAGTTCACTGAAATTTACAGACCCGATGATTTAAGAACTTAACAAATTGGTGCTTGAGCCTAAAAATTCATAAAATTATAATTACGTGCTATCTATACTGCCATATGCGTACGGGAATTTTTATTTTCTGGGTGGGGTGGGGGAGGATGTGGAGCTGAGGTCCACTTCATCCGAAAGAATCCTGAGTGCCCAAAAAAATCCTGACTGCCCCCCAAAAAATTAGTTCACCCCCAAAACGTGTTTTGGAACAAATTGTGTCTGAAAGAGTCAACTTACAGTAAATAATGCGGTCCAACTTGATCTGACATTGTAACGCTATGCCATAAAACCAGTCTCATTTTCATATAGTTCACCGCCTATCGTTAGATTCTGTAATGCAGTAAAACGGGCTATTTCTCTGCGTTGAAAAAGGTAACCTGTGGTTAGCTTTTTCAACGCAATGCAATGTTGCATTCAACCCGGCTTGTGCGCGTATAGGCCTATCTTGCTTTCGGAACTTACAGGCTCCAAATTTACCAGATTCTCACATCGAAAGGGTCACCTGACAAGCATAAAAAATGTATACGACTCATCAACTGAAGATACGAGCGTATACAACTGGGCGTATAAAAAAATCGATAAGGTGACATTATATTTTGAACAGTTTTAGTAGCACCAAACCTCCTTCGTTGTTATGGTTGATAGTTTCTGGTGTGGAATTGAACGCCGAATCTGTCGATCTATGATTTTAACATGTTACATTTGTGCGAACATGTGAAAAACGATATTTGAAGGAGAAATTTGCCTGAGAAATTCATTTTCCGAGATGATCAGCAGATGTTTTTTCATACTACAAGAGTCGATTTTTCCATTAAGTTGTGTCGTTTCATTGTTAACTATTGTTTTATATAACATACTTACTGATTTTGCTTTCTTCGGTCATTCCTTTTAGTAAAAAAATCTTGTTTTCGGTGATCTTGGATACGCTGCGACTGAAACTTTGAGATAAAAATAGAAATCTCTCGCCTCGCTTATCTCCACTTCCGGCTAAAGGTTTATACGGTTTATACCCCGTGGTAATGTGTTCATGCAAATTCCAACATGTATAAAGCATATTTTCACCAACGTCAATTTTCCTATGGGCGGGTCTCTAGAAGACCCCGACCCAACGTGGGAACACCAGGAAGTGAAGCGATACGTTTTACTGTGGTAAACAAGTTTTACTTTACTGGTAAAATAGGGCCAGGTATAATGCCTGGGGTGGAAGTCCTCTAATGTGGGCAGCATATTATAATAAACAACTGACTAAACTTGAATTCATACCTATGTTCCGGTCATAATTAGGACCCTGCGAATATTCGAATGCGATCGAAACGAATACCGAATCGAATACTGCTCACTATTCGCGAATCGAATCGAAAATTTATTAGAACGATTACCGGTAGCGCTACCAGAAAAAAACATCGTGTTTTAGTCCGGAACATAACCACCATGTTGGCTCGCAATCCCTATTCCATGTACCGGTGACGGATATATCCGTCGCCGACACATGGAATAGGGAGTACGAACAACGGATAAATCCGCCGACGGCACTAAATGTGGAGTTGCGTGCGGTGGAATCCGTCTTTAAGCTGATGTGTGCCTATTTTTAAAACTCTTTCCTCCCGCCGATATCCGGTGAATTCCGCCAGAGAGAAAGATCGCAAGGATAATCGGAGATATTCGCTACCCGGTGCATGGTTCTCTCAGGGTACTCTAGCATCCTCCACCTGTAAAACTGTCCGACAGGAGGTGATCCTGGCTTTTGAAAGTGTCGTTAAACCCCAACTAAATAAACAAATAAATAAATCAATCAGTCAATCAATCAATCAAATTTGGCCTGATATAGTAACAAACTACTGACTAAACTAAATTGCATACCTATGTTGCGGTCATGATATAGCCTTTCATGCCAAAAGTGACCTTAACCCTTTACCAGACGCACACGATATGAACATTTATTATTATGTCTCCCCTTCCCATGGCATGGTTTTGTCAAACTTTTTTGCAGAATAATATTTTTTTCAACCGCTCAATTTGAAAATTACGCGGACGGATGCGGCCGATCCTTAGACAAAGGATTAAACATGATAAAAAAATAAATAATATGAGTCCCTCCGCTTCGTCAAAGACAGAGAGCAGAGACAAACATTAGCTTTTATACAGTTACAATATGCACATAAAATTGTACTGGTTGCCATCAAAGAAAAACAGTAATGAATGTAAGTTTTTGGAGCGGGTTGATAACGAATATCGAATAAGGAAATGGGAATAAGTAATGGTTGTCACATCCCTACGCTTCTGCCGACTGTTCATTTACTCTCTGCTGTTAACTGCAACATATGAGTGAATAAGGAAGAGGTGCAGGGGGTGTTCCTCCAGACAAGAGGTGGGGCTATATTGCCTTCCCTTTACATCCGAAATTCTTGTGTGCACAACTGGTCCTGCTCTTATAAACCGATTTTGATGAACATGCGCACTTGTGCGAAAAGTTTCAATCAGCCATGGTTTTGACCAAATTATATCCTCTTCAACTTAGATTTATTATAGATTTCTATAAGAGATTCTTGTGTGCAAAACCCCTCCTACATCCGTTAACCGATTTTGATGAAACTTCATGCCACTGCGGCCGTCGGGACATGCCTACCGTATGTCGTGCTAGAATCCAAACCCCCAGTTAGAAATCTAACTGATGACATCGCTCCCTCAATTGAAGGCCCTCTAGCTACGCCCCTGCTGTAACCACTAACCAGAGCCTTCATTTCAGATATATCTGTGGTGTAATATCCAGATCACGGGCAATATCAAATTCAGTTACTTTCACATCACAAAAACTATCTACAATTTTCTTCTTAAGATCTAAAATACCATTTTTAGCTCAACTTTGACGTTGTCAAATTTGAGGTTATGCCATGGCCCGTCGTCCGTCTGTCCGTCCGTCAACAATTCAATACGGCTCGGGCTAGTGGCCGTATTTATGAACTGATCTTTACGAAACTTCTTGGGTACCTTTGTTATCACTATGGGACGAGAACGAGTGTTTTTGGGTGCAGTCCGAAATCCAAGATGGCCACCAGCAGCCATTTTGTACCGAAATTCGTGCAATCAGTTTTTTGTACATAACTTCTGTATGAATGTTCTGATTTGATTACATTTTTGTGTGAATGCTTAGTACCATGGAATACATCACATATAATACGGGTTTCTTTCTCGTGCAGAAATTATGCAAATTAGATGGACTTTGATTTATTCAGTGCTACTTCTACACAGAAAGTACATATGTTAATACGGCTCGGGCTGGGGGCTGTATTTATGAACCGATCTTCACAAAACTTCTTGGGCACCTTTTTGTCACCTTGGGACGAGAACGAGTGTTTTTGGGTGCGGTCAGAAATTCAAGATGGCTGCCAGCGGGCATTTTGTACCGAAATTAGGTCCAATCAGTTTTTTGTACAGAACTTCTATATGAAGGTTCTGATCTGAATAAATTTTTGAATTAATGTTTAGTAACATGGAATACATCACATATAATACAGGTTTTTTCTCGTGCAGAAATTATGCAAATTAGATGAACTTTGATTTATTCAGTGCTACTTATACACACTAAGTGCACATATCAATACGGCTCGGGCAAGAGGCTGTATTTATGAACCGATCTTCACGCAACTTCTTGGGTACCTTTGCTATCACCTTGGGACGAGAACGAGTGTTTTGGGGTGCGGTCCGAAATTCAAGATGGCTGCCGACGGCCATATGATACTGCAATTTGGTGCAATCAGTTTTTTGTACAGAACTTCTAGGACTACGTTTGTTATCATCATGAGTGCTTTGGGGCTCGGCCAAAATTCAAAATGCCTGTTGTCAGTCAAATTTACGGGAATTCTGGGTATTACATTTATTATAAAGAACCTGTAGAGAAGATTTTTTATGTCGGTAATGTTTGTTATAAATTTATTGGGTGCCTTCGTTATCACTGTGCTATGAGAATAAATATTTTTGGGTTCAGTCAGACCCACTCGGGGACTCAAAAAGGTAGATAATTAAAAATATTTTTCAAAAACACCAGACAAAATAATGTTTCTTGAATTCATCATCCCTAGGATGTGTATATTCAAATGTGTTGAAGCCAAGTTCCTGTGTTAATATTTGCTGGTGTTTGGGGAGGGTAAACATTATTAGCACAACCCGATTTTCTATTTACAACGAGAAAAATAAAACCTCCTCACCCGTGGGAACCCTATGAGCTAAAGATAAAAAAATTTCAAATACCCATATTTTAAGAAGGACTGGACAAATATTTATTAATTAGTATGAATCAACCTTAGAATGGTTTGAATCAAACAGACCAAACCAATTGCTAAGTTTTGGCTTATGGTGCACCATACAAGGATACCCATTGTAACATTAACCCCATGAAGATTTCTTTTCTAGTTTAGCATCTAACATTACTGTCACCCATCTTTTCAATACTTTACCTATACATTTGTTACAGGCTAGGGTCAGTATTTATGTACAGACCTTTACAATTCTTTACATGTACGTTTGTTACCAGGTCATTACCTAGATGTGTGTCATTGCTGTGTCACATACAAAATACATGCACATGTTTTAACCAAGTTGAGCTACAGTGTCATTTTTCATTCGAATGATTATCTCGAGTTTATGATCAACTGATGGTACCAAAAGCAAATTAAGGGCTTCACATTTCATTTTTTCCCCATGTGAAGGTCCTATACCTACCCCCATCACCTTCAACGGGGGCATCTCTCCTGTTCTCATCGCCTCCAGTCCCAAGATAAAATGCTCTCCTTCCCGGATATAAAATTATATAAACGCAGCGAAAAGAAATGCGCTGATAAATACCAAGGTATATCTAACACCACTCATTAATCCGCATCGTACTTGTAAACTTTGCAGCTTCTTACAGGGAAATAGGTCAGATGTTTATTAGGAACGCCCACCTTTTCAGAAATTTGTCCTTTGGAATGCTACGGGATTTATATATGTACCATGTCACGCAACTTGAACTTCGTAGGTTGAAATAAAAGAAATGCGACTGCTTTTTAAGATATCATTTTGATAACTTTTCAATTCATTAACTTTATGCATGTTTTCGATAGCAGAGGAGGTGGGGGTGGGTGGGTGGGGGTGTGGTCAGTGCTATCACAAAGAGCACTCGACTCTCGAGTTAAGACCAAACGTTTACAAAGTATCGTAAATCGTGATATGACACTCACTAGTATTGACATTATATATTGCCCCTTGAATGGAACAAAGAGCCATCTCCAGTGAAAAATCACTGCAAATTACACCTTGTTAGTGGTATGTAATGTGGTTTTGAGTACACAGTTGTTTGGGTGTTGCGTATTTCCGCTGTCCATTTTGTATACTAGAGGCCGCCATCTTGCTTTCAATGGTAGCACGTGGTTGCTATGAGCCTGGAAAGCTTCTTAAAGTAGGGGGTATGTTTGGAAGGTATGTTCCTTTGCATAAGAGTAAATCTAATTACATAAATATACCCGACAATTTCCACAAATCACCAAAAACTGTCTAGAATCACTTTATGTGGTACGGAGTCCCTCAGAATCCTCCCTTTTCCAATAATATGTGTGTTCCTTTGTATAAAAGTAAATTTAATTACCCGGAATCCTCGTTTACTTCGTAGAATTACCTAAATAGACCCGACAAGTTTTACTGCTACGGATTCCTTCGGAATCCTCTGCTTCTATCTATCCTGGTCTTTTCTATAGCTTATTCCTTCCATTCCTTGGCCTCTCTGTCTATGTTATGACTTCCCCGGCCTCCCTATAAAGTATTCTGACTTACCTAGATGTGTCTGGGTGCTAGTGCACAATGTGTACACATCACATGTGGCACATAGGCACATGTAGAATATGCCGATATGTGCTTGCGTGCTAGTGCACAATGTGCGCACATCACGTGCAGCACATAGGTACATACGGGTATCGTGAGGATACCTGCGACATGGCTCCCATACAGCTCCTAGCTCCTATATGCTCCCATGTAGCTCCTAGTAGTCCTGCCATTCCGGCCACCACGACTTAAGCTATCGATCCTATGATCAGCCTCTACTGTAAATTACCATTACTATAGTCTTCTACCACCCTCTCAGACTTGAACCATTACTGCTGATTTGTACTACTACAGGCTTGCCAGCTATGTTTGACCCTGTTCCAATCTCTTTTCCAGGCGAAGTCTCCAATGGGTTCATCCAGATCGTTCCTTAATCAAAATCTGCCTCAGTCCATACAGTTGTTTGACATATATTGCTAGGGTACCTTACGTATAAGAAAACCTCTGTTGATCTACACCGACATGTGTTTGTGTACACATTACATGCAGCACACAGGCACATGCGCACAACACATGGGCACATATGATGAAAAAGGGGTCTTAGAGGTATAGTGAGAATGGGATTCCACGGAACGTGGGACTGATATTTGGTGGAATGTGCTTGGGTGATAGTACACAATGTGTCACAATGTGTACACATCGCATGCAACTCATAGGCACATTCTGGATGTGCCGACATGTGCTTGTGTGCTTATGCGCAATGTGCGCACATCACAAAGTGACTTTAGAGTTTTTGGTGATTTGGGAGAAATTGTCGAGTCTATTTGGGTAATTAGATTTACTTTTATACAAAGGAACACACCCTGCAAACATACTCCCGTTCTTTAAGATGCCTTCCTGGCCCATAGCAACCACGTGCTACCATAGTGACGTGATGTCATTTCTGGGGTCTCTAACCGGCGTGCTCCAGCTGTCTGCTCAAAACCACGCTACATACCACTCTTGTTCTACTCAAGGGATATATATAATCCAGCATATATTTCATCAGACATAGCACTGTGTCCGAGCCACTGAACTGAAAATTCGAAAGTTTTTCGGAAGTGGGCACCGACGGGAGTCGACCTCGGTTCTACGACACCCAATCTCCATGCCAAAAATGCTTCACCACAGTGCCACCATACCAATTGAGCTAACGGCAACCCCGATTTCCTTGCTAGCCCGGACCCAGAACTATGCCTAGTACATGAACGAGATAAGTAGCTGTGAACACAAAATCTATTCCTAAGAATTCTACTAGATTGCTCTGTGCCTCAGTACACATCGCCCCCGTTCCTGCTTTTGAATGAACAGTTAATTCAAGGAGGCTCAAAACCTTCCTGGTATATTTTCCAGGGTTTTTAAGGAGCCAGAGAAAAGAAATTCGGATTTTCGAGGATCTTCCAAAAACAAGGGCTACGCTTAGTTATACATAATGCAAGCTGAGTGTGTTAGTACTCAAAATTACCAATGTGTTTTTATTTAATTTCGATCTGTTAGATGCAGTTGCAAAATTAAAGATAAAACTTTTCCAGTGCGTCTTCTCAAGAGATGCATTACCTGCTGGCAAACCTCGATCGGTCTACGAATCTCGATGTCATTCTGGGCAATGAAACTACCTGGATTGCGTGGTTCAAAGCACGCGAGAAGAAATGCTGTTTCGAACACTAAGTCTTGAGACCACCCGAAGAACTGGTGAGCTATTTAAAATATCTGATCTATTACAACTTGGAAAGGATGCAGTCTAGAGACCAAGTGTTCTGCGGACATCCGTTTGGGTCCGTTCTCGAGAAATTATCACCGGGAAATCATTTTCAAGAGAATAGTGTTTTATTAATAAGAGAGAGAGAGAGAGAGCATAAATTTGAAGAGGCTGCTTTGAAAAAAAGACGACCGACACCGAAAATGTCAGTCATGGACCGATGGTTTCTACGTCACTATTCTCAACGAGAATTATCTCCAGATATATCAAGCACGGCGGGAGCCTCTGAACGTTAATTCTCACAATATACACAATCTCGAACTCGAGGATCGTAGCGATGCCGTGGCTTAAAAAATATGATGACATTGAAGTTTCGAGAAGCACTATTGGACATGAAATCCCGAGGATTCGAGTGGTGCCGTGACTAAATACTATATGCCGAGGAATCTCACAGGAATTAATTTCCAGAAGCACCTGTGAGACGAATGCGCCAAGAAGACGATGAAGTGGGACGTAGATGCGAATTCTCACATCAGTCTTCCGTCTTAACCCGCCAATCCTTGTGACGCTATCCCTAAGATTTACGTCGATACTACGAAAAGAAAGATCGATGATGTGAACATTACGCGGAGAAGAAAATAAACAGCTATTTGAACGTAAATTTCAAAAAGATCGTCAACAAAGCAAAGACCAGAGAGGATTGATGAGGATTGAGACTACACGACTGCGATCCACAAAGATTATGTCCATTCTGCTTTGACAAAATCTGAGACGCATCTGGAATCGCGAGCCAAAGACTATCTTAACAACGAATCCTAGGGAAATGTTTAAGGCGGGCATTGACATGAACGGTTTCAATCTCGCCAGTCTTTCCGACGATCCAAGTTACGGGCGTGACAACCGTTAATTATGTTATTCCCAGTTTCATGTTTGGCATTCGTTAAAATCGGTTGATAACGAATGCCGAATAAGGAACTGGGAATAAATAACATGCTGTCACGCCCCCACCCAATTTCGATTCTTGCGCCATCAGTAAAAATATGCGGAAGACACCAAACTGTGGAAATCTGGCAAACAGATGGAAGGGTTGTTGGACATGGCAGCACATAGTATCAGCAATCTACCAGAACCGATGCACTTGGCGGATGCATGCAGTTTGATTTCTGTCATGGAGAAGGTGAAATGCTGAGGGCAGTGGTAAAGTGGAAACCGGAAAAGCGGAATGGTCTTTCAGAGATGGAACTTGCAGTCCTCAGTGTGTCTCCGTTGGCTATCCCATGCCAATAGAAGGCAACAACGTTCAAACAAGTATGTGGTTGAGCGATCCCACAGGCAAAGTCCCCATCTTCACTTCGCCTTTACAAATGGAAGAGGGAGAAAGAATCAATTTCAAAACGAACGTGGCCGATTCAGAAGCCGCGAGTTCCTTCGTGTCTTTTGATGGAATTAGATGTTTTGAATAAATTATAGAATAAAAAACCCTGTGAATTCAAAACTGAAAACATCAAGAGAAACAGAATTTACCGTGATGAGAATATTCAAGCCTGTGTGAAAATGGTGAAAGCCTGAGAACTAAACTATATAGACAGAGCGTTTATGATATTTTGGGGAATAAAAATATCTTTAGAGAAATCAGAAATAGGTTTTTGTGAATAGCATTCAAAGGTTTTCATGCAAGAGTCAGATAAAAGTTTTCTTCAAGAAACGAGAAATAACTTCACAGCATTCAACATGTCTCTAAAAAAATCAGAAATGGATATTTTTGGCTACGCCCACCTTTTTTAAGTGATGAAATACATGTATGAACTTCTTGAATGCACCGGGACTCATTGAATGTGATTTCCATCTTATCCAGCAATTCTGAAATTGCACCTAATGACCCCTGAGTGACCTCAGTGGCGTTAACCATAAACTTCCACTATATTTCGACTCATTTGGTAATGATGCCAGGCCCATAGGTTTTAGGCCAGAAGCTGCTTGAGATATGTTCGTGACTCATTTTCAAAATGTTTGACCACCGCCCATTCTTGTAGTGTAAAAATACATGTATAGACTTCAGGAATGCATAAGGAGTTATAAAATGCGATTTCCAGCAATTCTGAAAAATGCGTTCCTTGACCCCTGGGCGATTTCAGAGACCTTGACCCATATACTCAACCTCCATTGAAGTTCGACACATCTGGTAATAATCCCAGGTCAAAAGGCAGGTGCGGCGGAACGATTTTCAAAGTGTGGGGGGAGAGGGGGGCTGAAAGATTTCGCACTTTGAGAGCCGTTAAAAAACGTAAGTAAAGCATATAGGTGAAGTCTATTTATCAGATTTCGTCGTAACGACCAAAGCTGATAAATAGACCTCACCTGCATGCTTTACCAGATGTTAACAGCAATTATGCTGTCTGTGGATTATCTTGTCTGGGGGTGGATTTTGTACTTGTATGTCTGTAAGATTACGATCTATTTCAGTTATCCGATTTTTTAACAGACTGTATACATTTTAGCGTTTTCTGCCACTTCCTGCAAAAAATGATCCGAAATCCATCGATACTGAACCAGTACGAGAGAAACATAGCTGGCGAAAATATGAGGGAGGCTCGGGATCCTCCCCTTGTTTCACCAGTAATTGGTTGTATTAAAATATATGCATACAAAAAAAACATGGCCCGGCAAAAAAGTGGGGGCGATGGAGGCTGATCCCCCCCCCCCAGCCCCACCCCCCGGTTCCACCGGCCCTGATAGGTCATACAGTCAGTCAATGCTTCAGATGAGCTTGACTCACTTTCAAAATGTTTGGCTCTTCCCACCTTTTTAAGTGTAAAATACATGTATAAACTTCGGGAATGCATTAGAGGGTCATAAGATGCAATTTCCAGCAATTCTGGAAAATGCACTTAATGACCCCTGGGTAATCTTGACCCACATTTTGAACCTCCATTGTATTTCGACTCATTTGGTGTTTGTTCCAGGTCCATGGGTGAGAAATGAGCGTTACCCACTACAAAATGTTTTACCTCACCTACTTTTCGAGTGGTGAAATACACTCACTCACTTTTTGAATGTAGAGAGAAATGTATGAACTTCGGAAGTGCAATAGGGGTTCATAAAATGCGATTTTCAGAAATTATAAAAAGATGAACTCGATGACTGTTGGGTGACTTTGCCCTATATTTTGAACCTCCATTGAATTCAACTCAAATGATGTTTGACCCAGGTCCATAAGGCATGGAATGCTTGAGACATGAGTGTGATCCACTTTCAAAATGTTTTGCTACGCTCAATTTGTGAAGTGACGAAATCCACCTGATCACTTTTTGAGTGTAGAAATACATGTATGAATTCCTGGCATGCATAAGGGCGTCATAACACGTGATTTCCAGCAATACCAACAATGGACTCAATCACTCCCAGGTGACTAATATTTTGAACCTCCATTGAGTTTCGACTCATTTCGTATTGATCTTTGATTCATAGGTCATACCATGCCTGAGATATGAGCATGACACACTTTCAGAGCACTAGGGCCGAAAGGGTTGGCTAATTTTCGTAGCCGCCTAACCAAGAGCTATATTCGGTTATCCGTGGCAATTATTTCACCGAATATGGGATCAAAACTATAGGAATTGGAAAGCAGTATTCTCAAACTATTCCGTAGTGTGTATACAAACGAACGTTGTCGACTACTCGACAACATTCGTTTGTATGCACACTGCGGAATAGTTTCTGTGATTACTCATTACTCAGGGAAACTGCCGATCATTAACGAAGTCTTGAATGCCAAATCGATTATTTCTCAGTCAATACAACGCGGCTTCGATGTGTAATCTATCACAAAGGAGAAGCGGCAGATTTACAAACTTTTAAACGTGGAATGACGATCACTGTCGATATTTCGGATAACCGGTAGACGGTGTTTCTAATCGGTTAGGTAGCTAACTGGTTTCAAACCGATTATCCGGTTAACCATTTCAGTACTACATAGCACCTTAGAGACACCCCGATGTTCGACGAGATTGATAAAACCTGGATGATCGAGTACGAGTATGACGCCGAAAGGAGTGGTTTCGCGCGCCAAAGGCGCGCAGGGACGATATGGGGAACAAGCCCCTTTCGACCCTCAGTGACTGTAGATGATTTTGATTGTCTGGGCGTGGCAAAGGAGGAATGGAGAAGGAAGCAGCTTATCCTCTTCTATGTTTTTTGCGGGACTTCTTCTTTGGAGGTGGTTGTGATGGAGATGAGTTTGTAGAATCTTGTGGTGGTTGTGGTGGAGATGAGTTTGTCGGATCTTGTTGCTGGTTTCTTTTGTTAATGAGTTCTTTAGCCTTCTGGAGATTTCATCCGAGCGCTTATCACCATCTTTGCACTTTGCCTGGAGCTGAGTACATTGCGCCCTCAGTTCCATTGCTTCTGTTATCAGTGCGGCCAGTGTTGGTTGGTTGGCAGAGTCTCCCTTGCCCGGGCTGTCCGGAAGCGAAGGAAGAGGGGAGTAAGGGGCGGGAGGTGGCGAAAAAGCAACTTCCAGTTCCTCCTCAATCTCCACAGGGCATTTCACATCCAACTGAATCGGCTGGGGTGCCGGTAGTTGGTTGGGTGCTCTGTGGGACTGGGAGGGGAACTGGCGGCTGCCTCCGGAACCTCCATCACCTCACTCCTCTCCTTCTTCTTTTCCAGGAAAGCTCGAAGCGTCGGGCGTCCCTACGCTTGGTTGATGGGCTCTTTTTCCTGTTCTTCTTTGGTCTCTCTTCCTTTTCAGGGCCACCTCCAGACCCCCTCAGGTGAGGACCAGTGTGAGAGGGTTTCCTCTCACAAAAGGTACTACCTCTCCCCGAGGAGGGTGGTGTATTTTTCTCTTCAATGGTGAAGTCCAAAATCAGAGGACGCTCTTGCCCGTTTCCTGGACAGTCCAGGAGATGGGACAAGAGACGCCCAGAGCTGATGTGGCTTTTTGCAATCTGGCTGGTATTTCCATAGTCAAGTTGTTCACGCTCTGGTGTCAGAAGTGTGAATGACCACGCAATACCGAAAATGGAGTCAATGACTCCCAGGTGACTAATATTTTGAACCTCCATTGAGTTTCGACTCATTTCGTATTGATCTCTGATTCATAGGTCATACCATGCCTGAAATATGAGCTTGACACACTTTCAGAGCACTAAGGCCGAAAGGGTTGGCTAATTTTCGTAACCCACTAACCAAGAGCTATATTCGGTTATCCGTGGCGATTATTTCACCGAATATGGGATCAAAACTATAGGAATTGGAAAGCAGTATTCTCAAACTATTCCGTAGTGTGTATACAAACGAACGTTGTCGACTACTCGACAACATTCGTTTGTATGCACACTGCGGAATAGTTTCTGTGATTACTCATTACTCAGGGAAACTGCCGATCATTAACGAAGTCTTGAATGCCAAATCGAATATTTCTCAGTCTATACAACGCGACTTCGATGTGTAATCTATCACAAAGGAGAAGCGGCAGATTTACAAACTTTTAAACATGGAATGACGATCACTATCGATATTTCGGATAACCGGTTGACGGTGTTTCTAATCGGTTAGGTAGCTGGCTGGTTTCAAACCGATTATCTGGTTAACCATTTCAGTACTACATAGCACCTTAGGGACACCCCGATGTTCGACGAGATTGATAAAACCTGGATGATCGAGTACGAGTATGACAAAAAGCAGCGAGATAGGTAGATCCCTGTTCAAATTGTTGTTCGGACAAGGAAGTGGGTGGAAGACAGAACACCAGGAGACAACAAGAAGGAGAAGAAGAAAGAAAATAAAATGTTACGTGGACGTACAGTATGATATCGATATTTCATGGATGGGAATCTAGCTGGTGACAATCATGTCATACGGGTATCCGGTAGCCCACATACCACCACATGCGTAATATCAGAAGGGTTCGCTCCATTGTTGATGGTGGGACGGCAAAACTATTAGTTCAAGCGCTTGTCTCAAGCAGATTAGATTATTGTAACTCTGCCATTTGGCTGTAAACAGTTTAATATTAAGAAGCTGCAACTTATTCTGAATTGTGCAGCAAGAATTATTACCAGACAACGGAAATCATGCCATATTATCCAGCTCCTCTGTCATCTACACTGGTTGCCAGTTGAAGAAAGGATAAAGTATAAGACGCTCCTTCTGACCTTCAAAGCCCTGAATGGCCTGGCTCCTGATTATCTAAGCAGTCTGATAGAAAGGTATGTACCATCTCGACGTATTCGCACCTTTGCCGGGTGGACTAAGTGACGGTAGACCATTGGGGCCCCCAGTCCAGTTCCCTGTCAGTGAGGTAGTTCGATCAGTTTATGTACAGACACAGTAAACCGTTTGTCCAGTTTTGGGTGAGTCTAGTGGTTCGGTTTGACTTGTCTTACCGAACAGAAACACCGAAAAACCACCCAGCCCGTCCAAGCAAAGAAATATCAAGAAGAATTTTTATGTAAGCGCTCAATACGCTATACATTGGGTTAATGTAAGCGTGTTCAACTTCTGGAACATCTGCTACGGATCACTTTGAACTATCCTTCAAGATCTGGCGAACATGAATTATGGGGGAGGGATGACTGTATAAACATCCTCTAACAAAAATGTGCATGAAAAGGAGATATATCCCCTTCACCGTCACTCCAGGATCTACACTTGTGCCTCTCCCAACCCGTCCGGAAAATTAGCTTGTATGCCGGAGAATCTTAGAGAAATCTTAAACTTGATCGTATCACGGAACTAAATATTTTCCCATCGGCGACCATTATAACGTTCAAGCGAAAAAAATATGATCGCATCACCTTAAATTTGGCATTCAAATATCTTTGTCAAGTTTTGCCCTTCAGACAACTTTTTCTGACCCGAAAACAGTGGGTCATGCAACAAATAAGAGAGAAAAAACTAACAGGAAGGGAAGTACCGGTCACGTGCACATATATTTTCATGGAATTCCCAACAAAAACACACCAAAAGTAAATTGTATTTTTTAGATCCAAAAGTCATCAAATCACCCTCTTTTTTATCTGGAATAACAATAATGCAAAATGTCAATAGAATGTTTCAAACGTTTATTGAAATAATATATTTTCCCAAGGCTGTTTATTTTAGAGATTGCATCATTTCCGGGTAACTCTAATTCAAATATTTAGTTCAGTGATACCAACAACATCAACCCTACTCGCACTAATGGCGGGTTAAAATGTTTGATTTGAAAATGGAAATTATAATCTAAATTTTGATTTTCGTATATGTGTAAGACAATACAGTCACAGTTATCCGTTTTTACCCTGTATATCTCACGCAAAACAACCAGTGGTGCTTTTCTGTAGAACTCGTGGGGACGCCTTAGTCTAAATGAACACGCCGTTCCCCCGACAATTTCAAGTCCTGGAATATCCATCACAGTGAGCACTTGTTTTGTCAGCCGCACTAAACCCATTTAATTGTGTGCAACTCGCGCTGCCCTACCCAGACAACTGCATCCACATCTTTTGAAGAGTTTGGGGCACTAAGTTTCAAAATTTTCTCGGATGTGGATCCACGGATACCCTTCTACGAAAGATGCACACACCTTCTCAACACCCTCACCAACGATGTGTCGCACACGACTGCGCGTTGAATGGCCATTATGAACGGCGATAACGCGCTGCGACGAGCGCCACGCGATGCGGGCTGTACCTAATCTCTTTAATTTTGGAAAGAATTGCTGCTTACTTCACAAGACGATCAGTGATACTTTAAGTCTACAACCCTCGATACTGAACATCCCAACAAATTTCACTTTGTACATGCAGTAATATATCAGGCGTCACCATTTAGTTTGCAGGGCTGAACGGGTTAAGGCTTAACCCTTTACCTAACATGAAAAGCAGACGACACTTGCAAACAAAATTCTTGAATAACTAATTTTTTTCATTTTTTGTCTCATAAACATAAGTAATGACCCCTCATTGGAACGAGCACGTTCCAAAGAGGTTTCATAGCCTATGTTTTTGAGACCAAAAAAAAAAAAAATTAAAAAATAATGAAAATTAATTGACGATTTTTGTGAATAGCGCTGGCCGGTTTTAGCCGTTACGTTGGGTAAAAGGTTAAGAGAAAAAGCACCAGGAGTCTGGGCCAGTGGCGTCGGAATTTAAAATTAAATCGGCGGCCACAAATCAAACCGGATTATTTCAAAGGCTTCACAAAAGTCCTTTATCCAACTTCACCCTTTGAACCGGAAAGACCGCTTTGTCGGTCCAGGATCGTGATACGACCTGGATTCATAAAGAAGATAGCTGCTTAGCGAATGTGTGGGGTAGGCCAATCGATATTTTCAAAGTGGAAGATACAACCAAGGTTCAAAGGGTTACCAAGTAAAAAAGACCAAGTTGCCATTCAGATTTTATTACCTTTTCAGCTTTTTCCACGAGGACAGGGCGTATGACGCCCCCTTGGATCGATCATCGAGTCTGTTGAGCTCGCTGGGTTCATTCAAGTGAGAGTTTATAAACTATGTTTTTGAGGCAAAGATGAATGTGAACATGTGTTGTTATTGCAGAAATTATCTCGCAAGAGTTCTCGGCTAATCCTGTTAGCCAAAAAGTTTTAATGATGATAATAAATTAATAAATTAATTTTGATTAGAACCACCAATGAGTAAGTTTTTATTCATCAAAAGTGTACGTGTGTGTATGGGTGGGGGGGGGGGGGGTTGGGGGGGGGGAGTGATATATGATTTGAAAAGTGCCACGCCGCTCCTGGGAGGTGTCAAAGTACTTTCGACGTTTTCAAAAGGATCCTCACGAGCGGTTTTGGCTCAGACACAAGTTATTTTGGCCATATCTGTATCTAACCTTTAATCCATGTTTCAAGTACATACCATCCCTGCTGTAAACGCCTTTGATCTCCTAATTACCATTGCGATGTGATACGTATTATTTTCACCGTTATCCATGGGCGTGACTGGACAATGCGTGACGTTTTATTGCCTTGAGCAAACATATATCTTAGCCAATAATAATTGTATCATGATGCAGGAATATGTTCTCCTAAACTGGGCCAAAAACGTCACAAGTAAACAAAGGTTCGCAACGCGATACAAGACGTTTACACACATTTTGCGGTTATGTAAATGTTGACCTTTATAGGCAAGGACAAATGCAGGAGTTTAAGACACACTTCGCAAACTGTCACTTAAATATGCCCAACCTCCCGTAATTCCGACATATTCCAGTCACCAGATGGCATGCCTGGGGGGGGGGGGGGGGGGGGGGGGGGGTGGTTATGACCTTAACTGGATTATTTTTGTTGGTCTAATTTTGTTATTCAAAATTTCTTTTATTACAAATTATATTTGCATTTGAGTGAATATGAAATACGAGCAAGAAAAATGTGTGCTTTTGCTCTGGGACCCTCATTTTTTGAAAGCCCTGATGGTGGCTTCTAGAACTCATCCAGTTAATGTGTCTCTCTGTTTGTGAGGATGTATATGTGAGGGTCGGGGTGTAGGTGAGAGTATGTGTAAGAGTGTGTCCAAATCAAAATTCCAATTCTACTTTCTCCTGACCCTTTTGGGTGTAGATTTTCAGTCTGAAAATTTATAAAATTATGTAAAACTCCAACCCTAAAAGCCAAAATACTAACAACGTCTACCGGTGCAGTTTGAATTTTCCAACTTTTCAGATTTGATTTCTTAGAATTTCGAATTCAAGGAATCTAGGGCAGGATCTGGGATGGGGTGGGTGGGAACTTAATGGTGGGGATGAGACATCTTTCTTCATTTTCTTAAAATCGCAATTGCCGACTTCAAGATATCTTCTGGTTTATATAGTGCGCATGCTGGAACGGGTGTGCGTGGCTATTTGGTTAGCGATTTGGACGTTCGATAGTTCGAACCTTACCCGCGTCATCTGCGTCCTGTCCTTGAGCAAGACGCTTTATCCTGCTGTCATAGTGGGAGGACGGTGCAGCTGTGTACTGAGGTGCAGAGCTAGTAAGTTGGAAAGTGTGGCAGTTACTCACCGCTAGTCGGTTGTTCTCTCCAGGTACTCAGGCTTAGTAGTTCCACGCTTGTGTTTACCAGGTAATGAAAATCATCAGCAGCAAAATTTCAATTAATGAAGCATCGGGTTATACCGGGTTATACAAGGTGATCCATTAATTAAATGTTTGATGATTATTCCTATAATTAGTGTTTAGAATGTAATATTATAGCGTCCTTGGAAATATTGCCACCCCGTGGAAAGTGACCACTCCTCGGTAGCTGTACTGTATTCCCCGAAAGCCCACAATAAAGGAGGCAGTTTACTCGACAGGGTGGGGGGGGGGGGAGGGGGGCTAGAGTCCCCGACAGGGGGAGAAGCTCCAGGAATCCCCTTCCCTTGGCAGCACTACTGACAGGAACGCGAGTAGCCACTAACTTAACACTTCAGCTAACACGACAAGAGGACGGTGCTCGACAAAATACTTCATGAGCAACAAACAAAAATTCAAATTTTGCCTCAAAACATACCTCATGAGTCTTCATGGGAATGGTCTCCACAATCACAAGCCATATTTTGGATGCAAAAATTGAAAAAAATAATGAAATTTGAATACTGATTTGTGTGCGTAACACTGATCGTATTTAGCCGCCACGTTAGGTGAAGGCTAGGGCCCCGCGTAACTTTGAGATTAGAATCGATTCGATTCTGTAGCGTCTAATAATTCGTTTCGCACCAATTCGAGTCGCTTTTATTCGTAATTTTACAAATCGAAATTGTTGTCTACATCATACCAAGTGTCTCCTCTTGAATTCTACTTCTGTCGTCAGTTTTCCTGTACAGGGGACATGATGGCAGAAGGAGAGTTCTAGGGGGTTCCATTTACGAAACTACTTCGATTCCGTTCTGGAATATTTCGTCTTTTTGATTGATTTGCCCAAACGGATGAGTCGACGTTGCATACAATACTTGAGTGGACACTGACAGTATTCGCTGTTGTAAGTAGGTGCAGTATCCTCAACTGGAATAGACATGAGATTCGACTCGGATACAGGGACGTGGCTAGATTGGGGGTGTAGGGTAGTGAATTTCCAACTAGCGGAGAGACCAGGAGGGGGGAACCCCCACTCCCTGTCCTTCCCCAGTTGGAAATTCACTACCAAGACAAATGGCATGAAAGGTGGCATAAAATTGATTCTCGTAACTGAAATGCCAACACATATATACGGAAGCGTAAACGAAAAAGTTTTCGTTTAAACGAAAAAGTTTTCGTTTAAACGAAAGTGGTTTCGTTTAAACGAAAAAAGTTTTCGTTTAAACGAAAAAGTTTTCGTTTAAACGAAACAATTTATTTTTTTTTCCACGTGGCAGCAATACGCTTCCGTAGCAATACGCTTCCGTACACATATGATAGAATTATCAGGTTTTTATTATTTTGTATTACTCTGAGAATTGAATATGTGCCAAACAAATGCAGAAGCCGAGAACTTTGAGCAATTCACACTGTCCTAACATTAAATCAGATCTTATGCAGGAATAATCAAGTTTTGATGTTTCATCATTTTGTAACTGTGAATGATGGAATTAACTCAGGATAACGATTTTACGTGATGTGATTTTCTTGAAGTTCATTTCGAGGATATTTTTATTATTACGATAAGTAAATGTACTAGAGATATTAGAAATCTCGTACCGACTAACATCATGCATACTTATGAAGCGCGATGTTGCGTACACTGTAGTTGTAATTAGTATATAACAGTTGGAATTTTTGCCGATTTGAAACCGAGTTGGAATTTTTGGAAGTAAACAGCATCATAAAAGCTCTAAAATCCAGATAGATGGAATTTCCAATTACTCATGACTTGCCCTCCGAATTTCCAACTATAGAAAATTTTGGCCAGGATGGGGAGTGTGTGGGGGGGGGGGGGGGGGGGACCCCCCGCCCCTGTCGCCAAGTCCCTGTTCGGAGACCTCTGTCTGATTCCATTCGAACGGAAATTTGAGATCCGCAGGTCCGTAGTAAAAGCCTAGCCTATTTTGAAGAGGTGTCCTGTCGCGAATGTACACAGTATCTTGCGGAGTGTATCCAGTTTTGCAGTCCACTCAGTATAAAGTAGTACAACAGCATGCAGTGCTTCATTTTAGACACGTTTTTAATCCTTTACCTAACGTGACGGCCAAAACCGGCCAGCGCTATTCGCAAAAATCACCATTCAATTTTCTTTTTTTTTCGATTTTTTTTTGTCTCAAAAACACAGCTCATAACCCTACATTAGAACCAGGTCGATGAGCTCGTTCCAGTGAGGATACATAAGCTGTGTTTTTGATGCAGAAATGAAAAAAAAAAATAGTTATTCAAGAATTTTGTTTGCAAATGTCTTCTGCCTTTCGTGTTAGGTAAAGAGTTAACACACACGGGATCAACGTGCGATACCCATACTGAACCATATATGTATATAAAAGGATGAACCATTAAAATACATGGTTTCACAATAGTTGGCGCCTTTGTGTTATCAATGATGAGTTTTGAACTTTGTCATTTCCGTACCAACTCGCCACGTCCACGTATGTGAATGAATGTAGACTCGAGTAACCCGAGACACCAACGCACTTAGCTGCTCGACCGCTTCTCATGTCCCGGCTTTCGCTACTATTGTAAAATCAGTCAGGGCACCACACATTGACGTACATTGACATGCTCGCAAAACGCATCTAACTTAAAGGTCCCTGAATCCACTCGAGGATGGGGAAGATTTCGATTTGTCCGAACTGTATCTCTCGGCATGGATTGTCAGGTTGATGCTATCACGACATACTGTCCTATCGGATAATTTTGGCAATGTGTGCTGCCCTATGTGCGAAGAGACAGACCCTGTATACAAGCTGGAGATTGATACAAAAAAGTGAGGCCACCAATGGCGAGCCCCCCACGTATTTCGGAGCTCCTATATCGTGCCTTTTGGTCCTGCTTTTCAGGACTGCGTATGAGAAACACTCGTTTGGCAAATTTAGATGGTCTGATATCATCGCCGTATATATGCATTTAAACATGTGTGCACTGTGTCCATATATATCTCACACCTGCATGATTTTCATGTAGACGTTCCGGGAGTTTTTTCGACTTACTCAACCCTCTCCCATAGGCTGCGATTCCACTCGGAGGCTTACCTGACAGTAGTTGCTTACCTGGCAGTAACCGGCGCCATCGATAACACAAAACGGAAACACGGAAGAGGTTCCCCAGAAGCATGCGCATCCAGGTGGATAGAATAGTTATACATGGGAGAGAAATTCAGGCGAGAGAAACTTTGACACAGACATATCGTCGCCTGAGTGCTAGAATGTTCTATATCCCAGAGGGGAAATAGAACCTTCTAGCACTCGGGCGACGATATGTGTACATGTAGTTGAGAAGGCACAAACAAACGTACGAAATGTCAGAGAACAAAGGTCGGATACACAGAATGTTACAAAAGAAACTGATTAAGTGATGTCATCAGTTAGAAATTCCTTGGAGACTGAGGCAATAAAAACACTCCGAACACACTCTCGGAGCACACGATTAGGCCTAGAGTATATAACATGTTGTCCATACCTACATAATTCCATCTTAGAACTTAGTTTAGTCAGACCTCAATACTTCCCTTTGGCACACCCTACAGGGCACATTTATGATTGGATTGCTTTAAAACCTAGTATGCTTGTTTAGGGTGACCTCTAGATGGGAGCTATCAATTTTTTTCAATTTCCATCAAAAAATGTTACCACGTCCAACGTTCTTAAAACTTAGTTTAGTCAGACCTCAATATTTCCCTTTGGCACACCCTACAGGGCACATTTATGATCAGATTGCTTTGAAACCTGGTATGCTTGTTTGGGGAGACCTCTAGATGGGTGCTATCGATTTTCTTCAATTTCTGTCAAAACATGTTGCCGCGGCCAACGTTCTTAGAACTTAGTTTAGCCAGAAGACCTCAATATTTCCCTTTGGCACACCCTACAGGGCTCATTTATGATCGGACTGCTTTGAAACCTGGCATGCTTGTTTGGGGTGAGCTCTAGATGGGAGCTTTCGATTTCCTTCCATTTCCGACAACAAATGTTGCCACGGCCAACATTCTTAGAACTTAGTGTAGTCAGACCTCAATATTTCCCTTTGGCACACCCTACAGGGCACATTTATGATCGGATTGCTTTGAAACCTCGCATGCTTGTTTGGGGTGACCTCTAGATGGGCGCTATCTATTTTCTTCCATTTCCGTCAAAAATTGTTGCCACGGCCAACGTTCTTAGAACTTAGTTTCGTCAGACCTCAATATTTCCCTTTGGCACACCCTTAGGTCATATTTATGATCAGATTGCTTTGAAACAGGGCATGCTTGTTTAGGGTGACCTCTAGATGGGAGCTATCGATTTTTTTCAATTCCCGTCGAAAAATGTTGCCGCTGCCAACGTTCTTGGAACTTAGTTTAGTCAGACCTCAATATTTCCCTTTGGCACACCCTACAGGGCACATTTATTAGCTCAACTTGACAAAGTCAAGCTGAGCTATTGCCATCACTTCTTGTCCGTTGGCATACGTACGTATGTACGTACGTACGACCACAATTTCCTTTGGCACACCTCACAGGTCGCAGTTATTTTCGTTTCCTTTTAAAACTTATTGTCGTTTTCACCCGCCTTTGAACTTACTGCATCTGTGTAGCAACTTATCCCTTTCGCACTCTCTGCAGGGTATATTTATGAATTTCCATAAAAAACATTGCCACAAGCAATGACATTCAAACTTAGTGCATTCGTGCATTAACATCTTCCTTTGGCATGCCTCAGAAGGTGCATTCATTATCAGGTTGTTTTGAAACTTTGTATGTTTATGCAGGATGACAAAGATAGGAGCTATCGATTTTCTTTTCATTTCCATCAAAAACTGTTACTGTAGCAACAGTCTTTGAATTTATTGCATTTGTGCATCAACATTCCTCTTTGACATGGCCTTCAGGCCACATTTATCAGGATTTTTTTTTGAACTTGGTGTGCTCATTGGGCGGGACCTTTAGATAAGAGCTATTGATTAGCATTCATTCCTGTGAAAAAGATGCCATTTACAATAACCTCTGAACTTACTGCATTTGTGTATCAACATTCTTCTTTTAGCCAGTCTTACAGTTTACATTTATAAATTCAAGGATTACTCTTGACGGGGGCGCGGTGGCTCAGTAGGTAGAGGTGCAGGCTGCAAGCCGAGAGGTCCTCGGTTCGAATCCCACCTGCGGCAACCGCGTTGTGTCCTTGGGCAAGACACTTCACCCCCATTGCCCATGTGGGGGCACGATGACGCCGTGTACTAAGGCGTACTGCACGTCGATGGTACGCATGTCTTCAACCAATCTAACCCTGTCTGTGCTGCAGTGCGGAGTTACGATGTTGGGGAGCTGGCAGCTGCTCGTCGTTGCTCGGTGGTTCTCTCCGGGTACTCCGGCTTCCTCCACCTGTAAAACTGTCACGGTCATGATTAGCCATTGTGCATAAATATGTGACCTTAAACATCAATAAATAAATAATAAATATTACTCTTGACGGTGCACATACAATGCTGTTATGTTGAAATTTCACCAAATAACATTGGTACCAATTTTGCCATTTCACTTATAACTTACCAAGTTCAAGTTTGTCAAGTTGAACTACAGTGTCATTGACACTTTCATTAGTAACCCAATCGCTTAACTCACATTAGTTTACTCGTATACTCAACCTCAATCAATAGTTCCCTCGAATATCCCCACCCCATCGCTACTCGTTATCCACACCAACCACATATCACAATAGAAATACAAGATGGCGGCCTTTAAATGATAAAATGGGCGACGGAACACACCGGCGTCATCTTGACTACACGTGCTACGCTACACATGCGCACCAACAGAACTTATTAACACAACCCCGTCACATGGTTGCTCATGTGCACTACCATGAAAACCCCCGTGATACCCATCATACACCGCGAGCCCCCGACGGAACACCATGGAAGTGAAGCGGTGATTGATAGGTGTCATCATCAAGTTCTGTTTAAATGGCGCAACAAAACTCGGTAATCAATGTGCTTGAATTGAGTGATCTAATGTATGCAACATACAGGTGTTTGTAGTCACAAAAATATCTTTCTCCATCGAATCGCAATCTGAGTGCGACCCACATACACCAGTGCCGAGGTTTAAAACAAAAAATGTCGCGAAATCAAGACTGTATCAAGAAAAACAACGAAAATATTATCGGAGATTTATTGTTCTCGCACATCATTTTTCTACAGGTAAAATTCTAGTGTTCAGTCCGAAGAAAGCTGATAACGAAATTCAACCAGCTCGCGACCCAGTCGCGATCCGATCAGGGGCGTCGCGAAGACGACCGAATGGGGATGGGGGTTATTTTATTATCTCACCAAAGGGAGCTTAACTTATCACCGGCCGTCCGTCGTCCGTCGTCGTGAACATTTTTCCAACGACTTCTCTGAAACCACTGGTCCGATTTTCACTAAACTTCATGTGGATGTTCATTGCTATATGGCAATTCAGGTTTGTTCAAATGAAATGGCCACGTCCCATGGGGGCTCTGTATCTTCTCAAAATCCAGCAGGCATAATCTATTGATATTTGGTATGCAACATTGTGGGGTGGATCTGATTCAAGTTTGTTCAAATCGGCCCCTGGATTCATATTTGGGCTCACTATAAAAGCTCGAATTTGAACTTAGTGCATTTCAGGCAAATTTCTTAAAAAAATCTTCTTCTCCAGATCCAGCAGGCAGAATCTTTTGATATTTGGTATGCAACATTATGGGGTGGATCTGATTCAAATTTGTTCAAAAGGGCCCCCTGGGTTCATATTTGGGCTCAGTATAGGAGCCCAAATGTGAACTTAGTGCCTTTCAGGCAAATTTCTTTAAAAATCTTCTTCTCAGGATCCAGCAGGCAGAATCTTTTGATATTGGGTATGCAGCATGCTTAGGGGGGTGAGATTCAAGTTTGTTCAAGCCAAGTCCCTGGGTTCGTATTTGGGTTCACTGTGGTAACCCGAATTATAACTTAGATCAATTATAACTTAGTTCAAAATGAGGAATTTTCTTTAAAAATCTTCTTCAGATCCAGCAGTCAGAATGTTTTGATATTTGGTATGCAGCATCTTTAGAGGGGTGAGATTCCAGTTTGTTCAAACCATGTCCCTAGGTCCATATTTGGGCTCGTGGGAGCCCGATTGAGAACTTAGTTCAAAATGAGGAATTTTCTTTAAAAATCTTCTTCAGATCCAGCAGTCGGAACGTTTTGATATTTGGTATGCAGCATCCTTGGGGGGGGGGGGGGGGGGGGGGGATTCAAGTTTGTTCGAGCCATATCCCTAGATCCATATTTGGGCTCACTGTGGGAGCTTGAATTGTAACTTAGTTCGAAATGAGGAATTTTCTTTAAAAATCTTCTTCTTCAGATCCAGCAGTCGGAATGTTTTGATATGTGGTGTGTAGCATCCTTAGGGGGATGAGATTCAAGTTTGTTAAAGCCAAGTCCCTGGGTCCATATTTGGGCTCCCTGTGGGAGCCTGAATTATAACTTAGTCAATATGAGGAATTTTTCTTTAAAAGTCTTCTCCAGATTCAGCAGTCAGAATGTTTTGATATTTGGCATGCAGCATCCTTAGGGGGTGAGATTCAAGTTTGTTCAAGCCAAGTCCCTGGGTTCATATTTGGGCTCACTGTGGGAGCCCGAATGATAACTTAGTTCAAAATTAGGAATTTTCTTTAAAAATCTTCTTCAGATCCAGCAGATGAATGCTTTTGATATTTCGTATGCAGCATCCTTAGGGGGTAAGATTCAAGTTTGTTCAAGCCATGTCCCTAGTTCCATAAAATTTGTCTCTCATGACTGCATTCCTTTGTAGTGTTGATGAACCATGTCTAACTGAATGTGACCCCAAATACTTCTTTGAACCACTTTGTTTGAATCACTTTGCCCGGTGAGCGATTAAGGCCCTTTGGGGCCTCATGTTTATTTATTGGGATTTACGACACTTTCGACAACCAGGATCACCTCGTGTCGGACACTTTTATGGATGGAGGATGCCGAAGTACCCAGAGAGAACCACCCAGGAAAGGCGAGCGACTGTCATACTCCCCAACGTACTAACTCTACACATGCAGGGTTAGAATTGGTTGAAGACAAGTGCACCATCGACGTGCAGTACGCCTTAATACACTGCACCACCCGCTCGCAATCGGGATCATGTGCCTTGTCCAAGGACACAACGCAGTTACCCCTGGCGGCCAGTGGCGGGGATCGAACGGTTTGAAGCCCAATTCCGTAACCACTGAGCCACCGCGCTCCCAGAGATGGGTGTGTAAACACAACATTTCTTCCCCCCCCCCCCCCCCACTGCATGTGTAACATACATGTGTCCCGGGTGAGATAGCAGGGAGAGACAGATGTTTCTCCCCCCACTGCATGTGTAACATACGTCTGTCCAGGGTGAGATAGCTGGGAGAGACAGATGTATCCCACCCCACCCACGTGACGTTATACATTTATAACGTTATTATGACGCTATGCATAGTTTTTGGCTACCAACTACTTCATATTGACGTCATCAGAATGCCGTGTGTTCAAAGTTTGATGCTCTAAAACTCTTTAAACCCCAAGATGCCACCGTTCCTAATTGATTTCGTGGTATATACCTTTGGTATATATTGCATGGTCTTTCCGATGGTGTCATTAGTTTTTCAAAACAACGAATACCAAATGAGTTGATTATATCAGCACGTGACCGCCGATTACCTCTGGCTAACGTGACCGCTGTATGGTGGGGGAGAAAAATAATCCCTGATGGGTACGGGTGTGGGATGGGAAAATCTCACCCTCGGGACAAGATATTTGGTCCAGACACTCGGCAAGCCTCGTGTCTGGCCCAGTGGCGTAGGAACCGGGAGGACGTATAGCCTATTGCTCATTGACAAATGCAGACCAGACTCGAATTCAATGCGGGCACTGTACGAAAAAGGAAAATCATTCCGTTTATAAAATAGTCGATCGCGATGCCAACTATTATGGATTAAGCCCAATGAGCAGTTCATTGACTATAAAACTAACACACTAACACCACAAGTTTCCGTGTTGCGCAATTATTTGAAACGTATTGATCAAACGCCAGTTACGTCGCGCAGTGATCTCCCTTCTTTCTACACTAATTCGAAATATAATTGAGTTAGTAGAGTTACCTCTCTTGTAACTTACAAGAGAGGTAACTCTACCAAAATTGTAAAAACAGACGGGTGAAATGCACGGAAATAATGCAATTAATACATATCGATTTTTCTTTTCATACATACGTAAGGACTTGGGGTATATTATCGGGTCACACGGTTCAACATTTTGCCAAAATTACAACACCCTGTTAAGAAATCCCACTTTTTCAAATAAAAAAATAGGGAAAATTACACCCCAGTGGCCACCAGAATGCACCATTTGATACCTCAATTGGAAAATTTCTTGGGGGGAGAACCCCCCCCCCCCCAAACCCCCCTCATCAAGCTCGTGCCTGCGGTACTCGCGGCAGATGCCTTCGGCATCTGCGGCATCTGCCCAACCACCGCCACACGACCCTATACCCCCCCCCCCAATATTTTTTCGTTCCTACGCCCCTGGTCTGGCCCATATATCTTGCCCTCGGGTGAGATTTTCCCATCCCACACCCGTACCCATCAGGGATTATAATAATCCCACCACACCCACGTGACCTTATACATTTATAACGTTATTATGGCGTTATGCATATCGTATCAGTTTCTTGCTACCAACTAATTCATATTGACGTCATCGGAATGCAGTGTGATCAAAGTTCGATGCTCTAAAACTCTTCAACCCTCAAAGATGCCACCGTTCCTAATCCATTTCGTGGTATATACCTTTGGTATATACATGACCACGCTGGTCATCCGATTACCACCTTTGCGGTGCAGTACCTCGTTTGCGGTTTAAAAAACAACAGATTGTTACGCATACATGTTGGGAAATTGGTAAGTACACGCATTTCAACAAGCCTACTTGATTTGCAAACTTTTTCTGGGTAGGTATTAATCACCAATACTTTCATAAAAGAAATATTTTCATGAGAGAAATAAAAAAACAATTTTTTTGAAGTATTTTAAAGTGGAAATATGGAGATAAAAATTCCAGTTGTTGGGTTTGAACTGCGAATTATATTTAAAATATGCTATTGTGAGTCCTTGGAGCAGCATCCGTATAGAGAATTGTCTTATTTTAGCCAAATGTGTAAGTTACGTTTGTGGGCCTTTTGCGAAAACATGTTTAAACGGAATTTATCGAGGGGGGTAATTGATTTTTATGAATACCTTATTTGCGGTGTAAAAGTTACCACCTTTTGCGGTTTAGACAACACCGCAAATCAGGTATTCTAAAAGTTCAACACCTCTCGTCGAAGCTGCCAAATAAGGCGAATGCAGGACTTTTTATGAAAGCTGAAGCTGACCTAAACTCAAAGACAAAAGTCTGAAGCAACAATGGAGCGAAGGTTTGACCTTCTGTGTCCTTGATATTCACGGACAGAACAAATTTTGTCGAAACTTTCCGAAAGAATGAGGATGAACGCTAATGTATTTTCAATAACAGAGCTCAATTACTTCATAAAACACACCGACACTATGTTCAAGAATGCAATAACATTCCATAGATCGCCAGATTAAATTTTTTTAGTGATATACGCAAGTTAATAGAGGTTATACCATATTTTATGACACCTACCTTCAACCGTTTCCGTCTTTTTTAAACCGCAAACGAGGTACTGCACCGCCAATGTGGTAATCGGATGACCAGCGTCATAACTTGTTCATGCTCTTTCCGATGGTGTCATCAGTTTATCAAAACAACGAATACAAAATGAGTTGATTGAATCAGCACGTGACTCCCGATTACCTCTGGCTAACGTAATCGCTGCATGGTGGGGGAGAAAACTCATCCTCGATGAGTCTGAAGGTGGGAATGGGGAAATCTCTCGGCAAGCCTCGGGTCTGGTTCAAATATCTTGCCCCTCGGGTGAGATTTCCCCATCCCACCTCCAGACTCATCGGGGGTCATAATAGTCCCAAGAATCATGCTCTCAAAGCTGCCTGGTGAAATATTCCAACTACATCATCAAGACATGCCTTCTTCGAAGTCATGTCTTGATGATGTAGTTGGAATATTTATCAATGGGGACTACAGTTAACAAACTCAGAAAATCTGTTTGTTGGTAAATACATATAATGGTCGTAATGCATGGCCTCCCCTACTTCTTATTTAATGAACAAGTACCAGAGTGATGAATATTTGTCTCCCAGTAACAGTAGTTTTCAAAGTACTGGGCGACAAGGTATTTTTGTACAAAATAAATGCTACCAAAGCTTACTCTGTTTCAGTATAGAGTTTTTTATGTTGTAGTGTACAAGTAATGAAGTTAATTGTGAATGTAGTACACTGGTTGTTGAATTTTTAAATTCAAACTCAAACATGGGTGATGTTTTTGTACATGTAAGAGTGTGTGATTTCATTTTGCTATTTGTAATGACCTTTAAGCAACTATCAGTATTATTTCTTTTTAAAAATATTGGTAATATTAAATTTTGTATTTAGACTGAAGTGCATGACCAATTTTGAATCAGTTGAGAACTAACCATTTTTGAGAAACCATAATGTAATGGGTGGGTGCCTATTAGAGATCTATGTCGCCCAGTACAAATTGCTTAAAAAATACTCTGACAAGTACCGGACTGAAAATTTGTCATACTGGGACCCTAACATCCCCAATCGACTACAGGCCTACATGTGCACGAGTACAACTGCGTGTGTGACATAAATCCAAGAAACAAATCTGGTCCCGAGAAAAAAGTTCAGGATTACCACCAAGATCGAATATCTTAGACGCCAATCCAGACGAAAATGTCCTGGCTGGAAAATTATTGGGGATATCACGCTGCCCCTACATGTACACCCCGATAGTTACGCAAATGGATCCAGACGAAACTCGCTGTCGCTTCTTTAACGACAGTACTACAAACGATTGGCTAAGCTTGACTCGGGGAGCGCGATGGCCCAGTGGCTACGGCATTGCTCTTCAAACCGAAAGGTCCACGATTCGATCCCCGGAATTGGTAACTGCGTTGTGTCCTTGGGCAAAGCACTTAATCCCGATTGCCCACGCGTGGGCACGGTGGCGCCGTGTACTAAGGCGTATTGCACGTCGATGGTGCACTTGTCTTCAACCAATACTAACCCTGAGGTTATGTGGAGTAAGTACGTTTTGGAGTCTGACAGTTGCTCGTCGTTACTCGGTGCTTCTCTTCGGATGCTCCGGTTTTCTCTACGCGTAAAACTGTCCGACACGGACTGACGCTGGCTGTCACAAGTGTCGTTAAACCACAAAATATAAATAAGTAAATAAATAAACAAATTAATAAGCCGGACTTAGGCCTACACTGTGCAGTGGTCAGGACACAGCAATAGAGTCTGAAATTTATTTATTGGTGTTTAAGGTCACATATTTCTGCACAATGGCAAACCATGACCGTGACAGTTTTACGCCGTGACAGTTTTACGGGTGAAGGAGCCGGTGTAACCGGAGAGAACCACCGAGCAACAGCGAGCAACTGTCAGCTCCCCAACATACCAAGTCCACACAAGCGGGGTTAGCATTGGTTGAAGACATGTGCACCATCGACGTGCAGTACGCCTTAGTACACAACGTCACGGCCGTCACCGTGCCCCCACGTGGGCAATGGGGGTGAAGTGTCTTGCCCAAGGACACAACGAGGTTGCCGCAGGTGGGATTCGAACCGAGGACCTCTCGGCTTGCAGCCTGCGCCTCTACCAACTGAGCCACCGCTCCCCCAATAGAGTCTGAAAGTCATGGCGACCAGGTGCACACCTTTGTACGAACCAACTGTCTTGCCGAGTGTTTTCGTGTGATCAAAAGGGGAAAGTTGCAAATGGCAAGTAAGTGGATGTAAGTAGGTAAGCAAGCAAATACGTGCAGTTTAGGGGTTGTGTGGAAGCTGAGAATAATGAAGTAATATGGTAAGTGATGGCTAAGTTGGCGAACAAATAAATTCTTTTTGGCTAAACATCCTTCTGGAAATCAGACAAGCGGATAGTAATTTGTTACGCTAACGTTATTATATTGAGAAACAATTTTCTAATTACTGTTGCAATTGAAATGTTTGGAGGATGTTCAAGTATTTTTTAATTTATATATTTCTCTGACGTCACAGTCAATTATCGGTCTCATATTCATTTGTGACATTCTGCTGAAATTTTCATAAGAATCAATTGTTATTTTTATCACGCAGTTCTGAGACCACGCATTTGAACTGAGTGGTTTTATTCACATATTCATTGGGATACAAACCAACGCACGATAATGAGGCGTAAACGATATTACTGCATCAGCATGTTACCGTTACCTGTGAACGGACGTGGCAACAGTTACTTATTTCCACTTTCACATTCGACATTCGTTATCAACCGATAGAATCGGTTGAAAACGAATGTCGAATAAGGAATTGGGTTTAACCTTTTACCTAACATGAAAAGCAGACGAAACTTGCCAAATTAATTCTTGAATAACTATTTTTTTCATTTTTTGTCTCAAAAACATAGGTTATGACCCCCGTCGGAACGAGCTCGACGAGCTCGTTCCAACGAGGGTCATAACCTATGTTTTTGAGACAAAAAATGAAAATAATAATGAAAATTAATTTGCGATTTTTTGAGAATAGCGCTGGCCGGTTTTGGCCGTTACGTTGGGTAAAGGGTTAAGTAACCTGTTGTCACGTCCGTTACCCGTGATACGCAGCTGCGTATATTTGAGCGGTATGGGTAAGCGGGCGGGTACACAGCGTCGCATCCAATGGAAGTTGGGGTGGTGGTGGTGAAGGGGTAAACCCCCCAATAATTTGTCCAGTCTGGACATTTTCGGCTGAATTGGACCTCCAGATATCGATTCCGGGTCCATCAATTCGCTCTTGCTAGTTATCTTGAAGGCCAACTTGGTAATGTGTCTAGATTTAATACGGACTTATGTCTCACACACAGTCGATCATGTCAAAAATACAAAAAAATTGCAAAATAAATATAATAAATAGAGGGAAAACATTAACAAAATAGGGAAAAATGAACTTACCTCGAATCAGTGGACTAAGAAGCATTTCAGTCTTGGGGGCACAAACCAGCAAGCGAGCTAATTGAGGAGGTCTGGGGGTGGGGGGGGGGGGGGATGTCTGCCCCCAGAAAATTTTTAAAACGGAGATGTCAAATGGTGCGTTCTTGTGGCTTTTGGACTGAAAATCCAGTTGTTTTCTATTAAGAAAAACGTTGATTTTCAGCAGCATGTTTCATTTTTATTAAAAGCTGCTCGAACTTTCTCCCGTGAATTATGCAGTAAATTGTCAATAATATGCCAATGCTACATTTGTAGTCAAGCAGAATTTGCGCATTTACGTATGCCTATGACGCTAACATCTGAAGAGCCTCCCCTAATTAAAAAAATAATCCATGCTTGCTAAGCCTTTTAGCAGATCAGTGGATAAAATTTATTGAAGCTAATTCCTGTCTCTCTGCAAGCTGTGAGTGTGGAAGACTGGAAGCTGACATTCTTCAACAAATACCACATACATGACATGATATTTTTACAATGTCAAGTCCTCGGCATACCTACATAACTCCCAATGTGATCAGACTGGAAAATACTGCAGTTAACTAAACTGACAGCTGATTTTTTTAAATTTACCTGCATACTTTGCAGGAGAATTCATCTGCGAAGCCTATTATGTTAACCTATACACGGAAAAAAAGTTGGGGGGGGGCGTGCCCCCTGTGCCCCCGGTTCCTACGCCCCTGCCTCGAATGATATAACAAGATCTTTAGATAGATACTCTTCAATAGGTATCCTCTAATAGGTATCCTCCGGTACTACATCAACATGTCATAGGTATCCTCCAATACTCTGATGAGCATAACAGTCGTAAAAGGAGTCACTCTTTCGAGCAATTGCTCTACAGCTAATTTGCTCGATGGGATTCGAGTTGTTCGAACGGTGACTTATCAGTAACTGCTCGATGGATTCTTGGCTTTAGGAATCATATAGGCTTTCTTTGAACACAAGGGAGATAACTATGTATGATTAGGTACAGGTTATAGAAAATCAAGCACTGGTGATTACAGGACGTGGACAAGGGAACCGGAAATAGGTAGACTGCTAGTGTTAGAGTAGCATCTGTAAATACAGAAAATGGGATTCTGGAAAATCTGAATCACTACTCCAGTGTAACAGAACTTACCCCAAGGAGACCTCTCGGTCCTATGGCACTCTGTGCTAAGCCGATAAAATGGGGAAATTGTTTGTGGTAATTCTACAAAGTAAACGAGGATTCTGCAGGAATCCGAACCAGTAAAGTATTCCCACTGAATCGAACGCGTCTTATAGACTACGTGCTGCTATTATAAGTAGGAGTCTTGGGGAATCCGTAGGAAATAAAGTCATTTTTGATGATTTGAAGGGATTGTCGTGTTGTTTGTGGTAATTCTACGAGTCGGGAACTACTCTTGTACAAAGGAACGCATCCTCCGTACATAGTCCTTCCCTATTGTGGGCCTCGATTTCAAAGATAAACAACTGTACTACACATGCGCACTGTGCGCATGTGTAGTGCAGTTGTTTATCTTTGAAATATGGTATTTTAACGTGGTGAAGTCGGATATTTTTCAACATTTCTTGAATTTGATGCTGTGTTTGCGTTAAATAATGATGCAGACACGTACATAAATGATATTTGAGCTGAGTACGACAAGTAGTATGTTGATTATGTGATTTTTGTCTTCGATATGAAGCGTGAACTGAGTCGACCCAAATAAAGCCAGTTTCTTTCAGTTTTGGTCAGATGAAATTTGTACGGGTTTCTCAAAGACTGTGAGGGCCAGGAGGGCCCTGGGTCACAGTCTTACAAAGACTAGGGTCCCCCTTGGTTCATTTCCCGGCATGGGCGCACGGGGCTTTTGTGATATAGGGGGGGGGGGGGGGGGGGGGGGCAAACCTTTTGATTTGTCCGAAGTCCTGCATGGATGGAATACAAATATACATGATGGTGTCCAAGATGTTTAATTAAAATGTGGTATGCATTATCAAGTAATGAACTTAACTTCTCGCACTCTGATGTCAGTGTATCCTGTATTTCAGTCCACGGTTATTTTCCTTTGCACAGTGTTAACATAGCTCTGTCATGCAAATATTGATTGTTGAGATCTACGCAAAGCAAGGGGGATAATTCTAAACGTACAAGTTGATGTTTTCACATCGGTGTGTCGGGAGTTAAAAGAAATACCGTTTTCCGCTTTCCTGGCACCTGAGATATTAACGGGTCAGTGTGTGAGAATATGTGAGATTCGCTGCTATTTTTCTTTCGCAGATTTCGCAGAAATCATGGGCTTGTTTCTTTTCGGGCGTTCAACGAGACGAGGTCATGACCTTATCCCAATGACGAAAGCATAAAACTAAACGCAAAATAGTTATTAAGGAGAGCCGCTATAGATGAGCTAATTAGGGCGCTATTCAAAGATTTCTGACGGAGTAACATTCAGGAATCAGGAATCTGCTGTCACTGCTAATGATTATCTTTTATTTTAATGTTGTTTTGTTTCATTTCGTCCCGCACCCCCCCCCCCCCCTCCCTCTCTCTCTCTCTCTCTTATTCCTTGTCCGGATTTCTAAAGATGGTTTGCCCGAATCCATGGGGCAACTGCCCCCTGGCTCGTACGCCTATGTTTCCCGGTCACTTTCTTGGTCCAGTCTACTACTGAACCGATATGGGATAAAAATAAACTCTTCGTCAAATTTGTCCTTGACCGGGATGTCATCGTGCCTTACGACCCCAATGCGTCTGTTGAGCGATTAGAACAATTTCTGCTAGTAGATCCGCTGGAAATATGGGTGTGAGAAACGAAATAGAGACGAATTGTTGAGGCTGAAGATCTTCGATGGGCGGATCTATTGGTTAAAAGACTCTCATATTAAAAATAAAGAGAGGAAAATGTGGGTAAAGAGGCCTTAAGCCGGTAAGAGAATCATAGATTAGTAGAGAAGTTGATCGCAATGCCCAAACGATGAAAACTTACTTAGAAATCGGAAAAAAGATGTTAACCCTTTACCTAACAAGAAAAGCAGACGACACTTGCAGACAAAATTCTTGAATAACTATTTTATTTTTTTTTGTCTCAAAAACATAGGTTATGACCCCTCATTGGAACGAGCTCGACGACCTCGTTATAAAGAGGGGTCATAACCTATGTTTTTGAGACAAAAAAATGAAAATTAATTGGCGATTTTTGTGAATAGCGCTGGCCGGTTTTGGCCGTTACGTTGGGTAAAGGGTTAACGAGGATAATATAAACGAGCTGATCGACGGATATGGCCATTCCAAACCTCGAAATGTCGTCTATTTACCTGTTACATTAGACACCATACTCAGCGTCGAAACCATCTTGATGGATCTAAATGGCAAGTAGTTAGACCTTCGAGTAGGAAATGTCACGATACAAGTGCACATTAGAGAAATTTAAATATTAAAAAAATTTACATACAAAGAAAAACTAAAAAAAAAAACATTAAAAAAAACCCACATTATGACGAGATAAAATCAGTAAACATATCGGAAGAACAGGGACAAACTTCGCATGTCAAGTTAGAACACGAAGATCACTCTGACCAGAACTCAAATTAATTGAATGGCGAAGGTTCATCGAAATAAAACGGAATGATCATCAGATTAAGTCCCTCTCGAAATATACTATTCAAAAAAAGTAAGGGATATTTGATAAAAGTGAGATATATGAAGAAATATTTTTATATTTCCATCAAAAAGACAGTTGAGGCATTGCACTGTGACATTTGGTGAATGATTTCAGCGAAAGTTGGGTGTCTGACAAGCACACATTCCACGCACTGAACTGTAGAATACATGGGCGGCCAGTCAGAGAATTTACCACAATCAGTTCAATACCTTGTAAATCTTCCTCGGTTCGCGAGACAAGCGCGGATCCGAGGTGGCGTACTCGTCACCAAACGTCCAATATCAGCTTGACTGATGTTATTCCATTCTTCCTGCAGTGCAGCGGCGAGTTCCTGGACATTGGTAGGGGGCTGTTGGCGTTGTTGTAGGCGCCTGCCAAGCATATCTCAGACATGCTCGATTGGTGAAAGGTCTGGGCTCAGTGCTGGCCAAGGCAGTGTAGTGATGTTCTGCCCCTGGAGGAACTCTGTAGCGACATGGGCTCTGTGTGCTCTTGCATTGTCATCTTGAGAAATGAATCGACGGTCGTGACGTCGCGCAAATGACATGAGCTTCTAACATGTTGTCACGGTAGTACTGCCCTGTAACACGCCCTCGGATTACATGTAATGCTGTTCTGCTTGTCATGGTTATGCCTCCCCACACCATAAGCGATCCACCACAAAAACGATCGTGCTGCCTAACGGTTACGTCATGGTATCGTCCGTTTCGTCGCCGCCACACCCTGTTTCGCCTGTCGTGGAAGTGGAGAGTGAACCTCGATTCATCGGAAAACATGACGTTGCTCCATCGACCACTGACTCGTACATCTGTCGCTCGGTGCAGCTGCTGTCCAATTTCTGAGGCACTTTGATGGCGGTTACGTAATGCTGTGGTTAGCATGAAACGATCCTGGTTAGCGGTTGTCGCCCTTGGACGACCTGACCGACGTCTATCAACATTGCCTGTCTGACGGCAGCGTGAACACAACCTGCTAATCACAAATTGAGTAACGTTGCGAATTCAGTATGGAATGACCTTTGCTGAAGCTTTAGAAAACATCTTTCGCCAGAGCAGACGATGACCTGAGAATTTGCGGGTGGACAATGGATGCGTATTCTACAACGCAAATTTATGCTTTCTCTCTGCTAGATGTATACTCTATGGGAAAAGAAGAGAAATTGAACATCGTGGAACGATGCAATAGAATCGTGAAAGAAAAAATGTACAAGCATTTCACGGCCGATTCGACGACAAAATACATGGAGGTCGTATACAAATTGGTAGATCTATACAACACCTACTATCGTTCAATAAGGCTGACACCAGGGACGTGGCGACAAGGCGACAAATCCTCGAAATGCACTTCAAGAAAATCACATCATGTAAAATCGTTATCCTGAGTTAATTCCACCATTCGCAGTAACAACATGATGAAACATCGAAAATTGATCATTCCTGCATATAGATCTGATTTAATGTTAGGACAGTGTGAATTGTTCAAAGTTCTAAGCTTGAGCATTTGTTTAGCACATATTCAATTCCCAGAAGAATACCAAATAATAATAACCTGATAATTCTATCAAAAATGTGTTGGCATTTTAGTTACTAGAATCAATTTTATGCCCCTTTTCATGGCTTCATTTTCAAAATCTTTCTCGGTAGAGAATTTCCAACTACGGGGAGGGACCGGGAGGGGAGTTCCCCCTCCCGGTCCCTCCCGCTAGTTGGAAATTCACCACCCTACACCCCCACCCCCAGTCGGAAACATCTAGCCACGTCGCTGGATGACAAACATGGAAGTTAGCGAGAAATGAAAGAAAAACAAATTCTGGAGATATCTCTATCTCACTAGACCACTTCAACGACAGAAATCTCACTTTGAAGAGGGTGATAGAGTGAGAATTACTGAGTTGAAGGTAGCTGTGAAAAACTCTACACGCAGAGATAGTCACGAGAAATCTTCTTGTCTGAAATGACCATACACTCTAAAATCAGTTGAGTTAAAAATTAACCCAAATCAAATGAGTTGAGTGAACATGAACCCAATTGGGTTAAGTTTTAACCCAACTGATATCAGAGTGTACCTTCTAGACAAAGAGCTCAACATGACGGGTTTTGTTTATTTATTTATTCATTTATAGTGGCTTAACGGTACTTTCGACAGTCAGGGTCACTTCCTGTCGGACAGTTTTACGGGTGGAGGAAGCCGGAGTACCTGGAGAGAAGCACCGAGCAACTGTCAGACTCCCCAACATACTAACTCCACACAGGTAGGGTAAGCATTGGTTGAAGACATGTGCACCATCGACGAGCAGTACGCCTTAGTACACAACGCCACCGTGTCTCCACGTGAGCAATCGGGATTAAGCGCCTTGCCCAAGAACACAACGCAGTTTCCCCTGGCGGAATCGAACCGTGGACCTCTCAGTTTGAAGTTGAATGCCATAACCACAGAACCACAGGTTTTGTTTATTCCAGCTTCACTAACATACTTTAAAAAGTTCCAAACATTATTTCTTTGTGGCACAATAAATCAAACTCCCAGGCCTCAACTCTTATATATCACAAAAAGATCGAACTGCTGGTGTTATCGATGTTATGTCGAGACTGGAGCTCACCGTGACGAGAATAAGAACCGAGAAAAATATACTTTAACACTTAAGTTGCCGAAAGCGACCATTGTCGCATAGTTTAAGATGATTATCTGTACGTTCTGGTATGCGCAGATCAAACCTACCATCTAATTAATTATTGGAAAGGGCTCAGAGAGCCCTTTCCAACAGTTAATCAGATGACTGAGTTTCAAGATTGTCAAAAAATTTATTAAACTTCCTCGCAGGCGTACATGGAGGTCCTCCATATATGGATAAAGTGGGCGTGACAGTAAAAGGGTTAAAAGTGAATTTATTAATTCTTTAAAAACTGAAAAACAAAACTATGGTTCTCTGGATATATTATTTATTTTATGGAATGCAAATAAGCTAAAAATACATCACAAACTGGAATTAATAAATCTTTTTGCTTTGTGTGGGATTTGGTAATTTTTCCGCATATTGCTTCTGTTTACATTCCCCGTAATAAATTTCAGTGCGCATTGTTTACGCGCCTTGAAGCGACAGAACGGAAGCACTGTAATCAGTTCCACGCCAGTACCATCTCTGCATTCTTTGGATATTAGCCTCCCCACTTCCGAGCTACTGCTAAAAGATGTGGCGAATTCTTCAAGGTCAATCAACTTCCTGATTATGGCAGAAAGTGGTGCAACCATGGCCATACACCATTTCCTAGGCGTTGGTAACTCAATCCGGCCGGCGTGCTAATGATTGTGGGAAAATCGATTTCATCGCCACGTTGAGTAGTTACTTCCGTACAGCGAATTTAGAAAAAAATACACACCCTTCGAAAGTCCCATCGAAGCCCTGACAAAGATCGATACACACTGACCAACACTCACTTTGTGTAGAAGTTAACTGTTCCAAAGCACAATGAACTCCTAAAAATGGGTGGAGTGTCGTATAACTTGTACTTGTTAATAAATTGTTTGGCATACAATCCGAGATACTTTATATTTCATTCTCTGGGATGGGTGTGTTATGTAAAGAAGCATTTATAATTTTATGCGAACTTGAAACTCCCATTCGGGCATGTCGGTGTATGTGTATAAAAATAGCATAACCTCGGGCGATAAACGAAAACTAATACTCGACTGTACCGGGCACCTTGATAAGATTCGTGAAGTTCAGACATTTATTACACCGCAAATCTACAAATAATACACTAATCGTCAAATTTAGAAGGCATTGTTATTTTATTGCCGTTATATTGGAGCTGCCAATCTAAAAATCCAGATAAGAGAAACGATATCAAGTGCAGAGCTCCTCAACTCTCGGCAGTCGTAAAGAAAATGGTAATTTGCATTTTCGAGCCCAATTTGGGCACTAAAATACAACTTGCCATTTTATTGCTAACAGTAAAAGGTTAAAACCCATCCACAACACCCTGACGACAATTTCCTTGGAAGATTTCAAAAGGACTTCCCCCTTCACCCTCGAGATTGTTTTTTTTTCAGTGCTACCATATAATTATGTCCTTGTTACTCCGATGTCTGTGAAGTACGTTTAGGGCCTTCAAGTTAAATCTACCGTGAATGACGAACCTTGGTAATAATCAGGGGTGTAGCCAGCAATTTGTTTTAGGAGGGTCTCCCAGAATGCAACTCAAGGATGAGAAGGTCTGGCAACTAAAAAGACTGAAATCTTGGCCAGAGGCCAACCTTAGCCAAAGGACAAGTTGGAGGAGATTGTGGGAGGGGGTGACACCCCCTCCCATAATCTCCTCCAACTTGACCTTTGACCATTGGTGGTGGTGGTGGTGGTGGTGGTGGTGGGGGGGATTCTTCAATATTTGATATCAGCAGTGATCAAAGATTACATGCTGAGTGAAAGTGAATCAAATTCAGTGTAAACATGCATTAGATTGCTGTGGAGAATATCGGCCGCGGACCTTTGGGATTCGGGGGGGGGGGGTGTCATACGACCCCTGTGCCCCTCCCTAGCTACACCCTTGAGAATAACAATAACAGCATCTATCTTCCACCTTGCGGTAACCGGATCTCGTCAGATCACCGAAGTTGAGCAATGTCGAGCCCAGTTAATCCTTGGATGGGTGACCGTCTGAGCGATCGATTCGGATTCCCGCGCTGTGTCCTTGGGCACGGCAGTTCACCGCGCTTGTCCACATGGTGGGCACGATGACGCCGTGTACTAAGGCGTACTGTACGTCGATGGTGCGCATGTCTTCAACCAGTCTAACCCTGCCTGTGCTGCAGTGTGGATTTACGATGTTGGGGAGCGGGCAACTGCTCATCGTTGCTCGGTGGTTCTTTCCGGGTACTCAGGCTTCCTCCACCCGTAAAACTGTCACCGACACGATATGACCCTGGCTGTTAAAGTGTCGTTAAACCTTAATAAATAAATAAATGAATAACTATCTTACACCATTCAACTATCCGGTTTTACTTCATACCATCAAGCCTCTTTCCCCTTTATCTAACATGACATTGATAAAATTAATCAACTCATATTCAGAAAATTATAAGACAATGGAGCTGTAACCCCGAAGAATATCGAGATCGGCGAGCTTATTCGATTAACTGGTATAGTCCACGTTAACAGTTGTCAGGAACGGGGAGAGGATGGGGGCCAGGGGTAGTAACCCCGGGGTCTAGAACTTTGGGATGCCCGGGGTTAACCCAGGAGTCCAGGATTCTTGGGTCAGGTGACTCAGGTCTGGGTCCACCAAAGGTCTGACTCCTGTGCCAAGCCTTTGCCCCTCCCCCCCGCCCCCGATCCCCGACCGAGAATCAGCAAGATAAATTGCCCGTCGTATTGGAATACTATAGTTGCCACTCATGTAAAGAAGGAAGGGGAGTGTCCCGTGGAGATGCTCAATCTGTTAACCCTTTACTTAACACGAGAAACAGACTACACTTGGAAAGAAAATTATTGAATATCTATTTTTTCATTTTTTGCGTAAAAAATATAGCTTATGGCCACTCAATGGAACGAGCTCAACGAGCTTGTTCCAATGAGACGTCAGATGCTAGGTTTTTGAGGCGAAAAATAGAAAAATAATGGAAATCGAAAGGCAATTTTTGTGAATAGCGGTTTTTCAGTTACGTTGTGTGAAGGGTTAATAGAGTGTTATCTACATAAATATTCACCAGACACGGTGTTATCACTTCAAGAATTCTTCACTTCAGGAACTTCGGCATCTGCATCAGTATCCCGACACTTTCGAAAGGGGGGGGGGGGCACAGAATTAGCCCTGGCGCCTAAATAATTTTCTCCCCCCGGCCCTGACAGTTGTGTTGGTATAATGTAGAAGAAACAGCGTAAATTATATGATAAATTTAAATAAAGCAAACGTACCTTGATGTTGAAATATCATAATTTCAAACTGTAAATTTCCCCATGATACATATAGAATTGTAAATCATCAGTTAAATTCGACCTCGTTGTTTTTTCTGAAACCGAAATTTGATTGGCTGAGAGCCTGACGGATCCTTGCTCTAATCTACAGCAATTTATTTATTTATTGATTGGTGTTTAAAGTCACATATTTCTGCACACTGGCTAATCATGATCATGACAGTTTTACGGGTGGTGGAAGCCGATGTACCCGAAAAGAACCACCGAGCAACTGTCAGCTCCCCAACACACCAACTCCATACAAGCAGGGTTAGCAGGATTGGTTGAAGACAAGTGCACCATCGACGTGCAGTACGCCTTAGTACACAATTCCACTGCGCCCCCAAGTGGGCAATGTGGGTGAAATGACTTGTCCAAGGACACAACGCGGTTGCAGCAGGTGGAATTCGAACCGAGGACCTCTCGGCTTGACTGCACCGCTACCTACTGAGCCACCGTGCTCCCTCTAATCTCAGGTTTGTTCATTTCGTGCACTACTTGCCGGAAGCGGTTCAATTAGAACATGTCTGTATCTACACTAAGCGCGAGCAGCGGCGCTAAACCGCTTCTAGCACAGATCAAACACACACCGGAGTTGTTTTCAACGGCAACGCTTGTTAGCGTCCGTACATTGAAGTTCACCTTGTAAATTCGATCATGGCAAATAGACCAAGATCGAAAATAACATTTTTTCAATTGTTTTTCTTCAAATAAAACGGGTTTGGAGAATTTTCCCTTCTATCGATGACAGGAATTACAATGGAGATAAACGTCTCTTGTTTCGTTAGATATTCGGGAATTTGACTATGAAAAACCATTTGTTAACGAGCCCGTTAACAAATGGTTTTCCATAGTCAAATTCCCGAATGTCTAACGAAACAAGAGACGTTTATCTCCTAAATGTAACCAATCAGTCTTGTTTGACAGAGCTAGCGAACTTTGTCAAACAAGACTGAGGTTCGTTACCCCTCAGCCTCCCACCCCAACCCCCACCCCGTTTCTGTCGCCATTTTTTACGATTGCCCGGACAGATATATGTTGTGCTCTTTATTATCCCGTGGAGCTATTCTTTGTGCAGACGATCTATCCCTGTTCTCGGAATCTCCCAAGCAGGGTCTGCCTTATAACACAATTAGTGGAGATTCCCTTTTCAATGTAAATTTTAAAATTAAAATAAAATAATAAAAAAAAACAAACATTAAAATGTGAGCCAAAACGTCCGTTTTGCTTAGTGAAATGAAAAAAAAATATCACAAATAAAAATTTGGGTCGAAACGCCCGTTTTGCTCAAAAAGGTAGTACGAAACGCCCGGGTCTAAACATTCGCGCCGAAAAATCCGCAGACCAAACCGTCCGATCACAGGTGGATAATTCCGCTAAGTAAGTTAGTGGTGGCGCCAAGGGGGCGGGGTGTGGGGGTGGGTGAATTCTGAGGAACACCCTAGCTCCCCCCACCCCCACCCCACCCCCCTCCCCACCGATCGAATCCTGGCGTCAACAGTGGCGTAAGGTTAATAAAACCAAACAATATGTGGTATGGTATAGCGAAATGAGACAGGTGTACTTGACTTGCCAAGACACATCTCCTTCCGAGAATGTTCAGCTGTATGCGGCTTTATTAAAGTGTACTTGGAATTGGAAATAAAGCATTAAATAGACAGCCCTTGCGTAAATTGGAGAATTTCCTTTTACATATTGATATTGTGAAAACTCGCAATTACTTGCTGAAATGAAAAACCGCGCTTAAGAATGAGTTGTTGAAACATGCCTACCCCGAGTCAATAAACAACAAAGCGCCTGATTCATTTAACAACACCATAAATCATTACATGACAAGCTGTAATATTAGCAACCAACCTCTAGAGGCCACAGACATTCATTTTATCCAGGATGCGCGACAAAAATATTATGCACATTTTTTTGATATTATGAACATTGTTTACAAGGAATGAAGGTAGAAATAAACTGCCTTCATCTGACCAGGGACGTAGATAGAGTGTGTGTGTGTGTGTGTGGTGGTGGTGGGGGAGGGGGGGGGGGGGGTTGTGTCTCATCCCATAATATTTGTCCAAAAATCAAGATAGTTGGAAATTTTTCAGGCAAAAATTCAAACAGTTGGAAATTTGAAGCAATGTTGAAACCGAGGTTTTTCCGAATGTGATATCACATTTCCATGAAAATTCCAACCGCCGACTCCGACAGTCAGACTTCTGATCGAACAACTCAAGATTTCCCCCCCACTCAGCGGCTGCAACGTTAATTCCACAACCGTGGTCGTGTTGCGCATTTTGTTTTCTTCTATATGTAATGCACTCACAGTCTGCAGTTTGTATTTGGACTCAAAATATGCCCCATTTGAGGCTGTGTCCTTGATTTTTTAACGTTATTACTAAAATTGTGCGCAGTTTTCTTTGGCTCTGTACTCTCACGAAAGACAGGTGTATCCAGACTGAAAATTTTGATTTGTATTAGGTATTGTTGAATTAATATCTCACACTTATTGTGACATATAGGCTGAGTTAGTTAGTTAACTCATTAGTCATACTTTGTAAGCATAATAAATGGTTGTTAGTCATTCCACGATTAGTGTGCTCACTGCTCAGCACGTCCTCATATTTGAGATAATTAATAAATAAATTAGTGGTTGAAAACTGATTTTTTAAGTATTCTCCATACATGTACATTCATGTAATTGACACGGTGCCTATTAGGGCAGATTGGGTCTACTTACAGACTACAGGACCACAAGAAATTGTCATTTTGTACTGTCTTAAAAACTCAAATTATGCACATAGATATTTAGCTGCAGTCATTGAAATGGTAGAGTGCTGAATTATTTTTGGTCATCCAAATTTGTCCACGTTTCTTTGCCTTGTTACAATTTATGGGAGAGTGCCTAGTGGCACTCTCCCATATATTGTAACAAGGCAAATCCTCACAGACAAAATAATTTCAATTTAAAAATTATATGATGCACATCCATAGAATATGAAGCCATTAAGTTGCAGCACCTGCACTTCAGAATAAAGCCCAAATATGGGCTTCCAGCACCCTACCAGTTAAACTACATTGAAATATTCTCAGAATGTTCTAGAACCTACCGGCACAGCCACTCTAAGTCAACATTTTAACATTCTCTCCGGGTACTCCGGCTTCCTCCACCCGTAAAACTGTCACGGTCATGGTTAGCCATTGTGCAGAAATATGTGACCTTAAACACCAATAAATAAATAAATATATGCACGTCAACGTAACAAAAATTCAAGATCATCCGATTTCGGTGAAATTTTAGTGTGTTGTAAATTAAAAAAAATAAGAGACAACTGTTTTTTCGCTTTTGATTTATCGCCACTTTTGTGTCGCTTCACATTTTGGGGATTCTGTTTCTACGGACATTTTTTTATTATTAAAACGCTGATTTTCTAACAGGCACAGCTCTATTAATAATACAGACAACTATGAAATTCCACACACTATAACGTTGATGGTGGCCCTTTTAAGTAAGTGCAGAGGCGGAGTGGCCGTATGGCCCACCGGGAAAATTCCCAGTGGGCCCCTTATTGGGTTTCCGATGCCCCCCCCCCCCACCAAAAAAACCAAAAAAAAAACAAACTGATGCAGCCCAACATCTGTTGATGCTGAAATTTCGTGAAAGTGGCTAAAAGGCGAAATGGATCCGATTGATTAGACTGCCGATATATCGAAATGTTCTCTTTGTGGACTGCCATTGGCAGTCCACATAGTGGAGGTTTCAATATACCAGCAGTCAGGTTTGCCATTCATGAAAGAAAACAGCGTTCCTTCAGTTTCAAAAATCACAATTTTTTCCCCTTCTCTACATCGGTAGAACCATTTTTACCGAACGATCGAAGAAGATGATTTTAAAATGCCATTGATATGTCCTCCTTGATCGCTCAGATGTAAAGAATTTCAAACTTTATTATTTATTTGTTTATTTATTGGTGTTTAAGGTCATATATTTCTGCACATTGGCTAATCATGACCAAGACAGTTTTACGGGTGGGGGGAGCCGGAGTACCCGGAGAGAACCACCGAGCAACGGCGAGAAAATGTCAGTTCCCGTACATACTGACTCCATACAAGCAGGGTTAGCATAGGTTGAAGACAAGTGTACCATCGACGTGCAGTACCCCTTAGTACACAGCGCCACCGTGCTCCTACGTGGGCAGGGGGGGGGGGGGGTGTCTTGCCCAAGGACACAACGCGGTTGCCACATGTCGGATTTGAACCGAGGACCTTTCGGCTTGCAGCCTGAACCTCTACCTACTGAGCCACCGCGCCTCCATTTCAACCTGTACCCAAAATAGAGACCAATTAACAGTGGCGTAGATAGCTTTTCGCTGGCGGAGGGGCAAGCCCAAAATTTTCCAACAGACCGAAAATTTTCCGACAGTGTAACAACAACAAAAACCCAAACAAACAGAAAGAATCTGTTGTTTACTGCAAATGTACTGAAAATTGGTCTTTTTTACCCAAAATCTACCCAAAATGACATGTTTTTATCCCCAAAGCCAGCATTTTAATGTTATTAGACATAAATCCGCCTAAAAATGGTCCCCAAAAATTTCCGACAAAACGTCTGGTGGTGGGGGGGGGGGGGGCCTCCGCCCCCCCCCCCCTCCATCTACGCCACTGTCAATTAATGGCTTTTTCGCGAACGTTCGATATCGAACAAGTTATTCCAATCTTCTTCTCAAAATTGTGGAAGTACAGCCTTTCAGCCGGCGAAAGGTGAACGATTTTAAAAATCAAACGTAAGATACCGGAGAAATAACGAAAATTGGTGAGAAGCCTTCCCCCAAACAACTTAACACAGAACTTTAATAATATCACAGACCACAAAAGAAATAGTTGCGGGGGGTGGATGCCACATTTCTTTCCACACTATCCGAACATTGTTAACGCTATGGCGTTAATACCCATCGAGGATCGGAAAACGTCAAAAATTAAATTTCACTCTGCGGAGTTAAACTCTAAGGACTTTCGAGATTCGACGTAAACAACGTCGGGGACACCAATTTTACATTTTTGTGCATACATTCTCTTTTCAACCTCTTTTTACACTGACTCGTATTCAGGACATGGTAAGAAAAAAAAATAAACACAGAATTCTGACTTTAGAACTCAGAATTTTGACTTTAGAACTCAGAATGCTGACTTTAGAACTCAGAATTCTGAGTTTGTGATCTCAGAATTCTGACTTTAGAACTCAGAATTTAGAACTCAGAATTCTGACTTTGGAACTCAGAATTCTGACCTGGGAACTCAGAATTCTGACTAACAGCTAGCTGTTCGTTCTTATTTAGGACATGTGTGAAATGTTTTTCTAAGTCGTATTAACGACTTATACTCGTTATAACGACTTACTAACTCATTATAACGGGTGGGGGGGGGGGGGGGGGGGGGGCGGTGGCGTCGCGGTAACCGGTTCTCGTCAGATCACCGAAGTTAAGCAACGTTCGAGCGCTGTTAGAAATTGGATGGGTGACCATTTCAGCGACAAATTCGCGCTCCCGCGTAGTGTCCTTTAACCCCGATTGCCTACATGGGGGTACGATGACGCTGTGTACTAAAGCGTACTGCACGTCGAAGGTGCGCATGTCTTCAACCAATCTAACCCTGCCTGTGCCGCGATGCAGAGTTCAGAGTTACGATGTCGGAGAGCTGACAGCTGCTCGTCGTTGCTCGGCGTTTCTCTCCGGGTACTCCGGCTTCCTCCACCCGTAAAACTGTCACCGACATGATATGACCCTGGCTGTTAAAGTGTCGTTAAATCCTAATAAATAAATAAATAAATAAATAAATAGACTTAACTTTACAGCTCTGTCCACAAAGCGCATTGTCATTCCCTGTTACCTGTTGTCAGGTTATTTGCTTTCAGATGCAACCAGCGTTTTTTGGCGTTATGAACGTTACAGATGCTCCGGGTGGGGTGGGGGGTGGGGGGGGGGGGCGCTGGGGGGTTATCAGAAGTATAGCACTGTCTCCCTATGTACCTCGGATTCCATGACCCACCCTATCCCCTCAGGAAAAAAGCAACAAAAAACAAGAACTTTTTTTACAGTGTTTTTTACGGTTCATTGCGTGCGTGTTCGTGTGTGTATGTATGTGTGTGTGCGTGTGTGTGTGTGTGTGTGTGGGGGGGGGGTATTATTTGGGTTTAACGTCACATCAACAACCAATGTCGCATCATGTCGGAGAGTATTATGGGTGGAGGATGTCCGAGTGGACGGGGAGATCCACCGAGCAGCTGCAAAAAACTGTCAGACTCTTAACTCTTTGAACCCCAGAGGCCGCTTTTCCGGCCCAGTAACATGATACTTCATAATTTCATTAAGCAAACTGACTTTTGAGTGAAGGTGTGGTGTAGACCAATCAGTATTTTCAACGTGCAGCCCCAAGGCTGCACGTTGAAAATATTAATTGGTCTACCCCCCAAATAAAGAATATGGACTCTTCCCGTTGCTGCCATTGAACAGATATGGAAGATACCACTAGGGTTCAAAGGGTTTTAATCTTACTACCTTTGCGCAAGCAGAGGTAGCAGCGGTTGAAGGCAAGTGCAGTCGACGTACAGTACACTTTATAGTACACAGCGCCACCGTGTCCCCACATGGGTAATTGGGATTCATTATCTTGCCCAAGGACACAACGCAGTTATTGATGGTCAAGATCGAACCTTCTATCTTTTCGTTTTAAAGTCCAGTGCTCTAAGCACTGAGTCATCGTGCTCCTGGGTGGGGTGGGTGGGGGGCTTATGCATGAAGATAAAGGAAAATGTCACCACGAAAACGTTTATTCCAGAATTAACTTGTTCCCTTCTTCCCTCGCAAACACAGAGATACGGGTGTCTTCATTTTTAGCTAAACTTTGGCGAAGCCAAATTTGAGCTTATGCCATGGCCCGTCGTCCGTCTGTCCGTACGTCAACAATTGGATACGGCTCGGGCTAGAGGCCGTATTTATGAACCGATCTTTACGAAACTTCTTGGGTACCTTTGTTATGACTGTGGGACGAGAACGAGTGTTTTTGGGTGCGGTCTAAAATTCAAGATGGCTGCCAGCTGCCATTTTGTACCGACAATGCAGAAATCTGTTTTTTGTACAGAACTTCCATATGAAAGCTCTGATTTGAATAATTTTTTGTATGAATGTTTAGTACCATGAGATACATTACATATCATACGGGTTTTTTTCTCGTGCTTAAATTATGCAAATTAGACTAACTTTGATTTATTCAGTGTTACTTTCAGCACTGTCACTGCAAATGCCAATACGGCTCGGGCTAGAGGCCGCATTTATGAACCGATCTTTACGAAACTTCTTGGGTACCTTTGTTATCACTGTGGGACGGGAACGAGTGTTTTGGGGTCCGGTCTGAAATTCAAGATGGCCGCTGGCAGCCATTTTGTTCAAAATTAGGGGCAATCAGATTTTTGCGCAGAACTTCCAGATGAAAGCTCTGATTTGAATAATTTTTTGTATGAATGTTTAGTACCAAGGGATACATCACATATAATACGGGTTTTTTTCTCGTGCAGAAATTATGCAAATTAGATGAACTTTGATTTTTTCAGTGCTACTTACACATAGTAAGTACACATGTCAATACGGCTCGGGCTAGAGGCTGTATTTATCAACCGATCTTCACGAAACTTCTTGGGTACCTCTGTTATCACCTTGGGACGAGAACGAGTGTTTCTGAGTGCGGTCCAAAATTCAAGATGGCTTCCAGTGTCCATTTTGTACCGAAATTAGGTCTAATCAGTTTTTTGTACACAACTTCTATACGGCACAGGCTAGAGGCCGTATTTATGAACCGATCTTTACGAAACTTCTTGGGTACCTTTGTTTTCACCGTGGGATGAGAACGAGTGTTTTGGGGTGTGGTCCGAAATTCAAGATGGCCACTACAGCCATTTTGTTCCAAAATTAGTGCAATCCGTCTTTTGTACAGAACTTCTGTATAAAAGTTCTGATTTGAATAAACTTTTGTATGAATGTTTAGTAAAATGGAATACATCACATACAGTACGGGTTTTTTTTCTCGTGCAGAAATTATGCAAATTAGATGAATTTTGATTTATTTAGTGCTACTTATACACTGTAAGTGCACATGTCAATACGGCTCGGGTTAGAGGCTGTATTTATCAACCGATCTTCACGAAACTTCTTGGGTGCCTTTGTTATCACCTTGGGACGAGAACGAGTGTTTCTGAATGCGGTCCAAAATTCAAGATGGCTGCCAGTGGCCATTTTGTACCAAAATTAGGTCCAATCAGTTTTTTGTCACAACTTCTATACAGCTCGTATTTATGAACTGATCTTCACGAAACTTCTATACATGTACATGTCTTGACAAATTGAGCTACAGTGTCATTGACACTTTCGTTGTCAAGAGAAGGAGGGAAGTAACATATCTGCTTTCATTTGCCTCAGAATCAACACCTTATCCGGAATTAATTGTTTGTTTTACTTTCCGTTACTAAAGGGCACTTTGTACCGAAAATGTAAAGCACTTTCAGCATTCATCCTAAGTGGAAAATAGAAACACGAATAGCGGATATTCTGAACGAAGTGTAGAGGATGGTGTCCAATGCCATGCAGTACTGTAACATTATAAATAGTGGATACCATTCGGAGACTTCATAGGCCCGTTAGAAAGGAAAGAAGTGAGAAGAAGAAAAACAGACTTTTTCGGCCCCAATAATCATGACCCGGGTGTTATTGCTGGACTTTTCAAATATTGCGTGGTACAAAAATGCCATTCGAAACTGTTCGGAAGCCTTAATTTTATTAAGATGTTAAACTGGATGTGAAAACGAAATATCGTTTAAATCCGACATCTATGAAACTCTTGGATGGGGGGGGGGGGGGGGGGGGGGTAACAGGAGATCAGCATTTTAACTAGATTAATGTAAAGGGCGACTCAAGCGGCCCTAAAAAATGCAGCTCATTCTTGCAAAGTAAACGGAGGATAGTGATCATTTCATTTTGGTCTTCGGTAATACCGCGGAGCACGTTACAAACAATAACTTAAGAATGAAGTAATATAATATGATAAGAAGATAATATTCATTTTATTCTTAAATCATTCTTTGTAACGAGGTCTGTCATTATCTGAGGGCTGGTCAGGTTTCAATTAAACTATCTCATCTTTAAGGGAAGTGGGAGGAGATGGTAACAGCCGGAGCGTCCAATGTAGAACTTGGCCTCTCACACCAAAGCAATTTTGCATTTATAAAGTGTGTAGTGTAGCTCTATATTGGCGACCATTTTATGGTCCAATATGCTATGTGAAAGTTGCATTGGGCCTATGTTTTCTTTTTTGGGGGTGCGGTGGGGGTGGCGAAACTTTTGGGAGGGGCAAGGCCCATCCAGGTTACGCCACTGCGAACAAGTATAATATTTCGTTGAATATATACTTCCTTGGATGTGGGCTTTCCTAATTCCAAGAATTTTGGATAACAAGTAACAGAAAACACAATCTGAACAAATTTTCTCGTAATCTAGCACGTCCGATTCTTTTTTTGTTTTCAAGCTTAACTTTTAACCCTTTACCTAACATGAAAAACAGACGACACTTGCAAAAACAATTCTTCAATAAGTCATTTTTTTCATTTTTTGTCTCAAAAACATAGCTCGTTCCAATGAGGGGCCATAACCTATGTTTTTGAGACAAAAAATGAAAAAATAATGAAAATTAATTGGCGATTTTGGAGAATAGCGTTGGTCGGTTTCGGCCGTTACGTTGGGTAAATGGTTAACTATGCTTTTTGAAGGAAAATGCTAATTATAGAGACTGTATTTGTGTGATCTCAGTAAAGGGTAAAACCTTCCTGATGAGCTGTACACGACAAATCACGCCCCATCGTCTCATACTTCAGGTACGGATAGGGGAAGATGAGTGCAAATATAGTCGAAACCGATCAACAGATCCTGGTTGACTCTTCTACACGGTACAGTCGGTACTCAGTGTGACTGAGAGATTTTATTTGTATTTTAAATAAAATAAGTATTTAGATATCAAACGGATATATTTTAACAAGCTTGAATTTTCAGTAACCTTCAACTAGTTACATTATTAACTTCATTTATACTGGGGCGCTAGAAAAGCTTCCGCTTCGGCAAGGAGGAAGAATTAATGAGATGAACAGCAATGAGTAATTCCGAAAGCACCCTACCAAACCAGGAGAAGGATGAATCATGAAACACAGCGATGTCCGCCAGAAACCCGTGACAAGAGGAGGAGAACAATCCCGGGAAGTGCACTCAAAGTTCGTGCCAGAAAAAGCTCACACATAAACAACGAACAGCCTCTATTTCCAGGCCTGATTATGAACAATTCTCTGTAAGAAGCAATTTGGGGTGCATCCAGTCTGAGACTTATATTACTACATGTATATATATATCTGATACAAGCCAGAAAATAAGCAGTCATCTGCAAAATGAGGTCCACATAGGGTGAATTTAGTGATGCACAGCAGGGTAGCATCACTACATGTACCCTCTGTGAACCTCAGTCTGAATCAGGGTCTCAAAACTAAACAGAAAGAGGTACCCAAAGGATAAATTGGCCCACTGTGTGGGATAGCATCATCAAATTCACCCTCTGTGGACCTCATTCTGCGAATGTCAGACTGCTTATTTTCAGGCCTGACCTGATCTGATATGTCTAAATGGGAATAGCAGCAAAGAAGAGACGTGAAAACTGTTACTTATTCCCAGTTCCTTATTCGGCATTCGTTATCAACCGATTCTCGTGACAACCGTTACTTATTCCCAGTCGGTTGATGACAATTGTCGAATAAGGACCGTTGATGTAATTTACTTACAAAGATGTACAGGTATTCTTTTCCGCCCAGTTATAGATATTCCAGTCAATATGTATTGAACAGCCCTTTAAAACATCAAAATATTAACGTGATTTGTGGAAGTCTCTATCTTATTTTGCTTCAAAGGAAATGATTCTTTATGAGAATTTTCAGTTTTAATCGTCCAAAATATATCAGCTAGTCGAAAAGGCGAACCGTTTTGAGGGGTCACATGATATGGTTGGTTGAAACTTTTTGGAAAAGTTTTTTAAAAAATAATAGAAATAACAAATTGTGATATCGTGAAATGTCCTAAACAATTTGATTTTTAATCCTTTACCAAACGCATCAGGCCATAACAGCTCTGCGCTCTTTACAAATATTCAAGTTTTACTATTTCTTCAAATTGTGCTTCCAATACAAATTATACGGTGCGGGTTCATGCACATGTTTTGGAAGCCAAGAAAAGAAAATCTCCAGTTCTTCTGAGAATTTTGTTTGCCCTTTTGTTGTGTTAGTAAAGTTTTTAAAACATTCTGGTTTTCAAGAACGGTTGACACAAATAGTGCAATTGCAATCGGTAATTTTACGTACTCACAATGGTAAACGATGTGCTTTTGGTATCGGCGAGTGATGATTTTATCACAGGTAAAAAAGATTTGGTAACCTGTTCAAACTTATGAGTTTATAATATTTAAATGGGCTATTAATAGGTTATAATTCAATTATGTCAGACATGCTAATTTTGAAACCCTGTCATCTTTATTCCCGCGGAAAGAAGAGATACATCAAATGCCATAAAGGCTGGACTGCCCGAACGTCCGTACGTTAGTCCGACAGACATTACGCCTCATGAGTTCCAATGTGTTCTATGTGCCTACTGGCACAAAGAACACATTGGAACTCAGGGGGCGAAATTTAGCTGCTTTAGTGATAGCTGGTTTGACCTACACAAATCATTTCAAGTGTCTGTGTTGAGTATTATTATTTCATCGAGTGGTATTCTTTGGTGCCTAAGTGATTTATTTATTTGTTTATTGGTGTTTAAGGTCACATACTTATGCACAATGGCTAATCATGACCGTGACAAGTTATACGGGTGGAGGAAGCCTGAGTACCAGGAGAGAACCACCGAGCAACGACGAGCAGCTGCCAGCCATGTAAGTATATACCGAGTGCCTTTAACCCAGGGCATCTCGTCATTTCGCAGCTATGAAGGAATGTACAACCCAGTCTACCAATAGGACATATGCATATGCAACCTTTGCTGGAAAGTCTGAATCAGCCATGTTGAGCTACGCATACACGTGTACCGCTCTTTGGAGTGGACGTCCTGCAAGGCTACGTCGCTCATATATAGAACCGTCGTGACCGGGTATACGCGATTTCCGAAGACGGCATGATTGTGGCATGTGTTGATGTGTGAAATAAGACTCTGTGTCAACACACACACACACAAACACACACGCACACACATGGAAGCACGCATGGAATCTACCCAACAGTTCATCCTATTGCTCCAGAGGCAACTTGGACAATATGTGAAAGCTGAAAACCCGACTCATGCGAGTTCGATTGTAATGCGATCATTCTACTCAAAAAGTTGCACCAAGATGTCTAGTTTGTTTATGAAACCCGAGTCAGGACTGCTTTTCGCAAATTGGAAGAACGCTATTGAGGCTGTGGCTTTGGCACAGTGGGTGGTATAAGCGGGGACTATTTCCTTTTGTCGCACGCCGAACATAAACATCTAATTAGATTTGGGTGAAAAAACCTAGTCGTAGGTACCAGGCGTATATCCAGGATTCTATAACCCTAGCCAGTTTTTCATTTTTTTTTTTTGGGGGGGGGGGGGGGTAAATGATATTCGGAAGGATGTTTTGGAGGTTCGGTGACCTCCTCTAGTCCTAACTAGGGCCCTCTGGTCATTACTCCTCTCCTAGCACTTCCCTTCTAGGAAATGGAAGGAGGGGGTTAAATACCGGAAAGATCCTAGTTAGGACTAGGGCTCCCCCGGCAAAACTGAGAGCGAATCTGAGGCATTTGTAGCGTGTGTAGCCCTGTATTGGAGACCTTAGTAGGGCTTTATGATGTGGAAAACTTGCACTGGACAAACGTTGTTATGTTTGGGGGAGTGGGGTGAGGGGGGGGGGGCAGCGAAAACTTCAAGTAGGTACCGAAATGTTATGGTATCTATAGGTGATTTACATTTGCGAGCACTTTAAAGGAAGTGTTCTGATTTTATGTAATTCTGCCTCAAGGCGGCAGTCTTAGCACATGCTGATACCTCTATATTCAAGTCAAAATTCACTCTCTTCAATAGTACACCATGTTCTGAGCTGCTCTGATTAGTGTAGTATCATTGGGGCATCCCACGTGGCGTCATGTCACAATACACGATGAGTGTCATGTGAGTTGGAAAGGTTTCAAGCCCGAAGAGCATGTTGTGGCGTCATTTACATTGTCCTAATTTCTTGTGTGAATACGCATGCACACCATTTATTATCGGGGTGACATGTTAGTTAAGGCTGATTTAGGTAACAGGTTGAACGTCTTGCATTTTCATCTCGGAAGAGGGTTTCTCAGGCGTCGACTCGTTAATGTACAGTCTGAGGCGCAGATTGTTGACCATTTGGAGTATATTCTGGTAGATTAGAAGAGGAGGAACTTCCAGGTGACTATTTTCTTGTGAAAAAATCCATATTTAACTCTTATCACGTTGAGTATTTTCAAGATATTTTTCATCAAATCTAGTCATGGCTGCTGTGAAGCAGCCATGACTAGATTTGATAAAAAATTCATTCGTCTATATTTTACTCACGAAATCTTAAGCGAAAAAATCTATTTAATTTACAGGGGTAAAAATTGATTAAACATGTCCCACTTATACTTTTTTCAGTGGCATGAGAAATCCTGTCCAGGCCCTCCTGGGCAGGAATATCTACCAGCAGCATGCAAGGAGTTGAGCTCACCATAACTACATTTTTCAGCGCGGTTCCGGGTGTTTAATGATTGGCTCAGATGCCACATGGTAAGGTGGGGGTAGATATGATGTTCAAGGGTTACGACCTATTGATGTGGAGTATTTCTCGGGAACTGATACTCGTGTCATTGCTTCCATTTGCCTTCGTGATAACCAATTAACCATTTCGTGTCGGTATTTTGATTTAGCTATTTAGCTCTGTGATTACTACCGAATGCTGTGAACTTTGTCATATTTCCCCTAGAGAGTGTACGATAACATTGACCCGGGAACGGAAGGGGGGGGGGGGGGGGGTGCACGGGGGTACTCGGACCCTGACCGCCACGTACGGTGCTGGGCATATGTGCCCTTTCATTCGGCAATAAAATGTCCTGTGATAATGTGATTGGAATATAATCACTTTTATTTGTAGGTATTGCAACGTCCAAAAGGGTTCTGTTTTTAATCGGACCCTCAAAGTGGGAATTGTATTCCTGGGGGGGGGGGGGGGGGGGGCGGTGGCGTCGCGGTAACCGGTTCTCGTCAACGTCGAGTGCGGTTAGTAGTTGGATGGATGACCATTTCAGCGACTGATTCGCGCTCCCGCTTTGTGTCCTTGGGCAAGGCACTTAACCCCAACTGCCTACATGGGGGCACGATGACGCTGTGTACTAAGGCGTTCTGTGCGTCGATGGTGCGCATGTTCTCAACCAATCTAACCCTACCTGTGCCGCGGTGCAGAGTTCAGAGTTACGATGTTGGAGAGCTGACAGCTGCCCGTCGTTGCCCGGTGGTTCTCTCTGAGTACTCCGGATTCCTCCACCCGTAAAACTGTCACGGTCACGATTAGCCATTGTGCATAAGTACGTGACCTTAAACACCAATAAATAAATAATATAAATATATTAAATCGATGAAGAGATATTTAGCGAGTCACTTATTGGTTGTAATAAGCCGTACGGGTGCTATCTATGGACCTCATTAATCCAATTACGTCGCTATTGAGAAAGAGAGAACTTCACATTTTTCCAAGAAATTTCTTTGTTTGCAATCTCACTGATTGCATCAGCTGTATTTCTAATTCAGCTGCACAACACCAGTATACCTCTTACAATCATGCTGGGGGCATTTGACTTAATATTGCATGTCAGCTCGAATATCAACATTCAGTGTCTGACGTCACGCAAAACATGTAAAAAACGGATGTAAATATTTACACAGAACACAGCACGTTGTGACCTCTCAAATTGTTCATATCTTCACAAAGAGTCACTTGTAAGACATTTCTGAGCCGATTGCCTGATCTAAAGTCGAATAGCTCAAAGTGTGTATCGTTGAAAATTCATTTATTTACTTCCCTACCAGCACATAATTAAATTGCCACGGTTGAGCATACACAAAACATAAACACCCATTTTTCAGTTAGTACAGATGTTCCAGACTTTGGGCGTATCTGTATTTGAGACTTTGAAGTTGGGCAATGAAAATTGTTAGACAAAAACCTAACCACGTAAGATATTTTTCCTGGCATTTTGGCTATTTACCTTGTTTTAAGAAGTTATTTTACATAAGGTCAATTTGAAACACGATTTTAAACCAGTGTGTAGTACAAACGTGACAACCGTTACTTATTGCCATTTCCTTATTCGGCATTCGTTATCAATCGATGAAATCGGTTGATAACGAATGTCGAATAAAGAACTGGCAATAAGTAACGGTTGTCACGCACTCGTATGTATTTGTTTTGTGTATGCCCCGGTAGGGTCCGGCGAAAGTTCGAGATTCGATTTGCTTTTGAATCGAAGCTATCTCGATTATTCGTAAACATCGAATCCAGGAGAGATTTGGATTTCATACAATTACTTTATTTTCGACTGTTTAACCCTTTACCTAACGTAACGGCCAAAACCGCAGGAGCTATTCTCAAAAATCGCCAATTAATTTTCATTATTTTTTTCATTTTTTGTCTCAAAAACATAGGTTATGACCCCTCGTTGGAACGAGCTCTTCGAGCTCGTTCCAATGAGGGGTCATAACCTATGTTTTTGAGACAAAAAATGAAAAAATAATTAGTTATTCAAGAATTTTTTTTGCAACTGTCGTCTTTTTTCAGGTTAGGTAAAGGGTTAAAGATAACAACTCACCCAGTAATTTTCTGATGAATAAGATTGAACGTATCCAGTCTAACTGGATAGCTCAAATTCAGTCGGAAAATTCATAAAAATGACATCATATATACAACTCATATTTTGCGAAGGATCGCTTCTACCCATTTATATATTTGATACATAAAAGATCAAAATATGTGTATTGTTTTAAGTTTGTTCATTAAGGCTTAAGACTTCCACAAGCTTTGGTCATATCATGTCAGACAATTTTACGCGTGGGGGAGTCGGAGTGCCCAGAGAGAATAACTGAGCAATGATGAGTAACTTTCTGCCTCTCTAATTTACTCTCCTGACACAAGCGGTTAGCGTTGGTTGAAGGTAAGTGTTATGTTGACATGTTGTACATCCATGGTCGCCGCGAAGTATTTCCACGGGTCACTTGCCTCCAAGCAGTGCTAACCTTGCTTGTACCAAGATGATACATCAGAAAGTGCTACAGTTACTTGGCATTGTTCAATGCTTTCCTATGGGAACACTAGCTTTTCTACCACTAAATTTGCACAACTTGATATGACCCACTCTTTTAAAAGTGTCACTGCTCCCCAATACATAAACAAACAAATAATGTACCCATATTCTTTTCATGTACAAATTATGTTGACGAATGGTGAGTGATCCTTTGCAAAATGTGAGTGGTATACATAGAAGCGATAGTGGAGATTGCGTTGCGGCGTACGGTTTGCACAAAAAATCAATTGTTGAGTGCACCAAGACGCCATCTGCAATGCTTTGGCATTCCAGATGGCTCCTTGTTGCACTCAAAGCACGATAAATGACTCTTTCTACGAGCACCTTTTTGACACTTGTCAATTTTCTAATAGTCTAGTATCCGTATTGCTATTGAGTTCGCGACGGAGATAGACATCTTTAGTGGGCCGTGTTACAGCCGATAGTGTTACAACTCCGCATAATATTACACCAACGCATAATGTTAGAAAAAAGGTTGTACACAACCGACAATGTTATAAACTGCGCATAATGTTAATTAAATGTAGGGCATAAAATTAAAAAAAAAATGATCACTGCACAATTTGCGCATCCTATGTTCTGGCGATGGCTGGCTCCAACAATTATTCTAACCAACCATGCATGCATGGACCACCATGTGTCTATTATTACTGGTCGACAGTATGTTATGATTAAAAAAGACAAGAAGTACCCATCATATGCGTTACGTGGCCAGATATTCCAGTGATTTCACGAAACCCCTGAAGATTTTAGGGATTTCATAAAATTTCTGAGTGAAACAGGGATTTCATGAAATCTGAGTGAAACATGGATGTCAAAAATTCCTGGTTTCTGTAACATTTATACTGGTTTTAAGTAAAATACTCGTAAGTATAGTGTTTAAGTGATCGACAACAAGTTAATATTATCAAAGGCACAAAACTATTGTTGAAAGTTAAGGGAAAATGTCACTATGGATACAAATAATTGTGTTCTTGGTGGAAATAAATAACGTTTAAACCAAGCAAATAATTTGGACTTGTAAAAAGCTCAAATAAAATATCATTGATATCATTACAATTTACACATTTGGCTGAATAAGTGCAACTTACACAAAGTAATTAATATTGCGAAGATTTTTTTTACAGATAATAGGTGTAAAAGCTCGAATACATTCGCTAGCATTGTTCTATACTAAGTAAACACATCCATATCGGTTAACCGTTTAGCCAAAACCGGCCAGCGCTATTCTCAAAAATCTCCAATTAATTTTCATTATTTTTTCATTTGTTTGTCTCAAAAACATAGGTTATGACCCCTCGTTGGAAAGAACTCGTCGAGCTCGTTCCAACGAGGGGACACAACCTATGTTTTTGAGACAAAAAATAAAAAAAAATAGTTATTAAAGAATATGTTTTGCAGGTGTCGTCTACTTTTCATGTTAGGTAAAGAATTAACAAAGTTAATATATATTTCATATCCAGAATATTTGTTTTAGTTACTCGAGTGACAGCGATTGACTGGATGTATGGAAAAAAAGATCAAAATTAAAAAAAAAAACACCTAAAATGACACAAGTAAATACTCTTCAGGCGCAAAACAGATGTATCAAAATTCCTGATTTTGGTTGCCAAATTAAGAAAAAAAAATTAAGGAAATATTACCGCTGACTTCTTCAATCTTCCGACTTTTGATCACAGCGTCTCCTTACTCCATGGTTTTAGATAGTGTCATTTCATTACTGCACAAAATGAGGATGATCACTGCACATTTCAGGTTGATCACTGCACATTTTGGGAACACTGCGGGCTTAGTGATGACGTCAGGAGATGGAGGGTTACTAAGGATAGCTGAATGCATGCCACGTGACTAGCTCCCCTCAAAATAAGTCCCCCGGGAGGGATCTCCCACTGAGGTTGCCCTAACCGGCCAAGAAACCCATCTCACATACTACATTTGTGTTTAAGATGCTAACTGGCAGCTATAGCCCAAGAACATTTTTCAGGGAATGTCGAGTACATGTCACTGAACGATTAGACAAAAGTCCCCTAAAATCCCAGTTGAGCTTTTTTTTTCTACAGCCTTTTTTCGAAAACGCGTTTGAAAAAAATCAACAAAAATCGCACGAACTTTGTAACCTCGAATTGATCCAACTGTATTTTTTGTTTACGCGTATTTCGAGCTACATAATGTCTAATATACATTTACCTAGAGGAAAATGTGCATTCTGTGACAATTTCTGCGAAAAATTATTGAAAATTCACAAAAAAGTATCGGATTTACGCAAAAAATGACGATTTTCCTAACGGATTTGCCCAAAGGGTCGTAGTACAGAACGGGATGTTCGTTGGACAGACGATAAAAAATCCACCACCATTTGAAGACTTTTATCATTGCTTACAAAATAGACATTATGGAAGATCCCTCTGCTTCTGGCCGAGTTCCCCTTTTGGCATAAAATTCGTCAGCATGAGAACTCAACTATTTTCGGGCTTGGGATCGAACAGACACGTCTGTGTCTGGCAGCATTAGATCAATAAATAATATTCACAGAATGTACAAAAATCAATAAATAATATTTACAGAATGTACAAATCAATCAACATGGATTAAGTTACATTGACTATTATCAACGCTATATACAGAAATGACATGACCTATATACATATTATTCATCGAACTCAGAAATTTCCGACAGGACAGTGTTTCTGTGGTTGTTACAAGAATCAGAACTGCAATTACACAAACCTGAGCAAGAGAGTCCTGCCTTCTTACACCCACACCTTTTTGTACAAGCACTCTTGCAACCACAACTGATCAGATTCAGTAGGTTATCGGGGGCACATGGCTTTGTGGGTAAAGTCGGTACAAGAAGTCCATTGTCTAGCGACCACCCCCAATCCGTCGGAGGAAGCGAAGTGCCCAGCCATTGTTCGACCTGGAGATAACATCTGTAGACATGTTGTTGTGCAGCATCGCTGCTTGGTGGGAGTGAGGCTAGGTCGATGGGTTTATTCAGTTTAGATTTTGCTACATAACGCTTGTAAGTGACATATCTATATTGGTCGAGAGAGGAAACAGTTTTACTCCCATATAAGATCAGGAGAAGTTGTTCCCCGGCAGCGGCTACTGCACTTGGTGTACTGTCATCCGCCAAAATTGTGTTGACATACTGTTGTGAGTCGCTAGTAACATCGGAGACAATTGTACTGAATACTTTCTTCTTACCAACTCGAAAGAGTGCAGAAGTAGTGTCACAACCACTTATAGAATGTGCTACAAGGAGGTTGCTTCTATGGTCACCCATTTTGGTTGCTATTTCACTAACTGAAACTAGTAAGTTTGGGGTAATGGAATACATCATGTGAATATTACATCCCGGTTGAACTCGAGAGGTAAGAATGACTAACAAGTCTGTGTCTGTTCCCACAACGACAACATTGTTGTCATCTTGAGCGATGTCAAGTGCAGTTTCGGCTATCAGTACATCAGCATCAGCCTCGGCCTGCTTGGACTGAATATTGATAGCAGATAGCTCCTGCATTAGAAGATCGATCAGTTGAGTTTTGTTCTTGGCATTTGCAAGGAAATCGGATTGGGGTGTGGTGGCTGGTAACTCGGGTGAGATATTGATATCAATGGAATACCTGTCTTTAGATCTACGGGCTTGTTCCATGCCCTTTGTCGACATTGTACAAGCATAACCATCAAAAACAACCACGACGTTCGCCCCAAAATGTCTCACTAGATAATTGGAATATGATGTACATATGTCCTTATATGACGACTGTTTAGGCCATACAACTGCCCTCAATAAAAATCCACCATCTACAACAAACAGAGAATGTTCTGGGGTTTTAGTTTGCTCGGAACCGTATGTTTTGAGGATCTTACCGAGCGTGCTTTTCTGTGTCTTCCTCATTCCAGCAGAATCAAACAATGCTGGTGGTTTCGGGGCGAGTTCATATTTGAGATACTCTTCCATCTCTGCTTGTGACTGAATAACACATGTGATGCGGTTGAACAGAATTGTGGGGTCAATCACTACCTTACTTCCACGGACTTTGATGCTATTTGCCATCGATGCGAAAGACTTCACAGTGTCAACACGTCGTAGTTTGATGCTGTTGAACGTTTTGCTTACAACATTCGATACGCAACATTCACCAATTTTGCGAACTTGGTCACAGTTCACAGTTTCGTCGGCCACAAGCCCAGTCGCTATAGAGACTAATTGTAGTGGATCTCTATTCTGAAAGGGGGAATGCACTCTGAGCCAGTTCAATAATTTGGTGATATCATTGGCATCAGTCAATTGTGAACTTTGACGGAGATCCCGATGTTGTTCGCCATGACCAGTGTGAACATGAACAAAATTTTCGAGAGCATTACATATCGGAAGGCAAAGAGGTAGTCCATGTACCCATTTCGCAACAGTGCTATCGGTTATTCCCCTGCCATGTGTGAGACCACCAGGGAGCTTGAACATTCTCATTAAACACTGCTCTATGGTCTGATCAGAATATATCCCGTCCCAGAATTTATCTGAGCGCCTTATGGTAAAGTAACCTTTCTCAGTGAACAACTTCAAATCATCCTGTGGCATTATTTCTGTTAGCTCATTCATCTGCTGCAAATAGAGATGAGAACTTTTTGCGTATGCAAAATGACCACCTGCGTGAAATACTGGAATCATATTGCGAACACAATATGTGTGGAGTTCCCAGTCGCCTGGAGAAGACCTATTTGCTCGTAGTATTGTACCCAAAGCTTTCCTGTGCGTCCTACGGACGTATTCTGGAGCAGTTCGTGTAATTTTGACAGTAGATGGTTGACACTTTCTTGATTGACAGCGTCAGCTGTTGTACAGTCACCTCTGGCAAGTCCACAGAATATTTAACTGACTTCTGTGCAGTCTATGTTATCTAGTGTTCGGCTTTCTTCAAACACAAGTTTTGTAATGGCAATTTGTGTTAGCAAATGGGCACGAACTGCTCTTGAATATGCATGACCACTGATCAAATGATGGATTGACCCACCAGCATAAACAGTCCCCCAAAGTTCACCCAAGCCGCTACCAGCCATGATCGAACCAATTGCCCCTAAATATGACATAATCATATTGAAGCCGCCGAGTCTAACGAAAACTTTTGTCAACTTATCTGACGAAGACACAATCTCCACTGCTTTGATATAAAGTGGTTGGTCAAACGTCACTGGACAAACGTTCAGTCCCTGTTTCTCACATTCAGTTTGTGCAAACATGAGAGCAGTGTAAATTGTGCTCGGGTTGGATGGATCAAAATTAATAAAGGGAAGTATCTCGACATCACTTGTTTCATAATCATCTGATGATGTGACAATGGGCATATATCCAGCCCAAGATGGGCAAGGTACTCTCAGTACATGCGTCAAAGACCAAAGACTGTCGACTGTTTTTGCGAGTTTCAAATTTTTCGGATCAGATTCACCCAAAGTTGATAAATCCTTCATCACAATGCACACATGACATGCCAATGCATCTTGAGTGTAGGCTAACACCACATTATGTGATTTAATCGAACATGGAAATTGAAACAATGATGCTATAATACGGTATTTGAATGAGAAAAGACGATGCCGTTTGAATTTGAGTTTAGGGGGTATGGCTAATATTTCACACGTTTCACCAGTTCATTATGGAATAAATGACTATTGTTATATATCATTATAAAGCCACTGCTTTTCTGCAATTTTTGTTATATAATTTAACTCCCAAAGTAGTCGTAGATTTGATTTAATGGACGTTGTGTACCGTTGTGTGTGTGAAAACAATAAATTGTTTTTCGTAATTTTGTACATTTTCGTGAATATTTCACCATTGAGTGTGAGGATTGGTACAAAGTTGGCATTTTCTGTTGGGGATATGTATTCTCAATATAATTCAGCACGATATTTATGATTCTCACCCTACTAAGGCGAATAAGAATGAGAAATATGGAGCTGGGTCGAATTTTTTAAAAAATTTTTTTTTTCATCAAAAAAACGCTATAACTAAAAAAGCTCAACTCGGATTCGCGGGGACTTTTCACACTTTATCCGCAATGTGTGTCCCGGAAACATATAAAAAAATCAGCTTTCTCCGATTTTTTTCCTTACTTTCTCATTTTTATGTCTAATGTGCCTGGACTACTACGCGACTTCAAGTTGAAGTTCATCTGAAATAACGATGACCGGGCTGAGTATGCGTAAAGTTATAACGTTACCAACTTACCGGTTACTTTGTTTAACATTATGCGCTGAAAAAAACTGCAACAACATGCATTGATTTTTATAACATTATGCGTTAGAAAAAGTTATAACATTATACAGAATGAATGTTTAAGTCTGAAAATATTTCAGTTCAATCGTCTGAAATATTTCAGTTCATTTTCAACGATTCGCTTTTCCGATCGGGAGTCTGACAGTTACTTGTCACTTCTCTGTGGTTCTCTCCGGGTACGCCAGCTTCCCCATCCGTAAAACTGTCCGACACGAGGTGACCCTGGCTGTCGAAAAGTGTCGTTAAACACCAATCAAACAAATGCCTAAATTTAAGGGCTATACTGTCTCCAGGCAATAACAGCGGTGAATTCCTTACAGAATTAGACAGGTGGTTTGCGAGCTTGTAATACAGAATGGCATATTGGACCAAGCTCTTGGGCCGTCGGTCTTATTATGTTACGAGTTCCACGCTGATGTGTCTTATTTATTTACCAATTTTTTGTGGAGTTGGTGCGCAGACTGTCGTTGATGAATGTGCCGTCCTTTATTCACAAAGATATACAGATATTCTTTCAATCTCCAGTTACAGATAATCCAATCAATACGTGTTTGATTGACCTTGCAAACATCAAGCTATTAAAACAATTAGTGGAACTTCGTGGAGTAATCATAAAACTACAGCTGAGATGAGTCTTCATTCATAATTATTTAATAAACAAACTGATGGTTTCTTATCATATAATTCCGTCACTTACTTCTTCATTCTGCAGCTCGTGGAAATCAGCGAGAACATCTCTTTTTCAAATTTCCCATGTACAATAGAATCAAGAAAGGACGCTGGTTTTATTTACAATGGCATGGGGGGTTCGAACCTACGCCGAGAGAGTTTCCTTCGGCACCAACCGCCTAGCGAAAGTATACTGAACCACGCCCAAAACTCGGCCACCGACACACGAGAGTTTCCTTCGGCACCAGCCGCCTAGCGAAACTATAGTGAACCACGCACAACGCTCGGCCACCGAAACACGAGAGTTTCCTTCGGCACTAACCGCCTAGCAAAACTATGCTGAACCACGCACTCCACTCAGCCACGTGGTTCAGTATAGTTTCGTTCGGCGGTTGGTGCCGAAGGAAACTCTCTCAGCGTGGGTTCGAATCCCCGCCATGGCATTATCTGATTGTATTGGCAAGGCGTTGTGTGTGTCAAATAAAGTCTCGAGAAACATTTCTTTCGTTGATTCAAAGAAAAAGAATGTTTTATCAAGTTCAAGTTAACCTTTGACGTAAACGAACCACGAACAACAGACATAACATAAATCTCACTGGAAGACAGCCTTCCCTGTTATCCCCTATCAGGCTCTCAAGTCATCAGTCTATTTCTGTTCGTAATTTGACGTTGTTATGGGTAGTTTGTTTACCAACTCGTTGTGGAAATTTACGTGCAGACGACCGTTGATGTAATTTGAGGTGATTTTACTTACAAAGGTATAAGGTATTCCTTCATGTAGCCGTTATAGATATTCCAATCAATAAATATTTAATTCATGTTCAAGACATCAAAATGTGAAGATAATTTGTGGAACTATCCGGCGTAATCATAACATTAGTTTAACCCTTTACCCAACGTAACTGCCAAAACCGGCCAGCGCTATTTTCAAAAATCGCGAATTAATTTTCATTATTTTTTCATTTTTTGTCTCAAAAAAATAGGTTATGACACCTCGTAATGTGCAATAGTATGTGGATTGGATTCGACGTTAAGCCATAGGCTTACTGTTGTCGTTTCCATACATATAAGTATACTACAAACAGATTAGACCAGATGTGACAGATAGCAAGTGTATACTAATCATTAAGTTTGTCAAGGAGCTGGGTCACTGTGTGTTTGTTCTCGCATATACTGGAAATGTAGGTTTAAGAGAGAGAGAGAGAGAGAGAGAGAGAGAGAGAGAGAGAGAGAGAGAGAGAGAGAGAGAGAGAGAGAGAGAGAGAGAGAGAAAGTAAATGTTAATTTTAATAGTGCAAAGAAAAGAAACGAAATACAAAATCAACAAAAATCAACAAAGATATATGATGGTTGTACTAGTTTAAGTAGCCCAAATTGAAGCAATGGAATTGGATGGAAGCAAAGCGCGCCACTTTCCGAGTTTGGGGATATATAAATACCTAAGTCAGCATTCAAATTCAATCCAAAGACATAACTGCGACCCCCTCTCGATGACTCCCTGCAATCACATTGGCGACGTATAATAGAAAGCAATACCACACCCCAAAATCAGCCGGGCCAAAAACCAACCCAAACCAACTGGGCCGAGCGAACACGAACCCAGTCGGGCTCTCATTAACTCAACACAACCAACCCGGGCCGGGCCCCAACCTAACCGATTCCAGTGTGCAGTTCGGACGCAAGCCAGCCCAAACCAGCCGGTTCGAGCGAACTCGAGCCCAGTCGGGCTCACATTCACTCAACGCAGCCAACTCGGGCCGAACTCCAACCCAACCGATTCCAGAATACACTAGCGCGTGTGTGGACAATCCTAGGAAATTTCGAGTATTACACAGTGGACGCGATGTACATGAAAGAGTCGCTTGCGTTGGTAGAAATGCAGAAGTGTCCTTGGAATCATCACTCAGAACCCTCCTATCGCGTCCAATATGATCTTAGAAAATTGGAATAACATGTTTGGTACAAGCCATTTTGTGGTCACTAATCAGAAGGTAATTTTATAGAATTGTCTGCTGTCGGCCGAATAACATTACAGCCGTGGTGAGCCATCGTTTCTGATAAACATCTGAGCGCTAGACTGGTTCCAGGTCATACACACTAAAAACTAAAGTGTTAAAACTGACACTTTCAAGGTGTTAAAAACATTCTAACTCGTAGGGTTTGATTTTAACACTCAAAGTGCAATGCTTTAAGCACTTAGACACTACAATCGTCAGACATCTGAAACTTGAATGGATGGCAATTCCCATGTGTCTAGCATTGGTGGTTCTTCCAGAATCGTACATAATTTGATTTGAGCTTGGTGGGTACATAATTAAAAGGACACAACGCAGATGACGCGGATCAGGCTCGAGAGTTCGAGCCTGATCCGCGTCATCTGCGTTGTTTCCTTTTAAGTGTCGCTACATTACACTTGCCATGTGGTATTATTGTAACACCTGACAAGTTCTGGGATATCTACACTTGAGCAAAGTGCTATAGTTCAGCACTTAGTAAGTGTTAAATACAGCACTTCAAGTGTAGTTTTTAACACTTTAGCGTGTACACTCTAAAATAAGTTGGGTTAAAAATTAACCCCAATCAACTGGGTTGAGTGAATATGTATTCAATTGCGTCTATACTCACTCAATCCAGTTGATTTGGGTTGATTTTAATCCAACTGATTATAGAATGTAACAGCGTACATTTCTTATAGAACTGGACTGAGTGAGTTGGATCTTCTACATTTACTCCACTAATTTAATATTTGGGTTAGAATAACATATGCAACCAGCAGTAGTAACGATTTACTGGTCTACCAACATTTTCATTGAAGTAGGCTCACCATTCATTTCATTATAACAATTAGATAGATAAAAGCACCAAATCTCAAAAAGCGGTTTTGTAAGACTTTTGTAAGGTCCTCATATTCCCAATCGTTCCAAATGGTTTCTGTAGATTCGTTACACAAAGCGGTTCAGGCTCACCTCTCGCCACATCTGAAAGTAACGCGCACGCACTTAATGTCTTTAACCCCCAAGTCCGCAAACAGCCACAAACAGCCTATTAATATTGCTCTGAAAATGTTATCCCAGGCGTATTCCTTCTAGGGCTGAAACGGTTGGCTCATTTTCACAAACGGCTAACCGAGAGCTACAACCGGATAATATCCGGTTATCCGTAGCCATTATTTCACCAAATCTTGGATCAAAACTGTAGGAATTGGAACGCAGTATTCTCAGAAACTATTCCGTAGTATGTATACAAACGAACGTTGTCGAGTACTCGACGACGTTCGTTTGTATACATACTACGGAATAGTTTCTGTGGTTACTCACTACTCACGGAAATTGCCGATCATTAACGAAGTCTTGAGCGCCAAAGTAGATTATTTCTCAATATATACAGCGCTGCTTCGAGGTGTAATATATCCCAAAGGAGAAGCGGCAGATTTACTACGTTTTAACCGTGGAATGACGATCACTATCGATATTTCGGATAACCGGTTGATGGGTTTTCTTCAAATCGATTAGGTAGGTAACCGGTTTCAAACCGGTTATCCGGTTAACCATTTCAGTATTGATTCCTTCCTTGATAACTCTAGCGGTAGGAGGCATTTATCGTGACAGTGTTTTTTCATCATTGTTGGCTGCCTGTACAGGCAGCCAACAATAATTTAAAAACACTGTTAAATCATCTGCACCTGTGTACTGGTATACACGGTAATTATTATCGTAAAATTAATCTGGGGATACAAGGGTTAATGTCTATTGTTATGATCAGTCCGATATTGGTCACCAATAAAATACACCCACACACACAAAATAGACAGCGAAAAGATGTATTATATAAAAGGAAAACAAAATACCCAGGGTGGGAAATACTGTTTCGACTCTCTAAATTGAATGATGCACCTACTCTGTTTCCCCATTTAAAATGTCTTTGTTATGATATGACATCATTGTACCTATGTGAACCTTTGGGTTTTATTGAGATATTATGATATCCAGTTGTGGTATCAAGTGCAGTTTTAATGGCGCCGACTCCATCACCCACGCATGGTTAATAGATTGTGTTGTATAAATTATCATCACAAGCCGCGTATAGTTAACGAACTCATTTGTCAAACTACTAAAATTTCTAAGTGCAAAACAACAATAAAAAAGGCAAGTTATATCGTTGTTTGAGTTCTGAAAAAAACCTTTAGGTCCCCTCACAAAGTACATCTTCTGTTTCGCAGACAATTTTTTGTTAAATGCGAATGGGCTGGCGGTTTTGTATTTGATATTTGTATTTCTGTAATAATTTCTTTGCCATCAAAAGTTCATGATCTTGGTGTGTTAGGATTTTGGTCTCATAATTTATAGAATAACATGGGCGACGGTGTATTTCGTTTCTTGAGTGCAAGGCGGCTTTGGAAGACATTGCAAAGCCTTGTTGCATTCAATAGACAAATTTATCAACTTGGGCAAAGTATCAGACATAAACCATTTAATTTTTTTTTTAAGTTTGCATTTGGGTATAAAAATAGTGCATGCATCAGCCAAAAGGACCACGCGGGAGGGCCTGAGAAATATATTTTTAACTTTTTCAGGCCTTACTCCAAAATAGTATTTTCTAATATGAGCACCGCAATACTCACCGTCCTAATGCATATAACTTGCTAAATGATGCAATAATACTATTACACCCCGAATGTCAACATAACCTCTCTAACATCAGCAACAAAACTATGTTAATCCTAGTAGGATAGTAGCATACCATGTACAAAGTGGTTCTTCGTGGCCATCGGATGTGCATGACTTAACCCTTTGAACTCTTGGGGTATCTTCCATGCCAATTCAATGGCAGCAATTAGAAGAATCCATATTCATTATTTGGAGTAGACCAGTCAATATTTTATCTAGTTCGTATTCCTTCGGAATCCTCTGCTCTGCTTCTATGTATGTACAATCTATGCTATTGTTTCTCTCTGTCCAACCCTATTGGTTAATCCTGTAGAAGCGCCTTTCATTTGGAACAGTTATAGCTTTTTGTTACTATAATAATGTAACAATAAGCACGTTTAAAGTATCCATTGGTCTCCCCCACACATTTACTGAACATTGATTGATCTCCCCCACACATAATGACGTTATGACGTATCATGTTCCAGGCCGGAAAAACAACCCCTAGGGTTCAAAGGGTTAATACCACATTGACCGAGGAGCTGTACTGGTAACTCATGTAAGCAGCTATTCTGCGTACAGCTGTCTTAGTGCTATGTGGTGTGAATATGCAAGTATTCTTATTGTTGGTGGGTAATTTTGGTGGTTGGGGTACATGCAGTTTTCGATATGTAGCGCGTGACACGTTACTACTGCAATTGTTGGCTACCACAAATTTTCCATCACTGTTAACTGTCGGCTGCCACCTCTTTCATGTGCTACCAGCAGTTTTGTCACCCACGATTAGTTACTATAGGACTGCTAGCAGCTATAGTTATTACTACCACAACTGCTATCCACGATGCAAATGCTTGCCATACTGCTACCCCTTTCTACTGCTGTCATTAACTGCATTCTAACACTGACATTGCTCCTCAGTAGTTCACTTGAATGATTATGTTGGAAGAGACGCAAAACACCCGGAACCATATGTGATGACATGCGTAGCTGACCATATTTGTTTCAAAAGTGTCTCAGACGCGCACGTTTAGCGCGTATTCAAGGTGCGAGCTCATAGAATGTGCTCACCCTCTTTTTGTAGACTGTTTTGGAGATTGCAGAAGACATCATTCCCTTCACCCTTCATCCAACGTAACGACAAAAACAAACCAGTACTATCCATAATTATTGTTATTCAATTGTTTTCAGTTTAGTCTTTACACGAAAAGACGTTGTCAGGAAGATACAGTAAATTCCCACACACTGTTTTAACTCTTTACCTAATGACTCGGTCGCATCCGCCTGCGTAAGTAGTAGGGGGTGGATCGTTTCCAATTCAGCAGGACTCCGGCCCGGATCCCGGGAGTGACGTCAAAGTCACGTGGCCCACTACGTCTTGTTTGGTTGTCATGGCAACCCACGTGAGCGGCCATTTTTGACGTCATCACTATAGTGATACAAGGTGCCAGTGCGCATTCGCAGTTCGTGTTGTTAGTGTGACACATGACTTGATATTCAAAACAAGAACAGAAGTACCAGGAAATTGGTTTGAACTAGACAAAACAGAACAGAAAAGCTAAATATAGTAACAATAAGCTATAACTATTCCAAATGAAAGGAGCTTCTACAGGATTAACCAATAGGGTTGGATAGACAGAAATAATAGTATAGATTGTAAATACATAGAAGCAGAGCAGAGAATTCCGAAGGAATACGAACTAGATAAATAGGAAGTAACCACAGATTTTGGGAAAATCTGAACTACCGGTATTAAAAGTTACTTTTATACAAATAGAACGCGCCTATTATTGGAAAAGGGGGATTCTGAGGGATCCGAGCCCGTTTCGGTGGTTTGGGGTGGTTTTAGGTGATTTGGGGTGATTGTCTGGCCTGTTTGAGTAATTAGATTTACTTCTTTCAAACGAACGCACTCTCAGAAAATACCCCCGTTCTATTAGAGGGTTTTCGATCAAATAGCTTCCCCTTTCCATTTTAGAACTCAAGATGGTCGCCTCCAGTATACAGACTGCACGACGGAAAGACGTGTCACCCTAACAACACGCGTTGCGTATGCGCACATATCACTATAGGGATGACGTAACAAGATAACCGCTCAAGCGAGTTACCACGACAACCAAATTTGACGTAACTGGGTCACTAAACTATGGCGATCCATCCCATTCCTATTAAACGCTTGTCAAGCTCGTTCCAATGAGGGGGGGGGGGGGGGTCACATGATATGGTTTTGCCAAAAAAAATTTAAATATTAAGAAAACCCCCGAGAAAAAAACCCAAATTTGTGTGCGTTGGGTAAAGAGTTAACAATTTCTCGTTAACAATGTCCTTTATTGAGCTTCATACTCTGCACTTGTCCTTCTGAACACAAGACTCTTTGATGACACCAAACGTCCATCTACAGCTTTCTACACAGTACCGTTAAAATACGGTAAATACTGGAAATCATATATGTTGATCTTGGAGAAAAAATTTGGGGATCTTTTAATGACATCAGAAAGCTGTCCAGTAATCATGAAGAGTAGAGCGCTTAATATAATAATACTAATTGTGGCAACGACGGACCAACCCCAGCAAAGACTATTGAGGAGAAAATGTGTTTTGAAATCTAATAATACTTTGTAAATGTTGTACCCTTGGATATGTGTATACGCACCCATTCAGCCGTCTATAACCATGGACACTCACATGTACAATGTGGCCTATTTTAACATAGACATACGACATCGTGGCATCAGGCGTTCCAGAAAAAATCATTTTTATAACTAACGGCCTTTACTAGCTATGATTTTGATTTTCTTCCCTCTAATTGTCCATTACCAACCTCGGCAGACATGGCTTCAAACACGGTTAATATGACGCCAATCTCGTCCAATATGAACCAACCAAGATAGACCCCCCCCCCCCCCTGATGCGTTACGAGGCGCAATAAATTTGTTTTCAGTGAAATCGATCAGAGTTAGTCCTCAAACGCAATCGGGAAAACTGACATTACCGGGCATAACGGAATGTTTTGAAGTCGAGTTTTTGCATGTCGAAGAATTAAGGGGCTATATAAGTAATGGAATTTTGTTTATTTTGAAATCCTCACCTCTGATATTCCTTCAATTAAGATTAAATATACACAAATTATACATCAAAATGAAGGTTGGGATGTATAGAACACGAAACACATATGAAATCAACTCAAAGATTTGACAGCAGGTACCACTGGTTCCTGGAAGTCTGCTGTCGTATTCGTAACAGACACAGTGGCGGAGTCATTGGGGGGGGGGGGAGGAGGGGAGTATGGGGGGGGGGGGTACTTACCCCTCGACATTTTTCGCCAAGCGTAGTAAAAAAATACTATCATTTTAATTTTTGTATTGAACGTTGCGGTGTAATGGTGGGTATGCTTAATTCCATATTCCCAAGTGCACTGAATCAGAGAAGTTTTTAAATTATGTTTGTGTGTGCCCCCCCCCCACACACACACACAGATTAGCTGCAAACAACAAACAAGAGTCGAGGGCCCAGATTTCAACAACATACCGCTTAAGAGTATTCGAGGAATGCTAGAATCGAGAGCGTGCAACGCATCCTTTTGGAATGTAGCCTACTTTCATTTTCGATTTGAGTGTCGTTTGGTGCTTTGTGCTCGCACTTTACAACAGCGTTCTTCCGTTAGAATGTCACCATGTACGACGTTTTCTATAACTGAAAGACCTAACCAATAAGTTTCAAAAGGATAAAACTGTTTTAATTTAACTGTCTGAGAATGCTCCAGAGAAAACCATTTGAAACGTAAGTTTTAAAAAATTTCTAAACTTCAGGAGGGGCCACCTCTCAAGAAACCCACCCCGGCTCGGCGCTGCGCGCCGAGGCAGCCGCAGCGCGGCGAGCAATACCTAGCTGTACCCCCTCACTTCTGTAACTGTAATATTAGTTTATTATCAGTTCTGGTCAGTGGCGGCGCCACTGTCCAGAACTGATAATAAACTAATATTTCGCAATAACTGCTCGTGGCCGAATGTGCTTCAGATATTCAATAACAAAGCTAGGCATTCAAAACACTTTCGAGTGCAGCGATAGGACTGTATTTTAGAAAAGGACAACACTGTCTGCATTTTTTATTGAAGATGGTTTCCATGCTCGACAGACATGTGCAAATCACTCGATACCACGAATTTCCATCGAAAAAAAAATCGTAATTCTAAGACATTTCAACCGATATCATGATAAATTGCATTGAATATGGCAACTGTGCAGTCTCTAGCTAATAACAGTATACTGTATTAAGGCGATCTTTCTCATTATTTGATTTTAGACGGCGTTGTATGTAAATGCTGTTTCCGTCCGATGACGTCGAACGGAAATCGAGAGTAAATTCATATGTAAACAAAAGCAAAGGTTTTGGAATTTACCCCCATGCAGCTCTGTCGTTGTGTTTTGAAGAATCTTGATACCCCAGCTTTGTTCTTGAATATGTAAAGCACATTTGGCCACAAGTTGTTCTCGTGAAATATTATTAAATTATCAGTTCTGGTACGAATACGGTAGTAGACTTCCAGGAACCAGTGGTGCCTACGGTCGACTCTATGAGTTGATTACACATGTGTTTCGTGTTCTATACATCTTAGACTGCATTTTGATGTACATTTTGTGTATATTTAATTTGAATTGAAGGAATATCAGAGGTGAGAATTTTCAAAGTAAACAAAATTCCATTACTTATATAGCCCCTTGAAGATGGCAATAGAAAGGGCTAGGTGGATGAAGGGAATAGAGAAGAGAGTTGTGTTGATGAATCAACGTTACCTGAAAATCGTTAGTCGTGATTCGTCGAAGAGGGAGAAAACAATAACACTGTTAGAAAACTGCTACAGATCTGAGAACATTTTGTAATTGTTTGTGTTGGTTTAAGGTGCTACATAAGTAAGGGAAATTTGTTAACTTTGGAAGTCCCATCTCTGATATTCCATAAATTGAAATTAAATATACAGAAATTACCCATCAAGGCGAAGATTGTGATGTATGTGAGAAAAACATATGCAATCAATTCACAGAGTTAACAATATGCATCAATGGTTCCTGGACGTCTGCTTCCGTTTTCTTATTAGAACTGATAATAAAATAATATTTCCGGGGAACAACTCGTGGCCAAATATGCTTCAGGTATCCAAGAACAAAGCTAAGCATTCACAACACTTTACGATGCAGCGACATAACTGAATTTGAGGGAAGGACAACACTGTCTGCATTTTGAACTGTAGATGGATTTCATGGCCGACGGACATGCTCATATCAAGCGACACAACAGATTTTCACCGAAAGACAATCGCGGAACTCTACGACGTTAATACAGAGGTGTCATGATACCTTGCAAGTAATATGACAACTATGCAGTCTCCACATAATAATAGTAGTGTGTATTATTAAGGCGATCTTTCTCATTATTTGATTTTAGACGGCATTGCATATCGATGCTTTTTCGGTCCAGATGACCTTGACAGAAAATATAAACAAACAGACAATGAAAACAAATCCGAGGGTTTTGGAATTTACTCCCACGCAGCGGTGTCGCTGCGTTTTGAAGAATTTTGATCACGAGTTGTTCTCCTGAAACATTATTTTATTATCAGTTCTGATACGAATACGTTAACTGCCTTCCGGGAACCATCGGTGTCTGCTGTCAAATCTGTGAGTTGATTGCATTTACGTTTCGTGTTCTATACATCACAACCTTCATTTTGATGTATAACTTGTGTATATTTAATTTGAAGGTATGGAATATCAGGTGGGAATTTCAGAGTAAACAAATTTCCCTTACTTATATAGCACCTTAATAAATAAAGATGACCAGGGCTACCAGGAGTGTATGATAACCAAAACTAGCCACCACAATCGACAATGTTGTAGTAAATGCCATGACAGACTGCCACGGATTATGCCACGCCATTGCCGATTGTCATAGCTAATTCCTTGGGCTGGCTCGACTCACATATCTCCAAACTGATAGTTTTATGCCGTTTCTGCCATCTTTGAACGCGCGAACTATTGGGCAATAGTAGGCCTACTCTTCCAGACGTGACTTGATTTTGGATATGTCCTGTCCGCGGTCCAGAGGTGGAGTGGATCCGTCCGCCGTCGATGTACGGCTTTCGACTGGTCCAGGATACCCGCTGGTCCGGCACTGTCGGGGCCGATCCACTATACATTTCAGAAAGTTACTTTTTGTAGAAAGGAATAGAAGCCAATTAATGAGAGGACGGGATGTTTTGTTGGGTGGCTACTGCAGAAGTTTATCACAGGACAGATAGGTAGTCGGCAGTTATGTCTAAGACCTAAGAAGGTCATGGTGTGGTCTAGACACTAGAAGCCTACCAGGTGTTAGGAGCGATAACAATCCTCTAAAATGTGTCCCCCAATAGTATCCCCCAGTAGATATCACACAGTCATACATCACCATGTCATAGGTATCCTCCAATACTCGTATGCTCCTATATGCTGCTTTTGTTGTGTGCGGATTGTGCACTTGCACACAAGCAGATATCAGCACATCCAGCATGTTCCTATGTGCTACATGTGGTGTGTACAAATAGTGACACATTGTGCACTAGCACACACGATCTTATCAGAACATACAGCATGTGTCCATATGCTACACACGTTGTGTATACACTCTTACACATCATGTACTAGCACACAGGCAACTCTGGGAAAATTGGAATAAACAGATAGAAGTCATAACACAGGTAGAATAGGTTGAATTGAGTTCTTAGAAAGGTTAGAATCGGGGGATTCTGAAGGAATCCGAACTAGATGAACAGTTGTCAGGTTCAGTTGGGTAATGAGATCTACTCCAGTTAAATCGGACAACACCCACACAGTCATATAGCTCTACGTGCTACTCGTATAAACTCTAGGAAGCGGCTTTGCCGATTCCTTTTCGGTGATTTTGAGGTAATTATCGGGTTATTTGTGGAAATTATATTACTCCTATACAAAGAAGGAACACTTTCGCAGTCTCATGTCACTACGGTGGCTTCATCAGTCCGTTTCGGTAGTTTGGGTTTGTGTTTTATGTGATGTAGAGTCGTTGTCGGACCATTTGGGTAATCAGATTTATTCTTATACAAACGGACCAATCCCCAGAACATACCCTTGTCCTTTTAGAGAAATTTGGGTTGCATAGGAACCACGTGGCATCAGAAACCAAGATAGAGGCCTCAAGTAAACAAAATGGACGATGGAAACAAGTCTCACTCTAACAACATTGCGCATGCGCACTGACAGGGCGCATCACCTTGGGGATGACGCCACAAGATGGCCACTCATGCGGGCTACCATGACAACCACACATGATGTCACTGGGTTACGTGATTATGGCGTTACATCCGTGGTCTCCTGCGAGGTCCCCCAAAAGATCCCGATTCAACGCACTCCAACTATAGTATATATATATACGTACATGGTGTTTTCTTTGCGCACTGTAATTTATGTTGAGAATATGGGATATACTCAATATTATTTACAATGCACAAATGAAACCCGATAATTGGTCAGGTTATTTAATATCTATGAGTCGGCCTGCTTTGGATCGGTCCAAGGACGAATACCAGACCACAATAGGCTGTACCGGACCTTATTAGATCGCCTCTGTACTGCACCACTGTGGGTGATCCGGTACGGTCCGGTCCGCATCACTAGAGGTGATCCCACATCAACCGCCTCAAGTATTTACGCATCTGCACCCAGATTTCCAAGAGGGGGAAGCGTACCGATTTAACAAGCCGTTCCAAGCGCAAAGAGGAGGTTGTGATGGAGGGTTAGTCATTCAGGACCATTGAATGCAGGCCAAGTACTCCATTACAATTGCGAACACGTTTCTGATCGTCTGAATAAACTGCTGAGTAAGTGTCACTAGGTGACGGCATACACGAATATAGATTTCGCATATCAAACTGAACTTTGTGTGGGAGTGCAAGTCAATAGAGAGATTCAAGTAATCTGTATTAAATAGCTAAGTCAGTCTCTGATAATAATGACGTGACTAAACAGCTTATCTATTGCGGTCCCGACATCGCGATTGGCATATGCGCCTTCTCTCAATATTCAATTCGATGTGAGTGGATTATAGACGAAACTACCACAGAGTGGAATTTCTAACCAGATAAAACTCTCAAATCCCATGAAAAATTACAAAGAAAAAGCCAGAGTTTAAGCAAAGTTTTAGCCAGATGACTTCCTGGACTCAACTCCATGGGCTGATCGAGGTGGGTAAGGGGTATATGGGTTGGATATGCAGCCCTGTTTTGTGAAACTCAATTATTGTCACAAGCATCGAGACCATTTTCCCCAGGATCTTTTCGACAAGATAATTCCGGAATGAATCAGCTGCTGTTGTGGTCTGTTTGTTTACCCACTTTTCGTAGAGTTTGCGCTTAGACTACCATTGATGGAATGTGAGGTTTCCTCACTCGGAGAGATAGGCCTACACAGATATTTTTCGTGCTCCAGGCATACCAGAAAATAAGTGGTCAGACAAGGACAATGTCAGGCACAAAAAGGCCTATGTCTGACTGAGGTTTAAAATCATCAGTCAAAATGTCTGATGCCAAAATTATTAATGAAGTTCAGTGATCAGAACATCATGCATGCTGGAAATCATGTACATAAATAGCAAGCCTAAAATTAATGATTATTGTGATTTCTGGTCCTGACAAGTTGGGAAGTGTGAAGAAAGTGACTGTACAGGCCATCGGTATTAACAACATGCGAGGGAATACGATTGGATATAGCCATACGTGTATCTAAATTATGTCTGAAGGGTAATTCAGTTCCAATTCAGAATGAAACCAATCATACCTTGTTTGGCAGGGCTCATTGAGCCCTGTCAAACAAGGTATGGTTGGATGAATTCTGGGCAGTTTTAAGATAAAGGTATTATGTACACCCAAAACACATCATTTTGAATACTCAAACTCCATTTTGTAATATGTCAGAATCACTCTTAAATGACCGACATGATTCATTTGGTGTCTGACATTTTGTCTGGAAGCGCAATGAAAATTATTTTCAGGCTTGGCTCCAGGTATATATATTCCAATCAACAAATATTCAATTCCCCTTGAAACCACTAAAATCTTAACAAAGTTAAAACTACGTCGATGGTGAGTCTTCATTCCTATTAATAAAGTCATCAAGGATTCGTTAAAAGGAAATGAAAATTTATAATATTTTTAGATTCAGTGGTCTGGAGTATTTCAGTTGACCGGAAAAATGAACCGAAGTTTCGCTTTTCTGAACAACTGAAATATTCATCTCGTGCTCCCCATCCTCCAACTCGACGCTACGCGCGTCGGATCATGAATCGCATCGGATTGAAATGTGGCGCTCCTCCCCAACCCAGAATCTCGAATCCGCCCTGAACCAGGAAGACCATTGGCTGAAACGGTATAGGTACAAAATAGGTACATGATACCACATCCCCTAATGCCGGTGCTTGTAAGAAATTAGGTTACAAAACCAGGGTGTGACATCGTTGCGTCAGCGCCCTGGATCCCAAGCAGTGCAGGCCTGTTACTGTGGATTGTGCGGTAACAACCCACTCTTTTTAACCCTTTATCTAACATGAAAAGCAGAGGACACTTGCAAACAAAATTCTTGAATAACTCATATTTTTCTTTTTTGTCTCAAAAACATAGGTTATGACCTCACATTGGAAAGAGCTCGATGAGGGGTCATAACCTATGTTTTTGAGACACACAATGAAAAAAATAATGAAAATTAATTGGCGATTTTTGTGAATAGCGCTGGCCGGTTTTTACCGTTACGTTTTGTAAAGGGTTAAAATGCTACCATACGAAATACTATAATACAGTAGTGTCCATGTTTTGTAGAATGAACCTTTTCCGGAACAAACGCATTCACTCTTCAAGACCTGCTGTTAGAAGTTTGCATCGAATGGTGACTTGTCGGAGCCGGGGAGACCAGTGGCGGCTCGTCCTATGAGCCAGGGTGTTCGAAAGCCAGAGGTCCCGCTCCTAGGTGAACCCATTGGGGTTAGGGTTTCATTGACTCAATGGAGCCCCATTTACATTTTTTATTGTTTTTGGTTATTTACGATCGTATTTCTATTCAGTGCTCAAAATAACTTTTTTTCTTTGCGAAGCAAAATGCTATACATTTCCAAAAAATGAATACCATTTTGTAAAAATTACATAGCTATTTTTGTATGTACAAGAGTTGTGTTATGCTGTCTTGTATTGAATTCTTTTAAGTAGATAGAATAGTTTCCATTCATTTCTGGGCATTTCCAAATGATCTGCAACACATGAAACATTTACTACGTTTTTTTTAACTGAACTGCCTTTGAGGGTTGCAAGGAGTTGGATATTTTCAAATGGCGTCTTGGTTGTTCAATAGAGTTCTCAAAATGGAAGTTGGGATTTTTAATTTGATGGGCTTGAAGTTATTTTTCATGGACATTTTATGCAAAATGTTGTAAAAACAGGAAGAATTTAAACCAATAGAATTCATCTCACATATGAAGTTGATAATGATGCTTGATGGAGAGTTAATCTGAGTTATGCCTGGAATGTTCCACAATCAGAAGTAAAGCATCAGTGAACTAGTTTTCAAATTTGTTTGCAAATTTTCATTTACATTTTGCGACACAAGATAATCAACTGCAGCCTAATAGGCTGCAGTTGATTATCTTGTATCGCAAAATGCTATACATAATTGAACATTGTGTAGCTTTTTGCAAGTTTTGCATAGCAAAAAGCGACGGGACACCCAGGAGGAGGCCATCAAAAATTTGCAAGGCGTGACGTGGGGGTGGGTGGGTCTCTTGAGTGCGCCAAAAATGTGCATTTCCAACTTGTGCAATTTTTTGAATTTTTTAAAAATATATCAATATATCAGCTAATATATACCATCATTTCTGTTTCAAACCTTAAAGATGATGTTGTACATCACACTCTTAACATAAATACAACACCAGGAGGCTTTTTGTATGAGAATATTGGGCTTAAACTGGGAAAATGTCACAGGTTAGTAGAGGGTGGGTGTCTTGTTCGAAATGTAGAAAATGTGCAGACAATATTTTTGGAACAATTCAAATGAAAATTTGTTCCTGTGTATGTACATCTGCTCTGGCCAAGCCTGATAATGAACAGCTTGTCATTTGTAGATTGAGGCCCACAGCAGCCCACAGAGGTTTAAATTGGTGGTACCAGTTTAACCCTTTACCTAACATGAAAAGCAGACGACACTTGCCAAAAAATGATTGAATAACTATTTTTTTTTAATTTTTTGTCTCAAAAACATAGGTTATGACCCCTCATTGGAACGAGCTCGACGAGCTCGTTCCAATGAGGGGTCATAACCTGTGTGTTTGAGACAAAAAATTAAAAAATAATAAAAATTAATTGGCGATTTTTGAGAATAGCGCTGGCCGGTTTTGGCCGTTACGTTGGGTAAAGGGTTAAGAACATTATGAAACCCCCCTAAAGACAGCTACGCCTACTAAGTTTATAAGTTTATTTTGGATTTTAATGGGAGAGTGGGGGGGGGGGGGGGGGGTCTGAGAACGGTAGTAGAAAATTTGCACGTAGTGGGTGAGTGGGTGTAAAAAGGCCGAATGGTGTGCGTGGTTCAGTATAGTTTCGCTAGGCGGTTGGTGCCGAAGGAAGCTCTCTCGGCGTGGGTTCGAACCCCCGCCATGCCAATGTAAAAAATAGGACGCCACGTCTTGCAAATTTTTAGTGCCTTATTTTGAGCCCTGTTTCTATTGAGATGAAACGAGTGTATCTGTCAGTCAATCAATAAATTGTCATGAACTGTTGGAGTATTCATATTGGTAGCCGATGCAACACCAATTTTAGAAAGTAAAATATCGCTCCTTCAGTTCAACGAGGCGCCATCTGAAATGTTGAGGCATTGCAAATGGCACCTTGTGGCATTCACGAAACGATATGTAGTATTCTGTTCAGCAATATACACCTGTCGTTTGACTTCTAGAGTCAAGGTTTAGCTTCTTTTTAGGGCTGTCACGATTAATCGATTGTTGATCGGTCACGGCGAAATCGATTAGTATTTTTCGTTGTCGAATAATCGGTAAATTATTTCCCGTTTTAGAGGTTTAATAATTCAAAGAAAATATGTTGAAAAAAGTATTATTTCTAAAGGTAAAGAGTTAAGAGCATCGATGTTAAACCCCAAGAATCTATTGGAAGCATTTGTCTTTCAGGTACATTCATCAAAGCTTTGATTTTCTGAACTTTTGAACCGTCAGTGTAATAATCAAGACCGGTCGGCAGTTGCGAGAACCGTCAGTGTAATAATCAAGACCGGTACGATCAAGCGATTATCATCGATTATTTGCGACGATTAATCGATTCCTAAATTAAAAAATCGTGACAGCCCTACTTCTTTTGGCCCCAATTTTCAAAATTTCCTTCTCCCGGATCGAACCATGATCGCCCAGGTGCGGTGAATGTCCCACGGTCCCATGCAAGTCTTGGCCAGGCCTCAAGTCGGCACTGGCAGAGACCCTCACTGTTTGCCTCAACAATGTTAACAATATTTGAAAATGAGTAATATAAAACAAATTTCGACAAACGCTCATATTATTATCCTGTCTATACACTTGATTGTTTGTTATTCTATTTTTCATCCTTAATATCAAATAACTTACTTTTCAAGTCCGTATTTATCTGAGTCGGCATCGTGAGTGGAGTTGTGACTATCCCAACAGCATGTTAAATCACAGTATAGGCATGGTGTGCGGTCTGGGTAAGTTTAGGTAACTTGTGGATGACCGGAACCACGTGGGTGCCGGAAGTCCACTTTAATGCCGTAAAATTGGAAAATGATAAAACTCGCTTACTCGCTTATATTTCAGTCCCCACACCACTCAAGCACTCCACTCAAACAGAAAAAAAAAAAAAAAACAAAAACAAAAAAAAATCTAACCATTCAAAGATGCCAAGTATCGGGAAATGGTACTTTGACCAACTACTGCACTGCCCCTTTTGATTTACGTCACAGATGCAAATATCTTGGATGTGTCTGTTCGGAGTGAAGAATGTATTCAGTAGCAATGCCTCTACGATGTAGTCTACATGCAGATGAAGTGTAATAAACAGTCGGGATTACCGGATTGTAAATCAAAATTTAGAATTCTTGAAAAATTAGACATGCGTGATTAACCAGTAGCCGGAAGGCAGGAACTTTACGGTTTCTTATCTAATTAGTACACACGACACACAAAATCGGTCGTAATGGGCCCCAATCGCTCGATTTGAGTACCACACTCCTCTATTTGAATGACCGACTGTGTGTATGACACCAATCAATATCACAAGCGTGGTATGTAGCGGCATCGACATGAGTGACCACTGAGCGATTGATTCGGATGCTTCCCGTAGTTGTTGCTGGTGTGAGATCAGCGAAGTTTGAGTGTGTGACACAGCGGTGTTGAATCACGTGCCAGCTGTGAACATTGGTAATGCTCACCAGTACTAGGCAATCCTCACCGTACCTAGGTGTAAAAAGGGACCTGTTGAGGCGCTTGCCTGCGAGCCAATGGTGGCGCCATCGGGAAGGGGCGGGGGTCAAGGGGGCGGGGAGTCAGGGGGGGGGGGGGGCTGTAGCCCCCTCCCCCGTCGGAGATTTTTAGTCAGTCCGTCGGAGAGTCTCGTAAACCCGACTTCACGAGAAATTTCCGACAATCGAATGTAGATATCTCGTCTTGTGTAGATCAAGAACGAGGTATATGTTTCTTCTTTGTAAGGCATTATGACAGTTGCTAATTTGTTATCCAACTGGCATTCCATGACTTCCATACCTAATCTTCGGTTATCGTCATGATAAAAGTTCGGAATCTATCGAAATCTAAACAACAATGGCGTCCGCACAAGTTGTGTGCAGGACGTTAAGATTTATTTTATTTTATTTCCCTGGAATGTCGGTGTATTATTGTTTGTTCAATCTATAAAACCAGTATGACGAACGACATCAATGAAACTCGCGAGAATCACTATTCTCTTTCAATATTCCAGTATCGCAGGGTGGACTCGAACCCGTGCAGCACTGGAACTTTGATAGAGAATAGTGATTCTCACGAAATTCCTTAATGTCGTTCGTTAATTTGGCTTTATAGATGAAATATTTCCCGACCTTATTATAATATGTTTACGTTAAATAAACAACAAACAAACTCAATTTGCTTCTATTTTGGTTCTCCAATTTACCAATTTTCACTCATTTTCCTTCGTTTGGGAGGTCAAATATTATAGCCCCCCCTGTTGGAGAAGTCAGCCCCCCCCCCCCCCCTGTCGAGAAATCCTTGGCGCCACCCCTGCTACGAGCCCGTCTGTGGAGCACCGGCAGTCTGCTCCGTTGAGTTGAGCTGAGACTGTCATGAAATGAACAAAGGGTGTGTACGCATATGATACGTGGTAATAATGTCAAGAGAGCACTGTGGTGGATTCCACACGTTAACATTGCATTATTATTATTATTATTATTATTATTATTATTATTATTATTATTATTATTATTATTATTATTATTATCTTGGCGGTTTCAAGGTAAATTGAATAATTATTGATTGGAATATCTAAAACCGGAGACAAAAGAATATCAGTATAGGCCTATGTCTTTCAGTGGAATAACATCACGTTACATCAACCGTAGTCTGCGTGAAACTTCCACGAACAGTGGGTATAAAACCCCCAGCTCATAACAACATCGGATTCCTAACATGATTATAGACTGGTGGACTGCGAACGAGTCTGACAAAAAGCTCGTTCCATTGATGGGTCTTAAGCTCTGGTTTTGAGACAAAAAATGAAAAAAATAATGAAAATTAAATGGTGATTTTTGGTGAACATCGCTGGCCGGTTTTGACGGTACGTTGGGTAAAGGATTAATCTCCAGTCTTAACGAAACTACACCGATTGGAATGATTGTGATGGGGTTGTGGGAAGAGGGTTAAAATACAATGATCACAAACTGCTGACTGTTAATTACGTATATCAAATTTATCTTATCATTATTTACGATGTAAGTATTCTGAATGTCGGACGTTAAATAAACAAACAACAGGCCATCAGCTGAGTTCAACCCATTCATGGTTGACCTGTTAGCAATACTTTTCGCTCTTAGCTCTTAAGCCGCCGTATAATTTTAAAATAGAATTCATGAAATCTAGCTTGGACTACTGTGAAGGAGCCAATAGAAGATTTGATGAATATTCATAAAAAATCACACATGAAATCACTGGTTAAAAAGTCTATTCAGCTTACAAGGGGAACCTTTGGTTAACCCTTTAACCAACGTAACGATAAAAACGGCTAGCGCTATTCTCAAAAATCGTCAGTTAATTTTCATTATTTTATCATTTTTTGTCTCAAAAACATAGGTTGTGACCCCTCATTGGGACGAGCTCGTTCCAATGAGAGGTCATAACCTATGTTTTTGAGACAAAAAACGAAAAAAAATAGTTGTTCAAGAATTTTTTTTTGCAAGTGTCGTCTGCCGTCTGCTTCTCGTGTTAGGTAATGGGTTAAATATCCTCAGATTTGACTTCTGGTGACAGTAGTAATTTCCTGTCATGGATAGGATTATCCTCCAACAGTATGTAAGGAGTTATCCCTATTCTGTTACGCCCAGTTTTGTCATATATGGAAGGCCTATATTTTTATGCTTGTATGTGAGGAAGTTTAATTAATTTATAACACGACTCCCGCGTTGTGTCCTTGGACAAGGCACTTAACCCCGCTGTCCACATGGGGGCACGATGACGCCGTGTACTAAGGCGTACTGCACGTCGATGGTGCGCATATCTTTAACCAATCTAACCCTGCCTGTGCTGCAGTACGGAGTTACGATGTTGGGGAGCTGGCACCTGCTCGTCGTTGCTCGGTGGTTCTCTCCGGGTACTCCGACTTCCTCCACCGTAAAACTGTCACGGTCGTGATTAGCCATTGTGCATAAGTATGTGACCTTAAACACCAATAAGTAAATAAATAAATAAATAAATAAATAAATAAATAAATAAATAAATAAATTTATAACACATTTGTAGCTGTATTATATCATTTATTATTGGAAAGTAAAATTGAACGCTAATCTTGATAAATTTATTTGATTTGAAATAAATACTGTTTAAACAGAACTGGTTCCATCTCAGGGACAAGATTAGAACCAGTTTTGGTTCTAAAGAGAACCTATATTTTTTGCAGTGTACCGGCAATCTCTGAATTCAGATCCATTTCGCCTTTTGGACATTTTCACGAAATTTCATGCACCAACATGCAGGTGTTGGGCTGCATCAATTTTGGGACCCTATGGGCGCACAATAGGTGCGTGTGTGTGAGGGGGGGGGGGGGGGGGGTTACCGGCCAGTCCGCCTCTGGTTCACAGCGGAATGCATCATTAGCTCACAGGTTACGATTCTGGGAAAGAGGGAAAAATAGTGACAACGGCATTGCGCAGTCCAATAATGTATTGCATCACGGGGCAATTGAAATTAGCCCTCAGTTGAAACGCGTGATATTTTGACCGATATTTCACCAGTATATGGCGTGCTTCGTCATTGTGTTTTTATTCAAAAGCTTCGTGACTGGTGATATGAGAATGACTGGCTCGTAAATATGTAATTCATTTTACCAGTCGATCAAAAGGCATGCGTTGAATTTCCTAATGTTATCAACAAATCATGTTATTTTATGCCATTGTGTAGCTGGGTGTGTACTGTAATCGTCTCTTTGAATATCGAATTGCACCAGCGTTGTGCATGACTACCCTGCTTAATATCGAGGGCAGCCAACGCTTAACCCCCCCCCCCCCCCCCCGTCCCTCTAGTTACCACTGCTGAAGCTACTTTTATTTATTATTTATTTATTTGGGTTTATTGACACTTTCGACATCTAGGGTCACCTCGTGTCGGACAGTTTTACGTGTGGAGGAAGCCGAAGTACCCGGAGAGAACCACCGAGCAACAGCGAGCAACTGTATTACTCCCCAACATACCAACTCCACACAAGCAGGGTTAGCAATGGTTGAAGACAAGTACACCATCAACGTGCAGTACGCCTCAGTACACAACGCCGCCGTACGTGGGCAATTGGGATTAAGTGTCTTGCACAAGAACACAACGCGATTGCCGCAGGTGGAATTCGAACCGAAGACCACCCGGCTTGCAGCCTACATCTCTACCTACCGAGCCACCGCGCTCCCGAAGAAGCTGATTTTACATTTGTCCGTTTTACGGGAACGCACCAAACAGAAACATATATATAATATCATTCACATTATGTCCGTTAAACGCGCGGCAACTGAAACTTTGCCATTTACCCTTCGAAAACGGACGCCGCGATTCGGTGTGACGTCGATTCATAGGACATCCGCACACAGTGCATATTCTCTTTACGTTTAAAGCAATAAAAAAATATAATTATTCCAGCAAAATGCTCTCTGGTCACTCGGAGGGGGCAGAGCAGGGCCACTGAGAGCGAGGAAAGGTCGTCGCGTGAGTGCTAGAATGTCCTATGTCCCATAGGGGACATAGGACATTCTAGCACTCAGGCGATGAGGTCCCGGAGCAATGTGTAGAACAGGCCCTGCGAATTTGTGCCAGAAGCAGTCTCCTGCACTTTCTTGACAATATCAATATCTACTGAATTATTTCCTTACAATTTGGGTAATTTAGTATCTGCATTTTTTGGTGCTTTTTTTCTCCAAAGTTATTCGTGACCACCACGATGCAGGAAAGACCAGTAGAAAACCAACAAACTGGAACAGGTGTTTTTTTATATAAATGGAACCTGGTCAGCAATGCAGCTACGCACTCTTGCGACATCAATCGGCGTCGGAGGCCCTTTCCGAAAGCCTTCCCACGACCTTCAGCACAGACTTATCGATAGGTCGACCTACACTTTTTTTTTAAAACACAAAATATCCCAAGTTAGTTTCCCCCCTGTCAAGGTGATAGCATAACGTTGCGATTTTCTGTTTAAACGTGTATATATTTTTGATAATCTTTCTCACTCGGGCTAAATGTAAAGTGTAAAGATATATATAAATGGAACCTGGTCAGCAATGCAGCTACGCACTCTTGCGACATCCATCGGCGTCGGAGGCCGTTTCCGAAAGCCTTCCCACGACCTTCAGCACAGACTTATCGATAGGTCGACCTACACTTTTTTTTTAAAACACCAAATATCCCAAGGCAATTTACCCCTTGTCAAGGTGATAGCATAACGTTGCGATTTTCTGTTTAAAAGTGTATATATTTTTGATAATCTTTCTCACTCGGGCTAAATGTAAAGTGTAAAAATAGGGATACGATGAACCTTGAAAATCGATTTGTCAATTAAACATATACACTAAAAACTAAAGTGTTAAAACTGACACTTTCAAGGTGTTAAACACATTCTAACTCTTAGGGTTTGATTTTAACACTCAAAGTGCAATGCTTTAAGCACTAAGACATTACAATCGTCAGACATCTGAAACTTGAATGGATGGCACTTCCCATGTGTCTAGCATTGGTGGTTCTTCCAGAATCGTCCATAATTTGATTTGCGCTTGGTGGGTACATAATTAACAGGACACAACGCAGATGACGCGGATCAGGCTCGAGAGTTCGAGCCTGATCCGCGTCATCTGCGTTGTTTCCTTTTAAGTGTCGCGACATTACACTTGTCAAGTGGTATTATTGTAATACCTGTCAAGTTCTGGGGTATCTACACTTGAGTAAGTGTTAAATACAGCACTTCAAGTGTAGTTTTTAACACTTTAGTTTTTAGCGTGTACCAGCAATGGTGCATGCACTGCTTATTAAGCGTGAAATATTATGTCCATTACCGCATTTCCGTTTAGCGCCATAATGGGCGGACTTATAAGAGATTAAAGGAAAGAAAGTGTTCTCCTGCAGTCATTATCTATGTAATTAGATGTAATTATTATGTTAATAGGTAATTGTTGTAAAAACAGAACCCCGTAGAGGTTCTGGCCACACACCCACATTACGCATCTTGTCTGTCACCGAATGTCAGGATATACTGACATGCGAGTCTTTCAAAGCAACTGTAAAGCGAATATTACAATAACCCGTAGCACTCTGGTAGTGCAACAGAATTTTCTCCAGTCACTCTGTTTTTCTCTTGTTTAATTATGAATTTAACCAATTATACCTTGTTTGACAGAGCTCACTGACCTCTGTCAAACAAGGTATATTTGGTTAAATATCAGACTGCATCATGGCAAATACTTGCTGCTGAAAACTTCGCCATTTTGACATCAGAGTGCAGAGGGTTAAGAAAGATCTAAGCGGCCAAGTTCAAGAGAAGCAATTAAACTGAGAATTAATGTTCTGGCTAACGAAATAAAAATCGGGGGATTTCTGAAGAAATTCATTCCAGTCTGAAGGAGTGTAGACTGTGGGTCTCAGGTGGTGATATGGGAATTTCCATGCTATAGGTTAGAGGAGGTGCCGCATCGGTGCGAAGGTATAGGCACGTTGTAGTGTAGGGGAGCCACAGAGCTCATCTTTAGAATAGGGGCAGTCGAAGGTCATATCTGAATGTAGGATCAGAAATAGAAAGTGTGAGCTCCGGGAGCTATTAGTATTTAGGAAGACGGCATACCTGTTGTAGAAGGCAAGGCTTACGTAGGCAGTGTTGGCGTGCCTGTATGAACATTATTCTGAGATAAATGGAGGGTAGCGTTTAATCCCATTGGTGGCGACTGCTTGAGTGAAAAGCGTCCAGTAAAGTGACAATTCGTTAGTGGCCGTGCGACAGCAGTGGTAGAGTGACATTTCGTCACTTGCTGGAGGGAATGCGATATAGTAAAGTGACAATACGTTAGTGGCCGTGGGGCGGCAGTGGTAGAGTGACATTCCGCCACGTGTTGGAAGGAATGCAATATAGTGAAGTGACAATACGTTAGTGGCCGCGCGACGGCACTGGTAGAGTGACATTCCGTCGCTTGTTAGTGCAAAGGCGTCCGATAAAGTGACAATACGTTAGTGGCCGTGCGACGGCCGTGAACGAGTGAAGTGAAAAGGCGACCAAAATTCAAACACCAGCGGGCGGGAAAGAAAACCAGCGACAACAGAGAATGCGGGCCCGCACGTTACACAAAAACTGTGTGGGTAGGGGGTGATTGACGTTTTTTCTGAGTCATTGGATTTAATGTAAATCACAAATTACCATATTCATTTTTATATATATATGTATTAAAATTGTTGTTTTTGGTGAACCCATGTTAATTTGCTTTCTGAGGAAAAGTCATTTACCCCTTCAGGATAAGAACCACCCCAACAGAAACGAAAACGGTCGGGTTCGTTACGGTGAGACATACGCTCACGCACGGATTCAGGCGACACTCCTTGAGTCTCGCCTGAATACGCGGCGTGAATCTATTTTAGGGCTGTCACGATTTTTTCATTTAGGAATCGATTAATCGTCGCAAATAATCGATCATAATCGATTAATCGTACCTAGATGACCCCCCTCTCCCTCTCTCTGACGTCGATAAAAATGAAGTTCAAGTCAGTTGACCTACCTCCGGTAAACAACGAAGACGATCCTCTTTTAGGTACATTCAAAGCTTTGATGTTCTGAATTTTTGAACCGCCAGTGTAATAATCAAGACCGGTCGGCAGTTGCGAACTTCGCAACTGCCGACCGGTCTTGATTATTACACTGACGGTTCAAAAGTTCAGAACATCAAAGCTTTGATGAATGCACCTGACAGACAAATGCTTCCAACGGCTTCTTGGGGTTTAACATCGATGTTCTTAACTCTTTACCTTTAGAAACAATAGTTTTTTCATAAAATTTACTTTTAATTATTAAACGTCTAAAGCGGGATAAAATTTACCGATTATTCGACAACGAAAAACACTAATCGATTTCGCTGTGACCGATCAACAATCGACTAATCGATTAATCGTGACAGTCCTAATCTATTTCCCCTATCAACGACAAAGCCTGGGTTTCCGACACCACCTTACTCCCCTTCCCCACACACTTTCGGCGCTAGTGGGATAGAACCTACAAAATTCTGCGCATCAGAATACAAATCATTCAATATAAGATTGAAGAAGGCACCTTGGATATTTCGTTTTTGCTCGAACTCATGTTCCTAAAAGCAGCGTTGTCAGGTGGTGCATTTTTGTAGTCAATGGACGATATCTTCCTCATCTGAAAATTATATAGTGAAAAGGAAGAGGCTCCCCGTGTATTCCTCTTTTGATTTATATAAATCGAAGTAACGTATCGATAACGCATGCCCAAAACGGACTGAGTGATAGATGTGTAAGGAAGAAACGTTTATAGGGTAGTATAATGTATTCCCACCAGGAGCCCATTCTATAAAGCTTTTTCAATTGTATTTTCTAAAATTATATTTTCCATCTGTTAACACAAATGACTAAAATGAATCATTAGCATTTTAAAATATGTATCAGTGTATTGGTGCCCTTCTCTTGCGTGCCCTCCATCCCCCCTCCCCCAACCCCCTCGTCCAATTTGAAAGGCTTCCGACGTCCCTAGCTGCAGTGCGACATGCACATAAAGCACAAACTATGTCCCTGAAAAATTCCGTGGAGCTGGAACCTTAACAAGCGAACAACGCACGCTGCCTACGATGCTTCGAATTACATATAACACTGCTTTCCATTGTTAGTGTTTCTCGGCATAAGACCATAAGACCATTACCCAGGGGCATTTTTGTGTAAATTGGAGTTCAGAAAATCGATTCGCTCTTGCAAATATCATGTGTGTTCTAACGAGACTATAGATTTCATAGTTGCACTTAGGTTACATATACAGTGTGTCATATATATGTAGGGCTGTCGTACCCGATTCGAGCAGTTGAGGGACAAGTATGACCAGTTTGGAGTACGGAACGGGTTAATTAAATACGATATTTCGTCAGGACTTCCAGATGTAACCTGTATTTTATTTATTCACAACTTAACCCTTTTGGACTCTAGCGGTATCTTCCATGCCAGTTCAATGGCATGCAGCAATTAGAAGAGTCCATATTCATTATTTGGGGTAGACCATCAGTATTTTCAACGTGCAGCCTCGGGTTGCACGTTGAAAATACTGATTGGTCTACCCCACAATATTTACTGAACATCCATCCTATATAATTACGTTATGGCGTATCATATTCCTGGCCGGAAAAAAGGGCCACTGGGGTTCAAAGGGTTAATGCCCAAGTAATCTTGAGACTGTGGCAACCGGTTCTCGTCAGATCACCGACGTTAAGCAACGTCGAGCCCGGTTAGTCCATGAATGGGTGACCGTCTGAGCGATCGATTCGGACTCCCGCGTTGTGTCCTTGGGTAAGGCACTTCACTCCGATTGTCCACATGGGGGCACGATGACGCCGTGTACTAGGGCGTACTGCACGTCGATGTTGCTCATGTTTTCAACCAATCTAACCTTGCCTGAGCTGCAGTGTGCAGAGTTATGATGTTGGGGAGCTGGCAGCTGCTCGTCGTTCCTCGGTGGTTCTCTCCGGGTACTCCAGCTTCCTCCACCCTTAAAACTGTCACCGATACGATATGACCCTGGCTGTTAATGTGTCATTAAACCCTAATAAATAAATGAATAAATAAATAAATAAATAAATAAATAAATAAATAAATAAATAAATAAATAAATCGCAACTACACCATCAAGGCATGCCTTCAACGATTCAATCCAGTTGGAATATTTTATCATTCGGAGCTTGTGCGCTCACATACGGGACATAATAAGACTTACGGCACCTCCAACTGAGTGTGAGTTTTTCATCTACAACCTGTGAATTTCCAGCTGGTGAAGAAATCCGAATGCACCGCCTTCCCTTATGTTCGAAATATATGACCTTTGGGTTCGAGAGGTGGAAATCGCGTCTTGAGTGCAACAAGGTACCATGTGCAATGCTTTAGAACTGGTGAGTCCGTCTTATTGAGCGCAAGTGACGAAATATTTGATTCCAGTTACAAAATCATATGAAATGTGGTTCAAAATCAATAAATGCCAGTTACGAGCGGTCATAGCTACATTACACGGAGATTGTATTATCAATAAATGCTAATTTGTTGCAAAGCGTAATTAGCATAAGCAAAATTTCAGCCAATGGACCTCCAGGTTAAACCCGGAGGTCCATTGGTTGAAACCTTGCCTGTGCTTCTTGTGTTTCTGTACAAAATTATAAAGTAGTACCTTGGGCGATAGCTCCAATCCATGGGTGATTTGGTGACAATCCACCCTCTACGTAATTTATAGATAAAATGCCACGAAATTTGCTACCATAGCACATGAAATTCCCAACTGTTGGTGATTTGAGGCTGATAATTCCTGACGATTGAAAAGTTTGGCCGGGATTAGGGGTGGAGTGGAGGTTGGGGTTGGGGTGGACGGGTAAGACACCCCCCTATTCACGTCACTGCTATCGTTAGAACGGGTTAAAGATACCAAAACAGACAACATATTATGTGTTTCCTTCAAATATCTCGTGGCACTTGGAGGCAAGATAGTCGTTTAGTACAGAAAAATATGGTGCACTGGAAACCATATGCCGATATATGTACTAAAACTCTGGAAGTCACCCTGCCGATTTCAATACTATTAAAAAATTTGGAAAAAATAATTAAAATAATAAATTTTGATATCGTATACGTCAGGTAATGGGTTAGAGATTAAATTATATATAAGAAATGACTCTTGTTGTGATTAAAATTTTGGAGTCATCAGGAGTTATATAAAAAAGATTCGGATAAAAATTTATCCTATTGCGTTACGTAAGTAGTAGGAGAGCGATGGATCGTCCCCCATTGGGGGTACCCCCCAGATGACCCCGGAAGTGACGTCATGCAACGTGACCTGGTGGCCCCATGTAGTGTTGTCATGGTAACCCGCGTGAGCGGCCATTTTGTGACGTCATCTCCATAGTGATACGTGGTGTGAGTGCGCATGCGCAGCGCGTGTTGTTAGGGTGACACGTGTTTCCGTCGTCCATTTTGTATACTGGAGGTCGCCATCTTGGTTTCTATGGTAGCACGTGGTTGCAATGTGACCTAAAGTCTTACAACAAGACGGGGGTATGTTTGGAGGATATGTTCCATTGTAGAAGAGTAAATTCCCGATTCGTAGAATTACCACAAACAACCCGACAATCCCTCCAAATCACCGATAACGACATTATCTACTATGGGTTCCCCAATTTATCGGTATAGCACGTAGTGCTATAGTACCAAGGGGGTAACTGGGGTGTGTTCCTTTGTAGAAGAGTAATTTATTTTCTGGCTTAGAATTCTCCCAGAATCCTCGTTTAATTACCACAAACGGCCCGACAAGTTGTACTATTTCGAATTCTTTCAATTCTCTGCTTCTATCTTTATATGCAATGCTTTATGTCTACCTGACCATGTTCCTTTGTCCTGGCGTATACTCCAGTAGCGTAGAAGAGCCTATCAGTTGGAACTTGTCGGGCTACTGGAGTATACACCAGGACAAAGGAACATGGTCAGGTAGACGTAAAACATTGCATATATAGATAGAAGCAGAGAATTCTGAAAGAATTCGAAATAGTACAATTTGTCGGGTTGTTTGTGGTAATTACACGAGGATTCTGGGAGAATTGTAAGCCAGAAAATAAATTACTTTTTTTCCAAAGGAACACCCCCCTCCCCGGTACCCCCTTGGTACTACGTGCTACACCGATCAATTGGGGAAATAAAGTCAATTTCAGTGATTTGGTGGGATTGTCGGGTTGTTTGTGGTAATTCTACAAATCGGGAATTTACTCTTCTACAAAAGAAAAACATCCTCCGAACATACACCCGCCTTGTTGTAAGACTTTAGGTCACATAGCAGCACGTGCTACCATAGAAACCAAGATGACCGCCTCCAGTATACAAAATGGACGATGGCAACACGTGCCTAACAACACGCGCTGCGCATGCGCACTCACACCACTTATCACTATGGAGATGACCTCACAAGATGGCCGTTCACACGGGTTACCATGACAACACAAAATGGCGCCACCAGGTCACGTGAGATGACGTCACTTCCTGGGTCCCCTGTGGGGTACCCCAACGGGGGATGAGATCCATCGCTCTCCTACTACTTACGTACGATAAGTAGAGGATATCTAGTGTTTTTGAGTGGATATCGAAAATTATCTTACTCGTGACCGAGGCAAATGTTTTTTTTCGATCGCGCTTCAGTATCCACTGAAAAACACTTGATTTTCTTTTTATTGTACACTTTTTATAAGAATTTGATCATTCCTATCGATAATCCCACTCGTTTCAACCTTGAATTGATGCATGAAAGTAAACAGCTGATGCGCATTGATACTCGGAAGTGATTTATTGAAACTCGGAACAGGAAGCGTCTGATTCAGCTGGCGGGTTTCATGCATCAATTCAAGGTGAATACGTGTTGAATTATTACTGAAAATGGTCGGTATCTACCCAGAAAAAAACTAGATGATTTTCTTTGCATTATACGTTTTTTGGAACAAACTGATAATTTCAAGCGATAATTTGACTCGTATTCACCTGGAAGTGATGCTTTGAAAGCCGGCATTTTGATTGATATTGTTAAAGTGAAAATTTCTATATCTTCAATTTTTTCGATAATCTATCGCTTAGCGTATAATAAATAATTTGGTTCCAATTGTAATAGAACTCCAGATCACTCCATTAACGTGAACGAAATGAACGTAATTTCTGGAATATTCCAGTTTTCTTCGACTTGTACTGTGTACATGTGTGCCAAATGTGGAGCTCACTTCCTTTGTTGTATTGTTTAGTGTTCAACCGATTACAAAATGTCTGCTGACCCATTACTGCTTATTTAAGCTCACAATCGGCCGAATCCGATTCAGATTGTAATACCGTGCACTACTAGACAAGTCGAGGCTCGCAGAAACTACAATAACATTAAACACATTTTACAGTGTTTAGATAGGAAGTGCGGTGGCCCATTGGTAGATTGTTGGACTTATATGCTAGAGGTCCCGAGTTCGACCCCCGTCCGGGACGACCAGTGTTGTGTCCTTGGGCAAGGCACTTTACCCCGGTTGCCTTCATGGGGGCATGATGACACCGTGTACTAAGGCGTCGATGGTGCGCATATCTTCAACCACTGTATCTCTGCTTGAGCGAAGCTTGAACAGAGTTCGAATGCTGAGGAGCTGACAGTTGCTCGTCGATGCTCGGTGGTTCTCTCCGGGTACTCCAGCTTCCTCCACCCGTAAAACTGTCACGGTCACGATTTACTATTGTGCATAAGTATGTGACCTTAAACACCAATAAAATAAAAAAAATAAATAAATACAGTGTTTACAGTCCGTTCACTACTAGCTAAATCGAGAATAATTAAGAAAACACATTATGGTGGTTTTTCAATTTTACTGAATCCTTTTAATTGACATCATTTTACATTATCAATTAAACAACTGGAGAAAATAATAAAAGGCGATTTATGAATCATCACAAAATGCTTAGCACCAATCGGCTGAACCAATGTTCCAGGAGCCGTTTCCCTTGTCACCCGATAGGCCACAATCAGCCGATTATGGTGGCCGGTTCCGATCATCGTTTGAACACCATTATTGTTGTTACATTTTCAATTGTGGAAGACAAAGCGGATCTGGGCAATCCTGTATCAGCAAGTGTTTATCAGCAATGTCGTGTCCATGTAGGCTGGACCAAAGGCTGCTTTGGACCACTGTGGTAAGAGATGGCGAGTTTTGTTTATTTCTTAATAAATACTAAGAAACGTAATCCAATTCTCCTCATCGGTGATATTAGTTATCCTTGTGTTTTCCAAGGTGAGGCGAAGCCGAAGGGTGTATGAGTTCCCAAACCGGTGTAAACTCCCATACACCCTGGAAAACACAAGGATAACGGATTTATTTCCCAGAATTTTCGTGTACTTAATACTTTAACCTACATTGTGGGCAAAAACTGACAGAAAATTTGTACTTTGCAAGTTTCTTAAATAAAACCAGATAAATATGGATGTCATTGGAACTGGCTCATATGACATCCATATCTGTAATATTTTATTGCAGATAAATATTAAATTTTCTGTATTTTTATTTTTGTTCTAACATAACCTGACCGAGCAGAAGGTATGAATTAATAATTAAAAATGGGTACTTTTTCAGCCATAAATTGCGCTTGTATATTCTTGTTTTTACACCGTGGTTAAACACGGTGTAAAAAAGCCACTGTGGATTGCAAGTTGCACCGTACCTCTCAACCAATCAAAATGCAGTATTTTGTTTCATTTGGATCTCACAGGATAATCTCAGACTGATCAACACTCGAAGGTGTGAGCACGATCTTGGACTGTAATGTAAATATATGCAAAACCCTCTTCACCCTAAAATCAAAGATCAGCCTTTATTAATTGATGCTGTGACTCTGCAAATGACCAATCACAATTGACCTACAGACATGTTAGCACAACTGAATAATGTAGTGTCCTCTTGACCACAGAAATGAAAAAATTGTTGCACCGAAAAATTCCTCTCAGTTGTTGGTACCCACCCCTAGGTTATGACTCTTTTTTGAAATCTCAACTTCTGGGATCAGTTTACATAACAATAGCTGAGTTGTTGCTTTTCTCGTGATAAGAAAAAATAAAAAAACAACAAATATGCCCAAATACAGGTGACAAAAGGGTTAACCAAATCGCCCACATCCGCCCGCGTAATATGCAAATTCAGCAGCTGAAAAAAAATTATTTTTCGGAAAATTTCAAGTGCCCAACACTTAGATTATATCCTTTCCTTGAAATACGTTTACAATTACAAATTATGACATGTTTACAAGTAGTTACATGAATGTATATGTAATGGCGAAACAAAACGTATGTATATATTGAAACAATTTTGTGTATGTACAAAGTTAGAGAAGAAAGCTGATGGGTACTCAACTTTGAAAAAGACAGAACAGAGAAGTGAGGGGGGGGGGGGGGGGAAGAACAATGAAATGCCACACTACAACACTGCTGGCTTGGGTCAACAAGCCTACGGGCCACAGTTCGGAACTACCCAAACTCCGACGGAGTCCACACCACTACTATTGCCAGGACAGACAGGACAAACGAGCGATTAGAAGTGAGCCACGTGTAAGGTAAACAGAGATGACCACTGAATTTAAAGGTCAACAGAATAGGAAAATGACGCTTTAGACTCCTGTGCTCATCTAGCGGTCTAGTCTTACAATTGCTTCGTGGCTTTTATGAAATTTTGTACACTGCGAAAAAGGTGAATATTGACGGAATCCGGTAAAAAATGGTATTTAAAATAATAAATTTTGAAATCGTCTCCGTTGGGTAAAGGGTTAAGGAAAAACAAGAGGCCTCTCAGCCTAAACAGCCCCGCTCATAATCACTGCTTTTAGGGGAAGCTAAATACAAGACAACAATCCAAGTGTTATTGCTTATGGACTAGATTTTAATGATATGACAATGACTCGAGGTCATGACACAACGTAAGGTTGTGGGTCTCAAATGTGTGAAGGATGAACAAGATCTGTCACATAGATTCAATCATACAGACCAGACAAGGGATGTATAACAATATCAAAATTTTCATGCTGTGATCTTCACCTTGGTGATATGACCTTGGATCAAAGTCGCGACACCCTTTTGAATCATGAGCAATAATTATACCAAGTATGAATAAGATCTGTGACTTATACCAAGTTATATGGACCGACAATGGCTGAATAACAATATCAAAGGTTTGCTGTCTGTTACCTTGTCCTTGACGATATGACCTTGGATGAAAGTCATGACACATCTTTAAATCATGAGCAATAATTGCACCAAGTATGAATAAGATCTGTCAATCATTCCAAGTTATATGGACGGGACAAAAGTAAAAGTGAAATGTCAAAGTTTTTCTAACTGAAACCTTAACATAGGGTCTATGATCTTGACACTGAGGGGCACATACCATATTATAATTCGCGACACACTGTCTTTTGATAATAAATATTGTTATAAAGTTTCCTCAAAAAATTTCAGTGGTTAAGAAGTTATGGCCCGAACAAACAAAATGTTGACGTCAGACGGGCGACATTCGAGGGACGACGGACGGATGACTGGTAGACGACGGACAAATTAAAACCAGAAAAGCTCCACTCAAAATTGTCGCGCGGAGCCAAAAAAAAAACCAAGCTGCATGATAAGGAAAAACTGTCTTATTATGTTCGGCACCCACCCGCCCGCCGATGTAATGTCTTACAAATTCGACCCTTCCCTCCTCCGTGGTTTATGCTTTTGTATATTGGGTTTTAATGGCACTTTCAACGACCAGGGTCATACAGTTAAAACTAAAAGTCCTGTCATGAACTGCGCACAAATAGCACGTCGATATGCGCGTTAATCTACGCGTTATGACCACAGTAAGGCTATCAAAATCTGTTCGTGTGGCCTGTGCACAAGCAATGTTTCAGCTAATGGACCTCCGGGTAACCCGGAGGTCCATTGGCAAAAACATTGCCTGTGTTTGCTATGAGTAGCCAGGAGAACCGGCCGTGCTTTTGGGTGCAATTCAATACGACAATTGCGCGCAATTCCTACGCGCAATTAAGCCTAGATAAGCGCACAGTTCGTGACAGGACTTCTAGTTTTAACTGCATGGGACAGTTTTACGGATGGGGGGAAGTCTGAGTACCCGGAAAACAATCAGTGAGCTGCTGTAAGACTCTCCAATGTACTAACTCTGTGCAAGCAGATGTTGAAGGCAAGTGCACCATCGACATAAGTACTCATTAGTATACAGCGCTTCATGCTCCCATATGGGCAATCGAACCTGACTTTCCCAGGGACACAACGAAGATGGCGCTGTTCTGGAAAGAAATAAGTTAACAAATCTCACCTCCTTGACTTTTATATTAATGGAAGGTATAGTATCAATATCATATGTCACGATGTTCACACTGTTGATATAATGAATAAAAAAGGGTGACAGAACCCAACGAATCGCCCGTATCCGTCCGCGTAATATGCAAATTCAGCAGCAGAAAAAATATTATTTTTCGAAAAATTTCAACAAAACCATATCATGTGACCCCTCTTTGGAACAAGCTCGTCGAGGTCACATGATATGGTTTGTTGAAATTTTTTTAAAAAATAAAAAAAATGGTATTTAAAATAATATATTTTGAAATCGTCTGCGTTGGGTAAAGGTTGAATGAAAAACAAGAGGCCTCTCAGCCTAAACAGCCCCGCTCATAATCACTACTTTTAGGGGAAGCTAAATACAAGACAACAATCCAAGTGTTGCTGCTTATGGACTTGATTTTAATGATATGACAATGACTGAAGGTCTTGACAGAACGTTAGGTTATGGGTAACAATTGTGTGAAGGATGAACAAGATCTGTCACATAGATTCAATCATACAGACCAGACAAGGGATGAATAACAATATCAACATTTTCCTGCCTGTGATCTTCACCTTGGGGATATGACCTTTGGATCAAAGTCGCGACACACGTTTAAATCATGAGCAATAACTATACCAAGTATGAATAAGATCTGTGACTTATACCAAGTTATATGGACCGGACAATGGCTGTAGAACAATATCAAAGTTTTACTGTTTGTGACCTTGTCCTTGACGATATGACGTTGGATCAAAGTCACGACACATCTTTGAATCATGAGCAATGATTGCACCAAGTATGAATAAGATCTGTCAATCATTCCAAGTTATATGGACGGGGCAAAAGTAAAAGTGAAATGTCAAAGTTTTTCTAACTGAAACCTTAACATAGGGCCTATGACCTTGACACTGAGGGGCACATACCATATTATAATTCGCCACACACTGTCTTTTGATAATAAATATTGTTATAAAGTTTCCTCAAAAAATGTATTTTCAGTGGTTAAGAAGTTATGGCCCGAACAAACAAAATGTTGACATCAGACGGGACGACGGACGGATGACTGGCAGACGACGGACAAATTAAAACCAGAAAAGCTCCACTCAAACTTGTGAATCGGATCCAAAAAAAGAAGCTGCATGATGAGGAAAAACTGTGTTATTATGTTCGGCACCCACCCGTCCGCCGATGTAATGTCTTACAAATTCGACCCCCCCCCCCCCCGTGGTTTATGTTTTTGTATATTGTGGTTTAATGGCACTTCCAACGGCCAGGGACATACCATGTGGGACAGATTTACGGATGGGGGGAAGCCTGAGTACCCGGAAAAAATCAGCGAGAAGCTGTAAGACTCCCCAATGTACTAACTCTGTACAAGCAGATGTTGAAGGCAAGTGTACCATCGACATAAGTACTCATTAGTATACAGGGCTTCATGCTCCCATATGGGCAATCGAACCTGACTTTCCCAGGGACACAACGAAGATTGCGCTGGTCTGGAAAGAAATAAGTTAACAAATCTCACCTCCTTGACATTTATATTAATGGAAGGTATAGTATCAATATCATATGTCACGATGTTCACACTGTTGATATAATGAATAAAAAAGGGTGACAGAACATCAAACGATGGTGAAAGCTCGGTTTTCTTATTTTTAAATGGGTTTAACCCTTTACCCAACGAATCGCCCACATCCGCCCGCGTAATATGCAAATTCAGCAGCAGAAAAAATATTATTTTTCGAAAATGTCAACAAAATCATATCATGTGACCCCTCTTTGGTAACGAGCTCGTCGAGCTCGTTCCGCATCCGTGCGCGTAATATGCAAATTCAGCAGCTGAAAAAATATTATTTTTCGAAACATTTCAACAAAACCATATCATGTGACCCCTCTTTGGAACGAGCTCGTCGAGCTCGTCCCAAAGAGGGGTCACATGATATGGTTTTGCTGAAATTTTTTGAAAAACTTTAAAAAATGATATTTAAAATAATAAATTTTGAAATCGTCTGCGCTGGGTAAAGGATTAAATAGTAAATAGTAGTCAGCCGTTCAAACTAATTGGGGATAAATTGTGAAAAGCCAGCCTCTGTATATTTATAATAACCCATACGAAAATACGCGATGTTTTGTACATTGATGATACAACGTCACAAACATTGTGAAACTTCAGTTTTTATATGAAATTGCCATTCCGTTATAAATTTACTCAAAACTCAAGAGAATTAAGGGGAGCTAACTTTCCTGAAAATCTCTTCCAATAGCGAAAATTGTCAGCCACAACCTGGTACACATAAGGGGAGGGGGGGGGGGGGGGGCGTTTTTCAAAATATACACGCATACACTTCCATATTTCGTGCGTCTTACTTGAATACCGTCCCCACAGAACGTTCCCGCTTATTGGAAACTTCAGCAGACGGGAACCGCGACGATTCTGGACTGGACTTCCACACCTCTCCAAATACTGAAATAACAATTCCTGCACGCACACGCCCCAGTGGCGTAGATAGCTTTTCGCTGGCGGAGGGGCAAGCCCAAAATTTTCCGACAGACCGAAAATTTTCCGACAGTGTAACAACAACAAAAACCCAAACAAACAGAAAGAATCTGTTGTTTACTGCAAATGTACTGAAAATTGGTCTTTTTAACCCAAAATTTACCCCAAATGGCATGTTTTTATCCCCAAAGCCAGCATTTTAATGTTATTAGGCATAAATTCACCTAAAAATGGTCCCAAAACATTTCCGACAAAACTTCTGGTGGGGGGGGGGGGTCTCCGCCCCCCCCCCCCCCCCACCCTTCATCTACGCCACTGACACGCCCCCTTTCAAAGAGAGCTGCGACAAATGTACAAAGGAAGACATGTTAAGAGAAACAGGGTCTGAGTGGCCAAAGTATTCCAACATTCAAAGTTCAGTGGCATGGAGAGATTTTATTCGGTATTATATCGAAAACTCGACGCGGTGCTGATGTCCACACCTTTCTTGATTCGATTCTGATAACTCGAGAACGCCGACAACGCCTTGTTATAGTTCACTCGCCCACTTGTTTAGTAATGTTACCCGGAGACGTTATATTTATTGATTATCTACCAGTCTTAATTGTTCGCCAGAGATTAAATTATTAATATACATTGACTGAGAATTGATTTAGTATTACGCAACGATACGCTGCTATATTAGGAATAACATCCAAACGAATCTTCAGAAACAGATCGAACCTTTGCGCAAGGGCACCTGCAGGATCCGATGAGAGGAGGGAGGGGGGGGGGGGGGGTGCAGTGGAAGCAAAACGGTATCAAAAAGTGCGGCCTGCTCAGAAAAATGGCACTTAGCTTTGAGTATGAGCTAAGACCGGGAGTTTACAACCTGCCATAAATTGTAATGTGACACTCCAAAGTACTGACAGTTTTTATAATGGGCAGATTTTCGTTGTATTTGTTTAGAATTTGAAGTTTGATTTTTACTTACATATTGAAAATATATACTTAACAAAAGATAGTTGTCAAAGATAATTTTACTTGATATATTTCAATATATTCTTCTCTTCAGAAAGATTTCTGAAGAGATGAATACATTGAAATGTATCAAGCAAAATTATATTTGACGACTATCTTTTGATAAGTGTATATATGTATAATTTCACTTCATATATTTCGATATATACAGTATGTGGAAAGTGGATTGTAACTAAATCACCCGCAGAGTGGGGTTATCACCCAAAGTATAATTTTCAAATTCTCTACATATGGACAAAAAATACAAGCAATGTTTCAGCCAATGGACCTCCGGGTTTAACCCGGAGGTCCATTGGCTGGAACATTGCTTGTGCTTATTATGCTTTGCAAACAATTTGCAATTATTGCTTGGGTGGAATCTCCACCCTGCGAGTGATTTAGTGATAATACACTCTCCATGTACTGTACATCTCTTCAGAAATAAAACTATCTACAAGTGATCCTTCTTTTATACATATGTAGAATAAAGAACCGGATTAAAAAAAAATATATATATCGTCCTTTGAGTGCAACAAGGCGGTGGCTGCACCTCGGTCTTCTCACGGTAACGACATAACACTTTAGAATTCACCCACCGAATTGCCTTGTTTTGGTGGTTATCGATGTACGTCATTATTCCTGATACACCCACCCCATTGGCATTGGCACACGTAAAGTACGTTAGAAACGAATAGTCGAGAGTTTCTCGGATACAGTTCTCTGAGAGTAACGTCTTTTCCAATAGTGCACTTCTGGCGAAAACGAGCACTCGCAGTGGCGTAACGCCCATACAACGAGGTTAGGTCGTATCCTAAGGGCCCTCAACAATTGAACGTTTTAAGGGGCCCCCAACAATTCCAACATTTTTGGAAAACTCATTATTAAGGATATCAAAACAGCGTTGTAGTTGAAGCATTGAGGTTGGATGCTTCAATACTAGCTTGCATAAAAATCAGGGCGATATTCTCTGAAACCAATTACGCATTGTATTCGTGGCATATGACAACACGAGACAGAAGTTGACATGACGAAACAATTTTAATTTAAATTCATTTACATATGTGGATGCATTCTGTACAGGTTGTTATATCAGACCGTCGAAACAGTATCCGAAACCAACCAATGCCAACATGACTCCTCCTCGGCTAAGGTGCTGATGAACTAAAGAAGGAACAAAAACTGAAACGAACGAAAGGACGAAATTTTAATTAATGAAGCACCGGTGTTTCATTAATTAGAATTTTCCTGATGGTGATTAGTCGTCAGTACGGTGGCTGATTTAGGACACTCAAATATTTATTTTTATCTCGTTATAACGAGATACGATCTCGTTATAACGAGATACTATCTCGTTATAACGAGTAAACATCTCGTTATAACGAGAAAACATGTCGTTATAACGAGAAAGTATCTCGTTATAACGAGAAAAGATCTCGTTATAACGAGAAAGTATCTCGTTATAACGAGAAAACATCTCGTTATAACGAGAAAACATCTCGTTATAACTAGATCTTTCCTCGTTATAGCGAGATACTATCTCGTTATAACGAGATCTTTTCTCGTTATAACGAGATCTTTTTTCGTTATAAGAGATACTTTCTCGTTATAACGAGATCTTTTCTCGTTATAACGAGATACTTTCTCGTTATAACGAAAAATTTTCTCGTTATAGCGAGATACTATCTCGTTATAACGAGATCTTTTCTCGTTATAACGAGATACTTTCTCGTTATAACGAAAAATTTTCTCGTTATAGCGAGATACTATCTCGTTATAACGAGATCTTTTCTCGTTATAACGAGATACTTTCTGGTTATAACGAGATCTTTTCTCGTTATACCGAGATGTTTTCTCGTTATAACGAGATAGTATCTCGTTATAACGAGATGTTTTCTCGTTATAACGAGATCGTATCTCGTTATAACGAGATAAAAATAAATATTTGGGTGTCCTAAATCAGCCACCGTACGTCAGTTTCTAACTGGTGAAAATCTACACGGATTATTGAAGGAACTCACGTTGGCCAAGTACGTGATCCTTGGGGTAACTGCCCCCCCCCCCCCCTCCCCATGGCCGTAGTAATCAGACGGCCCGTAAGAAGCAAAGCAAACGTTGACAGTTGTTCATCATATCGACTCTAACCATGCATCGAACTCATACTTTTCATACAAATCTTTTTATATACATATTTTTCAACTTTTTCTCGAAAGCAAAGCTTATGAACGAACTCTCATTGGAAAGAGCTGGTTGGGATCGTTCCAGTGAAGGATCGTGAGCGATGAGTTTGAGGCAGAGAATGAAAAATTTCTGTTATTCTAGGTAGGGCTGAAACGGTGGCTTATTTCCGAAACCGACTAACCGAGAGCTATAATCGGATAATATCCGGTTATCCGTGGCCATTATTTCACCGAATATGGGATCAAAGCTAAATGAATTGGAAAGCAGTATTCTCAAACTATTCCGCAGTGTGTACACAAACGAACGTTGTCGAGTACTCGACAACGTTCGTTTGTACACACACTACAGAATGGTTTCTGCGATTACTCATTACTCACGGAAACTGCCGATCATTAACGAAGTCTTGAACACTAAAGTCGATTATTTCTCAATATATACAACGCGGCTTCGATGTGTAATCTTTCACAAAGGAGAAACGGCAGATTTACTACGTTTTAAACGTGGAATGACGATCAATATCGATATTTCGTATAACCGGTTGACGGGTTGTCTAATCGGTTAGGTAGATAACTGGTTTCAAACCGATTATCCGGTTAAACATTTCAGTACTAATGCTAGAAATATTTTTTGCAAGTGCCATCATCTGTTTGAATTGGGTAAAGAATTTTGACAAAACTTGAAATACAAAAATAAAATGATCAGTGGATGTGTATGGAGTAAGCTGGTTGTTTTTGACAGTTTGTTCAAGAATTAGTTCTAAAATACTGTAACCTCATAGTATCTCGTTCTTATGAATATTGCAGGTCATTCCCCCTACTGTTTTCTCGCTAATTGTATTTGTAGAAGGGGTATTAGTCCTGTTTTTCTGACAGCTCTTGCTACATCAATATGCAAAAAAGTAATGATAGTCTAAAAAGAGAAAGCCACCCTACATATGCTTTCTATTCCACTTTGACGGTTCGTCATCTTGGTTATTATTATTTAAGGGGTTGTGTTGATGGCAAACATTGCATATTATGCCAAAACAGAACCCCCTTAACCCTTTACCTAACGTAGAAAGCAGACGACACTTGCAAAAATAATTCTTGAATAACTAATTTTTTTCATTTTTTGTCTCAAAAACATAGGTTATGACCCCTCGTTGGAACGAGCTCGACGAGCTCGTTCCAACGAGGGGTCATAACCTATGTTTTTGAGACAAAAAATGAAAAAAATAATGAAAATTAATTGGCGATTTTTGAGAATAGCGCTGGCCGGTTTTGGCCGTTACGTTGGGTAAAGGGTTAAATAATCAGTCAGTGACCAAGTTCTCAAGTTAAAGCCCCGTACAGACGAGCAAATTTAATTTGTCAAAGAAAATGTGGCAAATAAAATTTGTCACATTTTTTGCTTCTCGTGTGTATGCAGCGGTACATTTTATTTGCTGACCGTGCTGCTTTGTACATAAGGTGGCGATAGAAATTATTACTCAAATACCTGCTGTCGTGGAAAATATAGGGGCTTAACACATGATGTCCCCAACGGCCCTGCGCATTCTTGGACCAAGGAATACTGTCGCCCCCCCACGCCCCTCCCCCTAACTCTCCGATAGAGATCTGCGCCCATGGTGTGAAGGGAGAGATTTTTAACTTTATAAAGTTTACTTTTTATATTCCATAGACTCTCTTTACTTTGCAACTCTTCCAAAAGTAAATATTCAGCATTGTCAGACCACCACATTTTTTAAAATCGCGGCACTATTCACTAAAGTCTTCTATAACTTCAAATTATTATAGCGTGGTGGATGATGCAATACTTGTTTACGTATTTCTACATGTATGCATGCGCAGTTTCTCCATGCGCAGAAATATGGCACATTTCTTTGTTCATTATCTGGGACGTCCAGATATTGAACAAAGAAATGTGTTCAAAGAAAATGTGACAAATTTTCTCGTACACACGACCAAATTTTATTTGCCACATTTTCTTTGACAAATTAAATTTGCTCGTCTGTACGGGGCTTAACAGTCTAATTCTATAATAAATTGATGCCTTTAAGGCCAAGAATCTGTCCAGCACTCAAATGTGTCATCGCCCATGTTAAGATTCACTGTCTGGAATATAGTTCGCTTTGCCGACCAACTGATATATTCTGGACGATTGAATCTAAAAAAAACATTCATAAAGATTCAGTTTCCGTGAATCAGTGCAAGGAAGGTTTCTCAATCGGGACTTAACCCTATGAACCATATCGGCCGCTTTCCCGGCCGGGAACATGATACGTCATAACCGAATTATATAGGATGGCCGGTCAGTAAATGTGTGGGGTAGGCCAATCAGTATTTTCAACGTGTAGCCCCGAGGCTGCACGTTGAAAATATTGATTGGTCTACCCCAAATAATGAATATGGACTCTTCTAATTACTCAACGGTGTAATTTAAATATTGAACTGGCATGGAAGATACCACTAGAGTGCAAAGGGTTAATTTGATGGACGTTTTGACGGCATTACAACAAGAAATGAAGACTCACCACAGTCGCAGTGTAGTGTTATGATAACACCGGGTAGTCCCGCAAATTATTTTAATATCTTGATATTTACAAGGGGAATTAGATACTTATTGATTGGAATATCTATCAGGAAAGAATAACTGTATTTCTTTGTAGGTAAAGGTACATCACATTACATCAAAGGTCGTCTGCGCGCATAGTTCCACAAAAAGTGGGTAAGCGAGCAGCCCATAATATCGTCGAATTCAAAACAGAATTGGACTGGTGGCCTGAAAGCTTGAAGCCCCAATAAAGTTTTGTCGGAAGATATTTCGCTTCAATCGGATTTGCTTTTCCATAGAGTGACAATAAGCCGTGAGTTTCAAAAAAAAAAAAAAAAGAAAAGTTGACCATTTGACAACCCACGATTTCCATTATGCAAAGTACTCCCTTATGTTGCATGTATCATTCGCATGAATGCGCGTATATCAGTTGACTAAATTAACTGGAAGCTGAGAATTTATCTGCTTTTTCAAAAACGGCATGCAGCAATTTTCAATCCCGATCGGGATATCGGATCACTCACGGAAACTTTCGTGATAGCATGACGTGCATTATCAGGTTCCATATTCGTTGCAATTTGCTTTCTCAGAAGAACAAGGTGAAGTTTATGCTCTATTTATAGCGTATGCGGTCATACAACTCGATTTAGGATTGATTTTGGCGGTACACGTGCTATGGATTTTATTGGAATGATAACTGTGCATTATTTAAAATAGTACAAAGTTGTTGATCTAATAATTTATACCAATATCGCCAGATTAATAAGAGTTTAAATGTTAAATAAATCAATATTCACACGTGCGAATCTGTTTTTGTTTACATGAGCACCGGTGGGAGGTACTTCCGCTGGCAATTTTATCGCCGAAATGAAATAGAAAACGAAACGCGCAAATTAAGGGGCCTTTTTCATTTTAAGAACATAATAACATACTATTTCGAGCTATGGATGCTTTATTAACAAGAGGCAACGTATGTTTGTTACTCTTTGGTATCTTATGAGATAAACTTACTTAAAAACGTAATAAATAATTAAATCATCTGCTGCTGTTGACATGTGTACGCGGTAGTCATTAACGAAACATTAATCAACATCCTTAAAGGTTAATACTTTCCTCTGCTTTGCATTGCTAGAGTTCATGATCTTCAACTACTGTTGACAAAGCCAACTGCGTCACTGCTGAATACTTTTCTGTAACTACCGGGCCATGGCACGTTCTATAACCCAGGTGTGTTTTCTCTGCAAATCGTTCAACCTCGTATACAAAATAAAGAAAAGAAAAAAAATGTGTGAAAAAAGAATTGTTGTCCTGAGTTAACAACCCAATAACTGGACAGGCGGATCGGTAATAATTTAATCGCACAGCCTAAAAGGCTACATGATAAATAATTACATACAGTACGAGGAGAGTGGATTGTAACTAAATCACCCGCGGAGTGGAGTTATCACCCAAACTATAACTGTCAAATTTTGTATATATCGACTAAAAACAATCAATGTTTCAGCCAATGTTAAACCCGGAGTCCATTGGCTGAAACTTTGCTTGTGCTTGTTATGCTTTGCAACAAATTTGCAATTAATGCTTGGATGGGGGGGGGGGGGGGGGGGGGGGCTAACAGGTAGAGGTGCAGGCTGCAAGCCGAGAGGTCCTCGGTTCGAATCCCACCTGCGGCAACCGCGTTGTGTCCTTGGGCAAGACACTTCACCCCCATTGCCCATGTGGGGGCACGGTGACTTCGTGTACTAAGGCGTACTGCAAGTTGATGGTGCCCATGTCTTCAACCAATGCTAACCCTGCTTGTGTGGATCTAGTATGTTGGGGAGCTGACAGTTGCTCGCCGTTGCTCGCCGTTGCTCGGTGGTTCTCTCCGGGTACTCCGGCTTCCTCCACTCTTAAAACTGTCATGGTCATGATTAGCCATTGTGCAGAAATATGTGACCTTAAACACCAATAAACAAATAAATAAATAAATAATGCTTGGGTGGAATCTCCAGTTTGCGGGTGATTTAGTGATAATACACCCTCCTCGTACTGTAGCTTGTCCACAAATACAAGATAGAGTCGCCCATTTCACTGTACACAGTAGTCCATAATAAGCTAATATTGTCGTAAAACGTAATTGTGGGGAAATTAGCTCAATAAAAGCACTCATCGAGTTTAACCATTTATTTTTAATCAATGGCGGCCGTATTTCTGGTCAGAGGTTGGTAACCAGACTACTGGTTACATGTAAATACATACATTATGTCCAAAACAGTTTCTCACGAGAACAACATGTAAACTTAAATTCAAAGCAACAATTAAACCTTTTTGAAACAAAAGATTACCCGAGGAGAACCACCGACGAACGGCGAGCAACTGTCAGACTCCCCAAACGTACTAACTCCACAGAAGAATGGTTAACATTGCTTGAAGGTAGGTGCACCATCGATGTCCAGTGTGTCTTACTACACAGCGCCACCGTACCCCATGTGGGCAATCGGGATTATGTGTCTTGCCCAAGGACCCAACGCAGTTACCCCTGGCGGGGTTCGAACCGTAGACATCTCAGTTTGAATGTCAATGCCGTAACCAAGGATCAACCGCGCGCCCTCAGCGATTATCGGCTAATTCGGGAGCACGGTGGCGTTGCAGTAGCCGGTTCTCGTCAGATCACCGAAGTTAACCCTTTACCTAACGTAACAGCCAAAACCGGCCAGCGCTATTCTCAAAAATCACCAATTAATTTTCATTATTTCTTTCATTTTTTGTCTCAAAAACATAGGTTATGACCCCTCGTTGGAACGAGCTCGTTGAGCTCGTTCCAACGAGGGGTCATAACCTATGTTTTTGAGACATAAAATGAAAAAAATTAGTTATTCAAGAATTATTTTTGCAAGTGTCGTCTGCTTTTCAAGTTAGGTAAAGGGTTAAGCAACGTCGAGCCCGGTTAATCATTGGATGGGTGACCGTCTAAGCGATCAATTCGGACTCCAATTTCCTTGGGCAAGGCACTTCACCCCGATTGTCCACATGGGGGCACGATGACGCCGTGTACTAAGGCGTACTGCACGTCGATGATACGCATGTCTTCAACCAGTTTAACCCTGCCTGTGCTGCAGTGCGGAGTTACGATATTGGGGAGCTGACAGCTGCTCGTCGTTGCTCGGTGGTTCTCTCCGGGTACTCCGTTTTCCTCCACCCGTAAAACTGTCGCGGTCATGATTAGCCATTGTGCATAAGTATATGACCTTAAAAACACCAATAAATAAACAATAAATATCGGCTTATTCACATTCACTCTAATTTTCGTTTCTGCTGAAACTAACACCATGAGTACTGATACTGGCTAATCAACATAAGAATTATCCATTCAGTATTCATTCTATTTTAAAATACGTCGTTGAGTATTGTCTTTCGGAAAACAGCCTATCACAGTACAATCGGCCTAAAAATCTTGGGTCCTCCAAAGAAAATGAAAAATGAATCAGCATCCACACTAGGTGTAATATTATTTATTTACTTACTGATGTTTAAGGTCACATACTTATATGCACAATGGCTAATCGTGACCTTGACAGTTTTTACGGGTGGAGGAAGCAACTGTCAGCTCCTCAACATTCTAACTCTGTTCAAGCTCAGCTCAAGCAGGGTTACAGCGGTTGAAGGCATGTGCACCATCGATGTGCTGTACGCCTTAGTACAAGGCGTCATTGTGCCCCCAAGTAGGCAACCGGGATAAAGTGCCTTGCCCAAAGACACAACGCGGGTCGTCCTGGACGGTGATCGAACTCGGAACCTCTAGCATAGAAGTCCAACAGTCTACTACTGAGCCACCGCGCTCACTGGGTGTAGTAAGATCAAGTCCCTCTCCGCATGGAACTCGAAACTTCGAAGATACTTCTGCATTACGAAATTCATCCCAGCCATCCCCGAGAAGATATATCGTCCCCTGAGTTCCAATGTGTTCTATGTGCCTACTGGCACATAGAACACATTGGCACTCAGGAGGCGATATGTTCCATTACATAAAATTCACCGAGTCCAGTGTTCAAAAACTTTTCTATGTAAGACGAAACGTACCAAGTTGTTGGTAATGTGGATGATATGGATGAATCCACCAAGGGTTTATAGAACTTTTTGACCATGTCCCACTGTTGGCCTTCCCCTTTTGGGTAACGGAGGAATGTATTGCTCTGGTTACCATGCATTGATTTTGTAATCATCAGCGTCCCACTTAACGAAACAGTGCCTGATTCCATCGATGTACATTCTCTCGATGAGTCTTTCGATAGGTGTAAACGTTTTGCTTTTCTCTTTGACTGACTGCTTATTTTTTTGGGTGAAAGGTCTTGGTGTGGTGGGTTTATGACTTTATATCCTCTGACAGAATGTAAACAAATTTTTTCGAAACTGTTGTGGTCTTTCGAAGTCATAGTCTGGATAGCTTTTTCGGTAAAATGTAATTCACACTGGATTGGTTTGTCAACTGGTTCAACAACGGCGTTTATTCCAACATTATTTGGAAATAGAAAGTTATTTTGTGTGTTGGAACTCACACTGGAATGCGCAGTCTTTCGATTTTGATACGAGCACTCGCTCTTGGTCGCCATCGCACCTGTAGTTTTTACTTTTTTGCGAGTTGACGGCAGCGCGCATAGTTTCCACCGAGCGAACGATTTACCCTTATCCCTTTACCCAACGTAAAGGCCAAAACCGGCCAGCGCTATTCTCAAAAATCGCCAATTAATTTTCATTATTTTTTCATTTTTTGTCTCAAAAACATAGGTTATGGCTCCTCGTCGAGCTCGTTCAAACGAGGGGTCATAACCTATTTTATTGAGACAAAAAATGAAAAAATTAGTTATTCAAGAATCTCGTTTGCAAGTGTCGTCTGCTTTTCATGTTAGGTAAAGGGCTAACCAACAAATCGGCTGCATCTATGATATACAAATTGTGCAGTAGAAAAAGTTTTAAAAAATTCAACAAAACCATATCATGTGACCCCGCAATGGGACGAGCTCGATCCAGTGAGGGGTCACGTGATATGGTTTTGTTGAATAATGTTTAAGGATTGAGAGAAAAGAATTAAAATAACAAATTTGGTATCATGTAAAGTTCCATTTCATATATCGTCCCTTGTGTGCATCAAGGTGCCAACTGCAATGCTTTAGCATTGCAGTTGGCACCTTGATGCACTCAAGGGACGATATTGTACCGAACTCAAATAAAGTTGATATTACCGCTGCAAAAAGCTTATTGGAAAAATCGGGTAATATTTTTGGAATCCCTATTCTTCCTCTGCACCACTGGAGTAAATGATGTTCAGATGTTCGTTGATGTTTTTCTTGAAACATTTTCTCGATGCCGGCTCTCAACAATAGAGCACTTCACTTCAAATGATAGCGAGGAGCATACAGCGCGCCTCCCATTTTCGACATGAAAAGACTGAAGAGTCTTCTCTTTCTGCGTAACGTAAGCGTTCGCACTGCGTTCATTTTCTTGATTTTGTTTCCTATTGTCGTCGCGTGTGGCCGACTGCTGTTCCTCCCGTTCCAAGCATATTATTTTATTTTGCGTCTGTGGTGTCGTTTCATTTTGCTCTTCCGTCTTGGCCTACGTTTGTCTGTTTGTTTGTTCAACCGAGAACTTGTTCCAACTAAACAACACACACAGGGAAGTTTCCATCTTCTTGGATTCGCTAAGACAGTGACAAAGTTTTCGCATTTAAACTTCCGATGAGCTGTTTAACATGTTCTGGAATCATTTCCATTTCTAGGATCGTGACTAAGCTAAACAATTATTCTGCTCGGACCTCTCCTTCAAATGTTGTACATCGTAACTATGGATAAATTAGATCAGTAAAGGCGCTCGTCGGCTTAAAGTATTTATTTACATTCAATGGCTGTAGCCGGCCGTATTTCTCTCTCGGGCGCGCGTTGGCTCAGTGGTAGACTGTTGGACTAATGTGCTCGATGTCCGAGTTCGATCCCCGTCCGGGGCAACCCGTGTTGTGTCCCTGGGCAAGGCACTTTATCTCGGCTGCCCTGATGGGGACACGATGACGCCGTGTATTAAGGCGCCCTGCACGTCGATGGTGCACATGTCTTCAACCGCTGTAACCCTGCTTGAGCGGAGCTTGAACAGAGTTAGAATGTTGAGGAGCTGATAGTTGCTCGTCGATGCTCGGTGGTTCCCTCCGAGTACTCCGGCTTCCTCCACCCGTAAAACTGTCACGGTCACGATTAGTCATTGTGCATAAGTATGTGACCTTAAACACCAATAAATAAATAAATAAATAAATAAATATTTCTCTCTCAGTCGGGAACCAGACTGCTGGTTACAGGAAAATACATACGTTATATACAGAACAGTTTCTCGTGACGACTTCAATTCAAAGCAACAATTAACCCTTTACCCAACGCAGATGATTTCAAAATTTATTATTTTAAATATCATTTTTAAAATTTTTTCCAAAAATTTCAACAAACCCATATCATGTGACCCCTCTTTGGAACGAGCTCGACAGACTGGTCACATGAAATGGTTTTGTTGAAATGTTTCGAAAAATAATATTTTTTCAGCTGCTGAATTTGCATATTACGCGGGCGGATGCGGGCGATTCGTTGGGTAAAGGGTTAAACCTTTTTGAAAAAAAAATTTGTCAGACAGCGTGTAGCTGTACTAGCTGATATACGAAGGAAGAATCCGCGATTATCAGCGTATGTATATAAACTAAATAATATTTTCGGTTCTGCTCAAACGAACTCTATAATTGTTGCCAGATCAACATAAGAATTAACACTCCAGGTTTTATTTTATTTTAAAATACGCCGTGGAATATTTGTCTTTAGAAATCAATCGATTCACTCTGATACTAGATGGTTTAGAATCAACCAAAAATCAACTGGGTTGAGTGAATATGAACCCAATAGGGTTCCTATTCACTCAAACCAGTTGCATTGGGTTAATTTGTAACTCAACCAGTTTATAGCGTAACAACATCATTCAGAGCCTCAGCACTGAACGGGTTATAAGTTCTCGTCAAGAAGTCTTTCTCTATTAGTCACCCACCCGTTGGTTCTCTTGTGCAAAAATGAGTCAATTCTGAGCCAGTTTGACAGTCAAGTTTCTTATTATGAAACCAGGAAGCCCTGACTAATCGCACTGATGGCCAAAACTTATCAAACGTGAGAATAAATATAAAAGAACTACAGCAAGCCCCGAGTTTAAAGTTACGAAACGAGCTTTGTGGCCCGGCCCAGGGCAAATTTACTCGACGAGTTTCGCCTTCGGAAGGTTTACTTTAGAACGGGGACGAGTTGAAGATTTATTTTATTTATCAGTTGGACCGAAACACGATAACAAATGCCTAAATGAATCGATAAACACGCAGCGTTTCCTAGAAAGAGGAAAAGAAACTAGAGGCTCTAAAGAGCCTGTAAACGCACACCTGATAGAACTATATATCCCCCAATTATTCTAATCGGATTCCAAGAATGCAACTGGCTGCCATGCTCCTTCATCTGATCGAAACAAAATGAGGATTGTTTTTAGAGGACTTTCCATCTATTAGTTGTACAATGTTTGATTCACACTGACCATGTGTTTTAGAGAAATGGAAAAATGATTTCCCATAGGGCTTCAGTGGGAATTATGTGACGTTATTGCCACCATGTTTGCTATCATATTAACCCTTTACCTAACGTAACGGTCAAAACCGGCCAGCGCTATTCTCAAAAATCGCCAATTAATTTTCATTATTTTTTTCATTTTTTGTCTCAAAAACATTGGTTATGACCCCTCATTGGAACGAGCTCGTCGAGCTCGTTCCAGCGAGGGGTCATAACCTATGTTTTTGAGACAAAAAATGAAAAAAATTAGTTATTCAAGAATTATTTTTGCAAGTGTCGTCTGCTTTTCAGGTTAGGTAAAGGGTTAAATTAGGATCACTGGTCGAGGTATTCCCAGTCATTAATCCTGTAAAGTTTCAAAAACATTTGGCCTTGTAGTTTCAGATTGGCAAATCAGAACAGAGGAATCCCTCTAGCGGCCAAGTTGTTTATCCGATCGGAACACATTGAGGATCGTTTGCAGAGAACCTTAGGAATGACATTCCTGCCAAGGTTGGTTTATACTGACCAAGTGGTTTCAGATAAGAAGAATCAGATCTCATTGGACGCTTACACCTTCTATGTCCTCAATAAAGAGTAAATGTTGGGCTGTGCCTCTTTAGCCTGCTTCAGTGGCGTAGATAAAGGGGGGGGGGGGGGCGGAGGCCCCCCACCAGAAGTTTTGTCGGAAATTTTTTGGGACCATTTTTAGGCGAATTTATGCCTAATAACATTAAAATGCTGGCTTTGAGGATAAAAACATGCCATTTTGGGTAAAAAGACCAAATTTCAGTACATTTGCAGTAAACAACAGATTCTTTCTGTTTGTTTGGGTTTTGGTTGTTGTTACACTGTCGGAAAATTTTCGGTCTGTCGGAAAATTTTGGGCTTGCCCCTCCGCCCGCGAAAAGCTATCTACGCCACTGTTCTTAAGCTTGCTATGCAACCCCTCAAGATTGTTATTTGTGCGTGGCCCATCAGTGTCAAAATGATTCCATATATCCAGCGGCGTATCTACGGAAAATAGCACTAGTGACTTAAACAAATGAATGGAATGGCATTGTGTTTCCATCTCAAAATAATTTACACCAAGACAGATAGCAACAACTAACGTGCGATCACGCTCCGGTGAGATCGCGCGTTAGTTGTTGATATTTATATGTGCGGAAATTCCGCTGAGACATAAACAGCGTGACTGACGCAGTAAAAACAGAGAAGGTGGAAAAGCAACACAACCTCCCTAAGTCGTTCAGGAGAATTGTCTTACTGCCAGCTGGCACTGATGCTCAACGTTGGTACTATGAGGCATGTGATCATGTTGCTCCCAGGACTGTATTTTTATCTAGTAATCTATACAAGTGGTTTAACAATCCGGCCAACCAAGCACTTCTACCCATGATAATCAAAGATTACGATTGTTTTCTACCCACTGTTCAGTCACAAAGTCGCAAAAAACCCACAAACCACTGTTTTCCTTCAAATGCACGTGTAACCTTCCACCATAACAGCATGAAACATTGACAATGATGTATTTTTATAGCTGCTCCAAAGTCAGCAAAGAATATATTTGGCTGTAGTCGTCTGTAGTGTCTTGAACATCATCACACAGTAGGAATTGCTGAACTGATATACTGTTTGGGACCTTTCACCCTGTAAATCAATCCGTTGTCGGAAAATGAATTTAATCGTCAGAAAGCTGTCAAGTCTTTTAATATAGTCTTAATATAGTCTTGCTCTGCAGAATCATTGTCGGACCATCAGTGGGCAAGGAAGCAGGGGTATGAAAAGTGCACTCAACTCTGGGCATGAGTAAAGACCGGGAGTTTAGAACGTATTGTGAATTGTAGGGAACGCGGTGGATGAGTGGTTACGCCATTGGGGGTTGGTGAAAAATGTTTGCCCGAATGCGACATGGATTTGTCCGACGATTCCCATGCACACATGTCCATGCTTCTCGACAAGCTATTCAAACAAGGAGTCTATGATTATCGAAATGGGCCACGATAGTCAGCAATGCCGTAACAATAGCCATAATTACACCACAACATAATGTTGGGAAATATGGGAGCAAATGGAGACTCGAACTTAATGAAAGCAAGAGCAAAGTTATACCTGTGGGCCGCCAAGTGGACCCCACTCGAAGGTGGAGAGTGGGTGAGTTCTGCATTCCGGAAGGGAGCAGCAAACTTCTCAATGTAGGAGAGACAGGTGATTACGAGTATTTGGGGGTAAATATAAACATTACAGGAAGAGGCATCTACCGAAACCACACAAACAAATTGATTCTGAAGGGGAAGCGAATCCTTAACCAAATGAAACTTATAGGGAGAAACAGTTTCAATAAGGTTTTCGTGGGGAAAACCATTTGGGAAATGGTGGGGCTGCCAAGTATAACATACGGTACGGAAGTGGTACCTCTAAACCAGACGGCCATAAAGAGCTTGGAAATCTTACAGAACGATGCAGGCCGATGGATAACGGGGTCGAGCAATGACGCAGCGCTAGAAGCAATCAGGGGTGAGCTTGGGTGGATGAGGATCAAGGACAGGATAGACCTGTTGAAACTCGGTTATCTTAATTATTTGGTGAATCTCCCCGACAGCCGATGGTGTAAAGTAATGTTCCTGCAAATCTTCAACTCAAATATCAAAACGGGGTGGATGATCCAAGTGAGGGAGCTAGTAGAGAACTACTCATTGGAGATCTCGGACCTGGACGTTGGGGCAAACCAGGGTAAAAAATCGTCAGAGAAAGGGTCTTGGAGGATTGTAACCGTAATTGGCGAGAGGGGGTCAAATCAAAGAGGTCTTTGGGTGGCCTGCGTGATAAAGAGAGGCCAGGTTTTGAAGAGTACCTTGATGGCACCTTTGGTCACTGCTGTTCAAGCTGCGGTCGCGATCCCTGGAGCTGAGGGGAAAAATTGGGAAAGACGGTGAAAGGGAGTGCCAGATGTGTAACTTGGGCATGGTGGAGACCCTGGAACACTTCCTTCTAGAATGCCCAAAGTATCAGTCTAAAAGAATGAGATTCACTGGGAGTATAATGGGGAAGTGGGATGGGAGAATGAAGGACATGTGGTTAGGGGGAGACTCAAAGGAGAGGGTTAATGTGCTAATCGGAGAGATTGGGAAGAATGGGGTAAGGGATGTCATCAAGCAGTTCGTCTCCGAATGTTGGGAGGAGAGGAGAAGCGTGGGAACAGGGAGGCAGTTGGGAGTTCAGGGGTAACCAAGGCCTTCTCGTTCGAGAACCGCGACAAATCAGCGGCTGGCCAAAGTGTTATTATTATTACTCCCCACGTAAGCAACCATAATACTTATCAGTCAACAAGAAGTGTTGTTACTTCCAGTTCGCTCTTACAGTACGTGGAGAGTGGATTGTTACTAAATCACTCGTGGGGTGGTGTCTCCACTCCAAAAACATTAGAAAGACGAGCAAAGTTTCAGCCAAGGGACCTCCGGGTAGAACCCGGAGGTCCCTTGGCTAAAACTGTGCTTGTCGTTTTCATGCATAACCACAGGAATCGACTGTTATTGTCCGCGTGGAGACACCACCCCATGAGTGATTTAGTAACAATCCACTCTCCATGTACTGTATACAGATGGGAATATCACCACAAATAAAGAGGTATTAGAAACCAAGGTGCGTTCTGTATTGATTATTCTCCGACCGTCACCCTGCCAAATATTGATCCCAAGGGCATTGAAAGTGGGGGTCAGGGGGATGCTGCCCCTTACCCTTTTTTACCAGTAAAATATATATTATATTATCAATACGAACATTTTTAGTATTGATAGTATAAAATATATTTTATTAAAATTGATAAAATATGATAATACGTCGAGTGGTTGTAGTGGAAACAGGACTGAGGTTTGAAATTGAAACTAACTAATTCTATTTTTGAACTGCTAGTTTCGATTTCGATTACCCTTGACCTTTATAAAGAACGAATCCTGGAAAACATTAGCCTCGTATCAAGTCCTCATACATTTCATTATAATGAAATATATATGGTCGAGGTACAAATGCGAATGTCCAGGGGGTGGGGTGGCCGGAAAAAAACTGCGTGAACATAGGTGGGGGTGGGTGGTGGTCAAGTGCCAAAAAATGTGTAACACAACACAATAACAACACTTTGGTCGGTCGCTGGTTTGTCGCGGTTCTCGTATGAGAAGGCCTTGGTTACCCATGTTCCACCAACTGCCTCCCTATTCCACGCTTCTTCTCTCCTCCCAAAACTCGGACACGAACTGCTTGATGACATCGCTTGCCCCATTCTTCCCAATCTCTCCGATTACCATATTAACCCTCTCCTTTGAGTCGCCCCCTAACCACATGTCCTTCATTCTCCCATCCCACTTCCCCATTATACTCCCCGTGAATCTTGTTCTTTTAGACTGGTATTTTGGGCATTCTAGAAGAAAGTGTTCCAGGGTCTCCACCACGCCCAAGTTACACATCTGGCACTCCCTTTCACTGTTTTTCCCAATTTTTCCCCTCAGTTCCAGGGACCGTGACCTCAGCTTGAACAACAGTGACCCCCCAAATGTGCCATCAAGGTACTCTTCAAAACCAGGCTTTATGTAATTTTTTATCCTTTTTCACTATTACGGCATCTTTTGTGCCGCAAACAGTAACAAAATGTCACCAATTGACCATCAAAGCCTATTTAGAATCATTATAACAAAACGTCGCCTGGGTGTTAGAATGTCCTATGTCCCATGGGGGATATAGGACAATCTAGCACTCAGGGGATGAAAAGTAACCCCCCTAATATGACAAATATTGGAGGATTTTATCAAAAACTATTTTGAGGATGGGGGTGGGCGTCCGATATTGAACGGAAAAAATTGTTGGAAACTTTTTTGCTAAAGTCGACTAAAATATCCATTCACAACAAACCGTTATTAAGAAGTTGGAAAATACTCAAAATGATGCCGGCAGATGGATAACAGGGTCGAGTAATGCTGCAGCTTTGGAAGCAGTAAGGGGGGAGCTTGGGTGGATGAAAATCAAGGACAGGGTAGATTTGGGAAAACTGTGTTACTTTAACTACTTGAGAAACCTGCCTGACAACCGGTGGTGCAAATTGATGCTCGATACCATTTGGAATTCTAATATAGAAACGGGGTGGTCAAAACATGTGAGGGAACTAATGGACAATTACTCTATAGAGGTCACAAACATAGAAGTAGGAATGAAAGAAGGCAAAAGGTTTGTCAAAGAGAGAGTCATGGAAGATTGCAATCGAAACTGGCGAGCAGGGGTTAGCGTGAAAAGATCACTGCAGGGGTTACAATATAAAGAAAAGCCAGCTTTTGAGAAGTACCTAGATGGCACCTTTGGAGGGTCACTGCTGTTCAAACTGAGATCAAGATCACTGGAGCTTCGGGGAAAAATTGGGAGAGATGGGGAAAAGGGATGCCTAATGTGCCACTCTGGAGTAGTGGAGACCCTGGAACATTTTCTCTTGGAATGCCCACAGTATATACCTCATAGAATAAAATTTACTGGAAGAATAATGCAGAAGTGGGGTGAAGAAACAAAGGATAGATGGCTGAAGGGGGACACGAGGGAGAGGGTAGGAATGCTTATTGAAGAAATTGAAAAAGAGGAAGTGAGGAACACTATTAAGCAGTTTATATCTGAATGCTGGGAGGAGAGGAGGGGAAGAGGGGGTGGGGTGCAGGGGGAATGATGGCCTTCTCTTATGAGGACCGCGACAAATCAGCGGCTGGCCAAAGAGTTATTATTATTATTATATAACATTAATTCCTTCATATTCGAGATTTTGTTTATGGAATAGTCTTTAAGATGAAGCATAGTATATATAATACTGTATACTGAGTCACAATAGCTTGGTGGGATTGTTTTTTTTCAAAATGAAATAATTGAAAATATTAACTTTTATTTCAACAAAAACAAAACAGTCTAATTTAACAAAGTCTTTTTGTTAGCTATCCTGCTATGCAGATGCCGTAACAAAAACAAAAAGACAAGGTTTGCTCTTCTTGAGTCAAAACAAAAACAAGTTCCTATTTACACAACCAAAAAAAGCTGTACATTTAGTTTGTCTGACTCTGATCTAGTTTTATTGGGGTTTTACATCGCTTTTCAACAACTTTGGTTATATGATGCCTATATCACAACGTTGTTAGTTCCCAAGATGAAAGTATAATTACATAAACAGATCCACCGAATGGCGAAAGGAATCCACAAACCACTGGGGAGGAACTAACAAGCTCATCCACAACAGAGACCTCAGTATAAGGATAAAACAAATTCCTTAGAATTTGCTACATCAGTATAGTAAAATGTCTATATGAACAGCCAGGCCATCACTGCTGTGCATTATTAACAACCTGGCTACCAAATATGGACCTATTATACCCGGGCACACACAGGGTTCAAACTATGCAGTAATGTGTCTTTGTGAAGTGATGTGAATCTGGTTAGTCTTGAAAAATGCATCTGATAGAGTAAATGAAAACATGTTTGAAGATTAGGACTGTCACGATTAATCGATTAATCGATTGTTGATCGGTCACGGAGAAATCGATTAGTATTTTTCGTTGTTGAATAATCGGTAAATTTTATCCCGCTTTAGACGTTTAATAATTAAAAGAAAATTTTATGAAAAAACTATTGTTTCTAAAGGTAGAGAGTTAAGAACAGCGATGTTAAACCCCAAGAAGCCGTTGGAAGCATTTGTCTGTCAGGTGCATTCACCAAAAGGAGTGCCAGATGTGTAACTTGGACATGGTGGAGACCCTGGAACACTTTCTTCTAGAATGCCCAAAGTATCAGTCTAAAAGAATGAGATTCTCTGGGAGTATAATGGGGAAGTGGGATGGGAGAATGAAGGACATGTGGTGAGGGGGAGCCTCAAAGGAGAGGGTTAATATGCTAATCGGAAAGATTGGGAAGAATGGGACAAGGGATATCATCAAGCAGTTTGTCTCCAAGTGTTGGGAGGAGAGGAGAAGCGTGGGAATAGGGAGGCAGTTGGGAGTACAGGGGTAACTATGGCCTTCTCGTCCGAGAACCGCGACAAATTAGCGGCTGGCCAAAGTGTTATTATTATTACAAAGCTTTGATGTTCTGAACCTTTGAACCGTCAGTGAAATAATCAAGACCGGTCGGCAGTTGCGAAGTTCGCAACTGCCGACCGGTCGTGATTATTACACTGGCGGTTCAAAAGTTCAGAACATCGAAGCTTTGAATGTACCTAAAAGAGGATCGTCTTCGTCGTTTACCGGAGGAAGGTCAACTGACTTGAACTTCATTTTTTATCGACGTCAGAGAGAGCGAGAGGGGGTCATCTAGGTACGATTAATTGATTAGGATCGATTATTTGCGACGATTAATCGATTCCTAAATTAAAAAATCAGTGACAGCCCTGTTGAAGATATAAAAATAGTGTGCATTACGCGTTTCGAGTTGATGTTCGAGTGTCGAAATTTTGTATATAAAATGTATGAAAAGGGGGGTGGGTCCCCAAACATGTCATGGTAAAAATATGCAGGAAAGGGTGGGTGGGGCAAAAAATCTGCAAAATAAAAATTTCTACTTTTATATCTATTAACCCTTTACCTAACATGAAAAACAGACAAGGTTATCTCACAAAACTTCTACAGCCAAAACTTCTACAACCCAGAACTTCTACACTGTGATTGATCAGTTGATTGTTCACACCTATTTTTGCATTGGAACAAACCAAACAGTGATTAGGAGATCACCTAAAATAACTGCTCATCTTAATAATAAAATTTGACGAGTTGTATGTGTATTTAGTAACAACAAATCACAAAATAATATTAAATAAATTTTAGTCAGTGAATATAATTGTGATGAGTTTAAAAAATGGCATATAATGAAGTATCTCTTCATTTCATGTCATCAAAAATATCAGAATGGCTGTTTTGAGAAAAGTAGAGTTTGTTATGTCACAGAAAGGAACTTCCCAAGTACTCCAAAATGGATATTTGTATAACAAGAATGTTGCTAGAAAGACATGCATCCATTGGAAGTGTGTATTGTCTACATGTAAAGGACGTTGCACAACTGTGGGAGATATTTTAAAAATGTAACTGTACATTCACATGGCCCAGAAGACAGCAACCGAGTCAGATTCGTGAGTTCTATGAGAAAGAGAGCCAGAGACGAAACTACACAGATGCACTCTATGTACAACGAGGAGGTAGCAAGACAAAACCCGAATGAAGTTCACCAGCTTCCTTCATTTCCATCAATAAGTAGTGCCTTATACAGACATAGGCGGAAGACTATACCCACTTTACTACACCCCAGGTCAGAAGACAATCTTGATGGACACTGGACAATGACATTAGATGGACGACCATTTCTTCTTTTCACAGATGGTAAGGATGACAAAATTCTGACTTTTTCCACCACTGAACAGCTTGAGTCACTTCAGTCAGCTGAAACCATATATATGGGTGGAAAACATTCACAACTTCTCCTGATCATTGGAATCAAGTTTACATTATGCATGCACGTACTGGTTCAACCACATATCCACTTGTATTTGCTCTGCTACCAGATCGACAGGCAACGACATATGAAAGACTTTTCAGCCGGCTCAAGATGGAAATACAACAAAGACTAAATTGTTCTTTAACCCCAAGCCGCGTACAAAGTGACTTTGAACTTGCAGCGATTTGTGCAGTTGAGAGAGAATGCCCCAGCTCCGAAATAAAAGGGTGTTTTTCCCACTATTGTCAATCCTTTTGGAGGAAGACACAACAGCTTGGGCTAGCTGTCCAATACAAAGAGGACATTGAGGTACAAATATGGGTCCGTAGGGCTGCTGGTCTAGCACTCCTTCCCGAAAATACTATACAAGACACTTGGGTTGATGTCATGAGCTCTGTACCATAGGTCTCAAGAGCTACAGACTTCAATGACTACATAGTGACTATCTGGGTTGTCGATAATGCAAGGTACCCAATCTACATGTGGAATCATAACTTCACAACTGGACAACGAACTAACAACAATCTAGAAGGGTTTCATAACCGACTGAACAGGACATTACCTCACTGTCATCCCAACATTTACCGTTTTACTGAAGTCATAAAAATGTAGAAAATGGAGACAGAGCAAAAATTGGACAATTAGATTTTGGTACAGCCCCACCAAGCAGAAAACGTGTCTACACAGAAACGGAAAATCGTTTAGGTCGTTTGAAGGAGCAGTTAAATAGAGGTCAAAAGACAAACTTAGAATTGTTAGATGCTGCAGGTCATCTTCTGAGATTAGGTTGAGGTTGACCCTTTACCTAAACCAAAAAAAAACTATTTTTTTTTTTGTACTAAATCGTTATATCTTTTGTTATAACTCCATTGTTATATTTATTAGGAACTAAATGTATTTAATTTTATGTCAAAAATCAAAACTACTTATATCCTGTATTTAATTTTGTGTCAAAAATCAAAACCACTTCTATTTATTATGAACTACCTGTATTTAATTATATGCGCCTAATCATGATATATGTCAAAAAACAAAACTACTTCTATTTATTATGATACAGAGAAATTTTTGATTTTTCGAACTGAAGGAACGCGGGCTTCCTTGCTTCTGAGCGATCAATGTTAAGTTCAGATAGAGAGTATTTCGATGGCATTTTTGTGTCAACTTCATAACTTCGATCCTTCGGCAAAAATGGTTTTAACCGGGAGTGTGTGTGTGTGTGGGGGGGGGGGGGGGGGGGGGGATTGGGAAGACAATAGTTCGGCCCAATCGGAGAAATTTGGATTTTTCAAAGCAATCAATGGTAGACTAGACTGCTGGTATATCGAGTTGTCCACTAATGACACTCCACATAGAGAACATTTCGATATACCGACAGACCATGCAATCAGATCCATTTCGCCTTTTGGTCATTTTCACGAAATTTAACGCGCCAACAGGTGTTGGGCTGCTTCAGTTTTGGGGGACCCAGGGGGAACCCAATAAGGTTGGGGGGGGGGGGGATCATCGGAAATTTTCCCGGTGGACCAAACGGCCCGTCCGCCTCTAAATAGGCCCCTTTGTTACGGGTATGCATGCCGAACTTATAGAAAATCTTCTCTCTGAATTGTATGCCCACTCCACATCACGGTGACTTCTGTACATTTTTTTAGGAAAATGTTATCGTTTTCTTTTTTTTAAATCGTTCGTCTAGGATAAAGCGGGAAACGAATAATCAGTTATGTAAAACACAAAATGAAATTTTCAGGCCTCAAGAAAAACTAAATTGATAATTCTTCACATCTATTTTAAGAATTCGTTAATAGTTTTTTAATTGTTCCTTCAATTTCGAAGTATTTAATCCCTTACCCAACGGCACGTCCAAAACCGACCAGCGCTTTCTCAAAAATCGCCAATTAATTTTCATTATTTTTTCATTTTTTTTTGCTCAAAGACATAGGTTATGACCCCTCGTTGGAACGAGCTCGTTCCAACGAGGGGTCATAACCTATGTTTTTGAGACAAAAATGAAACAAAATAGCTATTCAAGAATTGTTTTTGCAAATGTCGTCTGCTTTTCATGTTAGGTAAAGGGTTAAAGGGAGTAACAAATTACCGATTATTCGACTGAGAAATAATTAATAATGAGCGATTTGCGTTTAATGATCGTTGTTAGTCCATTAATCGAATATTTATGAGAGAACAAGTTCTTGTCTCGCGGCCTCGCAGTTGAATTAGTTTTGAATTTTGTGATCGAGGGGAGATAACTGGGTTGAAAAACAGATTTACAATCACAATCGAAATCACCGCTGAACATTCATGTGCTCAAATGTTGGCTGTCATCTGAAAAGTTTTACCACACGCACATACACACCGTCCATCTCTCTCACACACACTATATATATGCACATATATATATATATATATATATAAATTTACACAGTGTAACTGTTGTCCTTAAAGTTTGTTAGGGCCGGAGCTAGTCGGCGGTAATCCAGATTTCGATCAGTTATATGTCGAAGATGGAATTGTACGTGAAAATTGAAATCAACAATGTGGCTCCGACGAAATTCCGACAGTCCTGCAATTTCTAATAGAAAGGAAAAAGGCGTTCCGATTTTTTTTTCACGCTAATGCAAAAATCAAATAAAAATCCTTAAAAATTTCTTCCTCTTTTAATTGAAAGTATTTCCACAAAAATAACAATTTTATGATGTTTCAAAAAATTCTGTAGGAAAAAATAATGAATTGCCCCCCTTCATATGCAAATACGAAAGTGTGTGGTGATTATCAGGTTTAACTTAACTAAATATTTGAATTTGAGGTACCTGCCCTGAACATTCGGAAATGATGCAATCTCAGAAACTAAGCAGCCGTGGGAAAATACATTGTTTCAATAAACGTTTGAAGCATTCTACTGACATCCAGCATTATTGTTGAATATTCTCCCAAATCCCAATTCAAACACACAGCCAGAAAACCTACATTGCACTTCCATTAACTGGTATCTAGAAGTTTTCCTCTATATTATGCAGGGAGAGGCCACCAAAAATTTGCAAGACGTGACGTGGAGGTGGGTGGGTCTCTTGAGTGCGCCAAAAATGTGCATTTCCAACTTGTGCAATGTTTTGAATTTTTTAAAAATATTTCTATATATCAGCTAATATATACCATCATTTGTGTTTGAAACTTTAAAGATGATGTTGTACATCACACTCTTAACATAAATACAACATCAGGAGGCTTTATATGTGAGAATATTGGGCATAAACTGGGAAAATGTCACACGTTAGTGGGGGTGTGTGTCTTCTTCGAAATGTAGAAAATGTGCAGACAATATTTTGGGAACAATTCAAATGAAAATTTGTTCCCGTATATGTACATCTGCTCTGGCCAAGCCTGATAATGAACACCTTGTCATTTGTAGATTGGGGCCCACAGCAGCCCGCAGAGGTTAAATTGGTGGTACCAGTTTAACCCTTTACCTAACATGAAAAGCAGACGACACTTGCCAAAAAATGATTGAATAACTAATTTTTTTTCATTTTTTTGTCTCAAAAACATTGGTTATGACCCCTCATTGGAACGAGCTAGACGAGCTCCTTCCAATGAGGGGTCATAACCTATGTTTTTGAGACAAAAAATGAAAAAAATGATAAAAATTAATTGGCGATTTTTGAGAATAGCGTTGGCCGGTTTTGGCCGTTACGTTGGGTAAAGAGTTAAGAACATTATAAAAATCCCCTAAAGACAGCTGTACCTACCAAGTTTATAAGCTTATTTTGGATTTTAATGGAGAGTGGGGTCGGGGGGGGGGGGGGGGGTGTCTGAGAACGGTAGTAGAAAATTTGCACGTAGTGGGTGGGTGGGTGTAAAAAGGAGCCGAATAAAAAATAGGACGTCACATCTTGCAAATTTTTAGTGCCCCCCCCCCCTGTATTATGCTGTTAAAAATGTTTGAAAACAATTTTTCACTGAAAGGGTATTTTGTAACATAAATTTGGGAGAGAGTGGGGCGGGGGTTCTCCAGTGAAGAAAAAATAACATAATAAAGTGACAACTTTATGTGAATGAATGAAATTTGTGCACAGCTACAAATATTGTAGTCTTGTACTAGTGCTGTCAGGGTTTCCACGTTACAGACTGTCAGCACAAAACTACAGTAACAATTGTGAAATATTGTTCTCTTCTTGAACCAAGTCCCCTTCCCACCCATACTGAACCCCTCAGCTGATAAGAAACATTTGGAAAGCTGTACAGCATGTTTTGGAGACTAAATTTAAAAGCATTCACTCTCAGTTTCTTATGATTTGCTTTGGAGCTGCAACATTCATGGTCCACTGATCTTTTTTTCGTTTTCTGCTCTTATGGGTATATGCAGCACCAGCACAGCACCACAGAATGAATATTTGATAGTTTCAGGCATTTTAGGTGTTATGAGATACCACACGAGCAGTAAGTGCTGGCCACACAGTTGGAAAAAAAAACAGTCTTTTATGTTTTGTCAGGTCCATACCAATGACTTTAGGTGCCTTAACTTAGAAAACCAAATCTTTTTTTTTTTTAACAAAAATTGCAAAATATTCATCAAACACAATGTGAAATGTCTTCAGAAGCCAAAATGTGATTTAAAAACTTTCACAAATGGGAAATTTAATATCACAAAAGGTTTGCTTTGTGTCAACATCACTTAATTTATGAATTATATCATAGTGTTGGATGAAAAGGGGATGGGGTGGGGGGGGGGGGGCACATTCAGGGCTATATTTTACCACATCAGCATATAGAAGAAAATTTGACATCAGTTGTTAGGCCAAAATGTCACTGTCTATTGATATTGGTGTATTATATAGCTGCAACCGACATTTTTGAAACACAATTGATATTCATATTGCATCCTGGGGGTTATGATACTGTTTCTCTAGCCATATGGTAAAATCAGGCAGACTTTTCCTAAAAGTATTATGTGCTGATAACAGTACTGAAATGGTTAACCGGATAACCGGTTTCAAACCGGTTACCTACCTAACCGATTTAAAACAAGAAATTATAGCAAAGCTATGCAAAAAGGTCGATGAAAAATGCATATGGCGTGATCCACGAAGCTGAAATTCTATTCTCCAAAAGTGATCAATAATCTTACCCATGGGCCCTTCAGGTGACAATATGTAAGAGTAGAATAAGTGATGAACACGCTTAGAGAAATGCCGTGCTGTTGCTACAGGATTTGCAACCACCAGTAATCTTTTTTTCCTGACTTGTGAGATTTGATATGTACTTCTCATCAGAAGGCAACCCAGAAAGTTTGCATAGAACAGTCATAAGGTCATTCCAGTGCATATCATTTGCACTCAGTGTGAGAAACCATGTTGGTGGACCAAAATGCCGAATAATAGGAAATAAATCCAGTTTTTCTGCATTCCAGTAAGCTTCAGAACCTCTTATTGGCTTCATAAAACCATAAAATATTGTTAGCATAATCTGGATTGGTTTTGAAGTCTTGCTTTACCTGCTGAAGTGTTAATTTACTTGTTCTATGCTGTGAAACTGATGTTCTAATTCTAAGTGCTACAGAAATAGATTCTACGAGCTTCTGCTTTGTTGCCCAGAAAAGGTATGATAGATCAGACTGCCATCGACGGTCTGATGACAAAAGTCTGCTTTGAAAATACTGTAGTACTGTAAGCGATTTTGGTCGATAAGCCCTTAAACCATTTTTACCATTGGGGAACAGTGTGGGAAAAGCCATTTTCTCTAGCAGTTCCTCCTTGTAAACATCCAAGGGGAATTTCTGTTTCTTGCAATTGTGAAGTACGGAATGGTGAAAAGATTTTCAGAATTCATTTTTGGGACGGCCGCATCTTTTATAGTAATTAACATTTCATCGACATGGATATTATCAGCTGTAATCACATTCTCAGCCCTACCTGTATTCATTTCAGAACACATCTGATTATCTTCCATTTTAATAATGTGTGGGACCGTCTCATTTTCTGAAATGCTTTCTACTTCAATATCTTCGAACATGTAATTATTCTTTTTGAGCCAAGAAAGAGCATCTCTGACTTTTTTAACATCAATAGGGTACTCACATGGAATTTCATGTTCTTTTGAAGTGCCCTCAATCAACACAATGACAAAACCATCTGTGTTGAACTTAGAAATTTGCTGTTGAATGTCATATGGGAAGTTTATCACTTGACCATTAATGGCGTTTTGACCATATGGTAAAATTACCATTTTCATGTAGGCATGGGTTAGAGAAATGAATCTTCTTTCCGCCATTGTTAGTACAGACAAAACCTGAGGACAGTCAGGAACATGAAGATTATTCAGGATACACAATGGAGGTATATTTTTCATGTTTAGTGATTTGAAGCAACGACCATAAAGTTGACCATGTTCATCTTTTTCGTTCAAAAGGCCATGCAAAAGTGTTCGCCATTCCTCTCTTATTTTATGTACAGTTAAAGAGTCTTTGTAAAAAAATTTTCTACAACTTTTACAAATATGTAGGTCCACAATGTATTTTCTGCAATAAATTTGCTTCCGCAGTTGAAGGATTTCTATTCTCCTCACTTTCATGTTTACCAATAGCTTTTTTTGAAGACAATACTTCATCTTTCTTATTTGTTTCATAAACTGAGTGCCTTGTCATATCATTAATGATGGAGGTCTGAGATTGTGATGCTTGCGAACACCCAAGCGTATTATTGTTTTTACTGAATTGTGTATGCAACTGAAAAGAAGTCCCTAAATGTGATAAGTTGCTTGAAACATGCTTTGTCTGTGAAGGCAATGCTTCAGATTCCTGGGATACAAATCTACGGTAGTATTGATAGCAACATTTGAAATGAGATCAGGAGGGCTACATAAACAATTACAAGTCACATTGGCTGGTTGTGCTAGTATATAATCTTCCTCAGGATTAACGAGTTTAATGCAATGATTCTCCGAAGAAGTGAAGTTATGGAAATTTTGGATCAAACGTTTGCCAAAGAACCTGATTACTGTTACCGCTACTGTTAATACATATATAAGCATCTGTATGAAGGTAGCTGTACATTCTGTCTCTATATCAGTAGCCCAAGATGCCCTAGAGGCATCTGATTTGTACTTGTCATTAATATAGTCCTGTACATGTACATTAGGGTTACATAATTTGATATCATCTTCAAAATGATGAATGTTTTGAACCAAAAAATTAATAACAGATTCTCTTATGTAAATATGAAAATCCTCAGTGTTGAAAAAATTTAAACTCATGCATCTAAAAAAGCAATTTCCATCCCCAGAGACATTTTGAGCGAATCTGTTTTTATTTTGTAACTCATTATCAATGCTTGTAGAAATGTTGTAGGCATATTTATTCGAATTCCCCCAAAACTGGCCAGATATGGATGTGGTATTCCAAATAAAAGTTCAAGGTATTCATTTTGAAGTTTGCATTCAGTGTTTAATCAAGAATATTGCCTTCCTAAAAGAGAAGAGTAATTTACCACCTTTGTGGACTGAACAGGGCCAATATAAGGAACTGGTTTCTGACTAATTGGCCACGATTCTGCAATCTGTGACAAAATCAGATCACTTTGGTTGGACGTGCTGTGAATAGGTTCCGACCAATGACAATTCTTAATTTCATCAAATCTATTTGCATCAAGTGTATTTTTAGTTTTGTAACTGATGTTATCTACAACATGAACAGTTTTTCTGTCATTTTCACAAGTCCCTGATATGTAATATATTTGGTCTGTCAAATGAAGCTCATTTCTCTGGCTTGAGAGATAACTATAACTGTAAGTGTGATCGTTGGAAAAGGTTGGTTTTTTACCCCTCACAGTAGGTATGAATCGTGTGATCTTCCATACCCTCCTATTAAAAATTGCTATTACCTAAAATTAGCCTATGTTTTGTTTACTGAAGTAAATTTACTCAGCAGTTATAATTTCGAAACAGCATAATGCCATAAATCAAAATAGCTACACAGACTATTGCAGTATACCATGAGCACTAGGTCTTAAACAATGAAAAAAAATGAAAACCTGATTATTTTAAGTATATTTTTGAATTGGCTGGTATGATCACAAATATTAATTAATTATTTATACAAACTTTACATTTCAACTCGATTGCAAACTAATTATTATTTATATGAGAACTGTTGATGTATAAGTTGACTGTCCCTTTTCCTGACGTCTGCATCAGCAGTGATTTTACTTACGCACGGCATTATCCCCCTTAGATCAGCGTCTTGAACAGGTCAATCCACGAATGTTGGAAAAGCCAAAGTGGGATAAACTGTGTAAATTCGGGATTGTATTGCTAGCTCATTTAATGAATCCCATAAAATTTCGCTGAAAAGCACAGAAAATCAAATGAAATGGCTTCGAAAAATGGATATTTCACTCCATACACACAGCTTCAAAATTCAAGTTTATGAGACTGAGAGACATGCCACAACCATCTGTCGTCTTTCCCACTTGAATTGAAGTTTAGTAACTCAATTATAAAACTGTAATATCTGGGATACACTTTTGTGGATGCAAAGGGACATGGCGCTGTTTTGCCTATTGGGTGTGAAAGAAAAGTTTTCAATTCGAAAGTCTAAAAGTAGAAAACCAATTTTTTGATGCAACGCTCCGTCTCACAACATTCGAGACCTGCACTCCTTTTCAGATTGCATACCCGCCGGAACAGCCATGGGGTATTGAAAATGTGAAAACGTTGCGATTGAAAGCAGTATTTGGTATTTTTTTAATCATAACTGAAGATCGGACACGATCTGACAAACGTCTTTTTAAAATATGACGATGTCAGATGATTTTCGAAAAACATATCTCAAAACAGTCACTAACATGCCGCCACATAAATTAGATTGGCACAATATATCACTCGTTACTAGAGAGGCACGTTGGTTACTAAGGTAACAACTAACATCATTGCCGACTCCTCGTTTTAGATCCCTGGTGTATTATAGGTACATATATTGAATTTAGTCAAAATTGTCCTAATAGATAGCCCATCGCTAGGGAGGCACGTTGGTTGCTATGGACACCAACTGACATCACTACAGACTCCTTTTAGATCCTAAGTGTATAATGGGCCCATATATCAGACTTGGCCAGAATTGGCCCAATAGACCACCCGTTGCTAGGGAGGCATGTTGGTTGCCAAGGAAACCAACAGATGTCATTTCCAACTCATTTGTTTAGGTGTCTATTGCATTATGGGTTCATATATCAAGAAATCAAATTTGGTCAAAATTCACCCCGTTTTCGAAACCATGGTTTAGATCCCTAGTACATTGTGGGTCCATGGATTGAATTTGATCAAAATTGACCCAATAGGTCGCCCGTTGCTAGGGAGGCACGTTGGTTGCTAGGGAAACAAACTGACATCATTACCGACTCCTTGGTTTGAATCCCGGGTGCATTATGGCTCCACATATCAAATTTAGTCAAAATTGGCCCAGTAGGTCGCCCGTTGCTAGGGAGGCACGTCGGTTGTTACGGAAACCAACTGACACCATTTTCGATTCTTTGGTTTGGATCCCTAGTGCATTGTGTTTCCATATATCAAATTGGGTCGAAATTGGCCCAAGAGGCTACTCGTTGCTAGGGAGGCACGTTGGTTGCTAGGGAAACAAACTTGCATAATTTTCGACTCCTTGGTTTGGATTCCTAGGCATTATGGGTTCATATATCAAATTTGGTAAAAACTTGCCCAATAGGTCGCCAGTTGCTAGGCAGGCACGTTGGTTGCTAGGGAAACAAACTGACATCATTACCGACTCCTTGGTTTGAATCCCTGGTGCCACGTATCAAATTTAGTCAAAATTGGCCCAGTAAATCGCCCGTTGCTAGGGAGGCACGTTGGTTGTTAGGGAAACCAACTGACACCATTTTCGATTCTTTTGTTTGGATCCCTAGTGCATTGTGGTTCCATATATCAAATTGGGTCGAAATTGGCCCAAGAGGCTACTCATTGCTAGGGAGGCACGTTGGTTGCTAGGGAAACAAACTTGCATAATTTTCGACTTCTTGGTTTGGATTCCTAGTGCATTATGGGTTCATATATCAAATTTGGTCAAAACTTGCCCAATAGGTCGCCAGTTGCTAGGCAGGCACGTTGGTTGCTAGGGAAACAAACTGACATCATTACCGACTCCTTGGTTTGAATCCCTGGTGCCAGGTATCAAATTTAGTCAAAATTGGCCCAGTAAATCGCCCGTTGCTAGGGAGGCACGTTGGTTGTTAGGGAAACCAACTGACACCATTTTCGATTCTTTTGTTTGGATCCCTAGTGCATTGTGGTTCCATATATCAAATTGGGTCGAAATTGGCCCAAGAGGCTACTCGTTGCTAGGGAGGCACGTTGGTTGCTAGGGAAACAAACTTGCATAATTTTCGACTTCTTGGTTTGGATTCCTAGTGCATTATGGGTTCATATATCAAATTTGGTCAAAACTTGCCCAATAGGTCGCCAGTTGCTAGGCAGGCACGTTGGTTGCTAGGGAAACAAACTGACATCATTACCGACTCCTTGGTTTGAATCCCTGGTGCCAGGTATCAAATTTAGTCAAAATTGGCCCAGTAAATCGCCCGTTGCTAGGGAGGCACGTTGGTTGTTAGGGAAACCAACTGACACCATTTTCGATTCTTTTGTTTGGATCCCTAGTGCATTGTGGATCCATATATCAAATTTGGTCGAAAATGGCCTAAGAGGCTGTCCGTTGCTAGGGGGGCACGTTGGTTGCTAGGGAAACCAACTGACATAATGTTCGACTCCATGGTTTGGATTCCTAGTGCATTATGGGTTCATATATCAAATTTGGTCCAATTGGCCCAATAGGTCATCCGTTGCTAGGGAGGCACGCTGGTTGCTAGGGAAACAAACTGACATCACTGCCGACTCCTTGGATTGAATCCCTGATGCATTATGGGTCCACGAGTGAAATTTAGTCAAAATGGGCCCAGTGGGTCGTCCGTTGCTAGGGAGGCACGTTGGTTGTTAGGGAAACCAACTGACACCATTTTCGATTCTTTGGTTTGCATCCCTAGTGCATTGTGGATCCATATATCAAATTTGGTCGATATTGGCACAAGAGGCCGCCCGTTGCTAGTGAGGCACGCTCGTTGCTAGGGAAGCAAACTGACATCATTACCGACTCCTTGGTTTGGACCCCTATTGCATTATGGGTCCATATCTCAATTTTGGTCAAAATCGGTCCAATAGATCGCCTGTTGCTAGGGGTGTTGCGTGTTGCTAGGAACGTCACGTGATGTAGTAAATTGTAAATTAGTCTGACTCCCGGTGTATTATGGGAGAATATCTCAATAACACCCCCCCCCCCCCCCTCCCCTGTTACTTCCCTCAACTGATGGTTCACTCACTTTACCCAATTGGTATCCAAATGTTCCTTTGAAAACAATTATATTGTCCCTTTTTGTTCTTGGGAAGATTCCTCGAATAACACCCGTTCTCGTAAAGTCTCTTCTCGGGCGTTCCTTCCGGTGAATAAAAAAATTGGTTATAATATAAAGGACTCTCGAGTTCAGACGCCTCCGGCGTATGAACTCGTGCGCATACGGCGCAATCGTCCTTTAAAAAAAACATCAACCGGTTATCCGAAATATCGATAGTGATCTATATTCCATGGTTAAAACGTAGTAAATCTGCCTCTTCTCCTTTGGGATAGATTACACCTCGAAACAGCGCTGTATAGTGATCACAACTTGACTACAGTGACGATGAGGGCCAAAAACCTAGAGAAAAGGAAAGGAAGCTTCAAGGAGGTTTGGGAACTCAAAAAGGATGCCGACTGGGCGAAATTCGAAGAAAAACTGAAACCAAAGCTTGAAGCCGTACACAAGGGGGGCAGTGTCCAGAAGATGGCCGACGCCATAGTTGGGAGCCTAGTGGAGGCAGGGAAGGAAAGTGTAGGAAATATTCGGGTGCCATCACTGGAACTTGGATACAGAGTGAACGAAGAACTGAAAAGTGCCATAAAGGTTAGAAAAGCTAAATGTGCTGCATACAGGAGAAGTAGAAAACTTAAGGGGGTGGAAAGCAATGAGGCCATGGTAGCAAAGGAAGAATACCAACAAGCACGAAATAAAGTAAACAAGATTGAAGACGACAACCGGAGAGTGCGAAATAGCAGTCTTATTAGGACGATAAGAACGACAAGGGAGGGGGGGGGGGGGGGGTCGAGTTCAAGCGTATTTTGGAAATGGGTGAACAAACGTAACAAAGGGAATAACCCACAGAGCATTAAAGTATTTGGCAGAGTTACAGAAGAGCGAGATCAAATCGCATTAGAACTAGTCAAGCACTGGGAAAAGGTAAACGATAAGCGATGGGGCATGGGGAACCCACCAGAGTGTCCGAACCAGGTCGAGGAAAATCTATCGGACTTCGTGTGCAGCGAAATCAAAACTGAGGAGGTGCGAAGGGTGATCACAAAATTGAGGAATGGAAAAGCGGGAGGGGTGGACGAAATTCCTAACGAGTTTATCAAAAAAGGGGGGAGAGGAACTCTTGGAAAGCCTAACTGCCCTATTCAATTTAGCCATAGAAAAACAAGAGGTCCCAAAGGAGTGGAGGGAAAGTAAAGTGACATTTATTCACAAAAAAGGAGGAAAAAGACGTCTTGGATAACTATCGAGGGATCTCTGTCAGCAGCAACATTGGAAAAGTCTTTTGTAAAGTCCTGTATGGGAGATTAGAGGATGTGATTGAAGAGAAGGTTTTTTTTGGGAGAAATCCAGAATGGCTTCAGGAAGGGAAGGAGAGTCACTGACCATCTTTTCACGATATCCCAAATGATAGAATCCGCGAAAGCAAAAAAGAAAAAGATGCTCATGGCCTTTTTGGATGTTAAAAAGGCATACGATAGAGTATGGAGGGAGGGTATGTTGCGCAAGCTGGAGGCTCTGGGCTTGGGGGCGAGTTTGTTGGGATTATGAAAGCATTATATAAAGACGTACAGAGTGAACTTAGCCTGGGAAACATTACAACAAAACGTGTGCCAATGGAGATAGGCCTAAAACAGGGGTGTATCCTTTCGCCAATTCTTTTTGCATTGTACATCAAAGGTTTAGGAGATGAACTCCTGCATAGCGACGAGGGGGTTGCAGTTGCTGACTTGAAGATCCCAGGGCTATTTTTTGCAGACGATATGGTGCTAGTGTCAGAAAGCGAAGAAGGGCTAGCAAAGATGCTGGGAATTGTTGGGAAATATGGGAGCAAATGGAGACTCGAACTTAATGAAAGCAAGAGCAAAGTTATACCCGTGGGCCGCAAAGTGGATCCCACTCGAAGGTGGAGAGTGGGGGAGTTCTGCATTCCGGAAGGTAGCAGTAGACTTCTTAGTGTAGGACTACTGACTATGAGTACCTGGGGGTAAATATAAACATCACAGGAAGAGGCATCTACCGAAACCACACAAATAAATTGATTCTGAAGGGGAAGCGAATCCTTAACCAAATGAAACTTACAGGGAGAAACAGTTTCAATAAGGTTTTCGTGGGGAAAACCATTTGGGAAATGGTGCGTCTGCCAAGTATAACATACGGTACGGAAGTTGTACCCCTAAATCAGACAGCTGTTAAGAGCTTGGAAATCCTGCAGAACGATGCAGGCCGATGGATAACAGGCTCGAGTAATGCCGCAGCGCTAGAAGCAATCAGGGGTGAGCTTGGGTGGATGAGGATCAAGGACAGGATAAACCTATTGAAACTCGGTTATCTTAATTATTTGGTAAATCTTCCCGAGAGCCGATGGTGTAAAGTAATGTTCCTGAGAACTTTCCACTCAAATATCAAGACGGGGTGGATGGTCCAAGTTAGTAGAAAACTACTCATTGGAGATCTCGGACCTTGACGTTGGCGCAAACCAGGGCAAAAAGATCGTCAGAGAAAGGGTCATGGAGGATTGTAACCGTAATTGGCGAGAGGGGGTCAAATCCAAGAGATCTTTGGATGGCCTGCGTGATAAAGAGAAGCCTGGTTTTGAAGGGTACCTTGATGGCACCTTTTGGGGTCACTGTTGTTAAAGCTGAGGTCGCGGTCCCTGGAACCGAGGGGAAAAATTGGGAAAAACAGTGAAAAGGAGTGCCAGATGTGTAACGTGGGCGTGGTGGAGACCCTGGAACACTTTCTTATAGAATGCCTAAAATACCAGTCTAAAAGAACAAGATTCACGGGGAGTATAATGGAGAAGTGGGATGGGAGAATGAAGGACATGTGGTTAGGGGGCGATTCAAAGGAGAGGGTTAATATACTAATCGGAGAGATTGGGAAGAATGGGGCAAGGGATGGGCAAGGGATGTCATCAAGCAGTTCGTCTCCGAGTGTTGGGAGGAGAGAAGAAGGGCGGGAATAGGGAGGCAGTTGGTAGAACATGGGTAACCAAGGCCTTCTCATACGAGAACCGCGACAAATCAGCGGCGGCCGAAGTGTTATTATTATATCATATATTGAGAAATAATCTACTTTGGCGTTCAAGACTTCGTTAATGATCGGCAATTTCCGTGAGTACTGAGTAACCACATAAACTATTCCGTAGTATGCATACAAACGAACGTTGTCGTGTCTCGACAACGTTCGTTTGTATACATATTACGGAATAGTTTCTGAGAATACTGCGTTCCAATTCCTACAGTTTTGATCCCAGATCTGGTGAAATAATGGCTACGGATAACCGGATATTATCCGGCTGTAGCTCTCGGTTAGTCGGTTGTGAAAATGAGCCAACCGTTTCAGCCCTAGCTGATATAGATTTTAGTTTTATTTTGGGATTAGGCAATACAACATTTTAAGCTCCATTTGACACGGTTTGTGCACCTTTCTTTAAAAGAACAAATATCTCATGTTTTTGACTCAGCAGAAACTTGAATTCCAATGCAGAAATTTATCACACGAAAGAGATAAAATGTATCTTTGGTAGGGTTGAGTTGATTATAGGTATCACTGTAGTAAAATTTTGAATTAGAGTTACCCTCCTTGAAAAGTTGCACTCGGAAATGATGCAATCTCCAAAACTAAGCAGCCTTGGGAGAATACATTGTTTAAATAAACATTTGAAGCATTCTACTGACATCTTTCATTACAGTTCAATATTTCAGATAAATAAAGGTGGGAATTTGATTATTTCTGAACCCACAAAATACAATTGACTATTGATGTGCCTTTGTTCGGAATTCCATGAAAAATATGTCCACATAACCGGTACTTCCCTTCCTGTCAGTTTTTCTCTCTTATTTGTTGCATGACACCCCCCCCCCCCCCCCCCCCCCCTGTTTTCGGGCCGAAAACAATTTTCTAAAGGGCTATACTTGACAAAGATATTTGAATGCCAAAATTAAAGTTATGCGATCATATTTTCTCCCTCGTGTCACAGACGAGTGCACGCCAATATTTGACTTGGCTGCTTAAAATTGAGTTGGCACCCATTTGTTGAAAAACAGTCTGTGTTAAAAGGGACGGCCTTTCTCAATATGAGATGGCTCAAAATCATGAAACATTTGAACAAAATTTTCTTTGTTTCGCTGATATCTTGCGGAGATATAAGCACATTGGCTTCCAAAGAGACATATACAGCCGTCTTCGCAAGGGCCCTTAAAAGGTTTGAAATCGAAGAATTGATTCATTCTCAAAATCTTATCAATTCTAATGGTCATGGTTGAAAATTCTCTTCATTGGAAGCGATTTGCGGAAACGTTAGCTCTAGGGCTGTCACGATTAATCGATTAATCAATTGTCGATCGGTCACGCCGAAATCGATTTGTATTTTCAGTTGTCAAAAAACGCTAAATTTTATCCCGTTTTAGACGTTCAGTAATTAAAAAAAAATTGATTAAAAAACTATTGTTTCTGAAGGTAAAAGGTCAAGAACATCGACTTTAAACCCCAAGAAGCCTTTAGAAGCATTTGTCTTTCAGATATATTCAAAGCTTTGATGTTTTGAACTTTTGAACCGTCAGTGTAAAAATCAAGACCGATCGGCAGCTGCGAACTTGCGAAGTTCGCAACGGACGACCGGTGTTCCTTATTACACTGACGGTTCAAAAGTTCTGAACCTCAAAGATTTGAATGTGCCTGAAAGAGGATCGTCTTCGATGTTTACCTGCGGTAGCGCAGCTGACCTGAACGTCATTTTTAACGACTTCAAAGAGAGGAGGCGGGGGAGGTGGGGGGGGGGGGGGGAGGTTTAGTCATCTAGATACGATGAATAGAGTCTTATCGATTATTTGCGACGATTAATCGATTCCTAAATTAAAAAATCGTGACAGCCCTAGTTAGTTTCCCTTAATTTCTTAAATGTGTGGGTAAATTTAGCTTTAATGGTATGTGAATTTCAAATAAAAATTGAAATTTTGAAATTTTAGCTAATTTCAGTCATTGGTGTGTGCATCATTTCACAAACCTCAGGCATTTTCATAAAAAGTAGTATAATAACATAGTGATTGACTTTACCATATTTTCCTAATCAGTTTGAACGTTTGGCTATTAACCATTTGAACTCTAACGGCCGTTTTTTCCGACCAGCAACGTGATACGTCATAACGTCATTAAATAGGATGGCTATTCAGTAAATGTGTGGGGTAGGCCAATCAATATTTTAAACGTGCAGCCCCGAGGCTGCACGTTGAAAATATTGATTGGTCTACCCCAAATAATGAATATGGACTCTTCAAATTGCTGTCATTGAACTGGCATGGAAGATACCACCAGAGTTCAAAGGGTTAATCTCTGTTGTAACCCACTATAAAAATAAGAAAACGGCGTTTTGCCATCTTGTAATGTTCCTTGACTTTTTTTTCTGTTAGTGTGCGAATCGTGACATATAATACAGACACTGTCCTTTACAGTAATATAAAAGTCCAGGAGGAGAGATTTGCTAATTTTTTACAGGAATGACTAAAAACTTGCACATTCCCTATACAAAGAGACAAAGCAGACATTTAGTGTTGGTAGGTGTGATACTGAGAGATATTATTTCTGGCGGATTATCTGTGAAATAGTTGCTCTCAATTAGCTTGCCATAAAAAGTCAAGATTCTTTTTGCTAGTTTTAACGAAAACAACAAACAGCCCCGAGAGCTCTATGCTGTTTTCGTTTAATAAAAGTAACAAAATGAAACTTGGTTTTATTTTCAATTATTTATTTATTAAGGTTTAACGACACTTTAACAACGAAGGTTATATCGTGTAGTAACGGCGAGCAGCAGGCAGCTCCCCAAAGTCGTAACTCCGAACTGCAGCACAGGCAGGGTTAGATCAGTTGAAGACATACGTACCATCGACGTGTAGTTCGCCTTAATACACAGCGTCATCGTGCCCCCATGTGGACAATCGCGGTTAAGTGCCTTGCCCAAGGACACAATTCGGGAGTCCGAATCGATCGCTCAGACAGTCACCCATCCAAGGACTAACCGGGCTCGACGTTGCTTACTTCGGTGATCTGACAAGAACCGGTTACCGGAACGCCACCCCCCCCCCCCTTTTATTTTCTACTGATGTCTCAACAATTACTTGCTTCTTAATTCGACCTTACTCACTTGCCCAATTACGTTATCGAAAGTCGATTTTCATGACGATATCAGTCAGTGATGCTTGCCCTTGATTAATGCCGCAGTGACTTCAAAGTGGAAACTTTCTCTCGTTCAGAGGTGTAGAAACCGAAGGGGTGAAGGGGTATCCCCCCCCCCTCCCCCAAACAAAAACATTTGCCAAAGATAGCGTTAATTTTCCGTGCGTTTTAAACATTCTGTCGTCATCATGTTAGCACATATATGTTAACTTTCTTCGACGAATTGTCCACTGCAAAACCGACTCTATTAATAGGGGTTATCGAACGCCAAAACCTGGTGATAACAGAAAAGGTCATGGGATTCGATTCTCGAAAATATACTGATTTCGTTTCTGAAATATTTTGTACCTTTGACTGGCTGCCCCAAACGTAAGGCCAGTCGTGGTAGCAACCTATGCCACATGGATTCAGTTCGATAACTGAAAATGCAAATCTAGAGTGGAGAATGGGAGTATTTGCTGTATTTCACAGTTGCGAAAAGATTCATCATCCACATTTTTGACTAACTGAACAGCAGTAAGATTCGATTCGATTCGAAATCCTCTTGCCAGTTGGATTCGAGATTCGATTGACATCGAAATTATTGGAGATTCGCAGACTCCTAATCTGTGCCACGGTTGCAGGTTTTAATTCTTTACCTAACATGAAAAGCAGACGACACTTGCAAACAATATTCTTGAATAACTATTTTTTTTTAATTTTTTGTCCCCAAAATATAGGTTATTACCCCTCATTGGAACGAGCTCGACGTGCTTGTTCGAAAGAGGGGTCATAACCTATGCTTTTGAGACAAAAATGAAAAAAAAATAAGGAAAATTAATTGACAATTTCTGTGAATAGCGCTGGCCGGTTTTGGACGCTACGTTGGGTAATGGGTTAAACGTCTGTATTAAAAAAAAAAGAAAAGAAGAAACCCCTCCAGCCAGAGCTCCGAGATCCAAATTTCTGAGGTTCATCTCAGTATCTTTCTTTTGTTTTTATAAAAGCCGAAACAATTGAATCGTGTGGTTAAAATAATTAATTCGTTTTCCATTTTCTCCCAAAAGTCTTCGTAAAGTGTGTTAATGAGTAGAGGCTTAGACTGGTTTTGGTTGTCAGAATGTGTTTAGCAAAAATTACTTTTTATAGCGAGCGAAAGCGACCCGCAGGGTCGCGTGCAAGCGATCCGAAAAGGATCGCCTGCTTCGCAAGCTATTATAGGTAACACGTATGTACCGTTTGTATGAACTCAAAGCAAAACTCATCTCAAAGGCATCAACTTCAAAATTTTTCAACGGAAGTGGTTTACAAGGACGTTGACATGTTTGCGCATGGCGGAAATTGACATTCGCAATTGAAGAAATAATTTATTTGCGTGGGGAGTAGTTAACGAGAAGAGACTTCACGAGAATGACTCTGGCTGATTAAACTTTTAGGGATTTTTCCCAAAGGAACCGGGGACAAATGAGGTTACATTTTTTCAAGGATACTCGGATGGTAGAACAAGTGATGGCTGTCCACCATTGCTTTCACCCTCATTGGGTCAAGGGGTCCTTAATATATTGGGTGAGGGGAGGGGGATGGGGGCGAATGGGTCACTGATTATGTCACGTGACGCCCGTAGCAAGTAAAAGCACACCCCTAGCAACGGGCAAACTACTGGGCCAATTTTGATACATGGACCCAACATGCATTGCAAACGAAAACAGACAGGTCAATGGTGTCGTCGCGTGACTTCCCTAGCTACCAGAGCGCCCCCTTAGCAACGGGCTAACCACGGATGCGATTTTTACCAAATTCGGTATACGGAACCAGAATGCATTGCAAATAAAAACAGACATATCAATGTTGACGTCTCGTGACTTCCCTAGCAACCAGAGCGCGCCGTTAGCAACGGGCTAACTACTAGGTCGATTTGGGCCAAATTCGGTATACGGACCCAGAATGCATTGCAAATGAAAACAGACAAATCAATGATGACGGCACGTGACTTCCCTAGCAACCAGAGCGCCCCCTTAGCAACGGGCTAACTACTGGGCCGATTTTGACCAAATTCGGTATACGGACCCAAAATGCATTGCAAATGAAAACAGACAGATTAAAGTTTACGTTTCGTGACTTGCCTAGCAACCAGAGTGCCCCCCTTAGCAACGGGCTAACTACTCGGCCGATTTTGACCAAATTCTGTACACGTACCCAAAATGCATTGCAAATAAAAACAGACATATCATTGTTGACGTCTCGTGACTTCCATAGCAACCACAGCGCGCCCTTAGCAACGGGCTAACTACTCGGCCGATTTGGACCAAATTTGGTATACGGACCCAAAATGCATTGCAAATGAAAACAGATAGATCAATGTTGATGTCATGTGACTTCCCTAGCAACCAGAGTATCCCCTTAGCGACGGGCTAACTACTGGGCCGATTTTGATCAAATTCGGTATACGGACCCAAAATGGATTGCAAATGAAAACAGACTCTCAATGTTGACGTCACGTGACTTCTCTAGCAACCAGAGCGCCCCGTTAGCAACGGGCTAACTACTGGGCCGATTTTGATAAAATTCGGTATACAGACCCAAAATGCATTGCAAATGAAAACAGACAGATCAAAGTTTACGTCTCGTGACTTCCCTAGCAACCAGAGTGCCCCCTTAGCTACGGGCTAACTACTGGGCCGATTTTGACCAAATTCGGTACACAGACCGAAACTGCATTGCAAATGAAAACAGATAGATCAATGTTGACGTCACGTGACCTCACTAGCAACCAGAGCGCCCCCTTAGCAACGGGCTAACTACTGGGCCGATTTTGACCAAGTTCGGTATACAGACCCAAAATTCATTGCAAATAAAAACAGACAGGTCAATGTTGACGTTACGTGACGTCCGTAGCAACCAGAGCTCCCCCTTAGCAACGGGCTAACTACTGGGCCGATTTTGACCAAATTCGGTATACGGACCCAAAATGCATTGCAAATGAAAACAGACAAGTCAATGTTGATGTCACGTGACTTCCCTAGCAACTAGAGTGCCCCTTAGCAACGGGTTAACTACTGGGCCGATTTTGACCAAATTCGGTATACGGACCCAAAATGCATTGCAAATAAAAACAGGCAGGTCAATGTTGATGTCACGTCCTTTTTTCCTCTTCCCTGACATGACCCAGAAGCACAGGATTAGCTGTTTCATAATTACTCTCAGAATTATCTGTTGTGATAACTACAAACAATACCGGTACGTCGGTATTTTTTCAGTGAAATTAATGAAAATGGCGTATTGAAATTGGCACATAAAGCTCTAGGCCTATTTAATCAAACGACAAGTCTGTGCCGTCTTGTGAAGTGTGTATGTCTGTGCTGGCTTGTGTAGTTTGTGTGTTTGGTGGGCAAATCACCCAGAAACCTGGTCCAAATCGTCCACTAACATGGTCCCAATCGTCCAATAGTCTGGTCCGAATCTGTCAGAAATATGGTCAGAATCGTCCATAGATCTGGGGCCGAAACGTCCTACATAAAAATCTGGTCCGAATCATGAAACTACATTTGTGATATTCAGTCTTATTATTTTAAAGATTGTCTTTTCAGTAAAACTGCGTGGGCATATTATCATCGTCCTTTTTTGCACAACACTGCTGTATTTTCTTGTTGTGGCTACTAACAGTTGGAAATAGTAACAAAAAATGCTACACGCTATTTGTGAAAAAATAAAAATGAACGCAGCAATTTCCATAACTCCTCGGATAAATTCCGGAAAACAACGGCGCCATAAATATATCTTCCAATCAAAGCAATGATAAAATTATCTTTCAATCAGAGCACTGGAAAATAATATCTTCCAATCAAAACGCAGATAAAAGTAGTTATCTCGAAATTTGGTTGGTCCCCTATTCTTTACCAGTAAATGTAGGCATACAGCACTTTAGGCCTAATGCATCACTTTCGCTCGCTTTTAGGTTTGTCTAAATTTCATATTACAGTTTATCGGAGAGTACTAATACCATTACACTCTTGCCAATATATTATAAAAAAATAGTGTTCAACCGATTACCATAAATGGCCGCTGGCTGATTACTGGTTATTTGAGGTAACAATCGGCCGATTCCAATGCCGATTCCGATTGTAATATCGTGCACCACAAGACAAGTCAAGGCTCGCAAAGAACTACATTAAATTGAAAATATTTTGCAGTGTTTACAGTCCATTCACAACTAGATAAGTCGAGACTCAAAAGAACTACATTAAATTAAACATATTTCACAGTGTTGAACTCCGTTGACTCAGGTCCAGTAAAATTATCAGTCGGGCACACTTGGGCGGTAAACGTGTCTCTCTTGGAGCCACGTTTACCGCCCAAGTGCGTGCAGCAGGTAATTTTTATTGCGACCAATGGAGTGCAACCTTCACTTTTCGCTTACAAGTACGCCCAATTGTAAGCTTTTCATGTTGTTTAACTTGTATATCCCGTAAAGGGGCGTCCAGAGAGATTAAGAATACACATTGTGGTGGTTTTTGAATGGTATCATTGACATCATTTTACATTAACAATTGAACAATTGCAGAAGATAATACAATGCGGTTTAAGAACCATCACAAAATGCTTCACAACAATCGGTTGAACCGATGTTCCAGGAGCCGTTGCCGTTGTCATCCGATTGCACATAATCGGGCGATTGTGGTGGCCGGTTCCGATCATCGGTTGAACGCTAATAAAAAACGATCCTTATGTATGAAATTTAGTTTGTTTCCATATGAGTGGGACATATCTATATGAATATACATAATATATCCAGAGAACGGCTTGTGGCTAAATGTGCTTCGGATATCCAATAACACAGCTTGGCTCTCAAAACACTTTAGGATGCAGCGAAAGGACTGTTTTTGGGAATAGGACAACATTGTCTGCATTTTTATTGAAGATGTGACATGTGAAAATCACTCGATACCACGAATTTCCATCGAAAAACAAAATCGTAATTCTAAGAAATTTCAACAGGTGTAGTGATACATTGCGCAGAAAATGTCAACTGTGCAGTCTATATAATAATAGTATGCTGTATTAAGGCGAGCTTCCTCATTATTTGATTTTAGACGGCATTGTATATCGATGCTTTTTTCCGTCTGATGACCTTCACCCGAAATCGTAATAAACCTACAATGTAAACAAAGCCGTCAGTTTTGGAATTTACCCCCACGCAGCTCTGTCGCTGCGTTTTGAGAAAAAAATGTCCTAGCGTTGTTCTTGGATATCTGAAGTGCATTTGGCCACGAGTTGTTTGCCTGAAATACTAATTAATTATCACTTCTGTTACGAATACCGCAGCAGGCTTCAAAGAACCATTATTGACTGCTGTCAACTCGGTGGGCTGCTTTCATATATTTTTCGTATTCTTTTCATCTTAACCTTTATTTTGATGTATAATTTCTGCATATTTAATTCGAACTTATGGAATATCAGAGGTGGGAATTTCACAGTAAACAAATTTCCCTTACTTAAATAGCACCTAAAAGGGCAATTCACATGACCAAAAACAAACCAGATGTATTTTTTAAACGGGGAGTAAATTTGAATCTAGGAGTAAAGCACGAAAATACTCTCCATCTACAAATGCTTAAAAGAGTGGAGTATGTCTGGTGAGATGCCTTTTTACCGCAGAAAAAAACCGAGTAATTAAGCCATGAAAGAAGTAGTAATTGTTGGTTCTGTAGAAGTAGGTATTGTTGGCTCGATAGTGGTATGTATTGTTGGCTCTGTAGTACTGGTAGTGGTGTGATCCGTAGGCATAGTTGTTGGCTTTGTTGTGGCTATAATGGGTTCTGTGGTAGCTAGCTGTTGGTGGCTCTGTTGTGGTAGTAGTGGATTCTGCAGTACACATTAAAATCAGTTGGGTTAAAAATCAGCACAAATCAACTGGGTTGAGTGAATATGAAACCAAACAACCCTAATCAACTGGGTTGAATGAATATGAACCAAATTGGGTTCATATTCCCCCAACTCGCTTGATTTGGGTTGATTGCCCAACTGAGTTTAGAGTGTAATAATGGTCTTCTTTGTTGCTGTAATCGTTCGTTCTGTAGTAGATGTTGTTGGGTCTGTTGTGGAAGTTGTTAAATATAGAATATACCCATAGTAGCTTGGTGTACCAAATGTTCACCACGAGTGGTGAACATGTGGTACACCAAGCTTTTTTGGGTATATTTTATTTATACCGTGATCGTCAGATTATTAAGAGTCGCTATTATTTTTCTCGATTTTACTGAGCAGCAGCAGTACATACGTGCGAATCTGTTTCTGTTTATATGAAGATCCGCTGTCAATTTTGTCACCGAACCGAAATAAAAAAAGAAACAGGGCCTTTTTCATTTTAATAACATAACATACTGTTTCGAGTTATGGAAGCTTTATTAACACGAGACAATGCATGTTTGTTAATTTTTGGTGTTTTATGGGGTAAACTCATTTAAAAACGTAATAAATAATTGCCACTTTCATTTCACTCTTCGCGAGGCGACGTGCGATAAATTTAGACAAGTTCGCATTCAGGTCGACGTCACCAAAGGTCAACTTGGATGTAGTTTCTTCACAGCAGGTGTAAATTTTAACTATTGAAATCCCTTTGCTGGCGTGTTCCCCACGGTTGGTGGATAAAACTAAAATTTATGTCATAGGCTTTTCATATATAGCCCTAGTAGAATAGGTAACCATAGTATAAAAAATAACTAGTTTCAAAAAGGGGTCGTGAGCTATGTTTTAACATCTTTATCGGCTCAGGGCCATTGTAATCGGGGAAAATTACATGAACGTCTACAACATCTCAATTTGATCGGGGATTATTTCGCGAGAAATGCACATCAGTGCACAAACGCAGTTTACTCCTGGGCTATCCGAAAATACACATCCTCTCTTGATGGAGCATTTCGGAAAATGTTTAGCTCCGATTTTGTGAATCCTTCCCGATGAAAATCGTTTACACAACATTAAAAAATGACCTTCAATAATTTTTTTTAATCTAGGATGCTCTGTAATTCAGGATCATAGCTGATCATGTGAATGGGGTATTATATAGAGATGGTTTAATTCCGGGAACGGAAAAGTTCTAGTTCTCATCTTTGAAACGATACCGGGAATTGTCCGGCTGTCTTTTTTGAATACCAGTCCTAATTGCCAAGAAATTCATAGGACAGAACCGAGAATCAAAGGTTGCGTCCCGCTCAACCTTTGATTCCCGATTCTAGTTTATGAATTTCCCTGGCATTAGCACTCATTTTCAGAACCGGTAACCGGGAAATTCCCGGTCGTGAGATTAAACCATATCTCCAACGGCGATGTTGCTCTCGGAAGAAACTGATATTTGCCGTAATCTCATAAACTACAATACGCAATAATTGATACCATCGTCTATGAATTTTCCGGGTATCGTGATTGACTGTCATAACCTGGAGCCGAAGAGCTATGAATTTCATGTTCCCGGTATTAAATCTTAGTATTAGTCTCGAATACTGACGAAAACGTCCCGACTAAGTATCACTGAAAAAGCACCCCAGCATTAATATTCTTAAAAACCAGAACAAATTTAAACAAAATCATAGGGTCGTGGTCTAATGACAAACCCAAATGGCTACTGGACATGTCTCTCGCGGTGTTCTGCCTAATCTTGCGGAAATTAGAAGTCTAACCTAGAATAAATAGTTGATTGATAATTACATGAAAACCAGGCAATAAATGCAGTTACGACTTTTCCATTACAAATTACGTTTAACCAGTCGACGTTAACAGAGATAAATTGTTTGTGCTGGTTATGCTATTTGGTACTACAGACGAGTTCCGAGCTTTTTCCATCAGACAACAATAATTGATAGATCTTCATCACGCACACGAATAAACACAGAACTGGGGAAAGGTTTTACAGTTTTGAGTCGAGAGATCTGTTGGCACCAGGGACGTGGCTAGAGGCTTCCGATGGGGTGTGGGGGCGGCGCCATGTGGCGGCGCCTTTTATGAGAAGGGGGGTACTTACCCCTCCACTTTTTTCGCCAAGCGTAGTAAAAAAATACTATCATTTTAATTTTTGTATTGAACGTTGCGGTGTAATGGTGGGTATCCTTAATTCCATATTCCCAAGTGCACTAAATCTGAGAAGTTTTTAAATTATGTTTGTGTCCCCCCCCCCCCCTCACACACACACACATTAGCTGCAAACAACAAACAAGAGTCGAGGGCCCAAATTGCAACAAGGCGTGCCGTGTTCAAACGGTCTGAACCGCTTAAGAGTATTCGAGAAATGCTAGAATCGAGAGCGTGCAACGCATCCTTTTGGGATGCAGCCTACTTTCTTTTTCGATTTGAGTGTCGATTTGAGTGTCGTTTGGTGCTTTGTGCTCGCACTTTACAACAACGTTCTTCGGTTAAAATGTCACCATATACGACGTTTTCTATAACCGAAAGACCTAACCAATAAGTTTCAAAAGGATAAAACTGTTTTAATTTAATTGTCTGGGAATGCTCCAGAGAACACCATTTACAATGTAAGTTTTAAAAATTTTCTCAACTTCCGGAGGGGACACCCTTCCCGAAACCCACCACGGCTCGGCGCTGCGACCCAAGGCCGCCGCGCAGCGGCGGGCAATACCCAACTGTACCCCATCACTTCTGTAATTCTGGTGCTGCCACTGGGGGGGGGGGGGGTAGGGTAGTAAATTTCCAACTAGTGGGAGGTACCGGGAGGGGGAAACCCCTCCCGGTCCCTCCCGCTAGTTAGAAATTCACTACCAAGAAAATCATGGCGTAATACGCTGTCCTGTTTCTGATGATTAACTGATGATATGAGCTGTCACAACTGACTGGTCAGTAAGAGTTCAGATAATGTCTTCACAAACCGGCGTATTATTTCACCCCAATGAGTTAATAACATTCGTTCAAACTAATTATTGTTAGTTAATCGTGTATCTCCAAAAATGCATATCGTTTGAAAATTCAAACTGTTCGGAAATGTGCATAAACAACATTTGAAGCCTACTATTTTCTGAGCAAAAAGCGGTTTCTAGGGCGGATGGGGACGTCGTTTTATGCACCCGAAATCAACGAGGGACATAAGGCGCAGAGACGTGGCTAGAGGTTTCGGATTGGGGGGGGGGGGGGTAGGGTAGTGAATTTCCAACTAGCTGAAGGGACAGAGAGGGGATACCCCCTCCTGGTCCCTCCCCCTAGTTGGAAATTCACTACCGAGACAAAAATTAAAAATGAAGTCACGAAAGGGGGCATAAAATTGATTCTAGTAACTGAAATACCAACACATTTTTAATAGAATTATCAGGTTATTATTATTTGGTATTATTCTGGGAACTGAATATGTGCTAAACAAATGCTCAAGCTGAGAACTTTAAGCATTTCACACTCTCCTAACATTAAATCAGATCTCAAGCAGGAATGATGAGTTTTCGATGTTTCATCATTTTGTAACTGTGAATGATGGAATTAACTCAGGATAACGATTTTACATGATGCGATTTTCTTGAAGTGCATTTCGAGGATTTTTTTTCTATTACGATAAGTAAACGTACTATAGAAATCTCGAATCGAGTGACACCATGCATACTCATGACGCTCGGTATTGCATACACTGTAGTTACAAATAGTAACAGTTGGAATTTTTGAATTTTTTTTTCGGATTTGAAACCGAGTTGGAATTTTGGGAAGTAAAGGGGGCATAAGCATCACCAAAGGAGCTCTAAAATCCAGATAGATGGAATTTCCAAGTACTCATGACTTGCCCGCCGAATTTCCAACTATTGGAAATTTTGGCCAGGATTGGGGAGGGAGGGTGACACCCCTCCCCTCTTGCCACGTCCCTGGTTGGCACACCAGTGTTGTTCAAAGATACACTGCACTAATACTCCGCGCAGCTTTGAGTATATGGGTTTGTGATAACTGTAAAAATGACCGTCAAACAGAAAAATAATAATATACTAACGACTTGGTTTTGGTGCTACTACTGTGGAATGTTACAGAAAAAATCCAGATGTATTGGCAATAAGACCCCACAGATGGTCTGTTTCTCATGTCATTTTTTGTAAAATCGCATGCGGGCGTACGGTTTTTCATTTTATTTTTAGTTTTGTAATTATTTCTTTGCCTTTAAAAGTTCATGTTCTTAATTTGTTTATGTTTTGGGCCTCATGATGTACAGAATGGCTTGCGTGGTGGTGTACTTCGATCCTTGAATGCCAGAAGGGACACATTTATCAATTGTATTAACTTGGGTAAAATATCAGAAGTAAATCATTATTTTTTTATTTTTTCAAATTTGCATTGATTATGAAAAGAGAGGATGTGGCAGCCAAAAGGATCACGCGGGATTGCCCGAGAAACAGACTTGTAACTTTTTTGGGCCCAACGAAGTGATTTTTTTTTTATCCAGAAACAGAAACATGGATATGATATTTTGTTTAGCTTGATTAGAATGTTGCTTATTACACCACAATTATTGTGTGTTTTCAACGTTACCTGATACAATACAGACATTAAGAAATGTGCTGGATAAAACACGAGTGGAATCCGACCTACGTATAACGTGTCTTGTAAGATCGCGTCCGATTGGTCGTTATGACACGAATGAAATGAGTCGACACAAAATAGTGTCACGCGAGAAAGTAAACCGACGTCAGATTCATTTACTTAAATCTTTGAACACTAGAGACCGCCTTTCCGGTCCAGGAACAAAATACGTTATAATTTCATTAACCCTTTACCCAACGCAGACGATATCAAAATTTATTATTTTAAATATCAGTTTTTGAAATTTTTCAAAAAATTTCAACAAAACCATATCATGTGACCCCTCGTTGGAACGAGCTCGACGAGCTCGTTCCAACGAAGGGCCACATGATATGGTTTTGTTGAAATTTTTTGAAAAATAATATTTTTTCAACTGCTGAATTTGAATATTACGCGGCGGATGCGGGCGATTCGTTGGGTAAAGGGTTAAGCGGGCTGGCTGTTAAGTGAATGTGTGGGGTAGATCAATCAATATTTCCAACATGCAGCCCCATATATTAATTGGTCTATTCCCTAATAATGAAAACGGACTCTTCCAATTGCTACGTGGAAGAGGAATCAATGACATTGGTAGGAGATTTTCTATACTTCACACTTGAAAAAACCAGCTCGGGCCGTTGTTTCAGTCTGACGTACTCCACCTTCTCAGTATGCTGTCTTAATAGTCATCAAATTGGATCAATTGATATCTTTATCCTACAGCCGCCTGATTGTGGGTTAAAGCTGTTAATTTGTTTTCATTTAGAACGCACCCCTTTCGACAGAACTCATCTTTCTCTGTGGACGCCATTGTGCAAAGTAAATCAGAAAGGACTTAAAATCGTCATTCCTGAAACAAACCTAGCTCCACTAATCATGAACTCTCTTCCATTAGCATTTCGTACGACAGAACTTGAAGCAGTAGCAGTTAGTACCGGGCATGTTTGGTTGTCAAGAGGGGTAGTGTAGTATTGGGGTTCTGTATCATTATGGGTCTACTTTTAGTACTTTATGCCACTGATTTACCCCCCGTGCTTTGTACAATCCTTCGATTGCTATAGGAAGTGCGTAATGTTAGGTCATCTGATGGTAGTAGTAGGTGAGGGATGGATCGTGCCTGTTTGGATGGACCAACGCCTGGACCTAGGAAGTGACATCATAGTCACGCGACCTAGTGACGGCATGTATAGCTACCATAGTAGCTCGCGTGTGCGGCCATCTTGTGACTTTATCACCATAGTGATACTTGGTGTCAGTGTAACACGTGTTTTCGTAGTCCATTTTGTTTACTGGAAGCCGCCATCTTGGTTTCTATGGTAGCATATGGTTGCTATGAGTCTGGAAGGCTTCTAACCGGGCAGGGGTATGTTCTGAAGGTGTGTTGGGTTGAATAAGAGTAAATCTAATTACCCAGGTAGGTCCGACAATCACTACCAAACACCGAAAAACACACAGCATCACTTTATTTGGTATAGATTCTCCCAGAATGCCCCTTGTAGTAGTAACTATAAGTGGTGTTTGATTGACCGGGAGTATTTTCTCTAGATGGGATTTCCTCCAGATCCTAGGTTACTTCCTAGAATTACTCATAGATACGACAATTTCCCCAAATCACACCCCAAGCCACTATCTAGAGTTTATAATAGTAGCACGTAGTGCTATAAGGCACGTTCGTTTGTATAAGAGAACTTTTGCTGGTTCAGATTCATTCAGAATTATCGGTTTTTAGCAGTTACCCTTGACATGGTGATGTAATTCTGGAGGATATCTTCTGGGGATATCTTTTAGACGAGACTTATCGCAGGATATCTTTCTGAAGATATTTATTGCTCCCAGCGTTTGTTAAGTTCCTTGCATCTGTCCTATGAATACCTTTCACGCTTTTCTGCCACTACTACTGGTCTGTACCACAACCATTGGCTATCACTCGGCGCCTTGTGCTAGATTCTCCCAAACTCGCTACTGACCACTATTGACCTTAGTAACTATATTACTACACAATAATCATTAGCATGTTTGGCCTCCGCTACTACTAAAAGTCGAACACGGTCTGCTTGATCTAACGGCTCGAATATTAACCCTTTTCCTAACATGAAAAGCAGACGACACTTGCAAACAAAAGTCTTGAATAACTAATTTGTTTCATTTTTGTTTCAAAAACATAGGTTATGACCCCTCGTTGGAACGAGCTCGTTCCAACGAGGGGTCATAACCTATGTTTTTGAGACGAAAAAAATAAAAAAAATAATGAAAATTAATTTGATTTTTGAGAAGAGAGCTGGCCGGTTTTGGCCGTTACGTTGGGTAAAGGGTTAAATGGCGAATAAGCTATCGAGTAGTGACTAGGACAGTCTTTGCTCGAACGACTTGAATCCAATCGAGCAAATAAGCCATCGAGTAATTACTCGAACGGGCAACTCCTCTTAAGTTCATATAAGTATTGGAGGATATGGTGACATGGTGATATACTATTTGAGGATACCTTTTGGAGGATACATTTTAGAGGACAGTTATCGCTCCTAACAACTGATCGGCTTCTGGGTTCTATACCACCCCATGGCCTTCGTCGGTCTGAGATCTCTACTGCTGACTTACCCATAGTCACCATCATCTATCCCGAGGTCCATTTCTACTGTAGTCACCTAGTAATCTAGTACTCTACCACACTTACAGCCTTGTACCATCACTATTGACTTGTAGCCCTATTTCAGACTTCCTATGTCGGGCTCTGTAATAATAATAATAATAATAATAATAATAATAATAATAATAATAATAATAATAATAATAATTTTCAGTCTAAAATCCACAAAATGTGCTCTTTGGCTTTACATACAAAAAAAGGAAATGATTTCTTATCTACATATTGGTGCAGAAAGCTTGTTTGTAGAGATGCCTTTTCAAACCAGCTTTGAATGACTCAGTTTCCTGTGGTAGTCTCAGGTGACTCGGTAAAAGGTTCCAAAAAGGCCCGATCACCCGCGGATGCTAATTTTGAAACATGTTGGACCAAGGTGTGCGAGTCCGAAGAACAGAGGGCTCTGGCAGGTGTGTAGTATGTGACCAGATCTGAGAGATATGATGGTGCCAGATCATTAATACATTTATATGTCAGAAGCATTATTTTATATTGAATTCTTTGTTGGACAGGAAGCCAGTGTACGATAGGGTACCTTACATATGAACAATTTATAACACTTGGACGAGGACAGAGGTTGGAACCAGAGATAGCTAGGACTAGATAGACTTCTAGGATAATCAAAATAGCGTCTATAATTGGTAGAACGAAGAATTCTGAATGAATCCGAACAAGCAAACGTTCTCTTATCCCTTTACCTAACATAACATAAAAAGCAGACGACACTTGCAAAAAAAAAAAAAATTCTTGAATAACTATTATTTTCATTTTTGTCTCAAAAACATAGGTTATGACCCCTCATTGGAATGAGCTCGACGGGCTCGTTCCAATAGGGGTCATAATATGTGTTTTAGAGACAAAAAATGAAAAGAATAATGAAAATTAGTTGGCGATTTTGAGAATAGCGCTGGCCGGTTTTGGTCGCTACGTTAGGTAAAGGGTTATACAAAGAATGGCGCGCCTTATAGCACAACATGCTACTATTACAAGCCTACCCAGTTTCGGTCGTTTGGAGGTGTTTTTGATGATTTGGCGAAATTGTCCGGTCTAAATGGGTAATTTTAGGAAGTAACCGAGGCTTTGGGGGAAAATCGGTACTAGTAGAAGTATTCCCGATTAACCCAGAACCCATTGCAGGGCTACGTGTTACTCTCATAGAGGAACTAGGGGAATCAGTACCAAATAAAGTGATTTGGGGTTGTTTTTGGTGTTTTGGGGTTATGGCCGGGTCTGTTTGGGTAATTAGATTTGCTCCTACTCAATCGAGCACCCCTTCCCCCGCCCAGTTATAAGCCTTCCAGACTCATAGGAACGACGGTGTCACCATATAAAGCAATCTGACAGCCTCCAGTAAAAAAATGGACGACGGAAACACGTGTTACCCTTAAAACACGCGCTGCACATGCGCACTGACATCAATGATCACTATGAAAATGACGTCACAAGATGGCCGCACACAGGGCTACCATGACAACCACACATGTCGTGACTGGATGACGGCACTGTGACGGCCTTCCATATAGGTCCAGGGGTAGGTCCATCCAAACAGGCACGATACATCCCTCTCCTGCTACTGACGTTGTCCTGTATGCTTCGTTGTCTGGAATGACAGAATAGCATGGGAGATATGTAACCCTGTTGGTGTATTGTTAGCTCTTGGTGCTACTAACTCACATTATACTTTGTACCCTCGTATGGTTGCTGCAGATGATGCATAATGCGTGGTTGTGTTGTGTTGTGGGCGATGCTTGATTGCCCAGTGAAAGTATTGCCTGGATTCTGTGCTTTGTGAATACATGTTGGTTGGTTAAAGCCTTATACTTTACCACCATGTGGGTTTTATCTGTTTTTCTCACAATTTGATTGTTCTGGAGAGTAATCAAGTAGCACAAAAGAACCTACATTGCTGCTAGATATTCTCCTTTATGGCTCCTAGTTCCTAGAATATAACCTTTGTGGCTATCACGGGCATGTCTGGATATATAAGATTTTTTTGTAGCTTATTTATGACGGGAGACAGTGTGTTTTGGGGACTACGGAGAACTATAGGGGAATATGGCGTTCGTTGTGGCCTGCAAACAGTGATTTGTAGAGGATGATGTCGTTTGTGTAGTAGTTATAGTGGTTGATGTTGTGGTTTCTGATGTCGTAGTTGTCGTAATTGGCGTTGTAGTTGTGGTCCTTGTGGTCTAGTTGTGGTTGTTACCATACACGCTGTGGTGGAGAACGAGGACATTTTTACGATCACCGTATTCTGATAGAAAAATGAACCTGCTTTGCAACTTTCCTTTAATGAATCAAATCCCAAGTAACGAGACGGTAGCGAGATAAACATTTCTTTCACTTCTGAATACTTCATGAATTAAGCTTGTATCTTCAAGATTTGTTTGGGTGAATCACAATACTTTTGTACGACTTATGACATACGGAATCAAACAGCGTATTGATACTTTTGTACGTCTTATGCGCGCACAGAAGTCAAACAGCGCGTTGATACTTTGTCGTCATTTGTTTTGTTATTATTTTTCGACTTTTTAAAGTTTTAACCTCAATTCCTATTTTCTCCCGAATAGTGCTCAGTGACAATCGTTGAGCCAAATGTTATCACAGCCCTACAAAACTAATATAATTCTGCTGTCAAGACTTATTAACTGGTTGAGTGCAAGAAGCCACTATCAGGGCTTTCAAAAAATGAGGATTCCAGAGCAAAAGCCAACACTCTCCTTGCTTATATTTCATATTCAGTCAAACACAAATACTAATTTGTTTATTTAAATTTGTTTTATTACAAATTATTGGAGATTGCCGGTGGGCACTCTCCAACAATTTGTAATAAAACAAGTTTTGAATAACAAATTCAGACCACCAAAAATAATCTAGCCCTCAACCAGATAATCACTAATGTGAAATATATCTTGTTATGTGTACTTTCCCACGTTTGACGACGGATTTTGAAAACGTTGAAGAAATTGAATTTCCAGTGGCGTTTGAACGTCAGAATAATTAGTGTCTCAAAGGGTTAATCAATGTGAAGATCACGGACGTAAGACGCATTCCTAACTTGGGGATCAGGCGGCAAGGGCCCCACGCACAGATATTTATACCCGTTTTTTCGAAGTGGTGTTAATAGAAACTGTCATTTCTTTCATGCTATCTTTCAGATGGCCAAGTTGATTGTTTGCGGAAAGAATGGTATATAAACAAAGGAAAGACAACACAATGAAGAAAATATGTAGTATTTGAATGGCGCTAATTACACATATCTGTCAGTAATGTTTTTCATGGTAAAATATTCTCTCGACAAGCATGATGCTGGAACAGTCCATTATGAAACAATGCCGGTAATTACTGACAAAAAATATAACTTGTGATCTCATTGAATACAATAGCAGTGTCTGACGTCAGTAGCGAGTGCATCCACCACGTGCCAGGATAACAACCTGATCCCTCCTCCCAGTGCTACCAGTGAGCCTCTGGTACGGTCTAGAGGCAACTGCTAGCACTCCTCGTGCAATGCAACTTCCAAATCGACCAAATTATGTACATGCGGATCCCTTTCTTGCACACGACATCCAAGAAAGTCCCAGAGTTGTTCTAAGGGATTCAAATCGTGGCTCGTTGCAGGCCTAGGTAGTGTTGTAATATCGTTGCTCTGAAGGAATGCCCCCACAGCATGGGACCGATGTGGCCTTGCATTGTCGACCGTGAATACACGGCAAGTAGCCAACGGGTGGTTGTCAAAATAAGTCACGACAACTCGATGGAGAATGTCCCGGGTGTACTGATGATCATTGAGATTCCCACGCACTGTCACCATATCAAGTTCATAATCACAAGAGAGGCATCCCCAGACCATTAATGGTCCTCCACCATATGGAACAGTAGGTCTGATGTTCCTGGGCACGTGAGCAGTATTTCTATGCCTCCACACTCTCATGCGACCATCTGTGACGTGAAGCAGGAACCTACTCTCGTCTGACCAATGGACTCTCCTCCACGTCTCGAGCTTCCAATGTTGTCGTGCCATACACCACTCCAAACGTGGTCTTTGATGCTGATCGGTCAGAGCTGGACGCTCGATGACCCTTCTGGACCTCTTACCCAGTGCTTTGAGATGGGTTCTGACAGTTCTGTTACACAAACGCCTGTTGGGAAGCGAAAGGCGTTTCGAAACCCTACTCGAAGCAAAGGGTTCACGCCAAAGGAGGCGTGTCAGACTCCGATCGTCCCGAGGACAGGTTTGTGGGGGTTGCCCAGGCCTTGGTCGGTCCTTAACATCGTTGGTTTGTTGATGTTGTCGGACATGTCTGCTGATGACAGAATGACTATAGCCAATTTGCCTTCCACTAGCTTTGAATGACATGCCTGTTGAATGCATGCCAACAATTTGTCATCTTAGTGCCTCTGACAGTCTCCTTGCCATGTCAACATTTATCGATACAAGAAGTGATAAATTGTTTTGTTTTATTCCCAGATATCACATGTGGATGATAGTGTTTTTGTGACATTCGTGGAAAACATAAATCACGTGAACGATGGGATGTGTTTGGGGTACGCTATCAACCAGAAACATCATGTTTCACTAGATGAAATGTACTGCAAGACATAGCAATCACTGAAACATAATAATCAGTAGCAGCAACTTCACTGTCATGAAACAATTCGGGGGTGCTTAATTAAGTTCCAAGTGTATATGTGCGTAAGAGTATGGTAAGAATACAATAACTGAGCTATGTCCATATTCACTATCTGGGCGCAGACCGATTAATATTTTCAACGTGCAGCCCCAAGGTCCCCCCCCCCCCCCCCTCCACACACATACACAGTCATTTAGCAGCCTTCTGCTTAACGAAATTATAACATTTCGTGTTCCTGGGCAGCCTCTCGGATTCAAATGATTAAAACTCACGCACCTGCACATTCAGAATAACGCACATTTTCGGCGAAGCAAAAATATTTAGCAAATTTGTTAAATATAGAGCTGAAGATGTACATTTTTTCTCGACTATAACCCTTTACCCAACACAGACGATTTCAAAATTTATTATTTTAAATATCATTTATTTATTTTTTTCAAAAAAATTCAACAAAATCATATCATGTGACCCCTCTTTGGTACAAGCTCGACGAGCTCATTCCAAAGAGGGGTCACATGATATGGTTTTGTTGCAGTTTTTCGAAAAATAATATTTTTTCAGCTGCTGAATTTGCATATTACGCGGGCGGATGCAGGCGATTCGTTGGGTAAATGGTTAAAGTCCGCAGTAGAGAGAAATTAAACAAGGGAATCTTTGGTCACATCTCAAAAGCAAAGAGTCTATACACCCCGTTCCTGCTAGTGTCTAATAAGATTCCAAGACGGGTTGATACAGATACTTTTGGCCTAAAATCTCTCTCAACCATTTCAAGAAAAAAAGTCGGGGGGGGGGGAGGGGCTCTCTGTGCCCCCCCCCCATCCCCAGTTCTTACTTCCCTGCTCGAGCGCAGTTTCTCATTTTAGCTTTGAAAATAGGCTAGTCGCACACTGAGTTTATGGATCTGTGGGATAATGAGAGCATCTTTAATCAAGAATTTCAAAACTGAATGTGCAGTGCGACCGCCATGATTTCGAATGTGAAGTCCCCTCGTTTACTAATTCAACTATGATTGGACATACGGACATTTGGCACTGGTGAAACAAATTCAGGTTTAACTTGTGGCTCAGAAAAAAGCATTTTCGCGACATGGAATTTGTTCCAAATCTGCTTGAATAAAATGAAAAAAATAACCGGTTGACTATCACGCGTACAACCCGCAGTCGGCGAAGCGAATGTTCTTCATTACAATATAATTCAAAAATATTATTTTTTCGGCTATCGGTTGAGCAGCAAGCATGCAATCGGTGGCCAAAATTCTGTTGAATCCAAGTGTTTGATAAATCGTATATTGAATCTGACCTTCACCGCCGAGGAGAGCCTTGTTAAGAGAAACTTTAGACGTACATGTATAAGAGATTGATTTATTTGCAGGTTTTAGTTTTCGTTGGTGTCGACGTTACTATTTCTTCGCCCGGAACTTGCGAAGGGTGCGTCTGTTTACCCAGTACTAGCCAATACTTTTCCAATATTATAACAATAACACGAGTTTGGAGGTCGTTACAGCTTATTAACGGCCGGAGAGGAATGAATAACAGCCCGAGGGTTTATTACCGGCCCGAGACGTAGTCGAGTGCCGTCAATAAGCCACAGGGCTGTTATTCAGTCCTCAGGGCCGTTAATAAACTGGGATATCCGACAAAATCATCTTATTAGTATTATTACCATAACCGGAAGCGGAATTTTGTTTTCATTAACTCCCGCCGGTCGCTTCCGGTTGCATGACGTCGTGATTTTTTCCGCCCCGCTAAACTCCGTTAATATACTAAAGAACGCCCGCTAAATGGTAATAATTCCCATTATTATGCCTCAATGTTAGTTTGTCCAATCAGAACGCTGGAATACCATCCATGGGTTCCGAGGTATCAGGAAACGCACGTAATAATATTTGATCTCGGGTAAGTAGCCGCCATTAGTATTTGAATGTATTTCCACTCGCTTCGAATTTTCAAAATTTGAATTAAAACAAAATAAGAGAATTTAAGTACCAAAAATATTTTCAAGGTACCGTATTTATTGATTTACCCCTTTACCTAACGTAACGGCCAAAACCGGACAGCGCTATTCTCAAAAATCGCCAATTAATTTTCATTATTTTTTTCATTTTTTGTCTCAAAAAAATAGGTTATGACCCCTCGTTGGAACGAGCTCGACGAGCTCGTTCCAACGAGGGGTCATAACCTATGTTTTTGAGACAAAAAATGAAAAAAATTAGTTATTCAAGAAATATTTTTGCAAGTGTCGTCTGCTTTTCAGGTTAGGTAAAGGGTTAAAACATAAAGTATTTAAAAAATGGAAGGAAATGTTATTTGTAGTCCCGAAAGTTCTTTGTTGTTTTTACGATTCTATCGATTTTTTAAGCTGAAGCGAACATTTTCTTTACGGTTTCCTCAACAGATTAAAAGTGATTTCTTGAACGTTTAAAAAGTGCTTCGTCAACCCTTTTCAGCTATAATGACAGTAAATGTATGCCTGCCCGCCTGCCTGTCCTTCCGCCCGCGATATTCGGATTTCAGTACACTCTAAAATCAGATGGGTTATTTATTTATTCACCGCATCTCGGACAGTTTTACGGGTGGAGGAAGGCGGAGAAAACATCCGAGCAACGACGAGCATCTGCCATACTCTCCAACCTACACCTCCTCACAAGCAGGGTTAGCATTGGTTGAAGACAAGTGAACCATCGACGTGCAATGCGCATTAGAGCACAGTGCCACCGTGCCCCAAAATGGGCAATAGGGATCAAGTGCCTTACCCAAAGACACAACGCAGTTGTCCCTGGCGGGAATCGAAACGTGGACCTTCGGTTTGAAGTCCAGTTCCGTAACCACTGAGCCACCGCGCTCCCATCAGTTGGGTTAAAAATGAACCAAGTCAACTGGGTTGAGTGACTATGAGACCGTTGGAGGTGGCGGATTTTGGTAGATCCTTCGGAGTCTGCTGCCCTTCAAAATCTGCTGCGCAAATAAAATCAAAACGAGAAGAGAGAGAAAGAAAAAAGACAGACCAAATAATAGCACTCCCAGATAGAAGGTTAACGCATCAATACAATTTTATGGTCTTTCCTCTTTACAACACGTATTCTCCTGTTTCCTTAGTGGGGTACCTCGACTTCGACTGTGTTCATAACATCACTCAGCGCTCATTGCTTTTTCCCAACCCATAATCAATATCGATGGATTAAATTCTAATCAACGTTTTGTATAAATGCATTCGTTCATTTATCTCCTCTGCATCACTGAATTCCAAAAGTTTGTATAAATAATGCGAAATATCTTTGTAACTGAAGATACTGCTGCGAGATTGTGTTTCCGTGTCTTTGATGGATTCTTTACAGCGTAATAAATCGTCATTGAAATTGTTAGACGGCGTCTAAGTACAGCACAATATTTATCTGGCAGCTGGGGCCCCGACGGCTTCACAGTGAGCAGATTGCATGATGTCTTTAAATATCCGATAATTTCAGATTCGCCTACCTAATGTCGCCTACCTCAGGTCGCCAACGGACATAAAACCTGAAACGTTTTAGAGAGTAAAGCCGGAGACACAGTGCATGCGTAATGGCCGGCGGCATACGACAAATCTCCAGAACGACTGCGACACAAAAAAGGGACACTCGCTTGAACACATGGTTGACCTAAGTGCGTTACCGACGATCAGACAGAAAAATCCAGACATGTCCGATTTGTGTCGGTACGATTGCTACAAATTAGTCGTCACGTATACGGTGTGTTCATTTTGTTTACTAAAAGTGTGCTCGCATTTTTCAGCCGTTATCGCACAGTCTTGTGTCGAATGTCGTCGATCTTTACGCATGCAGCTAGTTTCCGGCTTAAATCTTCAACAACGAAGCGGGGCGTCGCGAAAATGATCGAATGGAGAGAGAGGTGGGGGATAAACCTGACTGTGATGGTTTAGCCCCTTGAATGCCAAAAGACTGCTTTGCCGGTCCAGGAACTTGATACGTCATAATTTCACCAAGTAGGACGACAGCTCAGTGAATGTGTGGGTTAACTATTCAATATCTTCAACGTGCAGCCCTAAGGCTGCTCGTTGAAAATATTGAATGGTCTACCTTCAGGTTATGAATAAGGTATTCTTCCAATTGCGGTCATTGAAGTGACTTGATGACACCATCATGGTTCGAAGGGTTAAGTCCATGTCTGTCATTTATTCACTTACAATAAGCAACATAACTGTGAACAACAGCAAACCATTGCGAGATTAAACAACAAATCTCCCTAACGTTTTCTCGTTCATATCTTTTCCAGAGCAATCGTCCAGAGCAACGAAGTCCGACCTATTGTAATTAAACTTAAGGAAAAATAATTCTACCTTCCATTGCTGGAACAAGGTGACACGTGCTCTGAAGCGACAGGGAGTCAACAAAACCATATCATGTGACTCCCCTTATTGGAACGAGTTCTACGCGCTGGTTCCAATGTGGGAGGGGTAACGAAATATGCTTTTTTTGAATTTCTTTGAACATTTTATTTTTCAATTGCTTAATTTGTAAATTACGTGGGCGGATGCATCCGATTCGTTTGGTAAAGGGTTAACAAGAAGTTTGTGACAAGGAAATAAACAGGTGACTACATTTCGTCGCCCGAGTGCTAGAATGTCCTATGTCCCCTGTGGGACATAGGACATTCTATCACTCACGCGACGATATACTAAACGAAAAGACCGTTTTTCCTTCAGAATCTTCTTCACTTGCGTGAGGACATATACATCAAAGAGTGTTTATTCTCAGGCGCTGGATGTCTTTATTTTTGTGAAACTATACAAGGTGTGGTTACATGACCAAAAATGGCTGGAAAATGTATCTCTGTTTAGAGATATGTGGACACTTGTAGAGTAACAAAATTTATTTTCAAGCAATGAGTTATGTGGCATCTACAAGTTGAAAACAATTATATTATATGAGACATTATAATAAACGAAAAAATAAAACTCACCAAGAATTGTGCTTTTGATTCCCATAAAACGTGCACAGCACAGAGTTAATAAGTGTCTAAATCTTACTAAGAAGTATGGTAAAGCTGCACAAGTGAACACACTACAATAATGGAGTCACAAAACCTGAAAACATTCTTCAACAAAGAAGTGATGAAAAAATAGATGTCTCTGTTTTAAATGGCATCCATTAAAGGGACGGGGGGGGGGGGGGGGGGGGGGAGGGGGGTCTTTGTTGTCCTGAGTTAGACTGTGAAGCATGCAATAATAAACAGCTCCCTATTAAATAGACGTCATTTTGCTCATCCACGTGGTAAAAATGATTCCTATGTACCGAGTAAAACCGAAAAGTGTAACTTACAATCAATAGCAATCAGACAACTTTACTTCTCGGACATATTGTCAAAAGTAACCTTTGATTACCAGTTTCTTTTTAGAATATAATACATTACAGTCGCCGAGGATTGGTCGTAATCCACACGTGAACAGTGATGTCCACTCATGCGTTTACCAGGCAATAAAAATCATCTTCAGCAAAATTTTAATTAATTAAACACCGGGTTATACCCGGTGCTTCATTAATTAAATGTTTGATAATTATTCCTATAATTAGTGTTTGAAATCTAATAGTATTACGTCAGTAGCAATATTGCCCACCGTGGAAGGTAACCAATCCACGGAGGAATGTACACGGGGAATCCCGGATAAACCTAACACGAGTAAGCGATAGCTTGAGTGGAAACAAGCCTCGCTATTTTTGGATTCCTCACACTTTCATGAAATCTACGCGGTTCTCCTTAATAAGACAGAACATTGCACCTCGTATATATACGTTTATTAGTCTGTGTGATACACACAGACTATTGTTTTTGAATGGTTTCTTCTTGGACCTGAGAAAAACATCAAATGAGTCAAAAGTCAATAGATATTCAGAATCTGGGTCAAGGTCACTGAAGTCACCCAGGAGTCAATGAGTGCATTTTTCGGAATTGCTGGAAATCACAGTTTAATCATGTGTTTTTATTCTCAAAACATTTGGCGTGAAAAGGGGGAGTGGAGGGGGTGGGGGGGGGGGGACAAATTTTGAGAGTTGGTCACACTCATATCTCAAGCATGATATGATATATGGACCTCGGACCAACATGAAATGTGTCAAAACACCGTGGAAGTTAATAATTTGGGTTCAGTTCGCTAGGAACACACATGTCTCATTAAGTGCTGCTTTCAGAATTGCTTAAAATGCATTTTTTTACCACAATGCATTTCTGGAGTTCATACATGTATTTTGTCTATCAAAAAAGTGGTCAGTGCCAAAAATATCCATTGCTGTGTCCTTTATAGAACACATTTGCTCAGAAGTTATTTCCGGTTTCTTGAAAAATGTAATCTGAATCTGAATAACAATCTTAAAATGATGTTTACGAAACCATTTCTTATTTCTTGAAAGATATTGTACTCTCGAAAATAAGCCTCTATAATTTCTTTTCTTATATAATTTAGTTCCGATTCTTTCGCCATCTTTACACTGACTTTAATTTACTGGTCGCAGTAAATTCGGTTTCTCTAGTTTCTTCATTATCACTGCATTCGTCTTAATTCTGTGCGTGTGCAGTGTTTATTCCAGTATTTACAAAGATAAACAAACGCACACTTTTTTGTCAATAATGTTCTCCAGAACCGTACACCTTTCATGATATCATGGATGATCCTTCAAAAGACACAAATTACTGACGATTTTGCAGCCTTTTCTCTTTAAAAATACAGACATTCCATTTCTACCCTTTAACTGTTTTGGCGCGGAATAAATTGAGAAACAGAATTCTTAGCGCCTAATATTCATCAGGAATTTGACAAAAAGTATAGGTTGTTAGACTAAAGCGTTATTAATTCAGAAGATATTCTAATGATCTCATTGACAGTTTTTCAAATGATTTTCTGTATATATTTAAATGGCACCTTTATACTTTCAAGGGACGACATCGTTGTTCATGGATAGGACATAAATGGTGCATGAAACATAGGAATACGTATGTTTGTTCAACCCTTTACCCAACGAATCGGCCGCATCCATCCGCGTAATATGCAACTTCAGTAGTTGAAAAAATATTATTTTTCAAACATTTTCAACAAAACCATATCATGTGACCCCTCGCTGGAACGAGCTCGTTCCAACGAGGGGTCACATGATATGGAAACCCATATCATGTGACCCCTCGCTGGAACGAGCTCGTTGGCATCGTTCCAACGAGGGGGTCACATGATATGGTTTTGTTGAAATTTTTCAAAACATTTGAAAAAATGATATTTAAATTAATAAATTTTGATATCGTCTGCGTTGGGTAAGGGTTAAACACACTTGGAAATGGACACACACAGTTGGCTAAAATGACTACTGCAGTACCTTTCCGCGGTTTGCCGTCTGTCGACTTTAGACGCCTGTCGCGCCAAAAGAGTTAAGGTGCTATATAAGTAAGCGACATTTGTTTACTTTGAAATTTCCACCTCTGATATTCCATAAATTGAATTAAATATACACAAATAATACATCAAAATGAAGGTTGAGATGTATAGAACACGACAAATATGTGAAATCAACTCACAGATTTGATAGCAGGCAACACTGATTCCTGGAAGTATGCTACCGCATTCGTACCAAAACTGATAATAAAATAATATTTCAGGCAAGCAACTCGTGGCCAAATGTGCGTCAGTTTTCCAAGAGCAAAGCTAGGACATTAAAACCCTTCAAAACAGAACTACAGAGCTGCGTGGGGGTAAATTCCCAAACTGTCGGCTTTGTTTACATTGTAAATTTAATTCGATGTTCACGTCATCGGACGAAAAACCATCGATATACAATGCCGTCTAAAATCAAATAATGAGAAAGATCGCCTTAAAACAGCATACTATTGTTATACAGAGACCGCACAGTTGCTATATTCTATGCACGGTATCATAGCATCTGTTGAAATTTCTTAGAATTACGATTTTGATTTTCGAGGAAAATTCGTGGTATCAAGTGGTTTGCGCATGTCCGTCGAACAAAGAATCCATCTTCAATAAAAAATGCAGACAGTGTTGTCCTTTTCCCAAATCCAGTCCCATCGCAGCACACTAAAGTGTTTGGAATGGCTAGATTTGTTCGTTAATATCTGAGGCACATTTGGCCACAAGTTGTTCTCCGGACATATTATTCTATTATCAGTTCTGGTACGAATACGGTTGAAGACTTCCAGGAACCAGAGTCGCCTGTTAGCAACTCTATGAGTTGATTACATATATTTTCGTGTTCTGTACCCACAACCTTTATTTTGATGCATAATTTGTGTATATTTAATTTGAATTTATGGAATATCAGAAGTGGAATTTACAAAAGTGAAAAATTTCCCTTACTTATATAGCATCTTAAACTCTGAGTCTGCAGTCATGTGAATTAAGGTCAAGCACTGCTAACAATTTGGCTTATGGTCGTGGTAATCTCGTGACAGTTGGTAACCGGGCTTTCACGGTAGCGGCACCATTTTTGTGGAACCGGCTTCCAGGTCACCTGAAGGCACAACAAAACCTCAACAGTTTCAAAGCATTACTGAAAACTCATTTTTTTCAGAAGTTTTTAAATAGCTGTAACTAATGGTTGCTAGTGGAGCACCTATTCCATGTAAAGCCTGAGAGCACTTCATAGTGGAATCGTGGCTATAAAGTATATTATTATTATAATTATTATTATTATTATTGAATTGGAATTTCTATCAATGAATCGAATCAGGGGCCTGATGTTGACATCGACATTAAATCCGAACAGGGATTTGGAGAAGGCTCCACACAATTTGGGTGAAATCACTAGTTATCTTTATCTGTACTTTTGGTTTGAAATATTCTGTTTGTCGTGAATTCTGTTTGTCGTGAGTGACGTGCCCTATCTCTTCAACCTCTACGTACCGGTCGACTTCAAACTCGACGACATTTGTATGATTTTCTATCCAATATTACTAATTTGACGTGTCGTCGCGTGAGTGCTAGAATGCCCTATGTCCCAAAGGGGACATAGGACATTCTAGCACACAGGCGACGGTGTTTGGTGGCAATACTTTGCATTATTCACCGAAAGTCGGCAATTGTGTGGCAAGATAGGTGTATTTATTGTAGGTTAAACAGTTTATGAATTCGCAGCGTTCTGTGGTAAGGAAGGTGACCCGAAATTGAATTGTCCCATTATTTGCAAGCTTAAATGTAAAGAAACATTCATCCCTGAAATGCAACGTATCGAAAAACCACGCTTAGGCCTAACAAATTAAAAATATGTTTCTCAGGCCGGCCCGCACGGTCCTTTTGGCTGCTATCTTTATAAAACTAATGTAAACTTAAAAAAATAATGATTAAATGATTTATGTCTGATATTTTACCAAAGTTAAAACAAATTGATAAATTTGTCCCTTGAGCGCAAGATGGCTTTGCAAAGCCTCAGCATTTTAAAGCCTTCTTGCTCTCAAGGGACGAAGTACACCACCACCCATGCTATTCTGTAGATTATGAGGCCTAAAACATGAACCAAGAACATGAACTTTTTATGGCAAAGAAATAATTACAAAAATAAAAAATAAAATAAAAAACCGCTCACCCACATGCAATTTTACAAATAATGGCCTGAGAAATAGAAGATCTACATTGTGGGGCCTCAGCATGGGTCAATCCACTAGTTTCACCAAATTACCGAATTCACATGCACACACTTTTGGCCTGTGCTTTCCGCAGGTAGCACGACTACCCACACTTTATATTGCTACAACAGTACTCATAAAATGGTGCACGGGATACCCGAGCTCCACTTTGTGAGTACTGTTGTAATAATGTAAGGTGTAAGGCAGACAACAAGTATGTCGATGAGTCATTTCAACCGAACATGCAACAGGTAACTACTCTTTCATTTCTGCATGATTTTACCTATTGAAGACATTTATTTGCCATCATTCGTTCATGAAGAAACATGAATTACCCACTCGAAAATATACGAACCAGGAAGCCGACTCGATTTCGATCCCGAATCAGGCCATTAATGTCGACATCGATTCGAATCTTCGCAGGACCCTATCGGGGCTGTTGAGGGGACCTTTAGGCCCCGTGGTGAATCTGTTAGGGTGCCCGGGCCCTTGGGATAGTCACTCACTCATGGTGTAGAGCACATGACACCAGTATGGAAGCGGCCTGCGCGAAATGAATGACAATTTATAGAAAACAGATCGGTCGTCTTCATGGGGACCCTCGTCTGTAAATGGCTAGCGGATTTTATTCCAAATCAATGGGCAGCCCGTGTTGGGCTCATCAGGACCGCCAAATCTCCGATCCACGGGGTTATTACTCGTCCCCTCAACTACGCAGGCGAGTAACAGGATTCTATAAAAGGGGATGCCCTAACGAGTTTCGGAGGGCCGAATATGATATTTGAAAGTTCGTTGTGTGGAGTTTCGGGAGACTCCCCTAGTGCTAACTAGGACCTTCCAGACCCTCAGGCAGTTGTCTCCTTTCTCACTCTGAAGGGAAGTGGGGCGACTGGATGGTGCTAGTGAGGACTAATCCCCCCAATCACCGCCGAGAACATTTTGAAACCATTTTGGGGCCCTGTGGAAACTTCCATATGGCCAATGTTTTGGGGAGCGCAAATTTAAGGGTGAGGAGAATGCCCCTCCACCCTCCCACCGTAGTTACGCATTCCCCCTTTCATCGCCTGAGTTCAAACCATTGGAATGAGATCCACTATGAGCAGGGGAAAAAGTTGAAAAAGAAAACATAAACTGGATTTAAGATTTTTGTAGGATCTCTTTACTGGTAAGAATGTTTAGTGAAAAGTTAATGACGTCGATCCAACTTGTAAATGGGAACCGTAAACTTTGTTTCTTACGATAAATGGGATTACACTTATATAATAACTAATAACTGTTGAAATGTTAACCCTTTAAACCCCAGCGGCCCCTTTTCCGACCCAGAAGCATGATACGTCATAACTTCATTAAGTCGGATGGCTGCAGAGCGAATGCGTGGAGTCGACCAATTAATATTTTCAACGTGCAGCCCCACGGCTGCACGTTGAAAATATTAACTGGTCTACCCCCAAATAATGAATATGGACTCTTCCAATTGCTGCCATTGAACTGACATGGAAGATACCATCAGGGTTCAAAGGGTTACTCACGTATTTCACAATTCCCGAAAATGTCAGCTGCAGCTAACCTTTGTAAACCATTCTCGTTGCCCAGCCAGAGAAGAGACAGTCTGCGTAACAGATTACATAGAATGTCATTGACAAATCAACGTAATCAGAGATGAGAAATTAAGGCCATCTAAGTACCAATTCTACGAGGATTCGTGATCGATTTATAGTAAATTCCGTTGACATGTTGACAGAGAGACACGAATATATGACAAATTAATTATGATTCTGTATACCATGCTTAATGCGGGCAGCTAAAGTCCGATCCCCTTTTCAAGACGTCTTCAAGTTCCAGATGATGAGAGAGGTGACCTCTGTTACGAAACGAAACTACACTGTTTACTCGGACAATGTTTGTGTGTTCATTAGGGGTTAAATGGAACTTTCTACAGCCATGGCCGAGGAGAGGATGGGGGTAGTAACTTTGGGGGCCCGGCCCAGGACTCCAGGATTCGTGGGTCAGGCCTGGACCCCCAAAGATCTGACTCTTGTGCCAAGCCTGCCCCACCATCCCCGAGATCCCCGAGCGTGAAACAAGATAAGTTGCCCGTCATATTGGAATACTAGTTGCCATTCATGTAAAGAAGGAATGGGAGTGCCCCGTGAAGATTCTCAATCTGCTTCATGATTCTTGAGGGAAAACTTTATTAGGTCAACCTGACGTAATAAAGTTATCACTTCAAGAATTGTGCAGTCAAAAGCAATAACTGTATGTCTCTAGATACTCATTGAGAAACTTGCAAACTTGAAACATGCTGCTGAAACGTCGTTTGGATGATCATGAAATAGCATGATTTTTAACCCCATTGCCGACAGAGTCCCCATTTAATAACTGATTTCAATTTCTTTTGAGGGGGTGGGGGTGTGGGGGGGGGGGGAGAGCCTTCGGCATCTGCATCAGTATCCTGTCACTTTCGAAAGGGACCCGTCACAGAATTAACGCTGGGGCCCGAATTTCATCTCTCCCATTCCTGGCCAGGGCATATCGTGTCTGACAGTTTTACTGGTGAAGGAAGCTTGAGTACCATGAGACGACCACCGAGCAACCGCAAGTAATTGTCAGGTTGTCCAACTTACCAACCCGGTACGATCAGGATTGTATCGGTTCAAGACAAGTGTACCGTCGTCATCGCCATATCCGAAACTTAGTACACATCGCCGCCGTGCTCGCACGTAGACAATCGGGATGAAGTGCCTCGCAAGGACGCAACATTGCTGACGCTGGTCGGGATCGAACCGTTGACCTTACAGTTTCAAGATAGGTGCTCTTACCAATGGGCCACCACACCCATACTCTGCCAATGTAGATATTAGATTAAATGGGGGAAGTGACAACCGTTACTTATTCCATGTTCCTCATTCGACATTAGTTATCAACCGAACATAGGTTGATAACGTATTTCGAATAAGGAACTGGGAATAAGTAACGGTTGTCACGTCTGTAGATTAAATTCACCCTTAAGCCCCCATATAGCCCCAAACCGCCACTTTTATATTGCACTGAAGCAGGTGCTCCCTTGTGTAATCTTTTTTATTACTCTTGTATGAAGACTGAATTTTCCCTGGCAGTGGTTCTACATCACTGCTGGCTGCCTGTATAGGCAGCCAGCAGTGATGTAGAACCACTGACAAGTCATCAATAACTATGTAAGCAGAAAAAGGCCATAAATACTTTAAAATTAATCTGAGGACTTAAGGGTTAAGTTTACAGGCAGGCGTGTGAGAGGACTGCACGCAGATGAGAAATAGGTTCACAACTAGAGAGAAAAAATTTACTGCATCCAGTAAACCTAAGTCTGTGTGAAAAGGGTTAAAGTATTAGGGAAAAAGTTTTTAGAAAAATAATTTATGGAGACTTATTTTCGGGAGTGAAATATTTTTAAACAAATCAGAAATGTGTTTTTGTTAATAGTATTTAGAGATATTCATACAGGAATCAGAACAACTTTTACAAGAAACTAGAAAAGGCATATATGCGCACACCATTTAAAGGATTCGATCAAGAAATCAGAAATTGACATTACTGTCTCTGCCATTTATTTGAATGACGAGATACATGGATAATCTTCAGAATTGCATTAGTTAGAAATACAATTCCTAATAGTTCTGATAAATATGCACTTAATCACCCCCATTGACCGTATTGAGGTGGACCACATTTTGAGCCTCCAGCAAGTTTCAACTCATTCGGTGTAGGTCCCATGCCTGTCCGAAGACTTATTGGCATTGGCAAAATACCGAGGTCCCATCGATGTCCATGCGTGTTTAGAGCAACATTGTGAGAACAGAAAGTGTTATTATTATCCTGCATTACTAAAGTAAAATTTTGGGGACCCATTTTAAGATATTGAAAGCGTTAACATAATCCCTTTAAATACTCCCTTTTAACCCCTTAAAAAACGAGCTCATTCCAATGGGAGCTCATAAGTAATGTTTTTCAAGCAAAAATGAAAAAAAAATAATGAAAATTGAATGGAAAGTTCTATGAATAGCGCTGCCTGGTTTTCGCCGTTATCTTGGGTTAAGGGTTAAGATAAGATTGCCTTACTTTGGAAGGTACACCCGAAAAGGTATCCCATTCCATATAGAATTAAATGTTACAGAAAGGAAAGCGTAAAAACATTCTGTAGCCATGGGTTATATGAAGGTGTTTGTACTCACATTGAAGTATTAAAAATGTTAAAACAGACCATTCAAATATTCCATTTCATTACTTTATAATTGTGATAATTGTTTCGAGAAAGCCACACACCACTCCATCCAAATGCGGTGAATCCTGGGTTATGATGGAGAATAAATATATTTTAAAAATGCTTTGAAATGTGAAGGCTTCTTTATTGAACATGAGTTGAGAATTAATTTTGTAACATGATATTAAATAAATATGCAATGCTATTCTATGTAATAGTTACAGCTTTCTCTCTGACCTCTTTATGAGAGATTCTCTAAAGTTTTAAATAATCGCTATTACTTCAGTGAACTCATCTGCCAATACAGTCTATCAGTATAACATTAACATTAAGATAGGATTTATTGTATTCGGGTTATCATGTTGACAAACAATGCACAGAGGACAGTAATATTACAAGTACACCATTAAGGCATGCCTTCTATGAATGCTATTTATTTATTTATTGGGTTTAACGACACTTTTGACAGACACTGTCACCTTGTGTCGGACAGTTTTACGGGTGGAGGAAGCCGGAGTATCCTTAGAGAACCACCGAGCAACGACGAGCAACTGTCAGGCTCCTCAACAGACTGACTCGACACAAGCAGGGTTAGCATTGGTTGAAGATAAGTACACCATCGATGTGCTGTACGCGTTAGTGCACAATGCCACGGTGCCCCCACGTAGGCAATGGGTGCGAAGTGTCTTGCCCAAGGACACAACACGGTTGCCACAGCTGGGAATCGAACCGAGGGCCTCTCGGGTTGCAGCCTTCAACTCCACCTACTGAGTAACGTGGCCCTTCTATGAATTAGATAGTTTTAAAGAAATCAGAAATAGGTTTTCGTTAACAGTGTTTAAAGATATTCATTCAGGAATCAGATCAATTTTTCCAAGAAACCAGAAAAGGCATATATGTGAACAACATCCAAAGGGTTCAATCAAGGGAATGCATTAGGGGTTAAAAATGTGATTTCCAGCAATTCTGAAAAATGCACTCGATGACCCCTCGGTGGCCTCAGTGATATTGAGCCATATTTTGAACCCCTGTTGAGGTTCGACTCATTTGCTGTTAGTCCCAAGTCCATACGTCATGCCATGCTTGAGATATGAGCGTGACCCACTTTCAATTTTTTTGGCCACGTCCACTTTTTTCATGTAAAAAATGCATGAAGGAATTTCGCGAATGCATTAGGGGTTCCGAAATGTGATTGGTAACAATTCTGAAAAATGCACTCAATGAACTCTGCTGTGACCACAGTGACCGTGACCCATAGTTTGGTCCTTCAGCTGAGGCCGACTCATTTGTTGTTGGTCCCAGGTCCATAGGTCATACCATGCCTGAGATATGGGCGTGACCCACATTCAAAACACCCCTACAGACACCACTAACTCTCCAGGAATCTGGAAAACATAGGTGGCTAATGAATTGTAACTGTGTATCAGTATGCCAAAAATCAGCGAGATAGGTCAATTCGTTTTCGAGTTAGCGTGCGGACAATAAAGCGCATGAAAACAGAAGACAGGAGAATAAGAAGAATAAAAAAAAAAAATAAAATAAAAACAAACCACACAAAAACAATAGTCTGTGTGATTCACACAGACTAACTAGAGAAACAGAATTAACCGCGACCAGTAAATTCGAGTCTGTGTGAAGATGGTGAAAGCATCAGAACAAAATTATATCGGAAAATAATTTATGGATACTTATTTTCGGGAGAACAATATCTTTCAAGAAATCAGAAATGATTTCGTAAACATCATTCTAAGATTTTCATTCAGGATTCGGATTAAATTTTCCAAAGAAACCGGAAATAACTTTTTTGACACTGACCACGTTTTGGGAGACAAAAGAGACAAAATACATGTATGAACGCCAGAAATGCATTGGAGACATAAAATGCAATTTCAAGCAATTCTGAAAGCTGCACTTAATGAGACCTGTATGACCCTAGTGAACTGAGCCCAAATTATTAACTTCATTTTAATTCTGATCGCAAAAGCTGATAAGATTGAATGTGTGACAGTAACAGAACTTATTCGAATTTGATTGTTTACATTATTCTCTTGTGTATATAAATAAAAACAGCAATTTGTTCATGGTGCCGTTCTGTTAACAAAAAATAATGACTGTGAAAAAAACTCTACGGCTTCAGCGGCTTGAAATACATAGCTGCAGTAGTACTAGTGACTATCTACCCTGTATGCCAAACAGCATCACGACATGATGTTTCTATTTCAGTTATCGTGAAAACAAGAGGAAGGGAATAAAAATTATCTATAGGTCACATTATCACATACTGTGCTAGAGATATTGCCAAATCCATTTTATTAGGGTTTAACAGCAAGTTCGAAAGCGAGGGTCATCTCGTAACGGCCAGTTTTACGGGTGAAGGAAGCCAGGGTATCCAGAGATATGCCGAGTAGAGATGAGCAACTATTCTCAAAAAAACTACCGAGACAATTACTCGGAGTCGACATTTTAAAAAAATCTCCTTCCAGAGGTGGGGACTGGAGAATGTGTGTTCGTGTGCGTGTGTGTGTCATTACTATATAATGAGTTTGTTTGGGCGAGATTCTCTACTGTTTTAAATAATGGCTATTGTTTCAGCGGTTACATTTCCCAGTAAAAGTAGAAGCTGTGAACATCTTGTGGCCTCTAGAGCCAAACCCAACACCCCAAACGCCTGAAAAACACAGATGACCAGCACAAGTAACTACCTACCTGTTAAGCAAATATCGTTGGAATAGGGTATTTTGTATTCGCGCTATTATGTCGGCAAAGGGTGCTTAGAAGACAGAACTGTTCCAACTACATCATCAAGGCATGCCTTCTATGAATGTAATTGGAATACTACACAAACAAAATTTACTGCATCCAGTTAATTCAAATCTGCGTGAAAGGGATTAAAATATCAGGGAAAAAATATACAGAAAGAGAATTTATGAAGGCTTATTTTCGGGAGTAGAATGTTTCTAAACAAATCGGAAATGGATTTTCGTTAACAGTATTTTCAGATATTTACACAGGAATCAGAACAACGTTTCCAAGAAACCAGAAAAGGCAAATACGTGCACAGCATCCAAAGGAATGCAATAGGGGTTCAGAAATGTGATTTCCAGCAATTCTGAAGAATGCACTCAATGACCCCTAGCTGACCTCAGTGACCTTGACCCATATTTTGAACCTCCATCGAGTGTCGACTCATTTGGTGTGGACTCAGGTCCACAGGTCATACCTGCCTGAGATATGGGCGTGACCCACTTTATAAACATCCCCCTACGGACACCTCTAATGCGCCAGGAATATGAAAAACCAAGGTGGCCGAGAACTTTTGACTGTCTACTAGTGTGCCAAAAATCAGCGAGATAGGACAATTCGTTTTCGAGTTATCGTGCAGACATGGAAGTGAATAAAAGACAGAAGACAGTAGAATAAGAAGAAGAAAAAGAAGAAGAAGAAGCCTAACTAGAGAAATAGAATTTACTGCATCCAGTAAATTCAAGTCTGTGTGAAAGGGATTAATGCATGAGAAATAAACAAAATAGAAAGATAATTTATGGAGGCTTATTTTGGGGGGTGAAATATTTTTTAAAGAAATCAGAAATAGGTTTCCGTTAATAGTATTTAACGATATTCATGCAGAAATCAGATACATTTTTCCAAGAAACCAGAAAAAGCATATATGTGCTCAGCATTCCAAGGATTCTATCAAGGAGTAAGAAATGAACATTTGTTTGCACTGACTCTTATTTGAATGATGTTTAGAGCAGCAATGTATGTATGAAATGGGTTATGATTATTCCCACATTGCATGAAAATCTTTGGAACCCACATTGAAGTCTTGAGAAGGTTAAAAGCATTGAGCTGAATAATTTATACTTTATTTCCTCGTAAAGCAAAGGGTGTCTCCCAACTTGGTTTGAGAAGCTGACATCTGATTGAAATAGCAGATAACATTTAATGTTTGACAGCTACCTCCACTTCTGTTTAAATTGACTCCCCTGTGCATAAATACAACATAGTATTGCTTCAGGAGAATTTACTGTTATAGGAAATTAGAGGCTGTGTAAACCATGTGGCCGAATGGGCCATACTCAAGGGCAAGCGACTGAAAAAGATAGGGTGCCGAGAACCTGTGACTGTCTGTCAGTATGCCAGGACTCAGCGAGATAGGGCGATTCATTTCCGCGTTATCGTGAGGACAAGGAAGTGCATAGAAGACAGAAGACAGGAGAAGAAGAGGAAACCGTACAAAAACAATAGTCCGTGTGTTTCACACGGACTAAAAAGGATACTTTGTTGATGTGAGTTGTCAACCGACCTCCACCAATCCGAAGTAAATTTTTTCCTGAACTCATTATCAAAGTTGGTGAAGCAGATAACAAATATCTGCAATCCAGAAAAACGCCTCGGAATAGCCAATTAACCCTTTACCCAACGAAGACGATATCAAAATTTATTATTTTAAATATCATTTTTTCAATTTTTTCAAAAAATTTCAACAAAACCATGTCATGTGACCCCTTGTTGGAACGAGCTTGACGAGCCCGTTCCAACGAGGGGTTACATGATATGGATTTGTTGAAATTGTTTGAAAAATAATATTTTTTCAACTGCTGAATTTGCATATTACGCGGACGCGTGCGGATGATTCGTTGGGTAAAGGGTTATTGGACATCGCCTGACGTAAGTAGGAAATGGGGGCGATGTTGGTGCATATGGTTCTCACAATAATATTTCCAGTATGAATATTTTCTTCTGATATAGAATCGATTCGTTTTTGCTAGTAATACTGTAGTCCAGGCCTGGCATTTGTTTTAAAAAAGCAGGAGAGTTAAAAATCGCCCCCTCGCAAAACCCAGAGGGGGGCGGGGGATTATCTCTCCTTAGGCTTACAAAAGCTAAAAGTGGCAAAATTAAGTTTTACTACTAATAAAGTCTGCCTAGTGGGCGTTGTACATTTTATTTGGTACTGGTAACAAGGTAATGTCTATGAGACGGCTACCTGCCCCCCCCCCCTACACACACACCTCCTGGCCTCACCAAGGCCTGTAGGTATGGGGGGGGGGGGAGGGGGCAGTGTGGCCGTCTTACAGAGATCATTAACATAGCAACGATCTGAAAAGATGTGGGTTTTAGGAATATTTTGTTATAGTAATAATTGAGGACTACTTTTCGTCCTACTCAATTTATTTAAGGCGAGCCAGGCCTGATTGTACTAACTCACGAGACTAGATTTGCTACATTGAATTACATCACACACAGTCGGTAAATGGTGGGCTGTCATGCCCGACTCAGGCCATTAGGTGACAAGCACGACCAGTTCAGTCACGGCTTCTACAAGTATCTATTTTTTCACAAGTAGATTTCCAAGATTTGAGTTTTTAACTATAATCACGACTGAAAATAGATAGATAATTTACTCACCGGTATAAGCGTAAACAACTAGAGAAACACAATTTACTGCTATCAGTAAATTCAAGTCGGTGTGAAAAGGGTTAAAGTATCAGGAATAAACTGTAGAGAAAGAGAAATCATGAAGGCTTATTTTCTGGAGTAAAATATTTTTTAACAAATCAGAAATGGGTTTTCTTTCGCAGTATTTACAGATATTCATACAGGAACCAGAACATTTTTATAAGAAACCAGAAATGGCATATATGTGACCAGCATTCAAAGGGTTTGATACACGAATCAGAAATGGACATTTTTGGTTCTGCCCACTAATTTGAGTGATAAAATACATTCATAAACTTTAGAAATGCATTAAGGTGTAATAAAATGCATTTCCCAGTCTTTCTGAATAATGCCCCCATACTAAGATCTTCAGAGGGTTAAAATATTCCCTTCAAGTACTCCATTTTAATCCTTTAAATGGGGGCGCAGTGGCTCAGTTGGCAGAGGTGCAGGCTGCAAGGCGAGAGGTCCTCACTCTGTCCTTGGGTAAGACACTTCAGGGCGACCCCAGTGATCTTGACCCATATTTTGAATCTCCATCAAGTTTCGACTCATTTGGTGTTGGTCCCAGGTCCATACGTCTCACCACGCCCGCGGTATGACCATGACCCACTTTCGAAACACCCCTACGGACACCCATAAAACCCCAGGAATCTGAAAAAAACATAGGTGGGCGAGAACTTGGGACTGTCTATCAGAATGCCAAAAACCAGCGACATAGGGCAATACGTTTTTGAGTTATCGTGCAGACAAGGAAGCGCATAGAAGACAGAAGACAGGAGAATAAGAAGAAGAAGAAGAAGAAGAAGAAGAAGAAGAAGAAGAAGAAGAAGAAGAAGAAGAAAAAAAAAAAGAATCCGTACAAAAACAATAGTATGTGTGTTTCACACAGACTAATAACATGTTTTTAGACCAATAAAACCAAATAATTAGTGGAATTTCCAGTAGTCTTTTGTTGGTCTATTAGCTGAAATATCTTTTAACACTTAGTGGCCAAATCCAACTTCAAATCTGAGTACTGTCCTTTAATTTTACCCATAGACATCACTCGAGAATCGGTCCTGATTAACCCATTCTGGTCATGGCCAACCACTTAGGAACTACTGTGCTCTGTTACATTATTTATTCTCAATCATCACTCAAGATCTACGGATTTCAAGAAGCAAGCAGTGAGTGGCCTCGAAACACCAATTACAATTATAACTAGAGAAACAGAATTTACTGCCACCAGTAAATTCAAGTCTGAGTGAAAGGGGTTAAAGTATGAGGAATAAACTACAGAGAAAGAGAATTCATGGAGGCTTATTTTTCGGGAGTAAAATATTTTTGAACAAATCAGAAATGGGTTTTCGTTAGCAGTATTTACAGATATTCATACAGGAATCAGAACATTTTTATAAGAAACCAGAAATGGCATATATGTGTCCAGCATTCAAAGGGTTTGATACACGAATCAGAAATGGACAGTTTTGTCTCTGCCCACTCATTTGAGTGATGAAATACATTCATAAACTTTAGAAATGCATTAAGGTGTAATAAAATGCATTTCTCAGTCTTTCTGAATAATGCCCCCATACTAAGATCTTCAGTGGGTTAAAATATTCCCTTTAAATACTCCATTTTAATCCTTTAAATGGGGGCGCAGTGGCTCAGTTGGGAGAGATGCAGGCTGCAAGGCATGAGGTCCCCACTCTGTTCTTGGGCAAGACACTTCACCCCATTGCCCACGTGGGTGCATGGTGGCGCTGTGTACTCAAGCGTACTGCACATCGATGGTGCACCCGTCTTCAACCAATGCTAACCCTGCTTGTGTGGAGTTAGTATGTGGGGGATCTGACAGTTGCTCGTTGTTGCCTGGTGGTTCTTCCCGGATACTCCGACTTCCTCCACCTGAAAAAAACTGTCGTGGTCATGATTAGCCACTATGCAGAAATATGTGACATTAAACACCAATAAATAAATAATCCTTTAAAAAATGAGATCAATCCAATAAAGGGTCATAAGCTATGTTTTTCAAGCAAAAATGAAAAGGTAATTAAAACTGAATAGACGTTTCTGTGAATAATTTTGACCGGTTTTCACCGTTATGTTGGCTAAAAGTTTAAGAATCCCTTACTTTGGAAGGCACACTGTAAGGGTGTCCCATTCCACACAGAATTAAATGTTAAAAAAATAAAGCGAAAAACATTAAGTTTCTAGGCTGACAGTACCTGCTTTTGCACTCCGGAGGGATGGAACTGCACAAATCAGAGACATTCTCTTAATGGCACTTTGGCACCAAAGGTTTCTGCACTCTCGGTGAGACCGAGCCGAGCGCAGTGAAAGACTATAGAACTCCTCTAACAAATGAGTTTTAAACAGTCATAGCGCTAACACAATTAACAGTACAGTCGACCATGTCAGTATTGCATTGTTGCCGGCACCCTGACAGTTTTGTGATAGGATTCAACAATTATTCAGTGCAGTTTCATGGAAAGGGTTAACTTTATTCTGCCTGAAATAAAATATGTGCAATCCACATTGAAGTCTTGAGAGGGTTAAAAGCATTGAACCGAATAAGATCGGTTTCAACAAATTTTACAATTATTCAGTGCAGGTTTATGGAAAGGGTTAACTTTATTCTGCCTGAAATAAAATATGTGCAATCCACATTGAAGTCATGAGAGGTTTAAAAGCATTGAACTGAGTAAGATTGGTTTCAACAAATTTTACAGTTATTCAGTGCAGTTTTATGGAAAGGGTTAACTTTATTCTGCCTGAAATAAAATATGTGCAATCCACTGAAGTCTTGAGAGGGTTAAAAGCATTGAACTGAATAATTTATAATTTATTTCCTCGCAAGGCAAAGGGTTTCTCTCAACTTAGTTCCAGGAACTTACATCTCATTATCATAACAAGGTTAGTAGATTACATTTCATTTTTTGACAGCTGACTCCACTGATGTATGTTTACATTATCTCAAGTGTGAATAACATAGCATCCTATTGTTTGGGGAGAATTTACTGTATCAGGAAATTGGAGGCTGTGAAAACCCTGTGGTCGACTGGGCCATACTCAGTGGCTCTAGCGACCTGAAGAACATAGGTGGCCGAGAAATTTTGACTGTCTACCAGTACGCCAAAAATCAGAGAGCTAGGACGATTCGTTTTCGAGTTATCGTGAGGACAAGGAAGTGCATAGAAGACAGAAGACAGGAGAATAAGAAAAAGAAAAAGAAGAAGAAGAAAAAAAAAAAGAAAAAGAAACCGTACAGAAACAATAGTCTGTGTTTCACACAGATTAATAAATACATTGCGACATAACGATTACTCATAACAGGCTTCTCCGTTGGAAGATGCTGTAGCCAGATTGGCTATCCACCTGGCATCTCCCAATAAAGTGAGTAGGTAAAATTGTTTACAGACCACAGATACCATTTTGTATTATTTATATGGAATTAAAAGCAACTGAAAAGAACCGGTGGCATATAGATGGCAGGGAACAACCATGAACGAGATGACCAGTTGTATCTTGTCAGTAACTCTTGGGTTGATATTTCATACATTGCAATATATTATGGATCAGTTGAAGATCAATTGTACAGACCTACGATGAGACTGCAGTCGATATCGTCAGTAGTCTTGTCGATTGATGAATACTAGGAAGACAGCAAAGGCATTAGCGATTACACTCCTGACAGTAGGGATTATCATATTGGACTTTTGTATAATATAAAGATAGAAATTGTGATGCGAGTTTTTTCTTAGGGATTTGCTAAAACCAACCATTGTAACAACAACCTTCGTCAAGTGAAAATACAAACCATCCAGTCAATGTCAGTGACTGACCCTGCTCAAGCCATTGGTTTTATCTTCATAATTGCTAAACCAGTCTTGAACAGCCCGTCAAACAGTGCATCAACTAAAAGTGTCAATTTATAAAATGTTGATCGCCCACCTTGATATCCAAACATAACACATCTGTATGAGAAGGTTAACAAATATGCCCTTGTATATTATTTTGCATAAAAGAAAGTAATGAACTTTTCCAGCTTTTTTATGTGTACAATGACTGTTGAAGTATTCCAGCCCTTTGTCAACTCATCCCTTGAGTTCCAATGTGTTCTATGTGCCTACTGGCAGCCTACTGGCACATAGAACACATTGGAACTCTGGGGACGAACTGTTGATTATTTTTAATGAAATTTAACCGGTATTCTGATGGAAGCTCATATTGGGTTTTATTCTGAGTACATGTACCTCCACTCAAAGGGTTCATATTCTGTGGATGTGCTTCATGTTATCTTTAAAATTACATTATTTAGTCTGCATTCAATTGTTTTGCACGTCGATGGTGCACTTGTTTTAAACCAATGTAACTCTGCTTCTGTGGAGTTAGTACGTTGGGGAGTCTGGCAGTTGCACGCCGTTGCTCGGCGGTTGTTTTCATATACTCCGACTTCCTTCACCCGTAAAACACGAGGTGACCCTGGTTGCCAAAAGTGTTATTAAATCTAAATAAATCAATAAATAAAGCACTGGCGAAGCGAGACCGGTTCTTGATAGATCACCGAAGTTAAGCAACGTCGAGCTCGGTTAATGCTTAGATTGGTGAACATTCGGTGATTGATTCGGGTGCTTCCCGTAGTAGTGGCTGGTGTGCCATCGGCGAAGTTTGAATGTGTGATTCTGCGACGTTGCATCACATGCCACCTGAGATCGTTGGGAATGTCCACCAGTACTACGCAATCCCCACCGCACCTAGGTGTAAAATAGGGACCTGTTGAAGTGCTTGTCTTGTGTGCCCGTCTGTGGAGCACCGCCAGTATGCTCCGTTGAGTTGAGCTGAGAATGTCATAGAATGAACAAATGGTGCGAACACCTGTGATACGGTGTAATAATGTAAGTCAGAGAGCACTGCGGTGGATTCTAGACGTTAACATTGCATTATTATTTAATTATTTATTTTAAGAAGGCACGTGTACAATCGACGTTCAGTACTGATTAACACAAAGACCATGGGCCGTATCCTCAAATTATGATCTCATTGTGCATGATTTCCGAACCACGCAATTTTAGTGGTGTGTTCTCAAAACGTCGAAAAACTAAACTTCACATCTCGGTAAGTTTGTTTTGAAAGTAATTATAGTTTATATCTATTTAGTGGTCACTCGTGAGATGTTTCTGCGTCAGAGATCATCAGCGATACAGGCGGTGAGTTTTCTGAGAGATGACTGAGTTGTATAAGATTTATACAGTACGTGGAGAGTGGATTGTAACCAAATCAACCGGGGAGTAGAGATATCACTCAAATTATCGCTTTCAAATTCTGTACACGTGGATAAAAATACAAGCAATGTTTCAGCCAATGGACCTCCGGGTATGACCCGGAGGTCCATTGGCAGGAACTTTGTCTGTGCTTCTTATGCTTTGCAACAAATTTGCTATTATTGCTTGGATGGAATCGCCACTCTGCAGGTGATTTAGTGATAATGCACTGTCCACGTACTGTATATACGTACAAGTCACTGGTATCCATATCAATTTTCTGAAGATAATCATAGGTAACAATTGGGGAGCAAAACAAAGACGCGCTTCTCAGGCTTTATACATCATTCAAACGTCAGTGATAATTACACAACAGACACTCATGGTTATTCCCCACGGTTATAGACCCTTCCTACAAAATACCCGATCCTAATTAGATATAGAATATAGCCTTAAGCCTATTGTTCTCTTGTGTAAACCCACATGTACAGATTTCCATTTTTCGACGTTTCGAGATACAGCCATTTTAGTTCTACACACACACCAAAAGAACTCGTCTACAGAAATTGCAGTTGTTTAAATTTGTCAGGTTGAAACAAAGTACTATCAAATTTTCTCATTTTACAGTGAAATCTTTTCGAGTTGAAGTCGACCGTTTTGAAGTAACCTTAAACCGAAACGTTACTGAAGGCGTTTGCTCCATTCGCGTGAGGTAGGCATACCCAAAAATCTTGCACAATCGTCGGCGATAAGTCTCAATGGAGACTGGAAGGGCTCAAGACTAATCTTCCTTGTTCGTAAAAAAATCTGTACAGCGAACATGACCCTGCATCAAAGGTGAATGTTTAACAGAGCCACACTGATAGAGCAATCGAACATGATCGACACCAAAGTTACCCAAGATCACGATCCATGAAAGAAAATACCCTTTTTTGCTCATTAGTTTCACGGCATAATCCCATAATTTGATTTAAAATTGATACATAAAAATGGAAATGGTGAAAATACTTAAATTTGTAAAATTGCAAAAACACTCGCCAATTTAAATAAAAACTTGAAACAGAACTGGATAACTATTTACCGGTAATGTGTTAGCTCTACACTTGGGGCCCTGAAATAGAAAGTTATCTAAGATTCCCGCTTGATTTTCAGCATATTATCCTCATCGTCATCATAATTACGAGTGCAGCTCCATCTAGATAGTTCTGTATGATTCACAAGTGGTTTTATATGAAGAACATCATCGTTATCATGTCACTCGAAAGGTTCTCACAGGGGGTATTGGCTAAAGAAAGCGTTTCTACCACATAAGTTCGAACCAATTTCCTGCTAATGCTCTGCATGGCAACCTACTCTTGACCCTTTATTCCCCCACGCATAATTAAAATCCGTATGTCAACAAGGACCACACAGGTCCTTGCATCTGTCTCCATACCTCTTCCTATCATAGTCTGTAGTAGAAGACTCACTCACATTCTTTATTGGAACAGTTTAATCTTTAGGTACACCGCAGTTACAAATTGAATCGCCAGCGATAGCCAGAAATCGTAGCTAGGCACATAGGACACACTCAGGGGACGAAATAGTAAAACAGCTTCCCCTCGCAAATTTGGTTGGTGATAAAACGTGTTCTTTGTGTTGATAGTTGTCAAATGAATTGCTAAGCGTCCTTCTAATAATGTTTTTATAGACGTGAAGACGTGAAGGCGTGTAATAAACACAGAACGACACGCGTGTGTAAATGGGTTAATCGATATAACACTTGTGCCATCGCGGAAGGATAAAACTCGAGGCCTGTGGCTTCTCGTTCTATCTTTCCGCGCTGGCACTCGTGCCATAGTTGATTAACCTGTTCACACACGCATGTCGTTCTGTGTATTTACAACGATTTCATACACGATTATTTTGTCAAGTGACCCAAGTCAGCCTCTCCCTTGCTTCCGATACTTTGCAAAAACGACAGGTCTTCTCCATTTTCGGAAGAAGAGATCTTGTCTGTGGAGTCACCCTGTAGGTTTGTAAAACTGCCACCGAATGGTGATCCATAACTTTAGGCTATTCCCAACACAGCTTTTCCTGAGATTGGAACCATTCAACGTGTTCATAGCTTGCTGGACGAAAAAGGATCCCATTTTCACATCGCCACTAACATACGGCAGAATGCATTTACCCAACCAATGACAAACCTTGACCGCTAATTGATTAAAAGTTTCTTTCTGGAAATTTGCCCCCCCCCCCCCCCGCAACACCAACATTTTGAGCAAAGATCTAGCTTTTTTTTGCACTGCTACCACCCCCGAGTAATCTGTGGTACAATCCACTACTGTTCAAATACACTTATTCCCAGTTTCTGGCCTGGGCACAATGAGTCATATGAAATCCGCTAACACTCGAATGGCTAGCGCATTTGGGACATCATTGGCGACTCACACGGGGCATCTGTCCTTTGAGTCCATCACCTGACTTCTGTCTCTTGGTTGACATACCAGAGGCTCATCACAAATGGAAATGAGCCATAATATGGTGGTCTTTACCAGGGTGAGGACCCCATCCCTTCAATTCTTCGTGATTTAGGATCAGCCCCTTTGTCTTGTGAAACAAAATTTACTTTGTTTACTTTGACTCTCTTTTGTTCGGTGTGACAGTCCTGTATTATTCCTTTTTTATATAGACCCTAATCACACGTTGTGCCTTAGCATCTCTCTCAATCCATTATCTCATGAGGAGCAACTGTTCGGGCCGCTCTCCAGTTCTTCACACGAAACACGTCTAAGCCACCTTTAGTGACTTAGTGGAGCTTTTCTACCTGCTGGTTGCCCTTAGTTACCCTTGCTACTTTTTGATTGTGTAGTATCATGGTTAACCCTTTAACAAACGTAACGACCAAAACTGGCCAGCGCTATTTACAAAAATCACCATACAATTTTCATTATTTTTTTTATTTTTGTTTCCAAAACATAGCTTATGACCCCTCATTGATACGAGCTCGTTGAGCTTGTTCCAATGAGAGGTTGTACACTATGTTTTTGAGACAAAGAATGGAAATTTTTAGTTATACAAGAAGTTTGTTTGCAAACGTCGTCTGTCTTTCGTGTTAGGTAAAGGGTTAACCATGGTCTGATATCAGCCCTGATATGTGTACTGACATATGACCCATGACTAAGTCATACATGGGTCCTGGTGTGCACACGGGTTCCTCCTCGTTCTAGTGTGTGTATCCACTCTTAACACTTTACCTAACATGAAAAGCAGACGATACATTTTTGTGTCTCAAAAACATAGGTTATAACCCCTCGCTGGAACAAGCTCGTTCCAATGAGGGGTCATAACCTATGTTTGTGAGACAAAAAATGAAAAAAAATAATGAAAATAAATTGACGATTTTTGTGAATAGAGCTGGTCGGTTTTGGCCTTTACGTTGGGTAAAGGGTTAACCTGGTTAAACTAATTTTTATATATGCTGAGGACCAATCGTGTGTCACGCAGCATACCAACATGTTGATGAGCTATGTACCATAGATACATCTGCATTTTTCCTCTCTCATTTGTGTTCTTGAGTGAAAAATTAATTGTTGATTGTGATTCGGGACACGAGAAATGAAATAAAAACTCTTTCAGTTTCATTATTTTCTGACTTCTCTGAAAGGTTGTCTCAATTAAATTATCTTTTGAATGCTTCAAAACATCTACATCATTGGGGACTAATTTTTCGGGCTCCGCAAAAGAACACATTGTTCCAACAACCATCTTTGACTTACATTGTCATGAAGCGAGGAAAGTCCAATTAAGAAGCAAGTAATTGTTGAGAAAAGACATCGTTGGAAAATAAATTCAAGTTTCCTTTTGATATCTTTTATATACGAAAACAACGGACAGCTACTGGAGCTGTCTGTTATTTTCGTTTATTAAAAGTAACAAAGGAAAATTTGGCTTCTCATGGCAAGCGAAGTAGAAGCAACTAGTTCACAGATAATCCGTCATTAAAAATATCTATCAGTATTTCACCTACCAACACTAAACGTCCATTTTGGCTCTTTGTTTAGCGAATGCGTTTTTACAATGATTTGCGAGTGTTCATTCTTCCCACGAAAATGAACAAATCACACCTCCTAGAATTTGATATTAACCCTTTACCCAACGCATATGATATCAAAATTTATTATTTTAAATATCATTTTTTGAAATTTTTCAAAAAATTTCAACAAAACCATATCATGTGTCCCCTCGTTGGAACGAGCTCGACGAGCTCGTTCCAACGAGGGGTCACATGATATGGTTTTGTTGAAATTTTTTGAAAAATATTATTGCTTCAACTGCTGAATTTGCATATTACGCGGGCGGATGCGGCCGATTTGTTGGGTAAAGGGTTAATGGAAAGGACAGTGTCTGTATCATATGTCCCTATGCACACACTGTTAATATAATGAACAGACAAAAATTACAGAACATCAAAAGATGGCAGAGAATAATAGAGAAATGTTCAAACTGATCATTTAACGAACCTCTCTCAAATATCTCACCATATCTCCATTTTTGAGCAAGATAAATTTAGCAATATTGCCCACACTCTTCCAACTCTGTGCATGCGTTCAAAAGAAAGTTTGTCCTTAATTCTCAACCTTTTAATTAATTCATTCTTTTATTACATGCTTGTTCTATCCCCAACTTTTGAAACACTAAACCATGCGGAAAATGAAAATCTGTTCCGCACATATGTGCCGAACGGAAATCTTTGACGGACTATTTTTAAACAGAAGTGAAATTTCACTGAAATTTTCTTCAAATCGTGCACCGCAATTACAATTTGAATCGCTAGCAATAGCAAACGTAGTAACAAGGGTTGACTCTCAAAAATTTTGTGGGCGATAAAATACGTTCTTTTTATTGATAGTTCATCCCCTGAGTTCCAATGTGTTCTATGTGCCTACTGGCACATAGAACACATTGGAACTCAGGGGACGAGTTGTCAAATGAATTGCTGAGTGTCCTTCTGATAATTTGTTTCATAGACGTGAAAGCGTGTGACAAACACAGAACAGCACACGCGTGAGATGGGTTAATCGGTATGGCACGCGTGGCAGCGCGGAAGGATAAAACGTGATTCCGCATGCTTCGACTTTTTTTCCTTCAGCGATGACACGCATGTGTCGTTCTGTGTATTTATATCATCTTTCATTGTTAGGTCACCAGTGTTACACCCACTTTTGTCATAACTGACGAGTTTTCTTATAGCTTCCACCTTTGTTATCAAATCTCCAGGTTTTGGCACAGCTAACCACTTTCGTAATAAAATCGCCATGTTTTGTCATAAATTATGTTCCAATAATTTATAATAACATCGCCAGGTTTTGTCATAAAAATATCTCACCACTTTTGTCATAGAAATCAAAAGGTTTTGTAAGCCATAACTTTTTTCCACTCACATCAATAACCTGTTAGCTCTTAGTTCAACTGATACCTTGGATAGTACGTAATTCTAGGTCATATGATATTGTTGGGTGTGTGTGGTTGTTAGGTATGGTTGTTTAGTATGGACGATGTGTACCATGTTGGCGTACTGTTTTACCCTCTGTGCTATTCACCCATCTTACGCCTTTTACAATCGTTTGGTTGCTGTGGGCAATACCAAATGGTAGGTCATGTGGTAGTATGGGGTATGGGAGATCGTCTAGAATGGCAGAATAGTATTGGCGGGTTGTACCCATTCTGGTTATTTTAACATTAGGACATCCATTGATTTATTTACAGCCATCATCCTATATGCTTGTTCTCTACATTTCGATTCTTCCGGGCAGTGCTCCATCGTGTAGATTACTCTTCACGAGTCCTAGCTCTTATAAGACTCTCATAACCTAGCAGCTATACCATCCTAGAACATAGAGGTGGAAGTACCCGGGGAGAACCACCGATCAACGGCGAGTAACTGCCAGACTCCCCAACGTACTAACTCTACACAAGCGGGGTTAGCATTGGTTGAAGACAAGTGCACCATCGACGTGCAGTACGCCTTAGTACAAAGCGCCACCATGGCCCAACGCGGGCAAACGGGATGAAGTGTCTTGTCCAAGGACACAATACATTTACCGCTGGTGGGGATCAAACCGTGGACTTTTGGGGGGGGGGGGGGGGCGGGGGGGGGGGGAGGGGGAGTCAATGCCGTTACCAATGAGCCACCGCGCTCCCACCGATTTTTATTACACAACTGAAAACCTCAATTATGACATAACCTAGCGATTTAATTACGAAAGTGGTAAACTATGACAAAACCTGACGATTATTACTACAAAAGTGAGAGGTATGACAAGACGCGTCAGTTATGACAAAAGTGGACATGCCACAGGATGTTAGGTTTCCTCTTCACCTGAGAAGATGGGATTATCCCGCATGAACATCATTTGTTAGACAGTTACTCGTTAATAAAATGATCCGATTTGCTGCTGTTTTGTACAATAACACGCCTTGATAACTCAGTATGTATTTCGATATAACTCCAAGCCAATCTGGGTTTGTTAGGTGACCTGCATTTTGGACGCATCACGAACAGAGGCTGCGGGCGCGCAATAAAGGTTGGTGTTTGGGTGATGGTGTAGGGTGGTACAAATATCAAATGCGCCATAAGTTGGCGCCGTGGGGGGAAGAAATTTAAAAATGAAAATCAGGCCTGATTTATTGTTGGTCTCCCGATCAAACTGGAACCGGTGAACAGATAAGCTTTTTAGCTCACCAATTTTAGTTGTGTGAGCTTATGTCATGGCTCGATACGTCGGCGTCGGCGTCAGCGTCGGCGTCAGCGTACGTGTCCAATAATGTTAAAGTTTCTGTTTAGGTTTCTTATTCGCCCTATTTCCATATCATGGCTTTTATAATGCTGCTATATGATGATTATTATCATTTTACCATGATTTAACCCCTCATACCCTACATTTTAGACATTTTTCTTGACATTTCTAGTTGCGTTTAGTTTCCTGTTTAGCTCGGAATTTCATGTTTAACTTAGTGTTTAGGTCAGCTGCTGTGCTCCTTCTCTTCCCATGGCACTTATATTCATCATGCATGTTCCTCAGTATCATTGTTCCATGATTAACCCCTCATACCCTGCATTTTAAACATTTTTCTTGACATTTTTAGTTGCGTTTAGTTTTCTGTTTACCACTGAATTTCTTGTGTAACTTAGTGTTTAGGTCAGCTGCTGTGCTCCTTCTCTTCCCATGGCACTTATATTCATCATACATGTTCCTCAGTGTCATTGTTCCATGATTAACCACTCATACACTGCATTTTAAACGTTTTTTTCACATTTTTAGTTGTGTTTAGTTTTCTGTTTACCTCTGAATTTCTTGTTTAACTTAGTGTTTAGGTCAGCTGCTGTGCTCCTTCTCTTCCCATGGCACTTATATTCATTATACATGTTCCTCAGTGTCATTGTTCCATGATTAACCACTCATACACTGCATTTTAAACGTTTTTTTCACATTTTTAGTTGCGTTTAGTTTTCTGTTTAGCTCAGAATTTCATGTTTAAATAAGTGTTTAGGTCAGCTGCTGTGCTCCTTCTCTTCCCATGGCACTTATATTCATCATACATGTTCCTCAGTATCATTGTTCCATGATTAACCCATCATACCCTGCATTTTAAACATTTTTCTTGACATTTTTAGTTGCGTTTAGTTTTCTGTTTAGCTCGGAATTTCATGTTTAACTTAGTGTTTATGTCAATTTCTGTGTTTTACTTTTAAGAGGTTGTGTTTAGGTAAGCTTTGTCGCATGTTATGAGCCTGTTTGATACAGTTCTAGTGTCTGCCACATGCCACAGTTACTATCAAAGAGGAATGTTGGTGAGCTATAGGGCGTTGGCGTCCTTCTTGTTATGTTTGTTGTGGTAATAGTCGAGCCGAATGAAAATTCACACTCTCTAAATTAAATTAGTTAATTGATACAGATTTTCTTCATATAGGAAAGCTAGTTTTGTTGGTTTGTCTATTTTGTCTTGCTATCCTTAAGCATTCAAATGGTAGTAGCCATCTCTAAACACCAGCAATGACACACTTGACATCAATATAAACAAAGAAGGGGTAAGTGGGTTAGCCTATCCCCCTTTAGTTTATCAATCTAATCATTTCTGTGGATTTGACAAGAAGAGTAAACCATCTTAAGCAGAATTGTGGGGTATAATCACTGCAAAATCAAACAGAATTGATCACAACGGGCATTCTTCATTTTACATTGATGAAGTCATTTGTGCCTCCATATCTATTACCCTTGACCCCCGCGGAAGTTTCTTCTTCTAAAATATAAACAAGACAAATGACAGTTTCGGGGATTTTTAGTAGACACCAGAGGTAATTGAAATTAGTCTTACAGTCCATTTTCTCATTAATGACAAAATATTTCTAGGATGTTGTACCTGATGGATTCCAAATTACGACTACCCTGGAGGTATGAAAAGTTTGGTCTCTTACTAATGCCATAGCAGACTTTCGGGCAGTGCTTTCCACTATACGGCAGTAGTTCCATTGCAAATTTTACTTTCCACATCATCTTTGTGTCATTCAATACCATTTGGTATATATATATATTTTTTTTTGGAGGGGGGGGGGGGGGGATTTCTGTCTGGTCTTCTTTGACTTTGGAAAAAATTGTCTGAACTTGGCGGACGACCCCTTAACAGTTATATCCAGTGTTCATGTTGTTGGGTGCCAGTTTAGCCAATTACACTAAATATTTTGATTTGGGACTAAAAAAATCAATCTTCATTGACCAGAATTTATGACACAAAAAAGGTTTCTTTCACTTGTGAAGGAAAGCCATTGCAGCAATAAACACACAGAACGACAAACGCGTGTTAATGGGTTAATCAGTATATGGCACGAGTGCCAGCGCGGAAGGATAACGCGAGAGACCACAGGCCTCGAGATTTATCCTTATGGGAAGGCACAAGTGCCATGTCGATTAACCTATTCACACGCGTGTCGTTCTGTGTTTATTACACGCTTTCACGTTTATAAAAACAGTTATTAGAAGGACACTCAGCAATTCATTTGACAACTATCAACAAAAACAACATATTTTATCTCCAACCAAATTTGCGATGGGAACCCGAGTTACTGTTTCGTTCCCTGAGTTCCAGTGTGTTCTATGTGCTAACTGGCACATAGAACACATTGGAAATCAGGGGACGATTTTTTAGCTATCGCCGGCGATTCAAATTGTAATTGCGGTGCACGATTTGTAAAAAAATCCAGTAAAATTTCCCTTTTTCATAAAAATTGTCCGTCAACACTTTAGCGTTTTGGAACCAATACACTTTGTTTGGCACTAAAATATCCAGAATGGCTGAAAATTTGGCAGCAGATGGTTTCGGGCCAGCGTTAACACTGACTATACCGACCATAGCCCCAGTTTTATCCACACCGAGTCTTTTGTCCGGAAATTTTAAATGTCACCACCATTGCTCTCATCATCTTGCCAATTATTCAACTAAAGATTTAGTGTAGTTCTGTTTCATTGACTGTTATAAGTGAGCTTCATTTTCAAACACATCTGTAAACATGCATTCACACAGTTAACTGGTAGAGTGCTGGAAGCCCATATTTGGGCTTTATTCTGAAGTGCAGGTACCACTGCTTGAAGGCACATATTCAGTGCATGCGCTTTGTACTATCTTTGAAGTGATATTATTTAGTCTGTAAGGGTTTGCCTTGTTACAGTTTATGGGAGAGTGCCCATAGGCACTCTCCCATAAATTGTAACAAGGCAAAGACATGTATACAAGATTTGATGGCCAAAAATAATTTAGCACTCTACCAGTTAAAAACATTTCTGAAAAATTCATATTTACATAATTATTGTCTTATTTTTCTGATACGGAAGACTCAAATTGTGCGGAAAAATGCATTGCAGGCTTACCACTCTTCAGCTGTCAACTCCTATCTTCATTTGCACGGGCATTTCTATCAACAAGCATATGCCGTGCATTCACGTTTAAGATGCCCGGTGTTGTTGTTCAGTAGTCCGGGTAGAGTTCAAGCCCTGAGGCCACCGACCTAATTCCGTAAAGAATCCAATGCTGTTATCTGCTCTTTGCCTACCCACTTTTCGTAGGTTATGCGTACAGAATAGCGTTGATTTAATGTGATGCCCTTTTATCATAACGATCTACATATATTCTTTGAGGCCCCAGTTATAGATATTACAGTCAATGAATATTTATTTCTTCTTGAAAACATCAACATAGTAATTTATTTATTTATTTATTTATTTATTTATTTATTTATTTATTTATTTATTTATTGGGGGGGGGGGGTTGACGAGGAGGAAGCCAGAGTACCCGAAGAGAACCAGCGAGCAACTGTCAGGCTCTCCAATGTACTAACTCCACACAAGCAAGGTTTGCATTGGTTGAAGACAAGTACACTGTCGACGTGCAGTACGCCTTAGTACCCAACGCCACCGTGCCCTCGTGTGGGCAATGGGGACCAATGTGTCTTGCCGAAGGTCACAACGCGGTTGCCGCAGGTGGGATTCAAACCGAGGATCTCTCGGCTTGTAGCCTGCACCTATATCAACTGAGCCACCTCGCTCCCATCAAGTTATTAATATAGTTGCTGAAACTGGATGGTGTTATCATAAAACCACGCCCGCGGAACTGAATTAAGCACCCCCTGAAATGGTTCATGGCAGTGAAGTTGCTGTTTCTGATTGTTATATTTTAATGGTTGCTATGTCTTGCAGTATATTTGATCTAGTGAAACACGATGTTTCTGGTTGATAGCGTACCCCAAACACATCCCCTCGTCCACGTGATGCATGCTTTCCAGGAATGTCACAAAAAACACTACCATCCACCTGCAATACTTGGGTGTAAAACAAGAAAATTTGACACTTCTTTTATCAATAAATGATGACATGGCAAGGAGGACCTCTCGTGAAGATCGAAGTGTTTAGCACGCCTCGTTAGGCGTGAACCCGTTGCTTCAAGTGGGGTTTTGAAACGCTATTCCCTCCCCAACAGGCGTTTGTGCAACAGAACTATCCGAAACCGCCTTAAAGCACTAGGTATGAGGGCCAGAAGGGCCATCAAGCGTCCAGCTCTGCATATCAGCATCAAAGATTACGCTTGGAGTGATGTGTGGCACGACAACATTGTAATATCAGGACGTGGAGGAGAGTCTATTGGCCAGACAAGAGTAGGTTCCTGCTTTCACGTCATAGATGGCCGCATGAGAGTGTGGAGGTACAGAAATACTGCTTACGTTCCCAGGAACATCAGACCTACTGTTCCTTATGGTGGAGGTTCAGTAATGATCTAGGGATGCCTCTCTCATGATTGTAAATTTGATATGGTGACTGTATGTGGGAGTCTCAATGGTCAGCAGTACATCTGGGACATTCTCAAATCGGTTGTCGTGCCTCATTTTGACAACCACCCGCTGACTACTCGCCCTGTATTCATGGACGACAATGCAAGGCTACATCGTTCCCATGCTTTGAGAGCATTCCTTGAGAACAACGTTATTACAACACTACCTTGGTCTGCAATGAGCCGCGATTTGAATCCCTTAGTACACATCTTGGACTTTCTTGGACGTCGTGTGCAAGCAAGGGATCCGCCTGTACAGAATTTGGTCAGTTTGGAAGATGCAGTGTACGAGGAGTGGCAGCAGTTGCCTCTGGACCGTATCAGAAGGCTCACTGGTAACATTAGGAGGAGGGTTCTGTTCTGTCATACGGTGACGTGGTGGTTACACTCGCTACTGGCGTCAGACACAACTATTGTGTTCAGGAGATCACAAGTTACATTTTTTGTCAGTAATTACCGGCATTGTTTCACTATGGACCGTTCCAGCACCATACTTGTCGAGAGAACATTTTTCCATCAAAAACATTAGTGACAGATATGTGTAATTAGCACCATTAAAATACTGCATATTTTCATCATTGTGTTGTCTGTCATTTGTCAATAGACCATTCTTTCCGCAAACAACCACGTTTGGCCATCTGAAAGATAGCATGGAAGTAATGACAGTTTCTATTAACACAACTGCGAAAAAAGCAGGGGGTTCTTAATTGAGTTCCAGGTGTATATTTAGTTTACAAACATGTCTAACAGTATTGTAATGCCATTAATGTCGCCTCAATTATCGAATAAGAAAGATTTGTTTCGTTGATACAAAGGAAATTAAAGGTTATGATACTTTTAGATTCAATCGTCTGGAATATTTCAGATGATCGGGAAGCGAAAGCGAACCGACCGAAATATTCTGGACAATTGAATTTAAAATATAGGCGACAGACCATTTAAGGATTATTTAAGGATTGGAGTGGTTTCTGGCCAAAGCAGCGTCGAACTGAACTTTAAAATTTAGTGGGGTACCCTTTTTTAACCTTTTAAGATTTTCGCTCTACAAATTGCTCTGCATCCAATCTTTTCCCCCCACCCTGCCTTATACCCGAAGGGGTTCCACTAACGATAACACATTCCTTCCCAATACCTCCGTACTCCTTACTCTCAGATGATGGCCGTCTCTACTATACAAATTCTGCTTTCCCAAAAATACCCCTTAAGTGTCAACGAAATGTTGCGTCAGAACACTCTAAAATCAGTAGGGTTAAAATAACCCAAAACAAATGGGTTGAGTGAATATGAACCCAAATGGGTTCATATTCACTCACCCCAGTTCATTTGGATTGATTTTAGTGTGCAGATCCTTAGATTACTCCTCTATTTTTTCGGTAAGTCCCATAATTCTAGAATTCCGTTCACTCCCCCCATTCACCGCAGGGGGTATTCTCGACAACACAGCACACGCGTTCCTACTGTGTAACGTTGTAATCGAACAAAGTAAAGCAGGGCGTGTTTATCATAATGAGTCGGGGTTGATCAACTTTCCATGGTTCCCACATAGAACAAACAAAGTGTGATGTTCGCGAGCTTCATAACAGCTGATAAGTAAAGACAAGTCGTTGCATTATTACCATCGTTATATGCCTTTAGTATTGGACTTTTGAAAGTTTGTAATACTGACAAGTGGTCAGAGAGCTGAAGTCCCATAAACGTACTAAACCTCGACGAATTGACAACAAATGTCAGTTCATGGATGGTCGGATAGGTTTTCCGTGCATTGATCTAGAAATAAGATATTTGCTCTTATCGAACTTCAAGGATCGTGTCAGTGTGCAAAAGAACTGATAGATATCCAGAAACTATGGTGGAGGGTGGGGAGGTGGCATTGTGATATTTGAATATCATACTTACTATTTCGAGGAATGATGCTGCCGTGAGTGAATTCCGTTAATGATTGAATCTGCGTCTTTATACTATAAGACGGCTTTATGCACGACGGATGGGGTACCACATTCTTCGATTCTTTAACCCTTTACCCAACGAAACTGCCAAAACCGGCCTGCGCTATTTACAAAAAAAAAAAAAAAACAATACAATTTTCATGATTTCTTCTCATTTTTGTCTCCAAAACATAAGCTATGTTTTGGAGACAAAAAATTGAAATTTTAGTTATTCAAGTATTTCGTTTGCAAGTGTCGTCTGCTTTTCATTTTAGGTAAAGGATTAAGTTTTGACCGACTGATGTTCAATGAATTCCAGCCCAACATTAATTAATAAATAAATACGTAAATCCCGAAATATTGCACGAATTATTACTCCCGTCCAACACAGTTGTATTGCTTCGAAATTGTGCACATATAACTGTTATATGCGAGTGAGAAGAGTCCGGAAAATGCTTTATAAACAGACGAATAAATACAGTATTTTTATCGAAACATACAAAAGCAAATTAAGAGCAAATTACAGCACTAATAGCTGGGCCAATACAGCTTTGAATGATGGTGTGTAGGGATGCACGCAACAACAAACAATCTAATTTGAAAGAAGAAAACAGTGCAAACCTGCGCTCCGGTGATAAGAGAAAATCACGAAATTTTGTTATTTTTGTCGACGTGTTAACGAAAATAACAAAATGTGACGTTTTTTCAAGCGTCGTTTTCAACCGTTTCCAGGTCTCGATAACATTCACATCAAATTTTACGAAATTCGTTCTTCAAGCCAATGGGAATTTGAAACGTCAGAAACATTTTCTACACGGCGTTGTTTCTAAAACACAACGACGAAGTGCTTTGTAAGACTGAATAAAAACGATTTCCGGTAAGCGATCCCACCCAATGAAAATGGGGTACGATTTCCGTGTAAACGAATTGGTTGCGCCTGGTAACTCTAGGGGAGAACTCTAGCTTGTACATGTCGGTCAAGAATGGCTCATATCAGCCGAGTTTGAAACATATCTGCGGAGCTTGATAATGGGCAATTCCGAGAAAGAAAATCACATCTAATAAATAATGTTCCATATACTTGCTGCTCCGTTATTTGTGTATACGTCCATATACAGTAGGCCGCCTTGGACTGGTCACTTTTCACAAATGGACAATATTTCTTCGGACGAAATGTTATTAGATTCCAAACGATAATTATAGGAATAATAGGAATAATTATCAAAAAATTTATGAATGAAGCACCTCATTAATTAAAATTTTGCTGATGGTGATTTTTATTACCTGCTAAATGAATTCGTAGACATCACGCGTGGATTACGACCAATGATACCTAGTCCGCGGTGAATGTACCATAAATAGCTCAACTAGCCGAGTGCTGGAAACCCTTATTTGGACTTGATTCTTAAGTTCAGATAACAAAATAAAATAAAAAGTCCTCATATTCCGTGGATGTACGTCATATTCCAAAAGAAGATAACTTATTTAGTCTGTAAGGATTTGTCTTGTAAGAGTTTATGGGGGCACTCTCACTTAAATCCTAACAAAGCAAAGACATCTCAACAGGTTTATCACTCTACCAATTTATCATACAAATGTGTTAAACGTCCACCTGAATTATAGACTTATATTTTCTACGGCACTCATTAGATAACTGAGGTAGGGTCGGTCGGTGGAATTGAGAGTTAAGCTAATATTCGAAATAATGTTTAAAAGTGGATTCAGAACGGCAAAATGCTATAGCAGACACAGTATCAAAATCCACTAACCGACTGCAAGGACAATAATCGTTTATTTTAGTTTGAAATAAGGTGGCATGTGTGGGGGAAGTCATCAGAAGGCTACGACTCTCGATTCTCATACTTTTCTCGCAGTCTGTTTCATAGAAAAGTTTATTCGGGATGTATATACAAGCATAAATGGCTGTAGCTTTGCGTTGAATCATTAAACGTTATTTAGACAAACACGTTTGCGTGTCAGAAGAAGTCAACTTAAACTTTCTTGCACTGAAGCTGAAATCTCAAATTAGCTAAGATCTATAATACTTGGTCCAAATGAAGAAAAAGTGATCATGGTCTGGAGGAATATAGTTGAAAATTACATTTACGAGCCTTAATGTATGTTTATTTCTATCTGTTTTATTGGATTACTGTAGGTGGATTCGTTTCAGCGAATTGATTTAACGCGTACGGTCCATACAATATCAGTTGGTGGAAGAGCAATAATATGTGGGAGCTGAGTGTCGTACTTGGTGTTGCATGTAGCATGGGTGCAAGATGTAGTATGGGTGTCAGCAACCACAAAAGCCAAAGAAATTGAACCAATGGCAGTATCCGGGTGCAGCAACAAATGCAGCAGCTAAAGCAGATGCAGATGCAACAGTAGTTAACTGGTAGAGTGCTAAATTAGTTTTGGCCACCAAAAAAATTGTTCACCAGTCGTTGCCTTGTTATAATTTATAGGAGAGTGCCTTTAGGCACTCTCCTATAAATTGTAACAAGGCAAATCTTAACAGACTGACAAATATCACTTCAAAGATAATATGAAGCATAGCTACTGAATTTGAAGCCTTTGAGTTGCAGTACCTGCTTTTTCAGAATATAGCCCAAATATGGGCTTCCAGCACTTTAGCAGCTAATTATTTTTCAGAGAAAGCAACGATACTTGTGTTAAGTTGCAAGAGAAAGTGGAGGCAGACCAGTGAAGTGAAAGAATTTGAACTGAATAAATCGCTTCATTAATATTAACTCATGCTGGTATGTAGATGTAACTACTTCTCATACAGTACTGTGATCACAAAAGTTTTCTCTTTTTCAATCGGATCGAGATGGGATTACGATCTGGCTTCGACGCATGTATACAGGTGGGCGGCGGATATTTTATGAATAAAATATTGTATGGTATCGGAGATGAAATATATTCGCGTTTCTTTTTCGGCAGGTGAGGTTCGACAATATTAAGGGAGAAAATTAACAGATAATTAAGCAGTATTGCCTCTGTGGCTATTGGTTGTTCTTGTTGGCAATTTTCCAAACATAATTGCACTGGGTTGTCATCCCCAAACACATAGTTGTAGGGGAATATAGGAATTTAGGAATGGGAGTCATTCCTTCCGTCCGTCTATCGGGTGGGCCTCCGCTCGCTCTTCCTATTTCTGATCATCACATTTTAAAGAAAACCGTCCAAAATAGCTTACCAAAATTTAGTATATTGCCTTTTGGTGATAATATCATAAATGCGATTGCAAGTATTTCTTCAATAGTTATTGTCCCTGTTGAAATTTCTTGTCATCATATTACCAAAATTTCAACACGTTTCAAGGAAAACCGTTCAGAATTTTTCCCTAATTTAATATATAACCCTTTGGAGATAATGTCATCGAGGAGATTGAGAACCATGTGTGTCCAATAATTTCTTTGAGAGTTATTGCCCCTCTTGAACTTCGGTGATTGGGCTTGGCCAACTCATGGTGATGCATTTGGTATGTTTTGAACTTCCCTCACTCGTCCTTAGGTTTCTGTGTTCAGGAATCTGTTTCCAACAAGGAATCAACAGATATGATTTGCATAACATCATAAAAAAGAGCTACTGGTGCCATTTTCTTTTAGTTTGTGATCTCGGCAAAATAAACAAACTAAAATGAAGTATAATTAAAAATATTTGATAAACCAATTTATACCATGATTACCTATTCTACTATATATGAAAAAGCCTATGACATAAATTTTAGCTTTACACGCCAACCGTAATCAACACGCCAGCAATGGGATTTCAATAGTAAAACTTTACACCTACAGTAGAACTACATCCCCGTTGACCTCTGGTAACGTCGACCTGAATGTAAACTTGTCTAAATTTATCGCACGTCGCCTTGCGAAGAGTGAAATGGAAGTGGCAATTATTTATTACGTTTTTAAATGGATTTACCTCATAAGATGCCAAAAAATAACAAACATGCATTGTCACATGTTAATAAAGCATGCATAACTCGGAATAGTATGTTATGTTATTAAAACGAAAAAGGCTCAGTTTCTTTTTTTCATTTTCGTTTCGGCGATAAAATTGACAGCGGACGTACCGCCCACCGATGCTCGTGTAAACAAAAACAGTTTCGCTCGTATGTACGTCTGGTGCTCAGTAAAATCGAGAAAAATAATAGCGGCTCTTAATAATCTGACGATTATGGTATAAATAAAATATACCCAAAGTAGCTTGGTGTACCAAATGTTCACCACTCGTGGTGAAGTGGTGTTAACCGCGCGCCGAAGGCTCGCGACTAACACCACTTCACCACTCGTGATGAACATTTCGTACACCAATCTACTATGGGTATATTCTATATATTTCACACAAACTATACACATAATGGTTGATATTAATAATACTTGACTGCTTTTTCATACGGAAACAGTTATTGGTAAATTTGGTAAACATCAGGAATGTAACTAATTCATATGCCGCACTACCGGTGTGACAGGAATGATACTCCGTAGGAAAATTAGTTCCTCTGGACTATTATTCCGCGAAATTATAGTCCTAGGTCTAACATTTCTAGGAATAGTAGTCCGCCGGACTACTATTCCTAGAAATGTTAGACCTAGGACTATAATTCCGCGGAATAATAGTCCAGAGGGACTAACGTTCCTACGGACTATCATTCCTGTCACACCGGTCTTAAAAAGGATAAACCTGATCAAGTGTTTTCCTGTTTACTGCAATTTAATTTTGTTTGAAAAACCTTTGATAGCACTATATTTTACTTTCGAATGCAACTTGTTTTTTGTTTTAATAATTTTGATTACGACGGCAATCTGTAGGTTTGTCGCTTCCTATTCCGTTACCGATTTGCTGAATATTTTTCTCCAATATAACCCCCAAAACAACGTGAAAAAGATGTCGCAACAGGAGTAGATTTTCTATATGCCCCAAACTATCAAATGTTACGGAAAAACAGTTCATTAAACCCAATACGTAAGGTAACGACTAAAAGCAACTAGCGCTTTAGCAACAATCACCATTAACTGGCTAATGCTACTGCTTTTATCCCATGAAAATCCACTTTCGATAAGCTATATCCCCTTTAATTATTAGACTCACGAGGAAGGTCTAATTAAGGAGCAATTAATTATTGAGAAAACACCTACGTCCTATGACATCAGTAGAAAATAAACCCAAGTTTCCTGTTGTTACTTTTAATAAACAAAACAACAAATATCTCCTGCAACAAAAGGGAACTTGGCTTTTTATTACAAGCTAATTTATTTATTATTGGTGTTTAAGGTCACATACTTATGCACAATGGCTAATCATGACCGTGACAATGGCCAATCATTTACGGGTGGAGGAAACCAGGGTACCCGGATAAAACCAATGAGCAACGACGAGCAGCTGCCAGCTCCCCAACATCGTAACTCCGCACTGCAGCACAGGCAGGGTTAGATTGGTTGAAGACATGCACTCCATCGACGTGCAGTACGCCTTAGCACACGGCGTCATCGTGCCCCCATGTGGACAAAGGGGGTTAAGTACCTTGCCCACGGACAGAACGCGGGAGTCCGATCGCTCAGACGGTCACCCATCCGATGACTAACCGGGCTCGACGTTGCTTAACTTCGGTGATCAGACGAGAACATTTTACCGCAAAGCCACCGCACACCCTGCAAGGTACTTAGAAGCAACTAGTTCACAGATAATCCGTCATCAGTATCACACCTCCCAACAATAAGTTCCCACTTTGGATCTTTGTTTAGTGAATGTAATTTACAGTAATATGCAAGTTTCGATTCTTCCCGGTGTGACAGGAATGATAGTCCGTAGGAACATTAGTCCCTCTGGACTATTATTCCGCGGAATTATAGTCCTAGGTCTAACATTTCTAGGAATAGTAGTCCGCCGGACTACTATTCCTAGAAATGTTAGACCTAGGACTATAGTTCCGCGGAATAATAGTCCAGAGGGACTAATGATTAAACTTTCGAAATGTTAGCGAATTTGTGTCAATGACGCGCGCGTCATTTCACAAACTTCGAGCATTTTCTGTAGAGCAGTATCAAAATACGGAAGCCAGCTACTACTATTCCTAGAAATGTTAGACCTAGGACTATAATTCCGCGGAATAATAGTCCAGAGGGACTAATGTTCCTACGGACTATCATTCCTGTCACACCGGGAAAGAAATTGGCAAATGCCACCTTCTAGTCTTATCTTAATGGATAGGACAGTGTCTGTATTGTATGTCACGATGCCGACACTGTTGATATAATAAACAAAACCAAGTTGCAGAACATCAAAAGAAGGTGAAAATTCTATTTTTCTTATTTTTAAATGGGTTTCAACAGAGAATAATATGTATCCATTCAAAACTAGTGCGAAAAAAAATTGTGAATAGCTGGCTTCCGTATTTTGATACTGCTCTACAGAAAATGCTCGAAGTTTGTGAAATGACGCGCGCGTCATTGACACAAATTCGCTAACATTTCGAAAGTTTAATCTTTACGTGAAATTGCAATACTATTAGTGTTAAATGCACTTATTGCTTTAGAAAATCCAATGACGAAAATTGTCAGCCATGAATAGCTTCTGACCTCACAATGGAATGAATTCATTTATCTCGTCCCCATGATGGGTCATAAACTATGTGATCTAATTTGAAAAACTTATTTTATTTTATGGAGGTTACAACAAACGATATAGCATTAGCTGCTGATGTTGCATTAAACACCACTAAATAAATAAATAAATAAATAAATAAATAAATAAATAAATAAATAAATAAATAAATAAATAAATAAATCTGAGTGTGTACGACCGTGAGTAGGAACAGTACACTGGCCTGTGGATTGGTCGTAATCCACGCGTGGGCAGTGATGTCCACGCATGCGTTTACAAGGTATTAAACATCATCGTCAGCAAAATTTGAATTAATGAAGCACCGGTTAGAACCCGGTGCTTCATTAATTAAATTTTTGATGATTATTCCTATAATTAGTGTTTGGAATCTAATATTATTGCGTCCGTGAAAAGATTGCCCACCTGTGGAAAGTGACCAGTCCACGCCGGCTGTACTGTATTTAGTAATAATTCGCACTTTCTGAACTATACATTGATATGGTGAGGTGATGTTAAAATTTATCAAATGAAGCGAGTCTTAAAAAGTCAAACCAAAAAACAACACAAACTGAAGAATAATTTGTGTTGATAGCTTAGTAGAGAACGTTGGAGGAATCTTGATGTCGAAAGCAGCAATGGTTAAAACCTTCAGAATTCATTCGGAGGAATTAGATTAATGCTGAACTTCCATCGATTTTCAATTGACATCGAGACGAGTGGAGAAAATAATATAAAATCATTTGTACAATTTGTGTGTAATAGATGGGCGAAAAACATTTCGCTAATCAAGGCAGTCTTCCTGACGTAAAACATTGTATTGAGGATTTTACTGTCAAGTGAGTATTTAGTTAGCTAATGTTTGTATATTTGGGACTCTCATGTGAGTTTTACCTTGTTCGTGGCGAGACCCCAGACGATAGGTCCATGTAACAGAGTGCGATTTAAGGGATAATTGGATATGACTACCCTATATATGACTGAGTCGAATACTGCCGGGACGTTTTTTTTCTTCTTTTTTTTCCTTTTCCATTTTTATTTGGGGTGGTAGTGGGGCTATTGAGACCTGGCTTCTTTTTGGGCAATGCGGGCTGTTCCTTGCTTTGCTGTGCCGAAAACAGTTTTTATCCGGTTGGAGTGGCGGTAAAGTTTGATTACCAAAAGATGATGCGAGCTGCAGATGCCTCCGTCCATGGTTATTCAAAGTCTGGCTTCGTCCACGATTCATCATTAGCTTAGTTTTAATCCGGTTGGAGTGGTGTTAAAGTTTGCTTACCAAAAGATGGTGCGAGCTGAAGATGCGTCCGTCCATGGCTGGGCAAAGTCTGTCTACGTTCACGATTCACCATTAGCCTAAAAGTGCTTCTCCTGTCTGACAATCATGAGTACATCTTCTCTGCACTCCGCCACCAGAGAAATATCAATCTGGTTGAGAGTAACGTTTATCCTTCGTCAGAATGAGCCAAATCCAGTATTAACTTAAATGTTTTTATTTTGAACTTCTGTTTTTATTGGTGTAAACAACTATCCCCCTGTGGACTTCATTTACAATCCCATAGGATCAAAGGGCATACTTGCATACTATTAAATGGCATCTAAGTGTATTCGTAGGGTGCGCAGTGGCGAAATATGTGACCTCAAACACCAATCAAGATTTTAATAATATACCAACCATAGACTTTTAACATTACATGTAGCGGCGTCGTTGTTTATAATCCACAAGGTGGTTAAATTATTAAAATTTTCATAAATCAAATCATGGTTGATGTTAACCCTTTTCCCAACGTAACGCCCAAAACCGACCAGCGTTATTCTCAAAAATCGCCAATTAATTTTCATTACATTTTTATTTTTTGTCTCAAAAACATAGGTTATGACCCCTCTTTGGAACGAGCTCGTTCCAATGAGGGGTCATAACCTATGTTTCTGAGACAAAAAAAAAAAAAAAATAAAAAAAACATTAGTTATCCAAGAATTTTGTTTGAGAGTGTCGTCTGCTTTTCATGTTAGGTAAAGCGTTAAGCAACTATAATTTGATTTATAAAAAATTCGGAAAAAGTCTTACATTGTGAAATTATTGATAAGAGGTCTGTCTACTCTCAATTGTAGTGGTATATTTTGTTAACAAGAGACCGAAACATACAAGGTGACAGGGTAGTTTGTTCCTGACAGAAAAACCCACCTGCACAAGAAAATCCATGCAATTTGATCGAAACAAACCCGAGCTTCACAAACCATCCGTCTCAACACATCTTTGGCTGATATGCCCATGCAATTAACCCTTTGCCCAACGTAACTTCAAAACCGGCCAGCGCTATTCACGAATATCGCCAAGTAATTTTCATTTTTTTTTCATTTTTTGTCTCAAAAACATAGGTTATGACCCCTCGTTGGAACGAGCTCGGTGAGCTCGTTCCAACGAGGGGTCATAACCTATGTTTTTGAGACAAAAAATGAAAAAAAATTGTCATTCAAGAATTTTTTTTGCAAGTGTCGTCTGCTTTTCATGTTAGGTAAAGGGTTAAAAGCCAAACCTTTTTCAGTGGGCTTGCTACAGTATGAAAAGAAATCTAAGTACTTTCTATTTTCGCGCCTATTTGCCTTACTCAAGAATAACGTCTCATTTGTGATTTTCTCAAGGAGTCTAACCAAAACTTAATATTTATGCGAGAATCAGAGTCGATTCTCGCAAATAATTCTCGTAAAGAACAAGGAAACAATGAGAGCCAACTTCGATTCTTGCAAATTGTTGATTTGGATCTTGTTATAGTTTCGGATGGTGTCTTAAAAGACCTATATAATTTTACTTATTTTTGCTCCCTTATAATAAGATAACAGTTTGATTTATACTGGCAGCAAAGACTTCACAAGAAATCACTGTCGAGGCATTGTAATTATCATCAGCAAAACTATCAAAGCCTGTTTGTTGGAACATGTGTTCTAATGTGCAGGTAAGGCAAGAAACTCACCAACATTGAAAGTAGACCATTATACTTTTCTAGAGTTATACTCTGTAACATCGAGCCGGGTTAGTCCTCGGATGGGTGACCGTCTGAGCGATCAATTCGGACTCCCGCGTTGTGTCCTTGGGCAAGGCACTTAACCCCGATTGTCCATAAGGGGGAACGATAACGCCGTGTACTAAGGCATACTGCACGTCGATGGTGCGCATGTCTTCAACCAATCTAACCTTGCCTGTGCTGCAGTGTGGAGTTACGATGTTGGGGAGCTGGCAGCTGCTCGTCGTTGCTCGGTGGTTCTCTCCGGGTACTCCGGCTTCCTCCACCCGTAAAACTGTCACGGCCATGATTAGCCATTGTGCATAAGTATGTGACATTAAACACCAATAAATAAATAAATAATAGAGTTATACTCTAGTCAATATTAAATGTGGGATTTGCCTTTTAATATGGAGTAGGCACTGGAGCCAATACTATAAAACGTTTACAATTCTATTTTCTGAAAATGCATTTGTTACCTATTAATATGGCGAACGCGGTGGCTCAGTGGTAGACTGTTGGATTTCTATGCTAGAGGCCCCGAGTCCAATCCCCGTCCGGGACGACCCGCGTTGTGTCCTTGGGCAAGGCACTTTATCCAGATTGCTTACATGGGGGTACGATGACACCATGTTCTAAGGCGTACTGCACGTCGATGGTGCACACGTCTTCAACCGCTGTAACCCTGCTTGAGCGGAGCTTGAACAGAGTTAGAATATTGAGAAGCTGACAGTTGCTCGTTGTTACTCGGTGGTTCTCTCCGGGTACTCCGGCTTCCTCCACCCGTAAAACTGGCACGGTCACGATTATCCATTGTGCATAAGTATGTGACCTTAAACATCAATAATTAAATAAATACTTATTAATATGACTAACTAAAATGAATCATCAGCATTTTAAAAGATGTGGCAATTTGCCTGTTGGCAAATTGCCACATCTTTGAAGATGCTAATGGTTCATTTCAGCCAGCTTAAAGTCATAACTAGAAAATACAATTCTAGAAAATACAACTGTAAAAGTTTTATAGTATTGACCTATGTTCACACTCCCAAAGGTATAACAAAACTCTCAAATACTAAATTATTTAAGAACTGAAAATTTATTCGCGCAAGAGCAGTTAACGAGAATCTTGCATCGGCACAAAATTTAACACTCGTTGGCGACTCTCAGAATACCGAAATACATGGTAATACGTTCATCCAATGACAGCCATCCAAGACACTGGCATAATAAAACAATGGGTTGTCCAGTAAACATTTGTAGCACAGTGGACGATCTGAATTTTAAGAACAGCTTAGATTATTCCTGAAACCATTTCCATTGAACAGATATGGAATCTGCGTGGTATTGTTTTACCGAAATGTATTTTAGGAACTTGCATTATTCATTGTTGAAAAATGAATTGGGCATGATTTTGATAAATGCAAATAAAAAAAGAGTTAACCCTTTACCCAACGTAACGGCCAAAACCGGCCAGCGCTATTCTCAAAAATCGCCAACTAATTTTCAAAATATTTTCATTTTTTGTCTCAAAAACATAGGTTATGACCCCTCGTTGGAACGAGCTCGTCGAGCTCGTTCCAACGAGGGGTCATAACCTATGTTTTTGAGACAAAAAATGAAAAAATTTAGTTATTCAAGAATTTTTTTTGCAAGTGTCGTCTGCTTTTCATGTTAGGTAAAGGGTTAATAAGGGGTCATTTTAAAGTGTGTTCAGAACAGCCAGGACAGTACATGTGAATTACTATATGACATCACCAGTAGTGTCGTCACAATTGGAGATTGCATGCTGACAGGGACGTGGCGACAGGGGTGGGGAAGGGTGTCACCCCCAATCCTAGCAAAAAATTCCAAAAGTTCGAAATTCAGAGGGCAAGTCATGAGTAGTTGGGAATTCCATCTATCTGGATTTTAGAGCTTCTTTGGTGATGCTGATATCTCCTTTACTTCCCAAAATTCGATCTCGGTTTCAAATCGGAAAAAATTCCATCTGTTAATGTTTACAACTACAGTGTCAGCAATATCGAGCTTCATAAGTGTGCATGATGTCAATCGGTACGAGATTTCTGTAATACGTTATTTATCGTAATAAAAAAAAAATTCTCGAAATGCACTTCAAGAAATTCACATTATGTACAATCGTTATCCTGAGTTAATTCCATCATTCACAGTTACAAAATGATGAAACATCGAAAACTGATCATTCCTGCACAAGATATGATTTAATGTTAGGACACTGTGAATTGCTCAAAGTTCTCAGCTTGAGCATTTGTTTTGCACATATTGAGTGTCCAGAATAATACCAAATGATTATAACCCGATAATTCTGTCATAAATGTGTTGGCCTTTCAGTTACTAGAATCAATTTTATGGCCGCTTTCGTGGCTTCATTTTCAAAATGTTTCTCCGCAGTGAATTTCCGACTATGAGGAGGGACCGGGACTGGAGTTCCTCCACCCGGTCCCTCCCCCAGTTGGAAATTCACTACCCCACACTCTCATTCGGAAACCTCTAGCCACATCCCTGCAAGCTGAAATACCAATGATTGCAATTCTATCATCGCACAACAAAGAATAATTTATTGGGTTCTTCCATGTTCATTGTTCCTGCGCCAAATATTTTTGAATAGACAAATCGTCCCTGGAACGGAACATCTGCCTCAGTATTGCAGATGACAATTTGTTCCACTTAAGGGACGAACTAGTAAAATATGCTATTTCTATTGCATTACTGTCAAAATCGGGACAGCCAGGCCATATTTTATTTATGAAGAAAGTTAATCTTTGGTTTGAAATGCACAGCAGAGAAGCGGATGTTAATTTGCCTGATTGTTATTTCTTGTGATAACGTGCTGCGGGACATCCGCCTGGTAAATGATTTCTGAGCCTTTCTGGCCCTTTCTAAATGTGTTTCACGAAAAAGAATATCGCCATTCGCCAGTGTAATTAAGATACATTCGAGTTCAAACGGACACCTTTTACGACCCTATGCTACACATAGCGGCAGGCTTCTGGAAGACTCCGAGCCAAGTAAAGTTTGTTTCAGTGATTTTAGGTAGGTGTGTGGTTGTTTGTGGTATTTAAATATACACCCAAACCCTCATTCAGTGGAATATACCTCAGAAGGCAATACATTATATGCCCTCAGTTACACAGTAATCACGTTCCACCACAGAAACTAAGATGGTGGTGTCCACCAGTAGCAGTTCAACCGAGGGCAAGAGTGTAGAACAGGGAAGCCAAGGACTCCAGGGTTTGGGGAAGGTGGTGGTGGGGGGGGGGGGGGGGGGGGGTGAGTGAGGGCGTTTAAAAGAAAAGAAAATACTATAAAAATACTCAAATATTTGGCGGCCCTTGGAGGCCGGATAAGTTTTAAAGGATATCAATACATTGTTTTTTGTATGTTACATCCATTCCTCTAGTAGCACAAAAAAGGTGTCCCTCATTTGGCCAGTCGAACATTTACGTCGAACATTAATGCAAAATTTTGATGTTAGATACAAGCCTTCTAAAAGGCTTTGAATCGAGGATTTGGCAAATTTCATACGTGGAAAGCAAACTTTTCTCACACAACGTCGGGCATGGTCGGCCAGGTGAAACCGAGCCTCCCTAGCTTCCTCAACTTCAGGCTATTGCCCCCAATTGTCCTCTCAAAACAAAATGGACCTCGAAAACACGTGTCACAATAACCTGCGCTGAGCATGCGAGCTGATATCACATGTCACCATGATAATGACGCCATAACATGGCCACTCACACAGGTTACATAATTATGCAAACCTACATGACGTTATTGGGTCACATGACTATGATGTCACTTCTGAGGTCTGAGGCGAGGTCTGTTCACAATAGAAGAAAGAAGCGAACATTTCAACCTTTTTTTATAGAATATTGTCGTAACGTAATCATCATGAAGTACACATCCTCTTAAATTTGGAATGGGAATGATATTATCTGGTAAGGCAATATGAAATATAATTTCACGTGCTCTCTGGCCGCCAGTGTAATTTTGTAAGCGATGCTGCGCTGTTATAACCGTAACCAGCTATAGCCCCTAAATAGACCATCGCCTACGCTTTGACTCTCTCGTCTGGAATATTTCGGTTGGTCGGAAAAGCGAACCTACGGTTTACTTTTCCAACCAAATGATTCATTCCAGATGATTGAATTTAAAACAAAAATACCATAAACATTAATTTATTTCATCAACGGAATAAATATGGCTCAATCGACACTTGATTTGATCGATTTTTGGTAACATTACCATAAAGCCGTAGCTTTTTGATTACACTGCGTAGTTTTTACTAATTGTGTTTTTATATTGATGGTAACAAGGCGAATTGAATACTTTTTTATTGGAATGTGTAAAACCGAACCACGAACGAATATCTGTGTATCTTTGTGGGCGCAGAGACATCACATTGTATCAACGGTCGTCTGTGCGCACCCTCCAGGAAAAGTGGGAAAACAAAAAACCCATAACAGCATCGAATTCCTAACAGAAATAGACTGGTGGACCAAGAGCTTGAAAATCAATCTCACTGCACATAGCCACTTCTACTTCCAAATAGTGCACGAGCTTCGCTCATGATAACGAGAATGGAAACTTTTTTCCATTACGAATTCTGAAGAGCTTGGCAAACGGTATACTGAATTTTAACCCTTTGAACCATGATAGTATAGCCCATGCCTGTGCATAGCCATTAATTGGTAGAGTCTATATTCGTCACTTGGGGGAAGGCGGCCTCTGGGCTGCACGTAGACAATTTTGATTGGTCTTCCATACAAATTCAATGAGCAACTATCTAATTTAATTTATGAACTGGGGTCGTATCACGATGCTGGAAAGGAAAGGTGGTCTTTCGGGTTCAAAGAGTTAAGGTTGTGGATTTTTAGTACCCTGTCTAACAAGAAGAGAAGAAGATACATGTAAATAAATGTCTTGAGTAACTAACTATAATTTTTCCCTTAAAACCATGGCCTATAACCATTCGTCGGAAAATGCTCGTCTCCAAGAGTGACCATAAGCTGTGTTTGTGTGGAAAAACTTACATAATGTCCAACTGAAAAAGTGAAAAAAGAAATTTTGTTTCAGCTTAGTTCACATCCACATTTCATTTTTATTTTGTTCTACCCTTTACGGAACATGAAAAGCAGGCGGCACTTGGAAAAAAAAAATCTTGAGTAACTAATTTTTTCATTTTTTTGTCTCTAAAACATAGGTTATGACCCCTCGTTGGAACGGGCTCGTTCCAACGAAGGGTCATAACCTATGTTTTTGAGACAAAAAATGAAAAAATAATGAAAATTAATCGGTTTTTCCCGTTACGTTGGGTAAAGGGTTAATCACATGAGATTAACGCAGTGGAGGCGGAACTAAAATAAGAGTGGAGAGCAGGGGTGAATTACCCTTTTCTCTTAATTTTTGCTTTAACCCTTTACCTAACCTGAAAAACAGACGACACTTGCAAAAATAATTCTTGAATAACTAATTTTTTGTCTCAAAAACATAGGTTATGACCCTTCGTTGGAACGGGCTCGACGAGCTCGTTCCAACGAGGGGTCATAACCTATGTTTTTGAGACAAAAAATGAAAAAAATAATGAAAATTAATTGGCGATTATTGAGAATAGCGCTGGCCGGTTTTTGGCCGTTACGTTAGGTAAAGGGTTAAAACCATAGCTTATCATCCCTCGTTGGAAACGAGCTTGTTCTGGGATCTTAAGCGATTTTTTCAGTTAAAATTGAATACCATTTAAACGACTATTTGTGTGAATTGTCGAGTTGAGTGAATAGTCGTTTCACTGGAGAAAATGTTAACACATTAATTGTTTTTTTTTTATCTCCCTTCATAATTTTAACTTGATATTGAAAAAAGTCTTGAATGTGTGTTACTTTGTTTTTCATATTTTGTTCACTCCAAGTCAAAATCAACAAAATGAACTATGAATTGGCGATCGAAAAACTCATTCAACTCGACAATTGGCAACAGCTCATTTTGCTTTTTATGAATAAACGAAGACATTCGTGACATAACGACGTCACGAGAATTGATACGTTGGATTGAAATGATCAATACACTTCAGAAATAAACAGATGATCACTTCAGCATTATCAGAAAATTCATTAAACTATAGTGTTGGAACACTATTGGTTACCTGGGCAATTGTTAATTATATTGCGTTCAGAACGTAGGCGGATCGGGGGTCTTCACACGGCGACCCTATTTTTTGAAACTGAGTTTTTTTCTAAAGCGACGGAACCAAAGGACACCATATTATCTGCGATTACGCATGGACATCCACTTCCCGAGGTAGTAGATGTCTACGCGTTATCGCAGATAATACCGTACCTCATGTATACAGCTATAACTCCGGCGAAGAAGCCGCCTGCGGGCCATACTGGCCATCCATGTTCCAAAATATTTCCCGGGAAGACTCCCAGACCCCGCTGATGTAAGTGGGACACCCGAGCATCGCGCTGGCTCTGTGGTTACGGAACTGAACTTCAAATCGAGAGGTTCACGCTTCGATCCCCGCCAGGGGTAACTGCGTTGTGTACTTGGGCAAGGTACTTAATCCCGATTGCTCACATGGAAGCATGGTGGCACAGTGTAGTGAGACGTAATGCAGGTCGATGGTGCACCTGTCTTCAACATCCTAACCCTACTTGTGTGGTGTTAGTACGTTGGGGGTCTGACAGTTGCTCGCCATTGCTCAGTGGTTCTCTCCGAGTACTCCGGCTTCCTCCACCCGTAAAACTGGTGACCCTGGCTGTCAAAAGTGTCGTTAAACTGTAGTAAATAAATAAATAAATAAATAAATAAATAAATAAATAAATAAGTGGGGCACACCTTCTCATAGTCAACACCGCTACGCGCACTGGGATGTTTCGCATCATAACCCATGACTGAAATCTGTCGCCCCAACAAAGTATCCCGGAACCGTCACTATAGATTGAGATAAATATAGAATATACCCATAGTCGCTTAGTGTACCAAATGTTCACCACGGGAGGTGAAGTGGTTTTAATTGCGAGCCTTCGGCGAGCTATTAACACCACTTCACAACGAGTGGTGAACATTTTGTACTCCAAGCTACTTTGGGTATATTTTATTTATACCATGATCGTCAGATTATTAAGAGTCGCAAATATTTTTTCTCGAATTTACTGAGCATCAGACGTGCATGCGTGCGAATTTGTTTTTGTTTACATGAACACCGGTGGGTGGTACTTCCGCTGTCAATTTTATCGTCGAAACGAAATGGAAAAAGAAACATACAAATCACGGGACCTTTTTCATTTTATTAACATAATAGCATACTGTTTCGAGTTACGGATGCTGACATGAGACAACACATGTTTGCTACTTTGTGGTATCTTCAGAGGTAAACTCATTAAAAACGTAATAAATAATTGCTGCTTTCATTTCACTCTTCGCGAGGGGACGAGCGATAAATTTAGACAAGTTTGCATTCAGGTCGAGGTCAGCAAAGGTCAACTTGGATGTAGTTCCACTGTAGGTGTAAATTGTAACTATTGAAATCCACTGCTGGCGTGTTCACCACGGTTGGTGTGTAAAGCTAAAATTTATGTCATAGGCTTTTTATATATAGTAGAATAGGTAATCGTGGTATAAATACTCAATAAATTGAGTATGCGCAATAAACTGAAACTCGGGAAAACTCGGCTTTAAGACTATTTTGTAGAAAGGTCTCATGTGTACAATGTGTACAATGTCTTCTCGACATTTTTTTCAAACCACCTGTTGCCTGTCCAATATTTTTTTATTGTGTTTCTAAATAAGGAATGAAGTGTCTTAGTTATTATTCACCAGTCTCTCTCTTATGGGGTAGTGGGAAACGCGTTGGCGCAGTGGTAAGAGAATTGAACTTCGAACCGAAAGGTTCACGGTTTGATGCCGACAATTGTGTCCTCATCCTTATTGCACAAACGGGGGGTGCGATGGCGTTGTGTACTAAATCTTACAGTATTGCACATTGTTGGCGCACTTGCCTTCAACAAATACTAACTATGCATGTGAGGAGTTTGACAGTGGCTAACTCCACCCGTAAGAGTGTCCGGCACGATGTGACTCTGGATATCGAAAGTGCCGTTAAACCCCAATAAATAAATAAATAAATTATGTTTACATTGGCATGGCGGGGGTTCGAACCCACGCCGAGAGAGTTTCCTTCGGCACCAATCGCCTAGCGAAACTATACTGAACCACGCACACCACTCGGCCATCGACAGGGGTCTGTCGGTGGCCGAGTGGTGTGCGTGGTTCAGTATAGTTTCGCTAGGGGGTTGGTGCCGAAGGAAACTCTCTCGGCGTGGGTTCGAACCCCCGCCATGCCAATGTAAACAAAACCAGCGTCCTTTCTTAATTCTATGGCATCCGAGAAATTTGAAAAAGACAAGTTCTGTCGCTGATTTCTTCTGAGGTGCAGTTCGTAGAATTAAGTGCTTAGATGCAACTATCTGATGAATAAATAAATTATGAGTTGGTAACGACTAGTAAATCTTTCTGTTTTACTTCTTTGAATAAAGAGAACACTCATGACACTACTCGTATATTTTACTGCACTTCGTCGGATTTAGTATCACAGATTTGTGACGCCGTTATACATTTGCATTTGAATTGTGACGCATTCTTCATTTCCAAGTTTCCAATGGTTTAATGCTTTTCTTTTGCAGAATTTATACACGGAGATGAACACCACGCTTAGACACGAGGATGTATCGATAATTCATCCAGAAAGCTATGAACAAACCTTTGGAGAAAGTGTATGTGAAAAATGTTCTTCTCGCCGTGAGCAAAGCCAATCACACTAGTTGAATCAGGAGACTCGAATACAATCCACACAACTATGAGTACATTCACTAATATGTCATTGTATACACAAAATGATTCCTTGAAGAACATTGTAGACATTTTTAGAAGTGGTTTCTTTCGTCTCAATGATGCTAACACCATAGTTCTTCTGTGCTTCTACATTCCTGTTTTCGTAATTTCGATGTGTGGAAACATCCTTGTCCTTGTCGTGATTGTACGACACAAGAGCCTTTGGAGTTCAACGAACAATTTTCTGATGAATTTAGCAGTTGCAGACCTCCTAGGTGAGTAATTTAATGCGAGTCATTGGCTGACAAGCCCAGGGCATTGCGAAGATGACTAATTAGTGGAGGTGGTGGATGGGTGACAGGGGAGGGGGGGGGGGAGGTGCAGACCTGATTTGTTCCGTTTATAATGGCACAAGTCCCAGATATTCCAACTGCATCATCAGGACATGCCTTGGTGATGTAGTTGGAATATCAGTTAGACGAGATTACAGGATTACAGGTAGAATCCTCATGAGTTCTTTGTGATTTATTTGTGGATAAATACATTCCCAGTACGGCCCCGTGGACTGGTAACATTACATGGTTGGGCAATATTTTCACAGCCACAATAATATTATTTTCCAAACACTACTTGTAGGAATAATCATCAAAAAGTTAATCAATGAAGCACCGGGTACACCCGGTGCTTCATTAATTAAAATTTTGCTGCTGATATTTATTACCTAGTAAATGCATGCATGGACATCTCTGCCCACGCGCGGATTATGATCAGTCTGTACTGTATATAGTAGTCCTGACACATGACCTTTGCAGCTTCTTATTTAATTTATTTAACACGTTCCTTAGTCACAGATGATCATCATGGGCACCCAACAGCCCAAATCGAGTACTACATACCGCCATCTGAATAACCAACTGTGCGTGTGACTATAAGAATCAGGTACTTTCATAGAGTACCAAATCTGGTACTGTATGAAAGTACATGATTATTAGCAAGTACGAATCGATATCAAAGGCTTCAATGCAGACAAAATATCCCGACTAAGGCAATTATTTGACGTGGGGTTGTCACCCATCTCCTAGTACGTTTCTGGACAAACCAATGTTTGGGGCTGTGCAGTACGGCCGCCATGCACTGGCCACTTTCCACGCGTGGGCAATATTTCCACGGACGCCATATTTTAAGATTCGAAACACTAATTATCGGAAGCATCATCAAAAATTCATTTAATGAAGCACCTGGTACAACCCGGTGCTTCATTAATTAAAATTTTGCTGCTGATGATTTTGTATTACCTGGTAAACGCATGGGTGGACTTTACTGCCCACGCGTGGATTACGACCTATCCATGGCGATTGTACTGTAGTGTATGCAAGTTCCTGGCTTCAGATAAATACCAATCTCCCTGTTACAGTCAGTTCCGAAGCAGCATACGTCACAAGCGCTATATATATGAAAGTGTACTTGAACAACAAGAGAGTGTACTTTCGCCAGTACCTGACATTGTCGCCACCGATAAGCTTGAGACATAATGCGAAAAAGCAGCGTCATCTGTCTTTCTTTGTTTCATCAACTGAAAAGAGTAAATGTTGTGCAAAAAACTCTGTTTTTTTCGCACAACGTTCACCATTTTGAGGGCAAATCTTCATTTACTGTTCCACTTGTACTATAACCACAGAAGTTTATAATAGTGTTTTAGCTGTGTGTTTCCTTGTTTCATTGATCGGGTCTAACGCATAGTAGGCCTATATAAAAATATCATCATGTCGAAAATGATCTAGTCTAATTTATTTTGCTGACTAGGTGATGTATTTACCATTTAATTACTGTTATCAAAACGCTGGCCCCTATATGTGTAATCAGTTTTCGATGTGTGCAGGTAAAGAACGACACGTTCTCTTTTTGTATCGATTGATCGCAGGTGCGGTTGCTACCCTCAAAACAGATTTGTATTTGGTCCAGCCGTTTTTACTTGTAATGGGTACATAAGCGCCTTTTGTAAGATAAAACGTTTTCTCATATATACCTGTTTGCTTTCGTTTACAAAACATGACAAATGATGCTCTGTATAATGTATATTAGCTATACATAGTATTTACCTTAGCAACTTTTAATGACGTTCTTACACGTAGGCCCGATTACACGCGTGGTGTATCTTTCACGTTTTTTTCAATATCTGTATTGTATCTGTTAACGTTAACTGCCAGAGTGCTAAATTCCTTTTGCTCATCAAAATTTATTCCCATGGATTTTCCTTGTTACAATTTATGGGAGAGTGCCCAGGGGCACTCTTCCATCATTTGCAACTAGGCAACACTGTGTAGACTAAATAAATTTACTTTAAAGATAATACAAAAAATACCTACAGCAAAATGAAACATTGAAATTGAAGCGCATTCATTTAAGAACAAAGTATGAGGTTCCAGGGCTCAACCTATTAAACACATACAACAATCCGCGAATAAAATCAAGAAAAATTTTGCTACGTAGTTGGAATTCACTTGTTTCACGATTTACAGGGGGGCATAAGTCGCGCATTTGAAACAAAACTAAGATGACCATTTAACAAAAACCACAATGCTTTGGAACATAATGATACATTTGCAAATGTACCATTACGCTTCATATATCATTCATAGCTTCAACAATTTTTTAGAATTGTTCTAAGTGGCATCCAACAGTGAGATAGGTACGAACTACAAGCACTTTTTCTTTCTGAAGTCAACTTCACTATATGAATACAGTGCCCACTCTGTCTTACCAATCTCGAGTGTCTCCTGTAATAAAAAAAAAATCAATAGATACTCTTCTCTAATAACTTTCTATTCATGAAAGGACTTATATTTAGATCCCACACAATAATTTTTACAGACCCGAAACGATTTTCATGTAAAGTTGGGGATGGGGCGGGGATGGGGGTCTCGTTGCAGAAATCGCAACGCATTTATAACCATCTGGACTTGATACTTCACATTTTCTGCATCCTCACCTTTCTTAACACGTTCTCTCGGCTCCCATTTGGACACCTGTAAACACTGTGGGCAAATAAGGTTTGTCGGCATGACTTAGGGCATAGCTGACAGTTTTCGTCAATTGAAGAGATTTACAGGAAAGTTAGTTCCCCTTAATTTTTGAAAGTTGTCAGCGAATTAAACACTAAGGGTGTGGGAATTTCATATAAAAATTGACATTTCGAAATGTTAGAGAGGTTGTATCATCAATGTGAGCACCATTTCATTAACTTCAAGCATTTTCTTACAGAGTAGCATAAAAATACAGCAGCTGGTTTTTTACAATTTTTTCCCAGTCAGTTTGAACATTTGACTGTTATTCTCTGTTTAAACCCACTTAATAATGATAAAACATCGACACTTTAATCCTCTTTTGATGTTCTGTAACCCTTTTCTGTTCATTATATCAACAGTGTGCGCATCGTGACATATAATGCAGCCATTGTCTTAAAAGTCTAGGAGGTACGATTTGGCAATTTGTTTTCTTGTAAGAATAAAAACTTGCAAATTCCTGTAAAAACACACACGTTAAACAAAGAGCCGAAGTAGACGGTTACTTAGTTGCGTCTTATTAGCTTGCCATAAAAAGACAAACTTCCTTTTGTAACTTTTAATAAGCGAAAACAAAAGGCAGCTCCGAAAGCTGTCTGTTGTTTTCGCTTATTACAAGTAACAAAGAAATCTTCGCTTTATTTTCTACTGATGTCATAGGTGTTTTCTCAATAATTACGTTCTTCTTAATTGAACCTAATAATTTCAGGGGAGATAACTTTATCGAAAGTCGATTTTCATGAAGAGATAAGTCAGGGATGAGTACGACAATATTTGGGATCAATAATCACGAAAGTATAGTTCCATAAGAGGCCCTCTATCAAATTTTCAAATTGCTGTTTATGAGGCATTTCCTCTGTGGTGACTCCTGCACATAATATCATGTCTGACTTATTTTTTACGACGGCTTGCCCGTGCCAGATTATAGTCCCTTCTCTCAAATCAATTCTTTATTTTCGTATACAAAAACTGTAAATTTTATACCAAATTTATCATAGAGTTTCTCCATACATCAGTCTCCAACTCCTGACCAGGGGACCTCTTTTTCGAACATATTATCCCACATGTAAATCACATATAAAACACTACAGACCTTAAAAGATATCCCTATTTGCGAAATTCGCTCTTGATTCTTGAACTCCTGTTACGAGAATCAAATATCAAGCCGTGAACAATTTGGAATTTACTGTCATACCGTTGGGAGAAGAACCTGCAAATATTCTACAGTAAAAAACAACTACCATATTTATTTTCTGGAGTTTTACCCTAACGGGACTCGTTCCAATTTGTGTGAATTTCTTGTCTTACATGATCATGTGGAAAACATGTTCCAACATACAAGCTTTTGGTGGTCTCATTGATGAAAGTTTCAGTACTTTGGCTGTGGCGTCTAGTGACATCTTGGCTGCCCGTATAGGCAGTCAAGACTTCACTAGACATCACTGCTAAGTTAGAGTGTTGACCTATCATGGGGGGGGGGGGGGGGGTGCAGAAATAAGTAGAATTCTTCAGGCCCTAAGGACACGAACAAAATGCATGACACGAATGAAATGAGCATTTAGCGACAATCGAAAATGATTCTCATTGTTTTGCTTGCGAGAAAAAACTTCTAATTCTCGAATGTTATGTCCTGCACTACATTTTCACTACTTTCTGGATACCTTACTATTAATTATTTCCACTCGTGTAGATAATAAAAATGACTATGTAACATATAGGATCAATAAATATCAAAACCCAATCCGAATCGAGTTTTTTCTTGGTTTGTTTGTATATTGGGGGTTTAACAACACTTTCGACAACTAGGGTCACACCGTATCGAGCGGATTTACCGGCGGAGGAAGTCGGAGTAACCGGATAGAACCACCGAGCAACGGCGAACAAACGTCCAACTTACTAACCCGGCATAAGTAGAGTCAACAGCGGTTGAAGGCAAGTGCACCGGAGACGTGCAGTACGTTAGTACACATCACCACTGTCCCACCACGTGGACAATCACGTTTAATCTTTTTACTGCCACGCTCACTTTAACCATATATGGAAGACATTTTTGTACACCTGTATGCCAGGACGTTTAATAAGATTTGTGATATACTTGAAACTGTACCATCTGATTAATTGTTGGAAAGGGCTCTCAGCCCTTTCCAACAATTAATCGGATGGTATAGGTTTGAACTGCGAATACCAGAACGTGCAAATAATCATCATAACATAGTTGACAATAGTCGCTTTCGGCAGCGTAAGTGTTAAGAAATTTGCTCAAGTGCACAGTACAGATGGCGCAGGTCAGGATCGAGCCATCGACATTTCGGTTTAAAGTCCAATGCTCCATCTAGTTAACCACCGTGCTCCCTTTTTCTTGGTTAATAAGAGAAATGTACAATCAGGTCTGCAAATTGTGTGCAGTCCGCTTTGCCTATTCTTGGCTTTATTTAGGCAGCGGAGAAGTTCAATATTAGGAAGGATTGATGATACAGTTTTTTAAATGACATATATATGAACCTTGTTCTGATTTCTATTGGGTTCGGAGAAGTAATAAAGAATATTATTACACATACGCGATGTGTGTTTGAATCGGTGGGTGTTTTTCGTAAGTCGTTGGAATGACGCAATCATATATGACTACGCTTTAAATTCTCGTTTCGAAAAACACCCACCCATTCAAACACACATCGCGTTCTGTTTATATATAATATGACAGCTTATGTATACTATAACTTTAAACCCTTGTATTTAACGGAATAGCCACTATGACATAAATGATTCTATATTCAATGGGTGATGTACAAGCGGGAACTTTTTCCCCAGCACCGTTCATACTAGTTCCTTTCCCATCGAGTCACTAGTTACGCTTCGAAACGTTTCCAAATTTCGTTGTACGATTATCGACAGTCTGTCGCATAGTGTGAATATGAAAACGACCAAAGCAAAATAAAGTCGGTTCACAAAAAATTAGTTAACCAAAAACGAGATAATATTTTTAAAAAAACTCAATCATTTCCAACCAGAACATTAACCCAGCCCCGTGGCCGTTTCGTTTTGTGGATCCGTTATATCTAAATTGATCAACTTTATTTCGGTAAATCTACGTGCATCTTGACATGCTTCGAACTTCTTTTAAAAATATTTCTGACAGCTGTTTTGCCAATCTGCACAATTTGTACGTACATTTATACTAACTGTAATGGCCACCAAATAGTAAGGCGTGAATGGGCACCAGCCGAAGAGAAGCAGCGATACGAATTTCAACAAACACTGGTTCCGAAAAGGTTGTTTTGATTTTTTATCGATCCACTTGATCAGTACAGCTTCAGTCAAAACAAACAGACTCCCCACCTTTGGGTTTAAACATAGGAATTAAAATGTGTTTATTTAAATTAATTTCAATGCATGGGTTGTGTAAAAAACACGGAACGCGATGTGTGTTTGAATCGGTGGGTGTTTTACGTAACTCGTTGGATTGACGTATCATATGAGTACGCATTTAAATTCGCGTTTCGTAAAACACCCACCCATTCAAACACTCATCGCGTTCTGTCTTTTTATAATATGACAGCTTATGTATACTATAACATGACAGTTGTTTTGAGAGAGAGAGAGAGAGAGAGAGAGAGAGAGAGAGAGAGAGAGAGAGAGAGAGAGAGAGTTGGGGGGGGGGGAGAACTCACCAAAATCATTCTCAAGTAGAAAACGTTAGGCGGATCATTACCGGGGCAACTGTTAGTTGTATTAAGTCTTTTCTTTAGTCCGAAATACGTTGGAACTCTGTACAAAACACAAGCTGTAACAGTACTTCAGAATGTATCACCAGATGTCGACCTCATATATTGCCAATAAGGTGCCCCCGATCATCTCATCGTCAAATCTATCGCTCAACCTCCAGTCATGTCGAAACCAAAGTTCCTTTTTGTCGGACTCAATTGTATCAGTCTTCTTTTATTCCGAGCGTCACAGACTGATCAATTTCAAGACTTTCCCAAATGTTGGAAATCAGCGACCACATGTATTTTACAGTGGCGCGAAATCACGCGCAGCCCAAATATATCACTGCAGGTTGCGATTGTGTTGTAGTAACTTTAATGCGCATTTATACCACAATCATCTGTCAACTACCCCCTCCTGTCAGTGTGGGATGTGCGAGACACCAGAGCATTTTTTCCAACATTATTCATTGTTCTCAATGTCCGTAACAGAACTAGCAACCTTCTCCCATTTACTATAAAAGTATCGACACTCCTTTTTAGATCTGAATTCTTGAACAATCAGGAAAACCGTCTTGTTTTGAGGTGGTGGATGACTTCATTTTGTCAAGTGGGCGTTTCCATTGACTGCTGAGGATCAAATCACCACGTCCGATTACTACTATATTGAAAACTTACCCCCATTCGCATAATCCTACTCTTCTTTACCTTTTCTTCGAATGGATTACCACCAAGATTGCTTCCGCCTCACTTCTAACCAACAGTGCTTCTGCTGCTTGCTTACGAGTGTCTTGAATGTGAAGGCAATGTAATGTGCTTTCAGGCTGGCATCCCCTGTTTCTATTGCCCCCTCTCCTTTCCACTTTCTTTTCACCTGTTCCTTTACTCACATGCAAGGTTTAAACAATATCATGTGTCACCGCCTGGTTGTTGACTTCCCATGCTTATCTTTCTACGCGGACTAGAGTTGCTACCAACTTTCTCACCGGTTTTGTCCCTGGCCGTGGTGTCGTGTCCTTGCAATCGCGATTACCTGCTTGTTCCAATACGATGCTGTCAAATCAAATATGAGTAATCTCTCAGGTGTTTGCTCCCAGGTCCACATTCTTAGGGCCTCAAGGCGGCCCTGGCTGTGTATTGTGCGGTGCCCCGGCTTGGCACATGGCCGGTGATCAAGTTGGTGATCGACCATAGGTCATGGGTTCCAGATGGCAATATATATGAGTCCATCTACTATATTATATCACCTTTTAGAGTAAATTTATGAATGACCCGGAAGATGACTAACATAAATAAGCTCCAAGCTTTCTGTCAGATCCCCTATTACATACCAATATGGTCTTTTGTCTGTATATATTATATTTTTGTATGTTCACTATTTATACTGTTATTTTTATTTTGGTGTTCAATCCTGTAACATATTGCACACTTATTGAATAAAATATTGTTTAACCCTTTACCTAACGTGAAAAGCAGACGACACTTACAAAAATAATTCTTGAATAACTAATTTTTTCATTTTTTGTCTCAAAAACATAGGTTATGACCCCTCGTTGGAACGAGCTCGACGAGCTCGTTCCGACGAGGGGTCATAACCTATGTTTTTGAGACAAAAAATGAAAAAAATAATGAAAATTAATTGGCGATTTTTGAGAATAGCGCTGGCCGGTTTTGGCCGTTACGTTAGGTAAAGGGTTAAACTAAAACGTTAGGCAGCAGTTGCGATCACGGCGAAAATGGACGTCCACCCCGAGTGACATCTCCTGGGGACTGCAAAATATTTCAACACAGCCACGAATTCCGAACGAGCGATTCAACTGAGCAATGTATGGAATATGAAGATACTTGTATTTTGTGATTCAGAAATTTTCGAATTATAGTGTTGACTCCTGGTCAGTAATACAACTCTTGCCACCTTCACCAGCGTCGGAGGCCCGCACCAAAAGACTTCCCAAGACCTTCAGCTTTTTTAAATACCAAAAATGCCCCTTTACCCACCCCCTTTTGGTGATAGTACCGAAATTTGAGATTCACAGAGACCTAGTTTTATCAACTGAACCTTATTTATTCTGAATTTCCGTATTATGGTCAGTTTAACGTCCGTTTTCTTGCGTACATTACCAACCAGATCAATAAATTGGCAGATAATCTAGAAATGTAATGTCCATTCCGGAATTTTCAGTTTTCATATAGATTTCCTGTAGTTCTATTGAGATTATCCAATAAAATAGATGACAGGTATCCATCGTCAATTTGTAATACAATAGTTTAATATGTTCTGCATGCAATCATACAGAAAAAAATGTCAATTTCAACGAAACTGATCCTCTCAAACAGTGACGTAACCAAAAGTTATTATTATTATTATACAAAGTAAATACCAAGTTGGGACGGAGGTTCAGTAATAATTCAGTGATATTCAGTTTTACAGTCCTATAGGGCAGCAGCACTAAATTATTGTTGAACCTTCCAACAGACAAAATAGATTCTCCCATGTTATTAGCCTTTCCCAATAACAAGAGTGGCCCCAGTGTGCCTATAGGGGCCACTCTTGTTATTCTTCTTTTTCAAAAATTTTTCTTCACTCTTTTTTGTTTCTTTTTCTTCCACCGCCAATTTTGTCTGTTGCACTGCTCAAAAACAAGCTGTATGAGTTTAATCACATTTGGCATACTTATGCAATGCCTTAAATTTTAGTGAAATGAGGTATCATCATGTCTGTGAAAACGCTAATTTTCAAAATATTCTGCCAAACCTTCAAAATTTCACCATTTTTCAGCATAGCTCAAAAACAAACTGTCCAAGCAGTAAAAGTATTTACAGTTATCTAACGTAAAGTTTCCAAACATTTAGAGCGTAATATTCTGAGTCAAAAAAGAAAGTATAATAAACTTCGAGGAGCAATTCTTTAGTGTTATCGACTTTAATCCCAAACAAATTATTGCAAATTCATATTTCGAATCTAGCTGTATGCATTTGCATAATTTCATGTTCTTACTATTACCAGCGTCACGTCAGAACGTCGCAATACAGACATGGGTGAAAGGAAAAAATCACACATGCAGTCAATAGCGTGTGTGTCCATCATTTGCCTCTTGGCTGGAAAGACATCGACGGCGCATGGACCTGATAAGTCTCTGGATGTCACCCTGTGGTACTGCGTTTCACTCCTGCCTTAGAACATTACGTAAATCGCCGAACGTCTCAAGATCATGAACTCGTATCCGACGGTCCAACTGATCCCAAAGATGCTCGATTGGCTACAAATCTGGTGAAGATGGGGGCCAGGGAAGTTCGATGCTCTGCTCCTCAAGAAAGTCACGCAAATACACGCCACGAGACATCGGGCATTGTCTTGCTGGAATAACTGCAATCCGACGTTAGCGTTGAACAACGGGACAACAACGGCGTTAAGAATTTCGTCCCTATATCACTGTACATTCAGATTACCATCGATGAAGATCAACCGCTTTCGATGGTGCAAGGAAATTCCTGCCCAAGCCATTACACTACCCCTGCCGAAACGGCCGAATTCCCGCACGCAAGCATCAGAAAACCGTTCTCCTCGTCGGCGATACACTCTTGCACTACCATCAGCGCCCCGTAGATACATCGTGATTCATCACTAAAAAGAACTGTGCTCCAAAGCTGCTGAGTCCAGCGAACACGCTGACGTACCCATTCCATTCTGACGGTTCGATGATGATGGGTAAGGATTGGTCCGTGGTATGGACACCTACTTCGGATGCCGTGTTCAGCGAGTCTCTGCGGACAGTTTGTGCACTCATTCTATTGTTAGTTCTACCAGGAGCAATTGCTACTGTCCTCGTCGCCGGAAGGAAGCGCTCCCGCAGGTGAGACGACCTGTAGATCAAGTGGTTCTGTACCTTCCAATGAGATGGTAAAATAGTGGCCACAGTGACTCCAACCTCAGCTGCGAGCTCATCTGGAGGTATCCCAGCCTCATGCATACCAATGGCACGCAACCTCTGATTTTCGGTTAACCTTGGCATTTTTTAACATGTTGGAAGACAAAAACTAGCGTGTTTTCTCAATAACCCAGACTCTCTAGCACAATATAACACAAAGCAAATCGTCGGTCACCCATTTAATCTGACATTTTCGGGTAGCAAGTGCTATTTTGAAATCCGTAGCAAAATTGTATACGGTTTGATGGACAACGTGTCATTAAACTCTTTGCACGACTTCTTGTCCACAAACATACAACATTAGAACTATTATATTTTATCCTTTATGTTATTTGTTCACATTTGTTTCGATTATACTTTCTTTTTTGACTCAGTATATAATACACCAAGTTCACTACACAAATATTTCAAAATTAACCTCAATTTGCCAAAACTGATATGAATATAGAATTTTTGTCCTCAAAATTGAACAACTTCAAGGGTAAATTTCTCTAATTGCAAGTTTGTTGTAACAATTTTTTTGGTATGGATAGATGCAACAATGATCGCAGAAGAAAGCTACTGTTTATTTTTTAATCTTAGATTTAACCCTCAAGCACAATGAGGATGAGAATAAGAGGAACAGTTGAAAATGCCAAAATTAAACAACTTTGGATGCGTTTTTCTATCATTTTGGAATGCGTTAAATTCAAACACTTTGCACGTCAGTATTCACAATTGAATACCGAGCATATTTGCTGTTGAAAGTTTAGTTGTGAAGTTTAACCCTATGCCCATTCTGGTTACATAAAAGCTGGTACCGGCCAAAAAAAAAACTCCTATTTTCTCAGAATTTGGTAAGTTTAAGTGAGAATTTACTCCATTTCTAATTGATTGAGCGCTAAATGGTTTCTATGGCTGCATGCATCAAACAGAGTATGACAAATTTTGTTTTATCTGTTGTTATTAAAAGTTTAACCCTTGGCAGATTTGAGACTTCCCATAAGGGTACTGTCGGAATAATTGTTATGTTCGCAAACTTTTACTTGCGATTTCTCAGCACTGGAGCCATATTTTCTCAAAACGTTTCCCATGAGAAGATAGGGAATTCATCCAATAACAAGTTTGCTATAATATGTTTTTTTTCAAAGTTTTAACCCTCATCCAGTTGTCAGGCCTTGAATTGGAGTACCCTCAACGTGTACATGTTCATTCAAATACCAAGATTCATGATTCCTCCATGTCTTTTATCAGACACTCAGTCTGTGATTGATGTCCACACATTTAGAACATAATATGATACACCAAAATCACCACACAAATATTTCAAAATTAACCTCTATTGGCCAAAACTGATATGAATTTCAAAATTGACTAACTTCATTGGCAAATTTGTCTAATTGCAAGGCTGTTGTAACAATTATTTTGGTACGGTTAGATGCAACAATGAATTCAGAAGAAAGTTACTGTTTACTTTTTAACCTCAGATTTAACCCTCAAGCACAATGAGGGCGAGAATAAGAGTACCATTTAAAAATATCAAAATTAGTCAACTTTGGTTGCTCTTTTCTGTCATTTTGGAAAGGGTTAATTTCAAACAATTTGCATTGCTATATGCAGAAATGCTTAATGTACACATCCGCTGTGTAAATTGTGTGTCTGGGGCTTTATCCAACATGCGCTTTTCCTACGTAAAGAATGGAATAGTACCATCAGAAAAAATGGATTTTTAGTGAAATTTTCAAATTTCTGTACTCATTTGTCCAAAAACCAAAATGAAAGAGCTCATTGTGCTTTCCATAACTACCTTCAAAAATCAATGGGGAACAAATTTTGTGTTTTATGTTTTGGTTTTATCCAATACTAGTTTTGGCGGGAAACAAATTTTGTGTAAAATATTGTGGTGTCCCGCTTTATCCAGTACCAGTTTTGGCTGTACAAATATGAGTACCGTTAAACAAAATGCATTTTTCGATTAATTTTGTACTTTTCTGTACTCAGTTTCCCTGGGTAGGATTGGTATACCTTTTTAATCTCAGATTTAGCTATCAAGCACAATGAGGTGGAAAATAAGAGTGCCATTTTGAAATATCAAAATTAGCCAACTTTGGTTGCTCTTTACTATCATTTCGGTAGGAGTTAATTTTAAAAACTGTGCTTTTCTATATGCAGAGAAGCTTAATCAACAAATCATCTGTTTTAAGTTATGCTCTGGGGCTTAACCTAACATGTGCTTTGGTCACTTAAAAAATAACACTGTCTGCAAAAAAATGATTTTTAGTGAATTTTGCGAATTTCTGTACTCACTAGTCTTGTCCAAAAACAAAAAGGAAAGATCTCCTTTTGCTTTCCATAACTGCATCAAAAAATCAATGGGGAACAGATTTTGTGTTATATGTTTTGGTGTTTGATTTCAGCCTTGAGAACCCGCATGGGTGCCTGAGATGTGAAGGTCTGCATATCGACAGAAGTAGATTTATTTTCCTCCACTGGTAAAATACGACCTGGTAACTAACGCCACAGGGGTACAATCCATCGGTATGAGGACAAAATAACCATAAACAATTGGCAAAACTTGACTTTATACTTTGCTGTGTCATGATGTAGCTTAGATGCTGACAAGGACGTGAGACACTAATAAATAACACTTAAGAATACTGGATTGGAATCTAGAATAAGAGTTCTGTTCAAATATGCCTATTTTGTTAACTTTTTTCTATTAGTATGGAAAGGGTAAACGTGAAACACTTTGCTTCCCTGTGTGTACAGTAGCCTATGTATGGGCAACCAAGAATAATACAAACATAACATGCCAAAAGCCAATATTTATTTCGACACAACAGGACAACATATACGTAGCGTGTATGCTGCAATATTATAAGTTATTCTGTTTGTTGACAGGGGACATGGTCTCGCGTTCCCAACATGAAATTTATATTCAACCGAGGCGTCAGCCGAGGCATTGACCAATCACTGCAAGGTAATGCGGTTGGTATTGGCACATATACACATGTTTCAGCAGGTGAATATAATAATAAATCTTCGGTCATCCGCTGATTTGTCGCGATCCTCTAACGAGGAGGCCTACACTAACCAAGTGAACCGCCGGGGTATTCTCCCCCACTCTCCCTCCTAATCTAAAAGCATTCCGTCAAAAACTGTTTCATTATTCCCCCCACTGGCGCCTGCTTATCTAAAAGCAGCTGGTTCACATACACGAAGCGTGAACGCTGCAATATATACAGGTTTCAGCATGTGAATATGCAGGGTCTATCTTATGGCAGCTGGATCACATACACATAGTGTGTTTGCTGCAAAATATACACTAGTTTCAGCAGGAGAATATGCAAGAGTTACTGGGGAAAAGTGGACCCATGAAGCTGGTACCAGAAGGGGCTATGTATCTTGAGTTTACTGGAAAGTACGGATCCAGTAATGGCATGGGGCATTGATAGACCGAATGCAATTAAGCAGCCCAACATTCCCTGGTGCACACCTACATGTATGGTGGTGAAGCCAGACCTGTATGGGGTCTGAAAGAAAGCCTGCATACTTACACGTATGATGGTGAAGTCAGTCCTGGATGGGGGGCTGAAAGAAAGCTCTAAACCCTGAATGGGGAGAATGAAAGAAAATACAGTGCCGAAATGGCTCGTCCTCCTCGTTCTCCTGTTCTGCAAAGTAGGTGGCTAAGATACCGAATGCAAAGTACGCCTCCGACCATGGAGCTGAGATACGAATTCCACTGGACACGTGCCGAAAGAGAAAGAGGGGTTAACGAGAATGAAATAGAAGGAAAAACTGGTACCACATGAGTCTCCATTTTCGGGTGTAGACTTGATGGTGGTGTGTCGGGTGATGGTGGGGTGAAAATGTAAACTATATGTCAAACAAGGTAAGAGTGAAGACAAAGGGATAAATTACTGTGATGGAATAAAACAAACGGGGTCTCGTGTGACTGAGTCAACGAGCTTCGTTGGTTGTAGGAATGTTAGAGTTCGGTCAAGATGAAGGTAAAGTCGATGGCTAAAGAGTGAAAAAAGGGGACTTATGAAGAAGACACAATTATTTCAAAATTAACCAAAAAATTACATGAATATAGCATTTTTTTCTTAAAAATTGACCAACTTCAAGGGAAAATTTCTCTAATTGCAAGGTTGTTGTAACATTTTTTCTTGGTATGGATAGATGCTGCAATGATTGTAGAAGAAAGGTACTGTTTAGTTTTCAATCTCAGATTTAACCCCCAAGCACAATGATTGCGAGAATAAGAGTGCCATTTGATAATGTCAAAATTAGCCAATTTTGGTTGCTTTTTCTATCATTTTGGAAAGGGTTAATTTAAAAAAAACTTTGCTCTTGATGGAAAACCCAACGTGAAACCCTTCTTTAGTAATATAATGCAAGAAATATAGACAAACTGTTCAACATCCCTTTAATCAACTCACTGTGACTTGAACTGTATCTACCACTCTGTATACTAGCTCTTTAGATAATATAAACAATATAATCAAGTACAAAACCAACTTATGTGTGACAGTAATTTCTGTTACATGTATTTCATCTTATCTGAAACATTTATGTTGGAAAAATTGTTAAATCATTGGACTGGGAAGCTTACCCTTTTTTGTTGACAAGTCCCAAGCATTCACAAACAGACAGAATGGTAAAGAATAAATTAATTTTTGGTGTTTATGGTTACCTTCGGCATATATAGCTATATCATGACCATAACATAGGTATTTATTTAACTGGTAGAGTGCTAAAATATTTCTGGTCGTCAAAATTTATTCACCAGTCTTTGCCATGTTGCAATTGATGGGAGAGTGCAATTGCAACAAGGCAAATCCATACAGTTGAAATAATTTGACTTCAAAGATAATATGAAGCACATCCACAGAGTATGAAGCCTTCAAGTTGCTGTACCTGCACTGCAGAACAAAGCCCAAATATGGGCTTCCAGCACTTCACCAGTTAATATTAGCTAATTGTTGACACTTGAGCTGCATACTATAGTCGACTTCCTCCCAGGGGTGGCGCCAGGGATTTCTCGACAGGGGAGGGGGGGGGGGGGGGCTGACCTCTCCGACAGGGGGGCTATAACATTTGACCTCCCAAACGAAGGAAAATGAGTGAAAATTGGTAAATTGGAGAACCAAAATAGAAGCAAATTGAGTATGTTTGTTGATTATTTAACCCTTTACCTAACCTGAAAAGCAGACGACACTTGCAAAAATAATTCTTGAATAACTAATTTTTTTCATTTTTTGTCTCAAAAACATATGTTATGACCCCCCGTTGGAACGAGCTCGTGCCAACGAGGGCTCATAATGTTTTTGAGACAAAACATGAAAAAAATAATGAAAATTAATTGGCGATTTTTGAGAATAGCGCTGGTCGGTTTTGACCGTTACCTTAGGTAAAGGGATAAAGTAAACATATTGTAATAAGGTCGGGAAATATTTCATCTATAACGCCAGTTTGACGAACGACATTAAGGAATTTCGTGACAATCACTATTCTCTATCAAAGTTCCAGTGCTGCACGGGTTCGAGACTGACAAGACGAGATATCTACATTCGATTGTCGGAAATTTTTCGTGAAGTCGGGTTTACGAGACTCTCCGAAGGACTGACTAAAAATCCCCGACGGGGGAGGGGGGGGCTGGACCTCTCCGACGGGGGGAGTGGGGGCTGTAGCCCCCCCCCCTGGCGCCACTGCTTCCTCCCAAGGCATTGGTTGGAGGGTCCTGTTTTACCATAATATAATAAAGAAGAATACATTCAGTATCGTGTTGTTTTTTTAAATTGGCTTCCAATCGATCTCTCACTTCTCTGCTTTCTCTAATTATTTTCTTGTTCTCTGTTTCTATTGTCCGCCTTTAGCCTTTAACTAAAGAGTCTCCCTGTCAGAGTCAAATAGCTGCTGCCAGAATCGTCACTGGAGCAATCCTGGGGCCAAGTAAAGCCCTATCATACACTGAAACATGTTGGGATGCACTTCAGGATAGACGTCGGAAACACAAGCTTATGCAGTTCTTTAAAATGATTCACCATATATAACGCCTCCGTATCTTTCAAACAAAGTGCCCCCTGTCATATCAGCAACCAACACAAGCCATGTGCTGTGTACAAGTGATAACCACCGCGTACCCTTCTGTCGCACCCAGTTATACCAGTCTTCATTCATTCCCGATGTAACTAAACTGTGGAATAACATTCCGCAGCCTGTTCGACAAAACAGTTCGATTAATAATTTCAAGAGATTCCTAAATCGTAATTACCAACGACCACCCTCATTCTTTAGTAATGCTAAGTGTCGTGCAGCACAGATATACCATTGCAGACTGCGCCTGTGTAGTAATCTTAATTCTCATCTACATGCAAACCACCTGTCATTATCGTCCAACTGTCAATGTGGTGCAGTCGAATCGTCTAACCATTTCTTGCTGTCAAGTCAGCTCTACTCGAATGCCCGGGCCAGCGCTATAGGCAGATACCGTTTCCTGTGAACGCCACTATACTCCTATATGAATCAGAGCACTTAAGTGAAGATACAAATCGCCTGGTATTTGAAAAAGTGCAGGACAACATTATGGAAACGAAACGCTCCTGGTAGATAATTTGTATTCCTGCCCCCCCCCCCCTCTCAGGACGTTTTTTGGCAATACTGTATTATAGAACAGTGTAATACAGTTTAGCCACAGATCGCCTTGATGGCAGCGCAATGAGTACCGCGCCATCATGGCTCTCTAAGACTCAGACTTAAATACTATGACTGAATCTGTTCTCCTGTCGGGTAGGTTATCTTCTGATACCTCCATACCAGTTCTAGCTCTTCTTGTTATGCCCTCTCGCTGTGTCAACGCAGTGTTCTTTTGTACTTTTTTTCTGAACGTCGTTCGTCTCTCGGCTGCTTGTGTTTGATTCCATGTTGGAATCATCCATGTCTTATCACTGTAATTCCTTTCTTCTTTTAACCCTTTACCCAACGAATAGCCCGCATCCGCCCGCGTAATATGCAAGTTCAGCAGCTGAAAAAAATATTATTTTTCGAAAAATTTCAACAAAACCATATAATGTGACCCCTCTTTGGAACGAGCTTAACGAGCACGTTCCAGAGAGGGGTCACATGATATGGTTTTGTTGACATTTTTTGAAACAATTTAAAAAATGATATTTAATATAATAAATTTTGATATTGTCTGCGTTGGGTAAAGTGTTAAAGTGTCTATCTATATACTTAAATATCTTTCATCACATAGTTTAAACAATTTGCATTTGGTACTCCGCCAGTAGTTCCGGTAATACTTATCTTGTAATTCAAAGACCTAGGGAGACAGCCAACATAAGCATCAAGCTTTCTGTCGAATCCCTTCATTTTTGTGATTTAATTAGTATTGTTTCTGTATACTGCATTCACGGCTTCATAATTATATTTGTTTCTTTCCTTTATTCTAAATCATACTGTTTGCAACTACAGTGTTTTCATTAATAAAATATTGTTTAAACTAGAATCAGAGGGCGCTGCCTTTTTAAAACAAAGCTCTTGTTATCAGGTGTAAAAAGAAACAAAATGATTCATAGTTTCTGGTAGAGTACAGTCTGCCTTTTCACACTAAATAGTTGGGAAATCCCGTAATTTGTCCAACAAATTACAATTCTCTAGTTGTAATTATTAGTCTGTTAGACGATGTCATTCAAATCTTGTGAGGGTCGACATGGATATAAATTCCAACACAGGATTGCAAAACTTTGGCGATGTTTTATTAACCTCAGTGACCTCGACCGAATGATATTTCTAACAAGTCAATCGACCAGAAGCGAGTGTTTCATCTCAGATCACTGACGGAAGACTTCGAGATTCACGCTGGTTGTCATTATTTCAAGGTATCAAAAACACTGGTTGGAAACTCATATTTCGATTTTGGCCCTCCTCCTGTTACATTTGATCTGTCCAACAGGAAAACTTTGTTGTGAGGCGACTCGACATCTCAGCTCATTTCATAGATGAGACTTTGATCTTCATCCATACGAAGTTATGTGTGTCGGGTCTGTGCAATGAGTCATCCACGTGCTTATGGGGAAGGTGTGACCATCTTCAAGTGTTTGGCATTATTCGCTTTCATCTGGGGTTCTGAAAGAGAACACAGCGGGTATGGAGTACGGGGGGAATGGAATCACCGACCCGAGTTGGAGTTTGTCCTGTATTTCACGCGCGCCAAAGGTGCGCGTGAAATGCAGGTGAAACTCCAACAAGAGTCGATGAGTCCTGCCCACATGCTCTACTTGAGTGTGTCCTGTATCTATTATTTATTGAAACTTGAATTACGTGAACGAAGCATGGGTTTTGAACTGAAAATTTCACCTTCAGCGATCTGTTTACGTTCTTGCCTATTTATGTATTTGTTATTAACGGCACTTTCGACAGCCAGCGTCAGGTCGTGTCGGACAGTTCTACGGGTAGAGGAAGCCGGGGTACCCGGAGAGAACCACCGAGCAACGGGGAGCAACTACCAGACTCCCCGAAGTACTAACTCCACACAAGCAGAGTTAGCATTGGCTGAAGACAATTGCACCATCAACGTGCAGTATGCCTTAGTACACAGCGTCACCATGCACCCACGTGGGCAATCGGGATGAATTGCCTTCCCCAAAGGACACAACGCAGTTACCCCTGGCGGGGATCGAACCGTGGACCCTTAGGTTTGAAGTCCAATTGCGTATCCAGTGACCCTCCTCGCCCCTTGCTTTCTTGTTTGACGCTGTGCCATATTCTTTTAGTTACGTCACAACGTCAATCAATGCGTAACGACCAATCGGATCCATTCTTTCATGATATTCTTTCGCGTAAACTGGATTCTGCGCATATGATATCTAGCAGATTTGTCATTGTCTCTTGTGTATCGAGTAACGTTGAATACGAACGTTAATCATGGTATAATAATAACCAGTGAGTTTTAAGAATTCATATTTTTGGTAGAACTTGCCTTTTTGAAACGTGAGTGCAATGACAACTAGACAGATTTTGAGATTGCAGGGTAGAAGCCATTCAATGAAGCACGTCCAACGCCACTTATTTTGGAAAAAAGACAAAGTGCTGTAAATGTACAGAACCGCATATACGTTTGAATGGGTTAAGAATTGTCGCACGAGACTGCTTTGGCCCAGGATATGCGGTTCTATATTTATCACACACCTCCCATGTAACAACCAGTCTACACGAACATTGAACTAAAAACACTTTCTAAGTCGATAATTGCTGATTTTCCTTCGTTGCCAAGAATACATCACTGCTAATGGGCGGGGAACCAACCCTAATTTTGTTTTTAATAATTTTTACGACATTCAATTGATCGAAACCAATTGACAGCGATCTTTGCCACGGTCACGATGATCTAACTTCAAATATTGACTAACCTGCAGGGAATAACACAAGTTTTTAAATAGCTAATACGTTTAGCCCATTCCACCATTTTTGACCAGTTGTGGAAAGTATTTGTCAAGGAATAGGAACAAGCAGTCAGAATGTTATTTTTATTTTGTAAATTTTTGACTCGAATCTGATTGTTGAAATATCCCGAGTAAACAAATCTAAATGCGGAACTTGGAATTTCCAAGCGATCTCGACTCCGGTGCATTCGACCAACGATTGACGTGATTTATTTAGACGGGTTCCTTCTCTGTTTACGTTGGAAGCTAAATCGAACGTGTTTTGTATCACCACGTGTGATACAGCTTTATTTTTATCGTGTGGACAGAACAGTGGAAATCCCGTGTTTTACATTAATAGGTGTGTGAAAAATATTGGCATATGGATGTATATGAAAATACATAATTCATATCAAAAAAATCTTTTCTAGCATTTTTAAACAATACATCAAACAAATTAGAAATGTCCTAACAAGATTTTATTTATGTTTTATTGGGGTATGACGACACTTTCGACAGCCAAGGCCAACGTTCCATGTCGGAACACACGATTTTATAATCTTGCATTATTTACACACATAAACATGCAGATTAAGGCAAAGAGCTCTCTTCTCTTTCCGCCAAGTATGATTTTGCAGGAAGACGTTAGAACTGCCACATTCCCAGATGAAATTTATCATTACTTCGAAACATGAAGGGTGAGTAGATTTAATTTCTGTAATTATTGTACGTGCTGTTCCAATCTTCAAGTCCCATCACAAAGGTTACACTTGAAACAAAACACAAAGTACCAATTGGTTTAAATGCATTCAATAGAAGATTACAATGACGTCATTCAATTGGCGAAATGTAAGCTTAGCTATAATAACTATTAGTTTAAACATATTATCTAGATCGTTTTATCAACAGAAATGACTTTGTCACGATTTGTGTTCAAATAATTGCTTTTACAGTTTTGTTTAAAAATTAATTGCTGCATACAGTTAAAAATAGAAGTCCTGTCATGAAATGCGCACAAATGGCAAGTCGATCTGTGCGTTAATCTACCCGTTATAACCATAGTAAGGCTATCAAATTCGGTACATATGGCCCTTGCGCAAGCAATGTTTTAGCCAATGAACCACAGGGTAACCCGGAGATCCATTGGCAGAAACATTGCCTGTGTTTGCTATGAGTAACCAGGTGAACCTGCCGTGGTTTGAATGCCATTCGATATGGCAATTGTGCGCAATCCCTCCGCGCAATTAAGCCTAGATAAGCGCACAGTTCGTGACAGGACTTCTAATTTTAACTGTACAAGGCCACTTTACCCCACCAGCATTTGTTTCCTTCATTTACATATTTGTAATTAAAATCTCACTTTCCTCATTTGGTACACTCCTATACGATATATTCTACTGAAAGTTTGCAAAGCACCAAATATTTGACACATCATTGTGAAATTTGCTTGCGACATATTTGCGATATTTTTGGCGGATATGACTGAGGAATGTATTGAAATGATCCCCAGTGTTTACAGTAGCTCTCTTGACAAGCAAACATTTCGTGACAGTCATGGAAAGCATGTACCCCTTGATTTTCATGATGTTTTCGTGTACTGTCTACATATACATGTCATGTGTAGGGTATTCAATCTTCATTTCAACACAAACCCTTGTGATTTAATGATTGAATATGGCAAATGCAAATGTAAGAAAACATTTGTCTGAAGCAGAAATGTGGCGAGCTGTAGGGATGGTGGAGCAAGGGGCTACCCATCATCAGGTTGGTGAAGCTCTTGGTGTGCACCATACGGTGATCACCAGAGCCTGGGCAAGAGTTCAGCTGTATGGCACACCAGTAAGACGGCATGGTGGTAGCAGAGTCAGGGCAACATCTGCAGCTGAAGACCGGTTTTTGATCATTCAGGCCCATAGGAACCGCTTTGCCACAGCAACCCAGCTTCGCAGTGGCCTTCAGAATGAAACCGGGGTAAATAGTTCGACGCAGACTATCCGGGCAAGGTTGCACGAAGATGGTCTCCGATCGAGAAGACCATGTATTCGCATTCCGCTGTCCCAGAACCACCGCCAGGCACGATATGAAGGGGCCATGGATCACGTTGGAAAGAGCAGAGAAGATTGGCGACCTGTCCTTTTTACAAATGAGTCAGGGTACTGCCTAGTCCACGCAGATAGGCGTTCTAGGGCATAGAGAAGACCAGGAGAGCGATTCCATGCAGCCAACATTACTGAGCATGACCGATATGGTGAAGGGTCAATCATGGACTGGGGCGGCATCAGCTAGGATGGACGTACAGAGCTATGAGTCCTTGAATGTGGTACATTGACTGCACAATGGTATATTGATGAGATCGTTGATGTCCACGTCATATTGTATGCAGGTGCAGTGAGTGATAGATTCATTGTGGTGGAAGATAATGCCCGTCCTCATGCTGTCCATGCCGTCGGGGAGTACCGACAGAGGAAGGGGATGGAGCGTATGAACTGGCCAGCAAGATCCCCTGATCTCAATCCAATCGAACATGTCTGGAATGAATTGCAGATTGCAATTTCAGCCCGTCCAGTCCAGCCAAGAAGTGTCCAGGATTTTGGTGCCATGCTGGTTCAATAATGGAACAACATCCCACAAAGGACCACCAGGAACCTGATTTGGAAGCACAAGGAGGCGTTGTCAAGCTGTAATTAACAGTAATTGGTCTCATACTCGATATTAAACCCATACTAGTTCGCTCCGTCAACTTTTTGGTATATTGAAAAATTTCCTCTTTTACCAATAATATCCATTTTCCATGGTTATCGTATTCAAAAGCTAAAAGATAATGTGAAACACAAATAAAATCTTAACTTCTGTACTTAAATCATTAAAGATATAATTAAATAAAAATATATATTTCAGCTAAAACGTAAAACATGTAGTTGGATGTACTTGGTGCTTAGCAAACTTTGAGTAGTACTGATATTAGCATGCTGGGGCACGTGACCACGCAAGTAAATCTCTGAGGTTCTGGAATTGAGATTCGATTAGATTCTTCCTGGGTTTCTCGATTCGCCTTGTGGGAAAACCTTCCGACATGCGATGACCCTGACTATCGAAAGTGACCTTTAACCGCAATAGCAAAATGTACGAAAACCTGTGATTCACACAGGCCTTTGTGTGTAATCATTTACCTAACAAAACGACAATACCAAGCTAGTGATATTCACCCCAAAAAATGCTATTCAAATTTTAGGTCCCACAAAGTAGATCTTCTGTTTCTCGTGTCATTTTTGTAAAATTGCAGGTGGATGGGAGGTTTTTTAATTTATTTTTTATTTTTGCCATTATATCTATGCCATCAAAAGTTCATGTTCTTGGTTTGTTTCACGTTTTTAGGACTCATAATCTACAAAACAGCATAAGTGGTGGTGTATTTCGTCCCTTGAGTGCAAGAAGACTTTGCAATGCTAAAGCATTGCAAAGCCTTGTTACACTCAAGGGACAAATTTATCAATTTTATTAACTTGGGTAAAATATCAGACAGAAACTATTTAATTTTTATTTTTTTAAAGCTTGCATTGGTTATAAAAAGAGAGCATGCGGCAGGACAAAAAGACCACGAGGGAGGGCCCGAGAAATAGATTTTTAATTTTTTAGGCCTTGTTATTATTTTTATTTTTGACCTCGTTCCAGCGAAGGGGTCAGCAAATATTTATTTATTTATTAAGTTTTAACGACATTTTAACAGCCAAGGTCATATCGTGTCGGTGACAGTTTTACGGGTGGAGGAAGCGGGAGTACCCGGAAAGAACCGCCTAGCAACAACGAGCAGCTGCCAGCTTCCCAACATCGTAACTACGCACTGCAGCACAGGCATGAAGACATGCGCACCATCGACGTGCAGTACGCCTTAGTACACGGCGTCATCGTGCCACAATGTCGACAATCGAGGTTAAGTGCCTTTCCCAAGGACACAACGCGGGAGTCCGAATCGATCGCTCAGACGGTCCCCCATCCAATGACTAACAGGGCTCGACGTTGCTTAACTTCGGTGATCTGACGAGAACCGGTTACTGCAACGCCACCGCGCCCCACGGGGTCAGCAAATATACTTTTGAGGCAATAAGTGTCATCCCCTGGATGCGTCAGATCAAGAGAGTTATGAAATCTGAATCTTTTAATATAAATCTGTCTTTGTAGACGTTACCAGAGGCCAATGCTATAAAACTTTTATAATTTTATTTTCTGGAATTGTATTTTCTAGTTATGGCTTTAAATGGTAGAAATGAACCATTAGCATTTTCAAAGATGTGGCAATTTTTCAGTTGGCAAATTACCATATCTTTTAAAATGTTAATGATTTATTTTAGTCAGTTATATCAATAGGTAGAAAATATAATTTTTAGAAAATACAATTGTAAAAGTTTTATAGTATTGGCTCCAGTATGGATTGACAGGAATCCTATCGTACTTTCAAATTACATAAATGCTTTTCTATTATTGTGAAAAGAATAATAATATGGCGGGTGGATATACCATGTGGAGAATACCTTGGAATGATTAAATGACAGCTTGTTTAGAACAACATTACCCAATCATTATGTCCATGGCTTTTAATTCAGCCCACTGAATATGACACCGGTTATCCAAACTCAATAATGTTTCAACAGAAATTCAAACCCGGTCTTTGGGTGATCTTTATGAAACGACGACGAACCATCAGCGCTGATTCCTTGCGCCAGATATTTCATCAATATACTCCCCGCGGGAACACTGAGGTGTCATGTACTAGGACGTACTACACGTCAATGGTGCACTTGCCTTCAACCGCTGTTAACTTTGCTTGTGCCGGATTAGTAAGTTGGAGAGTCTGTCAGTTGCTCGCAGTAGCTCGGTGGTTCTCTCCTGGTACATCGTATTCGTCTACCTATAAGTCTGTTCGATATGATACGACCCTGGCTGTTAAACCCCCAACCAAAAATCCTCAAACAAACATATGAAACGAAAGTTCTTCACAGAATAGTGCTCATCCAATGAATGCCCATCTTTGCCCACCCCTCCCATGTCTCTCGTTTCATAACAGACTTATGGTTTGCAACTCTTCACTAAGGCAAGGTAACGAGTTCAACACTGACGCCCAAATGATATCTTCTTATGTATAATACTGCATACAGCGAAATGGGCACGTCTATCTTGCACTTATTGGAAAGTTTACTAATAATTTAATCCCACAGCCCTTTAGGTTGTTGGATTACATTATCCCGGCTCCTCCCATCCAGTTAGGTGTTTATGTTATGTACTCACAGACAGCTGAGGTTTGCTTTACACACAAATTTTGTACATAGAAGAACAGGTAAAGCGAGTGGCCATCAAACCACCTAAATAACCGTGACCAATGGTCACGGTTATTCAAGTAGTTTGATGGGCACATCCTCGCAAGACCGATGGTATCGTTGTCCTGACGTTGGTCACGTAACGACATTTGCAGCTAGACCTCATAACATTCTCCTGACATAACACAGAAACATCCTATTGTTAAAGGATGTTCTTCCAGTAAACGAAATTCTTCTCTTGTAAGGATCCTATCAGTGCTCTTGTCAGTTTTGTTCAAGCAGTATAGGCACGAAATTGCATCACGATCAATTGCATCGTGGAAAATTTAATTCTCCTTGGGCACCCTGCACATATCTCCATAGAATGATCCCGTGGCGTTTTGTGTCTGTGTCTTTCCACGGTTGCTGATGGGCTGTGCGGATTTCTCATTCCACAAGTCTCGTTGAGGTTTTAAGTCTTGTTCCTTTCCTCGACGAAATTGTTTCTTTTATCGAAAGCTTCGTGAAAGTCTACCATTGTGTCTCACATTTCGACAAAGTTATCGAACAACAATTTGTCCGAGACTTGCAGTTTAAACTAAATAGAGGATATCTAGTGTTTTTGAGTGGATGCCGAAAATTTTATCACTCGTGACAAGATAAATGGTTATTTTGCTCCCGCAAAGCGATCGCGAAAAATAAACATTTGTCTCGGCCACTCATGAGATAATTTTCCGTATCCACTCAAAAACACTAGATTTTCTTTTTATTATACGCTTTTTATAAGAATCTGATCATTCCTATCAATAATTCCACTCATTTCAACCTGAACTGATGCTTGAAAGTAAACAGCTGATCGCTGCCTATTCAGGCCGCGATGATCTTTCCCAGTCCCCCTCGAGTTCCATGCATCAATTCAAGGTGAATACGTGATGAATTATTGCCGGAAATGATCGGTATTCACTCAAAAACACTAGATTTTCTTTTCATTATACGTTTTTTAGAACAAATTGATCATTTCCAGTGATAATTAGACTCGCATTCACTTTGAAGTGATGCTTTGAAAGCCGCCATTTTGATTGATACCGTGAAAGTGGAAATTTCTATATCTTCACAGTGGGGATACGATTTCTATCCTTCCGCAATTTTTTCGATAATCTGTCGTTTAGCGTATAATAAAAAGTCATGTCTAACCGCATGTCCAATGACTCGCTCCAGTAAGTCTGCTGCAAGCAACACTTTCTGAAATTTCTCGTGCTGATAGCGATCACAGTAATACAGAACCAAAAATCGGAAATGGTTTTGACATTCAAAGATATTTTCTAGTTCCAGTGAGAAGCGGATGGCTCACTCGAACATCCAAATAGAGTCTAATTTGTTCTGACGCAACGCTTTTCGTTCTTCAGTTTCCGCTTCGTGCGCAGAGGTTGAGACACCATGACCGGAGTACCGTTCTCAGTCATGGCGTAGGTCCTTATAGAGTCTGACTTCAAACTTTCATCAACAGATGCTTGGAACATTCAATTACCATTAACGCAGAGAGGCCTAAAGTCAAGTTCACTCAACACCGATATTGTGCCCTTACATTGCCTGTTTCGTGACAGTTTGGAAACTGGTGGAGAAAACACATCTTAGAATTGAGCAACTTTTATTCTAATGAAGTACTCTCTGCCTTAATCCACTGTTTAATAAAGTTTCTTTTATTCTAGGTTTCTATGAGTTTGATGCCTTGATCTGTCAAGTCTTCCGACCGCTTGTGTTTCTGTTCGATTTGAAAGATATATTGGCCATAGCCAATGATTAAAACATACCAATGTGCTTTCTGATACGTATTATGTTTGTGTTTATAGCGTAGGACTGCATATGTGAGAACAAAGACATAACAATTTTCTGTTGGTTTAATATTGACTGCCTCGACGTGGAATTCGCTATTTGCTTTAGGTTCACTTGGCGTGTTACTAAACAGCCTTTTGATCGAATCTCAGTTACTCGAAAGTGTTGGGAGCTTTGTAGTAAGTAACAGTGCTTTAGAATACAACGACAAAAGGTATCGTACATATTTATATCTCCCAGATAGATTAACTCTTTGAATCCTGGTGGTATCTTCTATGTCAGTTTAATTTCAGCAGTTGGAAGGCTCCATATTCCTTATTTAAGGGTAGATCAATTAAAATTGACTGGTCAACCCCCAACATTCACTTAGCAGCCATCCTACTTAATAAAACTATGACGTATCATATTCCGGGCCGAAAAACGGTGTCTCCGTTTTAAAGGGTTAATACTTTATCTGAAGAGGACAGTTGTAAATGAATAGTATATCGTGACCTGAACCTTGATCTGCGAACTAAACCTTCATGAGCATTCGAGAAGAGATATATCTGCCTGCCTGTCTTTGGTTGACAACAAATATATATATCTCCTTAGTAGTATATTACAAATTTACACTTACAGATCGAGATTTCATAATTAACATATTGCGAAAATAAAACTGAAAGACACAAACGGAAATAGCCTAGACGAATCAGTATTTTAACGTTTCTTTTTCAAGAGGCGTGTTTCCAGTGTTGTAAACACGAATGGGGAAGGTAAGTTCGACCCGGTCGAAATCCTTTGTCTGCTTTTGTACAAACAGTATTGCATTTTGATTTTCGGAAGATCCATGAACTTCTTTCCTTAACTCACTACCAAACGTAACGAGTGATATTCACGAAATTTGCCATTCAGATTTTATTATCTTTTAAATTTATTGCCTCAAACACATAGCTTGTGACCCTTCATTGGAACGAGCCCATCGAACTCGCTCCAATGAGAAGTCATAAGCTATGTTTTTGTCACAAAAATTGAAGATGTTTAGTCATTCAAAAATTTTTGGAAGTGTCGTCTGCTGTTCGCTTTGGGAAATGTGGTACCTTACACTGGCTTCGGGGAATCTGATTCTGAACGATTATTCTGTTGGCAGCTCGATTGCTCAGTAGTTACGGCATTGGACTTCAGACCGAAAGGTCCAAGGCCCAATTTCCCAACAGGGGTAACTGCGTTGTGTCATTGGGCACTTAATTCCGATTGCCCACGCTGAGGTACAGTGGCGCTCAATACTACTACGTACTGTACGTCGATGGTACACTTGTCTTCAACCAATGCTAATCTTGAATGTTCGGAGTTAGTACGCCGAGGAGGCTGGCAATTGCTCGCTGCAGCTGCACGATGGTTCTCCCCGGGCACCCCCGCTTCCTCCATTCGTAAAAAAATTGTCCGACATGAGATGACCCTGGCTGTCAAAGGTGTCGCTCAATCTGAACAAAAAACTACTTCTGGCCACTTTATTGCTCCCTGGTTGTGTATGGTATTTGGTGTAGTTTAGACTGTTTGTGCTGCTGAAGAGATGTGCAGAAATATTTTTTCAAATATTATTCTTGGTGTGTGCTAACGGGCATGATTAGTTCGACGTCTTATTATATACAATGCTTCACCGTTTCAGGAATTGTTTCCCATGCAAGGTTGGTACTATAAATTACATAGCGTATAGATGGCTGATATTATAAGTTACAGGACGTTCAGTAACGTATTTATTATGCCAGCGAAAACAAAATAACAATCAAATTTGAACGCCGGCACATTTTCAAAACTGGGGCAAAACGCTATGTAAGTTGTAACAAACGTGCACAGTTGTCTCCCTGTTTGTGTATAATTTTCTTGACAACACAGACAACAGCGATAGACGCTTTTCTTCGTACTGTCACTTTGTCTTGAGTGTGCAGAAAATGTCCGAAACGTCCGAATTTATACAGTTCGATCAAAATAAATGTATCTCACATTTTTTCCCATTGACTTTCATTCATTTTCCTACAATTTCATCATTGTGCAATCTTATAATTATTCAATGAAATTAAATCCATTTTCGAAGCGACGTTATCCATTTACCACAACAGAGACTACAGAATGAGCTCAACGAGAAAAAATGAAATTAATCTATTCCCGGGATAAGACAATTTTTTTCTCAGTTTATTTATTCACACTATATATATTTTTCAACTTTCTAACAACGCATTTATGGGTTATATATTTTTTCTAAAGCTTTTAAAATATCGAGGCGAACACCGTACCCAAACTGTTGTGTGTTAGCCTCAATAAACTTATACCCTATGTCAAGTTAGGGCCAGGCCGACTTATCCGTTATCGGTAGATCGAATACAGTAGTATTTCTCACTTCAAATAATTAAATTTACATTTAGAAAATAAATTTCACAATAAATGTATTGTAAAACGAGAGAAAATGAGACATATAGACACGGAGGGACGTTTGATTGTACTGCAATTTCTTCAATATGGATATAAAAGCACAGCGAGGTGAGGAATTTCCACGTCGAAACAAAATGGCGGTACTGACCTAATACGAGTTTCGTATTGGGTCACCTCGGGCTGCAGGTGACCCAATACGGCTCAGTACCGTCCCACTATTCGGGGGCTGTGATTGGCGAATTTCATTAGCTGGCATAATACATTTTCATACAAGGCTCTAAGAGTTCATATCAGGTGAGGCGAAGAGGCCTCACCTGATATGAACTCTCAGAGCCTTGTATGGAAATGGACCAGTCAGCTACACGCCGTGTAACATATTTATTATGTCGAAAGTACATGTAAATCAAGGGATTAATAAATTTTCATGAGAAACAAAGAACAACCGGACGTTTATTTTTTAGAAAGCACTATTGACAGCACCGCGCAAAATCATCAACAGTAACTGTATTCATGGTGCCAGTAAACACTATTCGCTGTTCGATATGCGGTATTTGTTTACAAAATAAAACGTATCCCTACAAGCATAACTGAAATAACTTTACATACATTTACTGTCATTACCCCATGGAAAGGGTTAACAAATCACTTTTAAATGTTAAAAAAAATCGCTTTTAATCTGTTGAGTTAACTGAAAAGACAATAAATGTTCGCTTCAGCATAAAAAATCGATAGACGATAGTCGGTATGGAGTCGTAAAAACAACATTGAACTTTTGCCAGTTTTGGAACTACAAATATTTTTTTCGGTCCTTTTTTAAATATTTAAAATTTTAAATCAATAAATACGGTACCTTGAAAATATTTTTGGAACTTAAATTCTCTTGTTTTGTTTTATTTCGAATATTGAAATTTTTGGATGGGCAGCAGGGCATATGAACTGAGAAGGAAGTTGTACAAGACCATGCTTTTATCAGGTTACCCGCATACCCTATCTGTTCAGATCTATTCTGTTAGGCAGCGCAACATTCTGGCAAATAACTCCTTGGCTGGGCTGTAGTTGCCTGAGCCGCAGACTGTGGTAACCTGATAACTTACCCCGCGAGCAGAAGATCTGAATATTTTGGGGAGTGTAACACCCCAACCCCACCCTCTCTCAGGATTTTTGCCCCTGAAGGCGCTGAAGATTAGCGACGGAACTATCAGAGTTTACGGTTCAGATTATTACCGAACTGTGCACCATGTGGCCTGAATTATCCATCGTTCATGACAAGCCAAGACATCCCAAGAGCCAGGGGGCTGTCGAAGGAGCGAATGGTGACATGAAGGACATGCTCGTAGCAAAGATGGCTGACAGCAACTCAACCGACTGGTCCATGGGTATAAAATGTGTTCAATTCTCCAAGAATTCTACTGCCACAGAATCTCAGAGAGACCAAGCAGACCGTATGGTAAATAGGAGCCGCATCGAATTAGCAGGTGGTGAGATAGAAGACAACGTTGCTGTTGGTCGATCATAGTCGTGGTGATCCAAGGAACATTCCAGGAGTTATTTGTAGTAGGAGTGAGAATGACCAGTACCGTGTGGCTACCAAAGTAGTGTTCTGAAAGGATCTTATTCGAGGAACCAGTTTGACATTTGTCCAGAAAGACTGTTCAAGGAAAGTGACGTTGACACAGAAACCCACATTTCTCCACGTGAAGAAGTAATCAAGGCATCCATATGTGATGAACAGGATTTTATCAAGTGTTTTTGCAATGGTCCGAGGAAATGTCAAACGAATAGACGCAAGTGTTTAAACTCAAAACAGTTATATAACAGTAGATGCCACAATAGTTTAAACTACTCCAATAAGTAATTTCTGTCAATCTTACAATATTTATACCCATGAAACTAACTCAATTTATCACACCACAAGTTCAGCTCACCCTCTTGTGTGCATTACCCGCATTCCCCAAGATGGACCAGCTGACCAGATACCTTTCTTATATTAACTAATATATTACAGCAGGAACAATATATCTCTCAACATCTGCATATATTCCTGGCTGTCAAACCTTCGTCAAGTGCAAGTCTAGAGGTGGGCGGTCTGCCATTTGCGGGTGGGGTACCCAGAGGGTGAATACACTGATGCTATAACATATAGTGGCTCAATTTATCCTCTGGGTGCCTGTTTCTGTTAAGGCCTGAGACCTTGATTCAGACTGAGGTTCACACAGGGTGAATTTGGTGATGCTGCCCTGCAGGGTAGGATTACCAAGTTCGCCCTCTGGGGACTTCATTCTGCGGATGATGGTATGCTCATTTCCAGACTTGGCCAAGTGATGATCGTCTGCATATCTGGTTGCTCGTATGACCCTGGTATCTCTATAACAGGCGGGACTGATATCTACCTATTGCATTTAGATCGCTTGTATTATTTACTGATATATCCTCCCACTTATCTCAGATGTAAATCCAAAATACTTAACCCCTTACCTTGTTTTTGAGGAAACAATTGAAAAAAGTAGTTATTCAAGAATTTTTTTTGCAAGTGTCGTCTACTTTTCAAGTTAGGTAAAGGGTTAATCCGAGATTCTAAATGGTTTCGTCCTACAGACAAAGGCAGTGGAGTCAGGGGGCACATGGGGCACGTGCCCCCCCCCCATGTTTTTCCAGACATATGTTTCGCAGTTACACAATGTGTTAAAATGGGCGCATACAAACGTGCCAATATAAAGGCATTCCTGTAGCATTATTTGCAAATCCAAATAACATTTAGCCAAAGAATACCACTTTCGGTCGATTCAGTCGGTTTCTTCTACTTCATCTATCTTTCCAACACGAGGGCTCGACCTCGGGTTGGACGATGGCGGAAGTAGAAGAAACGGACAAGACAGAGACCACACGGCGGCATATTCATCTAGACGAGAGACTACAGCGAATCATGGTACATTTATTTAGGATTATAACCTTTCTCACATTGGGTCGAACTATGGTGGCATTCTAAATTTGTGCCCCTCAACTTTTATCGCGATTTCGCCGGCCCTGCCTTCAGAGTAATATATTCAGCCAGGGACGTCGCTAAATGGGGCTTAGGGCGGAGTGACATCCTCTATTGTTTTCCCGTCGGGACATTTCCGTCTAGATTGGAGTCTGAGGCATCCATTCCCTCTTGCTTGTATCCATGAACTTTCTTCCGAGACTAGATTTGATGTATACAGATTACTAAAACATTCAATTAATCTGTGTTGTAGTATTCCGTCGCGTTGACGAGATGAGATCGGCGAGAACAAACGAGACAGTTAGTATTTTAAAACGATCACAACACTTGATAAATCAAATATAACAAGAATTATATTAGCCAAATAACCATTAACAATTTATGGAATTTGGGAATCCCAAACGCGTAGTAATATCGAACATGAAACTTGAAAGTTAAAACAAAGGAGGAAAGACTTGAATTTCAATCGGAATCGCTTTCGATAACACAGATTCTCCTACGTTTTCTTGGATTCGTATCTTGAAAATAGTTGTTAATTGTTATTTTGCAATTGTTCAGCACGCTATTTTCAGAGAGACCTCGACTGGAATGTTTGTCAACGGAGTTTAATGAGTAGATACTCGTGTTTGTGGTTTGTGCTTATGTTCTATATTTATTTATAGGTCACTGGTAGAAATAGTCTGTTCACGTGCGCCTCGTTTGAGACAGATATGATAATGATCTGGAAAACTTAACACTCTTGTTTTCCGGAGAGCTGGATTTGATGGGCAAACTACAGTGGTATTGAGGGGCTATTTGTGGTAGTCATATAATAATTAGACTTATGTCACACACATATTCGGTCATACATACACAGAATGACACGCATGTTTGAATGGGTTAATCCATATGACACTTGTGTCATCGCGGAAGGATAAAACTCGAGGCCGCATACGCATGTAGTTCTGTGTTTATTACACGCCTTCACGTCTATAAACAATGATTAGAAAGACACCCAGCAATTCATTTCACAACTGTCAACAAGAAGAACACATTTTATCGCCAACCAAATTTGCAAGGAGAGCCCGTTTTACTATTTCGTAGTAGGCACATAGAACACATTGGGACTCAGGGGACGAATTTTAGCCATCGCTAGCGATTCAAATTGTAACTGCGGTGCACGATTTATAGAAAAATCCAGTGAAATTTCACTTCTTTATAAAAATAGTCCATCAACGATTTCCTTTCCTCACATTTGTGCGGAACGGATTTTCATTTTTCGCATGATTTAGTGTTGCTGTTGATGGGAATTCATAGAACACGCGTGTATAACAATGGTGGTCGGTTCTGGGTGTTTGGGGTCCAGCGCGACCAATTTGGTGTACGTTGTCTGATAATTGGCCCTATGCACACTGGTGTCAAAATACGGAAATTACCCCCAAAAATTATAATGAGTGAACGAATAAATGAATGAATCATATGAATGTATGAACTGAAATAAGTGAAATGGATGAGGGAAATGACAGAAGTGAAATGATAGAAGTGAAGTGAAGGAGTGAAATAAAAGAAGTGAAAAGAAAAGTGAAATGGGAAAATGTGAAATGAAAGATGAAAGAAAGAATGAGGCTGAATAAAATATTGAATGCAAGAAGGTTAAATAAATGATCGTAACAGCTTAAGCATTTCAACAAGCATTGAATTTAATCAGAAAGCGCTTCTTGCAAAATGTTGCTGAGTTGATGAGAATACAGATGAATGCATATCAAAATTGTACAGGTACATTATCACGTGGAAGAATTGATCTTTTTGGTAAAATAAGACAGTCTAACATCTGTTGGTAAAGTAATGCAAATATAAACTAATGTACATCAAAGTGTACATTCGAGACTTATGTCGTCATTAAAATCGACTTCCGATAAAATTATCTCCCCTGAAATTATTAGACAGGCAAGGGGGTCATTTAAGAAGTCTGTAATTGTTGAGAAAACACCCATGGCATCAGTTAAAAATAACGCCAAGTTTCATTTTGTTACTTTTAATAAACGACAGCAGCAGACAGCTCTCGAAACTGTCTGTCGTTTTGTTTATTAAAAGTTACAAAATGAAACTTGGCTTTTATGGCAAGCTAATTAGAATAAACTAAGTAAATGTCCACTTCGGATCTTTGTTTGGCGAATGAGTAATTTGCAAGTTTTTATTCTCCCCAGGAAAAGAATGAGCAAATATTACTGTCAAGCCTATTATATTAAAGGAAAGGATAGTGTCCGTATGTTTTGTCACGATGCGCACACTGTTGATATAATGAATGGAAACAAAGTTACAAAACATCAAAAGATGATGAAAACGCCGTTTTCTTATTTATTTTTAAAGGGTATTCAACAGAGGGTAATACCAGGGGTTCTTCTACTCTCTTTGGGAAAGGGTCCATGCAATTGGGAAAATTCCTGTCATAAGGGCTCCAATTGGGAATTTGTTTGGAAGAGAAAACACAAAGAATGAGAAATGTTACCTTCATATTGAGCTGAGGACATTAAATAGAAGCTACTATATGTATAGTACATGTAGTAAGTTTTATAACAAACAGTCACATGAAATAATTATCAGTCTTTGTAATCTCTTCTATAAATTGCTGTATTTGCTACCCTTACTCAGTCTGCATTCTGTGGCTTAGCAGTTGTGTCTAGGCAAGACTTGGCTGCCTATATAGGCAGCCAAGACTTGCCTAGAAACAACTGGTAAGGTACTTGGGATGTAACTTGCAAATGTAACCCGTTTTGTTGGAATAAAAAGTTATTAAAATCAAAATTAGGCCTTCAAGAGTTAAAAGAAGAATTTAATTTTTATTTGAATGAGGACTGAGATTGCAAAATTTTTGGTTTGAATTGTGAAAAATCATACCAAAATTCCATTGGGAAAGGGTTCCATATTCGGACCCCGCAGACACTCGAAACGATCCTGAAAACTTAAACGTTCAGATTCATTGGGAATTGTCAACTTATGTATTTTTAAACTACTCTACAGATAATTACCTGGAGTTAATGAAATGATGAGCACATCGATGATAAAAAATAGGTAACATTTCGTAATTTCAATCTTTATATGAAATTCTCACTTTCGTGGTGTTAAATTTTCTTACATCTTTAGAAAATTAATGGGAGCTAACTCTCCCGTAAATCCCTACCAGATGACGAAAATTGTCAGCCGTGAATCTGAATAGATGTGAATCAAAGTGAAGGTCACACTCTCACACATCCATTCACTTGCCCACCCATCCATCTGCAACAATGAAAGGAATTTGTTTTTTGGGGGGATATTTCGGACAGTAGAGAGCTACGTTAAATATATATAGGTTCTTAGACGAGTGCCGGGAGGCCACCCCCGAATATATTGAGGCGAGGACGAGGGGCTTGGTAGTGACCGCTGGCATTTTACGAAAAAACGCGCTATTGTAACATTTTAATATAGTCAAAGAACAGAAGAAAAGATGGCAGCATTTGGAAGGCGGTGTATGTTACGAGAAATCTGATATCGTACATCCATCACCCCGTACACAAATCTTTTCAACAAATTACGCTAACATCGATGCTGTCTGGCTGCGTTACATCCGCTAAAGCTACACAGATAAATTTCCGTCACAATTGTCAAATTCATCATTTTAATGCCACATTGGAGCTGAGATTGATGGGAAATCGCCATGATGTGTTAACTACAAAATCAATACTCCATTAGAACTTTTGTCTAATGGGTTATCAAACATTGCCATATTACTTCACTGCGAAATATCATAAAAGTTTATTTATCTCCCATACTGGAAAATATGTTAGATAGTGAGAACAATAAGCATCTCTACCTATGGGTGTATATTCGGGGGGCAGTGGCACACCCAAACTTTTATCTTGTCTGGCAGAAGAAGGGTGCCGTTCAAAGCACATCGGAATGATATTAAACTGTCACAGGTGAGATGATTGCTAGTTGAGCCAGACCCGCCCTAAAATTATCTCGGAGAATCTACGGTAAAAGTCGTGGCAATCTGCCAGTTACCGAGAAAAGGTCGATTATTATAGTCTCCTCGTTTGAAAAAGCTCTATATTTCGATATACTATTATTCATGTGGGGGGGGGGGGGGGGGGGGGTGGGGGTGGGGTGGGGGGGATTAAATATGAATTGGGCAAAACATAGGGCAAAAAATCAATATTTCGGGTAGCATGTGAAAAAACTAGTGTCGGTTCATTATAATTATTGTTAATTATTAATTATTTTTTTTTATCATATTATTATTATATTATATTTTAGACTACATTTTATTTTGATTTTTTAAAATTTTTTTGTACATGTGTTCTGCAAGTTTTGGAAAAGAGAAAATTTCGTTTATGCATTTTGGATAGATTATTATTTATTTATTTTTTTATTTATTTATTTATTTATTTTATTTATTTATTTATTTATTTATTTATTTGTGTTTAAGGTCACATATTTCTGCACAACAGCAAACCATGACCACGACAGTTTTACGGGTGTTGGAAGCTGGAGTAGAGAACCACCGAGCAACGGCGAGCAACTGTCAGCACCCGAACATACTAACTCCACACAAGCAGGGTTGGCATTGGTTGAAGACAGGTGACCATCGACGTGCAGTGTGCCTTAGTACACAACGTAAACGTACCCTCATGTGGGCAACAGGGTTGAACTGTCTTTCCCAAGGACACAACGCCGTTGCCTCAGGTGGGATTCGAACCGAGGATCTATCGGTTTGCAGCCTGCACCTCTATCTACTGAGCCACCCCGCTCCCATTTTTGGATACATATATTTCTTGGTGTATACTGATTGCTAAAAATATACAGACCCAGCTTGTGCTTTATTTCTAATATTGCAGTGCTTGTTTTTATTTTGCGTTTTATATTTTCTTTCCATAAAATGTACCCACTTTATAAAAAATGTTCCAATTTTATACAAAAGGGGTTATGGGTAAGTGTAGCGTAATAGCGGTGATCGCCATGCCGCTGGAACTCTCGGAATTGTGGCAAACATCAAGTGTCCTTTGTTCTATAGTGTGGGTGGCTTCCAGGTTCCTTTTCAAGAGGCGTGTTCCACTGGACAGTTGGGAAGTCAATCAAAACAACGAAAATGTAACTACAATTTCTATATTATTTATTCTTCACCCAATCTTTCCAAAAATGAGCTCTTGGATATATCGTCGCGTGAGAACCATAAGGTTCTATCTTCCAGTGGAAGATAGAACCTTATGATTCCCACACGACGATATTACATCATTTGCTCAAAGTCAATATCGCCCACACCAGTATCGTTCCAAAAATGAACTCTTGGAACTTTTACATTTGCTCACACTCAATCGTCTTCACCAGTATCTTGCCGAAAATGAGTTCTTGGAGCTATTACAACATTTGCTCACAGTCAATCGTTTACATCAGTACGCCAGGGCTTCAACTTCTTGAATTACTCTGAGTTTCAAATAAGTTATATCACCGATAGCGCGACTTTACTGACAATTCGACAAACGTTTTATAAGGACGTTAGCCCTGTTAAAAATTATAAACCAGCGGCTCTGGTGACGAGCCACAAACGAAGTACTTTCAGCTCAACAAGATGGCCGATTTAGGCGAATACATCCACTCAGGCCGGTGATTATATAGGGAATGGCTAGTTGCGGTTTATTAGCCTGTTACCATCAAATTCGTTGAGGCACGCATCCGCCAAATTGGCGTCTGAAGCACACTTTACCCAAGAGAAGTGGATGGATGGCGCCAACAGTCAAAAACCTCCATGCCTTCCATAAAGTCACTGGTTCCGGAATGATTTGCATGGAGAGAACCACAGATCAACGGCGAACAACTGGCAGCTCCCCAACATGAATTGGTTGAAGACAGGTGCACCATCGACGTGCAGTACGCCTTAGTACACAACACTATCGTGTCCCCAAGTGGGTAATGGGGGTGAAGTGGCTTTCCCAAGGACACAACGCGGTTGCCGCAGTTGGGATTCGAACCAAGGACCTCTCGGCCTACAACCTGCAGCTCTACCTATAGATCCACCGCGCCCCCTTCCAGCCATTAATTATTTTAAAGACTCGTTAAAAAAGCACCACACTCTCAGATCTCATTGGCGACTAGACACCATAGCTGTCAGTTGCTAATAAAATGTGTGAGGGCGCTGGGTGGGGGAGAGTTAGCAATGTTCTTTTGTCTTTCTAAACATTTCTTAATGTGTACGTCATAGTTTCCAACGCACCCCATTTGTTTCTGACTAAATATTGTGTTGAAAAACTTCCAAAGAGCTAAACTGGATCCCACTCGTAAAAACGCCCTCCGCTAGAATTCTGCGTTGAAATGGAGTGAAATACCGGACAACTGAGGCACCGGTTTAGTGTGTGCGTCTTCGCTGGGACACACAGGCAAACAAACACGGGGTATGGGGTTGGGGGTTGTGTGCCTCTGAAGGTATGCTTGTGTATGTGTGCTTTAGATGTCCTATGTGTGCGAGGCGTAGTGTGTGTGTGTGTGTGTGTGAGAGAGAGAGAGAGAGAGAGAGAGAGAGAGAGAGAGAGAGAGAGAGAGAGAGAGAGAGAGAGAGAGAGAGAGAGAGAGAGAGAGTATGTCATATAATAAAGCCTTTTCTAGTGAGTTGTGTATATGTGAGGAGTGGGGGAACAGGGCTGCATTAACGTGGTGGTGGTTTGGGGAGGGTGTGGTGGTTTTTGGTGTGACACCCTCCAAATACTTTTTCCACTGAGAACATGTTCGTAAGAGTTGGCGTCTAAGATATCAATTATCTCTTGCTAGTAATTCTTTTTTTCTTAAAAGACTAGATTGGATACTTGGTGCTGTGTCACAAACACAGTCGGTCATAGAAATGGAGGAATGTAATCCAGATTAGGGTTGCTGGAAACCCAACACGACCAGTTTGGAGTACTGACCAATTTGAAGTACTGACACGGTACTTGTTAATTAAATAAGAAGTTATCTCGCGATTACTGCAGAACGTGGAGAGTGTATTGTAATTTAATCACCCGCGGAGTGGAGTTATCACCCAACTATAACTTTCAAATTTTGTACATATCGACTAAAAACACAGGCAATGTTGCAGCCAAATGACCTCCTGGTTTAACCCGGAGGTCCATTGGCTGAAACTTTGCTTGTGCTGGTTATGCTTTGCAACACATTTGCAATTATTGCGTGGGTGGAATCTCCACTCTGCGGGTGATTTAGTGATAATACACTCTTCACGTACTCTACATTAAATTGGGAGATAACCGTCTCTTGTTGAGTTAGACATTCGGGAATTTTACCAGGGAAAACGATTTGTTGGCGAGCCCAGAAGTTAGAAGTGAAAAAAATTCTCCAAACCCGTTTTATTTGAAGAAAAAAAAATCAAAAATGTCATTTTCAGTCTCGGTCTATTTGTCATGACCGAATTTACAGAAAACAACTCCGGGGTGTGTTCGGTCTATGATACGATTTAGCGCAGTTGTAGGCGCGTAGCGTGGATACAAACATGTTGTAATTGACCCGCTTCCGGCAATTAGAGCATGTTGAGAGTGATTTTACCTGAGTGAAGAGCACAGAGCCAGTCGGATCTCAGCCAATCAATTTACGGATTCGGAAAGAACAACAAGGCCAAAATTAACTGATGAATTACAATTAATTTTATTTATTCACTAATGAAGTTCCAAGAAGTCTTGTGTGTTTTTTTCTACTATAATATCGAATGACTTATTTTCAAGCTACATCATCAATACATACCTTCTACGAAAGCATGCCTTGGTGATGTAGTTGAAATATTTAAGTATTTAATCACAATGAGAACGTCACGATATTAACATAATTTGTGGAACTATCCGACGTAATCATAACACCACGGTTGTGGTGAGTCTTCATTTCTGACTGTAATGTCATCAAGATTAGGACTGTCACGATTAATCGATTAGTCGACTGTTGATCGGTCACAGCGAAATCGATTAGTATTTTTCGTTGTCGAATAATCGGTAAATTTTATCCCGCTTTAGACGTTTAATAATTAAAACAAAATTTTATGAAAAAACTATTGTTTCTAAAGGTAAAGAGTTAAGAACATCGATGTTAAACCCCAAGAAGCCGTTGGAAGCATTTGTCTGTCAGGTGCATTCATCAAAGCTTTGATGTTCTGAACTTTTGAACCGTCAGTGTAATAATCAAGACCCGTCGGCAGTTTCGAAGTTCGCAACTGCCGACCGGTCTTGATTATTACACTGGCGGTTCAAAAGTTCAGAACATCAAAGCTTTGAACGTATCTAAAAGAGGATCGTCTTCGTTGTTTACGGAAGGTAGGTCAACTGACTTGAACTTCATTTTGTATCGACGTCAGAGAGAGGGAGAGGGAGTCATCTAGGTACGATTAATCAATTATGATCGACTATTCGCGACGATTAATCGATTCCTAAATTAAAAAATCGTGACAGCCCTAATCAAGATGTCGATCAAATCAGGTTGCGACTGAGGAACATTTCCAATATTTATTCACAGAAAATTAATCTTTATGAATTTCTTTCAGATTCAATCGTCCGGAATACACCAGTTGATCGGAAAACCGAACCATGGATTCGTTTTTCCGACTAACTGAAATATTCCAGACGAGTGAATCTAAACATAGGCGATGACTTTTTTAGAGGTAGACTGGTTCCAGGCCATAACAGTGTCGACTTTCTTACAGAATTAGACTGCTGACCTAAGAGCTTGTCTGCAGTTCTACGGAGCAGTAGGATTATTTTGATTCTCAACTTCATTGGACTTCGTTCAAACCATAGTCAATAAAATTGCGATTCAAACTGCGGAATCCGTGAGCTAAGACACGACACTAAAGCTATCATTCTGTATTCCAGATATCATTCTCCAATTTTCACTAACTTTACTTTACCTTATCATCTTCACCATTATCCTCGTTAGACATAATCTACTATCAAGTCATTGATTATTTGGCATGAATGCGATGAATGTGTCTATATTTGTGTCAAAGTAGAATGAATTGCGGAACAAACACCAAGTGTGTTTATGGTAGCAGTCAAAGGGAAAACAGTTATTTGCCTACTTAGGGGACTTCATGAAGACAGACGATTCGACTATGTTGTCTTTCCGTAACAAATGCATTGCCGATAATATTAGTTATCCTATCCTTGTGTTTTCCAGGGTGTATGTAAATTTACACTGGTTTGGGAACTCATACACCCTGAGGCGGAGCCGAAGGGTGTATGAGTTCCCTAACCGGAGTAAACTCCCACACACCCTCTAACATACAAGGATAACGAAATTGTTTCCAAGAATTTTGGTGTACTTAATACTTTAAACCAAAATTGAAGGAAATAAATGACAGAAAATTTGTACTTTGTAAGCTTCTTAATAAAACCAGACAAATATGGATGCCATTGGAACTGGCTCAATGAGCCAGTTCCAATGACATCCATATCTGTAATATTCTATTACACATAAAAATTAAATTTCATGTATTTTTATTTTTATTCTGACATAACCGAGCAGAAGCTATGAATTAATAATTAAAAATGTGTACTCGTTTAGCCCTATAGCTTGCTATTGTGTATTCTTGTTTTTACACCGTAGTTAACCACGGTGTAAAAAAAAACCTACTGTGGATTGCAAGTTACACCGTACACCTCAGCCAATCAAAACTCAGTATTTTGTTTCATTTGGAAATGATGTAATTTATCTTACAACAGGAAAGTATTTCCTCCAATATACGTAAAAATGTCTAGGCAACATACAAATCTTATCTTGTATGGGGGTAGTACCGCACGTGCAATTACTCCTTTCAGAAAGAGAACGTTTCTACGTGCACTTAATTGGTATCTAGTTATTACACATGTCGGGGCCACCGTTTTTGATAACATTATTTAAGTGATAAATAAGTCACCAAATCGACGAAATAATTTAGACTAGATATTTGTTTTGCATGATGGTTTGTTTACAGGGGTCTACCACCGATGATGCGTTAAACATGAAAAATAAAACAAAGAAATACACAGCTGTCATTACTATAAACTACAACAATTACAGTATAAGTAGAATGCATGGGGTTACGTCAAGAACAGCGCAAGAACGAATTGCACAATCTTCATTTACAGACGCTGACTGATTGTTAAAACAGACACCGTTCAAAACAGTGTCCAATTCCTTCATTATGCGCACAAGTCAAGATAGAGGGTAATATTGTAAGATAAATTGGTTATTAAAACCATGTGGGCTTCCGAAAAGGGAGTACTGAATTCTTGCCCTTTCCTTTGGCTCATATATTGAATCGTTCCAGAGGACTCGCCGATATGCCCGTTCGTTCTTTCCTTTGTTCGTTCGTTCGTTCGTTCGTTCGTTCGTTCGTTCGCTTGTTCGTTCGTTCATCTGTAGAAAGCATCGCATTAGACGATTCCATCCAGGATATCAGGACTGAAAGGGGTAAACTTTTGGTGGGTAAATCGCGAAAAACATTTTAGACGGATTCAGAAGCTAAGTTACCTCACACAGATGTAACGTTACACAGTTTCGAATGTAGGTACCTTTTGATAAATATGTTAGAACATTGTTTTATACTCTGTATGGTCATTGCGAGAAATGCCGTGTACATCTTGAAGAGGACGTGGAAAAGTACTAGTAATTTAGAATAACTCTGAGCCTGTATATGATAGCCAGTATAATAGTATAGGATGGCTAATGTTAAATGTGTAATGTAAACGAATTAGGCAATAAAAGCATGAGAGACATGGCTGTAATCTGGAAAATACATCTCATTTACAAACAGACCACCATTGCTTCAAAGGGCTTCCTTTGAAAATATCCAGTTTATGTCTGAAGTAGACAAATCCGTCTCTATAACAGTATCTAAGCATTATTTACTATGCTGCGTCGTTTCTGAATGTTTGAACTAGAATTTATTATCCGACACTTGAGAGGACAAATTTATGCCTATGTGTTTAATTGTAAAGCCAAGTTCCATGTAAGAACATTAAGCATTAAGAAATAAAAGGGTCTTAAGTAATAACTACATCATTGATTTATATGTTTGCAAATTTCCATTCATTTCTCCCAATAATGGAATGTTTTTGTGGGAATAACTCAATTATTCTTACAACATTTGAAGATGAGAGATGTCCCTCAAATATTTCCCATCATTGACCTTGGACACCTATCCATTTAAAACGAAGAAGACACAGATTACATATTTGCTGCTTGAGAGCCCTTTTGAACATATACAAATACTAAGTAGCGTCAGCGGGAAATTGATCAAATTATCCGACATTTCCGTCCCTCGAAAAGGGTCCTATTAACCCAGAACGCACTTTGTAATATATCATTGTCAATTATTTCTTTCAATCTGACATATATACATTTTGGCGTAAATAAAAAATGTAGCTTGTTGGGAAATAACACAAAGGACCGCAGTTACTTAACCCTTTACCCAATGTAACGGCAAAAAACGGCCAGCGCTATTCTAAAAAAATCGCCAATTAATTTTAATTATTTTTTCACTTTTTGTCTCAAAGACATAGGTTATGGCCCCTCGTTGGAACGAGCTCGTCGAGCTCGTTCCAACGAGGGGTCATAACCTATGTTTTTGAGACAAAAAATGAAAAAAAAAATGTTATTCAAGAATGTGTTTGCAAGTGTCGTCTGCTTTTCATGTTAGGTAAAGGGTTAACCCTTACAAACAGTAGTTAGCGTTACCGGGAAACCGCTCAAATTATCCGACATGTCCGTTCCTTGAAACGGGTAGGCTTAACCCAGAGCGTACCCTGTAATATACTATTAAAAAAGTAGGGGATATTGGCGCTACGCAGTATTTGGTTACTAACTCGTTATAACGAGTTAGTAACTGACTTTTGTCCTTGCAACGATTCAGAATTCAGGATTTACTGAACGGTAACAACGAACAAATTTAGTTAGCTAAGTCGTAATAACGAGTTAGCTACGTCGTAATAACGAGTTAGCTAAGTTGTTATTACGAGTTAGCGAGATCGTTACAAGAAAAAAAAGTTAGTTACTAAATCGTTATAACGACTTAGCTGAATCGTTGCAAGAAAAAAAGTCAGTTACTAACTCGTTTCGATGTTTGTGGGGTACGTTTTGAAATTTTCATTTCTACTGGACGGGCTTTTTCGGAGGTCTCGTTTTTCTTTTCTTGGTAATAAACTCGTTCATCAATAGTTTCTGGTCGAAACGAAACTTTTGAGGTATGCGAAGACTGAAACGTGACGAACGTTTACGTGCCGTTGGCATGTTGGAAGCTGGCAACAGACAGACTGCAGTGACTCAAATTCTCAACGTTACTCAATCGGTGATTAGCAGGTTGTGGTCACGCTACCGTCAGACAGACAATGTTGACAGACGTCGGTCAGGTCGTCCAAAGGAGACAACTGCTAACCAGGATCGTTTCATCCGGACCACAGCATTACGTAACCGCCATCAAAGTGCCTCAGAAATTGGACAGCAGCTGCACTGAGCGACAGATGTGCAAGTCAGTGGTCAGACTATCCGCAATCGCCTACACAGATGGATTTTGTACGCTCGACGACCTCGAATAATTCCACGTTTGACTGAACGTCACATCGCACCAAGGCGCAGTTGGTGTGAAGCACGACAGCGCTGGGACAATCGTCGGTGGAGCAAAGTTATGTTTTCCGATGAAGCGATGTTCACTCTCGACTTCCACGGCAGGCGAAACCGAGTGTGGCGGCAGCGGAACGAACGATACCATGACGTAACCATTAGGCAGCACGAACGTTTTGGTGGTGGATCAGTTATGGAGTGGGGAGGCATAACCATGGCAAGCAGAAAAGCATTACATGTCATCCAAGGGCGTGTCACAGGGCAGTACTACCCTGAAAACATACTAGCAGCTTATGTTGTGTCATTTGCACGACGTCGTGGCCTTCGATTCATTATCCAAGATGACAATGCAAGAGCTCACAGGGCCCGTGTCGCTACAGAGTTCCTCCGGGAGCAGAACATCACTACACTGCCTTTGCCAGCGCTATGTCCAGGCCTTTCACCAATCGAGCACGTCTGGGATATTCTTGGCAGGCGCCTACAACAAGGCCAACACACCCTACCAACGTCTAGGAACTCGCCGATGCACAGCAGGAAGAACGGAATAACATCAGTCAAGCTGATTTTGGACGTTTGGCGAGGAGTATGCTACGTCGGATCCGCGTTTGTCTCGTGACCGAGAAGGAATTACATGGTATTGAGGTCTTGTTCTGAATATAGTAAATTCTCTGACCGACCGCCCATGTCTTCAACAGCTCAGTGCGTGGAATGTGTGTTTACCAGACACCCAACTATCGCTGAAGTCGTTCACCAGATATCACAGTGCAATGCCTCAACTTTCTTTTTGATGAAAATATAAATATATTTCTTTATATTTCTCACGTCTATCAAATATCCCCTACTTTTTTCAGTAGTATATATCGTTGTCAATTATGTCTTTCAATCTTACATACAAAAGTGGCTTGTTGGCAAACAACACAAAGGACCGCAATTACTTAACCCTTAATTCCCCATTCTGCTACAAACTGACACATTTTTATTGGTTTGAAAAGGATGCTTCATCTGTATTCTTCCTTGAGACAAAACTGGTGAGGTGCATTTATCTTGGCAATTTTTTAAAATTATTGTTGGCTACCTGCACAGGCATACGCAAATATAATATCAATTAACAAATAACATGGTAAGCGTACGCTGCATGGAAGCGGCTGTCTTCCTGCCATTCACACCAGGGACGTGAATAGAGGCTTTACGAAAGGGGGTTTAGGGTAGTGGATTTCCAACTAGGGGGAGGGACCAGGAGGGGGAACCCCCCGATCCCTCCCCATAGTTGGAAATCCACAACCAAGAAATATTTTGTAAATGAAGCCATGAAAGGGGGCATAAAATTGCTTCTAGTAACTGAAATGCAAACACATTTATGATAGAATTATCAGGTTATTATTATTTGGTATTATTCTGGGAATTGAATATGTACTAAACAGTTGGAATTTTTGCCGATTTGAAACCGAGTTGGAATTTTGGGAAGTAAAGAAGACATCAGCATCACCAAAGAAGCTCTAAAATCTGGAATTTCCAACTTCTCATAACTTACCCTCCGAATTTCCAACTATAGGAAATTTTTGCCAAGATTCAGGGTGGGAGTGACACACCCCCACCTCTCTGTCGCCACGTCCCTAATTCCCACACACCAGATTTCTTGGCATCAAAGCCTTTTCCTTCTGTCTTTTCCTCCGGGGGTTTGCTTAAATAAAATAGAAAACAGCCTCCATGCGCGGAACTGAGATATTTTTTGCTAAAGTCACACCAGTTTAACTGATTAATATTTTGAAAGGAGAAATAATTGGTTTAGAAGATGAGATCCCGTTATTTAAACAAAACAATCAGAACAAGACGGATTGGTACGCGCAATGATGGGGGAATGCGAATTTAAAGTTGTATTTATTAGTGCCTTTCCAAACAGGTGCCTACTGTATTGTTTTGTTCTGGATTTAAATCGTTCCAAAGTTTCGGAAAAGAATGAAGCGGGTGATCCGCAGAGGATCGTGTTCTTGGTTTGAGAGTAAGCACTCTCCCAGTTTGTCTGGTTTTCATTCCAGAAAGATTTATGTAAATGTCAAAAGTACTGTCAAATGACACAGGCAGATTGTTATTCAAGTGTGTTCACATTATAACCCTTTGATACTTTTGGACGTCTTAGGACATATGGAATCAAACAGAGCGTTGATATTTTGTGGACATTTGTTTTGTTATTATTTTTTCGATTTTTTAAAGTTTTAACCTCAATTCCTCCCGAATAGTGCTCAGTTACAACTGTTGAGTCAAATGTCATCGCAGCTTAAAATATTAAGATAATCCCGCAGTCAAGACTTCTTAACTGGTTGAGTGCTGGAGGCCCCAACCAGGGCTTTCAAAAAATGAGTATACCAGAGCAAAAGCCAACATTTCCTTGCTTATATTTCATATTCAGTCCGACACAAATTATATTTTGTTTATATAATTTTTTTTTAGTTACAAATTATTGGAGAGTGCCTGTGGGCATAAAATTGTTTTTTTAATTACAAATTATTGGAGAGTGCCTGTGGGCACTCCCCAATAATTTGCGATAAAACGAGTTTTGAATAACAAATTCAGCCCACCAAAACTAATCTAGCCCTCAACCAGTTAATCACTAATATGAGACATATCTTGTTATTTGTACATTCCGACGTTTGACGTCGCATTTTGAAAAACGTTTAAGAAACTGAATTCCCAGTGACGTTTGAACATCAGGATAATTAAAGTCACAAAGGGTTAACCCTTTACCTAACCTGAGAAGCAGACGACACTCTCAAAAAAAATTCTTGAACAACTGGTTGTTTTCATTTTTCGTCTCAAAAACATAGGTTATGACCCCTCATTGGAACGAGCTCGACGAGCTCGTTCCAATGAGGGGTCATAACCTATGTTTTTGAGACAAAAAATGAAAAAATAATGAAAATTAATTGGCGATTTTTGAGAATAGCGCTGGCCGGTTTTGGCAGTTATGTTTGGTAAAGGTAGTAATAATCGTAAACATTAATCTAAGGCTTCAGGGGTTATAGGGGATCACTACTAGTTCTGTCCTATGTATTCCATACAATGTCGTCCTTGCAGTTCCATTTTTCATAAAATACTCCAGTGGGTTTTGGCCAACGTTTGTTCAACCTTAACATGAATTAGTATGCCAGATATTATGAGGCGATTAATTTTCAAAATAATCAGCTAGAGGATATCATTAGATTGATGCCGTTGGTAATGGATCTTTCAAAGTCCGATTTTACCATAGATATATTTCTGAAACTATAGTCAGTGCCACTCTAATTTTGGTGGATTTGATTTCGATTGCGGGGGTGGAGGGAGGGGTGCAGTTGGGAACAAATTTGGAAAATTATTGCACCGTATTTTTGATATGATTTTCCTGCGTGCGTTGTGATGAAAGCACTGGAAAAAGTGTCGAAAACCCCGTACAGCAATATGGGAGACCTGAGAAGCAGAACAGGATACAATTCGCGAGTGCATTTGGACTGAGTTTGGAAGCAAGTGTTTCATCCATTTACGCCCCCTCTTCATATTCTGCAGATCAGCGAAGCACAGTTGGCCGTCAGATTAGTTCAATAACAAATGTGAGGGATACAACCTTTTTCAAATGAAAATCGAATTGGTAACTTCATCAAACTAAAACCGTTCTCGGAATAGAAATATCTGCGCTCGAGAGTTTTCAGTTCTCTTACCGAACTATAGCAGGTGGGCGCATTTTCTGTTGGAACGGGAATTTTTTAGTTCGCTATCGGTATTTTTAGGAGGGTATACCATGGCATCTGTTCGGTATTCGGTATCTGACTTGAGATATTCTGATGGTACGAAAGGGGAATTCACACCAGGAGGAAAATACAGAATCAGTTGTACTTGTAACATTCTGCCATGATGGCCATTAGAAATCCCCCAATGAGGCCTTACTGAGGGATTTCTAATGGCCCTGATGGCCTCATTCGACAAAAAAGGGATTCTCCATAAAGTATCCTCGATAGGTATCCTCAAATAATACAATACCAGGCCATAGGTATCCACAAATACCGAAATGAGGCCAAGAGTTGTAGTAAATGAGGCCTCATTGAGGAATTTATTCATGGCCCTCATGGCCTCATTTATTTTGATGGCATGAGGGATATTAAATGAGGCCTCATTGAGGGATTTCTAATGGCCCTCATGGCCTCATACGACAAAAAAGGGATTCTCCAGAAAGCATCCTCGATAGGTATCCTCAAATAATACAATACCAGACCATATGTACCTTCAAATATCAAAAAGAGGCTAAGAGTCGTAGTAAATAAGGCCTCATTAAGGGAATTTTCCATGGCCCTCATAGCCTCCTTTATTTTGAGGGCATGAGGGATAGTAAACGAGGCCTCATCAAGGGATTTTTTATGGCCCTGATTGCCTCATACGACAAAAAAGGGATTCCATAACTAGAGACGTTTCACAAAAAGGGGATTCCATGGGACGTGGCCATTGGATATACAGGTGATGTGAATCGGATAGGACTTCGTTGTAATAAGGGGAGATAACTCTGCATAGAGATTACGGGGAAGAAGCAATCTGTTTGGTTATTTAGCGCCAGTAAAGTGAACTGATTGGGTGATCTAGATAAAAGAAACACCAAGAGTACTCGTAATAGGGTAGGAACTACTGGTATTACGTACCACCTTACAAGTAACAGGATGATACAAAGCATTCGGTAGGTTAATACTATCAACGGTTAAGATGGGACCTACAGGGGAATATACCAACCATACTCTGCTGCCGTTCTGTACTACCAGGCATTAACCCCACTCCACAATACCGCTTGATAATATGAAGCAGCTGGTGGATTAGTAGTACCAAGGGCCAACAAGAGACCTACAGGGGTATGTACAGCCTACGTTATACTACCGTTCTAAACTACCAAGCATTACCTCCACCCCATAATATCACTAGACCTGCCATAACGTACTACATATACCAGCCACATAATAAAACAAAGCAATCGCTTGGTTAATAGTACCAAACACTAGCAGGGGGGCCTATATATCGACCATACTATACTATCGTTCTAAACTACCAGGCATTTCCCCTACCCACAATACCCCTATGCCTAGCATTGCATACTACCTATACCAGTCATAGGATAACACGAAGCATTAGGTGGATTAATAGTACTAAGGGCTAACATGGGACCTGTAGGGGTTCAAAGCTTACATCGTAGACTACCACACTAGCATGCATTGCACCCCCCCCCCCCCCCCCACACACACACACACAATACATACTACCTAGACCAGTCATATAAAGCATTAGGTCGATTAGTAGTACCAATGGCTTTCGGGGGGCCACAGAGGTATATATCGCCCATACTATACTGCCGTTCTGTACTGCCAGGCATTAACCCCACCTCCAATCCACAACACCACTTGACCTGCCATAACGTACTACCTATACCAGTCATAGAATAATACAAAACAATCGGTTGGTTAATAATACCTAGGACTAACAGGGGACCTACAGCGGTATATTCAATGCATCCTAAGCCCCCACTTCTAAACAAACGATTTGAATACTGACCTAGCATTACGAACTACCAATACCATCCATAAGATAATACAAAGGATTTGGTAGGTAAATAGTACTAATGGGGTAATAGGCCAACAGACTATTCATCCTATACTGCCAGTCTAAACCACAGAGGACTATCTCGCAATACCTCACTGGGCGACCATGAATGACCCCCATCCCCACAATACTGCTTGACGGAGCTATATCAGACATAGGATAATATGAAGACCCAAGGGCTAATAGTATACCAACATGGATATATACCATCACTACCATATCACCGCCACCCCATACGAGAAGTCCGATACCCCATGATCCGAACAACGTTTTGTCGGAATGTACAGTGGACAACAACAGTGGTCAACGTCTCTATGACGTCACGTGCGCATCATGACGTCACGGCGTCAATAGCAACGTCAGCCGTTTTGCGGGGAAAACTTTCAAGAAAACTACCCTTCCCCTTCAAATTTCCATCACATACCCATAATATATACCTACAGCCCAATGCGTACATATATCACTATATACAATAGCATACTATATATGCTGTACATACGCCATTTACCGGATCTAGCTGGATGATTTTGCACCGGCAAAAGTAGTACCGGCAAAAGACCGGTTCCTATGGGAATTTAACATTAGCTGTACCGGCAAAAGTCCGGGTAATGAGGGTCGAAAACCTCCTGCTATACTACTGGTACCTTCCATATCAGTTCACTGTCAGCAACGGGAGTCCATATTCTTTATTTGGGGTAGACCAGTTGATATTTTAAACGTGCAGCCTTGGGGCTGCACGTTGAAAGTATTGATAGGTCTACACCACATCTTCACTTACAAAGTGAACTTACTTAATGGAATTAGGAAGTATCAGGTTACTGGATCGGAAAAGCGGCCTCTGGGGTTCAAAGGGGTAACTGATGGGTTCGGTTATGTTTTTCAGTATCCCCATGATATCGGTATCGGTGGAGGCGCGGTGGGGTTGCGGTAACTGGTTCTCGTTAGATCACTGAAGTTAAGCAACGTTGAGCCCGGTTAGTCCTAGGATGGATGACCGTCTGAGCGATCGATTCGGACTTCCGCGCTGTGTCCTTGGGTTCCGCTCCACAGTTTTCCAGGCATTTCCAAATGTGACATGCCATACACTCTCTTCAAATGCAAATATCCTGTAACTTAGTTATCTAACCCATTACATGTATTACATTTCCCAAATCCACAAAAAACATATAACACTATCTGACTAAGTAGAAATAAACAATCTGAATGTGGGTGGAATTATTTATTGTCAAAGGCAAGACTTCAACCTGAAAAATTTCCCGAAAAAATACCGAAACCAGTCATTTTCAGCCACCTAGCAGCCTCAAAAGCAGAATTTTCCCACCAACCCCGCCTACCCACCCCTGGAGCAGAGCATCACTTGTTTCTAAAATGCAAAAAAAAAAATTATATGTTTCCGTCTTATTTTTTAGTTACCTGTCTGGTAACAAACCCGTGTAAAAATTACATTTAAAAAAATAGCCAATTTTTCGAAGCCACTGTTTCCCATAATTCATCTGGTAATTTACCCCTATGTATCAGACTCCAACTTTGGGACCAAAACTTCAAATTCTCTTGTCCAACAAAAAGCCTAATGTAATCATATATCTGATACTAAAAATATATCTCTATTTTACAAGGCCTTAGTCTCAACATACGCCCTTTGTTTAGAATTTCACCCCTGTGCAATAGTGCAAAACTGTGGAGCGGAACCTTGAGCAAGGCACTTAACCCCCATTATCCACATGGGAGCACGATGACGCCGTGTACTAAGGCGTACTGCGCGTCGATGGTGCGCATGTCGTCAACCAATCTAACCCTGCCTGTTCTGCAGTGCTGGGTTACGATGTTGGGGAGCTTGCAGCTGCTCGTCGTTGCTCTGTGGTTCTCTCCGGGTACTCCGGCTTCCTCCACCCGAAAAACTGTCTCGGTCATGATTAGCCATTGTGCATAAGTATGTGACCTTAAACATCAATAAATAAATATCTAAATATCCGTATCGGTTAAGTTTTTCGTCATATTGCTCATCTCAAGCCTGGAAACTAAAACTGAGATATTTTAAGACGAAATTTGTCCAGAAGCAGTGTTAACCCTTTACCCAACGAATCGCCCGCACCCGCCCGCGTAATATGCAAATTCAGTAGTTGAAAAAATATTATTTTTCAAAATATTTCAACAAAACTATATCATGTGACCCCTCGTTGGAACGAGCTCGTTCCAACGAGGGGTCACATGATATGGTTTTGTTGAAACTTTTTGAAAAATTCGAAAAAATGATATTTAAAATAATAAATTTTGATATCGTCTGCGTTGGGTAAAGTGTTAAATCCCATACTAATCTGAAGCTTTTATAAGAGATGCAATTTTGTATTTTATTGCCCAATTGTAGTGATATTAATGTATCTTCACGAATGTTTGTAGGGACAGGAAGTAAATCACCTTGCTCATTTAACCCGCTAACATATAAAATCATCAGTCATAAGAATTAATCAATCAAATTTTTCTGCTTATGTTTACGGAAAAGGATGATTTCTGAAATTTATATGGTCTTGTAGTGCTGCAATAGATATTACAGTTTGATCCACGTGTAATATATTTAACACCTAATTACTTGTGTTTAACTTCTTGCATTCCGATGGAGGATAATCTTGCTTAGGGCAGTAAATCTTATGCAACTACCTGTAGTAGAGGTAGAATGTGGACACTTTCCATCCAATTGTGCACAGCAAATTGAATGAGCCTTTCGACCAATGATTTCTTGAATTAAATTTCGATGATGTTTTCCTTAACCTTTTACCCAACGCAGACGATATCAAAATTTATTATTTTAAATATGATTTTTTACATTTTAAAAAAAAATTCAACAAATCCATATCATGTAACCCCTCACTCATTGGAACGAGCTCATGATATGATTTTGTTGAAATTTCTTGAAAAATAATATTTTTTTCAGCTGCTGAATTTGCATACAGTACGTGGAGAGTGTATTATCACTAAATCACCCGCAGAGTGGAGATTCCACCCAAAAAATAATTGCAAATTTGTTGCAAAGCATAACTAGTACAAGCAAAGTTTCAGCCAATGGACCTCCGGGTTAAACCCGGAGGTCCATTGGCTGAAAGATTGCTTGTGTTTTATGTCGATATGCACACAATTTATAAGTTATAGCTTGGGTGATAACGCCACTCCGTGAGTGATTTAGTTACAATCCACTCTCCACGTACTGTATTACGCGGGCGGATGTGGCCGATTCGTTGGGTAAAGGGTTAAACCCAGTCATGGCTGCTTCACATGAATGGATATGAATAAGAGTTGTTAAAAAAATACTCATCGGGTTAAGAGTTAACGCTCTGGTTTGGAATGCGTTGGCACAGTGGTTAGAACATTGGATTTAAACCGAAAGGTCGACGGTTCGATCCTGACAAGCGGTAACTGCGTTGTATCCCTGGGCAAGAGACTCTATTGCGATTGCCTACGGGGTGGGGTGGGGGCACAATAGTAGTGTGCACTAAGGGGACCTGCACGTCGATGGAGCACTTGCCTTCATCAACTACTAATTCTGTTTCAGCAGGATAACTGTTTTTTCCGAAACCTTATGCCGTTGTTATACTATTGTTTTTGTATGGTTCTCTTTATTTATTTTTTTTTTCTTCTTCTTTTTCTTCTTCTTCTTCTTCTTCTTCTTCTTCTTCTTCTTCTCGACCACCTGTGTTTCTCAGGTTCCTGGTGCTTTAGGGGTGTCCGTAGGGGTGTTTTGATTGTGGGTCGCGCCCATATCACATGGTATGACGTATGGACCTTGGACCAACACCGAGTGAGTCGAAATTCGATGAAGATTCAAAATATGCGTCAAGGTCACTGAGGTCACCCAGGGGTCATTGCGTGCATTTTTCAGAATTTCTGGAAATCACATTTTTGGACCCTTAATGCATTCCCTTGATCGAACCCTTTATTGCTGTGCACATAAATGCCGTTTCTGGTTTCTTAGAAAAATTGTTCTGATTCCTGTATGAATATCTGTAAATACTGTTAAGGAAAACCCATTTTTGATTTGTTTAGAAATATTTTACTCCCGAAAATAAGCCTTCATAAATTGTCTTTCTGTATGTTTTTTTCCTGATACTTTAACCCTTTTCACACAGACTTGAATTTTCTGAATGCAGTAAATTCTGTTTCCCTAATTTTCCCCATATTTCCGTCAAAGTTTTAACTTGCCGCTACCTTTCCCCCAGCAGTCGACATCATCGTGTTTATTTCGCAGTGATGCAACGTCTGGAACAACATATTTTCACTGGAGAGATTTGGGGGTCGTGACGTCGCACGGGGAGGTATTATGTTTAAATGGATTTGGATAAAATGTATGAAATACAGTTCAACCGCCATGGACTGGTCACTTTCCACAATTTTTCCATAGACGCAATAATGTTAGATTCCAAACACTAATTATAGGAATAATCATAAAAAAAAAATCAATTAATGAAGCACCGGGTATGATATATGATTTTATAACCATAACATGTTGAAAGTACCGAGATGGCCAAACACCGCTTCCTAGTTGATGTTGACGGCGCTGTCATAAAACAATAAAAACCCCATTTAAATATGTTCCAAAAAGTCATTTAACCCTTTACCAAACATGAAAAGCAGACGACACTTGCAAAAAAAATTCTTGAATAACTAATTTTTTCGTCGAGCTCGTACCAGCGAGGGGTCATAACCTATGTTTTTGAGACAAAAAATGAAAAAAATAATGAAAATGAATTGGCGATTTTTGAGAATATGGCTGGCCGGTTTTGGTCGTTACCTTGGGTAACGGGTTAATGATGTTCCAAATTGGGCGATATGAGCAAGCCGTCATAACCAATCAAAAGCATTTGTTAGTTACAGCCCTGATTATAATTTTCAGAATTGATAGCTGGTTTAACCCTTTACCCAATGCAGCCGATATCAAAATTTATTATTTTAAATATAATTTTTTCAAATTTTTCAAAATATTTCAACAAAACCATATCATGTGACCCCTGGTTGGAACGAGCTCCAAAGAAATTCATGCCAAGCGTGTGCCTGAACTGGAATTCGATCAGTCAGTCTTATGGTTTGAGTTTGAGATTACCTCAAAACGCAAGTTTTTGCTCTGCCTGGCATACCGATCGGTTCAATTCTCTTGCAATGACTTCTGGAAGAAGCTCGAAGGCGCCATTGAAGATTCATTCAACATAAACCCTTCCCTAATAATTACCGGAGACTTAAATAGCGACCTTCTTAACCCCTCTAGTCGATTACACGAAGTTATAAACTGTTATAACTTACAAAACGTCATTAAAGAGCCGACTCGTGTAACGCCAACCTCAAGCACCTTATTAGACCCAATAATAGTTAGCGATAATGTTGTAATTTTGAACTCAGAAGTTCACGAACTTGATGTTTCCGACCACAAAGCTGTATCAGCAGTCATAGAGACTGGAACCGCACAACACGAAACAAAAATTCGACAGATATGGAACTACAACAGAGCAGATTTCCTCAAAATGAATAATTTGATCTCCGAAACAGATTGGTCTTTCATTTCAGACACGACTATGCCCGATACGTCATACCATGAATTTGCATCTAAATTTCTAGGTATTGCCAGAGAATGTATTCCGTCCTACAATGTGGTAATACGTCCCCACGATAAACCTTGGTTTGACTCGGCTCTACGTCGGGAAATTCGCCACAGAGATCGTTTCCGGAAACGAATCTTGAAAAACCCAAACCCACAAATAATTGAAAGATATAAACATTCCCGAAACAAAGTAAATAACATGAAAAAGAAGGCCAAATCCATTTATTATTCAAACCTAGATACTTCACTTTCGGTAAGTAGAAACCCCAAAGTATTCTGGCACACTGTTAAACAGCTACTGAATAATTTTGAAAGGAAACCCTCGGTCCCCTTTCTTAACCAAGAAGATGATGCGGGTAGTACAGTTATGGTAACAGACGATAAAGACAAAGCCAACTTGCTCAACAAAACATTTCTGTCAAATAGTAAGATACATGACGAGGGACATAGTTTACCTGTCTTTAGAAGAAAGTGCTCTCAGAGTCTGTCTGAAATAAACTTCTCTGAAGACGAAGTGACTCGAATCTTGGGCAATCTAGATACCAAAAAAGCAACTGGGCACGATGGTATAAGCAACCGCATGCTTAAAGAAACAAAAGCCACAATATGCAAACCTCTGGTTCACCTATTTAGGCTTTCGTTTTCTTCACGCGTCTACCCATCAGAATGGAAGATGGCCACCGTTGTGCCGATATTTAAAAAGGGAGACGCACACAACCCCAGCAATTACAGACCCGTTTCCCTCCTAAGCTGTGTCAGCAAAGTTATGGAGAGGATTGTTTTTAACCAAATGTATGAACACTGTTGTGCTAATAATTTATTTTTTAAATATCAGTCTGGCTTCTTACCCCAACATAGCACCGTTTATCAGCTCATTGAAATATATCATAATCTCTGTTTAGCCTTTGATAGGAACCAGTTTTCTCTTGGAGTATTTTGTGACATATCAAAATCATTCGATAGGGTTTGGCATGAAGGGTTAATTTACAAACTGAAACAAAACGATATATCTGGCCCACTCATCGAGTGGACCAAAAGCTATTTGTCTGATCATAAACAAAGGGTAACTGTTAACGCAACTCCCTCTGAGTACTTACCTGTTAATTATGGAGTTCCCCAGGGATCTGTCTTAGGACCCTTCCTCTTTCTTATATACATCAATGACATTACCGAAAACTTAGATTCACCGGACGCCTGTAGATTATTTGCAGATGATACAAGTATAACAGAAAGTGGATTTGAACTGGATGACATTGTTTCAAAGTCTAATGAAAACCTTGCGGCTGTTTCCGAATGGGCAAACACGTGGCTTGTTACATTTAACCCATCAAAAACCGAAACCGTTTTATTCATCAAAAAACGTGTTAACCTAAGTACTGTTGTGATGTTTGGTGACACGCCACTCGAACTCACAAAGTCTCACACCCACCTTGGCCTGTCCTTACAGGGAGACTTAAACTGGCATGCCCAAATTAACAGATTATGCCAAAAGGCTAATTCCAGGCTATCTCAATTAAGAAAATTAAAGTATATTCTAGGTCGAAAAAGCTTAGAGACGCTATACAAATCATTCATACTCCCGATCGTTGAATACGCAGACGTGGTGTGGGCCGGTGCACCGGATTACCTACTTACCAAATTGGATAGAATCCACACGGATGCAGCGAGAATAATATCCGGTCTAACAAGATCAACCCCGGTATCTGCTCTATATGCAGAACTTGGTTGGGAAACCCTTGGGCAGAGGCGTCATCTCCACAAAATGATAACGTTTTTTAAAATTGTAAATAACCAGGCCCCTACATACCTCTCTGACTTATTGCCACGAACCTTTGAGGACATTTCCCCGTATAGCACCCGGTCTCATTCCAACTTTCAATTACCACTCACATACACGGAAACATATAAGCACTCATTCATCCCCTCGTGTATCTCTGAATGGAATGCACTACCTTTAGAAGTAAGACAGTCGAGTTCACTGAACAACTTTGTCAAATATTTTGATGGAGGCAACTGTAAACCACCTAAGTACTTTAATAATGGCGATAGGGTCGTCAATATTATACACTGCAAGCTGAGGAATTCTTGCAGCGACCTAAATTATGATAAACACTCCAACTATATTCATAACACACCAAGATGTTCTTGTGGTTACGAGGCTGAAGATGTGAACCATTACTTTTTCAACTGTAGTAACTATTCAAATGAAAGACTAGTCTTACAGAGAAATCTTGCGCATCTTACAATAAGATCGGTCAATGATCTTCTTTATGGTATTCCAAACTTACCGGAATCCGTCAACATCCACCTTTTTCGAAGTGTACAAAATTTTATCAAGGCCACGAAGCGGTTTTAGATAAGACGACAACCGAGCAGATATGACTCACAACATCTTAGTCAAATGACCTATAATATGAACTCGTGTCCACCTCTGTTTCCTTCACACATGACTTTCCGCATGTTTGTCCTGCATGTCCTGGTTATAACATTGGTATGGGGCTCCGCTGGATTCGTGGTTGTGTTGAAATATGACCCGTTGGTATGTAATTTAAAACCAACAGTGTTGTAGAGTGGCAGCTCACTTCTCTTCTCTTCTCCCTCTCATCTCTCTGCTCTGACTCTTGTGAAGTTGAATACCCGTTAGGTTTTACTTCGAACTGTGTACATACACAATATTGTATCAATATATACACATGTTTCTCTTGCCATTATATGCACATTATAACTTCTTATAAATATTTGTAAACATAATTTGTAATTTTCAGATGTATATTACGGAAAGGATATAATCTAAGTGCTAGGCACTTGTTATCCAATCCCTTTTGTTATAACAAATAAAATATGTTTAATCTAACGAGCTCGACGAGCTCGTTCCAACGAGGGGTCACATGATATGGTTTTATTGAAATGTTTTGAAAAATAATATTTTTTCAACTGCTGAATTTGCATATTACGCGGGCGGATGCGGGCGATTCGTTGGGTGAAGGTTTAATCAACACCAACAAAATGATCGTTTTATCAGCGTAGAAAATTTAAAGCAGAATGAATGAAATAAATGCAGTTCCAGTTGAAATTTCTTGAAGCGTAAACTTTAAACGCTTTGCCTTATATTTTTTCTCTGTTGATGAAACCATGTCACGCTATCTCCCAATAAAATTGACTCTCTTTTGGAACAATTTCTGCATCCATTAAATTTTATGGTGATAAAGAAAACCATGTACTGCCCTGGAAATAACAAGCTGTCGCGAAAATACGCGATCACAGTCGATCAACAGAAGATGTGCTAATCTGATACAGATTGAAAATAAGGGTAAACAATTCCATAGACTGTTTGAGATGCAACAACAAGTAGAAATGCAATAGCAAAAGGCAAATAGAAGAAACAAACTACAACTGAAAAATGTACCAACTCTGTAAAACTCCTCAAATTAGAACTGATATAACAATAACATGATTTTGAAGGGCATTACAGTGCATTAACGGCTCAACAGAACTGGTTAACAGCCCTTGAGCTTATTAGCGGCCCTCGACTTCGTCGAGGGCCGCTAATAAACTCAAGGGCTGTTAACCAGTTCTGTTGAGCCGTTGATACACTGTAATGCCCGACAAAGGCATGTTATTTCTATTATTGCCACTTTCGTACATCGGGTACATTATGATTAAATTATATGGGAAATGAGATAAATAAATGAAGCTTGACGCTTTAGAATTAAAAAAACAGCGACACTATCGTCTGATTTGTTGACAAACAAACCGGGTAACATGACTATCGTCTGATCAGTCTACGGCGAAATTTGGAAAGTTGGATGATGAAATATATCTTCGAAATGCGAACTTTAGGCAAAGAGTTTATTCATCAAAGATGTCATCACTTACTTTGTGTGTATCGCTTCCTATATTTGATACATTACCTATCCGTGAGACAAAGGGAAACACTTGAAACAAATGTGTTAATTGTGTTTACAAATTAAAATTCCGAATTGAATTTCGATACTTATTGAAATCTGGGAGAAATATTGTTGATCGGCTGAGAGATGTGACGTCATTGTCTGTATTTAGACGTGTCGGGCTGTTATTGACGTGTTGGGCTGTTATAGTCAATAACGGCCCAACACGTCACATGACTTGTACTTGTTGAGCATTACGAGGTTTCAACGCCCGGTAAAACATCGTTAATGTGCTAGGAACGCCTGCAAAAGTGGTAATAATTACATATAATGGTGAACCAACAAAATTTCAAGAATTTTGGGGAAAAATTGGGGTATATACTAGCTGCTAGCTGAAAAAGAAACGCAAGTTTTTATCTGTGGTAAATATTTCAAATGTGTTATGGATGATTATTTCATTTTTGGCGAGTGCTGTTGTCTTAACACAGATGGCGTTTGCATGGATAACGTTCAAACTTTGGTACCCTTCGCCATTTCCTTAATAAAGTCAACAGCGGGTGTGTCATTGCCATTGACCCCATTAAGTTGTTTGTGGTCTCCTGCGGGATGTCATTCCAATCCTGAAGAAGGGCCTGCGTGAGCTGAGCGACGTTGTTTAGAACGTTGGCGCGCTTCCTGACCCTCCTTTCCAGCTCCTGACCCCCAGTTCCACAAAATTAATGCTCGATCGGGGACAAATCTGGAGGGCAGAGTGGCCAATCGAGGACTGGCACATTGTTTTGATTCATGAAGTCACGACAAACCCTAGCAACTTGCGGCCTCGCGTTATTCTGCTAGAACGTAAGGTTGGGAAATCGATTTTGTGCATGTGTCCGCAGCCATTGCAATCGTCGTTGACGTCGCTGGGATGTAAATTGCGGACCAGCGTAAGGACATCGTGGCCTTAAATTGAGCTCCCGAAACCGATTCCTAACTGTTCGTGGACACACTCGGCGACCATGAGTGCCTACCACCTGACCCGCTGTCTTCACCGCTGTCTGAAATCGGTTACGGAGGTGTGAGAGACGTATGCCTCTATCTTGACGCGGCGACGAAATACGCGGACGTCCGCTCCTGGGACGGTCAGCTAATCTTTCCGTGACCCTGAGACGTCCAGCTAAACGAGCTATCGTTATCGTTGACTCAAGGACCCCAAATTGTTGGACGACGAGACGTTGCGATTGACTCTGCATAATTAGAGCAATAGCCCTACCCCTATCAACTTCAGACATTCACAGCACTTTGCTTTTCAATCGAGTTGAAATGAAATATTATGGAATCTAGGTTTACTGTTCAAAACTTCGATTTGGTATGGTTTTCAACCCCATAGCATGTGAGAGTGCCCCGGATGCACGCTTTGTCGAAAAATCTCTTTGAAGCACGCAGCGTCGAACATGGTCATAGTTGACTGAATTATAACCAAAGTATTTTTAGACAGTACACCGAGGTAGCTATGTAACAAACTTTACTACATTTGGTCTACGGATAAAAAATATATTATCAAAACTGAACTTGCGTGTCTTTTTTCCGTCAGTATATTTATTTCAACTATCCACAAAAACTCAAAGCTATCTCCTGTTCAGAAATTTACCTATTTGAAAGGCAAACTGACCAGAAAGGCTAGCAGTGTTATTGCCGGACTTACCTTAATTAATACAGACTATGATATAGCAAGTAATATATAGAATATGCCCATAGTAGCTTGGTGTACCAATTGTTCAACACTCGTGGTGAAGTGGTATTAACCGCGAGCCTTCGGCGCGCGGTTAACACCACTTCACCACGAGTGGTGAACAATTGGTACACCAAGCTACTTTGGGTATATTTTATTTATACCATAATCGTTAGAGTTTAAATGTTAATGTTAAATAAATCAATATTCTCACGTGCGAATCTGTTGTTTGTTTACACGAGCAATGGGGTGGGGGAGGGGGAGCGGTATTTCCGCTGGCAACTTTATCGCCGAAACGAAATAGAAAACGAAACGCTCAAATTACGAGGCCTTTTTCATTTTAATAACATAATAACATACTATTTCGAGTTATTAATGCTTTATTAACATGAGACGACGTACGTTTGTTAATTTTTTGGTGTCGTATGAGGTAAACTTATTTAAAAACGTAATAAATAATTACCGGTTTCTTTTCACTCTTCACGAGGCGACAAGTGATAGATTTCGACAAGTTTGCATTCAAGGCGAGGTCACCAAAGGTCAACTTGGATGTAGTTCCACTGTAGGTGTAAATTTTATCCACTGAAATCCCATTGCAGGCGTGTTCACCACGGTTGGTGTGTAAAGCTAAAATTTGTGTCAAAGGCTTTTTTATATATAGTAGAATAGGTAATCATGGTATAATTTTGGTACATAAATTTTGGAGACAATAGAAACTATCAATTTCCATTACACCGAATTAAGCAAATTGTCCCGACTTGATGTTCACTATCAAACCAAAAAATTGACATTTATTTGACTCTGCTGAAAAGCATTTAAGAAGCTTAGAAGCTCTTGGTGAACATACAAGCCATAATATGTTAACACCAGTCATAACATAATTACGTAAGGAAGTTCTCATTCATTTAGAAACTAAAATTAACTACAGAGAATCGTGGACTTCTAACCAGCTTCGCGTCCACTTGAATGTATACATCACTGCCTTAGAATTGACTGAATCCTCGCTTAGCAAACGAGATAAACCATTCGAGGGGAGTCATTAGAATCCATCCACACCAGCACACAAAAGTGTTGGTGGAATTCAAAATGCAAATAAAATGAAACAAAAAGAAGAATGTCTACCGAAGCCCTTTTCACAGCAGAGCCAAAGTAACTATCATGTATTTATTGTCAAGAAGATAATTGGAGTGATGAATTAACTCAAAACTATTGACTCTCGAAAGAATAAGGTTAAAGGGAACTGTATTATTTGTTTGCGAAAGATACATAAAATGAGAAGTTATGTCGTCAATAAGCTGTGTGCCCATTGTGTAAAAGACATGTTCACCACAGACGTGTTTGGCCCAATATTGTTGTAACAGTTCGTGCCAATAAACCCAAACTGTTAAAACGCAAAGAGCGATGCCAGATATTCAACTGAGAAAAGGGACATTTGAAACTATTGGAGTAAGTATAGTACCAAAGATCAGTGGACAAATACACTGATATCCGTTGAAAGAAATGCATGAAAGCAGAAACGTTCAATATTTGTTTAGCAATGCTCAACTTGCAGACTCTTCACTAAGTGAATCTGAAGTGGCAACAATTCATATGTTGATAGGAATTGATTATTATCTAGAATTTGTGTTGTTGGAAAAGTTGTGATTAAGACCAGGGGCTAATACTATAAAACTTTTACAATTGTATTTTCTAGTTATGATTTTAAAGGGTTGAAATGAACCATTAGCATTTTCAAAGATGTAGCAATTTGCCAGTTGGCAAATTGCCATATCTTTTAAAATGCTAATGATTCATTTTAGTCAGTTATATTTGTAGGTAGAAAATACAATTGCAAAAGTCTCATAGTATTGGCCCCAGGTCTTCATTTACTCGAAAATTTGGTTGGAGACTGACCGGAAGAATAAAGAATGAATGTCATCATGCTCCTGGACACAATGTGCTTTTTTACGACCACGTAAGACATGCAAATGATGTAACCTTTCAATCTCAATATGATGAAAGTATTCCAGAAAATTACAGTATGATAGAAGAATTTTGGAACCTTGAATCTATAGGTATTAAAAACTCACATGAGAAGTCAGCTGACGATATAGCCACTGAAGAGTTCAATAAAAATGTTCTATTTGAGAATAGACGATATCATGTTACATGGCCGTGGAAAGGTCAGAATGTTGATTTACCAAGTAACACTGAATTGGTACATGGAAGATTTAAGTCCCTTGTTAAAAGATTAAATTCAAAACCTTCTGAGATCAAGAGGTATGATAATGTAATGCAGAATCAGTTATAACAGAAAATTATAGAGAAGATTAAACATTCAAATGCACAAAATAAAATACTTTACATCTAGGGATGTGGCGACATGGGGTGTGTCACCCCCCCACGCCCACCCCCCACTCCTGGCCAAAATTTCCTTTTGTTGGAAATTCGGAAGACAGGGCATGAGTAGTTGGAAAAGTGATGCTAATGTCTCCTTTACTTCCCAAAATTCCAACTCGGTTTGAAATCGGCAAAAATTCCAACTGTTACTGTTTTATTATTTACTGCAATATCGAGCTTTATAAGTATGCATGATGCCAATCGGTACGAGATTTCAGTAGTACGTTTACTTATCATTATAAAAAAAAATCCTCGAAATGCGCTTCAAGATAATCACATCATGTAAATTCATTATTCCGAGTTAATTACATTGACAATTGATCATTCCTGCATAAGATCGGATTTAATGTTAGGATGGTGTGAATTGCTCAAAGTTCTCAGCTCCAGCATTGTTTAGCATATATTCAATTCCCAGAATAATACCAAATAATAAAAACCTGATAATCCTATCATAAATGTGTTGACATTTCAGTTGTTAGAATTAATTTTGTGACCCCTTTCATTGCTTCATTTTCAAAATTTTTCTCGGTAGTGAATTTCCAACTAGGGGTCCCCCCGAACCCCCCCCCTCCCAGTTGGAAATTTACTACCCTACTCCCCCAGTCGAAAATCTCTAGCCACGTCCCTGATTACATTCCACATAATCGTGTCTTAACCCTTTACCCAACGAATCGGCCGCATCCGCCCGCGTAATATGCAAATTCAGCAGTTGAAAAAATATTATTTTTCAAAAAATTCAACAAAACCATATCATGTGACCCCTCGTTGGAACGAGCTCGACGAGCTCGTTCCAACGAGGGGTCACATGATATGGTTTTGTTGAAATGTTTTGAAAAATTTCAATAAATGATATTTAAAATAATAAATTTTGATATCGTCTGCGTTGGGTAAAGGGTTAAATTCCACTCATGAAACAACTGAACTGAGAATTATCTACGATACATCTGCCGCAGTACAACAAAACTATTTAAGTTTAAATCAGTGTTTGCAGAGAGACGTTATTTTGCTTCATGATATTTGCGGACTTCTCTTATCTGCCGATTCCGGTTACATGAGATAAGAATTGTTGCAGACATTGAAAAGGCTTTTTTTTACAACTTGGACCGTGACATCACACGATTTTTCCAGCTGAAGGACATTGAAAAGAATCAGTTGCATTATAATATAGATATTTATAGATCTGTAGAGTACCATTTTGGGTAATTCTAGTCAATTCCTACTTTCTGCAGTAATTAGCTATCATTTGAAAGGGTATGACCTCAAAATAGCTAATGACATTGGTGCCAACATTCATGTTGACAATGTGATTTTTTGAGCAAAGACTGATGTTACAAAGAATCGAAAACTATTTTTTGTAATGCAGCTATGAATTTGCGGAGTTGGGCAACAAACTCAGTTGACCTTATGCAAACTATACCCGAATGTGATAGATCACCAACAAGTTCACTAAAGGTTCTTGGTCTTATATTGATAACAATCAGTGATAAACTGACAGTTTCATGCACCAGTGTAAACAATGATGACAACATCAACAAAAAGACAGGTGCTATAAGGTGTTGCATAAATATTTGACCCAGTTGGATTTTTAATCACTATAACTTTGCCAGCCAAGTCACTTATTCAGTCTTTGTGGAATAAGAAAATTTATGAATGGGTTGACAAGTTATCGGAAGACATCGAAAATTGGAAACAAATTGTTGAAAATCTACAAAATATACTTTGAGAGAAACGTGCATCTTCGAGGAGATGTTCAGTTTAGTCTGTTGTGTTTTGTGACCCATCTAGCAAGGCATATGCAACTACTGCTCATTTACATTACACAGAAAACAAAACTCGCATGGACCTTTTGTTTGCAAAAACTCGACTTGTGTCAAAATCTAACATGACTATTTAGTCCGCTTAAAGTTGTTAGCTGTAATTATCGGTACGCGTTGTCTAAAATTTGTTGAAAGGGAGTTACACATTTCTGTTGATCATACAAAAATATTGGACAGATTCACGGTGTGCACTTTTCTGGATTGAGACAAAGAAACTAGAGTTGAAACGGTTAAACGATTAATCGATTAACCAATGATCAGCGTCTTGATCGATCAATAAAGTAAATGATCGATTAACCGTTACTTTTGAACTACTGTTTTTTCTGAGTTAACAAACGAACAAACTTGCTCCAAAACAGGCAAGCATTGTCACACTGACTCACATCAATTATATGAGACAGGGTAAAGCATGCCAGTTACGTGATGACGTATTTGTTCATTTGCATGATCATTATACTGTATCAGTAACTGGAACTGGTCATTCTTAAGTTAACCTTTACCCAATGCGGGTAGCAGACATTTGCAAAATAGATTCTTGAATTACTACAAATTTTCAATTTTTGTCTCAAAAACATAGTTTACGATCCCTCATTGGGACGAGCTCAACGAGCTCGTTCCAGTGAGGGATCATAAGCTATGTTTTTGAGACGAAAATTGAAAACACAATAAAATCTGAATGGAGATTTTTGTATGTAGAGCTGGCCGATTTTGTCCTTTACGTTGGGTCAAGGGTTAATGCTATAAATTATCAACGGTACGGCAATTCTTCAGCTACCTATAAGAGCAAGAGATTACTCGGTTACCCAAGGTTTATCTATGTGATTAATCGATCAAGAAAACCCTTTAACCGTTTCAGCTCTAAAAGAAACCATTGACTGTTTTTGTAGAAAACAGACTCAAAGAAATTAGAAAACGCAATGACATAAAACATGCACATGTGAAGTCCAATAAAAGTCCTTCTGATATAGCTGCTAGAGGTATTAATTCAAGTCAACTTCACAATAATAAACTGCTGTGGCATGGACCTTAGTGATTAAATACTTCAATGTATACCTGAACACTTTTGAATTCTGATCAAATCAAAGCGAGTGTCATTGCGGCATCAAACACTGGATACAATAATCAAACACAATTTAGTGCTGCACACCTTCTCACAAGGGTGGGAGTGGACAGTAAAAATATGAATAATAAAATAAGTGACTCAAATGATAGTGAATCCGGACTGAAGATACCCAAAACACCACTTGTAGTTGACTAAGAGAGATTCTCCTCTTTGACGAGACTTTTCAGAGTAACAGCATCGGTAAAAAGATTTATTAAAAAACAGAGAAAAGAGGTTAATTTGTTTGGTCCATTTCCAACAAGTGAGCTTCGAAGGACAAAACTTGGTTGGATACAATGTATTCAAAGTGAACAATTTGATGATATTGTGAATGCTATTAAAAACAACAAGCATAACAATTTGAAAAATCAGCTGGGTCTACATCTGGATTGTTATTTATTTATTTATTGATGTTTAAGGTCATATACTTATGCACAATGGCTAATCATGACCGTGACAGTTTTACGGGTGGAGGAAGCCGGAGTACCGGAGAGAACCACCGAGCAACGACGAGCAGCTGCCAGCTCCCCAACATCGTAACTCCGCACTCCAACACAGGCAAGGTTAGATTGGTTGAAGACATGCGTACCATCGATGTGCAGTACGCCTTAGTACACGGCGTTATCGTGCCCACATGTGGACAAGCGGGATTAGTGCCTTTCTCAAGGACACAATACGGGAGTCCGAATTGATAGCTCAGACGGTCACCCATCCAATGATTAACCGGATCGTCGTTGCTTAACTTCGGTGATCTGACGAGAACCGGTTACCGCAACCGCCCCTATCTGGATTGTAATAAACCGATTAGATGTTGTATTTTAACAAATGCATCTGTAACAGAAGGAGCTAGAAATTCAACACTGCTTCCTAACAAGAAATGACTTTACTAGCCTTGTAACTGAAGACTGTCACAAACAGTTTTTACATTCTGGTGTTTCACAAACTTTGTCTAAAGCCACCAGACATATTGGACATCACATGGTAGAGCTGAAGTGAGAAGGACTTTGAGAAATTGTAAAATATGTAGACATTATGCGAGTGGTCCTTATAAAATACCTTTCATGCCGCCACAACCAATGGAACGAGCGGAGGAATCATCCCATTCACGTATACTGGAATTGACTATTTTGGTCCACTTTACATTAAAACGGGATCAGAACCAAAGAAAGTGTGGATCTGTTTGTTTACATGTCTAGTCCTAAGGGCAGTTTATCTAGAAATGATTCAAGATATGTCTTCAGAACAATTTTTATTAGCTTTGAGAAGATTCATTTCTCGTTGGGGTAAACTGCGAGATATACTTTCTACTTACAGATAATGCAACACAATTTGCTAATAACACACTGAAATTAATATGGGAAAACGCAACTTCTGGTCAGGATGTTCAGTCTTACAGTAGTATTCATTGGCGTTTCATTGTTGAATTAGCTCCATGGATGGGAGGCTTTTATGAAAGGTTAATTCGACTTGTGAACAGATGTCTAAAAAGGGCAATTGCGAAGGTGCATATGACTAATGGACAGCTTGAAACATTGTTAACCCTTTACCCAACGTAACGGCGAAAACGGCCAGTGCTATTGACAAAAAGCGCCAATTAATTTTCATTATTTTTTTCATTTTTGTGTCAAAAACATAGGTTATGACCCCTCTTTGGAACGAGCTCGTCGGGAGATGATCTTGTAGACCTTGTGGATCGGAACGAACTTAATGGAGGGGTTACTATAAAATTACTGTGTCTCAACCTAACAATCATCTAAAAAGATAAAAAAGGAAATAAGTATCAAATATTTAACCCTTTACCTAACACGAAAAGCAGACGACACTTGCAAAAAAATTTCTTGAATAACTAATTTTTTTCATTTTTTGTCTCCAAAACATAGGTTATGACCCCTCGTTGGAACGAGCTCGTTCCAACGAGGGGTCATAACCTATGTTTTTGAGACAAAAAATGAAAAAAATAATGAAAATTAATTGACGATTTTTGAGAATAGCGCTGGCCGGTTTTGGCCGTTACGTTGGGTAAAGGGTTAAAATCAGAATTTCTCTTGCACGGGTTGTCTATAGCAATGACTTTAATATTAAATATTATATTTCTTCAACCGTTAATGTTTTAGTGCTTTCGACAGGAGAGGTTGTGAGCGTAGCAGCTGAAGAACTGTATATCTTTACTAAAAAGCCGTCACTGGGGAAATGAAAAGGACGATACGAATTAGGGCGATACTCCTTCGTATATACACATACTCATGCAGAACAGCAGACACCCCAGACTTTTGTAACCGCTTTTGTTGGGACTTGGTTTTTTTCTCGACGACACTGACGATCAAGTCCCCACAAAGTCAAGAAGACAAATCCTAACCCATTGTTTGCTTTATGAGGACATAGGGAAAATCTAACCAAACACTACATTGTTTAGCTCTTCACCAAACGTAACGGCCAAAACCGGCCAGCGCTATTTACTCAAGTCACCAAATTAATTTTCATTATTTTTTTCATTTTGTGTCTCAAAAACATAGATTATGACCCCTCTTTGGAACGAGCTCGTTTCCAAAGAGGGGTCATAATCTATGTTTTTGAGACAAACAATTAGTTATTAAAGAATGTTGTCGTCTGCTTTGTATGTTAGGTAAAGGGTTAAAGGAGACAGAGTCAGTAATTAATTTTCGACCTTCAGTGTATGTTGGTGATAAAATTAATTCACATGTGACATTTTCTGACTATGAATCCCAAAATTGGAAAACCCGAGGACATTGACGATTTAGTTACTGACTATTTGTCTGATGTCATTTCTTCAGAACAGCTTCTGAGTTTGGAAAAAAGTATAAAACACATTTAAATAACTTTTGGAAAATTTGAGAAGATCAATATTTGTTAGGTTTAAGAGAAAGATTAGACTAAAAATTAAAGGAATAAAGAATTCAAGCTCACACTGAAACAAAGGTCAATGGTGCGGTTCTTATAAAGGATGATTTGCCAAGAGGGAACTTGGAGAATAGGAAAGATAATTGAACTTTTAATAAGTAGTGATTGTCAAACTCATGCTGCCAAGGGCATTCTTGCGTCAAAATACATGCACGCCCATTGAATCCTGTGTATCTTATTGAGTTCAGCGACCATTGTAGCCAGGATACATGTATATGAGAATCTCATGACATCAATAGACATACTGGTGAACATTCAATACAAGCAACTGGATTGATGGACTAAAGTAAATGATAAACTTGGGATACATTTTTTGTTCAGAATCATTCAAGTGTTTCCTTTCTTTCTTTTTTTTGGGGGGGGGGGGGGGGGGGTGGGGTGAGAGTGTCGCGAAGATACGCGATCACAGTCGATCAACAGTAGATGTGCCGATCTGAATTGGTCCGACCATTAGGGTCGGTTTTACTGATATCGTAATGGAGAATAAAAAAGGATAGAACGCACCCCAAGAAAAAGAACAAATGTTTGTGTGTTGTGTGAAAATTCGAAATAAATGTGTTTGGAAAAAGCGTTTTGATCAATAAAAACCCAAATAGATAAGATCCCCTACGTAGTAATCTGCTTTCCTTGCTTTGTGTATACTATTGTATCTAGTGCTGTTCAGAATTTTTTGTTATCCTTTTGTTATTGTGATATGTATACACATGTCAATTATTGAATAAATACTGTTTAAACTAAATAGATAAGAATCACGACACGAGTTGTACATGAGTATAATATTATAGTGGACACACTATTCTCTTCAAAATATTCACGCCCATGTTTTTGTTGTGCTTTAGGCTTAGTGTCACAATAATTATAAATATTTGCTACACATATTTGCTTATAATCAACACAATATTACCCCTCTATTCAAAGTACGAACGCTAATGAATATTATTTTAGCGCTGTTTAACCCTTTACCTAAAATTAAAAGCAGACGACACTTGCAAACAAAATTCTTGAATAACTAATTGTTTCCTTTTTTTGTCTCAAAAACATAGGTTCTGACCCCACTCTGGAACGAGCTCGTTGCAAAGAGGGGTCATAACCTATGTTTTTGAGACAAAAAATGAAAAAAAAAATAATGAAAATTAATTGGCATTGGTCGCTGAATAGTGTTGACCGGTTTTGACTGTTACGTTGGGAAAAGGGTTAAGTGTAGGAAAAATCATTAAAACGTACTATGAAATATGCCATTTGCTATTTTGAAACTGTCACTATCTTTTTAATGTCTGCCCACCTATGATGAAATATTTGGCTGCTGAAATGTCCGGTGCGAAAGTGCCTCGTGGTTTCCCCAGCAGGGGGTAGGGGTAACCCTTTTCCAAACGAATCGACCGTCTCCGCCGGCATAAGTTAAAAATTGAGCAGTTGAAATTAAATTATTTTTCAAACAACTTCAACAAAACCATACCATGTGACCAGTCATTGGAACGGGCTCGTCGATCTCGTTCCATTGAGAGGAGTCGTGTGATATGGTTTTGCTGAAACATTTTTGAAAAATATTAAAAACATGTAAATAATATAATAAATTGGGATATCATGTATGTCGGGGAAGGGTTGACACTGAGAAGCCAATAATAAACTACGCACTTTCCCCAACGTTGATGGGGTGTATAGATCTCTCGGACAGGTTGCTTTAACCTTACTGGTACCACCCTGATATTGTCTCTTGATATTTTCGCAGCCGTGAAAGAAATTGACACCGCTTGTGACGATCAGTCATGCGCACCTGCTCACTGTTTATGCGGACCGGAAATGGGTGGTTCGGTCTATTAGAGAGGCGGCCCAATCTGCTCCAGCACATTGCTGTCCAGTATTCCAGGCTGAACCGGTCTAAAGCGGCCTGGTCCACAGATATTAGATAAACCAATAATCGTGTTTGTTTTGTCTTGGATAGATAGTATTGATTGGCCTACGCTTATATGGTGGCGTGCAATCTAACAATCTTATAAAGGGGCGATAGGAACAGATATTGATGAAATATGATGAGATGAGTCTGCATACAACCTTTAACCCTTTACCTAACCTGAAAAGCAGACGACACTTGCAAAAATAATTCTTGAATAACTAATTTTTTTCATTTTTTGTCTCAAAAACATAGGTTATGACACCTTGTTGGAACGAGCTCGACGAAAACATAGGTTATGACACCTTGTTGGAACGAGTTCGACGAGCTCGTTCCAACGAGGGGTCATAACCTATGTTTTTGAGACAAAAAATGAAAAAAATAATGAAAATTAATTGGTGATTTTTGAGAATAGCGCTGGCCGGTTTTGGCCGTTACGTTAGGTAAAGGGTTAATTATGGAGATCTCTGAGATGATTGTTCATCCACAAACATAAAATGATTTAAAAAAAAAACATAAAAGCTTTCAATTTCAGAGATGGGATATAAAAACATTCAAGTTGTGATCACAGATGTTCGGCACCATAGGCTTATGGTCCGAGGTGAGGGACTATAAACGGGAAAAAACAAATTTTTTCGGGCAGCTGTGAAAATCTTTCTGTAAAATTTGGTTTGTCCGAAAAAATATGAAACCTACCCTAAAAATTCATTCAGTCACACTGGGTTCCGACAGCCAGGCTATGGTGCACATATCTCCATTTGTACAACCAACTGTGTCTGTGACATTATCCAGTAGAGTGCGATAAACACACAGAACGTCACGATGTGTGAATATGTTCGTTTATATGGCATGAGTGGCAGTGCGGAAGGATAGAACGAGAGGCACAAACTCGAGTTCTATCTTTCTGCGATGGCATGAGTGCCGTATTGACGAACGCATTCACACATCGTGACGTTTTGTGTTAATTACACGCCTCTATAACATAGAATACATTGATTTAAAAATTCAAATATCACATACCGTAAATTTCGAATTTTAAAACTCTTTCTTAATTTTCCAATCGACATTCAATTTATCGCTGTCACCACAGCTTCCGAATTGATCTTGGTCACATTGCGACGTTTCGACTGGCTGATTACGAAAGTGGGCAGAATTTGTCTCTTTTGGTGGCTCCGTGATGTCAGGTGGAAAATAGTCTGTCAACGGAAATCCATATGAAACGCGTGTTCTGTATGGATTTGTAAATATGGAACTGGGTGAAAAGTAATAGGCGTGTGGGACGATATATTACCACGTCAGATTTACCGTTTGGTACAATGGGGGGGGGGGGGGGGGGGGGGGGGGGGGGGTCGGCAACACCAACGTCCGGAATGGTTTTCCAATCCAATAAGGCAAAGAATCTCCCGAGTGATCGTTGATGGAAAAATTACACAGCTGAAACAGTGACACTCGCAGTACTCCAGTGCCCGAACCATGCTGGATATTGCCTATAGGCCTATAAGAGTCATACCGTTAAAAGGTTATTTCCACGACCAGACTATTTTCAAATTATTGCCTGCTTTATCGCACCATCAATTATGCAGGGGACACGGCTACAGTCCAACAGGATGTGGACCACCTACCATTCTTTGAGGCGGATTGGTTTCAGTTTCAGCCCTGACAAGCGTGATGTGATACATATTAGGAACAAGCGTCGTATCATCTAAGCTTATCCCACCATTTACGATTATAGCCCGCAGATGAAAAGTAAAGCGAGTAGGTCTGCGTTGGTGTTGCCACCGACAACGAACTATTATGGGCACTACTTATCAACAATATCAGCGGTAAAACTAACAACACCGCAGCTTTTCTGCGTTACAATTCGTCTCTTCAGTTCCAATGTGTTCTATGTGCCTACTGGCACATAGAACACATTGGAACTCAGGAGACGAATTGCCCACTCGCCCCAAGCACATGAAAATCATCTGCTACAAAAAATTTGATAAGTTCCCATAAATAATATGTCTTGAGAGTGTTGGATCACTCGACCAAGTCACATAACAACGCTGCAGGGCTGTTTAAGGCACCTTCAAGATTAATCGTAGGTGGCAAGGAGACCAATGTAACAGCTATGCTAGAACTTCTTCATCTTAGAATCCTGCTGGAAATTCGCGTCAGGGCCGTACTATCATGGGGTGGTGAACGACCTTATTGATATTCGGCCAACATCACTTCACTCAATCGGATCCACCATCGGAGGCCACAATAAGCCGCACCTCTATCCATTCTGCCACTAAAGATACGGCCAAGAATCATTCCTTTCTGACATTTCTATTCCAACCAACTACCACCTACCGTCGTGACAGGTGATTCACTTAAAACAGACCTTGGCTAATGATCCTAAGTTTGCTGAATCGGACTTTGGCTGAAACACACTCTATCTTTCGCTGTTTCGGACTCCACTCTGGCTGATTCGATATCATTGCCATCCCAGAACTTCATTACTTGTACGCAATGATTTATGGAATACGCTACAAGCTGGTGATAGTGGTGGTGGTCTATATGTGCTGGTTATGCATATTTCCAGAATTATTTTGCAGATAAATCAGCTGAAACGTTCAGAGTGCTAACATAAGCTAATCGAAATATGAAGCTCCAATTCAGGAGATAATGTCCAGATTGGAAAATCACGTCTCTCATCTTTACTGTCCCAATATAGTAACCAGAAACTGAGGCGCAATAAACAGTGTACTAAGATACAAGGAAATCCTAATTTTCTAGATGAAATTGTTGGAAAAAAATCCACAGACGACCAGGGGCGCATGAAGCACCTCAGGGCAGACGATTCAAATCATATGAAAAGGGCATTTAGTCGCATTAGTAGCTCAGCCGCATGCCGAAGCATGCATGTCTCAAAGGCCGAACGCGCGAGATGGAGGAGTTTGAGAGGAGTTGCGCCCTCCCGTCGGAAGGGGGGGGGGGGGAGGGTGCACTTCCTGTCTTCCTCCCAAATTTGCCCAACTTTTCAATTGAATTTTGAAAGCTCCCAGAACGGATTTGTGATGTATTTTAGCTTTACTTCGAGACTAAAGCACTGAAAAAAATTGAGTGACGAACCTGGGAAGGGCCTTGTTTGCCCCTCTCGCCCCCTTGGCCCATGCTACCGGCACCCCTGCAGACGACACAGATCTTGGTCACTCGTAGGGTATTTGTAGTTTCGACAAAAATCACAAATAGCAGTTGGAACATGTTATAAATACCCCCAACACGTTGCCTACCACCACCCCCCATATTTGAAATCCACGCAAGACTAATGAGTTATACCTGTTTCAACCCACAGCTGTTCATTAAGAAAACTCGTTACCCATCCCCCTTCCGCATCACTTGTCGACAAATCAGGGTGGGTTGTTTTTTTGCAAAAGAAAAAATAGTAAAATCAAACTGCAGTTACCCATATTGACCAATCTTCAAAATTAGATAAAACATTCCCATTCCTCCATCTCTGTCCCTGTGCGTAGATAAAGGTAGAAATAATCTTTTTGGGGGACTTGACTTTCTCCAGTGGGCCTATCGGTCATGACTTTTGAAAGAGTCGCGGTGTACTCCGAGCAGGCTGTTTCAAATTCTCAAGAGGGGGAAATAAAACGAAATGAGTTTCCGGCTCCTTTTTTGCATATTTCACAATGAAGAATTGACGACAAATCTTTGTTTTTTTTTAATTGGACTAAACGACAATTATCAGTTTCATGCGGCATCCCTTTACATATAAGGTGTATCGGTCTAATTTTAGATTCAATTTAATTTACCAAGAAAACATGTAAACAATTATAACAACGCTATTCCTTTGCACATACGGTAAATGATTGAACACACGGCTTGTATTCTGCGAAATGAACTCTCCTCCTGACGCCAACATTGACAAATGAACCTTTTTACGCGGAAATCGCCATTAAAAATGAAATAAATCGCTGAGGGAACCTGAAAGCTGAAAGTAATTTTGTTTATTTTGTTTTATTGCCGTGTTGTTTGACATCGCAGGGAATTTCGGAACAGACAGTAGTAATTTGGTGACTTTAACAGTTCCTTGTCGCTGCTTGGTGGTTCTCTCTAGCCACTCTCGAACCTGAAAATTATTTTCATTGTGCTTCCAGACAAAATGTCAGACACCAAATGAATCATGTCTGTCATTTAAGAATGATGTCTGACATATTACGAAATGGAGTTTGGGTATTCAAAATAATGTGTTTTGGGTGTACATGTACATTCATCTTAAAACTGCTCAGCATTCATCAATGAGCCCTGCCAAACAAGGTATGATTGGGTTCAATCTGAATTGGAACTGAACTACCCTTCAGACATAATTTAGATACATGTATGGCAATATCAAATCGTGTTCCTTCACATGCTGTTAATACTGATGAGCTGTACAGTCACTTTCTTCACACTTCCCACCTTGCCAGGACCAGAAATCACAACAATCATTAATTTTAGGCTTGCTAGTTATGCATATGTACATGATTTTCAGCATGCATGATGTTCTGAGCACTGAACTTCATTGATAATTTTGGCATCAGACATCTTGACTGATGATTTTAAACCTCAGTCTGACATTGGCCTTTTTGTACCCGACACTGTCCTTGTCTGACCACTTATTTTCTGGTATGGGCACTCCGACTTCAGACGAAGAAAATTATTTAGCTGTGTTAAGTTCTCACAGACCATGTTGACACAGGATTTTCGCGGAACGTCGGTTTGAATTTTGTGAATAGCGCCGGCCGGTTTTGGCCGTCACGTTGGGTAAAGGGTTAAATAAGACGCTGCCTCACGACTACTGTATGCATATTTCATTTATTAAACCAACAAATTCCCAGTAAGTTAGCCTAAATGTTCTAGCAGTGTGTGTCCTGATGAGTACATATACCTTTGCTCCACGAAGGTACCGGGAAATTGGCACGACTCTCGGGTCCTTCGAAAAAGTGAATTATGGGCGGCGTTTGAAGAACGAGGAGAGCGGCCATTTCCACACGCCGTGTTATTGGGAGACACTGCCTCTCCATGCAACGATTGGTTGATCACGCCGTATCCCGGTGATCCAGAAGGAAGAAGAAAGAGGTTCAATAAAGCACACAAGAAGGAGAGAAATGCTATTGAACGATGTTTTGGCATACTGAAGCAGAGATTTTGTTCACTGATGGGCGGTGTTCGATTCCGCTACATGTCAGAAGCTGCAGAAGGTATACAGTGCGCTGTGATTCTGCATAATATGTGTTTGAGGTTCGGAGATTGCGGTGGTGATTTCGAAATCGAGGATCCAGAGACCGTAACTGATGACATCGAAGTGCCAACAGATGCCAGAGATCGAGATACAAGAAGGGAGGAACTCGCGAGTGTTTTTGTTTGAATTTCTGTCAAAAATAAATCGTTCATACCATTGTAGACAACAAAGTGTATTCATATTCCACAGTGTAAAATACCAGACTTGCCACTGGACTTGCAACACATTTTTTTGTTGTTTTTTTTGGTATTATCGATAACGGGAACTCGATCTAGTGATTTATCATTACATGAAATATTCAATCACTTGGATACAACACAGGTATCTGACACCAAGAAAAATAGTACATGAATAAAACTGTTAATGGATTCATTTATTATTTGTATTATTCGTTTGTGCCAGGCATCTGTGGGCTTCGTACATATACTTTTGTTCCCACAAAGCTTACGGTTGGGGGAACGATTGTGAATAACCGTGATTGGGGGGGGGGGGGGGGGGGAGATGAATTGAACTTCCAAAATGTAAAGGAAGACGACGCTATTCCGTAAACAATATATGTTTATCGTAGCGATTCGTACTATCAAACATTACTCAAACATTCGCTTCAACGTATTAGTTTCTCAGCTGCTTCCTCAACTGTTTAATCCCCAATCTTCGCTCTATAATGTCAAGCTTTAACGCACGAATCTCCAAGTCTATTTTCAATTTCTTCTTTGCAACGAAATCACCCTCAAACAATTTGTCAATCCATGTCTTGGCTTTCGCCTTCTGTTTTTTCTTCTTTTTTCCACTGTGGATCTCGTGAGTCGTTTACATTAATAATCGTAACTTCATGCGAAGCACCATTGGTAGTTTACATCTCATTCACCGAGTGATTTCCATCTAGTTCTTTGGGCGAGGATTGTTCCTCACAGCTTTGAGATGACGATTCAGTTGCAGATTGTTTGTTCTGAGGTGTCGATTGGAACGAAACCACAATATCTTGGACGTCAATGGCACGCAAACAAGCAGCATCTCTGCTGATGATGTCTAGAACATTTTCATCCTGCTGCATCAGTTTGCTGCCTGCAGCACCCGTCTTATTACACTGTTGGGGGCGCTTCATTACGCCACGTTTCAGATTGGGCCATTCTGTATCGCGCAGTGTTTGGAAATCTGCCACTTTTCCTAATATGTCCTTCCATATAGACTTTTTAGACTTTTTGTTTATATTTCCACCGAATTTACCAAAACGAGTTTGCTTCTTTTTGGAAATTTCATCGATAAGGACGTCCTTCTGATCCTTCGTCAGCATGTTGTACAGTAACATAAACGAATGCATGCCGAACGAAATGGTTTGACGCGCCGAAGGCGCGCAGGGACGATATGGGGGACAAGCCCCTTTCGACCCTCGTTGACTGTATAATTTTGGTTTTTGTATGTCTCGGCGTGTCAAAGGAGGAAAAGGAAGGAGGGAAGAGTTTTAGCCCTTTCTGCCCTTCTTGCGGCTCTTCTTTTTGGGTGGAGGTTGGCTTGGTAATGGTGATGGTGAGGAGGCTGGTGGTGGTGTAGAGGTGTGCCCGTTGCGTTCCAGATATTCTCTAACTCTAGCCAGTGCTGCCTTTGATAATTCCATCTCTCTAAATACGGTCTCCACAGAGATTGGTGGCTGTACCGCTCCCGGGCTTTCCGGTAGTGAAGGAAGGGGGGAGTGAGGGGTGGGAGGCGGTGAAAAAGCAACTTCCAGTTCCTCCTCAGTCTCCACTGGATGGTCCTCATCCAACTGTACCGGCTCAGGAGCCGGCAGTTGATTGGGTGTACCAGAGGGACTAGGAGGGGAACTGGCAGCTGCCTCCAGAGCCTCCACCCCCTCACTCAACTCTTTCTTCCTATTCCGGAAGGCCTCCAAGCGCCGGGCGTCCCTGCGCTTGGTCGATGGGCTCTTCTTCTTTTTCTTGCTCTGTCTCTTTTCAGGGCCTCCGTGCCCCTTCGGGTGAGGACCAGTGGGAGAGGGGATCCTCTCTCCAAAGGTATTACCTCTCCCCGAAGAGGTTGGTGTTTTTGTTGGCTTCTCAATTTCAAACTCCACTTTCAGGTGGACGCTCAAGCCAATTTCCTGGATAGTCCAGGAGACAGGGCATGAGACGCCCAGAGCTGAAATGGCTTTCACTAGTCTATCTGGTAGTTCCATGGCTATCTAGGTGTTGTTCACGCTCTGAGGTCAGATGTGTGAATGAAAATCAATGCACGAGCGATGATGAATGGGGCGATGCATGCCGACCTCGGTGGTAGCCCGATTATAATTGGCAGTACTGAACTCACCCGTGATTATTGGACGTCTAGACACGCGGTCATACTTAAAACAGAATCGCATTATCATATGGGAGCGTCGCGTGTACGTGTGTTTTCCATTTCACTGCAATTAGCGGGTATCAATAGGATTTCTAAACAGCTTGATTGCCACGTGAACATTGTAATTCGCCCACGATCATTACAATCACACGTCGGGTTCACAGCATCCTAATCCACAGTCGCACGGCGATATAAAACCATTACATCTGTTGTGCAGTTACATTGTAGTGGTAGAATATTTTATTTGTCACGTTTCGATACACATGGAATATATTACACATAGAATGTTTACAGAATATTTGTATGAAACCCAGCCAGTGAAGGCTTTTGAGACAGATTTTGCTCATTAATTGGTAGTTATACATTAAGCATCGCCCCGTCCCCTCCCACCCATAGGCACACAGAACACATTGGAACTCAGTGGACGATTTGTCTCGGTGAAAATACTCATTTATCTCGGTCACAAGTGAGATAATTTTCGGTATCCACTCAAAAACACTGGATTTTCTTTTTATTATACGCTTTTTATAAGAATCTGATAATTCCACTCGTTTCAACCTTGAATTGGTGCATGAAAGTAAACAGCGCATTGGATCATTGAAACGTGGAAGTGATTTGATTGATACTCGGAACAGATAGCGTCTTGCAATCTGATTCAGCTGGCGGGTTTCTAGTCCAAGCATGGCCTGAAAGTCCGTAATATAAGTGTATGGTTTGTTACGTCCTTTGAAAGGACGTACCAAACCAAAAACTTATATAACGGACTTTCAGGCCATGTTTGGACTAGCGGGTTCCATGCATCAATTCAAGGTGAATACGTGTTGAATTATTGTTGGAAATGATCGGTATCCACTCCAAAACACTAGAAACATTATACGTTTTTAGAACAATTTGATCATTTCCAGTGATAATTTGACTCGTATTCACCTTGAAGTGATGCTTTGAAAGCCGCCATTTTGATTGATACCGTGAAAGTGAAAATTTCTATATCTTCACAGTGGGGATAAGATTTCTATCTTTCCGCAATTTCTTCAATAATCTATAGTTTAGCGTATAATAAATTACCAATCCTATGCATACCTGCCACAAGTGTAACTTACATGTGTAAAACCACTTACAAACCAAGATGTTGACGGATCCTATAAAGGAACACTGGTTAATTTCCTATATGTGTATTCTTGCTCACAATTATACATGCACCAGTTTACACTTGGAAATTGTTTATAGGATTGATCCCAGGCTGGTTGAGTAACTGGACACCTGACATTTCTGTGTCCCATGGTACGCATGTTAGGTCGAGTTCAGTCAAGGGAAAATGACGTATCATTATTGAATTGATGAACTTAGACAAAAAATAAACATTTAATACCAGTATGCGGGATCATAGTGTTTTTGAAGTGTTGCAATCAGCTATTTCAATATCGTTGTTGTTGTGTTGTTGATATCTGTCGCCAATCTTTTGTGAACTAGCTTGAACTTGTGAGAGGAGTGGTAATCTACCTTCGATCTTCAACCTGTAAACCATTTTCCCATTTTTTTGAAAATCCCCTCATCATGACCCTCACCCAAGTTTCCTCAGTAGACTGGCTGAACCACTGATGCCACTCCCACTTTTTTTTCGACGTAACAAGATACTCCGACTATATTTTAGTTCACTCTATAGTTCAATATATTGACATAACACTGCATTACTATGCTGCAGATGATAAATTGTAAGAAATTACTTTTGTGTTGATTAAATCTATGGAGTTATCAGGAGTTATATAATACAAATTTACCCTCTTGCCTAATGTGTTATAAATAATTTGTCTTCACTTTTTTGACATGACTAGATGAGGCCAAAAATAAACATAGTGTTGATTCTCAGAGAATTTTCTTTTCAAATCATTGAAGGAGGAAGAATTTTATTCTTGTTATTTTATAACTGTCGGGACTAGGCATCATAAGGAATATAGCAAAGGCGATCCAGTCTCGAGTGTCATATGCTATAGTTCTGCGATCTGAACGCTGCGTTCACATCGCTGAACTAATGTTATATAGCGATGATTATTTTTTAATTTTTTCGACATTGACATGCGAAGCGGGTGACGAGTGGTGAACATTTGGTACACCAAGATACTTTGGGTATATTTTATTTATACCATGATCGTCAGATTAATAAGAGTTTAAATGTTAAATAAATCAATATTCACACGTGCGATTCTGTCTTTCTTTACATGTGCACCGGTGGACGGTACTTCCGCTGGCAATTTTATCGGCGAAACGAAATAGAAAACGAAACGCTCAAATTACGGGTCTTTTTTATTTCGTAAAATAATAACATACTATTTCGAGTTATTGGACGCTTTATTAACATGAGACAACGTATATTTTGTTAATATTGGTATCTTATGAGGTAAACTTATATAAAAAAGTAATAACTAATTACCAGTTTCATTCCATTCTTCACGAATCGGCGAGTGATAAATTTAAACAAGTTTGCGTTCAAGGCGAGGTCACCAAAGGTCAGCTTGGATGTAGTTCCACCATTGGTGTAAATTTTAACAATTGAAATCCCATTGCTGGCGTGCTCACTACAGTTGGTGTGTAAAGCTACATTTATGTCATAGGTTTTTTTATATATAGTAGAATAGGTAATCATGGTATAAAATACCGTACAAACGTAGAACTAACCGACAAAACCTCTCGAATAATGAAGTCATTCAATGCATGTATACTCATAGTTAGAAATAATGTATCACAAGCCGTGACATTTTCACTCGGAGGCTTATACACACGTGCTCGTTTCGTTCAGTTTGGCGACATCGTATTTTTAGAAATTATGGAATTTTTATTTACTCAAACTTTTCAACAAAAGTCAATCCTACTGTGTCAGTGGTTTATTCGTAGTTATGTTGTCAGATAAACCATTGATGAAGCCGAATCTTCAGTATACAGCTTCACTCATCTTAACCCTTTGAACCATCGTTTCCTGGTATGATACCGCCCTTGTGTACACTTACAGTTAGATGGGTCAGTCCAATATCAATATACTGGGGAGATAAAATAATAACTGCAGTCTGCAGCCATCTGGCTGCAGACTCCAGTTATTATTTTATTCTCAATGCCCCGTGTATAGACTTCTTATAAAAAATACAAAAATGGGAGGAAATTATGCCTTACAAGTTCAAAGGGTTAAGTCTAGATCTCGTTGAAATTGATCCGGGAATTTGCGACTCTACGCGTTTATGTTTCCTATTTTCGTGGCTCAACCAACTGAGATACTTGAAATAAAATGTACCAACGCGCACGAAAATCAATGCGGCTGTCTCTGAGAATCCAACGCACATTTTGTTTGGCCTCACTTGATTATTTTAATTGAAACAAAATGTCTGCAATATTGACATGAGCAGGATGCTCCTAAATTATTCTTGTTCATGTACAGTGCAAATGTGTGCCAAAGTTGCCATTGAGTTCCTCTGTTTTTGTTTTAGCTATATTTCTAATTGTGATACGCTATAAGTTATCTCCGCCAACATGTATGGAAGATGGAGACTTAATACCTGGATGTCGGTTTTTAAGCACCGAGCCGCAGGCGAAGGTGTTTAAATGAGACATCCAGGTATTAAATCTCCATATACCATGCATGGTGGCGGAGATAACGTTTTTGTCCCGTTTGAAACACAATACAGACATAGTGGAAATAAATTTGTGGACGCATTTCTCACGCTCCGCAATCACTTGGACCAAACTTGTGAATAATTGTTTTGATTTTATAAACACAGAAGAGAACAAATAGAGTTACATCCCTTGGGTCGTTAAGGAAACGACTAAACAGTATTTTATTGACATGTCGTCCACTGAGTTCCAATGTGTTCTATGTGCCTACTGGCACATAGAACACATTGAAACTGAGGGGACGATATTTGCTCTTATTTTATTTTTCTCAAGTTGTTTCATTCAATTATTCGACTATTTAATTTATAACTGCAATATATGATCGAATTGTCAGAAATCTGATGATATTTGTGGCTATTTTCAGTTTTGTTTGTTCGATTTTTATATTGAGGCGAACAAAAGCGGAAAGCTTTTATTTCAACCATATACCCCCGATGTTTCGCTGGAGTTTATACCCTGGATGTTTCACGCTCTTATATCCCATGGATGTTGGGTGCACCCGTTGCCTTGGCTATTTGTCCAAGGCATTCTGAAGAATCAAAAGACAGAATTTATCGGGATATAGGTATCACAGAACTAAATATTTTCCCATAGGCGACCATTATAACGTTCAGGCGGAAAACATATGATCGTTTCACTTTAATTTTGGCATTCAAATATCTCTGTCAAGTATAGCCCTTTAGACAACTTTTTCTGATCTGAAAACAGGAGGTCATGCAACAAATAAGAGAGAAAACTGACACAAAGGGAAGTACCGGTCACGTGCACATATTTTTCAGGGAATTCCCTACAAAACACACAAAAAGTATATTGTATTTTTTAGGTCCAAAAATCATCAAATCACCCTCTTTTTTATCAGAAATATTCAACAATAATGCAAGATGTCAATAAAATGTTTCACACGTTTATTGAAACAATGGATTTTCCCAAGGCTGTTTATTTTTAGAGATTGCATCATTTCCGAGTGCAACATTTTAAGGCAGTTCACTCTAATTTCAATATTTAGTTCCGCGATACCTATAGGGACAAATATGCTTCAGAACAGTTTGGGGTCATTCTGTGTGAGCCAGAATGATTATCAACATTGCCATGTCCATACAGGATGAACCAAAGGAAATCCCCGATCCTCTGTGGCTAGAGAGAGAGAGAGTCAGTTTTTTCTTTTATAAAATATAAAGAAACATTGTCCATTTCTCCTCGTCGAAGATCATAATAGACCTCATAGCATGAAAAACAGACTTTTCATTACTTGAAATTGTGGTCGTTGTCTTGGACTGTAAATATATCTACAACTCTTTGCTCCTAAAATCAAAGACCGACCTTTGTAACTGATGCCGTCCCATAGCATCGCGCCATTCTTAGTGACATGCAGTCGTTTTGGTTCATTTGAACAATTTCAAATGTTCGTTTGGATACAAAAATGAAACAACCGTTCGAACGAAATATTCCTCTCAATTATTGGTACGCACACCGATGATGTGACCCACTGAAGATTATTTTGCTTTAAATCTCAACCCCTGGAGGTCAGTTTCAGGATAATAGATGAACTATTGCCTTTGTTATGATAAGATATCATAAAACCAACACATATGCATAAATACAGATGAAAAAACTGTCCCTCAATATTGGAGGTTCTGCGATAAAACCCAGTAGCTGTGTTCGAAACTTAGGTTATTTCGTGGATGAAAATTTGGCCACTGATGAACATATTAAACATGCCTCTCGCAGTGTATTTTTTCATCTTAGAAACATTAGCAAAATTCGATCCTTCATTGACACGCAGGCGTCACAACAGCTTGTCCACGCCTTTGTTACCAGTCACCTCGACTACGGCAACTCTCTTCTGATTGGCTCTAAAACATCTATTCTTGAAAAGCTACAACACATCCAAAATTGTGCTGCACGGGTCATAACCAGAACTCAAAAGTACTGCCATATAACACCAGTACTCTCTGAGTTACACTGGCTACTCGTTAAGCAAAGAATTCAATTTAAATTGTCCTTTTGGTGTTTAAGTGTATCTCGGGATCTGCACCATCCTACCTGTACGATCTGCTTACCATCCACAAACCACCGAGGTCTCTTAGGCCAACTCAATCTGGTTCAGCCCGTATCTACATTTACTAGTGCTGGTGATAGGGCCTTTGCGGTTGCAGGTCCAAGGCTTTGGAATTCTCTACCAATCGACATAAAAAATAGTAAATCACTTGAATCATTCAAGTCTGGTACTAAAACCTACCTTTTTCGAAAGGCATTTCCTTCAGTGGTCTTTTATTTTTGGTCATAAACTGACATTACCAGATGCGTGGGTGTGACTGAGTCAGTGAGGATTGCTTCGTTACTCGTCAAATTACACTCACATACTTGATTTGGTAAAGTTACAGTTTGTTTTGTTTTTATTTTGTTTTAATTCAATACCCTTTTTCTTTTAGATTCTGTCGCTTATCGCCACGATATAACCTCGGTTGCTGATGTGGCGTTGGGCACCAATAAATGATAATAGTGATCCATGTATCAACGAATCTGTGAGTGAATGGATGTGTATGTGTGTATATGTATGTATGCAATTATTGTACAGCCATTGAGCACCGTGTGTGGATTCTAGGCTATAAAATTATTATTATTATTATTAAAAAAGGTTACGAAAAAAATACATGGTGAAGAAAATATGCGTAAGCTGGTTCACGGCATTCACCATCCTCCATACCTAATGTCTTGCAAATTATTTAACGACCACCATGGCGGAGAACCAGCTTATATTTCGATCACATGCTCAGATCGTAACACTAGTCGGGACAGAGACTTGCTGTCCAAGTTGGTGCTTCGGTCGTGAACACAATATCAACTTGTCATCCAATCAGCTGCATTGTATCCCTGACAAAGACCCAGACCCACACTTACCACTATGGAGGTACGGTGGTGCGTTATGCCAAGTCACGTGGCCGATGAATGGGGCTCATACCGTTTACGAATCACCAGGTACTAGGAACTGCTCGGTGCTTTTCACCGATACTCCAGATTTCTCTTTGACCACCCAATAAAAGCAATTCAATAATTAACCAGTTCAACACCAGTGCCCTGAATGGTATCGTCTCATACAACACTATCTACGGCGAAATGGACAAAAACATTGTCCATTTATGGGGAGGTTCAGTAATTATTTAATCTTACAGCTCTGTAGAGCTGTAGGATTAAATTATTGCTGATCCTCGTTTGCCATTTACTTCTATACATTTGTTCGTTATACGCTGCCCGTCTTATTCCAGATTTTGCTTTGCGTAAAAAATAATGAATACCGGCTAGTAGGGGCTAACGAATTAATTAATCAATTATTTTTTCCAGTTGCATGAAGGGGTTTACCCATTCAGATTCGTTCGTTTTTCTTCTTCGATACTCTGAGTGAAAAGGCAGTGTTTGTTCGTTTATTGGGTTTAACGACACTTTCGACAGCAAGGGTTGTACATCGCCTCGCACAGTTTTACGGGTGAAGAAGAGAACCCAGAGAGAACCACCGAACGCGACGAGCACCAGCCAGGGTCTCCAACTTACTAACTCTGAACAAACAGACTCAACAGCGGTTGAATGCAAGTGCACCATCGACGAGCATCACGCCTTAGAACATAGCGCCACCCTGCCCCCATTTCCGATGATACTAACAATATCTTGTTGCTCTTTTGTTTGTTTGTTTTTTGTCAGATTTAATTGTACTTATTTCTACAGTATATTCCGAGAGAATTATCACCAAAACACCCAAAGAAAAGCTCAAATTCTGTGCATTAACCCTTTACCTGAAAAGCAGACGACACTGGCAAAAATATTTTTGAATAACTAATTTTTTTCATTTTATGTCTCAAAAGGTTATGACCACTCATTGGAACGAGCTCGTCGTTCCAAAACGCAAAACATTTCACAGCTGACGATTTCGGTGACATATATGCTGTATACGTTGCCACGTTTTGGGTTCCACTTCCCGTTTCATTTATAGTTTGCTATAACGTAAATCTAAGTTTAAAAAAAGACCCAGCTCTGTCAGGTGTGAACCACGTTCAGTTTCCGAAGTCAGCTGGTGGTAGTTCAAGGACTGACGCTTGGGATCTTACTTTGTTCTTTCCGCCAAAAACAATTGCTGTTTATCAGTTTCGTATTTTAGTCACTCGCCACATTCAGAGGACCAAACAGGGGATTAAAAATTAGTAATATGGCAACAAAAACATTGGGAATATTTTGTCCCACTTCTATGATCGCGTAAGTTCGTAACACTGTGGGTGATCTGGTTTCGAAAGTAAATTTTGAATTTATCTTCTCGTCTTTTGAAGTCATTTGTTTTTAATAACCCCATGAACCCAAGACTCCGTTTTCCGGCCAGAAACATGATACGTCATAATTACATTAAGTATGATGACTGCTAAGTGAATGTGTGAGGCAGACCAATCAATATTTTCACCTTGTAGCCCCAGGGCTGCACGTTGAAAATACTAATTGTTCTATCTCCAAATATATCCCCTGGGAACCCTGGGAAGTGAAGCAGTGTTTGGTTTCTGTAGTAAACAACCTCTGTTTTACGGGTAAAATAGGCCCCGGTCACCAATGCCTGGGTGGAAGTCCTCTACATGGGCAACATGGGTATAAACGATTGGCCGGACTTGACTTTACATCCATGTTGCGGTCACAAGTAGCCATTGTGCAGAGACTTTAAACACCAATACTTAAATAAATATCCCCAAAAAATGAATATGGACTCTTCCAATTGCTGCCATTGAACTAACATGGAAGATTCTACCATGGTTCAAAGGGTAAAATTATACATTATGTGATGACAGAATCGTACATTCGTGAATACTTGATATGAAATTTTTGGATCTCGTTCACTAAAATCAAACCGACTCAGATCGATTTTAGAAAACTCGGTTAGGAAATGCCTTATGAAATCGTGACTTAGTAAAGATCCTGTTTACATATATTACAGCCTGTCTAATGCATCGAGTCAAATATTAAGTCATTTCAGGAAAACCTATTGCCATATAAGGGATAACTGAATGTCAAATTGAATGCAAAATCTTTCAGATCGTGATTGATATGAACTTGACATTCGCGCAGTTGTGCGCACAATCTTTTGTACACGCACGCTGCCTGTCAGTTCTACACTGCTCCCATTTCCTGCAATTTGTCGCAGGTAAATCGATGCACAAAAGACACATTGACAAGATAATTTAGGAATTTATGTAATTTCTTGAAATATTTTCTTTGAAAAGTGTTTAAATCAACTAAATTAATATCGAAGGATTCCAAATCCCTGAGTACAGGTGGACTTTGATGCGTTTCACAAATTTAGCACACAAAATCAAATCAGTTATCAGCTCGGCGTGTCTGTTTGAGAGCAGTCCTTTATCACAGTGAGGAGCCACCAAGGTGGGGTCGGGGTGGGGGCTGCAACCCTTCTGCCCGGGAAGCTGCCTCCTTTACTGTGAGCTTGTCAAGGAATACCCTGAAAGTTGTTCATTATACTCCACGTAAACGTATACTGCAAAATAAATTTCATTTCATTACCCAGCCTCCCTGTCGGGGAGAGCTACCCCCCCCTTGTTGGAGAATTCCTGGCGCGGAAACTATTTTCATATATTACTTAAGTATTAGGGGGATATATCAAGCTCACAGGCCTCTAACCAAATTCTGCAAGGAATCTGACGTTGTTATGGCCTATCTGTTTAACGACGTATTGTGGATTTTGCATGCCGCCTACCGTTGATTTAACTCTCAACTCGTATTTTCAGGATATTTTTCATCAAATCTAGTCATGGCTGCTACCAAGCAGCCATGACTAGCTTTGATGAAAAATAAATCTAAATTTCACACGAGATATCAGGGGTGAAAAATTCCATTCAATTTCCAGGGAAAAATATGATTAAATGTGCCCAAATCATACTGATTTCAGTGACAAGAGAAACCCTGTGCTGGGCATGAATATCTGCCAGCAGCATGCAAAGAGTTAATGTGAGTACCAGAAATGGTCTATGGTCCCAGTTTTTAAAAACAGGAATCTCAGTTATTTAATTTAAATTTATTGTGAGATCTACCCGTCGATCATTTGCCTTAACTTTCGATGCAACTGGAATAGATTACTGTTATAATGGTTTATGGCAGCTTTTAAACACAGGAATAAGGACCGCGGTGGCGTTGCGGTAACCGGTTCTAGTCCGTTCACCGAAGTTAATCAACGTCGAGCCCGGTTTATCCTTGGATGGGTGACCGTCTGAACGATCGACTCGGATTCCCGCGTTGTGTCCTTGGACAAGGCACTTAACCGCGATTGTCCACATGGGGGCACGATGACGCCGTGTACTAAGGCGTACTGCACGTCGATGGTGCGCATATCTTCAACCAATCAAACCCTGCCTGTGCTGCCGTGAGCTGGCAGGTGCTCCTCGTTGCTCGGTGGTTCTCTCCAGGTACTCCGGCTTCCTCCACCCATAAAACTGTCACGATCACGATTGGCCATGGTGCATAAGTATGTGACCCTAAACACCAATAAATAAATAAATAAATAAATAAATAAATAAATAAATAAATAAATAAATAAATAAATAAATAAATAAATAAACCTAGGTATCTCAGTTAATGGACGATAGGTATGGTGGCAGAGCATTTATGACTAGGAATGGGTGCCAAACATTCTGGATCGACTGCCGTCGAGGCCAACTTCAGAAACTTTTTTACAGTATACATTTCAGTGGCTCGCAGTTCAGCACTACATGTGGTGGAACTCCTGCATGATATTGGCGAAAAAAATTAAATTCAAGCAGTTGTATCTTCACAGATCTTCCATTAATTGAGAATCATATGTTTAAAGGCTGGGACCATAGACCATTTAGTTCAGGTGCATCGAATGTTAAGGTTAACGATCTCAAAATAAATACAGGTAGAGAATTACGAATCACCACTAACAACAATTCCAAGAATTAAGTAATTGTCAATTCTCGAATATCGGTCTGGGGTCGGGTTTTGAATGTGAACTGACATACTGGCTGAGTTAATTACAATCTTTTTGGGGTTGCCGTTGACTCAGTTGGGATGGCGGCAAGGCATTTTATGGCAAGGCGATTGGAAGTCAGAGACTCCGGATCGACTCCCACCGGGGCCAAGTTCAGAAAAAAACTTTACAGTTTGCAGTGCAGTGGGTCGGACCCAGCACTATGCCTGGTGCAATTCCTGCTTGATATGCCTTATAAAATTAAATACAAAATGCCTGTGGGAATTCCTGCTTGAATATATATATTTATCTGATAACAATATAGTATAACAACCGTTGTATATACTTGAAGTATATACAACGGGTGTTGTATATAATTATAATTTATGCGAACGACCTCTGACCTCTTTCAATTCCATTTTCATTCATTCATTCATGAAACATCGTTATATCACAGGGCAGGTTTTAATTGTACGCTTATTGCACTTTGTCAAAATCCTCTGATGGTGTCATTTCTTATTTATTTTGCTTCAATAAAGGCAACCTAAAATTTTGCTTCAAAACATTGTAGAAATTACTTGAATGTTAATAGTAATTAGTATGCGGCGACTGCGAACTATTTATAGTCACGGCCTCGATCAAAAGTACTCGCGGAACTGCGCTAATTAAAAGTTCGTCTGCTCTACCTAAAAAAAAAAACACTTCGTAAAAATTGTAATCAAACGCAAAATTATTTGTTATATTGGGACTACAGCATAAAACACGGAAGAAAACTGGAACTATGTCAAAAAAAGAATAACTCTACTGAAACGCCGTTTTGTTAATGTTAATAAAATAGTTGAAATTTATTTTGTTCCAGCGCAGTTACATGATGCAAGAAGTGCAATCGCACTTTACAATCGCCGTCATCGATTTTGTAATGTAAGGGACACAACTCTATGCGTTTTGTCCTATTTCTTTTGTCTCGTAGACTGGTTTTCTTTGGAGGCCCGTGGGAAGCATGTATAAGTCGGGTAGACGCACGAGACGGGTGTCTGTTTGTTATCAGATAAAAACAATAAACATATAGTGTGTTTTTATATCTGTGTTATACAACTCGTTGAAATATGGTTTATTTTTTCTCGGCGAAGCCTCGAAAAAATAAACCATATTTCAACTCGTTGTATAACACAGATATAAAAAACACACTATATGTTTATTGTCTATATATTTGACAAGAGAAGTTCTTACTGATTTCCTTGCAGTGCAGTATGCAGAATCGATCAATTACTTGATAAAAAAAATAATAACTTAACTTAAAAGTTACTGAGAGAGAATTCCGTGTGATCGGTACTGATCTCGTACATACTTGGTTAACTAGCATACCTTTAATGGGGGTCTATCGGTGGCCGAGTGATGTGCGTGGTTCAGTGCAGTTTCGCTAGGCGGTTGGTGCCGTAGGAAACTCTCTCGGCGTGGGTTCGAACCCCCGCCATGCCATTGTAAATATATATATATATATAAAACAAAGGTTTGTCCTAACAAGTATATCAGATATGAAAAAATTAAAATATACCAGTTTCAAACAATTCTGTATATGTCTTTATAATTCACAGTTACATAGAATACACAAAGTTTTGGTCATTTTTGCACTATATACAAAAGAGTCCTTTAGTTTGTTCGACACTGAAAGTCTCATCAGACCGACATTTTAAAATGTCGGTCTGATGATACTTTAAGTGTCTAAAGTACTAACCGAATCGTTTGTACATGGTGTGAAACTGGTATCTTTTCATTATATATATATATTCGTGATCCAGTTATGGATTTTCCAGTCAATAAGTATTTAATTCGCCTTGAAAAGTTCACAATTTGTTGAATTCCAACCAATGAGTATTTAATTCGCTTTGAAAAGATCATAATTTGTAGAACAACCGTCGTAATTATCAAACTACAGCCGTGATGAATCCTCATACATAATTATTTTGTCTGATAGGATTGATATTATTAATGCCGTTGGACGTAAATATGTCAGAAAAGGCAAATCCCCCGAAACCGATAAAATAGTCAAGGAATATGTAGTAACCCAGTTAACAATAAATACATTTGTCAACGAATCTTCAATTATTTAAACTAGCCAAGTATTTCAAGTTCTCCTGCCGACTGCGTCATATATCGGAAGCCACTGACGTGCTTGGGAGCTCCTATAACGTCATCGTTACAACTAACCAAGCCATCTTCTATTCAGGTGGCAGCGACGGCGACACATTAAAATAAATTGTTAGGCGTAATCAGTCTTGCACCGGGTTACACAGCATGGGCTGGGGCACGCTACCAAGTAAGACCACGCAAAGAATCACGAACGTGGCCAAGCCAAGGCTCATTAATATATTTTCAACATATTAAACAATCTAATGGCAATGGTTTTCCACAAATGATTCCAAGTAATGATATGAAATGAAAATTGGTCTTTCACCAAGACGACCCAAAAACACATTTGTTACGGCATGGGAATGGGTGACTTAGAGGCTTAATTCTGACCATATGGATACTGGCATCATGGGTTTTCTAATATTCAGCCTCCAGAAAAGAAAACAGCCTGGACTCACAGAACTGTGATCACAAGCGGGATAGAGAATTTCGATATGATCTTGACTGGGTGGCGATCTGGTCACGATCCCCTGTCCGCTTTCCACCTCGCAACATTTAGAGGTCATTTTGTGATAAGAGCGAGATATCAGTCTGAGACCGAAGGTCGAAGGCTGTTGTGAAGTTACCGATGGTAGATATCGCGGCCGATATGAAACCAACCAAGTAATAACTTCTTTATTTATTAAACCAAAACAAATAATGTTCTCAGGACTAAAGTTTTCAAATAGTGTTATTATTTCTAATTCTTTTCATAAGCCGCGATGTTCGGATAACCATTCTCTCACTTCAACGAATCTCCGATCACGACTCTGACTCTTAAGGCCATTTTATACTGGAGGCGAACGCAACCACTGCGAATTTCCGCGCGACTTTCCGCGCGAATTATCGTTCATACTGAAAGCAGTGATTAGAGTGGAAATTCGCAGTGTTATTAATCAATCCCCCAGACAACTCATAGTACGTCCTTTGACCTCGCCATCTGATTGGCTGAATAGAATTGTTCGCGCGAACAATTCCCAAAAATTCGCCCTGGGGCAATCTCCGCGATTTTCCGCGCGAACAAAAAATGGGTCGAGTTCGGTGTTAGTATGAATGACTCCATTAAAATTGGTGTTAATAAAACAAATGCGACCACCGCGGTCGGAGGCGTGGTCGCTTTCGCGGTTCGCGTTCGCCTCCAGTATAAAATGGCCTTTAGTTTGCGTTGAATTTTGTGTACAACTCTATTATTTTTTCTCTTCAACCACATAATCCTTACTTAGTGCCACCATTAATTCCACATCATACAAAAACAAAAATCACCGTCTCTTGCCTGCTAACACCAGTTTACGGATTGGTTGCTTTCGACGAATAACAGTAAACTATTTCGCTGTAATTGTGAACAAAATGACTGCGACTAGGAATGCATCAAGAGGGGTAACTCTAACTTGGTTCATATTGACCGAGAAAAGCGTTATATCAGCCGAGTTAGAAGTCATATCAATAGAGCTCGATAATGTGCAATTCTGGGAAAGAAAATCATATTAAATAAACAATGCAGAATATCAGCTGTCGAAACTGAAATGCGACAATATGGAATATCAGATGATTATTTAGTTTGTTCAACCCTTTGATACTTTTGTACGTCATATATATCAAAGAGCTCGTTCATACTTTGTGGTCATTTGTTTTGTTATTATTTTTCGATTTTTTAAAGTTTTAACCTCAATTCCTATTCTCTCCCGAATAGTGCTCAGTGACGACCGTTGAGCCAAATGTTATCGCAACTTAAAATACTAATATAATCCTGCTGTCAAATTTTCTTAACTGGTTGTGTGTAGGGCTATCACGATTTTTTAATTTAGGAATCGATTAATCGTCGCAAATAATTGATCATAATCGATTAATCGTACCTAGATGACCCCCCCCCCTCTCCCTCTCTCTGACGTCGATAAAAAATGAAGTTCAAGTCAGTTGACTTACCTCCGGTAAATAACGAAGACGATCCTCTTTTAGGTACGTTCAAAGCTTTGATTTTCTGAACTTTTGAACCGCCAGTGTAATAATCAAGACCGGTCGGCAGTTGCGAACTTCGCAACTGCCGACCGGTCTTGATTATTACACTGACGGTTCAAAAGTTCAGAACATCAGAGCTTTAATGAATGCATCTGACAGACAAATGCTTCCAACGGCTTCTTGGGGTTTAACTTCGATGTTCTTAACTCTTTACCTTTAGAAACAATAGTTTTTTCATAAAATTTTCTTTTAATTATTAAACGTCTAAAACGGGATAAAATTTACCGATTATTCGACAACGAAAAATACTAATCGATTTCGCTGTGACCGATCAACAATCGACTAATCGATTAATCGTGACAGTCCTAGTTGCGTGCTAGAAGCCACTATCAGGATACGGGAGCAAAAGCCAACAATTTCCTTGCTTATATTTCACATTCAGTCTAACACAAATAATATTTTGTTTATATAAATTTGTTTTATTACAAAATATTGGAGAGTGCCTGTGGGCTCTGTCCAATAATTTGTAATAAAACAAGTTTTGAATAACAAATTCAGACCACCAAATACAATTGTAAAAGCTTTGTATTTACCCGCGTTGGGTCCTTGGGCAAGGCACTTTATCCCAGTTTCCTACATGGGGGCACGATGACGCCGTGTATTAAGGCGTACTGCACGTCGATGGTGCACATGTCTTCAACCGCTGTAACCCTGCTTGAGCGGAGCTTGAACAGAGTTAGAATGTTGAGGAGCTGACAGTTGCTCGTCGATGCTCGGTGGTTCTCTCCGGATACTACGGCTTCCTCTATCCGTAAAACTGTCACTGTCACGACGAGGCACCGTGCATGAGTATGTGACCTTAAACACCAATAAATAAATACATAAATAAATAAAAGATTTATATTATTGGCTTGGTCATAACCGCGTGTGGCACACGGTGATACGTTCCATAGCTTCTTTGTATTGGGAAATATGGTTCGAAAAGTGGTAGAGTAAAGACAACACCATGACCATTTCGGCTGAGCAATTTGTTTGAACGCATGTTTCACGTCTTTGGGGCGTTTGAAAGAACACAGAAATGAGTGTTCCTCCAATTTGGGACGCCAAAATGTTTAAAGGGAAAATTCGTAGATGGCCCCCAATTATTCGAAGAAAAATAAGGTTTTCAAGTGTAATGACTGTTTAACCCTTTACCCAACGAATCGGCCGCATCCGCCCGCGTAATATGCAAATTCAGTAGTTGAAAAAATATTATTTTTCAAAAAAATTCAACAAAACCATATCATGTGACCCCTCGTTGGAACGAGCTCGTCGAGCTCGTTCCAACGAGGGGTCACATGATATGGTTTTGTTGAAATTTTTTGAAAAATTAAAAAAAAATGATATTTAAAATAATAAATTTTGATATCGTCTGCGTTGGGTAAAGGGTTAAGACCATATACATGGGTCAAGTCTGGTATCATTCGATGTAGAATTCACCAATCAGTAGTACTATAATGTGAGAAATACCGATGAACAGCTGCCCTTGGAACTTCAGAACAATCTTCATGAGGTCGGTGTTCGCCGATGTAGATGTCCTTTATGTTTTTGACAATGTGTCGACTTTTCATCCCCAGAGAGATTGAAAATGGATTTGTGAAGTGATGCTCACTGATTCCACAATTAATTCTATCCAAAACAAACACAAGATATTAAATAAAGGAATGGTTAAGTGGTATTCTTCTTGTGATAACCTAGGAGCCACGACGGGTACTCTTCTAAATAGACTTGTAAACATTTTATTGCCGTTCCTGTATTTTTCCACTGATTCCAAATCCAGCTGTCGTAACTCTGTAAACCAAGATCATTTTCAAATATTTAAGTGACGGCCCAGATGGTTATTTTTCCTATCACGTTGATATTTTGTTAAAGGAACTTGTGCTTATTTCTATACAGAGGACGCCTCTAGGTCATTTATACTCTGGTATCGAAACTCCAAAATATCTGTCATTTAGTTGGCAATATACCGCGAAATTAGGGAAGATTCAAGATATACAGTCCAAGTTAGCTGTATTTTGTCTCCCCACTTAACACAGACAAAAGCTTCTGATTAACATTTCTAAGTGACTCTGTTTTCGCTGCTCCCGTATTTGGCTGATGTAGTACTGTGAGCCTTGGTATTGTCGGGGTATCGGGCCCGTTTCAGACCTACCTACTGTACATATAACCCTGTTTCCGTAGATTTCTCCTAACATACAGGATTCTGTGCAATCCGTGGAGTTCTATCATTGCTCCCTATGTAGCTTTAAAAGGTGTCATATATCCTGACAACACCAAGGTTGATAGTGATGCATCAGCCGAATACAGAATAGGGTTTAATCTCATGGACGGGAATTCCCGAGTTCCCGGTTCAGAAAGCCGGTTCCCATACCCGGGAAATCTATAGCACGGAACCGGGAATCAAGCGTGGCACTTTTTGTGTGTTGAACTGAAGTTTTCTGAATTGAAAAATGCCACAACGTAACTTTTTAAAACTTCGTCAGCCCTTCCACGCCTGAAAGTTTACAGTATTTATTCATAACGGACCCTTTTTACCAAATCACTGTAGCGCTCAACCAATTCTGGAGGACCCCCCCCCCCACCTTTTGAGCAGTAAGATCCATACCGGCTTCAAAGTTCAAATTCGCCTTCATTCTCAGAATCACTGGTATCACTATGCACTACCTCCTTCAACATCAAGCCCCTCTTCGTTGTTGTCGCCGGTCTCCTATGCTTGAAGCAGAGTAGACTGACGATGGCAGTGGAAGGGGCTTCATGTTGAATGAGGTAATGAATAGTGATACTTGTGATTCTGAAAATGAAGACGAAGACTGAAGCAGGTTTGAGTTTTCACATTTCACTTAGAAAAGGAACTTTTCCGTTTGGAGAGGGCAGATTGCCAATGAAATATGTTCATTTTCATAGATGCGTCTTGTTCATCTCGTAAATTTGTTGATATTACCCGGGAAATTTCCCGGTTAAACCAGGGAATATATTACACCCTAAAACGGAAGCAGCGAAAAAGTTCATTATAAGTCGTTAATCAAAAGCTTTCTCCCGTTGTAGTAGAGGTGTGGGGGCAAGAATCAACTAACTTAGGCTGATTGTGTTGAATCTTCGTATTTTGCAGTATCTTTTCAACTAACCGAGAGCTTGTACAAGGCACGTCTTTTAGTTGCGTCAGCGTCAGCGTCAGCGTTTTATGGAGTTTTTTCTCTCGTGTATAGAACTTTTATCGCAACGGCCACGACTCTTTCTGGATAGGATCACGATAGAATTTCGATCTGTTCGCCGTTCGCGGCAGATTTACACCAGAGTAGAGATATTTCGAAGCACACTAGTGCAAAAAATGTGACAGGTGAGCAGAAAAGCCGATAGAGAATTCTATTTACTAAACTGTCTCTTTGATGAGGCTTGTGAGTGTCAATATTGGTATTGTCCCCTTATATTAGAAAAATGGCACTCTTCTGTCCTACGAACCTGGGACAAAGGACGCGACGCCGCTGCCTGGAAGTATGTCCCAGCGCACATGTGCCGAATTTCGTGGCAAATTTCGATGGTTGTAGACTGCTTGTCTGAAAAACTTGCCCGGAAGTATAGGCATGTATACATAAAAACCTTCGGTCACATTCATGTCACGATCGGCTAAACATTAGTCACGCTCTCCTGTCGAAGGGCGTTGCGACGATGGCCGATTGGGGAGGGGGTAAAACTAATTTGCCCCGATTGTGATGACTGATGTCCCTACTAACTTATATTCCAAACATACTATCAAAGCATATCTTCGTCGAAGGCATGCCCTGATGAGGAAGCAGCACAATTTGTCAGTCGGGATTATATTTATTAAAAACTCAATATCTTTTGGAAATTTATGAGTAAATAAATTTAAATTCAAAATGGCCAAGCTGACCCCCAACATCCCGAAATACGTATCAACAGACCTCCATTTGTATGACTGACTGCGTGTGTACCGGTGTGACAGGAATGATAGTCCGTAGGAACGTTAGTCCCTCTGGACTATTATTCCGCGGAATTATAGTCCTAGGTCTAACATTCCTAGGAATAGTAGTCCGCCGGACTACTATTCCTAGGAATGTTAGACCTAGGACTATAATTCCGCGGAATAATAGTCTAGAGGGACTAATTTTCCTACGGACTATCATTCCTGTCACACCGGCTTCAAATCTAGTCTTTAACTCTTTGAACTCGTAAGACCAATTTTTCGGTCCAAGACACAATTTCGTCCCATTTTTGTTTTATTATAAGAGGTCTACACACGGGGCATTGGTGATAAAATAATGACTGCTGTCTGCAGCCAGGCGGCTGTGGACTGCAGTTATTATTCTATCCCCCCTGTATATTGATATTGGACTGACCCATCTATTTATTTATTTATTTATTTATTTATTTATTTATTTATTTATTTATTTATTTATTTATTTATTTATTTATTTATATTTAAGGTCACATATTTATGCACAATTGCTAATCATGACCGTGACAGTATTACGAGTGGAGGAAGCCGGAGTACCCGGAGAGAACCACCGAGCAACGACGAACAGCTGCCAGCTCCCCAACATCGTAACTCCGCACTGCAGCACAGGCAGGGTTAGATTGGTTGAAGACATGCGTACCATCGACGTGCAGTACGCCTTAGTACACGGCGTCATCGTGTCCCCACTGACCCATCTCACTGTAACTGTGCACAAAGGGAAAACCATTCCATGAACCTAGAGTTCAAAGGGTTACGAAAATACGCGATTTACCATATAAATAGCAAGAGAGAACTGATATCTTAGAGTTACAGGCCAGCCTCGGGGTATATCACCTTCATACCAACCTGACACCAAAATAGTTAATACAGAGCTTCAACTTCGCAACTTTATTGGAATGGGCTCAGGTAAACCCCTTTTCAGGCCTCCTGTTCCAGAATTTGCAAATCAATACATGTTTATGGGATAAGGAATACTGGTTCGTTTGCCTTTGTTATTTAAAAGGCATAGCCTGAGATCAGCAAACTGGGCTCTGTGAATCTCAATTGTCGGGTCGAATCGAATCAAGCAGAGGATTTCGAATCGAATCAAATCTTGAATCAAACCTCAAAACTCTATGTGCGTTCTTACAATCGTAAATATTGTCAGTCTCCACTAATGTACAGTACGGATGCCGTGGACTGGTCACTTTCCATGGGTGGGCAATATTTCCACGGATACAATAATATTTGATTCCAAACACTAATTATAGGAATAATCATCAAAAATTTAATTAATGAAGCACCGGGTACAACCCGGTGCTCCATTACTTAAAATTTTGCTGATGATGATTTATATTACCTGGAAAATACATGCGTGGACATCACTGCCCACGCGTGGATCACGACCAGTCCGCGGCGACTGTTCTGTAGTGTATACAGCGGCAACTTGTTTATTGTGGCAAACCAATTAAAAAATGAATGGACTAAAAGTAATTTCGGAAGAGAAATCTCCTTGAGTTCTTCTTCTGTCATCAGGTCTCTGGTACAAGAGACCAGATGACCAAAGAAGAGTTGAAGCGGAGACTCTCGGTAGGATTTTGAGAACATCTTGACGATTCGAAAATAGCCGATTCTGCGTAAATCGAACGGAAGCGAACCATCAGGAAGAGTTCGAATCGAATTGAATTTCTAAGCTTAGCAGAGTCCTAAAACAATCTTATTTTTTGATCTTCGACCTTCGATCTTCGGGTGCATGTCACGTTGTGATGTAATACATTGTTGGTAAAGATTCGGAAAGCCGTCTTTAAAAGTGTAGCACATCACGGCGTTTCATCATCAAAATAACAAGAATTAAGTCTTATCTTCATTTTATACTTGATCATATTCTTGCAAAGCTAACAATTGGTTATCAAGAGAACGATAGACAATCGAAATTACTATTCGCCTAATTCATACATGCGTGATTCTATGTGACTGGAATTCAAAGTTCGAGCTCAGAAACAGTGCAAATGCTATCCTGGATCACCCATGCTCGCTCCTCACCACTCAGTTCTTTTGATATGTAGAAGTGAACTGGAACTATTCCATAACACCGATTCGTCAAACGCAAGATATATTTTGGGGTTTTGACAATAGCAGAAAGGCGTGAATCCCGTGGGATGGGGTGGGTATGGTTCTGCTTTGTTCAGCAAACTTTGTAATGTATGCACATGCGCATTGGTGTTATCGCCAAGGCGAGTATGTTGGACTAAGTTCTGCTTTTCTGTACTGGGTGCCTGGCTTTGGGTTCAAGATGGGCGTTTTTCTGCAGAGGATATGGAATGAGTGTTTTTCTCATATACTATTTATGAAACGAGTCTAAGAATTTTCCGTTTTAGCGAGCCTCTGGCGAGCCCAAACGGAATAATCGGACGAGTTTCATGAATATTATATGAGAAAAACACTCATTTCATTTTCTATTTATCATATGACACACACACGCACAAATTAGCCAATTAGTATGACTTTTTAACCCACCACCTAACTTGAGTTGCAGACGGCACTTGGAAAAAACATCCTAGTATAACTAAATTTTTTTATTTTTTGCTTCCAAAACATAGGTTATAACCCCTCATTGGAACATAGTTCCAATGAGGGGTCATAACCTATGTTTTGGAAGCAAAAAGTGAAAATATAAAAAAAAATGAATGGCGTTTTTCTTGTATTGCGCGAGACGGTTTTTTGCCGTTACGTTAGGTAAAAGATTAATACAATATAACCCATCCTAAATAGGCAGATAACTTAAATTTTCCCTACTGAAATTATGCAAATGTGACCCAGTTGTATTTTGTTTAGCCAATCAAATTGTCCAGTTTTGAAATTGACCAATGAAAGCTCCCAACTCTAATTATGCATATTATGAAAATGTGGCCTAGTTGTATTTTGTTCAGCCAATCAAATTGTCTAGCTTTGAAATTGACCAATGAAATTGACGGAAGGCTTTATTTATCACTGATTAATATGAAATAAAATATCAAATGTTTTAAAGTGAACAAAACGGACGAGTCATATGATAAATGGTGCTATGTTCTAAGTAAGAAAACTATTCATACTTTTTTTCAGTTACTGTACTTTGTATCCCGATGACAGTTGCTCAGAGATTATATACGTTATGGATATACGGTGATGTATTGTGTAAAGTTTCCCCTTATCTACAAGGTAAGTTTACTCTATTATGTGTGTTTATATATAAGGATTAAACTATACTTTCAACAACCAGGTTCATATGGGAATGTTTTAAAGATGAACACACGATGATTCACAGTTCGGGAACATAATAATTTACCAAGGCGTACACTCTAAAATTAGTCGGGTTTAAAATTAACCCAAATCAACAGGGTTGAGTGAATATAAACCAATTAGTTTCATATTCACTCAATCCTGTAGATTTGGGTTAAATTTTAACCCAGCTGATTTTAGAGTGTACTAAATACTCCGAGACTGCTTTCCAGTAAAAGCAGTATGACCGCCGTGGATCGGTCACTTTCCACAGGAGGACAGTATTTCCCCGGATGCACTAGTATTAATTGAACACTAATTTTATGATTAATCATCAAAATTTCAATAAATGAAGCACCGGGTACAGCCCAGTGCTTCATTAATTAAAATTTTAATGATGATGATTTTTATTACCTGTTAAAAGTGTTTGTGGACATTACTCCCCACGCGTGGATTACGACCAGTCCACGGCGACGACTTTACTGTACACAGTATTGTGATCAACAAAATGATATTTTTCTTGATTAGCCCCTGATCGTGTCCCGTCACACTTAAACACTATGGTGTCGAGATTTCGTAAATAAAATATTTCGAAATCTAGAACGAATCGTGAAAAGAAAGCAAAAACATATCACGGATGTTCTTGAATTTGTTTGCCATCGTGTTAGATTCTACAGTGCTGTGGTTCGAAAGAAGAAAGATTATTTCGACGCAAATTTTCAGGCAAAATAAAATTCTTGGGCAGATTTCAGTAGTAAAAGGGAGCTAATTGTGGTAGACATATAATAGGGGGTATGTGATAAGATCAGAATTGTATGTACTTTAGTTTCTATCAGAAATTATTCTAAATGACAAGAAGTATTCAAAACCGCAAGTAACGCATTAAAATATTTGCAACAGGAAGCAATACAGTGCTTATAAGGTATCCGCTGGTAATTCTAACAAAAGCACCGCCGAATTCTTTTACACGCAGCATAGTAGTATGCAGTCCATGTTCCACACCCCCACATACACGGGGAGAGGGGTGATCACGAACAAACTACAGCCTACGACCTGGGTGAATCAAATACACAGAATGTGCCTTTGTTTTAGCAACACCGCAACTCTCCAGATATAGGCTGCACTTCATTCGGTCTCAATTGGAGGAACACGTTGCAGCGATGGCTTTTCTGAAGGTATTACATTATGTATTTTGACGAAAACGCCCTACAGAGAGACAAAGGGGGAGAGAACATTGATGTGATGAAAATGATGTTTCTTTAGCAAAACCACAAGGCGTTCTGCCCAACCCCCACCCACCCCCCCCCCCCCCTAAACCTGCCGTACCAGATGTGTAGAATTAAGCAAACCTCACAAATGGCGCCATAAATAAAGATACATATATTACAGGTTGGAATAACCAACCGTCACGGCGGAAAGTGGCTAAGGAATGTGATGTATCTTAGTCAATAATAGATGATCCACAGAAATCTTTCGAGCTAATCTGTGTAAATGAGGGAAATTCACAACGTCCTTTGTGTGCAACACGGTGCCATGTGCAATGCATTAGCATTGCGGATGGAGCCTTGTAGCACTCAAGGGACGTCGAGCGCATTCCCCCACTCATTGAAAAGCGGCGCCGACAAGGTTGAAAGCTATGTTTGCCAGAACGAGATGAAGTGGAAATTGGCTTTTACCTCTGACGAAGCCTTGTTCTATATATGTCTTAGCTTTGCCAGCAGACGGCTGTGCTACATATGACGTTGTCACAACAACACATTAAAGTTGATGTTCACGCGCAAGATTATATGGTATGAGTTCGGGCAGAATCCCATGGCAAGACAAGACCACCAATCACCTTGCACACTGGTATTATAATAAGAGTTTCACTGCTGCGTTTATTTTTCGTTGGTTAGATCAAAAACGTAACAAATTCTTCTCTGAAAGTTTCAATAAGCTCTGTCAATGGATATATAATTGGTTAAATTCCAAATGCACTGTGCGGAATCACTACAGCGTTTTGAAATCATGCATAATAGTTGTTGCGAAATATACTACCGACTGGTATCGAAAATGACAAGGATTTGCTGCGATGGTTACGGGTGATCAAAAAAGAAAAACTTCTTTTATCAGATCAATGGTCCTGGCTGTATCTCAATGCAGACGTCAGTGTTCGAACAATAGAAAAAACAATACCATTTATTGAAGCTGCAGAAGGGATATCTAGAAGCCCTGCGAACTTCTCGGTAGGGTTGGGGCATTATGGGTATTCCCCAAATAAGCGTCCATGGGAATGAAACATATTAACCCTGAGAGGGCTTAACCTTTACCCATCTGACTGTTTTATGTTCATGATTTTTCACAAAGCTCTTAAACTGTTGTGCAGCAGGATTACATGGTCTCACTACAAATTTTGTTTGTCTTAAAAGAAACAATAAAATGTACCATTGTACGCATTTTTAAAACTAAGCCAGTAGCGTCATAAATTGACAGTGGCCCAGCTGCTCATATGGCTTGATCTATTCTGTCGAGAGACCAGTGTTGTGGCATCCGTTTACTAGAGCTCGTGAAAAGTAATTATGTGACTATTCCATTCCACTATTTTTTCATTTTTGTCTCGCAAACATAGGTTATGACCCCTTTGTGGAACGAGCTCGTGCCAAAGAGGGGTCATAACCTATGTTTGCGAGACAAAAAATTAAAAAAATTAGTTATTCAAGAATTTTGTTTGCATATGTCGTCTGTTTTTCATGATAGGTAAAGGGTTAACGTAACCTTTACGGAATCAGAAGGAACGTTCGGTTGAATTTTTTTCCTTGACAGACTTATTAATTTGAAGAATTACGGTCAAAATGGAGACTTATCAACAACTATTTCACAGTTCGTGTCTCGCGTGTCGCATGACGGAGTAACTGAATATCTAATTTCTTCTTTCTGCGCATTTCTTTCCTTCTGTTTTCATCTCATCCTGCTGTCATTCCATTGTGCCATTGGTTACATTATCAAATTGAAACTTCTGTGTTGATTAGGGTGGAACTGCTCAGTCTCGGGACAGAGTTCAAAGACTAAAGACGAGTAAACGTTAAGCTGTGTTCTCACCATAAATATTTATCGTACGTATTTTATCGAACGTCTTTTGTCAATCGATTTTTGCCGAACGTCAGAAATCTGAAGGCTGTTCTCACTATACACTTTTGTCGCACGATTTTTCTCTGGAGAGTGGTCAGTCGAAATCCCTTTGACAAATCGAACGAGTCTTTTGATAAAAGAAGTTGAAATTAAACGCGTTTGATTGTTTTGACAAAAATCTTATCAGTCAAAAATCGAAAGTCATCCGTCTTGCGTGTTCTCACTTTTTTATTTTTGTCGATTGACACCTACATAGCTGTTTATTGAAAAAAATCGTTCGAAAAAAATCTATAGTGAGAACACAGCTTTAGAGTACCCGTTTTGTTTTCGGGAAGAAATAAAGGAGAGTCGAAGAAGAGTCTTTGTTTCTAATGGAAAGAAAACACGTGCTATGACGCGGAACAAAGGGCTTGTATGTTTAAATGTTTAAAGCAACACGTCTTTGTTGTCCACTGGATGAAGATACTGTATACGTCATATTCTTTGGTCCGTTCTCTCCTCTTCGAGTGTAAGCGAACGGCTTGAACTGTGATCCAAAAATTCACAACGTCTCAGATCATACTTCCTTCTGAGATATATACGTTGACCGCAAGATTTCTTTTGACACACATTGCCTTTCGTTTACGCTCATATTATTCCGGCAAACGGCCAATCCTGCCATTCTGTCCTCCAACAGAATATCATTGCTTCTAAAAAACATTTACTGTAACAGCAGTTGTTGCATAGTCATGACGTCACTCCTTTGTTTAAAAGAAGTGATATATTTCGAAGAGTTGATACGAACATATGCCTGTATTCAACAAATACCACCCAAGCTCTGCAACACCTGGGCGATGAAGGATATCTTTCGAGAACAAGGGCTATGAATTGGGACAGTGTCACCTCTGACATAAACAAAAACACGTGAAAACATTTCAGTGATCTGTATTAAAGTATTTTAACCCATTCACGAACTATTCTGAACTTTTTCGTCTGGTTATATCATACAGAGAGTAATCGCTTGACTGTACCGGTTACGTGAAATAATTCATGAGAGGTGAGGGACGTTGTACAAACACAGTGCTCGAATGCGCACGCGTGTTTTACAATATAGTCACTCGCCTCGAATGAATTATTTAATGTAACCAGTCCAGTCAAGCGATTACTCTGTTTATTACTTTTCATTATTAACGATTATTATATTATTTAACCCTTTACCTAACGTAACGGGAAAACCCAGCCATCGCTATTCTCAAAAATCCCAATTAATTTTCATTATTTTTTCATTTTTGTCTCTAAAACATAGTTTATGACCCCTCATTGGAACGAGTTCGTTCCAATGAGGGGTCATAACCTATGTTTTTGAAACAAAAAATTAAAATAATAGTTATTCAGGAATTTTTTTTGGCAGGTGTCTTCTGTTTTTCGTGTTAAAAAAACCCAAAATAATGAAGTCTCCATTACACCTACGGCAAAGCGTCTATGTTTGCGCGCACGGAGGCATGACCCATTTGTTGATTGCATAATTCACTTGTTAAGTTATCGTTTATAATCGGACCGGGAAATCCCAGTAAATCACACTCTGGAAAGTAATAAACAACGTTTCACACATAGAATAAAACAAAAAAATACGATAAAACTGACGCGTTCCGTATAACGATAGCAAGATTTTGCTGACTTCAATAAAGAAAGTATTGAAAAAAATGAGAAAATGTCAAATTAAGTTAATTAAATTGAGACTTGATATTGAGTCTTTCTTGCTCATTGCGCGTCTTTTGTTTGTCTAAGAAAACAACTCTGTGATACAGTACGTGGCGAGTGGATAGTAACTAAATCACCCGCGGAGTGGAGTTATCACCCAAACTATAACTTTCAAATTTTGTATATATTGACCAAAAACGAAAGCAATGTTTCAGCCAATGGACCTCCGGGTTTAACCCGGAGGTCCATTGGCTGAAACTTTGCTTGTGCTTGTTATGCTTAGCAACAAATTTGCAATTATTGCTTGGGTGGAATCTCCACTCTGTGGGTGATTTAGTGAGAATACACTTTCCACGTACTGTAAGTTGTTTACGCCATATGCGCTCGTGATATTGACCATATAATCGCTCGGGAATGTTCACTCGGGCAAAATTCCCGAGAACACCATCGCGATTGTATATTCAATACCACTTGCTTTCTATGGTGTAACCTCTACTTTGAAGCCTTCTCTGTTGAAAAAAGTTTGTCAGTGAGTTGCTCTTATATGAACGCAACCGCTATCTCTCTTTACAGTCTTGTTACGTAACTCCAGAGGCGTACGGTTCTGTGGTCTAACGTCTCAAATTGGACTATCAAAGTTCTTTTCTTTTTGTCTGAGTCCGTGTAAGTTTGTACCTTGGTAACTGTTTTTAGTATTATTTATTTATTTATTTATTTATTTATTTATTTATTAGTGTTTAAGGTCACATACTTATGCACAATGGCTAATCATGACCGTGACAGTTTCACGGGTGGAGGAAGCCGGAGTTCCCGGAGAGAAACACCGAGCAACGATGAGCAGCTGCCAGCTCCTCAACATCGTAACTCTGCACTGCAGCACAGGCAGGGTTAGATTGGTTGAAGACATGCGCACCTTCGACGTGAAGTACGCCTTAGTACACGGCGTCATCGTGCCCCCATGTGGACTTTTGGGTTAAGTGCCTTTCCCAAGGAAACAACGCGGGAGACCGAATCGATCGCTCAGACGGTCACCCATCCGAGGACTAACCGGGCTCGATGTTGCTTAACTTCGGTGATCTGACGAGAACCGTGTTTTTAGTATATAAAACCTCGATAGTAGCCTATTAACACTACCGATTATGGCATCATGTATTTTGATTAATACATCAAAGGAACTATTAACTTAAACGGGTTATATAAGTTCACCCAGTAAAAAATGCTGAGCATGGTTTGACGAAGTTTGTGTAACGTGTTCTAGCTATTCACGGAGCATCCAGGACGACACAGTCCTCTATTACCCACCTAGTAGACATCTTTCTTCCTGTTACTTGCTCGCCTAACAGACACTGGAGGTCCCAATTTTGCATTGCTGGGACCACCACTTTGCAATGAAATAGCAAGTCAAAATATATGGCAAGATGAAAACGTATGTTTATTGTTGAGCAAAATTCAGTGAAGAGGGCGAATAGATGAGTAAAATGTACTCACAGACGGATGCAGGATTCTGGATTTGGAGGGAGCGCCCCATTTCGGTCATGGGTAATGCTGTGGAAAATCAATCGACACGTGCAGCGGCAAGTTGGGTGGACGGGGGTACTGTGTGACGCATTCCATTCCCGTCGTTGTGGTCCTGCGACCCATCCCTAACTTATATCGTCCTTAAAGTCGACTTTCGGAAAAGTTATCTTCCTTGAAATTATTAGTCGGGCAAGGAAGGTCCAATTAAGAAGCAAGTAATTGTTGAGAAGACACTAATAGAATCAGCAGAAAATACTAAAATTGTTACTTCTAATAAACGAAAACAACAGACAGCTCTCGGAGCTGTCTGTTGTTTTCGATTATTAAAAGTTACGAAGGAAAGATTATTAAAAGTTAGAAATGGAAACTTGGCTTTTTATGGCAAGCTAATTGGAAGCAACTGCTTCACAGATAATTGGTCATTAAGAATATCTATCAGTATCACACCTACCAACACTTAATAAGTGTCCGCATTTTTTGTTTGGCGAATGCGTTTTTACAGTAATCTGCAAGGCTTTATTTATCCCAGGAAGAAAATTAGGAAATCTCACCCCTAGACTTCTCTGTTAATGGAAAGGACAGTGTCTGCATTATACGTCACGATGCACACGTTGTTGATATAATGAACAGTACAAATTTACATATACATCAAAAGATGTTGAAAACGCCGTTTTCTGATTTTAAAAAGTGTTTTCAACAGAGAATAAAAGTTAAACATTCAAACTGATTGGGGAAAAATCGTAAAAAGCCAGCTTCTGTATTTTTATTCTACTCTACAGGAAAATGCCTGAAATTTAGGAAATGTGCATCTTGATGATACAACTTACCTAACATTTCCCACACCTTTGTGTTAAGTTTACTTACAGCTTCGGGGGCGCGGTGGCGTTGCGGTAACCGGTTCTCGTCAGATCACCGAAGTTAAGCAACATCAAGCCCGGTTAGTCCTCGGATGGGTGACCGTCTGAGCGATCGATTCGGAATCCTGCGATGTGTCCTTTGGACAAGGCACTTAACCCCGATTGTCCACATGGGGGAACGATGACGCCGTGTACTAAGGCGTTCTGCACGTCGATGGTGCGCAAGTCTTCAACCAATCTAACACTGCCTGTGCTGCAGTGCGGAGTTCCGATGTTGGGAAGCTGGCAGCTGCTCGTCGTTGCTCGGTGGTTCTCTCCGGGTACTCCGGCTTCCTCCACCCGTAAAACTGTCACGGTCATGATTAGCCATTGTGCATAAGTATGTGATCTTAAACACCAATAAATAAATAAATAAATACTTACAGCTTTAGAAAGCTGAGGGGAGCTGAATTTCCTGTAAATCTCTTCTTATGACGAAAATTGTCAGCCAATTGCTCTGTCTGGGGAATGGTTTGGAAAATGGAAGATCAGCCTGGTCTTCCGATAGATTCTTTGCATGTGACCACTTTTTCCATCCAATTTATTCCTGTAATTTTGCATAAGCTCAATAAAATTTTGAAAAACGAAAGCAAATTGATAGAGGTTCGCAGGAGACTTACGCAGGAGATATAGCATTATTGTCAAATGAAACAAACTATTACATTTTGATTGGCTGAGAGGTGCGGTGTAACTTGCAATCTACACTAGCTTTTTTACACCATTGTTAACCACAGTATAAAAACAAGAATACACAATAGCAGGCTATATGGCTAAAAAGTACCCATTTTTAATTATTAATTCATGCCTTCTGCTCGGTTATGTTAGAACAAAAATAAAAATACAAGAAATTTAATATTTATGTGTAATGAAATATTACAGATATGGATGTCGGTATACTCCCATAATGCAGACCTCCCAAAATGTAGCCTCCCATAACGTAGACCAAATAGCTTAATTGTTATATAACACATGCTACTCACTCCTATTTTTGAAATTGGAGAGAAGTTGATTAAGGATTAAAAAATGGGCGACTAACAGGAGGTGTTTTGCTCTGTAAACTTGTAGAATAATTCCCAACTAGATTCATGTTAATCACTGTTAATGGGCAGTGTTGTGATAAAACAAAATGCACCTGTTTGTTTGCATGCCTCGATGACCAATGGGCAACAACACAAGATTCTTACTATTCTCCGATGGCGAAGATGACAAGATCCTTGTGTTTGCATCAGACGAGCAAGTTGTCCTCAGCTTTGGAGCCAGCATTACATTATACATGCTATGCAGAGTAACACCATGTTTCTGTTGGTGTTTGCATTACTCCCAGACCGACAGAGGGCCACCTACAGAAGATTCTTCAGCAGTCTGAAAGACTGTGTGATGGAAAAACTGAACGCAACAATGGCTCCAACGGGCGTCCAGACTGACTTTGAGATTGCGGCAATACAAGCTCTCAGCGAAAAGTTTCCAGACGCAGAACGTAAGGGCTGCTTCTTCCACTACACACAGGCAATATGGATAAAAACCCATGACCTAGGACTTGCAGTACAATATAGGGAAAACCCAGATGTGCAGAAGTGGATTAGAAGAGCTGTTGGACTCCCTCTGCTTCCAACTGATGGAGTTCAAGATGCATGATTTGAAGCCATGAATGAGACCCCAGGTGTGCCTTGCAGTGAAGCCATGAATGACTATATAGTTTCAACATGGGTAAATGACGACGATCGCTTTTCTATGGCCTTATGGAATCATCATGCCACCACTGGACCCAGAACTAACAACAACCTGGAAGGTTTCCATTCAAGGCTGAACCGGTCTTTACAGCATCAACATCCCAATGTATGCAGATACATTGAGCACATCAGGAAAGTTGAGAAGTCCGAGCGAGCCAAATTCCACCAGATAACCTTTGGTGCACCACCCCCGTCAAGGAAGAGAGTTTCCAAAGAAACAGAAAACAGACTGATGCGATTGAAAGATCAACTTGCACAAGGGCAGAGACCTCTTTGGATTTCCTCGATGCCGTAGGTCACCTGTTAAAACTGAGCTAAATTGACTTATGTTATTGTAACTTATATTGATTATTATATTATTATATATTATAAAAAGTAGATATTTATTTTTTTAATTTTATTTATTGTTATTTATTTATTTTTTTTGTATTATTTTTATCTTTCAATGTATCAAGTTTCAATAGTATTGCTATTTATATATTATAAAGAAGTGGATATTTATTTTATTAATTTTATTTATTATTATTTATTTATTTTATTTGTATTATTTTTATCTTTCAGTGTATCAGATTTCAATAGTATTGATATTTATATATTATAAAGAAGTGGATTTTTATTTTTTTAATTTTATTTATTATTATTTATTTATTTTATTTGTATTATTTTTATCTTTCATTGTATCAAGTTTCAATAGTATTGATATTTATATATTGAGAGATATTTATTTTTTTATGTATTATTTTTATCTTTCAGTGTATCAAGTTTCAATAGTATTGATATTTATATATTATAAAGAAGTGGATATTTATTTTATTAATTTTATTTATTATTATTTTTTATTTTATTTGTTTTATTTTTATCTTTAAATGTATCAAGTTTCATTAGTGTTGTATTAAGTTTGTATGTGAATATGTATGTATAATAAATATTTGCTATAAATCTGTTCCTTTTCTTTTGATTTAATTTAACTGTCCCACTTACTTGTAAAATAGGGGGGAGTAACATGTGTTATATAACCAATTAAGCTAATTGGGCTACGTTATGGGAGTCTAGATAGTGGGAGGTCTGCATTATGAGAGTGAACCTGGATGCCATTGGAACTGGCTCATATTTAGAAACTTGCAAAGTACAACTTTTCTGTCAGTTTTTTCCCACAATTTAGGTTAAAGTATTAAGTACACCAAAATTCTTGGAAATAAATCCATTATCCTTGTGTTTTCCAGGGTGTATTGGAGTTTACACCGGTCTGGGTGTATGAGTTCCCAAATCGGTGCAAATCCCCATAAACCCTGAAAAACACAAGGATAACTAATGGTATTCATGAGGTACAGTGTTATCAGCGTAGTGGATGTTAATGCGTTATCGTGGATAATACAGGGTTGCTTGGTCTCTATGCTTGTGACAACAATTGAGTTATAAAAATAAAAGATGCGTGCACTGGGTCTTCCCAGTCTGGTTCTGCTCTTGGCATTAAATATTCATCCCTCATATTTGTAATTAGTCATAATTTTTCAATTCATTCCAGGTGTTGCTGTAGTGGCAAGTACGTTGACTATAACAGCTATGAGTGTTGATAGATGCCTTTCAATACAATATCCAATGAAATTCAGGAGATATAGGACTTCTAGGCACGTCCGGTTCCTTGTTCTTGCAATCTGGTGCGTGTCACACATTGCAGTCCTTCCGGTTATAATTCAACGACGCATTAAAGTAGAAGAAATAGGAATAGGCGAACATTTCCAGTTCTGTATAGAGCAGTGGGATACGAGACTTCACGGGAGTATATACAATATAATACTATTAATTATCGTGTGTCTTATTCCTGGAATAATAGTGGTAATTGCTTACTCTCGCATGAGCAAGACCTTGCTGATACCAGACAAAATATTAACTAGAGATGAAACAGCTGACGAAAAGCTTCGTTCAAAAAGAGTGTCTGTTTTATCAGAGAGAAATATTCGAATACAGCGGAAACGAATGGCAAAACTTTGTTTAAGTGTCGCCGTTTTATTCTTCCTCTGTTGGCTACCGTATTACGTCATTAATGTTTACGTTGAGTTTACGTTTGACACAAATGCCGTTACGTGGGAGTATTATTCGCTTCTCCTTGGTCATATACATAGTGCCACAAACCCGGTCATTTACTGTTTTATACACAAATCGTTCCGGAAATACCTTGCCAAAGTATTTCTCGACTGTACTGCAATTCGCAAGAGAGGCGGTGGATCGGTGAGTAGTTCATTGTTTATTTACACCCGCAGAGTGGAGATTCCACCCAAGCAATAATTGCAAATGTGTTGCAAAGCATAACAAGCACAAGCAAAGTTCCAGCCAGGTCCATTGGCTGAAACATTGCTTGTGTTTTTCGTCCACAGGCACAGAATTTGAATGTGATACTTTGGGTGATGACTCCACTCCCCGGGTGATTTAGTTACAATCCACTCTCCATGTACTATATATAAATGTCTGATCCAGTCAACGTGATGTGAAACATGACGTTCGCGAGGAGTAGATTCCAAATAAAACACGTATGCCGTATGGAGTGTACATTCAACCCTAACAGAACTCTGTGATAACAGCCTAATGCGTTTGAGCATGCACTTTGGAATCAGTTGGATTAAAATAACCCAAGTCAACAGGGTTGAGTAAATATGAACTTAATCACTCAGCCCAGTTGATTAAGACTGATTTTTAACCGAATTAATTTTAAAGTTTTGGGCGTAGATACTCAAGTTTTTAGGCGATGGGCGCTGTCGGATTTGTGTTCCGTAGATAATAAATAAGTCACTGTTCGGGAAGACAGAAAAATGATTGCTGAGAACCAGACTAAAAAATATACTTCCTTGGCGCAAGCAAAGTTTTGGCCAATGGGCCCCCGGTTTGTTCCTGTAGGTCCATTGACTGAAACATCAATGTATTACTTATGCTTTCTCTACACGATTTGAAAGTCGCAACCTGGAGTCGGTGTTTTAAATGGGAATCAGTGTTTTATTCCAATATCGAATAAAGGGCTTCAACTTGTCATCCACAGCTGCATTTTCCGAATTATCCGATGGCAGTATCTATTAGTTTTGGCGTCCCGAGTATTAACATCCAGAAATTTTATCCAATATATCCACAGGCGAACCGTTGAAGCACAATGGCTGTTAACACTGTCATGCGAAAATCAAACATGGCAATCGAAACTGAACTCCCCACTGTATAGCCGATGTTGAATCTAATATCGTAAGCAGAACTGTCTTATATGTCATTCCCACTTGCACAACCCATGTCCTATAGTAATGATGGCATGGCTTGAGGGGAACATCGCGGATTATCTCCCCGAACAACCATTGTCTCCTCAAGGCTCTAGCCGAGGGAGACAAATAGTTTCTTGGTGGGCGGGGGCGGGGGGGGGGGGGGGCTGGGCGGCATTTCGCAATATTCCCCTTAAGCCTACCCATCAATATTTTTATTTTACCGAATGACCGCGTTTTTTTTGCCTGAATGACAAGCCTCGATCCGCATACCCAATGACGTGCTATATATTCCAAATTGAAATTTGGCTGATTTTAGCATAACATTTTAAACACTTGGTATTCAATTAATAACTATTTATTTAAATTACACGAAAACAATGTGTAACTGTAATGTAAACAATCACAAAACAGTCGGTATTTTACTCGTTTTCTTCAGCATCTTATAGACTTCCCAGTCGAAGAGGAGCATTGCGACAAATGGGGCACTTAATGTCACTTGGCAGGGAAATATTGCGCAATGACTAATAGACGAGTTTGGAAAATTGCATTAGTTCTGTTATGAGGTTTAACAATTATAGATTATTATCACCATGTGGGTTTCAAAGATGGTGCATTGAAGTCTAGACCTCGGACTGGACATATATCGACGGGTCAGTTAGGATGAATCAACACTTAACCAAGAGGTGAAGTCGATGCTTCAGTACACCATTACTGACATTCACTTAGTTGTACATGTAATATTAAATTTATCTTACAATATTTCTCCTGTTCTTTATTTGTTCGCATATATTTTGACAATCATTCAGTGTCAATGAATTAATTTTTTTTTATGAATGGAGATCATGACGTCATGGTATTGCGGTCTTGCGTTATGCATGACGTAATCACCATTCATTGTTTTATTTGCACTGTAATCGTTGAAGTTTATAGAAGTGTTCAGCTGTGTTTTATTTTCCAGGCTTAACGCATAGTAGGCCTATATAAAATATCATCATGGCAAAAAATAATCTAGTCCAATGTACATGTATTTCGTTGAGTTGGTGATTTATTTATCATTTAATTGTCGTTATAAAAAATGGCGGCCTCGACATGAGTACTCAGTTTTCGATTAGCGCAGGTAAAAAATGGTCTCGTTCTGGATCGAATGATCGCACGTAGTGTTGCTACACTCAATACAGATTTGTATTTTGTATAGCCGTTTTCACTTGTATCGGGGAAACGCATTCTTGTCATAAGATATTGAGGATTATTACCTCGGTATCCACAACGGAAGTACCCAGGCCCAGATGCTAACACGTGGGGTCGGGGGAGTGCCACCTCCGGTGACGGGTCCATACATTGCTGTCGTATATATATGGTCTTCTACCAACGGCAACTGCAATATTCATGCATGATACTCTTATACATTCCATAAGACAATTTCTTAATTTGTACTGACCCCTCTTGCAACCGCCAGCGTCTATTAACCCTTTGAACTCTAGTGGTATCTTCCATGCCAGTTCAATGGCAGCAATTAGAAGAGTCCATATTCATTATTTGGGATAGACCAATCTGAATATTCAACGTGCAGCCTCGGGGCTGCACGTTGAAAATATTGATTTGTCAACCCCACAAAATTTGCTGAACAGCCATCCTATATTATGACGTCATGACGTATCATGTTCCTGGCTGGAAAAGCGGCCGCTGGGGTTCAAAGGGTTAAGTATAGAAGCTCCGTGCATTCTGCTAGCAGCTTAAGCACATGCTTCCCTGGGAGCCGCTCAATTCGAATTCTACTTGGTGTTCAAAATAAGGAAAGAAAAAAAAAACCTGTTCGAGGGATCCAGAATAGTCTAAATTGCGGGCGGGATTGGTGATATTAAATAAGGCATTAACCAATAACTTTCGGAGTCCAGATTTTACGTTAGTTGAGATATAGTACCTTAGAAGATTGAATGCAGAGTATTTTTATTTAATACGATACATTTTCTTGTTACTTTAAAGCGGATTAAAACCGTTCCCTCCCCTTTAGAAGGGTTTGGATTGTACCCCCCCCCCCCCCTTTCAGCAAGGCTCTGGATCCGCAACTGGCACCATATTTGTCATATTTACCAGATATCCCAAACATACCCAACATTGTAAATGAGTTATAGATGTTACTTTGTTACTTGCAGAGAAAATGAAGGCATCAGCCGGTTAAATGTGTCTAGCGAATGCATCAGGCATTTCCAGACAAGCTGTAACTTACCGTTTGTGGTCACGGTACTGTCGTAAGTGCAAGATCACATAAATATCTGGCGTATTCGCGCAATTACTTCGTCTCCATTTTAAGTGGTATCTCAATATTTAGATATAGCAATGCTTGACAGACTGTAAAAAATATGTTGGTTAATTCCTGATCATATCTTGATTATTTTATCGTAAAAACGTTTTTTATTTTATTGTCCCGTTTTGTCTCAGACAGGATCTAATGGAATTTTAAGCGCTGATTTTTGTATGACTTCATTCCAAAACCAGTTGGTTAAACAATTAACCCACGTCAACAGGGTTAGGTGCACATGAACCAAGTTGGGTTCATATTCACTCAACCAAGTTGATTTGGGTTAATTTGTAATCTGAGTTTAGAGAGTTGAATCCTTTTTTCATTTCCAGAACGATTTCTTTGTAACACTGTAAAGTGCGATATACTCGACAGACATTCGTTCGAGATTTCCAGGAAATAAATCAGCAAATTTCACCTCCTAGGCTTTTATATGAACCCTTTACCCAACGTAACGGTCAAAACCGGCCAGCGCTATTCTCAAAAATCGCCAATTAATTTCATTATTTTTTAATTTTTTGTCGCAAAAACATAGGTTATGACCCCTCGTGGGAACGAGCTCGTCGAGCTCGTTCCAACGAGGAGTCATAACCTATGTTTTTGAGACAAAAAATGAAAAAATAGTTATTTAAGAATTTTTTTGACAAGTGTCGTCTGCTTTTCATGTTAGGTAAAGGGTTAATGAGAAGGAGAGTGTGCGTATCATATGTTGCGATGTGCACACTATTGATATAATGAACAGGAAAAAAGTTACAGAACATCAAAAGGTCTTCTTATTTTTAAATGGGTTTTAACAGAGAATAATAGTCCGAACTGATTAGGGGAAAAATGCAAAAGTCCTGTAACCAGATCATGCTTACATTCACTCGTCTGAAATATTTCAGGTGGGTGGAAAAGTGAATCTGCTGTTCGTTTTTCAACCAACTTAAATATTCCAGACGATCAATTTGAAAAAAAAAAAAGATTACTCTTCCGTGAATCAAAGCTAGAAATGTTACTCAATGGAGACTTGATTTGATTGACATTTTGAAAACATTACTGTCAAGATGATAGCTAAAAGTTGCGATTTTCGTGTTTAAAAGTGTAAATATTTTCGATAATCTTTCTGACTGGGTTAAACATAAAACGTAAAGATAGGTATATAACGGTCCCCGAAAACCGATTTGTCATTTAAACAGGCCAGCAATAATTCAGGCGCTGCAAACGAAGTATGAAATGTAATGTCCATTACGGCGCATTTGTTGAACTCCACGTGGGCTATCTGATAACTGATTAAAGTAATATTCTCCTGTAATAATTATCTGTGTAATTATGGCCATTTAATCGGTGGTTGTTGTAGAAACAGTACATCGCATATGTTCTGGACACACAACCATATTACGCTCCAGCCTGTCACAGAATGTCGAAGGATAACAAAATGTGAATCTTCCAAAGGAACTTTAAAGCGAATATTAAATTAAGATAGATCTAAGCGGCCAAGTTCAAAAGAGTCGATTAAAGTGAGAATTAATGTTCTGGCTATGGAATTAAAAATCGGGGGTTTCTCGAAACATTCACTCCAGTCTGAAGATGTGTAAGGCTGTAGGTCGTTGCGTGTAGATGGGGATGCCCCATGCTATAGGTTAGAGGGGGTGTCGCATCGGTGTGGAAGTATAGGAACGCTGTGACGTAGGAGTTCCACAGAGCTCATATTTAGAATAGGTGCAGTCGCCAAGTCGGTGGCCAATGAGAATAGGATCAGAAACACGAAGTACGAGCTCAGTGAGCTAATTTGCATTTAGGTAAACGGCATTACCTGTTTTGGAAGGCGAGCTATACATAGGCAGATTAGGCTTTGCCGGTATGAACATTATTCTGAGATAGACACAGGGGAGAGTTTAACTCCATTGGTGGCGACTGCTTGAGTGAAAAGCGTCAAGTAAAGTGACAATAAGCTAGTGGCCATGCGATGGCATTGGTGGAGTGACATTCCGTCACATGTTAGAGCAGAGATTGCGGGCCCGCAAGTGACCCAAAAACTGTGTTGGGGGTGACTGACGTTTTGTTTTCTTATTCCTTTGGATTCCATGTAAGTCACAAATTATCATATTTATTTTTTTATATATGTATTAAAATTGTTGTCTTCAGTGGACCCCTGTTGATTTATTCTTTTCGGGGAGAAAGAAGTTATTAACCCCTTCAGGATGAGAACCACCCCAACAAAAGTGAAACGGTCAGGTTCGTCACGGTGAGACATACTCCCACGCACGGATTCCGGCGACACTCCTTGAGTTTGGCTGAATACGCGGCGTGAATCTTTTTCTTCCAGCAGCGACAAAGCCCCGATTTCCGACAATTACAATAAAAAATGAAGAATCACCACAACCATAGTTTTATGATTACGCCAGGTAGTTCCACAAATTTTCTTAACCTCTTGAACCCTAGCGTCCTTTTTTCCGTCCAGCAACATGATACATCATAACGTCATTGAATATGATGGCTGTTCGGTAAATGTGTGCGGTGGACCAATCAATATTTTCAACGTGCATCTCCGAGACTGCACGTTGAAAATATTGATTGGTCTTCCCCAAATAATGAATATGGACTCTTCTAATTGCTGTCATTGAACAGGCATGGAATATACCACTAGAGTTCAAAGGGTTAATGTCTTGACGTTTTCAATGGGGATTAATTAAATACTTACTGCTTGCAGTATTTATAACTAGGATAGGATGTAATACCTGTATATCGCTGTAAGTAAAGGCATATCAGCTTATATCAACGGTCGCCTGTGCAGAAGGTTACACGAAAACTGGGTAAAGCCCACGACAGCCTCGAATTTCAACAGAATAAGACAGGCGACTGGAGACCTTGGTATTAACTGTCAGTTTGACTCACAGCTTCCTGCTCACGCGATTACGATTGACGCTATTAGGCTTGGTGCACGCCACATGAAAGACATTTGTTCATTATACTGCTGCTAGAATAGTTACTGGTACCAAACGCTCTGAACACATAACACCTGTTTTAAGACAATTACATTGGCTTCCAGTTAAACAGAGGATTGATTTCAAAATATTGATCTTAGTATTCAAATGTATCCACAAACTGGCTCCAGTTTACCTGCAAGAGCTCCTCACTGTATATAAACCATCACGCAGTCTCAGATCTAAAAACCAAATTCAACTAGTTGTGCCTTTTAGCAGATCTAATCAGGCTCATGATCGTGTGTTCTCCATCGTGGGTCCCAGATTGTGGAATTCCCTGCCAATTAATGTCAGAACTTCAGAAACTCTCGATGTCTTCAAAAGAAATCTTGAAACTTTCCTATTTACTGAAGCATTCTCCTAAACCTCTCTAAGAGGCAACGAAAACAGTTGTGACTCTTCATTTCAGAAAAGTGTATTTATTTCTGTCAAGTGTTTTAGAGCACTATTTGTGGTTTTACGCTCTAGAAAATCAATTATTATTGAAAATCAGTTATTATTAACTCTTAACCCTTATTTTCAAAACTTTTTTCATCAAATCTGGTCATGGCTGCTGAGAAGCAGCCATGACTAGATTTGATGAAAATTTCATCTAAATATAACTCCAGAAATCATTGGTAAAAACCTCCATTCAATTTATAGGGAGAAAAATTGTTTAAATGTGCCCAAATTATACATATTTTAGTGGCAAGAGATTTTGTGTCCTGGGCGGGAATATATGCCAGTAACATGGAGGTAGTTAACCCTTTGAACACGACAGGCCTCTTTTCCGTTTCTCGATCGTGAAACGACTTGAATTCATAAAGTAGATAGTTGCAGTTAAATCTAGAAGTCCTGTCATGAAATGCGCACAAATAGTACGTCGATCTGCGCGTTAATCTACGCGTTATGATCATAGTAAGGCTATCAAATTCTGTACATATGGCCTGTGCACAAGCCATGTTTTAGCCAGTGGACCTGCGGGTAACCCGGAGGTCCACTGGCAGAAACATTGCCTGTGTTTGATATAAGTAACCAGGAGAACCTGCCGTGCTCTGGATGTCATTCGATATGGCAATTGCGCGCAATTCCTACGCGCAATTAAGCATAGATAAGCGCACAGTTCGTGACAGGACTTCTAGTTGTAACTGTAGTGAATTTGTGTGGTGGACCAATCAGATTTTCAAATTGCTGCCGAAGGCTGCACGTTGAAAATATTCACTAGTCTTCCCCAAAGTATCAAATATAGACTCTACCAATTCATGGCTCTGAACTGGCATGGGATATACCATAACGATCAAGAGGGTTAAGCAGCAAACTTTCGGCCTTCAGCGCGTACCTCTGCCAACGAATCTCATGTAAATGATGCCACTTTGTTATATAAGCCACAATTGGTGGTAATATCATGTACAGACTATGGATTTAACCCTTCACCCAAGGCAGACGATTTCAAAATTTATTATTTTAAATATCATTTTTTAAATTTAAAAAAAAATAATTCAACAAAACAATATCATGTGACCCTCTTTGGAACGATCGCGACGAGCTCGTTCCAAAGAGGGGTCACATTATATGATTTTGTTGACATTTGTCGAATAATATTTTTTCAGCTGCTGAATTTGCATATTATGCGGACGGATGCGGGCGATTCGTCGGGTAAAGGGTTAAAGGCTGAAACTCAACAACTCAGTAGGCCCCAGTTTAAAAAGGCAGTAATTAGTAGTACCATGGATTCGCATTCCTCCATCATTACTTGTGCTAATCCATCTTGTCCTGATTGTTTTTTATAAAAAAAATGATCTCATCTTCCAAAACCCATTATTTCTCTTTCCAAACTATCTGACTGCTAAACTGATATGACTTTAGCAAGAAATGTCCCCGGTCCGTGCATGAGGATTGTTTTATCTTATTTAGGCAAAAGTATCGAGAAAAAGACAAAAGGATAAGACTTTGGTGTCAAGAAATTTGATGTATGGGAATGGCAGGAAGACAGCCTCTCCGGCCATGCCATTTCCATGCAGTGTACACTTATTTTGCTATTTGTTAATTAATATTATTACCACTTTTGCAGGCGTTCCTAGCACATTAACAATGTTTTACCGGGCGTTGAAACCTCGTAATGCTCAACAAGTACAAGTCATGTGACGTGTTGGGCCGTTATTGACGATAACAGCCCAACACGTCAATAACAGCCCGACACGTGTAAATATAGACATCGACGTCACATCTCTCAGCCGATCAACAATTTTTTTCCCAGATTTCCATTTGGATCGAAATGCAATTCGGATTTTTAATTTGTAAACACAATTGACACATTTGTTTCAAGTGTTTCCCTTTGTGCCACGGATAGATAATGTATCAAATATAGGAAGCGATACACACAAAGTAAGTGATGACATCTTTGATGAATAAACTCTTTGCCTAAAGTTCACATTTCGAAGATATATTTCATCATCTAACTTTCCAAATTTCTCCGTAGACTGATCAGACGATAGTCAGGTTACCCGGTTTGTTTGTCAACAAATCAGTCGATAGTGTCGCTGTTTTTTGTTTAATTCTAAAACGCCAAAACTTCTTTTATTTATCTTATTTCCCTTATCATTTAATCGTAATGTACCCGGTGTACGAAAGTGGCAATAATAGAAATAACATGACTTTGTCGGGCATTACAGTGTATCAACGGCTCAACAGAAATGGTTAATAGCCCTTGAGCTTATTAGCGGCCCTCGACTTCGTCGCGGGCCGCTAATAAACTCTTGGGCTGTTAACCATTTCTGTTGAGCCGTTGATACACTGTAAAGCCCTTCAAAATCATGTTATTGTTATATTGTATTTGAGTATGCTGCAAAATAAAGTTTTATTCATTTCATTCATATGACGCAACTCTTGTTTTCTATTTCTTAACAAAATCGTCCATAATAAAATGCAAAATATAAATATAATAAACAAAAAAACCCAGCAAACATTTTCCACGTTTGCAATCTTAACACAATGACATTCGTTTTTATTAACCTTGAGTGATGTATCATAAAGTTTACAAATGTTCTATTTTCGTTCATCCAACCTTCTGGTGCGCCCATAATCGGTGATTTATTTCTTCTTCGTTACCAGAAGGATACTTGGAATCGATGAATTTCGTTACGAAAAGTGAATCTAATGGTCGTTATACTCAAAATTAAGCGGATGAATGGAGATGTGTTTTAAGAATCTGGCTTTCGAATACATCGCTTCCAATTAACGGTCGCATAATTATTTTGGCATTTTGAGTCATCGGGAATTTAAAAGGTCGTCATTTCGATCTCTTAAGCTATTCAGACTTGTTGATCGGTTGCACGGTGATTAAACCCGATTCAAGTGTCCCCCTTAAAAAAAATCAATCGGAGAAATACTGAAAAACTGAATAACTGACCAGAGACGTAGGGATCGGGGAGGGACACAGTAGGTACGTGTCCTAAACATTTTCCTGAATAATTTGTGTCTATTTACTTTTAATATATGGCCGGAGATTTCCTTGTTTGATTTATTTCTTTAACCCTTTATCAACGTAATGGCCAAAACCGACCAACGCTGTTCACAAAAATTGCCATTCAATTTTCATTATTTTTTCATTTTTGACGTCAAAAACATAACTTATGACCCCTCATGAAAACGAGCTCGTTGAACTTGTTCCAATGAGGGGACATAAGCTATGTTTTTGACTCGAAAAGTGAAAAAAATGGTTATTCAGTAATTTTGTTTGCAAGTGTCGTCTGCTTTTTATGTTAGGTAAAGGGTTAATTTCGAAAAATATGCACATTTGTGGTTCCGTATTTAACAAATCTCATCGGGACGACACATTGTTTGTTTCGGCCCGGCGGGTAAATTTGTTAGCTGGTTGAGTGCTAGAAGCCACTATCAGGGGTTGCAGAATTATAAGGGTACCGGAGCAAAGGCCTACACTTTCCTTGCTCAAATTTTCTATTCAGTCAAACGCAAATAATATTTTGTTTATACAAGTTTGTTCTATTTACAAATTATTGCAGGCACTCACTAATAATTTGTATTAAAACAAATATTAAATAGCAAATTTAGATCACCTAAAATAATCTAGCCCTCAACCAGTTTAATATGGTGACTTCACGCAATTAAACAATTAAATGGAACGTGGCCCCTGGAAACCAATGGCCAACATTGTCTTCTGCTTTTGAATCCCTCCAACCTCTGTGGAAGTCAAGGTTCGGCCAAAGTGTGGTCACTCCCACGTTTGACCCTCAGTTTACCACCCCTTTCCCTCCCGCCGGAAGTTATAAGTTCGTCTTTGATTTCTCAGTGGTTTCATCCATAGAAAAAGAGTCTACAGAAATGACTAGTACTCCTTATCGCTCTGGTAAGAAGGGCCGGAAATCAGTGGTGGCCAAAAGGGAGGGGGTCGGTGTGTCTTAGGGGCGGCAAAATATGTCAATAAAGCAATGAATCTGTCGGAAACTGGGTTGTCCTAGTTGAGAGAAATAGATTCCCGTCCTCAGCGTAGACACCAGGAGTGTCACCTGAATCCGTGCGTATGTCTCACAGTGTCCTACTCGCCAGTTTCGCTTTTGTTGGGGTGGTTCTTATGCTGAACGGGTCAATGAATTTCCCTCAAAATGCATAATCAACAGGGGTTCTCTGAAAACAATTTCAATACATTATTATTATTTATTTATTGGTGTTTAAGGCCACATACTTATGCACAGTGGCTAATCGTGACAGTTTTACGGTTGGAGAAAGTCGGAATACTCGGTGAGAACCACCGTGTATCGACGAGCAACTGTCAGCTCCTCAACATTCTACCTCTGTTCAAGCTCCGCTCAAGCGGGTTTACAGCGGTTGAAGACATGTGCACCATCGACGTGCAGTACACCTTAGTACACGGCGTCATCGTGCCCCCCCCCCCCCCCCCCCCCCCCCATGTAGGGAACCGGGATAAAGTACCTTACCCAAGGACACAACCGAGTCGTCCCGGACTGGGGTCGAACTCGGGACCTCTAGCTTGGAAGTACAACCACTGCGCTCTCCTTTTTAATACATATAAAAAAAGAAGAAAAATAATATAACTAACTTGTGACTTACATGAAATCCAGTGAACGTCAGTCACACCCCACCCACACATTGTTTGAGTCACTTGCGGACTTGCGTTCTCTGTTGTCGCTGGGTTCGTCTTCCTTGTCGCTGATATTTGGACTCTGGTCCCGTTTTCACGAATAAACAACTGGAACTTCAATCTTTCACTGCCGTCACACGGCCACTAATGTATTGTCACTTTACCGGATGCATTTGCTCTAACATGTGACGGAGTGTCACTCTACCACTGCCGTCGCATGGCCACTAACGTATTGTTACCTTTCTGTATGCCTTTCCTCTAACCTGTGACGGAATGTCACCCTACCACTGCCGTCGCACGGCCACTAATATATCGTCACTTGACAGGACGCTTCTCACTCAAACAATCGCCACTTATGGGGTTAAATACTCCCCTAAGTTTAACTCAGTATATGTTCATACAGGCAAAACCTACCCTATCTATGTATGGGTAGCCTTCTACAACAGGTAATACCGTCTACCAAAACGCCACATTTCGAGAGCTTCCGGATCTCGTACTTCCTACTTCTGATCCTACCCTCATTTGTGTCCACCGACATGGCCCGCGACTGTTCCTACTGTAAATATGAGTTCTGTGGCTGTCCTTACATTACAACGTACCTATTCTTTAGCACCGGTGCGGCACCTCCCCTAACCTATAGCATGGGACATCCCCGGCTCCTCGCCTACGACCCACAGTCTTACACGCTTTGACACTGGAAATGAAATTTTCGAGAAAACCCCTCTTTGACCGCAAGGACATTAATTTCCACTTTAATTGCTCCCATTGAACTTGACCACATAGATCTATCTTAATATAAAATTCTCTTTTAAGTTTCTTTGAAAGTCTCGTATTTTCGGTATATACTGACATTCGGTCACAGACCAGATACGTAATATGGGTGTGTGTCTAGAACATGCGCGATGTGTTGTTTTTACGACAATTACCTATTAACTGGACATAATTACATAGTTAATGACTGCAGGAGAACGCTGGTCCTTTCTTCCTTTAATCTGTTACCAGGTAGCTCAGTATGGCATTCAGCACGCGCAGTAATTGCCATCAATGTTCATGCTTAATTAGCAGCGCATGAGTTATTGCTGGTCTGTTTAAATGACACATCGGTGTTCGGGGTCCGTCAGATACCTATCGTTACGCTTTGTATTTAGCCCAAGTGAGAAAGATTGGCAAAAATATATACACTTTTAAACAGCACAATCGTAAATTCAAGCACTCACCTTGACAGAATCACAGAGGTCTGTATGAAACAAGCCACCAAAAATATATAGCGATGCATGGAAATAGGGCGGCACCGTGAGGTAATCTATACTTCCCTCTACCGCCAGAAATATGGCGTTTGGCTGTTGTAATATGTTGCCTACAACCCAGCGGCTTCCGCCAGGGACGTGACCACAAGGAGATGTGGTGTGGGGGTGTTACACCCTCGCCCTCATTCGTCAAAGTTACAATAGTTGGAAATTCAAATCCCTAAATTGAAAAAAGTTAGATATTTCAGACAGGGAGCTAATGTGTCTTTTCCAAAATGTCTAGAATTTGGCCAAAATATGGAGTTTGGTAGACTCAAAAGTAGTGAATGTCCCCCTAGTATTGATTGAAGACATACAAAAATCACCATAAACGTTGATTTGTACTTGGAATTTGTGACTACCAAGAGCCTCGGTTGGATCATTTTTTGCCGAGTCTGGTTTACATATGGAATTCTGCATGTTAAGCAATAACCCAACGAATCGACCGCGTTCGTACGTGGAATTTATAAATTCAGCAATTGAAAAAAATGAAGATTTTCAAAAAAAATTTATCAAAACCATATCAAGTGTCCCCTCATTGGAACGAGCTCGTTCCAGTGAGAGGTTACATGATACGGTTTGTTCAATTTTTTGAAAAATTAAAATAACAAAGTTTGTTATTGTGTGTTGGATAAAGGGTTAAAACTGGATGCTGATCATTTTGCCTCGAGGTAGTGGTGGTTTGGGTTGTCTCGGGGGGGGAGGGGGGGGGGTTAGCGACGGGGGGGGGGGGGGGGGGGGGTGTTAATGTGATTTTCTCATTTGTTGGAAATTATGTATTGGTTGTCGGAATTTTAGCCACCTGGCTGTGTGGGATTGGAATCTAGAAGTGGACACACCCATTGGAGACCCAACGACCCCCGCTGGCAACCTTTTGTTATGCCCAAATTGCACGTACCTTACCGAAGATGTTGAATCTGCAATAAAATATATAGACAGCAATAAATGTTTTTTACTGAAATGTACTTTCATTTGAAGAAAGTGTGTTCAATGTGTTCCGGCCGTTGTGGTCTCTGACAGCTTATGAGTTTAATGACAGTTCACGCTTAACGACACATTCGTTGCCTGGAGAAATTCTTGAAGACATTCCAAAACCAATATTTACTCAATCCATACCTGGTGGATAAATGACAAAACTCGAGAAGCCATCACATTCTTCCCTCAGTATTCCTGCTGCCACTGCAACTTTGGGTGTCATTTTTTTTCTTTCAACAACGTGTATTTAACTGGTAGAGTGCTAATTTTTTTATCAGCCTCAAAATATTTGTCTAGTTACAATTTATGGGAGAGTGCCGTCCCATAAATTGTAACAATGCAAATCAATGGGGGTGAAGTAATTTTACTTACAAGATAATATGAAGGATATCGATAGAATATGAAGCCTTTAACATTAGGTACCTGCAGTTCAGAATAAAGCCTAAATATGGGCTTCTGGCACTCTTCCAGTTCAAGGGTATCGCCCCGTACAAATTTATCAAATGGACAAAAGCGACACTGCTGTGCCTCCGTGGAGCCAATTACTGATAATGGGGGCGCAGTGGTTACGGCATTACACACTAAAAACTAAAGTGTAAAAACTGACACTTTCAAGGCGTTAAACCCATTCTAACTCTTAGGGTTTGATTTTAACACTCAAAGTGCAATGGTCTAAGCACTTAGACATTACAATCGTCAGACATCTGAAACTTGAATGGATGGCACTTCCCATGTGTCTAGCATTGGTGGTTCTTCCAGAATCGTCCATAATTTGATTTGCGCTTGCTGGGTACATAATTAAAAGGACACAACGCAGATGGCGCGGATCAGGCTCGAGAGTTCGAGCCTGATCCGCGTCATCTGCGTTGTTTTCTTTTAAGTGTCGCGACATTACACTTGCCAAGTGGTATTATTGTCAACACCTGTCAAGTTCTGGGATATCTACACTTGAACAAGGTGCTAGTTCAGCACTTAGTGTTAAATACAGCACTTCAAGTGTAGTTTTTAACACTTTAGTTTTTAGCGTGTATACTTCAAACTGGTTCGATCCCCGCCAAGAGTATCTGAGTTGTGTTCTTGGTGAAGGCAATTAATCCCGATTGCCCACATGGAGACACGGCGAAGCTGGGTACTTAGGCGAACTGCACGTCGACAGTGCACTTGTCTTCAACCAATGCTAACCCCGCGCTTATGTGGAAAACATTTTGAAAGTGGGTCACGCTCATATCTCAAGTATGGTATGACGTATGGACCTGGGACCAACACCAAATTAGTCAAAAACTCGTTGGAGGTTTCGAATATGGGTCAAGATCACTAAGGTCACCAAGTGGTCACCGAGTGCATTTTTCAGAATTGCTGGAGATCACATTTTTTGACCCCCTAGTGCATTCCATTGATTTGATCCTTTGAATGCTGTATACATATATGTCTTTTCTGGTTTCTTGAAAAAAATTATCTGATTCCTGAATGAATATCTTTAAATACTGTTAACAAAAACCTATTTCTGATTTCTTTAAAACTATTTTATCCCCGAAAATAAGCCTCCAAAGTATTCCCATTACATTCATAGAGGGAAACGGTAGCCCAGTAGACAGAGGTGCAGGCTGAAAGCTGATAGACCCTCAGTTCGAATCCTACCTGCGGCATCCGTCTTGTGTCTTTGGACAAAACACTTTACCCCCACTTCCCACGTGAGTGCTTGGTGACGTTGTGTAGTAAGGCATACTGCACGTCGGTGATGCATTTGCACTAGTCCTTAGTATGCTGGGGAGCCTGACAGTTGCTCGCTGCTGCTCGATTGTTCTCTCTGGGTTCTCTGTCTTCCTCAAACTATTAAACTGTACGACACAAGGTGACCCTGGCTGTCGAAAGTTTCGTTAAACACAAATAAATAAATAAATAATACTCATAGAAAACATGCCTTGATGGTGTAGTTGGAATATTTCTGTCTTCTATGCACTGTGTGTCAACACGATAACGTGAATACAATCAATCATATCGCAATGTTTTTGGTATACTGATAGACTGTCTATAATTTGGAGGCATGTGGGGCCCTTTTACCCTGGCTGTTGGAGGTTTCGTTAAACCCCAATAAATAAATAAATAACATTCATAGAAGGCATGCCTTGGTGGTGTTGTTGTAACATTTTGTCTTCTAAGCACTGTTTGTCAACACGATAACCCGAATACAATCAATCCTGTCTCAATGTTTTTTTGTGCCTGCAATCAGTATTCGGTCATCTATGATTTGGAAGCATGTGGGGCCTTGGGGTTCCAGAGGTTAAAATATGTTTACAACAAGTATTGACAAATGAGTTCGCTGAGGCATTATCTAAAAGAAAAGAGAGTCTCGCATAGCAAAGAGTCGGAGAGAAACCTGTAACTTGCATGGAATAGATTTGTATGTTTATTTAATATCATGTTACAAACTCCACTCTCAAATCATGTTGAACAAAAAAGAACCCTTCACTTTTCAAAGCATTTTTAACATTTATTTATTCTCAATCATAACTCAGGATCGACTGGTTTTGGGATGGAGTAGTGTGTGACTTTCTAGAAACGCCTGTCACATTTATAAATTAATGAAATGGAAGATTTTAATGGTCTGTTTTTAACCCTCTTAATTCTTCAACATGAGTTCAAACACCTTTAATATAACTCATGGCTGCAGAATGTTTTTCGCTTTTTTTCTGTAACAATTAATTCTATGCGGAATGGGACACCTTTTCAGTGTGCCTTCCAAAATAAGAGCATTCTTAACCCCTTACTCAACATAATGTAGGAGATTCCGACATCAGTGCATGTAACAGGGTACGTAATCTTGGTGCCTTCTTGGACTCTACCATGTCTATGGACAGACATGTTACAAATATGTGCAATAAGGCTTTCAGAGGTCTATACAAAGTTAAACAGATAAGACAGTTCCTCACCAAAGACTCAACAAAAACCCTAGTTCATGCCTTTGTAACTTCACATTTGGATTATTGTAATTCCTTACTGTTCAACCTTCCACAATATCATTACACTCGCCTGCAGATGGTACTAAATGCATCAGCCCGAGTGGTATGTAGGGTATCACAATCTCAACACATCACTCCTGTTCTGAAGGATATGCACTGGCTGCCAGCCAAGTACAGAATAATTTTCAAAACTTTATTATTAGTTTTTAAGACACAAACCAACACGTCACCAGCCTACATAGAAGAACTCCTTAATACCAAGAATGTGTGTCAATACAACCTGAGGTCTGATGGTAAAATGCTGCTACATGTTCCAAAACATAGGTGTAAGAAATTTTGGGGATAGGTCATTCTCATTTGCTGGCCCTCACTTGTGGAATAATTTACCAGAACACATAAAAATGTCAGATTTCAAAGATCTCAAAAACATACCTGTTTCAAAAAGCCAAAAAGTGATGTTCTGGACTGCAAGATACTGTATATATTCCGTTTGTATATTTGCACGAGCTCAGTAACATGTACAGCGCATTAGAATATGGCTCTATATCTTCTGAACTATACTTTTGGCGCAATATAAATGTGTATATTATTACTATTATTATTATAATGACGAAAACCGGTCAGTGTTATTCACAGAAATGTCTATTCAGTTTTAAATACATTTTCATTTTTGCTTGAAAAACATAGCTTATGACACCTCATTGGAATGAACTGATTTTTTAAAGGATTATTTATTTATTGGTGTTTAAGGTCACATAATTTCTGCACAATGGCTAATCATGACCTCGACAGTTTTACGGGTGTAAGAAGCCGGAATACCCGCAGAGAACCACCAGCCAACAGCGAGCAACAGCGAGCAACTGCCAGCTCCCCCACATACTAACTCCACACATGGTTACCATTGGTTGAATACAGGTGCACCATCGATATGAAGTACGCCTTAGTACACAGTGTCACCGTGCCCCCCCCCCCCCCCCCGCGTGGGCAATGGGGTGAAGTGTCTTGCCCAAAGACACAGAGCGGTTACCGCAGGTGGGATTCGAACCGGGGACCTCTCGACTCGAAGCCTGTACCTCTACCAACTGAGTCACCGCGCCCCCTTTTAAAGGATTAAAATGGAGTACTTAAAGGGGGTATTTTAACCCTCCTCCCAAGGTCTTAATATGGGTATAAAAAGAAATTAAATTATTTTATGCAAATTCGAGAATAATGAAAACCCTTTCCATTGTCACAATGTTGTTATGAACACTCATGGGCATAGATGGGACCTCGGAATTTTGCCAATGCCAATAAGTCTTTCGATAGGCTATTGGGGGCCTTTAAGGCCTTTTTACGTCGAAATTCCAACATTACTGAACTCTTTTACTCGCAATACATTTTCCAGAGGTACCATGAACCTTAACATTTTCTAGCTAATATGATCATATGCCGTCAAATATGACAGATCCGGGGTTAGTGGAGCCAATATTTGAAAAATAGTTTACGCTCATACTTCAGGCTTGGTGTGACCCATAGACATGGAACCTATACCGAATCAGTTGAAACTTGCTGGAGGTTCAAAATGTTGCCCCCCCCCCCCCCCCCCAATGTGGTCAACAGAGGTCATTAAGAGCACATTTTTCAGACCTATTAGGAATTGAATTTTATACCAACTAATGCAATTCTGGAGATTATTCATGTATCCAATCATTCAAATAAATGGCAGAGCCAGTAATGTCAATTTCTGATTCCTTGATCGAACCCTTTAAATGGTGTGTACATATATGTAGTTTCTGGTTTCTTAGAAAAAATGTTCTGATTTATGTATGAATATCTTTAAATGCTGTTAACGAATACCCATTTCTGATTTGTTAAAAACTATTTTACTTCCGAAAATAAGCCTCCACAAATTCTCTTTCTATGCAGTTTTTTCCTGATGCTTTAACCCTTTTTGAATTTACTGGATGCAGTAAATTCTGTTTCTCTAGTTTATTATTCTTTACGTTGGTGTCTTGTCCTTTATCGCACAGTACCCTGTAATAACAAACGCGGCCTTTTCCACGATCAGATCACATTTGGAGCGGGACACAATTCCATCACAGGGTATAGATTTTGTAAATAAAGACCGAATCAAGGAAATCAAAAGAAAACAGCATCTCTGAGTCATTGTTCTCGAATTTCTTTTTCGACGGATGAGACACAACAATGGAGCGGTGAGGAAAGCAGACGGAAATTTCGTCTGGATCGCGACCCAAGTCCCCACAAAAGCGTTTAAACACTACTGGGGAGTGTTTGAGGGTTTGCGCGGGTGTGTGTATATATGTATAGGAGTGTGTGCGTGTCGGAGGGGGGGGGGGGGGGTGTAAGATGGTCTGTCTTTCTGATTTTGCGAGAGCCTAACCCTTTACTTAACATGAAAAGCAGACGACTCTTGCAAACAAAATTCTTGAATAACTATTTTTTTCATTTTTTTGGTCTCAAAAACATAGGTTATGACCCCTCTTTGGAACGATCTCGTCGAGCTCGTTCCAAAGAGGGGTCATAACCTATGTTTTTGAGACAAAAAATGAAGAAAATTAATTTAGCGACTTGTGTGAATAGAGCTGGTCGGTTTTGGCCGTTACGTTGGGTAAAGGGCTAAACAGTGTAGTGTTTGTGTAGATTTTCCCTTTGTCCCCACAAAGCAAATTAATGGGTTAGGATTTCTCTTCTTGATTTTGTAGGGACTTGATCGCCAGTGTCGTCGAGAAAAAAAAACACGAAAAAAACGAAGTCCCAACAAAATCGGTTAAATATTAAATAAGTCTGTGGTGTCTGCTGGTGTGCATTGGTGTGTGTATGTATATTCGAAGGGGTTTTGCCCTGATGCGTTTCGTCCTTTCATTTCTCCGGTGTCGGCTTTTTTGTACGCTCACAAACTCTCCTGTCGAAAGCACTCAAACAATAACAGTTGTGGGAATATAATATTTAGTCTTAAAGTCATTGATATAGATAAGCCGCGCAAGAGAAATTCTGGTTTTAAATATTTAATGATTATTTCTTTTTTTATCTTTTTAGATGATTGCTAGGTCGAGACACAGTAATTTTGTAGTAACCCCTCCATTAAGTTCGTTCCGATCCACAAGGTCTACAAGATCATCTCCCGTGGCTGGCGACAAAAGAAAAGAATTTCAGTTGCAGCAGAATCTTACTCCAGACATAAACAGCACTTCCTTGACAGTTCTTCACAATCGAGAGGTTCTGGTTTCTGTGTGAACATCCGTGCTTCATGAACTTCGGCACGTGTTCAGGACAATTCATAAAACACCTATTAGCCTTCATCATCAAAATCTATGTTTAACCTTATGGACCCGAGTGACCAATTTCCGACCAAGATCATCATTCATAACTTAGTTTGTCATCCGTGAAATTCGTGTGGTAGACAAATGAATATTTTCAACGTGCAGCCCTTAGGCTGCACGTTGAAAATATTAGTTGGTCCACCCCCAAATAGCAAACATTTACTCTTCCGACTATTGGCAATGAACTGGCGAGGAAGATACTATCAGCGACCAAAGGGCTAATTGAGTGGATTGGAATAACTGGATTGCAAATGGCATGGCCAATTGGAAGTACGTTTCGTACTAATTAAATATGAATTTGAGGAACCCCATGCGACACGACCACTTTATGCATTTATCCACAAAAAATTTCTAAGACCTCTGACTTTATACTATGATCGCCACAGACTAATATTCCAATTACATTATCACGGTATACCTCCAGCGAAGGCATGCCTTGTTGATGTAAAGTCCCACAAAGTAAATCTTCTGTTTCTCAGGCCATTGTTGGTAAAACTGCATGTGGGTGAGCTGTTTTTTATTTTATTTTTTATTTTTGCAATTATTTCTTTGGCATCAAAAGTTCATGCTCTTGGGTTGCTTTATGTTTTAGGCCTCATAACCCACAGAAGAGCATGGGTGGTGGTGTATTTCGCCCCTTGAGTGCGAGGAGGCTTTGCGATGCTGAAGCATTGCAAAACCTTGGTGCTCTCAAGGGATAAATTTATAAATTTTATTAACCCTTTACCCAACGAAGACGATATCAAAATTTATTATTTTAAATAAAATTCTTTGAAATTTTTCAAAAAATGTCAACAAAACCATATCATGTGACCCCTCGTTGGAACGAGCTCGACGAACTCGTTCCAACGAGGGGTCACATGATATGGTTTTGTTGAAATTTTTTGAAAAATAATATTTTTTCAACTTCTGAATTTGCATATTACGCGGGCGGATGCAGGCGATTCGTTGGGTAAAGGGTTCACTTGTGTAAAATACAAGGCATAAACTATTTAATTTTTATGTTTCCAACTTTGCATGGTTATAAAAAGAGAGCATGCGGTAGTCAAAAGGACCATGCGAGAGAGCACGAGAAACAGATTGTTTTAGGCCTAATGGACCTATTGTATCGATCAGAACTCGTGTCATTACAGATGGCATAAATCATATTTACACCCCACCGCAAATCCTTCACCCCACAATAAATACGAGTACTTCTGCTTCATGAAACATAACTTAGTGCAAAAAATCGACAGCATGAACTCAAAAGAACAAATGCAACAACTCGTCAATAGTAGATACTGTAATTAACAAACTGCACGTTTCCATTCAACGGAAACCATTAACCCTTTACCCAACGTAAAGCTCAAAACCGGCCAGCGCTATTCACAAAAATCACCAAATCATTTTCATTATTTTTAAATTTTTTTTGTCTCAAAACATAGGTTATGACCCCTTTTTGGAACGAGCTCCAACGAGGGGTCATAACCTATGTTTCTGAGACAAAAATGAAAACAAATATTTATTCAAGAATTTTGTTTGCATGTGTCGTCTGCTTTTCATTTTAGGTAAAGGGTTAAAGGATATAAAGTTTCAAGTTTCTCCCCGCATATGCGTTTGCTTGGTGGTTATGTGTGTACATGGAGGGGAACCAAGACAGTAGTGTTAGGGTTCTGATAAAGATTGACTATGTTTTCTCAATGACCTCACAAAGAAAACAATGGGTTTGAGTTTGTCTTCTTTTGTAAATTTTGTGGGGACTTGTTTGTCATCGATAACAAAAGAAAAAACATGTCTCCTCAAAATCAGTTACACAAGACTGAGGGTGCCTGTACATGCGTGGGTATCATCAGCGACGTGGCAACTGGGGTGGGGGTTGGTGGGTGTGGGGCGAGTGTGTCACTGTGCTAAATACTACGAAATTGGTTCTTGGGTTAAATTTGCTGTATCACATTCCCTTATTGCGGAATAATTCAGGATGGCAGTTATGCCATTTGCTGAAGCAATAGTCACATAATCCCACCACCTGCCCCCCCCCCCCAAAAAAAAAAAAATGAAGATAAACAAGAAAATAAAAAAAAAAACTCACCAAAAAACAAAACGATTAATCAGCGACAAACAAAGCACTTCTGACAGATTTGGCTAAGGACAAACTGTATTTCATTGCAAACGACACATGTTGGAGGTACCACTTCGTTGTGCTCGTCATTCACGTTTATATGTTTAGTGTGTTATCGTAGATTATCACCCTCATAAACATTAACGCCCAACGCCCGAGACGAAGTCGAAAGTGATAAGTTTTTTCTGAGGGTGATAATCTATCATAACTCACTAAACAACAAACTTTAACTGAATAACATGTGAGATAATCACAACTTGAAAGACTGACTGAAAACTACATAGCGCAACAGCATGGCTCTTGACGAAATAATAAAGTATAAGTGTAACATTAAGGAAGTTTTCCACTTCTCAGAGTAGAAATGAATATTTCCCATTTACCTGACATGAAAAGCAGACGACACTTGCAAAAAAAAACATTCTTGCATAACTATTTTTTTAATTTTTTGTCTCAAAAACATAGGTTATGACCCCTCGTTGGAACGAGCTCGACGATGTTTTTGAGACAAAAAATGAAAAAAAAAACAATGAAAATTAATTGGCGATTTTTGAGAATAGCGCTGGCCGGTTTTGGCCGTTACGTTAGGTAAAGGGTGAACTGTACTGTTGATGATCAAAGGATTGAAAGTTCCGTTAATAGAGTGTTTTCTCATAAACGATCCATAAAACTTTTGAACTGGAAATTTGAAAATGGTACTGGTTGTGATTTGTTAGAACCTTATGTGGGTGGGCAACGTTTTGGAGAATTATTCACCTTCGAAGTGATATGACCGGTAACTGAATCGACTTCTTATTCGAAATCCTCAGCGAAAAGTGACTTCACATCAAATCCTGAAAACAAATCTGCTTGAGTCGGAACACTTTTTTCAACAGAAGCATCCAAATTATTTCCAAGTCCACTTTTACTCAAACACTCTGGTATCTGTTATCTTTTCTCGTCACTCAAACGCCGAGAATACGTCCTTATTGAACTACCACGCGTCTGTCCATTAAGACATATAATATGGCGAGCCTCAATAATAGCATCATCCATTTCTTTGATTGGTGAAGCACGTATTGAATAGTTTGGATAAGAGATCGAAAGCTTAACTAATTTTGAAATATTTGGCATCATTGCATTTAGACAGTTTTTTCCAGGGGTGCGCGTGTTTTCCATAAATTATCCCCATCGCGGAATCAATCTACTGGCTTTTGCCATAATGCATTGTTATGGGGATGCAATTTTGTTAAGTACTTTAAATATGAGGTTACTGGGCAAAGTGATCAGGCTTCTCGTACTTTCTCCCCTCTCAAACTGAGGCATTGGGACCATCAGAAAATGTACAGTTCTTGTCATTCGCGCCCTGATCCTGCAAACAGAAATTTGGAAAGAAGCTGCAAAGCTGAAATAATGTTAGCTGCGACTAGCAGCTCCATCAGTGGCAATGTCGGTCTGTTTGTCGGTCTGTCTGTCGGTCGGTCGGTCTGTCGGTCTGTCTGTGACCAACGAGTTTGTCTGTGACCAACGAGTTTCAAAACTCAATAACTTTTGAAATACTTGATGGAATGACTTTATATTTGGCATGTAAGTGTATCTTATTGATGTCTAGCCACTGTTCAATGCATGTGTTGTTCCAAATATTTTTTTTGGAGTTATGGCCCTTGATGAACTTAGAATTTTGTTAGATTGCACCACCCGTCGCAGCTACGGCGTCGATGTCGCGATTTTTAATCAGATGCCCAGTTTATTTATTTATTTATTTATTTATTTCGAAGGGGTGCATAAAATGATTTGAAGCATCCCTTCGAAATAAATAAATAAATGTCGCCAGGGATTTACTGATACCAGTAGGTGTATCGGTGGTAGAAAAAAGGCTTTCACGCTTCAAATGCAGAATAAGGTATCTTCTAATACTAAATGAAAGTTTTTAATATTTTATGTTTTTAATTCAATAAAAAAGTTAAAAGCTCAGTTATTTCATTTGTCCCCCTGTTAACGCCGTTGCAGCTTTCCAGTAAGCCGTCGTAGACTGCTCGTAATCCACGCGTGGTCAGTGATGTCCACGCATGCGTTTACCATGTAATAAAAATCATCATCCGGAAAATTTGTATCCGGTGCCTCAATAATTAATTTTTTGCTGATTATTCCTGTAATTAGTGTTTGGATATTATTATTATTATTTCTGTGGAAATATTGTCCATCCGTGGAAAGTTTCAAATCCACGACGGCCGTACTGGATGTACGAAAGCAGAAAGTTTGTACATTTCATGAAATAAGTAGTTCCAATATTGCTGAAGGGTGCCAATTTCAGTTAACCCTTTACCTAACATAAATATTTTTTTTCATTTTTTGTCTCAAAAACATAGGTTATGACAACCTGATTGGAACGAGTTCGACGGACTCGTTCCAAAGAGGGATCATAACCTATGTTTTTGAGATAAAAAAGAAAAAAATAATGAAAATAAATTGGCGATTTTTGTGAATAGCGCTGACCGGTTTTGGCCGTTACGTTGAGTAAAGGGTTAATCGGCAGAAAAATTCTTGTTTTATTAAGCAAACAAAAAAACAAAATTTCACAGCCAGGATGTTACACATTCATAACTGACCTGTCATATTAAAATATAACTGACACTACCTTGAAAATACATATCGGAACTGTATAGTACTGCTCTCGCCACGATATAGCCTTAGATGCTGATGTGGCGTTAAGCACCAATAAATAATAATAGTATAGTACTGCCGCTGTGGACTGGTCACTTTCCACGGGTTGGCACTATTTCCAAGGACGCAATATTATAAGATTCCAAACATTAAATATAGGAATAATCATCAAATTATCCAAAAATTAATGAATGAAGCACCGGGTTCCATCCGGTGCTGCATTCATTAAAATTTTGTTTACCTGGTTAACGCATGCGTGGACAACAATGCCCAGACGTGGACTGCGACTAGTCCACGGCGACTGTATTGTATTTCCAGTTTGCAAACCTGTGCCACGTAGAATCTATCACTGTCACCTGTTCCCACTATGATTTAGTTTTTTGTCACCTCCCTAAGATTTTCGCGTACGCGTCTGCACAAACAATATCATAACGTCGCCCGTTGCGATGATTTAACACCCGTTGTCAAGGATATGTGGGGCCAAAGAGCGCAATCGCGTAAATTGTCAAACGGCAATTGGCGTATCAGATGTCTGGACTCTTACATGAAGTATAATCAGATGGAATATTGAAATATATTGAAAAATGACACCTTCCAAACGCCAACCGTCTCAAGTGTAATAAAGGGACATAACTCTGAGTGATCGCAAAGCTCAAGCCTTTTTGTTGGAGATACGTTTGATTACAACGGAGTCAGGAGTCAGCAAAGCACACCGAAATTTGGTAGGAAAGGGATGTAACTTACAATATCTGTGACAGTAAATAAAATGCCTTGAAATAAACAAGCTTTTATGTTTTGCAAGTTTTTTGTGTTTTTGTTTTTATTTAAACAGGGAAATAGACATACCACTGCAAACGTCGCTCTTCCACATGTCATCCACATGACTTGATGACTTGATATTATTAGATACACAGTTTGTTGGTGGCCTAATATGGTATATATGGTGTCAGTTAATTTCATATTGGACGAGAGCGGAGTCCAATATGAAATTAACTGACACCATATATACCAAATTAGGCCACTAACAAACTGTGTAACGAATATATCTTACTGACTGCTGCATCGATGCACAGAACTAATAACAACAGCGATCAAAATTAAATGACAGAATTCTCACAATGTGTTCACGCGTCTTTGCCTTGTTACAATTTATGGGAGAGTGCCTACAGGCACTCTCCCATAAATTGTAACAAGGCAAATTCATACATACCAAACAGTTTCATTTCGAAGGTAACATGACACACATCCACAAAATATGAAGCCTTTTAAGTTGCCTAACCTGCACTTCAAACCAAATATGAGCTTCCAACACACAATCTTTCAACTTGAAGCGTTTATCGGCCGCCGCCATTTTGAATAATCAATGAACAAAGGGGAGATTACCCATAGCGGTCAGCGTATATTGATGTTGATAGGCAGTATATGGTTTTATATGCAGTCTGCATGTGACGTCTTTGAACCAATGAAATTCCCAGAAACTTATAGGACGTAAGATATAAAAAGTTAAACAACATGATTATGAGTTCAGAATAGTTCGAAATAAAGTTTTTCAAAGTATTAACATTTCATTACTTTTGGCTAACTCATTTCTAAATTGAGTGATTTTTATTTGAAGCAGAAAACAGCTACTATAACCACAAAACATGTATGATGTTAATATTGTATCCAAAATATTTTGGAAAAGTGATCAGAAGCAAAAGACATGTTTAGGCCTTCAAACATAGCTGTTTGTCCAATATGTGAGGTGTGCCCTCCAAATCTTAGTCCAGGGGCCCTCCCAACAGCAGCACTAATCGATGTTCTCACTATTCCCTTATTCAAGAATATCGTGGCTTATAATTAGTTTGTCCTAACATACACTGGTATTCCAGCGCATTGTGAGACGATGTCATGGTGTTCCAAGATACCTTTATTATTAGGTTTATGGAAAAGTAGTTTTGTCCCATAAAGATTTTTGAAAGGTTGGGTGAGGTCAAAACGAAGGGAGCTTTTGATAGGAAATAGTGTCCTGTAAATTATACGACGAGAACCGCACTTGCTATCAACATGCAGTAACAACTGGTTTGGGACAAAACCTTCCATAAGGCCTAAAAAGTTAAAAATCTGTTTCTCAGGACCTCCCGCATGGTCTTTTTGGCTTCCACATGCTCTCTTTTTATAACCAATGTAAACTTAAAAAAAATCAAAATCAAATGGTTTATGTCTCATATTTTACCCAAGTTAATAAAAGTGATAATTTGTCCCTTGATTGCAACAAAGCTTTGCAATGCTTTAGCCATCTTGCTCTCAAGGGACGAAATACACCATCACCCATGCTATTCTTGCTCTCAAGGGATAAAATACACCATCACCCATGCTATTCTGTAGAGGCCTAAAACATTAATCAAACCAAGAACATGGTCTTTTGATGGCAACGAAATAATTACAAAATAAAATAATAAACAACCCGCTCACATGCAATTTTATAAAACATGGCCTGAGAAACAGAATATCTACTTTATGGGGCCTAACCACAACTATGTACATGTAAGCATTCATTGTCTGTAGGCCAAAAACACAACACCAGCTGTATTTACAGCATCGTCCCCAGTGTAGTAGTTATGCGGTTATTAAGCTCATTCCCGTAAGTTGCAATAAGCTATGTTTCTGAGGCAAAAAATTTAAAATGTTTAGTTAGTCTCAAATTTCCATAGCAAAACTCATTCCCTGTTCCTTTTGAAAAAGGGGTTAGGCAGATTCGCAATTCGACGGCATTATTCGCAATACCTACTAGCCAAAATTTCAAGATTTGTAGTGAGACACCGAAAGCCACTGGAATCTCTCCAAAACCTCCTGCTCCCATTCCTCCTTTTCTCATTCTCATTCAGACCTAGCAAGCAGTTCATATGGGCAGTGTAATGAGAATCTATCATTTGTGTGTATTTGTTTGGTTTGTGAGGGTGGATATGAAGTGCACATGGATATACTTGTACACACGTCTGTGCAGCCTGCATGCCATTTGAACTCCGATTGAAGCTTTTTAGAGATATAAGAGATACATAATAATTTAATCAGCCTATCCAAATGGATATAATGTGAACCAAAAAGTGGCTGTCAAAGAAACAAATTTAGATTTTTTTCAGCAAATATGTGTGAGGCTTGGAATGCGTTTTGCATATATTTTGGTTAGTAGTAGTAGTATCATTTATGGCGTCTATCGGAAAGTGAGCTGTCGTTCGTTGTCTAAGCATTACCGGTTGGTAGAGAGCAGTCGCCGTGGATTGATCACAATGTCTACGCAAGAATTTACCAGGTAATAAAAATCATCATCAGCAAAATTTTAATTAATGAAGCCCCGGGTTTTACCCGGGGCTTCATTAATTAAATTTTTGATGATTATTCCAATAATTAGTGTTTGAAATATAATATTGAGTCCATGGAAATATTGCTCTCCCGTGGAAACTGACCAGTCCACAGCGGCTGTACCGCATTTGCGGTATTGTACTCACCGTGCCTCCATTTGATGGCACATTGTCAAAATCTTACTTGGGGAAAACTCCGCGGGACTCCCTCCACCAACCCACCCAGAGGGTGTGTCGGAGTGTGCTTCCCTAGGAAATTGTGAATGTCAATCGATGTGGCATGACAATCAACATCGGCTACACTACACATCACAAGGCGGCGACATGATCGTTGACCAATTTGTCGGTGTAATTATGACAGACAATTCCGCAGGCGGGGGTAGGATCTTTCATCTGTATAATCACAGTTTTGACAACGCAATTCAATAACATCACAATGAAACAAACGCACGCTCTGAAACAAATAATTCTGCATGCCAACCGGAAGTAATTCATATTAGTCTCCACAGAGCAGAAGAGTTTGTGGAATCAGGAGGTGATAAGCTATTTATCTATGGAGCCTATTACTATGACACGTGCTACTATTACATACAATAAACCTTTACCTAACATGAAAAGCAGACGACACTTGAAAAGAAAATCTTGAATAACTAATTTTTTTCGTTTTTTGTCTCAAAAACATCGATTATGACCCCTCGTTGGAACGAGCCCGACGAGCTCGTTCCAATGAGGGGTCATAACCTCTGTTTGTGAGACACGAACTCGTTCCAACCAGGGGTCATAACCTATGTTTTTGAGACAAAAATTGAAAAAATAATGAAAATTAATTGGCGATTTTTGAGGTTAGCACTGGCAGGTTTGGCCGTTACGGTGGGTAAAGTGATAATATAATTCAGATATAATAAGCACCCGCCACGTAGGTTTATATGTCATATATACGTAAAATACATAAACGCATGATTGCATCCACTCACTCACTCACTCACTACTCACTCACTCACTCACTCATTCACTCATGTGCGTGGCTAATACCATAAATAAATCGCAGCATTCGATGACAAGATAACACAACACATAACACACATGAAATGATGGTCAGCAAAAACTTAGTTCTACAGATCTGTTGAGTTAAATTATTACTAACCAAATGAAGATTGTGGTGGACTTATGCAAAAATGTATACAAACCGTGTTGAATGGGGTACAGATGCGTAACAAGGTATCCAAATTACGGAGAACACATGGGTCATGGGAGGGGAGGCAAACATTTTCAAGCACACCCCTATCCCGACGCCAGTCCCCAACCATACCGATGCTTCTGATAGGTTAATATCGGAAGAATAAACGACTTAGAAATCTTTATCACGCAGTAACTGTTAAAAAAACAGGCAAGCATTTGCCCTCGGTATCAGTCTGATGGCATCGCAGAAACTATATCTTTCGATATTGCGTGTTCGTGCAAAAAGAAGCATGTTATCGAGTCATCTACTCACGGGTGCTGTCCCAGTTATTGATTATTGTGGGAGACACGTGCTGCCATATTAAAATACCTTAGTTCTTTCCATCTAATTTCTGTTGCTTCTAACCATCAGCATCATTATCAATGAAACATCAAAACCTCATTCTTATTCACTCTTCAGCTCCATTTGGCACCTGAGTGAAGGCGCTGGGCTGATGATTCTGAAAATGTTGAGAATTTTAAGACGAAGCCCTCGAGATCTTGTAAAACAGTACAAGCGAATTTGGGGAAATTTGAGAATATTCTTGTCCACTCGTGAGCTTTGTCTTAGCATTAATTAGATTCTGTCTTGCTGTCTTTGAAATAATATTGTAGAGAGTTCATTCCAATAAGTCTTCTTGGGTGGAAACTCCATGAAATTCCATATGTGAAGCATGCGCCCTGCACGATATCACGATACATAATAGTTAACAGTATCGAGGTACTTCTTTAGTTGAGTTCTTGGGTTTTAGCTGCCTGTGACAAAGAAATGGTAAGTTTGGTAAAGTTCATGACTAAAGTTTGTGTTACACTCAGCTGACTGTGTGATCGGGTGTAACAGCGTTGTGAATCAAATTGCTGCTACTTCCACTTCTTCTAAGCTGTGTTTCTAAATCACGTTTAACCTTTTTGAACCTTGGTGGTATCTTCCATGCCAGTTCAATTATAGCAATTCATATTCATTATTTGGGGGTAGACTAATTAATATTTTCAACGTGCAGCCCCAAGGCTGCATGTTGAAAATATTGATTGGTGTACCCCACACATGCACAAAGCACCTATCTTACTTAATGGAATTATGACGTATGATGTTCCTTGGTGGAAGAAGCACCGCTCTGTTTTAAAGGGTTATGTTTATTTGGCTTTTAGAGACACTATTACTACCCAAGATCTTAACAAGCTAGGCAGTTTTACGAGTGGAGAAAGCCTGCGTTCCGTCGAGTAACGAAAGTCGGAGTTCCATCGAGTAGCGGCAAGTAACAATAAGGCTTTCAAAATTACTGATGAATCACGAGCGGAGCGTGCCCGCATGTTTACTGATTAAAGGCATGTGTGCCTCAACGTGTCAAACACGAGCAAATAGAGGTAAAAGCCTTCCTGCGGGGTAGGTTGAGGAGGGGGGGGGATTAGGCCCTGGCCAGAACTTGCACGGGGCCGTAGATCACCTAACGCACCGGACCGACTGTGATTCGGCCCGGTGTGAGGAAATTTTAAGAATTGATGCCCAAACAAGCAAAACCCTTCACTCCCGAAGTCTGGATGAGTCAAGCTCGTTCAAGGGGTTCACATGATATGGTCATGTTGAAATTTGTTAGCAATTTTTGAAGAAAACAGTTAAAATGATCAATTTTGATATCCAGTGCGTTGGGTAAAGAGTTAAAAGCTTAGGGAGATAAAGTGCCCCTCCCACCCCCACCCCCCCCCACCCCCACCCCCACCCCCGCCCCTCCACCCCTGGTGGTGATGTGCATTCCACTTCAGTCTAAAGGACGACTGGCTTTCGAGTTGTTGAAAAAAACTTTGAAACCGAGGTTTCATTGATCGTACTGCTCTGGTTGGGAATCAAATAATAATAATTACACCTATCGGTCGCTGTTAACAATGCCCACTGATTGTTCAGATATTTAATAAAAGGAAAGAATACAGAATCCAGTGCAATCAATTCGTTGAGTTATCAGTCTCGAGGGATTTGGTGTCACATTTATTCATGACATTCTTCTGTCCCTCTTGGTCGTCTCTTCCAGTGATCTAGATTAGATTGGTTAGGTAAATTGAATGCTATTGACAGATTCCCGTTAATTGACAAAGATTAGGTGGCGATTGAAATCGAAATTCACAAAATCTAAATTTTGTTTCAGAATGTAAAGTGGTCATCACGAATCTGTTTTGTAACGGCACTTTCAACAGCCAGGGACATATTGTATGGTCAGAGGAAGTCAGAGTGTTGGTGGATGAGGTGAGTCGACCCATGTTTGCCCGACCATGACATGGATTTGACCGACGGCTCTCACGTATACATGTGTACAGTACAGCCGCTATGGACTGGTCACTTCCCATGGATGCAATAATATACTACTCAAAGTTTGTTAAGCACCAAGTATATCCAACAACATGTCTTACGTTTTAGTTGAAATTTGTCAAATTAGCCAAAAAGTTGACGGAGCGAACTGATATGTGTTCAATATCGAGTATGGGACCCATTATTGTTAATTACAGTTTGACAAAGCCTTCTCACGCTCCCAATCAAGTTCCAGATGGTCCTTTGTGGGATGTTGTTCCATTCTTGGACCAGCATGGCACCAAGCTCCTGAACACGTCTTGGTTGGATTGGGCGGACTGAAATTGCAAGCTGCAACTCATTCCAGACATGCTCGATTGGATTGAGGTCAGGAGATCTTGCTGGTCAGTCCATACACTCAATCTCTCCCCTCTGTCGGACAAAATGGGCAACATGATGTCGGGCATTTTCGTCCATCAGAATGAATCTATCACCCACTGCTCCTGTATACAATCTGACGTGGCCATCCAGGATCTCATCAATATACCGCTGTGCAGTCAATGTATCCCCAGCGGATGCCCCCACAGACCATTATTGACCCTCCACCATAGCGGTCATGCTCAGCAATGTTGGCTGCATGGAATCGCTCTCCATACAATCTGGAATTGCACCTGCATACAATCTGACGTGGGCATCAATGATCTCATCAATATACCGCTGTGCAGTCAATGTATCCCCAGCGGATGCCCACACAGACCATTATTGACCCTCCACCATAGCGGTCATGCTCAGCAATGTTGGCTGCATGGAATCGCTCTCCATACAATCTGGAATTGCACCTGCATACAATCTGACGTGGGCATCAATGATCTCATCAATATACCGCTGTGCAGTCAATGTACCACGGTGAAGGACACGGAACTCTGTACGTCCATCCCAGCGGATGCCGCCATAGGCCATAATTGACCCTTCACCATAGCGGTCATGCTCAGCAATGGTGGCTGCATGGAATGGCTCTCCTGGTCTTCTCCATACCATAGAACGCCTATCTGTGTTGCCTATGCAGTACCTTGGCTCATCTGTAAGAAGGACAGGTCGTCAATCTTCTCTGTTCAATCCAACCTGATCCATGGCCCATTCATATCGTGCCTGGTGGTGGTTCTGGGACAGCTGAATGCGAATACATGGTCTTCTCGATGGGTGACCACCTTCGTGCAACCTTGCCCGGATCGTCTGCGTCGAAACATTTACCCAGGATGCACCCTGAAGGTCACTGCGAAGCTGGGTTGCTGTGTGAAAGCGGTTCCTACGTGCCTGACCGATCAAAAACCGGTTTTCAGCTGCAGATGTTGCCCTCTCTCTGCCACCACCATATCGTCTGACTGGTGTGCCATACTGCTGAAATCTTGCCCAGGCTCTGGTGATCACCGTATGGTGCACACCAAGAGCTTCACCAACCTGACGATGGGTAGCCCCTTGTTCCACTATCCCTACAGCCCACCACATTTCGGCTTCAGACAAAAGTATTCTTACATTTGCATTCGCCATATTCAATCATTAAATCACAAGGGTTTGTGTTGAAATGAAGACTTAATACCCTACACATCTCATGTACACGTAGACAGTACACGAAAACATCATGAAAATCAAGGGGTACATGCTTCCCATGACTGTCACGAAAAGTCTGCCTTTCAAGAGAGCTAATGTAAACACTGGGGACCATCTCTATACATTCCTCACTCATATCCACCAAAAATATCGCGAATGTGTCACAAGAAAATTTCACAATGATGTGTCAAATATGCGGTGATTAGCAAACTTTGAGTAGTATAGGAGATACCAACAACTGATTCTGGGAGTAGTCATCAAAAATTTGATTAATGAAGCACCGGGTGCAACCCGGTGCTTCATTAATTAAAATTTTGCTAATGTTGAGTTTTTTATTACCTGGTAAATACATGAGTGGACATCACTGCTCACGCGTGGATTAAGACCAGTCCACGGCGACTGTATTGCATGATTTTCGGCGTGCTGTGGATATAAGTAGTCTACAAGAAACGAAAATAGCCACGACAATCGACAATGTTGTGATAAAGGTCGTGGCAAACTGCAACGGCCTTTACCACGATATTGCCGATTTCCGTAGAAACTTCATTGCCACATATTATCGAACTTGCACCTTCCTGTGACAGATTTATGCCTGTGTGGGGGTCTTTGAACATGGAATTGTTGGTCAATAGCATCCTTCCCGTCCCGGCTCGACATTTTTGCGGGTGGGAGGAGATATGGACGTGGCACACTCCGCCTCAGGATTTACGCACCTAGCCAATCGTTCTAAAATCAAATGTGTTAAAAATTAACCCAAATCAACTGGGTTGAGTAAATATGAACCCAATTGGGTTCATATGTAGTACTCTCAAATGACATAATTATATAAGACGGCTGAAACTGTTCATTCCGTTTTAGTTCGTTCCGTTTTATTAATGAACTCGAAATGACAATTTCTGTGAATTTTCCTTGTAAGCAGGCATGTATTTTAAATTGTGCGTAAACGGCTCATCGTTTTTGTACATGTCGACTACGTAAACAATCGCTTTGGTAATGCAACGCTCTTTGGTAAAACTGATTATTGATTGTGTTGTTTACACCAAAATCGTCGAGGCAATGATAGAACACAGGGTTAACACTATCCTAAGTGATAGTTACACTACGTGGAGAGTGTATTATCACTAAATCACCCGCAGAGTGGAGATTCCACCCGAGGAATAATTGCAAATTTGTTGCAAAGCATAACTAGCACCAGCAAAGTTTCAGCCAATGGGCCTCCGGGTTAAACCCGGAGGTCCATTGGCTGAAACATGGCTTATGTTTTTTGTCGATATGTACAACTTTTCAAAGCTATAGCTTGGGTGATAACTCAACTCCCCGGGTGATTTAGTTACAATCCACTCTCCACGTACTGTACATTAAGCTAACCACTCACTGAACCAGTCATACCATTTAGCTTTCAATGCGATATGACACACTTTCACAAATATATAAAATCCTTGGCACCAATAAAAAACAGCTTCGATTTTCTTTCCTTAAAACACCTATCAAACAATCTACCAACAGCTATTCAACCCATTCAGCCTCTTAAAGCTACCCAGTAACCTTGAGACATTTGCAGATATGAATATGTCATATTTTAGTTTTCGTTGGGCATCTCTATCTGTTGAATACCATTTGTGCCTAACTTTTACAGATGCTATTTCTCCAATCTCGATTCTTATTTACCTCGCCTAGTAACTTCAATTCAGCCTACGTTAATCACTCCCTTTATTCCCCGGCCAGGGTGCGCGGTGGCTCAGTTGTAGACTGTTGGACTTCTATGGGTCATGAGTTGGATCCCCATCCGGGACGACCCGCGTTATGTCCTTGGGAAAGGCACTTTATCCAGGTTGTTTACATGGGGGCACGATGACGCAGTTACTAAGGCGTACTGCACGTCGATGGTGCACATGTCTTCAACCGATGTAACAGTGCTTGAGTGGAGCTTGAACAGAGTTAGAATGTTGAGGAGCTGACATTTGCTTGTCGATGCGCGGTAGTTCTCTCCGGGTACTCCGGCTTCCTCCACCCGTAAAACTGTTACGGTCACGATTAGCCATTGTGCATACGTATGTGACCTTAAACACCAATAATAAATAAATAAATAAATAAATAAATAAATAAATAAATAAATAAATAAATAAAAATAAATAAATTCTCCGGCCAACTTAATCCGGCACATAATCTACAGTAAGGCGGCCGTGGACTGGTCCCTTTCCACCCTGGACGATTTTTCCACAGACGCAACAATATAAGATTCCGAACACTAATTATAGAAATAATCTTCAATTTTTTAAATAATAAAGCACTGGGTACAAACCGGTGCTTCATTATTTAAAATTTTGCTGCTGTTGATTTTTATTACCTGGTTAACGCATGCATGATCATCACTGCTCACACGTGGATTATGACCAGTCCACAGCGACTGTACTGTATCACATTACCATTCACCAATCACATAGCGTGGACACTGAATTGCTCCCTTCACGGATTGCGGCATTTAATACTGCAACTTATGTCCACAGTTTGAAATGCAGACCACCAAGATATCCACCATGTGTGTTTTAGTTTACTTCTACTTTCGACAGTGCGGTTTTGATCTTTATATCGTTTACACACTGATTACTGTCACAGTCACAGTGCCTTCACGTTGTGCTTTCAAGATGGCTTATTGTTATTCTCCCACACTTCCTTTTCATTTCTTTTTCACTGTTTCATTTTACCGTCTTTAACTAATACTCTCTCGGGACGTAGGACAACTTCCAATCTCCATCTAGTGTGGCATATAAAGATTTGATGCGAATGCTCATATACAAATACAGTTTTTGTACAAGTAATCTGCTGTCATGTTTTAGTACCATTTTTTTATTAGGCTTTAACGACACATTAACAGCCAGGTTCATATCATGTCGGTGACAGTTGTACGGGTGGAGGAAGCCGGAGTACCCGGCGAGAACCACCGAGCAACGACGAGTAGCTGTCAGCTCTCCAACATCGTAACTCTGAACTCTGCACCGCGGTACAGGCAGGGTTAGATTGGTTGAAGACATGCGCACCTTCGAAGTGCAGTACGCCCTAGTACACAGCGAGATCGTGCCCCCCATGTAGGCAATCGGAGATAAGTGCCTTGCCCAAGGACACAACGCGGGAGCGCGAATCAGTCGCTGAAATGGTCACCCATTCAACTACTAACCGCGCTCGACATTGCTTAACCCTTTACCTAACCTGAAAAGCAGACGACACTTGCAAAAATAATTCTTGAATAACTATTTTTTTTTTCATTTTTTGTCTCAAAAACATAGGTTATGACCCCTCGTTGGAACGAGCTCGACGCGCTCGTTCCAACGAGGGGTCATAACCTATGTTTTTGAGACAAAAAATGAAAAAAATAATGAAAATTAATTGGCGATTTTTGAGAATAGCGCTGGCCGGTTTTGGCCGTTACGTAAGGTAAAGGGTTAACTTCGGTGTTCTGGCGTTTAGTACCATTCTTCTCCCTCTAGCTTGTTCTCTAGTCTTTGTGATAGATGGAAAGTCTATATGTAAAATGAACTACTTTCCCCAGCCACGCCTCACTGTTACGACTTCTCTTCCTGTCCCTACCACCGGGGGAGAAGTCAGCCCAATATTTTGTATCCACATACATCCACACGGAGCTATAAATGCATCTTGCGTTCCTGACCGTCTAAATTTCTTATTTCTCTGTATTAATTATTTGAACCCGAGAGGCCGCTTTGGCGATCCCGGAACATGGTACTTCATACTTTCATTAAGTAGAATGGCTGCTAAGTAAATGTATGGGGTAGAAAATCAATTTTTCAACGTGCATCTTATGGATATATTAATTCATCTACCCCTAAATAATGAATATGGACTATTCCTATTGCTGCCACAGAACTGACATTGAAGATGCCACATCATTCAAAGTGTTAATTTAAACAATTTCCTATAATGCCTAAAATTGACCAAACCCTCCATTTAACTTGTGAAATTTATCAGTTTACAAGGGAGACGACTCACAAATGCTCCAAGCTTGCTGTCGAATCCCAAACTTACAGGTTTTTTATTTTATTAATTTTGTGTACAATAAATTAAGATTTCGCTTTTGTTACAACTTCTGTCTTATTTATTAAGATGTATACAGATAAAAATGTTTTTGCTTTGAAATAAAAATATTGCTCTAACAAAAGCGAGTCACAAAAAAAAATGTTATTCTTAATGTTAGTATTTTTCAATTTATTCTTAATGACCCCTCAATGGAACTATAGCTAGTAGGGATCGTTCCACTGAGGGTTAACCCTTTACCTAACGTAACGGCCAAAACCGGCCAGCGCTATTCACAAAAATCGCCAATTAATTTTCATTATTGTTTTCATTTTTGTGTCTCAAAAACATAGGTTATGACCCCTCTTTGGAACGAGCTCGTTCCAAAGTGGGGTCATAACCTATGTTTTTTAGACAAAAATAAAAATGAAACAAATTAGTTATTCAAGAATTTTGTTTGCAAGTGTCGTCTGCTTTTCGTGTTAGGTAAAGTGTTAAGAGATATGTTTTGATCAAAAATCGAAGATATTTAGTTATTCGGGAGTAATTGTTTGCTAGTGTCGTCTGCCACTCATTAGATACAAAATTAAATCAAAACAAATCATGTACAAGATACTGATTTTGTCAACGGAACAGCAGAATCTTTCTTTAATTTTAATTTCTTCCAGACGAATGGTTTTATTACAGTCTACATTAACAGCATCAACATTACTCTTTCATGGCCAAGACTTTTTTTCACTACCCTTGAGAGTACAGATCCGTGAGGAGGATTTTGACGAACATGGTTAATTGTAGTTACTTTGACGTTTTCTCATCCAGTCGTAAGCCAAAACAAGCTGATGCACAACAAATGAGGCGACTTCATTCAGAATGTTAAAAATGAACGTACTGGTGATGATTGCATGCTCACAATATATAAATACAGGCACGCATACCTAACCGAAATTTCTTTGCCTCGGCCTGTTTCATTCACATACACACACATACCCGAGGGTACTTTTTGACTATCTGTCTTTCTCTCTCTCCTGTTGTCCAATTTGTTAAAATGGCCAGACTTGGGTAGGTGTGTGCGGGTGACACAAACCGAAACTGAGAGAGTTCGGAAAGCGTTGTGTACCAGTATATAATCAGATATCTGTGTATGCCTGTGGAGAGAGAGAGAGAGAGAGAGAGAGAGAGAGAGAGAGAGAGAGAGAGAGAGAGAGAGAGAGAGAGAGAGATGGAGACTACTTCCAACATATATCATGCGCAGTTATATTTTAAAGTTTACATCAACTTCTGCTCAACGCAATTCTGCATAAAGTTTGTGACAATAGAGTTGATAAGGAGAAACTTCTGCCCTGTAATCTCATTGATATTCAGTTTTTATCGATGAATCGACGGGACAGTTGTTCTATAACGCGCAATATGTGCGCGTGAATACTGACAAAGAACAAAAAAATAAAATGTCTCCTCTATTGAGCCGTGTTGGTCAAAAGCTTGAAGCAATGCGGTGAAATACTCATATCATCTTTTTTATGATTTAATATGCCATGCGAGTCTTACAAATCTCGTTATTAAACATGGCCATTAATGTCATTTACTTGTTAAATGTTTCGCGTTTTACTGATTTCCTTGCAAAGTCTAATAATCTAATATATAACATAAGACGAGAAAAAATAGCGACATCATTGAAATTCAGATACTATTGTTATGTGCTATAGAAATGTATGTATACGCTTTACTGAACTTTGGTATAAGTGTTTTGATGAATCTACCAATGTTGCTTTTGTGTTGAAAACAATTTTGTGCGAAGAGCAAATGCTCCCAGGGCAATTTGTATAGATGATGTGTAAATGTTGCATCTGAATAAATTTCTCGCTTTTGACAAAAGCGAGAAATTTATTCAGATGCAACATTTAGGTCATTGTAGATTAACCGAAAGCAAAACTAGACGCCTATTAGTCGGATTTCATTCGGGACCGGGAATTCGGGTTCCCGACTGTGTTTTTGGCAGATCAGATATCCGCATTTTCACAACTGGGTGTCAGGGGTATCAGTCTGATAATTCTAGTTACTTTGATATAACATTTATCGTCAGATAAGTTTGAGGTTGTCTTCCATTAATTCTTATTTACCAGTAAGTTTAACCAGTTAACGCAATTTTACAGCATGCATCAGTTCAACATTTTTCTCGTAATTATTCAACAGCATAATTCATAGCTTACAGACAAAGGCAGCTTTTGATAAACTGATTGAACTGTGTTACATTTCCTTTTATGTGTGACGTTCTCGTGAACCAGCCGATCAATTCTGATTGTTGGAGCCAATGAATGTTATGTAAAACGATTGCCAGACAAAATACGGGCACTGAAGTCAAAGTATGTAATACAGATTACCACGAATATCGCAAATTCATTTTCTTTTTCACTCATATTCGTTTAATAAAACCCCGTTTATTTCCTCTCAACTTCGCTAGAATTTTGTCGGAAAATGGTCACCCTCACTGAGTCATTTAGTCTTGATTGGAGAAGAGTATTATTGGGAGGAAAACAATCGGGAAATTTTCCGGTTTCCGGATTTGGAGTCTGAAAAATTTCCGGAACCGTTTTCAGAAAAAAATCGGGAAATTGGAAACCCTATCTTATAGTTTCTCACTAAAGGACACGGCGCATCTGACGGGCATCGGGGCCGAGCTGGCGACTTTTAGGTACCAGAAGCGGCACGCCAATCAACAATGTTACTTTCCATAAACGTCAGGGGTTTTTGCGTGCATGTTCAGCTAAATTAATCACGCCAGGAGATCAAAATTATGGACATTATCTTCACAACGTTCCTAATACATATGACTCAATCGACAAGTGGTATTGAGACTTTTTTGTTGAAGGTCTTGTATGTTGTATGCTAATCGTAGAACCCATATCCTCATTGCAGGTTCGTTTCCGGGGGAGGTGCGGCAAGTTAGAACGTACCCCCCACCACATTGGAGTTCCACTTGAGGAGCTATCCCCATTTGTGATTTGAAAATTTTGATAAAATGCGACGACCTTAATTCCACCAATACATCGTACTCCCTGGGTTCTGGTGGCAGAGAGTACGATGTATGGGGTTGAGTTGCTTTAACACATAAATGTTATCGTTTGCACGGGTGAGAGGGGGGTTGGAAAAAAGTTGCAGACACGAGGTGTGAGATTCTTTGCTTTTGACGTTTTGGGGGTCCACCCACCCTCGCATGCATTTGTTTCATCACGTTTTGACACCCACCGCCTTCTGCCTTTGGAAACCACGAAATATGACTTTGTATGTTCTGTCCCCTTCCCTGCAGTGAGCTGAAAATGCGCCCACCCAATTCCAACTTTTATATCAATATAATTGCACAGAATGACACTCTATCGTCCTGCTTTAATCCACTACAACAACAGTCCAGAACACGTTCAATATTTAGTATTCAAAAACGTTTCCCACATGTTAGTTGCACATGCATGTATCCAATTCCAACAATAAATTAAAGCGGTGTGGTTGTTATATCAATAATTATTCAAAAATTACTTGATTATTGTACTATTCCTGATGACAAAGAGAGGAAAAAAATACTGCAGATGGAATGAGTTGAGTTACCGCATTGTAGTTTGCACCAAGTTTTGTGTTTATATTAGGGAAGGGGAGGTTGGGGCAGGTGACTGTTTAAGACGTTTGTAGTTTCATGATAAAATCAGTCAATGTTTTGCGCTCACGCTAATGCGGAATGAAGCAGACTTCAGCAACATTTCGCTGAACGCTAAAATAGAGAATAAACGTATGGTGTTTTCAAGTAAAACATTTATTCTACTCGGAGGATAAAGAATGAAACCGACGAGCCTCTGGCGAGTCGGTTTCATTCTTAATCTTCGAGTAGAATAAATGTTTTACTTGAAAACACCATACGTTTATTTTGTTTATCCCATAAACGTTTATTTTGTTTATTCCATAAATCGTCTACAGGGCAGTCGCGGCGAAATCGTGCTGTTACTCGCTACAAAACACTGCGAGAAGTGAGGAGCACATTGGTCCAATTCGATCGACAAGCAAAACTGCCAAAAATAAACAAGGTGCAGTGATACATATCTGTCTAAAAATAATTCCCCTACAAACTTGAGCTAAAGTTGCAAAAATACTTTATTAAATGAACAATGTTTATCTTTTTTATTTTCGTCGTTAATTGTTGTTTTTTACGTCGTCGCTTCAACTTGAGTTTTATAAACAAAGCAGACGACACGTGCATTTGATTATGTACACTTTTCTAATTTGGAAAATGAAATATCACTCATCATGCCCCCCCCCCCCCCCGCCTTTCACAATCGAACTTGTATGCTTTTCAACGCTTCGTTTCGATTGATTTACTTTGTGTTTGTTTTCTTGTTAATTGTTGTTTGTTTTATTGTAAGACAGCTGAAATGTGTCATATATTCTAAAACTAAACTTTTTAGCGACGGTCAACGTTTGATAAATGTCGGTTCATTTTGGTCAGAGGTCAACAAGTCGTCTCTACTTTTGGAATAACTCTTTCAGTGTTAAACCTACGGGAAAATTTTACCACCCTACTAGCAGCTGCTTCTAGTTGAATAAAGCAAACATTTATCCAAGAATTTTATGGTTCGAAAAAACGTCCACTTATGGGATAAAACAGATCTACACCGTTGTCAATTCAGGACTGAAAATGGTTCAATAAATGTAGGTATTTGTCATCTCTGCATGGAGTTTCTAAAAAAAATACTTTCATTAGAAAATTAACCATTTAACACGTGTTCGTACTTAGTACTTTTTATAATCTTGATTTTTTTTCAACTTCCTCAGACTTCTCCTTCATATCTCAGGAAAATTCATTTAGAAATTCTGCAAATGGTACTGAAAAGTTTCCGTGACACGATTTCCAGTTTGAGCACAGGACTTCAAGTGGAGTAACTCAACAGGTGGGAATACTGGTTGGGTGGCGGAGAGCTCAAACGATTCCACCCGGGTGCTGATGCGATTGTTTCAACTCATATAAATATATTGAGTCCTAATGGGCTGTTAGCATTTATTATTTTGCTTTCTTCTCTCCACAAGAATAATATACTATTCACAAAAGGTAGGGGATATCCAAACTGATGTTGATATTTTCGGAAAATGGTATTGGATACGCGTGATTGGACACATCAAAATGTTTAGTGTGGATCATGAATGTCACCGGCCCACGAAAACTTCATGCAGGTTTTTCGCTCGAGCGCCGCGTTATTGTCTGTGGGGTACGTTTTGAAATTTTCATTTGTTCCGGACGGGCTTTTTTGGAGGTCTCATCGTTCTTTCTTGGATAAACTCGTTCATCTATAGGTTTTGGTCAAAACGTAACTTTTGAGGTATGCGAAGACTGACACGTGACGAACGTTTACGTGCCATTGGCTTGTTGGAAGCTGGCAACAGACAGACTGCAGTGGCTCAAATTCTCAACGTTACTCAATCGGTGATTAGCAGGTTGAGGTCACGCTACCGTCAGACAGGCAATGTTGATGACAGACGTTAGTCAGGTCGTTTAAGGGCGACAGCTACTAACCAGGATCGTTTCATCCGTACCACAACATTATGTAACCGCCATCAAAGTGCCTCAGAAATTGGACAGCAGCTGCACCGAGCGACGGATGTGCGAGTTAGTGATCAGAATATCCGAAATCGCCCACACAGCTGGAATTTGTACGCTCGACAAACCTCCAGGTTTGACAAAATGTCCCATCGCGGCAAGAGGTAAATGGTGTGGAGCACGACAGCGCTGGGACAATCGTCAATGGCGCAACGCCATGTTTTCCGATGAATCGAGGTTCACTCTCGACTTCCACGACAGGCGAAACAGAGTGTGGCGGCGGCGGAACGAACGATTCCATGACGTAACCGTTAGGCAGCAGGATCGTTTTGGTGGTGGATTGGTTATGGTGTGGGGAGGCATAACCATGACAAGAAGAACAGCATTACATGTCATCCATAGGCGTGTCACAGGGCAGTCCTACCATGAAAACATGCAAGAAGAGTGGAATAACATCAGTCAAGCTGATATTGGACGTTTGGTGAGGAGGATGCATAGTAATTGTAATAGCGCAGCTGCAATAAAATTGATTTGAGCAGCACATAACGGGGAGAGGTAATTACCTCTAAAAGAAACCCGCTGTTGAATTGACCAGAGGCGAACAAGCCGTATGGCCCACAGGGGAAATTCCCGGTGACCAAGCCCCCTGCTGGGATCCTCCTTGGGCCCCCAAAATTGATGCAGCCCACACCTGTTGGTACGTAAAATTTCATGAAAATGACCAAGAGGCGAAATTGATTTGACTGCATAGACTGCGGGTACATCGAAATGTTCTCTATGTGGACTGCCAATGGCAGTCCACATAGAGGATATTTCGATATACCTGCAGTCCAGTCTGCCATTGATCGACCAGATGAAAGGAAACTGCGTTCCTTCAGTTTCAAAAACAAAATTTTCCCCAATTGGGCCGAACTATGGTCTTCCCGATATGTCCTCCCGTCACCCCCGGCAGAACCATTTTTGTCGAATGATCAATGAAGATGATACAAAATGCCATCGAAATGTCCTCTATATTGACTGCGCAGATACAAAGAACCTGCGTTCGTTCAGTTCGCAAAATCAAAATTTTTTCCGGGTCTGGGGGCCCCTTAGTGCATTCCCCAATAACTTTTGTTGGCACTGCCCTCTCGCCCCCACCCCCCGAGTTTACAAGTGGACAATCACTTATTTTAAACAACATTTACTTTACAGTCACTCAACAATTTACAGAAGACTGACATGATGTGGAATGGACAGTAAGCTGACAGCCTTTCCAAGGTCGTTTCTGTAACTGAAACAGGTTACATATAATAGGAAGGAATGGTTGCAACAGAAGAACATTTGTTTCATAGTGGTGTATTCTGTTGAATGTTCCTGGCAAACTCTGGAAATAATACTGTTTTGATATAAAAATCATAAGCAGATAGTGGGTACTTTATTATTATTATTATTGGTGTTTAAAGTCACATACTTATGCACAATGGATAATCGTGACCGTGACAGTTTTACGGGTTGAGGAAGCCGGAGTACCCGGAGAGAACCACCGAGCATCGACGAGCAACTGTCAGCTCCTCAACATTCTAACTCAGTTCAAGCTCCGCTCATGCAGGGTTACAGCGGTTGAAGACATGTGCACCGTCGACGTGCAGTACACCGTAGTACACGGCATCATCGTGCCTTCATGTAGTCAACCGGGATAAAGTTCCTTGCCCGATGACACAACGCGGGTCGTCCAGCAAATAGTGGGTGAAAAACTTGAAATAAAGGGGAGAGTCGGTCAATTTAAGAGGATTCGGAAAGAAATGGCTGTGGTTTCAATCCTGCACGTCAGAGAAGTATCTACTTTCAAATTATGGTAACAGGATGTGGTAACGGGATGCGAGAGATTGAAATATAACTATAATGACTTTTTGTTACAGGTTATTCATTGCCAGTTCAGAGCCATCAGTTGGTAAAGTCTATATTCGTTGCTCGGGGAAGACCAATCAATATTTCCAACGTGTTGTCTTCGGACTGCACATTTAAAATCTTAACCCTTTACCTAACGAATCGCCCGCATCCGCCCGCGTAATATGCAAATTTAGCCGTTGAAAAAATATTATTTTTCAAAAAATTTTAACAAAACCATATCATGTGACCCCTCGTTGGACCGAGCTCGTGGAGCTCGTTCCAACGAGGGGTCACATAATATGGTTTTGTTGAAATTTGTTTGAAAAGTTAAAAAAAATGGTATTTAAAGTAATAAATTTTGATATCGTCTGCGTTGGGTAAATTCACTGAGAAACTATCTACTTTATGACTTCAGATCGTACCAAGATTCTGGGCCGGAAAAGCAGCCTTTTGATTTAAGATGGTTAAAATGCTTTTTTATCAAAGAGGTCGGTGGATCATTGGTTACTGCTGGACCGAAAGGTCGACGGTTCGACCAAGAACGGCGCCAACTACGCCGTGTCCTCGAATGAGACAATTAATCCCGAATGCACACTTTGAAACACTGTATTGTGTATTAAGGCTAATTGCACGCCGATACCGTCAACGCTGCTAAATCTGTTTGGGCCATGTGAATAAGTTGGATAGATGCTCGATGGTTCTCTCCGTGAACTCTGGTTTCCTCAACTCCTAAAACTGTTCGACACGATTTGGCCATGACTGATGAAAGTGTCGTTGAACCCCAATAAACAGACAAAGAACGCTTTTAAACAGAGTTTGAAGCAAGCCTGTAAATAAGCAGACTGTCAAGTCCAGAATAAAGTCCGCAGAGGGTTAATTTGGTGGTGCTACCCTGCACAGCAGGGTAGCATCACTAAATGCACCCTCTGTGAACCTCAATCCCAGTCAAGGTCTCACGCCTAAACAGCGAGAGGTACCCAGAGGATAAATTGGCCCCCTTGTATGGGATAGCATCAACAAATTCACCACCCTGGGACCTCATTCTTCAAATAACAGGTTGCACTTGGTTTGAAGCACACTGTCCGAGTGGAAAGTGAACTTCCTTCATAGAGTGTCAATGGTATCCCAACTCTTCCTGTACTATACTATAATTATCAGTAGCTTGTTTAACACTTTGAACACGAAAGACCGCTTTTCCGGTGTTAACCTGACTTCATTAAATAGATGATTGCTCAGTGATTGGTTCATCCTGATAAATGCCAAATCTTATCAATCTACAAGAAGAAAGATTACATCAAGAAACACTACTTCCTTCACAACTACATCTTGGAACATGTTACATCGGCAAATTATCTTGGCATAACGATTACATGAGACCTAAAGTGAGAAAAGCATATAAACAGCATCTGTCAAAAGGCAAACAAAACTATTGGCTTCTTGAAGAGAAATTTAAACATCTCAAATTGTAGTATAAAAGAAAAAGCATATTTCTCTCTTGTATGACCAACAGTAGAATATGCAAGTTCGGTTTGGGACCTCTACCTACAGACGGATAAACACAAGCTAGAGATGGTGCAAAGAAAATCGGCTAGATACGTCACCAACAGGTACTGTAATACATCGTCGGTAAACTCCATGCTGGACCAACTAAAATGGACAAAAATGCACGCATCAGCTTGCTGTACAAGACACAAATAAAAAAGTCAACATAGATGCTGAAGACAAGTTAAAGCCGCCAGACAGACTCTCTAGAAATATGAGCGTGTATTCCTTCCAAGTTCCAGCATGTAATAACACCACAAGGAAGGAATCCATCTATCCACGCACAATTAAGGATTGGAACGCATCACCCATCACATTGATCTCGGCTAGTAGTCTAGAGTAAATCAAAAGACTACTGAGCAAGGTGTAATACATGACGCAAGCGCAATCCACGTAGTGGCAGAATAGTCAGCTTGATGACGGTGACCACAGAATGGTAGAAGTAGAAGTAGAAGTCAGTAAATTTCTATGGTCGACCAATCAAGATTTTCAACGTGCAGCCCCAAGGCTGTACGTTGAAAATATTGATTGGTCTTCTCCCAAATAATAAATACAGACTCTTCCAATTGATGATACTGAACTGACGTGAAAGATACCACCAGTGTTCAAAGGGTTAAATTCATTGAAAATGTCCATGTATTGACAATCGCCTACGATATGCCTTTTACAGGAACAAGTTTTTTAGGAAGCATTTCGCAGTTGTATTAATACTGTCTTGATTGTTATTTTGGAACAATATTCTGAATTTAGCATTAAAAATACCAGCGCGCGAAGGATGACGTATGTTTTATGAAACGTTGCGCTGTTGGACTAATACTATTTTGATTGGTTTTAAGAAAAAAATATTCTGAATTTTCCATTTTGAAAAATCTCGCCAATATTAACTCATTCAAAAGCTGGATCACCACACGTCTTTAACGTTGCGCACAATACGGGGAATCTTACTGGATGTTTCTTTACAGTTCGCAGTTATAATTAGCAAATAATCAGATTTTAGGAATTTGTGTCTTGCAAAGCAGATATACATTAATTAAACTGACGCCCAGGGGCATAGTCAGGATAAATAAAATACTGGGGGTGGGGGATAAAATATTTTTCTCATGCTAATGGCAGCAGAGAAACATTCCACCCACCACTCCATTGCACCTCATGCTGAGCTGAGAGCGTGTAGGGGTGGGGTGGGGTGGGGGGTGTATTAACTTTCCAGGTCAAGTGGAACACCCTGAGTGCTTTTTAAAGCCAGCATCCAGTAAAATGTAGGTAAAACTGTAGCAAAATGGCTTAACACTTTACCCAACGTAATGGCCAAAACCGGCCAGCGCTATTCTCAAAAACTGCAAATTAATTTTCATTTCTTTTTTTCATTTTTTATCTCAAGAACATAGGTTGAGCTCGTTCCAATGAGGGGTCATAACCTATGTTTGTGAGACAAAAAATGAAAAAAATAGTTATTAAAAAATTCTTTTTGCAAGTGTCGTCTGCTTTTCATGTGAGGTAAAGGGTTAAAATATATCAGCTTGAAAATGCTTAAGCCAATTTTATTGATCTTAGGTACGAATGTATATGTTTGGTGGAAAGACTCATGTTGGGGACGAGTCCACAAATCCCCATCCATGGTTTCACCGATACTGAAGCCAATGTGTTAGCCAAACCAAAATAACCGATTATGAATTTATCGCAACGGTTCATTATGTCAAAAATATAACAAACAGATTGTATTCCACCTGTACGCAGTGGGCCGTATGACTTTTCAGATATATAAAAAAATGGTCATCGAGGTCGTGCCAATGAATGGTCACATGATATGATTTTGTTGAATTTTTTTGAAAAATATTGTTTTTCGACTATTCAGTTTGTACATTATTCGGGCGGATGCCGCTGTTTCTTTTAATAAATATTTATCTATTATATCCTGTTTGACAGATTGCCATAATAAATGCTCAGTTTATCGCGAGAGCACAACAGCACAATCAAATTCCTGTTAAATGAATAATCCCGTTAATTGAATACTTTTCACCGGCAAAATGGCTTTTCAATTGAGCAAAGATTGAACAGTACTATTCAAAGAATAAAATAGGAGAAGTTTCAGGTCTCTTGGACCAGTAGGGACTTTAGAACAGCTATTCTCCAAAATCGCATTTTCAGCCTTCCCGCATCTACATCCAGACCAGGCAACGACTATTATTTAGGCACTGTGGGTTTAAAGGCGAAAGGAAAAGACGGTATTGTTGTATTGGACTACACTGTCCTGCAAAAATTATTAAAATATAATTATGTTTAACTCTACAGTGTAGCCATGAAAAGTGAACAAAGAATATAATAACTAAATAATAATCGAAGCAGAGTGAAATAACAAAATAAAATAATCTATATGATAATCTGACCTAGAATAATGAACCCATCCCCTTTCACATGGAGTCCATGGGGATAGAATAAGGCCCTATATAAAATTAAGTCTATTAATCGTATGATAAAAAAAACATTGCAGGTGGGTGAAGGTGAGGAGGTGGGTAAACTTTTTGCTGGCTGGAATAATCTGAAAGCAGAGAACTATTTACGACTGAGAAGCAAGCTTTAACTGTTTGGTCCTAATAACCCTTCTACTCCGCTGTTCTGACCAATGAAATAGCCACCGGTCACTAAAACAAAGGAGACATCTACCATACCAAGGGTGTCAATTTCACACAAAGGATTAATCCGCAAGCGGGCTCTGCAACTACAGTTGTGTGTGAAATAAATATGTGAGAAATTAGTTATTGATTGTTGTTGAATTGGAGGCATGTTTCCGGCGGCTTGGATGTAATTAGCAATAAACCCTCATTGCCTAAATGTGCCCAGCTGAGGCGCTGACCAGGTATTTAGGCACTGTGGGTTTAAAGGCGAAAGGAAAAGACTGTATTGTTGTATTGGACTACACTGTCCTGCAAAATTTATTAAAATATAATTATGTTTAACTCTACAGTGTGGCCATGAAAAGTGAACAAAGAATATAATAACTAAATAATAATCAAAGCAGAGTGAAATAACAAAATAAAATAATCTATATGATAATCTGAAACAGAATAATGAAACCATCCCCTTTCACATGGAGTCCCTGGGGATAGAATAAGGCCAAAGATGAATCTAACCCAAAGGGAGGATTCATCCCACCAAGCACAGGGAGTCATGTGAAAGGAGGGACAATAATGGAGGGGGGGGGGGGGGGGGGGGCTACTCTGCGGTGAAAATATGCATATTGGAAAGTGTCAGGGGCGTGTATGTCACTAGCAACTGTCCCACAACAAAATAAATATTTACAGAGAAAAAGAAAAACAAATAATGCGACTTGACTCAATAATCCCGAGTCAAAGGAGAATGCTCTATCAGATGACTGCATCGGTGGGCAAGGAACTGGCAGGCAAAATTAAACTGTATCTGTGCGAATGATGGAAATTGGTCATGGAGGGATGCACAGGCAATGCCCTCAGAACTTTCCGAAACTGTAAGATGTCTTGTGGAAGCCAATTGACACCACTGTCACTGGGATGGTTTGTGATAGCCGGAACATGAGAGAACGCACAGGCGACCCTCTCGTAAAATGTAGGCTGGGGAACTAAACTCTGTTATGGTGAGAAGAGACCGCTAAGTTGACGGCTGTCAAGAAAAATGTCAACCGCAAAACGCCACCTTCAAGTATCAATCCTGACCTGAGTCTGAACTGGAGAGAACGCACGGGCGACCCTCTCAGAAAGTGAAACAAGGAATGCTGCAATCACTCGGTAGTAACCAGATCAAGTGGGTGAGGACCGAGAAAGCCAAGGTCCACTCTGAAGAAGCAAAACAAGAACCGCCCTAAATGGGAACAAGAATGGCGACGTGATATGTGAAGGGCAGTATTGACTACCTAGCCGCGAAGCTCTGGAATGTCAAGAGTGGGGGTCGCACAAGCAAAACCCCTCCACCAGAATTTAGAGATTGCACAAGCAAACCGCCATCCCGACCTCGTGGATATGGAGGACTTATGTTAAAACAGGGTTGCGAATATATTGCCTGAAGGCATTGGACCGCCACCGCCCCATGGATCTGATCTGCGCATCTGTAAACCCCCGGCTAGCCGCCCTGGTGGCTGCCCCAATACGAAAGCTGTGCCCTTTGAATAAATTGTGAGCGAGGCCGCAGAAGGTAAGACAAGTTTGAAGCATTTGAGAAAATTGGGCACGTCGAATAGGTGCGCCATCCGGGTAGGCAAACAGGGGACCTGGAGATTTACCCCTACATTTTATGAATTGTTTAAGCCAATGCACTGGGCAGAAAGGTGAGTTAGATATGCTTGGTATCGATATGATGTGAACTTGACCCTGAATGTTATGTTTAAAGTTACGGAAATGAAGGGATGCAGTTGGAACCTGAGTAGCAGAAACGTCAAAGTGAAGGTCTGCTAGCTGTAGGACTTGAGAATGCTCCGAGGGACGACTGGGGCAAAGTTCTCCAATGCGAGCAAAAGCATAAAAGGCAACCATAAAAAGAGTTTGAAATAGCAAGCATTCGTAAAAACTCCGGCTACAAACCGGCACTGCCTGCACTAACCTGTGCAGAATGGGAAGAGTTATTGGGAGTCTAGTATAGACCGAAGGTTTCGAGCGCTGTATACCTGCTAAACTTTTATGAATTAAAAAGCAATTGGAGGGGTCTGCTAACTGGTGAATTTTGTGAATATAGGCTAGCCCTGCGAGAATCGTCCTAATGGTTTTGTATGCAAAGTTTTGTTGGAAAAGATGGGCCAAAAACAAACAGAGATGTAAAATGGGGATCGGCCAGGTGGCTGGAAGTCCAAAATGGCGGACAAATTCCTGATACTTATGTAAAGCCGCCGCATATGAATCTTGGGTGGTGGTGGCGAGAGCATTGTTCAGTAAATTGTTGGCTGTGTCAGCAAGTTCTGTAATCGCCATCTGTCTGGAACGGCAGTCGGCTGGGGTGCGCAAGTGAGGCATAACTTCTTGAAGTCCTGCACCTGTAAACGGGAAAGACAGTCAGCTAGGGTGTTTGATTTACCTGTCGAGCCTTAAAATGAATGTTATATCGCAGACAGACCAGCACCAATTGGCGTAGCAAGTGTAATAAAAGTCTGTCACGAGAGGTTTGGGAATTGATTACGCAAACTACTGCTTGATTGTCTGATCTGAACAAAATGCGCTTGTTTCGGAGGTGGGGGCCCCATAGAAGCATGGATAGCACAATGGGGTAGAGTTCCAGCACGGTAATGTCCAAGTTGGGGAGCGTATGGTCCCACCCCAATGAAAACCATTGTCTTCCGAAGAGGCCCACACATCCAAGAGAAGCCGATGCATCAGTATAGAGTGCAAGAGAATCATTATATATCCAGGAATCGGTGAATAAGAATGATTTACCATTGAAGTGTTCCAAAAATAATAACCAAATCTGTAGGTCATCTTTAACACTTTTGGATAACCGTATACGACGGTGAGGCTTGGATACGCCAATGGTGAGATTGTTGAGCCGACGTAGAAAGACCCTGCCAGGAACAATGACGGAACAGGTGAAATTGAGTAGTCCTATTAAGGATTGGAGATCAAGAAGGGGGACCTCTGCAGCCCTGCAGCATGTCCCCACATGTCCTGCATGTATCCACTTTAATGGGGGTTGGGAGCACCTTTGGGCAACTGTTGCTGACGGGAGGGGGCTCCTCGTCCCCCTGCCCTACGAAAGGGTTGGTTCGACCCCGAAAGCGCTGTGGGCATTGTTGGAAGCTGTGCTCCTGGTGGCATTTGAAACAGTTGTGAGAATACTGGCATGGATTCATGGTGCATTTATCCCCAGCGTGAAATTTGTGACAAAATCCAACAGGGTAGAGCCTTCTGTTTCTTCCATTGTTGGACTGCCCCCGAATCTGAGTCTGCGCGGGGCGAGAAACATGAGCTAAAGGACCGCCGGGCATGGCCTGCATATACAGTTCCCAGTGCCATGCTCCCCAAGCTAGACTGGGGTTGTGCTGGCGCAGGGTCCGGAATTGCATGTCGTAGTAGAGCCAGTCCTACCCGATGGAGGCAAGGTGGCGAATGTTTGACTGATACTTAAGTTACCTCAAGTGGAAAACGCTCCAGGTAGGTGGCCATGTAGATCTCAAAAGCTCCTAGTTACTGATAGATATTGCTAAGAGCTCTGGGTGTTTTAAGCACCCAAAGCAAAGAGGGGCTACCTTCTGCCTCACACACGGTCATGGTGTAAGAAGTGGTGTCTGGGAGAGCTGTGGACTGAGTGAAGCTAAATTAATATATTCATTGGCCCAAATCTGTGCCTTCAGCTTGGGAGGCACTGATGCAGTTAAAGGTGTGGATGCTGAAATGAAATGAGGTTGTGGGAAAGAGGCCGATAAGGCATTAGCGGCCCCAGTCAAGAGAGGAATACTAGGTGTTGTGAGCTGAGAATGCAAACTAAGATGGTTACTACCTGAGCTGTGTTGCAGCAAGGCCTGGTCAACGGCTTTAGCGATAGTGTGGGACACATTCCCTTGTGTCAAAATGTCAGCAGGTACATTGATTGTTAACGGAACAGATTGTCTGTGAGCAGAATTGTCATTAACTCCAGCTGAAACATTCGTTGGAGTGGTAGCCGTTGGTGCAATGTCAATAACTGGCACATCTGGAAATGGTGGCTGATTCACAATGGATGATGGCACAAACTGTCCGCTGGGATCAAATGAGGGATTGAGCTGTCCATTGAAAGAACTGGAATACTGAATGTCAACTGCAGATGCCTGAGGGATAGTGTCAGAAGTCATGGGTGATTGATGCATCAGATGCTGCGAACTGTTGATTGATAAGTCTATTGGAGCAAACAGCGCGGATCCTTGTGAAAAACTAACATCAGTGGAGGTGTGATTTGACAAAGTTGTTGATGTGACCGACGAAGGCGGCACAGAAGTTGTAAGAACAGATGCTCGTCTGCTCCGCCGTGAAGGGCGGCTAAGAACTGAAGTGTCATTTGATGCCGTAAGAACTGAAGTGTCATTTGATGCCGTAGGAGAATCAATAATGGAAGGCAGCGCTGGAGCTAACAAATTTGGCACTTCCTCATCGGCGACATCGCCTGGACTGGATGCGAACTGAACTGTGCGCGTATGACGAGTAGATGATCGTCTTCTTGTAGCAGGAGTGAAGGCAGCTGACAGGCCATCTACCAATGCCGATTTCCTTTTTCTAGGAGGCATATCTGGAAAAGAAAACACCAGCGGAGAAAACTGTAAACAAACCACACAAATAGTGTGATATATAATATTAGTAAGGTTAAAATAGACACTGTGCACATGCAGGCAAAATGAAAGAATACATCCAGGATTGGCTAACCCTGCACCCCCAAAAGGAGGCTACATGGTGAAATAAATGAAAAACCCAGGGTATGAAACCCTGCACCTCCATGGGAGGCTACTTGGTGAAATAAGCAGAAATCCCCAGGGTAGAGGCTACGTGGTTGAAGATATGAAACACCCAGGGTATGAAACCCTGCAACTCCATGGGAGGCTACGTGGTGAAAAAAGCAGAATCGCCCAGGGTATAACCCTGCACCCCCATCAGTGGGCTACCTGGTGAGACACTGTTTTCACCTAAGTACAGAAACCGAGCACCCCCCCCCCCCCCCACCTGGTGTGTGTGTGTTGTGTGTGTGTGTGGGGGGGGGGGGGTGTAAAAAGATACCCAGGGCATGAAAAAACCCTGCACCCCCAGTGGTGGCGACATGATGAAACCTGACAATAGCCAAATGGTGTGAAACCCTGACACCACCCCACCCCCCCCCCCCACCCCCAATGGCCAAGATGTGAGAAATGGACCGGAAGCACCAGGTGAGGAGAATAAAGTGCGTGTGGGGGGGGGGGGGATAAAGTACGGGAACTGTAACCAAGTAGTAAGATCAAAAAACAAATACGGCACGTACCAAAACGACCCTGCGTACCCGATAATCAAAGCGACTGGAGTTAAGGAACAACCCCCATAGTAACAATGAATATAAAAATGGGATACTGGGATGCAAGAAAAATTAGTACTGTTAAGTGCTAGAAACAAAGAGGAGGCAGGGGGATGGGGTGGTGACGATAGTCGAAAGGGCCTGGAGAAACAAAACAGAGCGGATGTTGAGCCAGAGCAAATCGAGCCATGAAGACCCGGCGCAAGGAACCGAAAATCGCGGTGCGTCCAAAATGATCAAACATGAAAACAGGAATAACGAACAGGGAACAATCACTGGACGTCTATCGGTCACGATTTAAAAAATGGCACATGGCACCTCGTAAACCGCGCGCATATTTCCGTAGGCCGTCGGAAGTAAAATGCACACCGTCTTCAAGAAAATGTTGAACGGCATGTTCCAACCGGGACTGAGTATATAAGAAACAACCGGGAGTTACCTCACAAAAATCTGACAACATTTTATTGACCAAGCCGACCGTGTCGTTGTAAGTGGAAAGGGAGAGGTTTGGAATTGTAACATAACGAGGTGTAAGCAGGGTGCGGCGAAATAAACGATTTACGTAAACGCAACGGACACCAACCTCCTTTTGCAACCGAAGCGCAAAATCAATAATTTTATCAGCAACCACCTCAGGACGAAGAGCACACAGATCGTTGGAGCCAATTTGCAACAACACGAAATCGGGACGAAATGACCCAAGGATATCAGGAATGTTTTTTGATAACTGGTCCACCGAAGCGCCGCTTTTGCCTGCGAAGCGAATACACACTCGACGTCCTTGATGAAAACCCAGATTTAGCAAATTCGAAAAATCAAATTGGCGATTAAAGGACCGAGTCGTCCCCTCACTGTACAAAAACGCACCAGCCCTCGAAATAAAAGAATGCCCTAAGACTAGAATGTTAATCACATTGAAGTATGAGAAATAAACTATGGTCAACTTACTTGAATTGTAAAGAAGTCTCATGCAATCCGTTAAACTGAAACACGAGAGCTGGAATCACGCACGCACGAGGAAACTTAGTAAACTTTTTGCTGGCTGGGATAATCTGAAAGCAGAGAACTATTTATGACTGAGAAGCAAGCTTTAACTGTTTGGTCCTAATTACCCCTTCTACTCCGCTGTTCTGACCAATGAAATAGCCGCCGGTCACCAAAACAAAGGAGACATCTACCATACCAAGGGTGTCAATTTCACACAAAGGATTAACCCACAAGCGGGCTCTGCAACTACAGTTGTGTGTGAAATAAATATGTGAGAAATTAGTTATTGATTGTTGTTGAATTGGAGGCATGTTTCCGGCGGCTTGGATATAAATAATAAACAGTCACTGCCTAAATGTGCCCAGCTGAGGCGCTGACCAGGTATTTATCCCCAAAATGGAACAGGTATATAAATGAACCCATTGATATGCAGCTTCCATAGTTCAGCTTCCTCCTGCGTTGCCCGCTATAAAATAAATCCTTCTAGATAACGAATACAACCACCCCCAGAAAAGGGACAGCTGAGAAGATGGACCCACCAAATACGCAGTTTCGCCAATTCACATGCCTTCTGGGTTATTCGTTGTAAAATAAGCTTTTGAGCAGTCCTGAAAATAAGCAATCAGACATTTGCAGAATGAGGTCTCCAGAGGGTTAATTGGATGATGCCATCCAATACAGTTCGCCAGTTTATTCTCTAGGTACCTCTTTCTGTTTAGTTTGGAGACCCGATTCAGATTGAGGTTCACAGAGGGCAAATTTAGTGATGCTACCCTGCTGTGCAGGGAAGCATCACTAAAGTTACCCTCTGGGGACCTCATTTTGCAGATGACAGTCTGCTTATTGTCTTCCTTGCTCTTAACGCATTGCATTGAAGTTGAGTACACCTTTGATGTGCCTTAACAAATCAGTAGGTACAAAACCTACTGGACTCTCTGATTCTGAGGAAGCAAGTGAACAGTTTCAAACACACTGCCCGAACACAAAAAAAGATTCTAGTAAATATGCTCGACATTATTGCACTAACATGAAAATGGCAATAAAAATATGAGTGATGTTATTCATACCACTTTAATACAGCGGTTGTGCTAAAGAAGTGTCTGGTCATAGAAACCCGAAAGTAAACTCCAGCACTTACAATCTAATACGAGGTATCACGAAGGTTACTGCTGTGCTCATCCAGTGGTCATGTTGTCGGGAGCCAATGTAGCCAATTGCACTAACAATTTTGATTTAGCACAAAAAATCTTCATTGGCTAAACTCCTGATTCCCCAAAAAGTTCCTTTTACCCGTAAAGTTTAGCCACTGCAGTCGTGAAAGGCGCATTATATGACGAAACAAAGATATTTTATTATTTTTAGTACAAGGAAATTATCAACCGGCAATAAAGGCGGAACCTATAACCGATTTTCACTAAACACACTGAAACCGACTGATTTTGTGAATAAGGTGTTACAAATAGTGTTTGTACAAACTCCCAACGTTAATTGTCTGTGAGCAGGGAGCGCCGTGGCTCAGTGGTTACGACATTGGACTTTAAACCTAAAGACCTACGGCTCGATCCCGCCAGGGGTAATTGGACAAGTCACTTAATCCCGATTGCCCTCTTGGCGGCAAGACGGCTCCGTTTACTAAGGCGTACTCCATGTAGATGGTGCACTGTCTTCAACCAATGCTAACCCTGCTCGTGTGGAGTTAGTGCATTGCAGAGTCTAACAGTTGCTCGTCGCTGCTCGATGGTGTTGTCTCCGGGTACCCCTGTGTCCTCCACCCGTAAACAAGCCAGAAAATAAGCAGACTGTCATCTGTAAAATGTGGTTCCCAAAGGGTGAATGTTGTGATGCTACCCTGCACAGCAAGATAGCATCGCTGAATTTACCCTCTGTGAACCTCAATCTGATTCAGGGTCTGGAAACTAAACGCAAAAGAAGTACTCAGAGGATAAATTGGCCCACTGTGTGGAATAGCATCATCAAATTCACCCTCTGGGAACCTCATTCAGCAAATAACAGACTGCTTATTTTCAGGCCTGCCCATAAAACTGCCCACCAAGAGGTAACCCTGGCCGGCAAAGGTATCATTAAAACTCCAATAAATAAATAAATAAATAAATAAATAAATAAATAAATAAATAAATAAATAAATAAATAAATAATTGTTAGTTTATGGTAATTAGGCATTGTTTTTTCTTCAATAAAACTGATTGTTAACTTTACAAAAGCAGCATTTAATTAGACAAATACTTCATACCGCCCAAAGTCATCCGCGACGGTATGAAATACTTATTTAATTAAATTCTGCCTTCATAAAGAGTCGCGTCCCCCAAAGCCCAGTGGATTAACAGTAATTAGTCGACTATGCAGTTATTATCTAAATGCAACAAGAGATGTACGTACCGGCACCATTCAGCATGATCATCAAATTGATTGAATCAGTTGCAAGGATATAACTTAGGTGAATGCCTGAATGAGGATTTCGTCAGAACTTGTTCTGGGGGATTTTTTCATAACCAATTGTACGTTTACTCTTGAAATAATTGCTTGTTCATTTTTCAAAACTCTTATCAATTTATTTAGAGAAAACACATCGTCCTCTCCCGTTACCTTTTTGGCACCAAAACATTCTGTTTGGCAGTCAAATAACCAGTATTGCTAAATGTTTAGCCGAGACAGTTTCGGGTCAGAGTGAACACTGTGCTCAACAGACTCAATTTTAACACACTGCAGCGTAATAGTCCAGTAAACAATCTCCCTTGAGCCACATGCCGATCCTGTACCTATTTTGAAAATACTTTGGGCGTCATCGACAACTGTACTGCGCAGGAGAACATCACCATCATCCAATTCATCTGTGAATACGCTCGTCACTAGGGCTGCAACGATATGGTTCCCTAATGTATGATATGTTTCGCGATTCAATCTGCACGATACGATATGTATCATGATACACATGATCTCCCATGCCATGCAAGTACAACTATCAAATACTTTGAACTACATGTATTCATTTCCAGCAGCTTCCTTTCATTACAAATATCTGAATCCACTCTTTAAACAATATGTAACATCTCAAAGTGATTTCCATTGGCATTCATTTATTTCAGGGTTTGGTTTTATGACCCGTTTTTTGGTGTTTTCCCCTCAGAAAATATGTTCAAATAATTTAATCCCTTATATCTTGTTTGACAAAGCACTGCGAGCTCTGTCAAACAAGATATAGTGGATTAATGAAATAAATATTTAGCAAATTAGAGAGAATTCACCAACATCTTTGGTCAACTGAATAATCATATGTTAATGGCCCACTTAGCACTGTGCTGGTATGCAGAAAAGGGTTTCACTGCACCAGCTCTCAAACCCTATGAAATTGTTTTGCCTGTAATTATTAATATTTATTGTATCGCGATACACAGTGAACAACGATACATATTGAATCATGAGCAGTATATCGCAGTTCGGGCATATCACAATTAATCGTTGCAGCCCTACTCGGCACCTTGAATTTATCCATAAAACATTCTCTCTCATTGTAGCATCATAAAAGACAAACGCACAAAGAGTTAAATGGAATTAAACAAAAACATCGGAGATATCGATGCCAAGCAGAATTTAATCAAAGATACATATTTTTTTTCTTTCATCGATGCACCTTGTGTAAAGTAAATAAACTCCCCGTCAGAGCTGCTTTCTGCATCGCCACTTATGTGAATTGCGCTGTCCTCTTTTGCACTGTAGTCGAAAATATTTATGAAGCACCTTTTGAGGTTTGCTTGTGTGTTTTGTACTTTTTCATGAGAAAACGCACATTATATCTTTTGTTTTTATTGATTCGTGAGTTTTATTTTTTGCAAGATTTATGTATAGAGTATATTTATGTTTGAACATGAATGTATTTTAAAAATATGTCAAAAAAATAAAATTTGTTTGAACGTGTATATTTTAAAAAATATCAAGGAATTATTTATTTATTTATTTATTTATTTATTGGTGCTTAACGTCACATCAGCAGCCAAGGCCATCGTGGCTTTTTTGTAGTTACATGTTTTACATTTCTTTTCATGTTTCAGTTCATTTTAGCACAAAAAGTGACTCAATAAGCTTAACACAATATATTCTTACAGGGTATTTTGACACCTCCTACGAAAAGACCCATCCTCAAAATACAGTTATATATATATATCCTAATGGCTGACGACATAAGTACGTATAGTTCAAGGACAGGTCTTTTCATGGCGGAGACTCACGCTCCTCACTAAGTTTCATGACAGTAGCTCTGGTCAATCTCCTAATTGCCGGCGGGCTTCAAGGCATTAGTACATTAATGATCTTCATTCAGTTAATTCTACGCGGTGACGTTGAACTCAATCCGGGGGCTACTAGCATAATACACATTAATACAAGGTGACTTCATAATAAAAAAGGCCTACTCCATGCAGAGTTGGGGTATTGGGATATTATAGGTGTGACAGAGACCATGCTAACTGCTGATGTATGGAATGACAATCTCGACATCCCAGGTTATCACACCCCTTTGCGTAAGGACAGGGACGATGGACTAGGGTGAGGGTTGGCTGTGTACATAAAAACAGATATAATTTTTAAACGTCGTATTGATTTAGAGCGACCTGGTTTGAAACTTATTTGGACTGGGGTACGACTCCAAAATCAAAAAATATATCCTGGGTGTTTTATATAGGCCACCTGCTGTAATAACATGTATTGGGACTTAACTGAAGACTCGATTCAAGCAGCTAGAACAGACATGTCGTTAAAATGCGTTTTACTTGGAGACTTCAATGCTAATTGTCTCGTGACAACACACCACAACATCTCACATTTTGGAAAATCATTTTAGTTTGACATAAGTGATAGATTCTCCAACTCGTATTACCGACAATTCGAGGAGTCTATTCGATCTTGCTTTAGTATCCTGTAAAAAACACGTAGAAAAATGCTTAATAGTTCCACCTTTCTGTAGTGACCACCACGCAACTGGAGTAGTCCTAAATTCACAAAACCCTCGTAATAAACCCTTCCAGAGAAGAGTATGGAATTACAATCAGATGGACATACATGGGTTACTAGTTATCTCTCACAAACATCTTGGAGTGATTTGTTCAATAATGATGTAAATGACTGAACTGAAAGCCTGACCGAGTATATCATAAATACTGCAAAACAATATATTCCCACAAAACGGTTCTCATTCGACCCAACGATACACCCTGGATGAATTTTTCAATACGAAAAATGATGAAATGGCGTGACAAAGCTCATTATAAAGCTAAACAGCATAATAGGACTCAGGATTGGGTACATTTCGGCAAATTAGGAATGAAACTATTACAGAAATAAGAAAAGCAAAAGCTGAGCATATCATAAAACTTGAAAATTACGTTTCAGCCTGCAATTTTAGGGAAAAAAATGGTGGAGTACTTTAAAATCATTCTCTAAAGAACAAAATACGAATAACAGTTTTCCTTCCTTAGAAGAAAATGGGGAAGTAGTCAGTGATGCAAAAGCTATTGCTGATCTAATGAATAACTTTTTTCACAGAACAGTCCGGCTCAGTCAGTGACAATGAGTTACCTCCCCTGGCGTTTAATAATTTTGATGTAAAAGAAGTACATATCAGCGAGCAAGAGGTAATAGCTACCCTATTTAAAATAAATCCTAAAAAGCGAGCAGACCAAATGAAATAAATAACAAAATCTTAAAATTGTGCACTCATGAACTTGCTACCCAACTGACTAGGTTGTTCAACCTTTCATTAACAAGCAAAACATTTCTCAATCTATGGAAGATAGCAAGGGTCGTATCTATACATAAGAAAGAATCAATACATCAATTTCTCGTAAATGGAAAATCAACTTTTAATAGTTTTTGTTCCACTAGATACTTTTAATCACTTTCTTGCACGAATTTCTACAGGGCTTTCATCTGATCTAGCGATGGCTGCTGTCGAGCAGCCATCGCTGGATCGGATGAAGGCTTTGTAGAGGTTCGCTGCTCAGGAGCAAAGATAGACACTTTCCACCAGATACTTGCAATTACTTTCTTGGCCAATGGTCCTTTGCAGCGAGTTTCTACAGGGCATCCATCTGATCAAGCCATGACTGCTGTGAAACAGCCATGGCTGGGTCTGACGAGAACATTTGGGAAAATATTTACATGCCCAGGAGCAAAGATAGACACTTACTATAATATCTTCGAAAAAATACTCTGTAGGTGAAGAGTATACACGTAAGTCAGAATTGTACACGGATAAATTACCACTTACAATTCTCATTGTAAATGGAAAATCAACTTTTAATAGTTCTGTGTTCCACTAGATACTCTTAATCACTTTCTTGCAGCGAATTTCTTCAAAGTCTTCATCTGATCTAGTGATGGCTGCTGTGAAGCAGCCATGGCTGGATCTGATGAAGGCATTTGGGAAAATATTCCCATGCCAGGAGCAAAGATAGACACTTTCTACTAGACACTTGCAATTACTTTCTTGGCCAATGGTCCTTTGCAGCGAATTTCTACAGAGCATTCATCTGATGTGAAGGGTTCAGAATATTTTCCCAAGTGTTCTCGTCGGATCCAGCCATGGCTGTGAAGCAGCCATGGCTGGATCTGATGAGAGCATTTGGGAGAATATTCACATGTCCAGGAGCAAAGATAGACACTTTCTATAATATCCTTTATAGCGAATGGTGATAATGGTGGCTGGTGAGCAGCCATGGCTGAATTCGATATGAAACCTTGACAGATCGTCCCCTGAGCTCCAATCCGTCCTATTCGCTAGCAGGCACATGGGTCGGAGTGGAGCTCGGGTGACGAAATGTACCGGAATCCAAATGGTACAAGAAACGCAAATTGTAGCACACTTGGTTCCGCGTGTGTTTGATCACAATTGTACAGCGTCGGTGAAGCTGAACAACCCGTGTTGATAACCACCCGATTCAGGGGATGTTTGTGAATTGCCGTCTTCATTTTCTGTGGTTGTAACTCAGGGAAATGGTTTCAACTAACTAGGTTAAATGCTCTGCTCGCCTGTTTGACTAGATTCATAGATTGACCCTTTGCCAAACGCCTTGTCCAAAACTGACAAACGCTATTCAAAAAAAGTCGCAACTCAAATTTATTGTTTTTTTTTTTTTTTTTTTTTTTTTTTTTTTTTATTATTATTTTTTGTCTCGTGAACGTGGCGTATGGCCCATCATTGGAGCGAGGTCGTTGAGCTCGTTTCGATGATGGGTCATGGGGTGTGTTTGGGGGACGGAAGGTGAAAGGGTTCATGCATATATGAATTCGAAAAGTGTCGTCTGCTATCCACGTTGGGTAAGGGGTATATAGACTCATTACGGCGACTATGCTGTTGGCAAACGGTGACCCAATTGCTGGACAGCATAGGGTGGTGGAGCATTCACATTCTCAAGTAGGATAACTGGGTTTGCTTTCTCCTCCCTCTCCCCTCTCACCCTCTCCCGTCCCCTCTCTGGTTTATCTCCTGTGGTCCTTAACCGAAAAGACACCTATATAACCCTGGTGTTGTAAGAGGAGCAAAGTCGAAACAACCCTTTAGTGACAAACATTTACCAGTTGGATTTTCTCTGAAGTTCCAATCTTCACGAATGTTGTATATATATGTTATATTTTTTCTTGACATCACCAAAAATTATGACTCTACTTTTTACCTTCATTTACTTACTCATATATTAATGAATACCCAATGCACGGACACCGAGAATAGAAATTGTGATCCCAAAATGTCCAGACCCTTGGTTGCTTTCTCCACTACTTTAAGTAACTATGGCTAATGCCATATCACTGGATGAGATCCAAACAAATAACACTTATGATTTCATGGCAAAACTGAACGAGGCTATTTCTTCTGATGAACAAGACATGGCCGCCCTTCCATTCAATATTTCTGATCCTGTTTGTAAGTATTTTACTCCAAGTGAATTTAAAGATGAAATCTCAAGTACGAATAAACCTCTGTCTCTACTTAATATTAATTGCCGCAGCTTGAACGCTAACTTTGAAAATCTCCAAAATTTACTGGTCGACTTGCAAACAAACTCTAACTTTTTAGACGTGATAGGCATGACGGAAATATTTAATGTCAAACCAAATATAGAATATCAACTTGAAGGATACCACTCCCTAGTTTCTCGTATGCGCCCCGATGATGATGATGGCAGGGGTGGTGTCGGAATGTTCATAAATGACAGTATTCCCTTCAAAATCCGAAACGACTTATCTGTCTTTATATCACACGTGTTTGAATCTTTGTTTGTGGAAATATCCACTAAGAAAAAGGGTATCGTCGGAGTAATTTATAGACCGAACTCAGCACCTAAAGCAGACATTGACACATTCCTTTCTACATTAACTGAATTATTGGACACCTTAAGTAAGGAAAATACGAAAGTTTACCTCATGGGGGACTTTAACATAGACTTGCTCAACGTAAGTTCGCACAGTAAAACAAATACCTTTATAGATTTACTATTCAGTGCGGGTTTTATACCCGCTATCACAAAGCCGACGAGGGTCACAGAATTTTCTGCTACCCTGATTGATCATATTTTTAGTAACAATATCAATAAACTTATGTCAGGCATTATAATTACTGACGTCAGCGATCATTTTGCTACGTTTTACATAGAAGTAGCAGACAAACGCCCACTCCCTCAAATGCTAAATTATAGACGAACATTCAGTAGTGAGAATATCACTCGGTTCAAAAATTCTTTATCAGTTTGTGACTTCTCTGAAGTCATAAACGAGGTTTGTCCAGACGCGGCATTCAATAGGTTCCTTGATATATTCTACGAAGCGTTTGAACAAGCATTTCCAAGAAAAGCTATGCCCATAAACAAAAAGTATATCAGACGTGAAACATGGATGACGCAAGGCTTATTGCAATCCGCTCAGACGAAACATAAATTATACGTTAAAAAATTAAAATCTCCAAACATCCAAAACACAAAAAAATACAAGGATTATTGTCATGAATTCAACCGCTTGAAACGAACCTGCAAAGCAGATTACTATAACAAGATACTATTCGAAAACAAAGGTAATATTAAAAAAACATGGGAAATTCTTCGGAAAGCTATATACAAGTCAAATAACAACAGACCACTTCACCCCTCCTTCTTAGATGGAAACACGGAATTAACTGATCCGAAAGAAATCGCCGACCGATTCAACAAATACTTCGCTGATATTGGGAAGTCTACAAGCAGTCAAGTGCCCACGACTCAACGTCGATACTCGGATTACCTGAGCGGCAACAGTAGAGACTCTTTCTTTATTAGCCCCACCAATAAACAGGAGATAATCATTTGTGTTCACAAACTAAGAGGCAAATCAACCAAAGATAGTAATGACATGTCCACAAAACTATTGAAGGAAATAATTTTGGAGGTAGCAGATCCGCTGTCTCATATAATCAATCTGTCCTTCACTACAGGGAGAGTGCCGGACAAAATGAAAATGGCCAAAATTATACCTATTTTTAAATCAGGTGATCCACAACTATTTACTAATTACTGCCCTATAAGTATTCTCCCAACATTCTCGAAAATATTGGAAAAAGTAATGTACTCACGTCTATACACATTCTTAGAAGAACATGAAATCATATATAAGTACCAATTTGGGTTCAGAAAGGGACACTCCACTGTGCATCCTATTCTGCATCTCATAAACAAGGTTGTAGAAGCAAATGATAAACTTACGAAGGACTGCACACTTTCAGTTTTTCTAGACTTTTCAAAAGCCTTTGATACCATCAATCATACAATCCTGCCGAAGAAACTTGAAAGTTATGGTATTAGAGGCTTAGCTAATTCCTGGTTCCAAGATTACTTAACAAGAAGATGCCAGTCTGTGTCTTTCAAGGACAGCACATCTGATTCGTTGGAAGTCACGACTGGTGTACCACAAGGTTCCATTCTAGGTCCTATCCTTTTCTTATTATACATTAACGACATCAGCCATTCAACCCTGCACAATATGCTGTCCTTTGCAGATGATACTACAGCTTTTGCGTCAAGTAACAATCTAGACAATTTGATAGACGAGACCAACATCGAACTAGGAAAAATCAGCGAATGGTGTTTCGCAAATGGATTATGTCTTAACGCAAATAAAACAAAATGCATCTTATTGCACCCTCAAAATGATTCTTACAACGCTGCTAGTAGAACAATATCCCTAAACAACACAGATATTCCATTTGTTGGAAACCAGAACGATGAAAAAACAGTCAAATTCCTAGGAATCCATATGGACGAGAATCTAAAATTCAAACAACATACTTCAGTAATCTGTCTAAAAATGACTAGGGCAATCTTTGCCCTTAATAGGGCAAAAAGAATTCTTTCTTTTAAAGCCCTAAAGACACTGTATTTTTCACTTATACATAGCCACCTATTGTATGGTATACTTGTATGGGGTCACGCACCATCAAACAGAATTCTTACTCTGCAAAAAAGGCTATTCGCATAATAACGAACAGAAAATATACCTCGCACACAGAACTTCTATTTAAAAAATGTGGCATACTAAAATTTGAAGACTTATATAAGTTACACGTCCTTTTGTTCATGTTCGATTGGTATCATGATAGATTACCAGTGTCTTTTGACGGTACTTTTGAAATTTACAGAAATCCTTCTGGAATGGAAACCAGGCAAGCTGGGAATATACGTACAAACAAACCGAGAACGCGTTTCTCGGCGGACCTACCGTTACATTCTTTTCCAAAGGTATGGAATGATTTAAACCCTGAAATACAGCAATATAGTAGGCCCTTATTCAAAAAGAAAATAATCGATACAATTTTAGATTCATATTCTTCCACAATCATTTGTACCAATCCATTTTGTCCCGACTGTATATCAACTTAAAGAGATCTCACCAAAAATACTGCACTCTGAGGTCTGTTGGGTCCTCAAGAAGGATAACTGGGTTTGCTTTCTGTTCTCCTTTCTGGTGATTGGTCCGGATCGCCTGGGCTGGGCGAATATGAACCCCATATGGGTTCATGTTTGCCCAACCCAGGTGATTTGGTTTAGTTCTTGACCCCGCCGATTTTAGAATGTACATTAAAGTAATAACTTATTTGTTTCCGGTCTGTGCAATGGGAACGTTCCACTCAATTTGAATCCATGAAGACAAGAATAAAAGGGCAATGATGTCAAGAAAAAGAAAATTGTGTGGGATGGCACGAAGACAGCCTCTCAGGCTATGCCATCTCCATGCAGTGTACACTCACTTTATAATTTGTTTTATTTGTCTCACATTGTATATCTGTATGCTGCAGAATAAAAAAATTCAAAAAAATTTCAATACATAATAAAAGAAATTACCGCCCCTTTTCCCAAACTAGTAATGTCAGTAAAATTCTGGAGAAAATCATAATGAAGCATTTGTTTTCTTTCTTAACTGAAAATAATCCCTTAACTACAATCTGGCTTCTTCCAGGAGATAGTACGATTTTCCAATTAATTGACATTGATCACGATATCTCCCGGCGCTTGGATACGAACACAGATATTAGAGTCGTATTTTGTGATATTAGTAAGGCTTTCGATAGAGTGTGGCATAAAAGCCTATTACATAAACTCAGTTCAATGGGAATAAGGGGTGACCTTTTATTGTGGTTTGAAAGTTATCTAACGCTACGAGTAAATTAGTACCAGCAGGGCCCCCACAAGGTTAATTAAGTATTAGGACCGATCGTGTCTAATATTTATATTAATGACCTTGTAAACAATATTGTGTCGAATATAAGGCTATATGCCGATGACACCACATTGTATTTAGCAGTGAAAGATGCAAAGCTTTCGGCCAAAATTCTCAACGAGGACCTTGCAAAACTTGCCGCCTGGTCAAATATTTTGCTGGTGTTGTTTAGTCCCCAAAATAAAAAAAAACTTTAAATATATCCCGTAAAACAAATCCCCTTGATCGTGCGGATCTATACTTACAGGGACAACATACTGAAGACAAAAGCGAACATGAACATTTGGGCTTAATATTTTCTAAAACCGCTTCCTGGGACTCTCATTTCGACATGGTTGTGAGAGTTGTGAAAGAGATTAGTCCGATGATAAACTGTACCAGAAGTCTAGGATACAGACTCTCTAGATCCGCATTAGAACCGCTCTATAGATATTTCATTCCCTCCATTGTTTGACTATGCGGATGTAGTATGGGGCAACTGCAGTAGTAAAACGAAAATATAATCCTCGAGAATTTACAGTTAGATGCGTTACGCACGATAGTTGGAGTACCCAGAAGGACAGGTCACAATCTTATTTTTAAAGAGTCAGGCTTTATAACTTTAAAGGAACATAGGAAATTATAGCTATATATAAATGATTAAAGCAGATGTACCCAACTACATGCGATTGTTAATCCCTCGTTCAGTTTTGGAAGTGACTCCTTACCCTCTAATTACTGGAAATTAAATTCAACACGCAGCGGTCTCAAACTCATTCCGTCCATCTGCTGTGAGGCTTTGGAATACCCTACACTAGAACGTCAGAAACAGTGAAACAGTAAATGCCCTGAAAAAGGCCTTGGCAATTGATGATATCATTGTCCCTGAAAGAACAGAAAAGCACACATTATCCACTGCAAACTTCGATTAAACTATAGCGAAAATAGAACTCTGATTCGGTATTCTGATTGAGGTGATATGATCACCAATAACAGCAGCTGAGGATACTCTGTCACCATCTTTAGATCTATCTGTATAGATCCTTGTATATATACAATACTTGGACTTTATTTCGGCATATTTTTGTTTGAACTGCAAGGAATGTGTATCAGATGTTTGGGAAGAACAAGGTCCAAAATAACTGCAGGTTTTTTAAGATGCCAAGGAGGAGTATGTGATATACGGTTTTCTTTCATAGAATCAGAGTCAATTTTGGCAGACTCCATGTGGAGTTTAATTCTGTTTCCGCATGGAGGAATATGTTTTTGGTGTCGGTTAAAAAATTTGACATTTTGAGCGTCTGAAATGCAGTAATAAGCAGGATTTAACGGATTGTCCAAAAGTTTAGATACATACTGAAGAGACAGTTTAATCCTGCTCTTCTCAAGAGAAGGTTCTCCTACTTCCACAAGCATCGAATCAACTGGTGATGTTCGAAAAGCCCCTAGACTAATTCTAATACCACTATTATGAAGTGCATTAAGTGGTTTGAGATATGACTTCATTGCAGAACCGAAAACTATACAACCGTAATGTAATTTTGATCGAACAAGTGATCTATACAGATGGAGTAATGTTTTCTGGCCAGCACCCCAATCAGTGCTACTAACAATCTTTAGGAGGTCCAGTGCTCTCTTACATTCAACTTTTAGTTGTTTTATATCAGAAGTGATATTCAGTTTGTTGTCAAACAACAAACCTAAGAATTTCACTTCGTTTACAACTTTAATAGGATTCTCGACGACTTTTAACGCCAGATCGAGGTGATGTTTCCGAAGCTTACAAAACTGAACACAATTTGTTTTAGTCTTAGAGAACTTAAAACCATTTTCGGTAGCCCGTTTTTTGAATTCTATTCACACACGGCTGAAGTTTGCGCTCTATAGCATTCTTGCTTTAGCTGCTGTAGCAGATTAAAAAAGTATCTACATACAATGAAGAATCTACCCTATTCCCAATTGATTCGATGATGCTATTATTTTTCACCGACAAAAGGGTAACAGATAAAATACTACCCCGAGGAACCCCCAATTCCTGTTCGTGCGGATCGGATAACGCTGATACAACACGAACCTGAAATTGGCGGTCCTTTAAAAAAAATCAATAAAAAGAAGCATACGCCCTCTCAACCCCATGTTAAAAAGATCTTTTAAAATCCCATACCTCCACGTTGTATCATATGCCTTCTCAAGATCAAAGAAGATGGCGACCACATGTTATTTTCTGACAAAGGAATTTCTAATAAACGTGTCAAGTCTAACCAAATAATCCACCGTATTTCTTCGGCTTCTGAAACCACACGGAATATTCGCAAATAGATTGTTCGATTCCAGAAACCGGACAAGTCAATGTCAATCATTGCCCATCCTGTCCATGGTTTTGCACAGACAACTTGTTAAGGCCACATGATTGTAATTACTAGGGTTGCTGTGGTCTCTATCAGGATTAGGAATGGGAACTTTTGTTGCTGTCCGCCAGGAAGATGAAAACTGGCCAGTCATCCAAATGTCATTAAAAATTTACAGCAAAAGTTCAAGTGATGAATGTGCCAGGTTTTTCAAAATTTTGTAATGTATTTCATCAGGTCTTGTGGCAGTATCCTTTGCTCTATGCAAACAGTTACTAAACTCATCTATAGAGAAAGGTTCATTATAATTCTCCTAATTACTGGAGGTAAATTTGATCTTTTGTTTTTCCTACTGTTTTTTAATTTTGATAAATTCTGGATTACAATTTTCAGACGACGAATGTTTAGAAAATGTGCAGGCCAGTTTATTTGAAATTTCTTTTTGTGATGTAATTAGGGTGTTGTTATCCTTCAGGTGTTGTACAGTTAATTTTGTTTCTTTACCTTTAATTTTTTTGACCATTTTCCATGTGTTGTTGATAGGGGTGTTTTGGTTAAGTTTAGAACTTTTCTTTTTTTTTTACTTTATGAGTCACACTGTTTTTCCCGATTTATACGAAGTTTGTCCAAATTATGTGTGATTGGTGACTTATTAAATTCATGTCCTGTTTTTGCGATCTGTTATAGCCTGTTTGCAATCAGTATCAAACCATGGTTTAGCGAAACGTTTAGGATTTGCCGAGGTTTTAGGAATGACTTTGCATGCAATATCAAACAACTCTGTGGTGAAATGTTCTATTTGGTCTGCACTTTCACCAAATTTCCGCCGGTGAGGCGTTCAGAACAGAGCGACGAGAAAGTGCCCCAGTCAGCCTTTTTAAAGTTCCACTTGGGCACCCTCTCTTCGTCAACGGAACTACACTCTCCAACACAATTGGAAAATGATCACTCCCACACAAGTCGCCTCCACCTTCCAAGAAAACATCGAGAAAGATAGAAGGATGTGCAATTGAAAGATCAACTGAAGTTTGAGAACCAGATGCGGGGTGCAGGTAAGTGTCTGATCCATCATTGAATAAGCACAAGTCAAAATTTGTAATGAGTTCCGTTTTGCCTTTTACATCCTCTTGACTGCAGGAATTACCCCAAAGGGGACTATGAGCGTTAGAAACACCCAACAACATATATGGAGTGGGGAGTTGTTTCACCAGCAACTCAAGATCATTCAGTTGAAGTGTTTTTCTTGATGGAACTTAAACCGATCATACTGTAACTGTTTTGTCTAAAGTTAGGCATACCGCCACAGCCTGTAAATTTGAGTGCAATGGTACAGAACTGTGAATAATGTCGTTTCTAACCAAAGACAGACGTTCCACGAATATGAAGATCGTTACAAGCATTATACGAAATATAATGCTTAAAAACTGAATGATCCTGAGCCTCGGGTTTCTTTAAAAGAGTTTCCTACAGACACAAAGCTGCAGGTTGATATTTTTTGCTTAGAAGACCCAGTTCATTACAATTTGCTCCAAAACCTCGACAGTTCCATTTTATTTAATGCTCAGGCATCAATTCACGCTGAAAAATTAAGTCATATTCCCCTGTCGGTCGGCAAAACGAAATATCAAAATGATATTTAGAAATCGATATTTCATCGTAGGTTCGGATGACGAATCACATGTACTTTAAACGAGTCAGCACATCAGTAATGAATTCCAGAGTCCCAAATACAAACGAATTCGAATAATTGATAGTGACAGTGACTAAATCAATTCATTAAATCAGCGGTTTCAAAGTTTGACTTTCTCATTCACCTTCCAGTGAAAAGCCGAAATCACTTTCAAATTTCTTCAGTTCAACTTCACACGTCTTCAGTGCATTGAGTTTAAAAAAAATAAAATGACGCGTCTTGTTATTGAAAATAAGAAAGTGGTGTTTTTTGTTATTGTTCTATTTCTTCGAAACACATTGCGATTATTTCAATTCGCCAGCCTTGGTAAATCGTAAAGTTAGGGGAGAAATAAGACGGGACTACTTTTTGTGCGGATATTCACACATTCCAATGGTTGGAGTTTGGTTGTTGTAATTTTTGTATGGACGCCGGTTCGGCACATAAATTTTGCGCCTTAATGGCAAATAAAGGCCACAAATTGGAGAGTTTGTAGTCGTAGAGCATTAAATAAAAAGAAAATTCACGAAAATTTGCGTCGCTCGTGAAGATCCTCATATTTCTTTGTAGCCACTCACGAGATATTTTCGGTATTCATCAAATTTTCGTGAATATCCTCTATGTATTATGTTTTGTTTAGGTGTACTATCCATGATTTTTAGTGATTTTGAAGGTGGTCGTATAGACGATATTGCCCCCGTTGTTCTTTTTGGTGAAGTTTTACGTGGGGACCTTCCCTGCAATGATGAAAGGGGATTATCTGAAAATGTTTCCATGAGACATTCGTCCACAGACATTTCCTCGAAGGCCTCACATCTATTTCTAGTGACAATATCTCTAGAAAATTTGGGAATTCGCTCTGAAAGTGGTTTCTTTTTTTCTTTTCTATTTTTTTTACTTTGACTCTGACTCTGACGTTGACTAGATTGTGGATGGTCACTTGACGTTTCACTAACCTTTTTTCCTATGTTTTTACTAGCTGTTCTTGTTTGAGTAGATGAACTGTTCGTATTGTTGTTTGTGTTTGTATTATGTTAAATGGATTTAAAGGTTTTGGTTCTATATTATCAAGCCATGTAAGATCTGTTTGACGTTGTACTGATTTTGTTGTTGTTGCAGAATGTTTAATAGCATTTGCATAAGATGATGGTGGTAAATTCATCCCCTGCATTGACATTATGATTTCTCTTACTTCTTTAAAACTAATTTGCTTTTCGCACTTTACGTTTTGTATAAGTTTTTCCTTTTTCCATACAGGGGCCCTTTAGGGGATGACATGTGATTGCCCTGACAGCTGACACATTAATAGTCTGTAGCGTTACAAGGATCGTCATGGTTGAGACCACATTTAAAGCAGATTTTCTTGCCACGACAAGATTCCTGGCCATGTCCAAACTTTTGGCACATGAAGCATCGCAGTGGATTTGGGATGTATAAATCCACTCTGACGTTCAAGTAACCAATCTTAATTGACTTGGGAGGTCTTGTATCATCAAAGGTCCAGATATAGGTGTGAGGTTTAATTTTATTTCCTTGTTTGTTCATTTCAATACGTTTTACAGAGTTGATTCCTTCAGGTTCTAATTCACATGTAATTTCATTTTCTTACATGTCAGCTAGTTCAGGAGTTCTTATAACTCCCTTGTTGCTGTTTAAAGTTTTGTGATAACTTGCTGTAATATTGATGTTGATTAATTTTGTAGTATGTAAAAGACTGAATGGCTGAACTTGTCTGGAACGCTGGATTAATAAATCTCAAATGCGTAATTTCTTTGTATCTTTTACAGTTCCTGCTATACCTTTGATGCGCTTATCTAGAGCAAAGGGGTTTAGATTACTTAATGTTTTATTGTCATCTGTTGAATGCAGTAGAATGAATTTTGGAAGGTTGTCTTCAGGTGGAATCAGTGACTTAGTAAGTCCTTCAACAGAATCGCTTAGTCCAGTTTCTAAAAATGGTCGTTGGATTTTTGGTTGTTTAGTAGCCATGTTTAATATTTTAAACGTTCATTGCCCAGGCTCCCTCCCACCGGAGTCCAACAAGGGGTAGGGTTACTGATACGCAGTGAACCCACCGGGTTACCGGTATTCCCACATACCTGACATGGAGCGGTATACTCAGTCAGTATTGATGCCGAAGCATACCACTAACTGATTGGCCCGTGTGTGGAAGTGCCAGGTCTTCAGATGGCGGTCATCCAACCAGTTACTTTACAAAACACTGTAATTAAAGTTGTCATGTATAATTTAAACAAAGAGTGCAGCAAAACTAAGTATTTGTTAAAAATGTAATGCGTTTAAAAAGAGTACACAGGGCAATTGTGGCATGTGATTAAAAGAAATGACTGATTTAATGACCACCAAACGCCCACCGACGTGACGCTCAGAATTTGTTGGCCCGAACGGACCATCCGACCATCCTTCTTCTCCCGACGTTGGGGCCAAAGCAGTGTATTGAACAGGTACCTCCATGATAGAGATCAGGGCCGAAATAATGTTTACGACATAATCTCCATCCTGGAGATTTGCCATAGCCGGGGCCGAGTCTGTTCGCAACTGCCAGGATTCCTTCCTCGAAGCGCACCTCACGGGAGAACGAGGTGCCCCAAGATGGTATTAGCAGGATAGACCATTTTGCTCCGGGACTGCGTATTTATATATTCTGCAGCAAATCAGCTCAGTTGAGCAAACCTGCTAATTTAAAATCAGCAAACCTTCCCAATTGAGCAGGCCGTCCTCTATCCGCCACCTTTGGACCTGCTTAGTAAGAGATGTCACCCCCCCCCCCCCCCCCAGGTGAATTAAAATTAGTACAACATTTCTTATTTTCATTTTTTTTTCAAGTTATACAACATTTGAGGAAAAAATAAACAACCTTCTGAGAGTTTATAAATGCCGTACCGAATTTACATTTTCTAACATACGGAATAAATAAATTCAGTGAATTTATTTTCTTTAGGACGGTATATTGGAGAATGTAAAACCTGTACGGCATTTATAAACTCACAGTAGGGCGTTTATATTTTTCTTCTACGGTGTATTTTTCTAAGGGGAAAATCACTTTGGGTGAAAATAAGGAGACCGGTTTGAGTGAAAATGTTGGAAGGCCGGTTTTGGGTCAGGTGGAGGCCGGTTCGGGCGAAAATGTTGGAGGTGATTACTATGGAATATAATAACCGCCTATAAACTTAGTGCTTGGCCAATTTGGCAGTGAAACCTAGAGAGAGAGAGAGAGAGAGAGAGAGAGAGAGAGAGAGAGGGCGGGGAGGGGGGGAGAGAAAGGTGTGGGCGTTACGATACTGGTCAGTCCGATTTGCGTTTTTCAGCACACAAAACTGTTTTTTATAAACTTCCTGTCTCCATTGTCGTAACATTCCAATCAAATTCGCTCGTCCAGTCCGTAAATACACAATCATTTTTTATGTCCACCTTCAGATATAACAACTTCTAATTTTCCATCTACCCCGCGACCAAGTTCATCGACTGCCTGAATTATTCCACCGCCCCCATTTTACCACTTGTAATGGTTAGCAGAACATTACGACGAAATGAAAGAATAATAAAAAATGGAACGAATGTGACGAAAAGGTTTTTGAAAACTTTCGTATTTTATATATATATACTGCTTGAAATAAGCTTTTGTGGGATGTCACGCATATACCGACGTCTCATTGGATGGCAGAATATTGTAGGTGGGATTAGGGTCATGCCAGTGTTTGGAAATCAAAGTAAAATTCCGCGAACTAAAACGTCATATTATTGATACATTTTCGTACACATTTGTCAGATTATTAATTTTATAATATTTCTGGCTTGTTGAACAAAATGGTACCCTTTAGGTTAAATTCTCTTACAACCTGTTTGAGATTTAAATCACGTGGGAGTGACTTTATGCTGGGTCGTAACGACATCGCAATTAATTGGCTTTGCAGATGATTCTCCAGTGTGTTATTTATAGTAACGATTTTGAGGTCGATCAGCTCGTCTGTGTCACTCAGTTTACACAGAGTTTGGTGATGAATTGGGGTCTTTAATGCAGTGCGCCCGTAACGATGAGAACGAGCTCGTCGATGTCGTTCTGATGAGGGGGCACATGATACTTTTTGCTGAAACGTTTTTAAGTTTTTAAGAATTGGGTGAAAAAATTAAAATAATCAAAATCCTGATATCATGTGTTCTCTGTAAAGGGTTAAAATCTATTCATGGGAAATGTAAGCTAAACAATGCAGTGAGTGCAGGAAAATATGAACAATGTGCCATTAATTATGCCGGGACTCAACAATAGCGTGCTTCACTTCAAATGTTGGGAAGCTGTACACTGCGCACCTCCCACTTTGAAGATCGAAAAACCGCCTTTGTAGTTTGTGCAAATGCTAAGTTTGAGATTAACGTTCGAGAACCCAACTCGACATATCTAAGGGCATTGTTCAGAGGGTGTTACGAACTTACACTAAGGATTAAAAACATTCCCTTTAACGAAATCCGCGAATCGGTCAACAAAGCATACAAATTCACTGACCACATGGGGACCGGCTCATTTGTCGGACGTCGTGGGTGGGAGCATATTTACTTCCGGCTGATCTATCCTTGAACTCGGCAATTCAGAGGGAACTGTGTCGTTCTGGTTTAGTCAGGTCACATTTCAGAATTGTGCTGTCGGTGCTGTACCACGAGTGAATCGACCAGAATCAGCCAACCTCCCAACATGTACGTTTAAACACACTGAGACATGGGATATAATATAAGCAGCAGACAATAGAATAACCAGGTGAGGTTATGAGAACAACTCCGAACACCAACAAACCACTCTCCCATTATCAATATCATACAGAATAGGCCAATCGGTGTTAAGATTGCAGAAACTGTTTGGCTAAAGACAGGGACGTAGCTAGAGGTTTCTGATTGGGGGTGGGGTGGGAGGTGTAGGGTAGTGAATTTCCAACTAGGAGTACCCCCTCCCGGACCCTCCCCCTAGTTGGAAATTCATTACCGAGAAAGATTTTGAAAATGAAGCCAAGAAAGGGAGCATAACATTGATTCTAATAACTGAAATGCCAACACATTTTTGATAGAATTATCAGGTTATTATTATTTGGTATTCTTCTGGGAATTGAATATGTGCTAAACAAATGCTCAAGCTGAGAACTTTGAGCAATTCACACGCCCCTAACATTAAATCAGATCTTATGCAGAATGATCAATTTTCGATGTTCATCACTTTGTAACTGTGAATTATGGAAATAACCCAGGATAACGTTTTTACATGATGTGATTTTCTTGAAGTCCATTCTCGAGGATTTTTATTACGATAAGTAAATGTACTTTAGAAATCTCGCACCGATAGGTATCATGCACACTTATGAAGCTCGATATTGCGTACACAGCAGTTTTAAATAGTAACAGTTGGATTTTTTGCAGATTTAAATCCGAGTTGGGATTTTGGGAAGTAAAGAAGACATCAGTATCACTAAAGAAGCTCTAAAATCTAGATAGATGGAATTTCCAAGTACTCATGACTTGCCCTCCGAATTTCCAACTATACGAAATTATGGCCATGATTGTGGTGTGTGTGTGTGTGTGTGTGTGTGTGTGGAGGGGGGTGACACTCCCACCGCACCCTCCTCCTTCCCGTCGGCACGTCCCTGGATAAAAACTCGAAATGATGGACTTCACAAAATTACAAAAATGCAGAAAATTTGACGTTAGAGTAAAACATCAACAAAAGTGAATCGATGAAGTATTCCACCCGTCACAGCAAAATATACCGCTAATTACATCACTTTTATTAATTAATTTATTTATTATTTATTTATTTACTGTGCTCAATGCGTTACACGATTTGTAGAAAATTCCGGGTGACATTTCGCTCCTATTTAAAAATGGTCTGTCAACGATTTCCGTTCCGCACATATGTGCGGAACAGATTTTTATTTTCCGCACGGTTAAGTGTTGCTGTAGATAGGGATTACATAGAAGAGGCGTGTAAAAAAAACATGAGTGGTGAATTTTATTTTTATTAGGGTTTAACGACACATTAACAACCAGGGTCATATCATTTCGGTGACAGTTTTACGGGTGGAGAAAGCCGGAGTACCCGGAGAAAACCACCGAGCAACGATGAGCAGCTGTCAGATCTCCAACATCGTAAGTCTGATCTCTGCACCGCGTCAGAGGCAGGGTTAGATTGGTTGAAGACATGCGCACCTTCGACGTGCAGTACGCCTTAGTATACAGCGTCATCGCGCCCCCAATGTAGGCAATCGGGGTTAAGTGCCTTGCCCAAGGACACAACGCTGAAGCGCGAATCAGTCGCTGAAATGGTCACCCATCCAACAACTAACCGCGTTCGGCGTTGCTTAACTTCGGTGATCTGACGAGAACCGGTCACCGCGACGCCACCGCCCCCCCCCCCCCACCCTGTGAGTACTCGAAATAGTAATGAGAAGATGAGTGCAGTTGTTTAACCCTTTACCCAACGTAACGGCCAAAACCGACCAGCGCTATTCACAAAAATCACCATTCAATTTTCAGTACTTTTTAAATGTTTTGTCTTAAAACCATACCTTATAATCCTCATTGGAACGAACTCGTTGAGCACGTTACAATGAGGGGTCAAAAGCTATGGTTTTGACGCAAAAAGTAAAAAAAAAATGTCATTCAAGAATTTTATTTGCAAGTGTCGTCTGCTTTTCGTGTTAGGTAAAGGGTTAAAGAATACTGTGTAAATCAACTGGCGAAAAGATATGAATATATGAGAGTTGAACAGAATAAAAACAATTATTTATAAAGTTGAATTCCTTGGGAGTGGATAGCATTTTAGGAGAGTTTGTGTTGCAAAACAAGTTTACATCACGATTACAGTGGGAATTATAAAAGAAAATGTAGTTATACGGGAACTGAAAAAGAGAGTAGCCCACTGTATGAACGGCGGCATGTTGTGGCGGTATTCGTGCATCACACGGGATGAAGATGTGCCATTCACTCGAAAACCTTAGTGAGTGATACACCTCTTAGTTATCAAAAGTACCAGTAAACTGATATGTTGTGTTAAATATTCCGGCATGTTTTGAAGCCTCTCTTGATAATGTCAAATTGACAGATAGTCTGTTAACTACAGCCAATTCGATTCCATCGTATGTCCGAAATTCTAGGATTAATCGCATCGAACTGGGAGTCTGATTCGGGAATCGATTCGTAGAAATTCGATAAATCACAGTACCCCGCGAAACACATATTGACGCACCACCCCTCCAACCACACACAAATACATCATGGAACAACCTGACGAGTGAAAGATGGTGTCAGTAAATATAGGTGATTACCACCCCTCCCCCCCCCCCCCCACATACCTATCTCATCACACAAGCGCATACAAGAACCTCCATAGACACCCCAAACACAATAACGATACATATACGGACACAAACTTTCAGAAAACATGCACAGAGATGATTGAACGAATGAGGGAACAAACTGGAGATATGAATGGTGGAACAAACGAATGAACACTGTCAGCAAACCAGGGCTGGGAGCAGTTAATGTTTCAAACGTTAACGTATTAAACTATTTTAACAACGTTAAAAAAGACTAGCCAAGTTAATAACGTTTAACTTTGAAGATTATAATTGTTTAATAAGTAGCATTGCGTCGGTATCTTGAGTTTACCCAAGCCGGATCGCGCATGCCGATGACATCGAATTTGGCGCTATTAATTTTGACGAAATTGAAGAACACAAATAATTTAGATGTCAGTTGCCCTCCTCCCAAAGTTGGCGAAGTTGGCCCGCCGATATTTGACGATACAGCAATATCACCTTCATTCGAACGCCTATTTCCCATGTAAGGACTGGCATTCGAGCAACGGTGGATGTCTCTTTGTAAGGATACAGCCGCAGCGATTGTATTCTTAAATGAAAACTTCGCTGAATGTTAGAATTTACGATAACCCGGGAGAACTATCTTAACTACTCGTCCCCTGAGTTCCAATGTATTCTACGTGCCAGTAGGCACAAAGAACACATTGGAACTCAAGAGACGAACTGTGCGTAAGTTCAATTATATTCAAATTCAAAGAAATAAAAATGGCCAAAGTTATTAAAATTTTATTAATTTTAACATTTAACGTCATTTAACTCGTTAACGCAGAATTATTTAACACGTAAACGTGCTTAGAAAAAAATTTGACTCCTCCCAGCCCTGCAGCGAACCCCCCACCTGCTGATAAAGAGAAAGAACATGTGGTAAAAAAAAACACCGAGTGGATAGACAAACAGACAGACAGGCAGACAAGCAGAGGGAGGCGTACAAAGGCATACACTGGCAGGGTGTTTACAGACAGCATCGAGACAGAAAGGACAAAAGGTGCAAAGTTCCAAATGTGTGCACTTTCTTTTTATTGCTATACTGATATCTTCTTTCTGAACTGTACTTTCAACTCTGCACGAGACAATGAACGGAGATCTGACTGACCAGCCTCCAGATACCGATTATGTAATGTTCTTTTAGCTATGACACAAAACTTCTGAACACTATTTGAGTAGATGTCAGAATTACTTCGTACACGTTGACACCTCCTTGAAACGATTTGAACCTGAAGTGGATCAACTTGTTGACATTACCCCAATGTCGACTGGAAACCACACATTCAGAATTACAGAAAATTACAAGTGCAGATTGTTGGTGAAATTGCGACAATAACATGGCGTGTGCATCTTTCTTTGGTCTGTTGGTGTGTGTTGCATCTTTAGTCGCAGCTGCTGTGTCAGTGGGAATTCCGTACTGGACAAGAACTTTGCGACAGGTTCTTGGAATATCAAGCATAACAACAGTTGGATTATGGCAGACGTGTTCCACATTTGGCGATTTTAAACAGTGTCAACAACATGATTTCATGACACGGTATGGTAGGTAATTAGTTACACATTTAAGGGCCTATATAAGTAATGAAATTTTGTTTATTTTGAAAATTCTCGCCTTGATCTTGAATATGTAAAGAACATTTGGCCACAAGTTGTTCTCGTGAAATATTGTTGAAACATCAGTTCTGGTACGAATACGGTAGCAGACTTCCAGGAACCAGTGGTGCCTACGGTCTACTCTGAGTTGATTACACATGCGTTTCGTGTTCTATACATCTCAATCTACATTCTGATGTACATTTTGTGTATATTTAATTTGAATTGAAGGAATATCAGAGGTGAGAATTTTCAAAATAAAGGAAATTTCATTACTTATATAGCCCCTTAAGGGGACGTCCAACCTAACTTTGGTCAAATTTCTTGTAATTTTCTAAAAAAGTCCCAAAAATGAATAATCCCAATAAATTATATACCAAAAAGCTTGGAATGAAACGGAGAACTTGTGGAAACTGGAATCTGCCATGGAACTGCGGCCATGTTTAGATAGCACTGTCTGAAAGTCTGCTATGGCATAAGTAAGAGGACAATTTTTTTTACAATAAAATACCTCAAAATAAAATAACAGCTGTATTCTATAAACATTGAAGTACATACTCGAAGAAACAATGCCGTCTAAAGTCAAATAATGACAAAGATCGCCTTCATACAGTATACTGTTATTGGATAGAGATTACACAGTTACCATATTCAATGCAAGGTATCATGACACCTGTTGAAATTTCTTAGAATTACGATTTTGTTTTTCGATGGAAACTCGTGGTATCGAGTGATTTTCGCATGTCTGTCGAGCATGGAAACCATCTTCAATAACAAATGCAGACAGTGTTGTCCTTTTCCAAAATGCAGTCCTGTCGCTGCACTCGAAAGTGTTTTGAATGCCTAGCTTTGTTATTGAATATCTGCAGCACATTCGGCCACGAGTTGTTCTTGTGAAATATTATTTTATTATCAGTTCTGGTGCGAATACGATAGCAGACTTCCAGGAACCAGTGGTGCCTGCTGTGAACGCTATGAGTTGATTGCATACGTGTTTCGTATTCTATCCATCCCAACCGTTATTTTGATGTATAATTTGTGCATATTTAATCTGAATTTAAGGAATATGAGAGGTTAGAATTTCAAAATAAACAAAATTCCATTACTTATATAGCCCCTTAATGGGCATGTCCAACCCAACGTTGGTCAAATTTTATGTAATTTTCTTCCAAGTCTAAAAAGACACAAAATGAATAACCCCAATAAATTATATACCAGAATGCTTGGAATGAAACATAGAACATGTGGAAACTGAAATTCGCCATGGAACCGCTGCCATGTGGTAGATAGCACCGCCTGAAAGTCTGCTATGGCATAAGTAACCGACCAGATTTTAGACAATAAAATATCTTAAATTTGTTGAATACTTAAATTCTGCAATCCTTCTAGTACAGACTCGGAGAAATCTTTTTATCATTCTTGCAAGGAATAGACCAGGAGACAAATTGTAATTTAGGATGCCTACATTTCAAAAGGGCTGCCATTTTTCTTGTGTTTGTTTACCTTTTATGAAGTTCACCAAGGGTCAAATCCACACAGTTCGGAAGAATAAGTATGGAGTCATGAGAGAGTGCATCAATGAAAAATGAAGAATGTCCAGTGTGTCTTTTGTGAGTCTGCTGTGACCATTCCCCCCACAATCCTGTGCCATTTTGAATGATTATTTGATTTTTGTTTTTATTTCTGTCCACTCACTTTTGAACGACCATCCAGAATCATTTACCCCCCCCCACCCATCCACCTCCACAAAGTGACTAAATTCCACTAATTTGGATACTCTTTGCCAAGCACATGTACCCCGGGTTCACCATGGTTCCACCCGGCGTGTAAAAAATTTGAAATTTGGCATTAAAAGGAGCAATTTCCTGTCTTTGTCCAATGGAAAGCGTCTGTTTGCGAAAGTATTTCTCCTGCTTTCAATTACCAGTAACCACTCATCTCTTGAAATTTAACCTGCCATCGAAGACATATACTCTCTTCTGTTAATTAGTTAATGTTTCGTATTATCAAAGTTGTGTATAATCTGTGTGTTGAATAAACACCTCAAACATAACAATAGAGACTCAGTCAGGGGATTACATTCAATGCAAGTACAGGTGTAAATTGACAACTCTGAGTTAATTCTCTGATAGATAAAATGGTGAAAATTGAAAAACAGTGTCTGAAATATTTCGGGGGGGGGGGGGCGAAAATGTTTCCAGCCTCCCCCACCCCCCCCCCCCCGACCCGTGGTTTCAGGCCTGCAAAAAACACTGATCGACGCTTGTGTTGGTATGATTGATTGCAAGAACAAAATAAATTCACAGCATCGTCCAATCGCATTTTATTTAAAAGCGCGAATGTATCATTTTCAGACCATCTTCAATCGGTCCTTTGCGGACATCAACACAGTCGCGGCAAAGATCCAGAGTTACTCGGATGCAAATAACTTCGCAACATCGGGAGAAATCAACACGCTCAATACAGCTCCAGGTCACTTGGAACATACTTCGAGAAAAAGTGATTTCTGTAGCATTCAGCCTACTTTTTTATGAATATTACCTTATTTTATCTGTATCGTCCTGATTTTATACACTTGGCTATTTTTTACGAGTGGTTTATGTTGTCTTTTTAGTGCGCAATAATTCAGATTTTTTGTCAACAAAAATGTTCTGACGACCTGTAAACACTGGATGTCACTGGAGGGAATTCCAAACCATATTTTGCAGTTATGACAAGTATTTGCTGTAACCTGTTTGCAAATCTGCTCATGCATTGTCTCGAACAAATAAAGAGCGTGATCAAGTCCTTTCATTCTTACGATCGCCCAAAATGAGTATTCCTGCAGGAACCACATTGTAATCACATGATTGGAGTAAACATCATTGAAACATGGCCACATCATTAAAAATTTGTGTTGGTGGTATTGTATTCCAACATCAAAAACCAGTGTGTGTCATACAAATACTTTCTCCGAGTCTGTAATATGTTATCATTACACTGAGGACAAGGCTTTCGAATTACCGGTCCTTTTCCGGTTTTACCGGTTCGTTACTTATGCCATTGGCAAATTAACGTTAAAATCATAAAATTCATTTTTTTCCTAAAAAATTATATGTATCTTTTATATGCACTTAACTAATTATTTTGATATATAATATGCCTTTCCTTACTTCTCTAACCTGTTTCTGGGGCATTGGGAAAAATGTCAACAAATAGATCAAAGTTAGGTCGACGACCCCTTAACAAGGAATAGATAGGCAATTCGAATGTCTGACTTGCAAATTGTGGCGTCGTCCAAAAATGTCATGTCCGGATCTGGGTGCACAGCTCCATCGTGCCCCGAACCTACTCTACCCCAAATAGAATGACACCCTTGAGTAGCTATATAAAGGTGCTATATAAGTAATGATATTTTGTTTATTTCTAAATTCCGAACTCTGATATTCCTTCAATTCAAATTAAATATACACAAATTATACATCAGAAATGAAGGTTGGGAGGTATAGAACACGCAAAATATATGAAGTCAACTCAAAGAGATGACGGCTGGCACCACTAGTTCCTGGAAATCTGCTACCGTATTCGTACAAGTACTGATAATACAATAATATTTCCTGAGAACAACTTGTGGTCAAATGTGTTTCACACAACCAATAACAAAGTTTGGACATCAAAATCCTTCAAAACGCAGCGACAGAGCTGCAAGGGGGTACAGTCCAAAGGTGACCACTTTGTTTACATATACTTCCCAAAGTTTGCTAAGCACCAAGTACACCTGTTTTACGTTTTAGTTGAAATGTTGTAATGAAAAGTGTATATATTTTTTATTTAATTAAATGTTCAATGATTTCGGTACAAAAATTAAGTTTTTATTTGTGTTTGACATTATTCTTTTAGCTTTTGAATACGATAACCATGGAAAATGGATATTATTGGTAAAAGAGGAAATATTTCAATACAGCAAAAAAGTTGACGGAGCGAATTGGTATGGCTTCAGTATCGATTATGAGACCCATTACTGTCACTTACAGCTTGACAACGCCTTCTCATGCTCCCAATCAGGTTCCTGGTGGACCTTTGTGGGATGTTGTTCCATTTTTGGACCAGCATGGCACCAAGCCCCTGAACACTTCTTGGCCAGATTAGACGGGCTGAAATTGCAAGCTGCAACTCATTCCAGACATGTTCGACTAGATTGAGGTCAGGGGATTTTGCTGGACAGTCCATACGCTCAATCCTCTCCCTCTATCTGTACTCCCCGACAGCATGGGCAACATGAGGACGGGCATTATCGTCCATCAGAATGAATCTTTCACCCACTGCACCTGCATAGAATCTGGCGTGGGCATCAAGGATCTCATCAATATACCGTTGTGCGGTCAATGTACCACTTTCAAGGACACAGAGCGCTGTACGCCCATCCCAGCTGATACCGCACCAGACCATGGTTGACCCTCCACCATAGCGGTCATTCTCAACGATGTTGGCTGCATGGAATCGCTCTCCTGGTCTTCTCTATACCCTAGAACGCCTACCTGTGTGGTCTAGGCAGTACCTTGATTCATCGGTAAAAATGGCAGGTCGCCACCAATCTAATCTGGAACATCCAACGTGGTCCATGGCCCATTTATATCGTGCCTGGCGGTGGTTCTGGGACAGTGGAATGCGAAGAAAACATGGTATTCTTGATCGGTGTTCACCTTCGTGCAACCTGGCCCGGATAGTCTGCGTCGAAACATTTACCCCGGATGCATTCTGAAGGTCACCGAGGAGCAGGGTTGCTGTGTCACAGCGGTTCCTACGGGCCTGAATGATCAACAACCGGTCTTCAGCTGCAGATGTTGCCCTGCCCGTACCATCACCATGTTGTCTTACTGGTGTGCCAAGCTGCTGAAATCTTGCCCAGGCTCTGTTGATCACCCTATGGTGCACACCAAGGGTTTCACCAACCTGACGATGGGTAGCCCCATGCTCCATCATCCCTACACCCCGCCACATTTTTGCTTCAGACAAAATGTCTTCTTACGTTTGCATTTGCCATGTTCAATCATTAAATCACAAGGGTTTGCGATGGAATGGAGACTGAATACCCTACACACGTCATGTACATGTAGACAGTACACAAAAACATCATGGAAATCAAGGGGTGCATGCTTTCCATGACTGTCACGAAACGCCTGCCTGGCAAGAGAGCTAATGTAAACACTGGGGACCATCTCAATACATTCCTTAATCATATCGACCAAAAATATCACAAATATGTCACAAGCAAAATTCACATTGATGTGTCAAATATTTGGTGCTTAGCAAACTTTGAGTAGTATATATTCGTACTTTCTATTCCCGGTCAAAGTCATCGGACGGAATAAGAATCGAAAAACAACGCCGACTAAAATAAAAAACTGGGAAAGATCGCATAAAGGTCTATAGGAACCGGTGAATTTCCCTAAGTGGACAAAAACAGAAGAGTTCAAAAACAAGTAAATTAAACGCTTTTCATACAAGCGGTGTCAAGCAATGATACTGCTTTGATCTAAAGAATATTTTGAGTGTTGAAGTTTTGTTTTAAACTAAAAAGTAATTTTATTGTTGAAAATCAATTTTTAAAATGTAGATTGCACTAACTACAGAACGGAAAATTCATACACGGCACTCTTAAATTAATAAAACCAAAATTAATCCAAATCATATATTTTCTGCACTTTACCGAGAAATGAACTCTGGGGTGCCTTTAAGATTAATTAAAACGTGTTTTTAAGGGGCTATATAAGTAATAGAATTTTGTTTATTTTGAAATTCCCACCACTGATATTCCTTAAATGCAAATTAAATTTTCAAAAATTATACACCAAAATGAAGGTTGGGTGACGGAGAACACGACAAATATACGATATCAACTCATAGAGCTGACAGCATGCACCAATGGTTTCTGAAAGTCTGCTACCGTATTCGAATCAGAACTTATAATACAATAATATTTCTTATCAACCTACCTCAATTGTTTACCACAGGCTTGCACTATAGTGGAAGAACCTAACTCGGATAAAATACTCTCTATTTTAATCTTTCCCAAGAGATTGGGGAAAGAAAAGTGGTGTAAAAACACCACGAAAAAATAAGCCAAAACTGGGTCGAGCGCCATCGGCGCACACCCAGTATGGGACGCTCTTCCATAGTACAGATCCACGACTACCGTAAAACAGTGCGCAGTGCGTCAATTCGTCATTCTTTTGATTATCCGCACACGTGGTGGATGTGTGCCATTTTGCTCCGTAACAGTGATATTTTAACTCGTTGTTAATGGTTTTTCTGTGACTGGAATTGTGGATCTGAAGATCGTATAATAACAGGACTGCATTTTATATATTCTCTATGTTGTGGGGTATCGGCCTAAGACTTTCCCGACTTCAACTCGGCGAAGTCGGAAGTGGCTGCCGACTGAACCCCCCTACTGTGTCCTGTCAGCCGTTGAGCACAGTAGTTTTATACCTGCAGTGGTCTGCTGCGGTGTCTGAGAGTGTAGACGTGGGGGTATCGGCCTCAGCCTTCCCTGACTTCAACTCGGCGAAGTTGGAAATGGCTGCCGGCAGGACCCTCTACTGTGGTCTCTGCGCCGTCGAGCACCACAGTTGTGTCATTGGATTCGGAACGTTCCTAGTGGGGACACCCTGAACTCCGTGGCGTTTCCGTCCACTCATTCTGGCCACACGACCAGTTTGGGAGGACCAACTTCTTTTGTGCAGCCTGGACCTTCTGCCCCCTTCTGCTCCTTGGGCCTTCTCCAGACTGATGTTGCATGTGATAGCTTTCCATCGCACGCAGTCCAGGGTGACTACTTCGGCATATCTGGACGATATCCTCCTGAGGCATTCCAATGCTGCCTTACTGGAGTCGGATGTCGCCACTCTGTTGAGCTTGCTCACGTGGCTAGGATTCAGAGTAAACGAGAAGAAGTCGGACCTGGTCCCTTCTCAGTCGTTTTATCATCTGGGGATGGCTTTCCGCACCCAATTCAATTTGGTGGTGGTTCCCCAGACCAAGACTGTGATTCTCTCAGCTTTTGCTCTGACTCTGTCCCAGTCCACATCCACAATGGCTCGGTGTATTCTCTGGCTAATCGGTCTCTGCGGTTCGGTGACGGATCTCATTCCTCTAGGTCGGCTGCGTGTCAGACCTCTCCAACACTTTCTGCTCAGTCGTTGGAGGCCGAATGTAGATTCTCTGGATCTGGTGCTTCAGTTTCCAGAATCTCTTTATCCTCACCTTCTCCCCTGGACGGATGTCCAGTGGCTTTCGTAGGGTGTTCCGTTGGACTTACCCACGTCCAATAGCGTTCTGATGGCAGATGCCAGCGATCTCGGATGGGGTGCGACGTTGGATTCTCTAGGTCTTTCCCTTCACGGGATATGGGACCAGGATCAGTCCGCTCTATACATCAACCAGAAGGAGCTTCTTGCTCTTCTTCTGAGTTTCAGGAAGTGGATCCCTCACCTGTCGAATCGCCAGGTCCTTCTGTTGTCCGACAATTCGAAGGTGGTTGCTTACATTCGGAACCAGGGCGGCACGCACTCTGTTCCAATGTACGAATTGGCTCGGGATCTTCTATTGCTCGGCCAGGATGTCCACGCCGGGGTGGTTGTTCGTCACATTCCCGGTCGCCTGAACGTCCTCGCTGACTCCCTGTTCCGTTGGGGCAGGGTCATTTCCACCGGGAGGATGCTCCACATGGTGGGTTCCATCGATCGCTTGCGACTCGATGGAACAATCCGGTGGACACTTTCGTGTCCCCGTGTCCAGATGCTCTGGCTTTCGCCGTGGACGCTCTGGCCCTCCTTTGGGATGGTCTTGTCGGCTACGCCTTCCTGCCGGTTCCGATTCCGCCTCAGGTTCTCACCCAGATATGAACCTGCAGTCGTCGAATCCTTTCGATCACACCCGTCGCCTCGGTGGGTGTGGATCAATCTGCTCCGCTCTCTGTTAGCGGCGGTCGCGGCATGTCTCCCTCTACCTCGCGACTTTCTTTGCCAAAATCGCCCGTGGAGGTTTCACTTTGACCCGACTTCATTGTGCCTTCGCACATGTCTTTTATCGGGTCCTGTCTCCTCCGTAGTGGTTTTTCGAGACACGCAGTGGAGTTGCTTTTCTTCTTCAAGGAGGCACTCACTCCACTTGTTTAGCCTCTGTGGCTAAATGGAAGATTCTTCTGTCGATGGTGTGCGATCACTCTGTTGCTTCTGTCACTCCTTCGATCACACCGCTTGTGGTGTTTCTGGAGTATGTTTGTTTCTGGGAGTCTCCAGAAATGGGTACAAGTCCATACTTCGGAGACGTTTTTTCATATGTGGGACCGCATTGTTTCGACACTCATCCTTGCCTCTCCAAGCTTGTTCAGTTCTTTTCCTTGAAAATGCCTAGTGCTTTGTAGTTTACTCCAAGATGGTCACTTTCTTGGGCGCTGCTCTGCTTGGGGGTGTGGGGGGGGGGGGGGCGTTCGCGCCTTTATCCTGGATGAATATCTCTCCTGCATCCATTTCTCTGTGGATTCGTCTTGCTATTCGTGCAGCTTCCTCTCTTCTATCTACTGGTGATTGTATTACCAATTATTTTTTTCTGCCACGAGGTGCGTGCATTGTCTTCCTCTTTTCATCACTCTGTCATGTTGTCGGTTGACTGATGTTATACTGGCAGCCTACTGGAGAAATGCTACATTCTCCTTTTATCTGCGACAGTTGCAGGAGCCGATAGAGGACCTAAATCCTTGGGGCCCTCTTTCTTCGGCTCAGGCTGTTTTCTATCCCAGCCTTTCAGCTTTTTTTCAGGGTCAGTTCCAGCTCTGTGCTGTTACTGCCCTTTCTGTCTGTGCGTCGCACTTCACCATACGCCTCATCTTTCATTGTCTTTTCTAATGTTTGTGATGCTATGGTTTGATAGGCCTAGGGATCTCTTCCTCTGTCCACGGTTCCAGCGGTATTGAGTTATGTGTGGGTTGGTTATGTGATTCCCTCCATCCTTTTGTCTATTCATCCTGTAGTAAACAATTGAGGTAGGTTGATAAGAAATATAAATTTTATAGTAAATTTCCTTTCTTATTATACCTACCGCAATTGTTTACATGGAGGCCCTCCCGTCTTCTTATTCGGGTAAGAATCCTTCCTCCCCGCTGATCACATAACTCCTGTGTTGTCGGAATCAAAAGAATGACGAATTGACGCACTGCGCACTGTTTTACGGTAGTCGTGGATTTGTACTATGGAAGAGCGTCCCATACTGGGTGTGCGCCGATGGCGCACGACCCAGTTTTGGCTTATTTTTTCGTGGTGTTTTTACACCACTTTTCTTTCCCCAATCTCTTGGGAAAGATTAAAATAGAGAGTATTTTATCCAAGTTAGGTTCTTCCACTGTAGTGCAAGCCTGTAGTAAACAAAGGCGGCAGGTATAATAAGAAAGGAAATTTACTATAAAATTTATATTTCCTGAGAACAACTTGTGACCAAATGTGCTTCACATATCCAAGAACAAAGCTTGGGCATCAAAATCCTTCAAAACACAGAGACAGAGCTGTATGGAGGTAAATTCTCAGAGTGACTGCTTTGTTTACATATATTCTTACTTTCGATTTCCGGTCTACGTCTTCGGACGGGAAAAGCAGCGAAAAACAACACCGTCTAAAATCAAATAATGAGAAAGATCGCCTTAATGTAGCATACTATCATTATATATAGACTGCAAAGTTGCCATATTCAATGCAGAGTATCATCACACCTGGTAACATTTCTTAGAATTACGATTTTGTTTTTTTTTATGGAAATTCGTGGTATCGAGTGATTTGCGCATGTCCGTTGAACATGGAATCCATCTTCAATAAAAATGCAGACAGTGTTGTCCTTTTCCCAAGTGCTGTCCTATCGCTGCATTGGAAAGTGTTTTGACTGCCTTGTTCTTGGACATGTGAAGCACATTTGGCCACAAGCTGTTCTCATGAAATATTATTTTGTCAGTTCTGGTACGAATACGGTAGCAGACTTCCAGGAACCAGTGGTGCCTGCTGTCAACTCTATGAGTTGATTACATATGTGTTTCGTGTTCTATACATCACAGCCTTCATTTTGATGTATAATTTGTGTATATTTAATTTGAATTTAAGGAATATGAGAGGTGGAAACGTCAAAATAAACAAAATTTCATTACTTATATAGCCCCTTAATGTCCATTCCAAAATATTTTTCCTGTAATGATACCAAGACGTGTCACCTTAAGAAAAAAATTGCACATGCAAGATGTACAAACCACCTTGGCTGATGTATTTGGTACAGAAATGCCTGAATGTTTGTTGACACCGATTGCTAAATCCAAACATCTAACACTGACAGACTCAATTGACAGAGTTGTACAATGTTGAACCTTTGTATGAAATGGCAATACATGATATACAGCTGATTGGGCAAGAATAAATACACTAATTATTTGTCTCTAACACTAGGTGGACAATCATTGTTCAGTTGATAGTAAACAGAACTAATGAAAGTGTGATGATCCATTGAATCCTAAACATGCATTCTTAAGGTTACACATCTTAAAATTGATACTAAACAAAAATTTCAGAGTGGAGATTAAAAATGTGTTTTAAATAATTCAAAAACACCCCAAAGTTCATTTGTCCGTAAAGTGCTGTAGATACATGGTTTGGACTAATTTTGGTATCAGTAATTCAAGTGTTCCAAGTGTGATTTTTTTTTATTTCTGTTGTTAGTGCAATTTTCAACAATAAAATCACTTTTTAGTTTGAAACTTTAGCACTCAAAATATTCTTCACATCAAAAGAGTACCATTGCCTGTCATTGCTTGTATGATAATTATTTAATTATCGTGTGTTGGAACCATTTGTTTTTGTCTGTTTGGGGAAATTCCCCAGTTCCTATAGACCTTAAGGGGCTATATAAGTAATGGAATTTTGTTTATTTTGAAATTCTCACCTCTACTATTCCTTTAACCCCTAGCACTCTGGTAGTGCAACAGAATTTTATCTTCAATCACTCTGTTTTTCTCTTGCCTGTGAATTTAACCAATTATATCTTGTTTGAAGGGGCTCACCGAGCTCTGTCAAACATGGTATAATTTGATAAATATCAAATTGCATTATGAGAAAGATTTACTCCTGGTAATTTTGGCATTTTGACTTCAGGGTGTAGAGGGTTAAATGCAGATTAAATATACACCAATTGTACATCAAAATGAAGGATGGGATGCATAGAATACGCAACATATATGTAATCAACTCATACAATTGACAGCAGGTACCACTGGTTCCTGGAAGTCTGCTATCGTATTCGTACTAGAACTGATAATAATATAATATTTCGCGAGAACAACTCGTGGTCGAAGGTGCTTCAGATATTCAATAACAAAGCTAGGCATTCAAAACACGTTCGAGTGCAGCGATAAGACTGCATTTTGGAAAAGGACAACACTGTCTGCATTTTTTATTGAAGATGGTTTCCATGCTCGACAGACATGCGCAAACCACTCCATACCACGAATTTCCATCGAAAAACAAATTCTTAATTCTGAGAAATTGCATTGAATATGGCAACTGTGCAGTCTCTATCTAATAACAGTATACTATATTAAGGCGATCTTTCTCGTTATTTGATTTTAGACGGCGTTGGATATAAATGCGTTTTCCGTCCGACGACGTCGATCAGAAATCGAAAGTAAATTCATATGAAAACAAAAGCAACGGTTTTGGAATTTACCCCATGAAGCTCTGTCGCTGTGTTGTGAAGAATTTTGATACCCTAGTTTTGTTCTTGGATATGTGAAGCACGTGAAGCACATTTGGCCACATGTTGTTCTTGTGAGATATTTTTAAATTATCAGTTCTGGTACGAATTCGGTAGCAGACTTCCAGGAACCAGTGCTGCCTCGGCCGACTCTATGAGTTGATTACACATGCGTTTCTTGTTCTATACATCTCAATCTACATTTTGATCACAAAATTCCATTACTTATATATCTTCTTAATACAGCATACTATTATTACATAGAGACTGTACATTTGCCATATTCTGCGCAAGATATCATGGCACATGGTGAAATGTCTCAGAATTACGATTTTGTTTTTTGATGGAAATTCGTGGTATCAAGTGATTTGCTCGTGTCCATCGAACATGGAATCCATCTTCAATACAAAATACAGACAATGTTGTCCTTTTCCCAAATGTAGTTCTATCGCTGCATCCCAAAGAGTTTTGAATGTCCAGCTTTGTTCTTGGATATGTGGAGCACATTTGGCCACAAATATTATTTTATTATCAGTTCTGGTACGAATACGGTAGCAGACTTTCAGGAAACAGTGGTGCCTGTTGTCAACTCTATGAGTTGATTTCATATATATTTGTCGTGTTCTATACCTCCCAACCTTCATTTTGATGTATTATGTATGTATATGGAATTTGAATTTAAGGAATATCAGAGATGGGAATTTCCCCCCCAAAAATGTCATTACTAATATAGCACCTTAAGCTGATCAATTCCCGAGTGTATGCTTTTTCGTCTGCAGTGGTCAACAACAGAGTTGTATTACTGCCTCGCTTCCGACGAGTTTCACAGAATCTTTCACAGAACTGACATTGAGTGATAGTATAATAAAGACAGAGAACTGATAATGATAGAGCTTCCAGAGACTAACATTAGGTGAGATAAATCACTAGTTCGGCCAGTAGAGAGTCACCACAAGTGGCGTCGTCGCAGTTTCGTACTTGCGCCGCATTTTGAGTTTGAATTTTCCGCCATATTGGTGGAACACGCCGCGGTGCACCTGCACGTACGATTCGGTAGTTATCCTTAATTTCTGATTCGCCCACCACATTTGCATTTCGCTATGTTTCGTTTTGCACATGTGGCTGTGTTTTAAATGTGTTTTGTTTTCTTGCCCTCACAGGTTTTCGACTTCGTTTTCTTTTCACAAGTGACCTTCACATTTCCATGTACAAAAACAATACATGTCGGTAAGCCCATGCATACCAGGACCTCCAGGATATTACTTCCAGTGGTGCCACATCCTCTGGCGCCGTTTTCATCAACAGATGTGCCTTTCCAGACTTATTTCAATTGCCTCGGAGGGGGGCGGTGGCTCAGTTGGTAGAGGTGCAGGCTGCAAGCCGAGAGGTCCTCGGTTCGAATCCCACCTGCGGCAACCGCGTTGTGTCCTTGGGCAAGACACTTCACCCAGATTGCCTACATGGGGGCACGATGACGCTGTGTACTGAGGCGTACTGCACGTCGATGGTGCGCATGTCTTCAACCAATCTAACCCTGCCTGTGCTGCGGTGCAGAGTTCAGAGTTACGGTGCAGAGTTCAGAGTTACGATGTTGGAGAGCTGACAGCTGCTCGTCGTTGCTCGGTGGTTCTCTCCGGCTTCCTCCACCCGTAAAACTGTCACGGTCACGATTAGCCATTGTGCATAAATATGTGAACACCAATAAATGAATATTCAATTGCCTGGGATTTCAGTGGACACTGCCCTAGCCATTTTATGGAAAAGGGAGGAGCATGGGAATGTGGATAGATGTATGTTAAGGGACATTCTAAATTTTTATGGTGGATAGGTTGTTTTTAGCAGCCATTGATTTTTCCGCACACCAGCAGGGGTGTGGAGATGACCGTACATATTGTGCCCTGTCATTGGAGGTGGTGGAAAAAGTACACATCGCCAGACAACCTCAGACAGCCGTTGCAAACAATATTTTGGGTGCTATTTCCAGTGCCCGATTGTCGGGACCCCCCAGTCATTCCCTGTCATCGCAGACCGATAGCTTTCCAACAGATATTAAGCCCCACCCTTCATTGTTACAAGGTGGGGGAATGTCAAATCAACCCAGTTCGCTTCCTGGTATCCCGAGCAAATCGGGAAGAGGCTTTTCCCAATCACGATTCTTATCTGTTATAAATGCCCCCCTACAAGGCGGCATCATCAACGTTCCAGGTAGGAGCAGTTGATTCCCAGTTCCAACAATATAGTGCACATATGGTCCGACTATCATCCGGTTCGGCTGGCCTCAACTTTTCCACTCAGCCTCCTTGGACCCCTGCCGCTGGTACCACTTATACTCCACTTGGTCAACTTGTACCGCCTGTACGCCCGTACCATCAACTTCCCAGTTATCTTCCTGGAATCCCAACAAAAAGAAATACTGGTGATCAAGACAGACGGTCACCACAGATGCCTAAATATTTATCATATGATGGCACGTCCAATTGGCAAGCTTTTTGTACTGAATTTCTTCATTTTGCTCAGACCCAGTGTTGGACGGGACACGAAATAAAACTGAACGGGAAGGCGAGTGATTACTTCACAACTCTTATGCGTCAGAATCCCAACATGGGTACTCAAGATGTCCTACGCAAAATGGAAAAACCTACCCCAAATAGCTCAAATGAAATTTGCTCAACTGCAACAGACCCCTGGCATGAGATTGGAGGAGTGGCCGAAGAAATCCAATCACTTACCATTCACGCCTTATGCCATTTTCCCGAAGACCATATGAACCGGCAAATCATAATGCGATAAATGCTGGCCAGTATGTTTCCAACCTTCGCCCTTTCACCATTGAGGGTGCAATGGATGAAGCGAGGTGGTTTCAGTATACAACTAGGGCAATTTTGGTTCACATTGTCAGCCACACAATTCTCGTACAACTAGCCCAGGGGCATTTACCCCCAATGTTTACCCCCTTACATCCTAGGAGGAGAACACAAAGTCCTGATCAGGGATATAGCTCAGTCCGAGCTCAAGCTGCAGCAATCCCCAAATCCATTTTGAAACGCCCATTAAGGAGTCCTTCCCCATCTATTCGATCCAATGACACGGAAATGCAACGCCTTTCAAAACAGGTGGAAAAAATGTCCACCAATATGTCCAAAGAAATGCAGACTAACTCCAAGCTATCAATGCTCTCACACATGTAGTCAGTCGAAACCGTTCAGCAGAATGGCGAGAGCGAAATAGAAATAACAGTAGATCACCTTCTCACAGTCGGTGAGGCTGCTGTGAATGTAGTTCCCCATCCCATTTCTCTCGAGGGTGCCCATCTGAAAGGGAAAACAATAGACCTGCAGACCGTAAAAACCCTGCTCCTTCTGCTTCCTAATCATTTGCCAAAGATTTAAACCCAAATGGGTCGATTCAGTAGGCCTCTCCCATACTACTGTTGACCAGTTACCTGAAACTATCACCCTGTGTCGCCTTTGGTCTCGCTCGACTGTATTCATCCCAGCCGAATTGGAGAACGTTCCCCCGAATGCCATAATTGATACCGCAGCCGAGATCACCATCATTTCTGATAAACTCTTAGAGTATTTTGATAAAGTACCACCAGTCAAAAAATAAGTAACAGTCCATACTGCTGGTAGAGAACTTTCTATGAAAGGTAAAATCATTGGTCCGGTACATTTAAAGTTAGGACAAATTATTTACAAGGTTCGGGTTACGTGGCGCCGATAGGGGAGACTTGCTGTTGGGACTTGACTTCATGAGTGACCATAATTTGCTGATTGATCTGGCCCGCAATGAAATTCAAATTGGAGCGGAAGTGCTAGAAATTCAGTTCACACGGACTCGGCGTCCTAAACAATTCAGACAAGTTACAGTTTCTTTTTTACGGAAGGAAGTGGTGCCTCCCAATTCAGTGGTGCGGGTGCAGTGTAGTCTGCCCCAACAGATACCAGTATGCATAATTGAGTATGATCTCGATTCAAATTTACTGATACCCAGAACAGGTCACTCAGATCAGTTTGTTACCCTAAAAAAGGAACTATTATTGGACCGTGGAAGGCGAGCTCCTTTCCCCCAGCTGAGATAGTACCACACCCTTGTCTTCCAGAACAAGTCCCAGAAGATGTGGCCGATCTCCTTGAAAGTACCTCTGAGTGGTTCACCCAGGAGGAAATGTCAATCCTCAATGAATTATTAGTAGAATAACAGGATGTATTCGCCGAACATGAGTTTCATCTGGGAAATTTCACGGTTATCAAACATGCAGTCGATACCGGTTCGGTCAAAACCATCAAGTTACGCATGCGTCGTACTCGAGCGAGTTTTGTGGATGAGCAGAACATCTGCAGAAGATGTTGGATGTCGGCATAATCCGCCCTTCCACTTCAGGATGGGCTGCAGCCCCAGTGTTAATAAGGAAAAGATGAGGTTGGGTATGTTGGTGTCTCGAATTTAGAGGGTTAAACTCCATTACAGTTACGGATAGCTTCCCATTGCCCTGGTGGACTGTTTAGATACTTTGGCTGAGAACAAGTGGTTTTCCAAATTGGATGCTTACCAGCCATACTGAAAATTTCATATTGAGGAAAATGATAAAATAAAGACTGCCTCTGTTACTAAGTATGAGTTGTACGAATTCAACCGAATGGGATTTGGATTATACAATGCGCCAGCATGTTACTCCCGTGTGATGGATTTGGTACTGAAGGGGCTAAATTGGGAGATAGCCTTACCTTTTTTGGACGACATTATTGTTTTGGGAAATATGCTTCACAGATCACATACATACTTTAAGAACTGTATTAAGTAGATTCCGATAGTATGAGGTAAAGTTAAAACCAAAAAGTGTTTACGCTTCTAAAAAGAAATTGAGTTTCTGGGTCGTCAAATGTCACCCACAGGATTGGAAATTGGGAATAAGGCCACCCAAGTTATAAATGTATGGCATGAACCACAATGTACAAAATATATAGCACGATTTCTATGTTAGCTAATTATTACAGAGCCTTCGTCAAGGATTATGCCCAAATTGCTGCCCCCCCCCCCCCCCCCCCCCCCCATGTATCAAAGGACGGAGAAAATGCCTTTGCGTGGGGTGAAGATGAAAGCAGAGCTTTCACTGAAAATAAATCTGCCTTGACTTCTCCCCCTCTCCTGTTATTTCCAAATAAGTGTGACCTCTTCATTAGGGACGCTGATGCATCAGGCCATGCCATTGGAGCAGAGCTTTTACAACTCCAGGATGGCCAAGAAATTGTCATCACTTATGGTTGTTTTGTCTTAAGCTCTGAGCAGCGCAAATACTGCACCTCCCGAAAAAAACTGGAAGCAGCGGTGCGTTTCACCAGACCGTTCAGACATCTACTGTTAGGCCGTAAATTCACAGTCCGAACTGACCATAGCAGTCTTACCTGGGTTCTAATTTTAAGAACCCACAAGGACAGATTGCCCGTTGGCTTGAGGAGCTCAGCCAATGCCAGTTTATTATTAAGCATCGAAAGGGAAGTAAACATATTGCTGATGCCCTTTCACGCCTCCCAAATGAGCGCTCTTGTCACAATAACAGATTTGGGTTTTCCTTATCTGATTTGCCTTGTGGTGGGTACAAATATTGCTTCCGAATTGATATGGATTGGGGAAACCTTTTCAAGAGTTATGGGTTAGATTTGTGGGCGGACGATGGGAAGTTGGAATCCTCTTTCTTGGATTATCCTAGTCAGCCCCTTACAGTTGAACACATTTTGGCCTTTCTGATTAGGATGCCCTTAGCATCCCTTCCATTTATGCTACCCATACAGCCACAAATAGCCCTGACCTTAACCTTATGGGCTACATATCATTGTTGATGCCCTTTCACGCCTCCCAAATGAGCTCTCTTGTCAAAATGACAGATTTGGGTTTTCCTTATCTGATTTGCCTTGTGGTGGGTACAAATATTGCTTCTGAATTGATAAGGCTTGGGGAAACTTTTTCACTGAAGTGGATAATGTGATCCCATTAAGTACCTTCTCTCTCCCCCCCCCCCCCCCCCCGGATACAGAATCATCAGCCAAAGCAGTACATGAACAAACTGACCCAGATTGGGTTATAAAGAGTTATGGTTTAGATTTGTGGGTGACGATGGGATGTTGGAATACTCTTTCTTGGATTATCCTAGTCAGCCCCTTACAGTTGATAATGGAACACATTTTGGCCTTTCTGATTGGCATGCCCTTAGCATCCCTTCCATTTATGCTACCCAAACAGCCACAAATAGCCCTGACCTTAACCTTACAGGCTACTCCCACAATGAATTTATGGCAGAACAGTGGTCAGACCCTGACATAACATTCCCAATCAGGTGGTTGCTATCCAAAGACTAACCCCCGATTCTACCATACTTTTGGGCAAGCCCAATCGTCAAAACATTTTGGACACACCGACATAGATCACATACAAGCGACGCAGAGATGACAAGATTGTTTTAGTCATCCCAAAATTCCTACAGAAAGAAGTGTTATCCCTTGGGCATGACAATCCTGCATAAATCCACCAGGGAATGGCTCGAACAAAATCTCGAATAAAAGACAAATATTACTGGCCTCGGATGTGTGATGAAATCGAACAATTTGTAAAGCCCTGTACACTTTGTAATCAGAGGAAAAACCTCTCAGGGTATGCAAATCACACTTTAACCCCCTGCACACTGATGTCAAAATATCTAAATTTCAGGCAGAAACAATTTCCCATAATGCAACTAGAAAGTTAACCAATTCAATCTTGTTTGACAGAGCTCATTGAGCTCTGTCAGACGAGATTGAATTGGTTAAATTTCTAGATGCATTATGGAGAAAAACAGCTTCTTGAAATTTTGGTATTTTGACATCAGAGTGAAGGGGGTTAAATCTTTATCATGCTGGTACTCCCATGCAGAGAGTCCATCTTGATTTTCTGAGACTCTTTACCCCGTACACAACGTGGGAATGAATATATCTTGATTCGGTTCAGGTGACATGTTTGTTATGATCACGTGGGTTTGGGGCAAAGTTGGGAAATGATCTGATTTCCCAAGAACTGAAATCTTCAAACATTTCACTGCTGTTGTTGAATCTAGGAGGCGACCTAATGTACAACTCACGACTCATTCACAGGAAAAATATTCAACTGACAATGTGAAAAATGCGCGATACAGTCCATAGTAGCGCTGTTGACTTAGAAACTGTACAATGTGATGCAAGTGTCAGCAAGGGATTAAAACGCACCGATTCGAACTACTGTTATTTGGTTGGTGACGATGATCAAAACATAAAAGTGAAAAATTATATTTAAAAACAAAAATATACTCACATCAACATACATTACAGTCCTCACAATTGTATATTTATGAGAAATTAATTTTAGTGTCGCCGAACTATATTAGTGACGTAAAGGAGGCTTGATGAAGTCTTCTACGAAGAAAGACGACAAATGTAAAGGAGAATTATCAAAAAGGTTTCTTCTTGTTCACCAAATATAGCGAAATGTCGTACCATCGTAAAATTTAAATATCTCGCTCGCAAAACCGCATTGTGTATAAGACGGATCAACGTCGATTTTGAGAGCTGTTAGCACCAAAAGGTTACGAAAATCTATGTTTGTTGACACGCTGTGGACAGAAATAGAAACAACCCGCTTGGCTGACAAAAATTACATGAATTTCCGATATGAGTGACTCCACAGGGTGTCATAAGTGTTTAGATATTTGCATGTAATAACCAACACATTTCTGATATTGTCAAGTTCAGACCAGCAACCCTCTGCCAATACAATTAGTATTGGTAAGCAGATCAGTAATTAATGTTCTTAAATCTCACGAGAAAACAACGGACAGGTTTTCCCAAACAGCAACTACAGAAGGCCGATAGTTCCAAAACAAATGAAGTTGAAGCAGACCAACACATGTACGTAAATGAATTAGAAGCCAGGATTTCTAACTCAGAAAAGCCGATTGATGAAAGTATTCTGCACGCATGACAGGTCATGTTTTGTTGTTTTGGCCACACTTGAACATTCATATGACACTCTTGGTCGCTGTCATTACTCATGCAACCCCAGAAATGGAATGTGCTTACTCGCCAGTGGCCGAACTTGTGATTAATCTCACCTAATGTTAGTCTCTGAAAGCTCTATCAATATCGGGTCTCTGTCTTAATTATTCTATCACTCAATGTCCGTTCTCTGTCTGTAGAACATGAAAGATTCTTCGAAGGTCGTCGGCAGCGGAGGCAGTAATACAACTCTGTTGTTGACCATTGCAGACGAAAAAGCATATATCCGGGAATTGATCAACTTAATATAGCTACGCAAGGGTGTCATTTCATTGGGGTAGATTAGGTTCGGGGAACGATGGAGCTGTGCACCCAGATCCGGATATGACATATTTGGTGGACACCACACTCCTCCCGGTTTTAATAGAGAGGTTGATTATTTTTTTATTTTGGGGTTGGGTGGTACGTAGTGAAACTGCCAGCTTAAAATAAGCCTAACTTATATCTGGGTCTGTGAGGATGAGACCAGTGACTGATAAACCATTAAGAAAAACAAATTGTACCATCCCTGACACATGCATGAATTTATGCACACAACTACATACATACATAAAGCTATGGAATAGATGTATAAATTCACATAGCTGTACACATAAACACATGCATGTGTATACTGTATTTTTGTGAGCTCAAAATATATTACTTTACAAAGGGATGTGGTACATCCCAAGAACATTCTGGGTACATTTGGCCAGGAGTTCAACAACTGGAGTTTGACGCAAGACTGAAATACATTGGGCCACATCTCCAATATATGTCGGGGTAGACACATCTATACCCATTGGGCCACGGAAGTGGGGAGAATCTGTTTACACCAGAACTCTGTCATCAGGTATGGCCCGGAGACCCAAAATGTGGCGATCTGAAAAGCAGTAGCACCTAACGCCTACACTATAAAAACATCTTTCAAAAGTGTTCAACCAACTTTTCACCATTCTGGCAGTGCCCGAAAAACCGTGTAGGGGAACCACCTGTTGGGGGCTACACATGTGGCTAACGACATGTAGGCCGCTGGCGTAAAGATCCGACATGGAAGGAGCCTCATCCTTGGGTCCTCTGAGATGTAGAATAAGGGCCTTATCCGGAATAGCCATCTTACACACACCTTCCAGAGGCTCATGCTGAAGACCCCAGAAAATACTCAGTTCCGTCCTATCCAAACCAACTTCTCCAAGAGCGGAGACCTGTGGAAGCAGGGACTTTATCCGATCCAGATGGTGATAAGGGGAGATTACTCAAATGCCTGGAGTGTAAACCTTTAGCCACAGCAATAGGATTTGGGTCGGTACCCTGGGGTACGTATCTGGGTCGAAATAAAATGCAACGACACCTACCACATGGAAAGGCACCTGAGGAGGACGGGATCTTCCAATACTCAAAAAGCAGTACCCGACAGATTTGGCAAAGATAATTTGGTCCGGGACCTATCCAGAAGAATATGAGAGTCCATTGCCTCTATCACTGAGGGGCTGGCGGGAGTATGGAATGAAGCCTAGGACAGACAACTGGAATCCAATAAAGGTTCAACAGTCGACCGAGAAGTAGGAGGAAGGCCTGATGGAGGGCGATTGACAGGAGCACTGGAAACGAGATGCTTCTGACCAGTAACAGACTGCAGTACAGAGGTAGGATCAGAAGAGTCAACCACTGCAGAGGGTGCACAACACAGAGGTTGCAGTAAAGTCAAGAGGCTGCATTGGAACAACAACAGTCAGAGTTTCCCGAGCGGCAGAACCGGATGGAACCGAGACAGAAACACTGGTGAGCGACGTTTTACCGGAACCTGAACCAAAAGGGCGCTGATCGATAGGAATATAAGATAACATCCACATCAGTGTACGCCATTGGAGCAGCCATGTCTTTGAATTCATGGATGAAAGAACAAATGTGTGTGTGTGGGGGGGGGGGGGGGTCCCCCTGGTGCTCGCAAAGGACCACCATACAACTATAGGGAGCTACTAAAGGTTCTGTGTTTGAAGAAATACATTCACTATCAATCACCACTCGCACGAGGCCATCTAAATCTTTCATTGGGGCTTCAGAAAGAAGAATCAAGTCATTTAACTGTGTTGATGGATCTGGGAGGGATTCATCTACTTCTGGCTCCAGAAGTAACGAGGCAAATGAGTGATCGAACAGTGCCGCCTCATCGACTTTGTAACTGCCCCACATTCAATGAATGGGCACCGTGGGGCTCCCCCTTGGATGGCGACTTTGGGAGGCATCCACATTTCCCACCGCATCCCAGAACCTAACTCTTGGTCTGGATTTCACATTTTCTTTTCCCGATTGTTGGGAGGGTGTATCACTCCTCACACTTGTTACTTTTCCCGATTGTTGGGAGGGTGTTTCACTCACCATACTTCTTTGTTTACCCTGCTCTTCATTTTAATTGCTAGGAGGGTTATCACTCCCACACATTTTTCCTGTTTAAGATGAGAAGAAGATGAATGGCGCCTCTACCCGGACCTGCTATCCGGGGTCTCACTTAGCTCCACCAGAGGTCCACCTCCTCGAACCTTTGGCAGGTAAATATTTAAAATCAAAAGACTGGGGATCCATTTCCCCTCCCCATTGGTGACTGGCATGCGTGGGGTCACATATGATGGATCTACCGTACTTGAGTCCTTTGCCTTACAACCCTTCACGCTGGAAGGTTGAGAAGGGCTAATGACTTTCCACACCGGTTTGTCAACTAACTTATTTAGTTCAGCGGCATTAAATACCACCCTAGGAAAGGTTGGATCTCAAGCCAACCGAAAGTCTAGGGGTGTTTGGAACATCCCACAATGTTCTGGGTTAGCCTCATTTGAGGCTGTTCTCTAAGGCCTTTTAGGGCTTTCTGTATCTGAGCTCATTCGGAAAAGAAGTGAAGCACCTAACTAGTTCGCACGCGGGTAATGTTAATTCTGTATTGAGAGAGGTTTTTTGATAAGAGGATTAGATTAGTTATTCTGAAGAGAAGTTGATTAGTTCGTTCCGATGAAAGATATTTTCTGAAGAGGAGTGTTAATTCTGGGTTAATTCTCACCGTGGACAAGTATAATTGTCCAATTGTTCCGCGTTGTGCTCAGTTACATTCACACAAGTGCCGTAGTATCATTCCAAGCAAAAATCACACTGGATCATGAAGCTTCCATTATGGGGTTGGCGACATGAACATTACAAAGGAACTGCAGATCCAAAGGCATGGGCTTTTGACAGATAAAAGGTAAACAAACGCAAGAAAAATGGCAGCCCTTTTGAAATGTTGGCATCCTTGCATGAATGAGAAAAAGATTTCCCCGAGTCTGTACTGGAAGGATTGTAGAGTTTAACTATTCAGTAAATTTAAGGTATTTTATTGTATAAAATCTGATCTCTTGCTTATGCCATAGCAGACTTTGAGGCAGTGCTTTCTGCCACATGGTAATGGTTCCATTGCAAATATTAGTTTCCACAAAATGTATATTTCATTCCAAACAAATTGATATATAATTTATATAATATTATTCCTTTCTGACCTTCTCTGGACTATGGAGAAAATTACCTGAATTTTGACCAAAGTTAGGTTGGACGTCCCCTAAAAATAATTACCATTTCGCAATCAGCTTTATTGAATTATTCTATCTGTTTTGTATCTGGTGAGTAATTAGTGGCGTATGAAGAGATCTGAGAATATTATGTTCTCTGTTTCTTTTATATTGAAATGTGCACAAAAGGAGGGTGTATCACTCCCCACACTTCTTTGTTTTCCCTGCTCTTTCTTTTGATTGCTGTGGGAGGATGTTATCACTATCACACGCCTTTCCTGTTTAGGATAAGGGGAAGATGAATGGCGCCTCTTCCCAGGCCTGGTATTAGGAATCTCACTGAATCTCCATCAGAGGTCCACCTTCTCGACCCTTCGGCGAGGAAACATTTAAGGTCAAAAGACTGGGGATCCATCTCGCCTTCCCACTGGTAACTGGCAAGCTTGGGGCTACATATGATGGATTTTTCGCACTTGAGTTCTTTGCCTTACTACCCTTTAAAATGGTAGGTTCGGTAGGGCTAGTGAGTTTTCCCACCAGTTTGTCAACTAACTTCGTTGGTTCGGCGGAATTAAATACCATCCTAGGAAAGGTTGGATCTCGAACCAGCCGAAAGTCTCGGGATGTTTGGAGCATCCCACAATCTTCTGGATTAGCCTCATTGGGGGCTGTCCTCCAAGGCCTTTTAGGGCCTTCTGTATCTGAACTCATTCTGAAAAGAAGGGAAGCATCTAATTAGTTCGCACGCGCAAAATGTTAATTCTGGATCAGAGATGTGTTCTGATAAGAGGAGTACATTAGTTCTAATGAAGAGAAGTGTATCAGTTCGTCCTGATGACAGATATCTTCTGAAGAGGAGTGTTAATTCTGGGTTAATTCGCACCGTGGACAAGTATACTTGTCCAATTGTTCCGCGTCGTCTGCTCATTTACACCCAGAAAAGTGCCGTGGTATCATTCCAGGCAAAATTCACACTGGATTATGAAACTTCCATTATCGGGTTGACGGCATGAACAGGACAAAGGAACTGTAGACCCAAAGGCCTGTGTTTTTGACACATAAAAGATAAACAAACACAAAAAAATGTAGGCATCCGAAATTACAGTTGGTCTCGCATTCCGTTCTTGCAAGAATGAGAAAAGGATTTCTCCGAGATTGTACTGGAAGGATTGCAGAGTTTAACTATTCAGTAAATTTAAGGTATTGTATAAAATCTGATCTCTTACTTATGCCATAGAAGATTTGAGACAGTGCTTTCTGCTTCATGATAACTTTTCCATGGCAAATATTAGTTTCCACAAAATCTATACTACTCAAAGTTTGCTAAGCACACAATATTTGACACATCATTGTGAAATTTGCTTTTTACTTATTTGCGATATTTTTGGTGGATATGATTGAGAAATGTATTGAGATGGTCTCCAGTGTTTACATTAGCTCTCTTGACAGGCAGACGTTTCGTGACAGTCAGGAAAAGCATGTACCCCTTGATTTTCATGTTTTCGTGTACTGTCTACCTGTACATGACATGTGAAGGGTATTCCGTCTTCATTTCAACACAAACTCTTGTGATTCAATGATTGAATATTGCAAATGCAAGTGTAAGAAGACATTTGTCTGAAGCAGAAATGTGGTGGGCTGTAGGGATGGTGGCGCATGGGGCTACCCATCGTCAGGTTGGTGAAGACCTTGGTGTGCACCAAACGGTGATCGCCAGAGCCTGGGCAAGATTTCAGCAGTATGGCACACCAGTAAGACGGTGTGGTGGCGGCAGAGACAAGGAAACATCTGCAGCTGAAGACCGGTTTTTGGTCGTTCAGGCCTGTAAGAACCGCTTTGCCACTGCAACCCAGCGTCGCAGTGACCTTCAAAATGCATCCGGGGTAAATGTTTCGACGAAGACTACACGGGCAAGGTTGCACGAATGTGGTCTCAGATCGAGAAGACAATGTATTCGCATTCCGCTCTCCCAGAACCACCCCCAGGCACGATATGAATGGGCCATGGACCACGTTGGATGGACCAGAGAAGATTGGCGATCTGTTCTTTTTTTACAGATGAGTCAAGGTACTGCCTAGACCACACAGGTAGGCGTTCTCTGGTATGGAGAAGACCAGTAGAGCGATTCCATGCAGCCAACATGGCTGAACATGACCGCCATGGTGGAGGGTCAATCATGGTCTGAGCGGCATCAGCAGGGATGGACGTACAGAGCCCTGTGTCCTTGAACGTGATACATTGACTGCACAACGGTATATTGATGAGATCCTGGATGTCCACGTCAGATTGTATGCAGGTGCAATGGGTGATAGATTCATTCTGATTGAAGATAATGCCCATCCTCATGTGGCCCATGCTGTCGGGGAGTACCGACAGGACGTGATTGAGCGTATGGACTGGCCAGCAAGATCCCCTGACCTCAATCCAATCGAACATGTCTGGAATGAGTTGCAGCTTGCAATTTCAGCCCGTCCAGTCCAGCCAAGAAGAGTCCAAGAATGGAACAACATCGCAGAAAGGACCATCCGGAACCTGATTGGGGGCATGAGAAGGCGTTGTCAAGCTGTAATTAACAGTAACGGGTCTCATACTCGATATTGAACCCATTGAACTTTTTGGCACATTGAAACATTTCTTCTTTTACCACTAATATCCGTTTTCCATGGTAATCGTATTCAAAAGCTAAAAATAATGTAAAACACAAATAAAATCTTAATTTCTGTACTTAAATCATTAAAGATATAATTAAATAAAAAATATATACACTTTTCATTACAATATTTCGACTAAAACGTAAAACAGGTAGTTGGATATATTTGGTGCTCAGCAAACTTTGTGTGGTATATTTCCATATATATTTGTATGCAATTGTTTGCAACAAATACTGAAGTGTCATTTTTGAAGGTTTCCTCGGCCTATCGGTTGTTGACATCGAGTAGTTGCGATTTTTCGCGATATGTGCTGTATGTCCGAATGTTTAGCTTCGCGACCAGTTTACATAGATCGATCTTTTATAGACAAATCGATCTTTTATTGACAGATCGGCACATTTCTCCGACGTGACAAATATATACAATCAGTTCACTGAGTTGGCACCAGGCACTCTCCAATGGTTCCTTGAAATCTGCTACCGTAACCTGCGGAAGCATGTAGGGATAGTATAAAAAGTAATTCCCAAACACGGAAAGTCTCGAAAGTTCAACTTGTTATCGAAATATCGACTTTTTTTCTGGTTGCCTTTATCAGCCGCAACGGTGTTTACGTATTTACTGTTTGTGCACACAATCACGCTTCTTCACTTTGCTTTTGTGGGATGTATTCAGTTTTGAGTGTTTGTGCACCTGGATTCAAAATGGGGAAACGCTGGGTGGGTTGGGAGGCCATTATTTCCACGTTTTTTTTTATTTTCTGCTGTAATTTTCGGGCACTGCACTGGGTGAAGTCTCAAATCTTCGTAAGGATGAGACATTCCAGTGATATTTACCGAGCTGCACTTTTCGAGACATATGTATGTGGGGAAGGCAACTTGCTCACTGGCGCAGGGGAGAAACATGCGTGCACTGATATCATTTGGACGTATCGCTCTTTTTTATGGGTTATAATGACGGGATGGGTAAGTTGTGAGACGTCTTCACGGAGCCGCATGTATATTATACAATATAAAAGCGCTCTTTGGACTTTTCTTGTAACGTGTGTTGTTTGGCATTTTGTTGGAATGTTTATTGGACATAATTGTGTATGTGGTGTGTGTGTTGGGGGGGGGGGGGGGGTGGTGGTAAATTTCACGTGGAATATCATTTATCAAGTTGCATTCTTTGTAAATAGTCAGTTTATTTTATCATCAACTTTAGGATGCTGAGCGCAGTTCGACTAAATTTTCATTTACCGCTAGGAAACGGATGGCAAAGTCGATGGACAAAATTGGGCATTTGTATGGGTGAGGTATGTTGTACCCGTTCGATAAACAATATTCCACTTGAAGTGGTCGGTAATGAATGAAAAGGAGGCATGCCCCAAGGGGACAGAGATTTCTAGATTCGGGTGGGTGGGTGGGTGGGTGTGTATGGGGGCGGGGGGGGGGGGGGGTATTATTCGTGTCTGGTCGGTAGGGCGAGAGTGTGTTCGAAATCAGAAGCCCGTGTATTGTGCATTCAAATGCATTGGAAAATTATTTTATTCGTCTTGGGGATAACATTGTGGTGGTGGCCATGGAGATGGGTGGGGGCTGGGCTCATCTGTATTCAGTTCTGGATAAGACAGGTATAGGGTAGGTATAGCCAGATAGAGATAATTGCTGGTTGTTTCAGCAGACTTTCGGTCAGAATGACCTCACAGGGCCGCTTGCTGACCGTTACTTGTGTTGGTGGCACCTGTACTCTTCCATAGTTTATTTACACTTGCGTCCAACGTTTTAATGAAACTAACGGTAGAATGGTATGTCCCAGGCCGCAAGCTAAAAGGGTGGAGAGAGGGGGTGCATCACATTACCCTGCCCGTGTCGGATTTTATCAAGTTCATATGGGACGAAAAAATCATCGATGCAAAATGCCATCAAAAATCAAATAATGAGAAAGATCGCCTTCATACTACATGCTATTATGGAGACTGCACAGTTGCTTGCAAGGTATCATGATACCTGTTTGAATGTCTTAGAATTACGGGATTGTTTTTCTCTGAAAATTCGTGGTATCGAGTGATATGCGCATGCCCGTCTCCCATGGAACCCATCTTCAATACCCACGGAACCCATCTTCAATAAAACCTGCAGATAGACTTGTCCCTTCCCCAAATGCAGTCCCGTTTTGAATGCCAAGCTTTATTCTTGAAAATTTGAAGTACCTTTCGCCACGGAAATATATATTATTTTATTGTTAGTTCAGGTACAAATACGGCCATTGGTGCCTGATGTCAACTCTGTGAGTTGATTGCATATATTTGTCGTGCTCTATACATCACAACCTTCATTTTTTACGTATAATTTGTGTATATTTAATTTGAATTGATGAGATGCCAGAGGTGGCAATGTCAAAATTAACAAATTTCCCTTTCTTTTATAGCACCTAATTCTCCGCGGGAACCCCGAGAAGTGAAGCAGTGCCTGTTCACTGCGGTAAACGGGCTTTGTTTTACTGGTAAAATATGACCCATTCACCAATGCTTGGGAGGTGCAAACCCTCTCTAAAATGGGCAACATGGCTTATTAACTCTCACTCCTGGTCTTGAGTTTATACTCATGTTGTGGTCAGGATTAGCCATTGTGCAAAAATATGTTGCCGTAATCACCAATAAATAAATAATATAGCACCTTATGGTGCTATTTTAGTAATGGGAAATTCAGTTTGAAAAATAGGTGTCGTCTTATTGTAGATGGCGTCAAATATCTAGGAACCAAGATCCATTGGTGCCTGCTGTCAACTCTACGTGTTCATTACATCACAAACTTCATTTAGATGTGTGTGGCTCAGTAGGTAGAGGTGCAGGCGGCAAGCCGAGTGGTCCTCGGTTCGAATCCCACCTGCGGCAACCTTGGGCGAGGCACTTCATCTCCATTGCCCGCGTGGGGGCACGGTGGCGTTGCATACTAAGGCGTACTGTACGTCGATGGTGCACTTGTCTTCAACCAATGCTGACCAATGCTGACCCTGCTTGTGTGGAGTTAGTACGTTGGGATACTGACAGTTGCTCGCCATTGTTCGGTGGTTCTCTCCGGGTACTCCGGCTTCCTCCACCCATAAAATTGTCACGGTCATGATTAGCCATTGTGCATAAGTATGTGACCTTAAAACACCAATAAATAATAAATAAATCATTTAGATGTGTAACTTGTGTGGGAATTTCAAAGTGAACAAAGTAGTACATTTCTGGGAAGATGGACTGTCATCAGAACCGGACGACTTTACAACAACAATATAGAGGATATCTAGTGTTTTTGAGTGGATACCGAAAATTATCTCATGAGTGACCGAGACAAATACTTATTTTTCGCGAGCGCTTGCGCGCGCGAACGTCACCATTTATCCGGGTCACAAGTGAGATAATTTTCGGTATCCACTCAAAAACACTAGATTTTCTTTTTATTGTGCGCATTTTATAAGAATACGATAATTCCGTTTTCCCAATTGCGACCATTAAAACGTTCGGTGGAAAAAATTGATCACATCATTTTAATTTGGACATTCAAATATCTTTGCCAAGTCTTGTCCCTTTTCTCTGGAATATTGGTCAATGGTGCAATAGTTCAGTACAAAGGCTCAAAGGTTTTTAAAATACTTTTTTCCTCGAGGCTGCTTGGTTTCAGAGATTACATCATTTCCGAGTGAAACTTTTTCAAAGCAGATAACTCTAATTCATATATTTAGTACTCTCATACTTGATATGTCTGTAGATGTCAGGGCTCAAAATAAGCGGTGTCGCGTCGCTTTTTGCTATGCAAAACTTCCAAAAAGCTACACAATGTTCAATTATGCATAGCATTTTGCGATAGAAGATAATCAACTGCAGCCTATTAGGCTGCAGTTGATTATCTTGTATCGCAAAATGTAAATGAAAATTTGCAAACAAATTTGAAAACTAGTTCACTGATGCTTTACTTCTGATTGTGGAACATTCCAGGCATAACTCAGATTAACTCTCCATCAAGCATCATTAGCAACTTCATATGTAAGATGAATTCTATTGGTTTAAATTCTCCCTCTTTTTACAACATTTTGCATAAAATGTCCATTAAAAATAGCTTCAACCCCATCAAATTAAAAATCCCAACTTCCATTTTGAGAACTCTATTAAACAACCAAGACGCCAATTGAAAATATCCAAGTCCATGCAACCCTTAAAGGCAGTTCAGTTAAAAAAACATAGTAAATGTTTCATGTGTTGCAGATCATTTGGAAATGTTCAGAAATGGATGGAAACTATTCTATCTACTTTGAAGAATTCAATACAAACTGCATAACATAACTCTGGTATACAAAAATAGCTATGTAATTTTTACAAAATGCTATTCAATTTTTGGAAATGTGTAGCATTTTGCTACGCAAAGAAAAAAAGTTATTTTGAGCACTGGTGGATGTTGAAATCTGCTTATCTCCTGCCTCAAACATGGGAATAAGTTTCGCTAGTTTGCAAGGCATCTTCTCGATTTCGTTATCTAGGTATGCCATTTTTAGAAATGGATCACTAACTCTCTGTTTCGTAAAATTATAATTGGGTTGTTGTGGATACGTAAACTATAAAACTGAATAAATAGGCTTCAAAACAAAAAATATATCCACACATACATTACTGGTAAAATTCGGCATAATTGTGTTTGCAGGAAAATATCATTTGACTGAAGGCCGAAGTATATTTACCACAACTTCCTGTTTCCATTTCCATGTTTGTCTGCTACCCAAATTATCTCAAAATAAGAGAACAACAAGGCTTTTAACTGTCCATCTTCAGTGAAATTTGGGAACATCGTAACGTTACCTTTCTTTGCCGCGCAATTACAGGTCCAACAATAAAGTTTGGAGGCCCCCAGTGAAAAGGAAGAAATTCTAGATTAATTCGATAGTTGCATTGTGCATGATGATTTTTACATGTCCATGCCATAATAAATTCGTGAAAATATGTGGCCATAGTTAGATAAAACATAGGCATGCTAACGGTAGAAATTTTAACATAAAATGTTATGACTTTGAAGAATTCGGCCTGGGGCCAGCACGTTTCGCATCATATATTCCTTACCTGATGGACTCCCCGCGGTGGAGGAGACCACCAGCCCAACACTGTTTGCACTCCCCTCCCCCTCCCCCCAAATCCAAGGATGTGCATGGACGACCATGGTTCGACCCTGCACGAGAAAAGTTTGAAAATCAGTGTCAAAAGAAGCAAACTCATGACTAGATGTACATTAAGTACATCTATTACTCTGCAAATTGTCATATATTTTGTTTGTGAGAATGGGCACTCCTGTGCCCATTCTCACAAACAAAATACGTGAACATTTGCAGAGTAATAGATGTATTTATTGTACATCTACAGAGTCAAGGAGTTTGCTTCTTTTGATATTGATCTTCAAACTTTTCTCACGCAGGGTCGAACCATGGTCGGCCATGCACGTCCTTGGACTCAGGGGGCCCGCATACAGGGTTGGGCCAGCAGCCCCCGGTGGCCTCCTGCCACTGCTGAGAGTGCACCAGCTGAGGAATATCGTTCTGAAACGTGCTGGCCCCAGGCAGAATACTTCAAAGCTATTACATTTTAGGTTAAAATTTCTACCGTTAACATGCCTATGTATTATCTAACTATGCCCACATATTTTCACGAATCTATTATGGCATGAACGTGTACAAATCATCATCCACAATGCTACTATCGAATTAATCTCGAATTTCTTCATTTTCACTGGGGGCCTCCAAACTTTATTGTTGGACCTGTATATTCAATTTCAACTTGATCTACACCAATAGTCCAGGCACATTAGACATAAAAATGAGAAAGTAAGGAAAAAAATCGGAGAAAGCTGATTTTTTTATGTTTCCGGGACACACATTGCGGATAAAGTGTGAAAAGTCCCCGCGAATCCGAGTTGAGCTTTTTTAGTTATAGCGTTTTTTTGATGAAAAAAAAAAATTAAAAAAAAAATCGACCCAGCTCCATATTTCTAATTCTTATTCGCCTTAGTAGGGTGAGAATCATAAATATCGTGCTGAATTATATTGAGAATACATATCCCCAACAGAAAATGCCAACTTTGTACCAATCCTCACACTCAATGGTGAAATATTCACGAAAATGTACAAAATTACGAAATTTTTTTTATTGTTTTCATACACACAACGGTACACAACGTCCATTAAATCAAATCTACGGCTACTTTGGGAGTTAAATTATATATCAAAAATTGCAGAAAAGCAGTGGCTTTATAATGATATATAACAATAGTCATTTATTCCATAATGAACTGGTGAAACGTGTGAAATATTAACCATACCCCCTAAACTCAAATTCAAACCGCATCGACTTTTCTCATTCAAATACCGTATTATAGCATCATTGTTTCAATTTCCATGTTCGATTAAATCACATAATGTGGTGTTCGCCTACACTCGAGATGCATTGGCATGTAATTGGGTACAATACTACGAGCAAATAGGTCTTCTCCAGTTGTTCTTGAGAGCAGAGCGCACAGGCGACTGGGAACTCCACACATATTGTGTTCGCAATATGATTCCAGTATTTCACGCAGGTGGTCATTTTGCATACGCAAAAAGTTCTCATCTCTATTTGCAGCAGATGAATGAGCTAACAGAAATAATGCAACAGGATGATTTGAAGTTGTTCACCGAGAAAGGTTACTTTACCATAAGGCGCTCAGATAAATTCTGGGACGGGATATATTCTGATCAGACCATAGAGCAGTGTTTAATGAGAATGTTCAAGCTCCCTGGTGGTCTCACACATGGCAGGGGAATAACCGATAACACTGTTGCGAAATGGGTACATGGACTACCTCTTTGCTTTCCGATATGTAATGCTCTCGAAAATTTTGTTCATGTTCACACTGGTCATGGCGAACAACATCGGGATCTCCGTCAAAGTTCACAATTGACTGATGCCAATGATATCACCAAATTATTGAACTGGCTCAGAGTGCATTCCCCCTTTCAGAATAGAGATCCACTACAATTAGTCTCTATAGCGACCGGGCTTGTGGCCGACGAAACTGTGAACTGTGACCAAGTTCGCAAAATTGGTGAATGTTGCGTATCGAATGTTGTAAGCAAAACGTTCAACAGCATCAAACTACGACGTGTTGACACTGTGAAGTCTTTCGCATCGATGGCAAATAGCATCAAAGTCCGTGGAAGTAAGGTAGTGGTTGACCCCACAATTCTGTTCAACCGCATCACATGTGTTATTCGGTCACAAGCAGAGATGGAAGAGTATCTCAAATATGAACTCGCCCCGAAACCACCAGCATTGTTTGATTCTGCTGGAATGAGGAAGACACAGAAAAGCACGCTCGGTAAGATCCTCAATACATACGGTTCCGAGCAAACTAAAATCCCAGAACATTCTCTGTTTGTTGTAGATGGTGGATTTTTATTGAGGGCAGTTGTATGGCCTAAACAGTCATCATATAAGGACATATGTACATCATATTCCAATTATCTAGTGAGACATTTTGGGGCGAACGTCGTGGTGGTTTTTGATGGTTATGCTTGTACAATGTCGACAAAGGGCATGGAACAAGCCCGTAGATCTAAAGACAGGTATTCCATTGATATCAATATCTCACCCGAGTTACCAGCCACCACACCCCAATCCGATTTGCTTGCAAATGCCAAGAACAAAACCCAACTGATCGATCTTCTAATGCAGGAGCTATCTGCTATCAATATTCAGTCCAAGCAGGCCGAGGCTGATGCTGATGTACTGATAGCCGAAACTGCACTTGACATCGCTCAAGATGACAACAATGTTGTCGTTGTGGGAACAGACACAGACTTGTTAGTCATTCTTACCTCTCGAGTTCAACCGGGATGTAATATTCACATGATGTATTCCATTACCCCAAACTTACTAGTTTCAGTTAGTGAAATAGCAACCAAAATGGGTGACCATAGAAGCAACCTCCTTGTAGCACATTCTATAAGTGGTTGTGACACTACTTCTGCACTCTTTCGAGTTGGTAAGAAGAAAGTATTCAGTACATTTGTTTCCGATGTTACTAGCGACTCACAACAGTATGTCAACACAATTTTGGCGGATGACAGTACACCAAGTGCAGTAGCCGCTGCCGGGGAACAACTTCTCCTGATCTTATACGGGAGTAAAACTGTTTCCTCTCTCGACCAATATAGATATGTCACTTACAAGCGTTATGTAGCAAAATCTAAACTGAATAAACCCATCGACCTAGCCTCACTCCCACCAAGCAGCGATGCTGCACAACAACATGTCTACAGATGTTATCTCTAGGTTCAACAATGGCTGGGCACTTCGCTTCCTCCGACGGATTGGGGGTGGTCGCTAGACAATGGACTTCTTGTACCGACTGCAGCCACAAAGCCATGTGCCCCCGATAACCTACTGAATCTGATCAGTTGTGGTTACAAGAGTGCTTGTACAAAAAGGTGTGGGTGTAAGAAGGCAGGACTCTCTTGCTCAGGTTTGTGTAATTGCAGTTCGGATTCTTGTAACAACCACAGAAACACTGTCCTGTCGGAAATTTCTGAGTTCGATGAATAATATGTATATAGGTCATGTCATTTCTTTATATAGCGTTGATAATAGTCAATGTAACTTAATCCATGTTGATTGATTTGTACATTCTGTAAATATTATTTATTGATCTAATGCTGCCAGACACAGACGTGTCTGTTCGGTCCCAAGCCCGAAAATAGTTGAGTTCTCATGCTGACGAATTTTATGCCAAAAGGGGAACTCGGCCAGAAGCAGAGGGGGTCTTCCATAATGTCTATTTTGTAAGCAATGATAAAAGTCTTCAAATGGTGGTGGATTTTTTATCGTCTGTCCAACTAACATCCCGTTCTGTACTACGACCCTTTGGGCGAATCCGTTAGGAAAATCGTCATTTTTTGCGTAAATCCGATACTTTTTTGTGAATTTTCAATAATTTTTCGCAGAAATTGTCACAGAATGCACAATTTCCTCTAGGTAAATGTATATTAGACATTATGTAGCTCGAAATACGCGTAAACAAAAAATACAGTTGGATCAATTCAAGGTTACAAAGTTCGTGCGATTTTTTTTGATTTTTTTCAAACGCGTTTTCGAAAAAAGGCTGTAGAAAAAAAAGCTCAACTGGGATTTTAGGGGACTTTTGTCTAATCGTTCAGTGACATGTACTCGACATTCCCTGAAAAAATCAGCTTTCTCCGATTTTTTTCCCTAGTGAAACCTAATGTTCTTGGGCTACAATCATAAACCTCGTAATATGAGATCGGTGCCAACGAAATCTCATGTCAACATTGTATTCATAACATGAACATTCCCTCGTGGTTAGAATCGTTAGATTACCGACATGTGGCCCGAACGCTTACGAAATTAGATAAATAAAATTATTAAGCGAAATAATTGTGGTTTTATTCACACCTTTCATCGGCTGCCTATCCAATTGGATTCAATCAACAAATAAGCTTTTTTATTATACGCTAAACGATATATTATCGAAAAAGTTGCAGAAAGATAGAATCCGTGTCCCCCACTGTGAAGATATAGAACTTTTCACTTTCACAGGATCAATCAAAATGACGGCTTTCAAATCATCACTTCAAGGTGAATACGAGTCAAATTATCACTGGAAATGATCGACTTGTTCTAAAAACGTATAATGAAAAGAAAATCTCGTGTTTTTGAGTGGATACCGATGATTTCCAGTAATAATTCAACACGTATTCATCTTGGATTGATGCATGAAACCCGCTAGACCAAACGTGGCCTGAAAGTCCATTATATAAGATTTTGGTTTGGTACGTCCTTTCAAAGGACGTACCAAACCAACAACTTATATCAGGAACTTTCAGGCCATGTTTGAACAAGACACACGCCAGCTGAATCAGATTGCAGGACGCTATCTGTTCCGAGTATCGATCAAATCACTTCCGCGTATCAGTGATTCAATGCGCTGTTTATTATTGAGAATTTTCTTGAATTGTCAAGGTTAAAACGAGTGGAATTATCAGATTCGTATAAAAAGCGTATTATAAAAAGAAAATCTAGTATTTTTGAGTGGACACCGAAAATTATCTCACTTATGACCGAGAGAAATGGTCACTTTCGCTCGCGCAAGCGCTCGGGAAAATAAACATTTGTCTCGGTCACTCATGAGATAATTTTCGGTATCCACTCAAAAACACTAGATATCCTCTATTTATTATATGCAAAAGGATAGATTATCGAAGACATTGTGGAAAGATAGAAATCGTATCCCCTACTGTGAAGATATAGAAATGTTCACTTTAACGGTATCAATCAAAACGGCGGCTTTCAGTACATCACTTCAAGGTGAATAAGAGTCAAATTATCTCTGGAAATGATCAATTTGTTCTAAATACGAATAATGAAAAGTGGAGCAGAAAATGACAAACCAATTGAAGACTGTATGTAGCCTTGCATTATTTCTTGATGTTTCAAAAGCCGTTGATGCCATAGATCAGAAAAGCTTGATTAAAAAACTAGAATCCTGTGGCGTCAGGGAACTTGTTAGCGCCTGGGTCTCTGACTAAAATAAAGGCACCGTAGACTATTCGTAATCCACGCGTGGGCAGTTATGTCTTCGCATACGTTTACCAGGTAATAAGAATCATCATCAGCAAACTTTTAATAAATGAAGCACCGTGTTTTACTCGGCGCTTCAATAATTAAAGTTTTGATATATATTCCTATAAGTAGTGTTTGGAATCTAATATCATTGCGTCTGTAGAATAATGCCCATCCGTGGAAAGTGACCGATCCTCGGGGGCCGTACGGTACCTAACGGGAATAAACAAACGATCCAATATACTCCATCCCCCGCGAGAACCCCGGGAAGTGAAGCTGTGCCTGTTCACTGCGGTGAACAGGCTCTGTTTTACTGGTAAAATAGGACCCAGTCACCAGTGCTTGGGAGGTGCAAACCCTATCTAAAATGGGCAACATGGCTTATTAACGCTCATCCCTGGTCTTGAGTTGATACTGAGGTTGTGGTCATGATTAGCCATTGTGCAAAACTATGTGGCCTTAAACACCAATAAATAAATAAACAATACACTCCATAATTTGATGAATAAAAATACTTGATTGTCGATAATTTTATTTCAGATTGGTGGGCTGCCACATGCGGGCTGGAAGTAGGTGGCGTTGTAATTGCAGCCATTGGTGTCATTTTCAGTTTTATGGCAGTTTGCGTGAAAAAAACAAGTGGTTTCTATATAGCTGCTGGTTTGTCCCTTTTTCTTGCAGGTATGTGTTTATTCTTAAACAAGAATCTCGATCCGAGTTGTTTTGCCGAGTTGTAACAATCCGTACCTCACGTCAAGCTAGTGTCATGGATAGATCCGGGGTGGTGGGCGAACCTCTCTCAGGTTTTTTTTCAAGCTAAATTTCCACGCAGGCACAGAGAGCAAAGAACACAGTATTACCCTCAATAAGACATGAGACATGAACATTTAATACCTCATATCGTGGATACCCATGTGTTACAGCAAATAATATCGTATCCCATAATAACCTAAAGCTCCTACATGAGTATCCTGTTGTAAGCGCCGTTATACAGTTTCGCCGGAACGGCCCAAACATTGGCCCAACCATAACAACCAGACCCCTGTTTTTTCGTTTTCGAATTGTTGCCATCGATTATGTGGGGGAGAAAACAAATGACAGTGCATGTAGTTCGTCTTTCGAGGAACATAATATGACAAAATTCCCTGCCAAATTGCCAAAGGCGAAAGACGAACTTCATTGTGGAGGCCGACCAGTCTGCCCATTCGTAAATCCGGCCCTGCCCCCAGAAAATGTTTAAAAAATGTCATCTCTCAGACCCATTTTGGGGCTACTTCTTTAGTATTCCAACCGCTACCGAATACTAAAGAAGTAGCCCCCAAAATCTCCTTATCTTACGTTAACTCGTCATTAATAGCCGCCATTGTGTGCCCAATATTAAAGAAACCAGATGATCTAGCGCGCACTATTTTCGGATATCCGCCAGAACAAACTTAAAAAATCGTAGCCCAGTTATTTGATATGAATGACGTTCGGCTGAAGGTCGATCACAAAAATATCATGATCGGCAAATTTTTTGCACCGACATTGGTCGGGGTGGTCGGGGCGGCTCTGGCGCCCCTGTTATAGATTATCTTCTTATGATGAACGACATCATATCGTGGCTACTCCGGATTAAAAGATGCCCTCAAAACTATCACTCGATCCATCACCGTGTTCTATGGATGCCCATTTGCCTGATAAAAATAATCGCCACGATTGCTGTGTATTCTTTGGGGCCCGATGGCTTTACAGTAACCGGTTCTCGTTAGATCACCGAAGTTAAGCAACGTCGAGTCCGATTAGTCCTTGGATGGGTGAACATCTGATCGATCGATTCGGACTCCCGCGTTGTGTCCTTGAGCACGACACTTAACTCTGATTGTCCACATGGGGCACGGTGACGCCGTGCACTAAGGCTTTCTGCACGTCGAGGATACGCATGTCTTCAACCAAACTAACCTTACCTATGCTGCAGTGCGGAGTTACGACGTTGGGGAGCTGGTTGTTACTCGTCGTTGCTCGATGGTTCTCTCCGGGTACTGCGGCTTCCTCCACCCGTAAAACTGTTACCGACAAGATTTGACCTTGGCTGTTAAAGTGTCGTTAAGCCATAATAAATAAATAAATAAATAAATAAATAAATAAATAAATATTCTGTGTATTTTTAAAGATACCCGAAACAGTATAGACATTGAGAAATATGCTATATACACGCATGAAGTCCCACCTAGGTGTAAGAAGGGCCATTTCAGAACGCATGGTTCTTCCGATTCGTTGTTACACATCAGATTAACATGACGTGATGAAGATGCTTCGACCAAAAACAGTGCCAAGCGAGAAAGTAAACCCTCTGTCGAGGGTGAATTGTCCTTTACGGTTATCGACTTTCTTGACTAAAATCAAGTTTAACCGTGGTATAAATACAGAACACAAGTAGGGTAGAGTACTGGAGATATGAATCAGCAGCCTTTGTTAAGGGTTTTTTCCATACTTGAGTCGTTCATTCCTGTCCCTCGCACACTGCCCTTGTTGTGCTGGGCTTATAATTCGACGAGAATCCGACAATCGATTCACGCAAAAATTCGCGCATCAAAACCAGCGAGAATCTATATGGATTCTCACCGCCCCTATGCTAGGGTTGCTTGTAATTTAACCCTTTACCTAACATAGTGGGAGCAAATTAACCAACACAAGGCTAACATGACCAGAAATATCCTTACACTTAATCAATAAAATTGTACAAATATAGCTGTCAATGGAACCGGCTCATTGAGCTGGTTCCAATGACATCCATATTTGTAATGTTGTATTGGTAAGTACTTTTTACTTTTTAAAAAAATATCAAATTCAGTTTATCTTTTAAAAATTAAAAAGCTGTGTTGGGTAAAGAGCTAAGGTTTGTTATCAGTAAACAACAGGGGCTCAACTATGGTGGCCTCATGGATCCTGAGACTCTCATATAGCAGGTATGGATTCTCCCAACCATTTTCGCAAGAAATAAAATGGATTCTCACAAATTTAGATGAAATATAAGTCCTGCTGTATACTGTTTTATTGTGATCCTATAGGCATCTCTATAAACGAAATTCTGAGAACAAATGGAAGTAGGGTCGAACAGGCCGAACAACGAGTGATTGGGGCATTAATGCTTAGATTCGTCGCTCGAATAAGAGAGTATAAAAATGTTATTTCTAACCCCTAGAATCAACGCGCAGCGACAGGATTTCAAGATGAACATTCGCACCTGTCCACTGACTAGAATCTCCAATAACCCCAGTTACCTAATGTTAAACATAGATGTCGGGATATGTACCTCTATATTAAGAGGATATTACTTGGTTAATTTCATACTGGCCGAGATATCAGCCCGAGGTAACTTCATATCAGCCTGAAATCGACGGTCAATATCTCAGTCGACTTGAAACTAAACAACGTTATTGTTTCTCATTATTTTCACAACGTCCGAAATTCCCTTCTCTGATAGGTTCAGCCATCCGAACGTCCCGCCTCGTTTTCTCAATTGGGAAGCCGCGACCAATGGCGGCGCCATGGAGGGGTATGTGGGGGAACTTACCCCTCCACTTTTTTTCGCCAAGCGTAGTAAAACAATACTATCATTTTAATTTTTGTTGTATTGAACGTCGCGGTGTAATGGGCGGTATGCTTAATCCCATATTCCCAAGTGCACTAAATCAGAGAAGTTTTGAAATTATGCCCATCCCCCCACCGTCCGCCCTCCACACACACACACGCTAGCTGCAAACAACAAACAAGAGCCGTGGGTCCAAATTGCAACAAGGCATGCCGCGTTTAAACGGACTGAAACATAGTGCTTAAGAGTATTCGACGAATGCTAGAATCGAGAGCGTGCAAGGCATCCGTTTGGAATTCAGCCTACAGCAATTTTAAAAAATAAATAAAATTTAATATTTTAGAAAAATTCTCAAAGGTATAACTCAATGAAATCATGCAAATATGAATATCATTGGAACCGGCTTGTTCAGCCGGTTCCAATGATATCCATATTCGCATGATTTTGTTGCAAAACAGTTACAAATTTTCTCAACTTAGGGAGAGGACTCCCCCCCCCCCCCCCCGCCGAAACCCACCCCAGCTCGGCGCTGCACAATCCCCAACTGTACCCCCTCACTTTTGTAACTCTGGCACCGCCACTGGCCGCGACGTCCGGATAGCTAAACTATATTTTCTCCCACGTCGACGAATCTCTTTTTGCTTGCGACTCTGAATTTTACTTTGCGTTGAATTTTCTGTACAACCCTCTTATTTCTTTTCTTCCTTCACCCAATTCTCACTCAATGTCCCTCTTAATTGCTCGCCATTCAAACACCCCCCTGCTTCAAACCATCCCATTATGCCCGGTAACATCAGTCTTCCCCATTGCGTGTGGCGAGTACCGTTTAACGGTTTCGATGCAAACAATTGTGTAATGACGCGTCAAGGGGAACAACTCTACCTCAGATTATATCGACCGACATCGACTTCATATCAGCCGAGTTTGATATGATATCGACCGAGATTGATAACTGAGCAAATTATGGAAAGTATACTCTTCAAAAAAGAAACGCAAAAACGGGTATAGTCACGATGTGGCAATTTTTGGAGAATAGAGTGATGAAGTGTGGCTGTAGATATGGTTAACGACATATCGTAGTGGTCTAAATATTATGTAACATTTTGGACAATGGGGCATAATTTCGGCTACCGTGACCCCTAAAATATTGAAAATTAATAAAACAAAGAAATCTGTCGGAATTCGCATAGCGTTAAATGAATCTTGCTCATGCAAAATGCCGTGTTTGACCTGCGGGCAAAACGGCCAGTTCGTGGCGTCATTTTGACGGCGCAGCATCGTCGACAGAGACTTCTCTTGTGTCAGATGCATAGAGCATGGTCTCATCAGGGATGGAAAAGGGTATGGCTCAGTGACGAGCCACGTTTCCTTCTTCGCCGAGTTGATGGACGATGCTGCGTGTACAGATGTCGTGGAGAAGGTTTTTCACGTAGCTGCGTTCTGGAGGTGGACATAGTTGGTGGTGGTAGCGTTATGATGTTGGCAGCCGTCTCACACTCTAGTAGAACGTACCTCGTCCATGTTGAGGGTAACTTGACCGCGCAAAGGTACAGAGATGAAATTTTGCCAACGCTATTTTCCAGCATGACAACGCCCAACTGCACACAGCAAGGCTCACGACAGATTATGTACAGGATATCAGCATCGAAGTCCTGCCCTGACCCCCCAGATCGCCAGATTTGAACCCGATCGAACATCTATGGGATCAACTGGATCGACGTGTGCGACAACGTCAAGCACTACCTAAGCCGTTACCGAGTTTGGCGCAAACGTTGCAGGAAGAGTGGGCTACCATACCCCAAGCTTCCGTCCGGAATCTGATTGCATCACTGAACAGAAGGTGCCATTATAATGTCTCATTATCCCATAAGGCAGGAATTCCCTCATCACGGAAAACCCGTTTGCGTTTCTTTTTTGAACAGTATATGTCTCTTAAATAATAAAGGATATAAACGGTGACGCCGTGTTTTGAGTACAGAACCTTAAACTGAAAGGTCGCCGGTTCGATCTTGACCAGCTGTAACAAGGCCTGGCATTATCTGGGGAGCGATTTGTTCGCTCACCTACTGCTCGCCTTACGAGAATTAAGGAGGGCGAAAACTAGCCCTCCTGGTCTTAGAAAACAATAATTAACATAACAGCCTATTCCAAAAACCCACATTCTTTTAGATATCTGCTATGTTAGTTCTCTGTGTAAGTCGGCAACACTGTTCCTTCCGAACCTCCGGGCCTTGTCGAGACCCGAACGTGTGAGAAGAGCAGTGTAGCCGTCCCACAGAGACTACATTGTTAGCAGCACCAAATAAAATGTGCGAAGCCCACTAGGCAGAATTCATTAATAGTAAAACTTCATTTTGCCACTTTCAGCTTTTGCAAGCTTGAGGGGAACTAATCGCTCCCACAAGCCACACGAGTGGAACAAGTGTTAGCACTCCTTCATTTTTAGCCCGACTGTTTACAGTGAGGGCTATAGTAATGACTTTTGCCCGTCCGTCCGTCCGTTCGTCCGTCTGTCCGTCTGTCCGTCTGTTAACATTTAGAGTTTTGGTTAAAGTTTGTGGTTAAAGTTTTTTATTCAACCTTCAGGTATCAGTTCTTGTCTGATCATCACGACATTTCATATGCGGGTTTTAGGTAATGTCTACATGAGAACATCCCCTTTTGGTCGTGATCGGTCAACCGATATGGCTGCCCGAGCCCAAAACCCGAAAGACAATTGGCACAGTCTACAGGTCGTATTTATGAAGGGATTTCATTGCAACTGCATAGAATGCCTCTGTATAATGCCTAGATGACAACGTCCCCGTTTGGGCATGATCTGTCAACCGTGATGGCTGCCCAAGCCCGAAACCCAAAAACTTTTAGCACAGTCTGCAGGTCATGTTTAATATGGACGGATTTCATTGTAACTTGATACGATGACTCTGTATGATGTCTACATGGGAATTTCCCCATTTGGGCGTGATCTATCAACCTGTCACGACTGCCCGAGCCCAAAACCCGAAAACCTTCAGCACAGTCTACAGGTCATATTTATGTAGGGATTTCATTGTAACTTGATAGGTTGACTTCATATAATGTCTAGATGAGAAAGTCCCCTTTTGGACGTGATTGAGCAACTGCGACGGCTACAGGTGCCCGAAGCCCGAAAACCTTCCGCACAGTCTACAGGTCATATTTATGAAGGGATTTTATTGTAACTTCGTAGCATCAATCCACACGATGCCCAAATGAGAATGTCCCCTTTTGGTTGCAATCATTCAGCCATGATGGCTGCCCGAGCCCGAAAACCTTTAGCACAGTTTACACGTCACATTTATGGAGGGATTTCATTGTAACTTGATGGGTTGACTTCATATAATGTCTAGATGAGAACGGTCCCTTTTGGGAAACTGTGACGGCAACAGGGACCTGAAGCCCGAAAACCTTTAGCACAGTTTACACGTCATATTTATGGATGAATTTCTTTGTAACTTGATAGGTTGACTTCATATAATGTCTAGATGAGAACGTCCACTTTTGGGCAACTGTGACGGCAACAGGGCCCGAAACCCGAAAACTTTAGCACAGTCTACAGGTCATATTTATGGAGGGATTTCATGGTAACTTGATAGGTTGACTTCATATAATGTCTAGATGAGAAAGTCCCGTTTTGGGCAACTGTGACGACAACAGAGGCCCGAAGCCCGAAAACCTTTAGAATATTCCACAGGCCATAATTATGAAGGGATTTCATTATAGCTTGGAAGGTTGTCTCCAAGTTTGTGGTTAAAAACCCAGACAAACACCACCACTCCCTACCGCACCCCCACCCCCACACCCAATAAGGTTTTTTTTTCTTCTTTTCTCCAATATGCATTTTGAACTATTTACAGTCACTACATGCGGTACCTTTTTTTAAAATTACGTACATACCCCCCCCCCCCCCTTTCGTCAAAAGTGCTTGTTTACAGGTTTTTTTTTTATTTCCTCCAATATACATTTTGAACTAGTCACTTCATGTGGAAGCTTTTGTTAAACTTACGTACATTACCCCCCCCCCCCCCCTTTCGTCAAAAGTGCTAGTTTACAGGGTTTTTTTTTTTATTTACAGTCACTACATGCAGAACCTTTTTTTTTCCTTTTGTCAAAAATGCTTTGTCATAGTTTTGGTTAAAGCTTGTGGTTAAAAATCCAGACATAAATTATCACCCTCTCCCCAACCCCCCCCCCCCCCCCCTCCCAATTAGGCATTTTTTTTTCTTTCCTCGAATATGCATTTTGAACTATTTACATTCACTACTTGCGGAACCTTTTTTTAAACTCATGTAACCTCCCCCTCCCCCCCCCCCCTCCCCCGGAGGCCAATTAGGCACTTTTTTTTTCTTTCGCCAAAAATGCTTTTTTACAGTTTTGGTTAAAGTTTGTGGTTAAAAACCCAGACAAATACCACCACCCACCCCCACCCGCATGGTGCCAGTTAGGTATTTTTTTTTCTCTGCTCAAAATGCATTCTGAAGGATTTAGACTGACCACATGTGGAAAAAATGGACTCCCCTAACACACCCCACTCTCCCCCACCCCTCACCCCCCCACGCCACCTCCTCAACCAGGGCCATTCATGCAATTTTTCTTTGGTACAAAATGCATTTTTAGCCTGACTGTTTATAGTCAGGGCTATAGTCATGACTTTCGTCCGTCCATCTGTCAGTCCATCCATCTGTCTGTAAACAATTGGTTTCCGACTGATTACTCCTGTTTGGATTATTTGATTTCAACCAAAGTTGATATGTGTATTTTCCAGCTAGTAATACAAGCTTTGTTTCAATATAGGTACCACAACTCAACGCCCTCCCCCGTCTCCCCACCACACGCACGCACGCACGCACGCACGCACGCACGCACGCACGCACGCACGCACGCACGCACGCACGCACGCACGCACGCACGCACGCACGCACGCACGCACGCACGCACGCACGCACGCACGCACGCACGCACGCACGCACGCACGCACGCACGCACGCACGCACGCACGCACGCACGCACGCACGCACGCACGCACGCACGCACGCACGCACGCACGCACGCACGCACGCACGCACGCACGCACGCACGCACGCACGCACGCACGCACGCACGCACGCACGCACGCACGCACGCACGCACGCACGCACGCACAAGCAAGCAAGCAAGCAAGCAAGCGAACAAAACAAACAAAACAAAACAAAACAAACAAACAAACAAACAAACGTGTCTCTTAGGCAATTACTCCCAAACGCATTTTGAAGGATTGAGAGTTATTACATGTAAAAAAGAAAATTGACACATATAGCCCAACATTGCTTTATGTACTGCTTCTTTAAAGCCAACAGTACAAATTATTTTTCTGAAACATCAGATTTTTTTCATTTTTTATTTACTTCAAACCATGGCTTATTACTCCTTACTGGAACAAGCTCATCAAGTTTGTTCCATTAATAGGTCATGAGATATGATTTGAAGTAGAGAAATGAAAAAATAAAATTTGAATAGCAAATTTTGTATATCACGAGTGCAGATATGGCAGATTCGTTAGGATAACTGTTAACAAAAAATGGCTCCGACTATTTTGCATCTAAGCATTGCCATTCCTGGGACAGTCGGGCTGCATGCGTGGCATCACTCTAGTTAATAATGCCATGCCTGGTTAACTGTTTTTGTTCTTAGGCAACCAACTTAATCCCGATTGACTTCAAGGAGGGTGGTGGACTGGTGGTGTTCAAGACTAACATACACTGGACGTCAATGGTGAATTGCGAACAAACGCCGCTGTCACTGCTTGTGCAGAGTTAGTAAGTGGAAGAGTCTGACAGTTGCTCGCCGATACTCTATGGTTCTCCCCTGGCACTCGGGCTTTCTCGACCCGCCAAACTGTCCGACGTGATGTCACTCAGGCTGTTGTTACACCCAAGTAAGTCACCTGTGGAAACCCCGGGAAGTGAAGCAGTGCCTGTTTGCCTTTTTAGACGAACTCTGTTTACTGTTAAAATAGGGTTCAGACACCACTGATTGGGGTGGAAGTACTGAAAAAAATAGGATGCAAGGCTATAAACGATTGACAAAACTTGACTTTATCTCCATGTCAGTTTAAGTAATAGTTATTTCCAATAATTTTCAATAGTATGTGGATTGGATTTGACAGTAATCACAGGCTTATTATTGTCGTTCCCATATCTTGAAACGGATTAGATCAGATCTGAAGGATATCATGTCTATACTGATCATTATGTTTGTCAAAGAGCTGGAGTACTCCGCGTCTTTTCGATTATATATTGGAAATACAGGTTTAACTGGTAGAGTGCTGAGTTTTTTTGGTTGTCAAAATTTTGTTCACATGTTATTACCTTGTTAAAATTTATGGGAGAGTGCCCATAGGCACTCTCCCATAAATTGTAACAGGGCAAATCCACTTAGACTAAATAATATAAAATCAAAATTAATTGAAGCACATCTACAGAATATGTAGTCTGTAAGTTGTTGTACCCACAATTCAGAATAAAGCCCAAAAATGGGCTTCCAGCACTCAACCAGTTAAGAGAGACAAAGAGAGAGAGACAATAAATGATGTTGATAATGTTGGATAGAGATACAATGCACAGCAACAAAACATGGATAGAAGCAATGGGAATGGACGGATTGTTCACAAAGCCTGCTCATTTCCGAGTTGGGGTAGGGTATTGGATGTACACTCTAAAGTCAGCTGGGTTAAACATTAAGTGTTCCGATGAATATGCTATTGCCGATTATGCATGTGAAATTTCAGTAAAATTTGCCTTTTTCAACATTGTTTGGCAATGATGACAACATTTCGTGAACTATATTCTCACTTATATTCGAACTTCGCAACCGACGACCGGTCTGGATTATTGCACTGACGGTTCAAAAGTTCAGAACATCAAAGCTTTTATTGTACCTAAAAGACAAGTGCTTATAACGGCTTTTTGGGGATTAACGTCGGCGTTCTTGACCTTTTACCTTTAGAAACAATAGTTTTTTTTTATCAAACGGGGTAAAATTTACAACAACGAAAATTTTTTGGCGTGATCGATCGACAATCAATTAATCGAGACAGCCATACCTTGCTTACCCCTATTGCCCCCTCCCCATTCCCACACCATTTCTCTCCTCCCAACACTCGGAGACGAACTGCTTGATAACATCCCGTGCCCTATTCTTCCCAACCTCTCCAATAAGCATGCTACCCCCCTTCTTTGTACATGTATCACCCACCTACCACATGTCCTTTATTCTCCTATCCCACTCCCCTATTATACTTCCCAAAGAATAATATGTTGTTGTACTGGTGTTTTGGACATTCTAATAGAAAGTGTTCCAGGGTGTCTATTAAGCCTAAATTACACATTCGGTACTCCTTTTCCTCGTCTTTCCCAATTTTCCCTCTAAGGTCTAGCTACCGCGACCTCAGCATGAGCAACAGTGATCCTCGAAAGTGTACTCTTCAAAACCTGGCTTCTCTTTCTGGTTTCTCAACATGGCTGTCAAATAGGGTTAAATCTGAGCAGAACGACTTCATACAATTTCATGTATCACAGCTTGTGAACTCTGTTCTCATATCGTGTCTTGAAGAAAGGCCTTCGGCATTGCAGTCTCCAGGGGAATTACAGCGAAGCACACACTGCTTTCATTATGATTCTTCCAAACAAAGACTCGTCAGGCACCTCGCCTTTGACAATCACCAATACTTTGAGGCAGGTACGAGCATGTACTGCATTCCTGACGAATTTTCATGGCTAAGTTACACCCAGCATTGCCACAACCACTGTCTCCGATAGAGTTAGAGAAAGTCCGCGATTCTACTGAATCACTTTCTAGTTTTTTTTAATTTACACAGAAAAAACAAACACAATTTCCACCTACCAGCTCTCGAAAACTGGCTTAGAAAAGTTTCTGGAATTTTGCTCATTATTTGTACCAGTCTGGAGTTTTGTGGCGCCACATCAGGCAAAACTATCATGTTCCTGCACCGGAAAAGTGGCTTGTAGGGTTCTAAGGGCTAAAGGTTTTAACCCAATGCCTGTTCTAACTGCTAAAGAGTAGTCGTCAAAAATCAATTAAAAATGCAAATTTTCAAGAATCAGGCAAGTTCCCATTTGCCTGGCCTATTCAAATATGGAAACAACAAAACTTTGTATCGTTCAGGAAGCAACAATATCTTTGTCACATATTCCATCTCCACATAAACCCGCGCTCGTGAAGCAGCTAGAAGGAAAGTAACACCAGAAAGATGGTAATTGTTTATAAAAAATTGACAATTTTTGTACTCATTTTCTGAGGAAGAAAGAAAATCTTGCCAGAAATGCCTTGCGCAGCTTCCGTGATTATAGAACAGCACTTTTACCAATATGTTTTAGGTTATTTTAACTCATTAACTACTCTTGACTGCCAATGAAGTGAGTAGTTAGAAAAACTTCCGGTTTCATAAGTAAGATATTTCCAGCTTGCTCTTCTCAGTGTGGTTCTGGTGAGCCAATATCAATATTATTTGCAATTCTATTCTGTTTATGAGACATTGTGCATGCAATTCTGTTCTTTTTTGTTTACAAAAAATGGCTAAATGAATAAAAAATATGAAAAACAAAATAAAAAAAAAACAAAACAAAAGAAGAGGAACGAAACAACCAAAACACAAAAACAAACGATATTTCCATCTAGAGTATTGTACATATGAAGTATTTATCTACACGTGTACGAGTTCCAGTACTTTTTATCTTCTCCAGAAGCACCACTTTCTTGTTATTTGCTGTTATTTGTTATCGATTTTATATTGATATACTCATGGCACTGTTCCAAGGTTACCGTTAGGAATTAGCAACTCCCGAGAAGTTGATATTCACATCGGCTTTCGGCCTCGGTGCATTTAAACTTCCGAGTTTGATAAATCGCAATGTTAACTTCTAAACCACCGGGAACAATGCAATAATTGTATAATGTTTATTTTGTTTTTATCTTTGAGAGTCGGGTAGCTCAGTATTTTTAAGTTACTCCAGGTTACTACACCTAAAATCAGTTGGGTTAAAAATTAACTCAAATCGACTGGGTTGAGTGAATATAAACCCATTTGGGTTCATATTCACTCAACCCAGTTGAGCTGACATGATTTATAACACAACTGATTTTGGTGTGTAAGAGTTTAATAGCAGTTTTAGTTTTTGTTAATACATTGCATATAGATTTATATTAGGTTTCAAAAATCATGTTTACATGACTGTTGATGGTTCCGGTCGTTTTGGTGTTATTTTTGTTGATTCTGCTTGATCTTTTCTTCTTAAAAATAAATTTTAGTTTGACTCCTATATTCTCTTATAGTGTCATATATTGCATACTATTGTGTGTTCTTGAGTTGAATAAGTTTGATATACAGTTTGTCAATGCCTGCAGTAAAAAGAAATACATGGAGGTGATAAGACCTTGCACCTGCCTTTTTTGAACGCCGTAGTCTCCTGTCAATGTTTTACTGCCCAATCTTCGGGAGCGCGGCGGATCAGTGGTTACAACATTGGATTTCAAACCGAAAGGGCCACGTTTCGATCCCCACCAGGAACAAATGTGTTGTGTTCTTTGTCAAGGCACTTAATCCTGATTGCCCAAGTGACGGCACGATGACGCTGTGTTCTGAGACGTAGTGCACGTCGATTATGCACTTGTCTTCAACCAATGCCAACCCTGCTTGTATGGAATTAGTATGTTGGGGAGTCTGACAGTTGCTCAGTGGTTCTCTCCGGGTATTTCCTTCGGCTTCCTCCACCAGTAAAACTGCCCGACAAAAAGGTGACTCCGGCTGTCGAAAGTGTCGTTAAACCCCAATAAATAAATAAATAAATAAATAAATAAATAAATAAATGCTGCCTCACCCATGTATAAAGTTTATTTCAATAAACACGGCACGTTTGTTAAATCATTAATACAACTTGTATTAAACAAAATATTCATTTTGCCTTATTGTATTTTCAGAACCTAGATGTAATCGCCTCTTTTGTTAAAAATTGTATTATATTTTCAGCTGCTTGTGTTGGTGCTGGCGTCATAACATTTTCTGTTCACCTCCAAGACCGTCTTCAATTCGCCCATGCCGGATATTATTTGAACATCATTGGTTGTGCGGGACTGGCTGTAAGTGGAATTATTCTCCTGTGTGTTCGAGGACGGCATGCGACACACTTTGGCCAGCAGGATAACTGCAAAGGTTAATGGATACAAAGACACCAGTTCAACAAGTTATGTAATACTATCCGACAAGGCCAACTGAACAATAGCTTTGATTTTTTATGAACCTATCAGTTATAGAATGTTCACACTTTAAAACCCTTTACCCAACGCAGACGATATCAAAATTTATTATTTCAAATATCATTTTTTAATTATTTTAAAAAAATTTCAACAAAACCATATCATGTGACCCCTCGTTGGAACGAGCTCGTCGAGCTCGTTCCAACGAGGGGTCACATGATATGGTTTTGTTGAAATTTTTTTGAAAAATACTATTTTTTCAACTGCTGAATGTGCATCTTATGCACACGGATGCAGCCGATTCGTTGGGTAAAGGGTTAAAATTAATATTAACATCCGACACTAGGGTGGCTGATTTAGAACATCGAGATCTAAAAATAAAATAATCTTTTTCGATGACATAAATTAGCCACCGTACAATACCCTTTCCGAGTAAATTGTGCCAATGTTTAATCCTTTACCTAACATGAAAAACAGACGACATTTGCAAAGGAAAATCATTGAATAACTTAAGTTTTTAATTTTTTGTCACAAAAAGATAGGTTATGACACCTAATTGGAATGGGCTCGACGTCATAACCTATGTTTTTGAGACAAAAACCGAAGACAAATAAAAATTATTGGCAATTTTTGTGTTTTGTCCATTACATTGGGTAAAGGGTTAACTTGGAGATGTACAGTACTCTAATTATAGAAGCTAACCTAGAATTAGGACCTGATTGCGACCGCGTGGCGATCCGACCGACATTCTTTGTTCGCTCTCTCCTCCAAAACACTGTAAATATCTCACCTGTCCAAATGGAATGTGTGGTCACAACATTCAACCTCACGTTCCACATTCTTTAATTGTTCATCATATGTCCAGTTTTCATAATATTATATTAAGGAATTCTTGACCTATTGGCGCTAGTCTGTCGCTGCTATATCTCAAAAAGACATAGTCACCACACAAAAATACACCGTTCAGGTTGGGTTGACATAAGTCTCCAGGGTGGTCAATTACCCACCTTCCATTTGACAAATCTGGACATCCCCCACACCGGATAATCGAATATAGAATCCAGCAGAAAATAGAATTGATAGGTCATTACTCACATCAATTTATTTATTCTTTTTTAAATTTATTTATTTGGATTTAACGACACTTTAGACAGCCAGGGTCACCTCGTGTCGGGAAGTTTTATGGGTGGAGGAACCACCAATAAACCCATGAAAACCAGTGAACCACGATATGACATAAATAAACAAAATAACTGTGTACTAGAAGCCCACGTTCTAGCGTTTCGCCCCGGAGTTCCAATGTTTTCTATGTGACAGTTGGCACATAGAACACATTGCAACGCGGGGGAAGATTTGACTTCCATCGAACAGAGCTGATGGAAGCGTAAACCATGAGGAGCGTGTGGTTAGACTTGTCAACCTTCTCTACCCCTTCCCAAAATAAAAATAAGGCACAACCCAATTGCTCAATAATGTGGAGTAGGGCTCGTTTACGGTGGTAAGCAAGTTCTGATTTACTGGTAAAATTTTACCCGGAACCAACACCGGGTGGAAGTTCTCTAAAGTAGGCAGCATAACTATGAACGATTGGGTATACTTGAATTCATACCTATTCTGCTGTCGTGATATAGCCATATATGCTAAACGTTACCCTATATATGTTACGATACGTTACCAATGAAAAAAATAGACAACACTGTCATAGATGGTTGTTAGTTTGGTGAATTGCGAGTCGAGCCGCGGCCAATAATAGTGAATATTGACTTGTTCTGTGAATAGCTCTTCGAAAACCAAAGGTATGTTTACAGTCAGGCAAATTCCTGTCATGTTCGGGCAAATATGGGTAAACCCTCACCCACTCTATATATCTAAATAACACAATGGCCAGACAACTGATATCACATCCGAACAGCTTCGTATTCTGTGAATGTACTTCATATCCAGTCAAAAATATGTTTTGCTTATATGCATATGTCTTCTTAGTTATAAACAGAACAAGTCCATAAGAACGAAGTTTTTCGACCAAAGTTAATTTCGTTCCCCGCTAGTTTTCAATTATTTAACAAAATGCAGAACTGTTGAAAAGATATTTACCAATGTGATCTATGTGCCAGTAGGCCAATATAACACATTGGAACTCAGAGGACGATATGTCAACAAAATACTGTTTACTCGTTTTCTTAACGACCCAAGAGATGTAACTCTATCTGTTGAATTCTGCGAATATAAACAAAATAATGATCACGAATTTGGTCCAAGTGATTGTGGAGCTGAGAATTGTGTCCACAAATTTATTTCCGCTATGCTTGTATTGTGTTAAAATCGGGACAAAAGGTTATCTCCGCCAACATGTATGGTATATGGGGATTTAATACCTGGATGTCTCATTTAAACACCTCGCCTGCGGCTAGGTGTTGACAATCCGACATCCAGGTATTAAATCTCCATATACCATACATGTTGGTGGAGATAACTTATAGTATACCCAGCAAATATGACCTTGCGGGAGAGCTGAGAAACATAGGTTTTTTGTAGGCTTTATGTATTTATGTTATCTTATTGATTCATTTATTGTCTAGTCGTTGATGGTTTCGACCCGGAATACATTGAATCACGCAACGTTGTGTCTCTCGAAGTGGACTGACCCCTGGAACAGCATCTCCAAAACCCACTGATACCCACTACGGGGTTTTTATTTTTACAGACCTAAGAATTTGGGTGATGTGGAACGAATGTAGGGCAGCTCGCGCGCTTCAATCCAACTCTGAGAATCTCATTGGGGAACTATTCTGAGAACATAACACGGTGAATTGTGGGTGTGACGAGTCTTGAAATGGTAGACCTCCTGAGCAGAATATTGTAAAACCATTACCATATTGATACGCAATGTCAGCGCTCATGTGCAGCGCGTATATTAGGGTTATACGTGTTTTCATCGCCAGTTTGTATGATGAAGGCTATCTTGGTTTATGGTGGTAAGTGGTTAGTAGGACCCTACAGGTCTAGGACCCCCGCGGGAACCCCGGGAAGTGAAGCAGTATTTGTGTACTGTGGCAAACAAGCTCTGTTTCACTGGTAAAATAGGACCCAGTCGCTAATGCTTGGGGTGCGAGTCCTTCAAACTAGGCATTTCGGGATATAAACAATTGACTGACCTTGACTGTATCTCCATGTTGTGGTCATGATTAACTATTGTGCAGAAGTATGTGATTTTAAACACTAATAAATAAATAAATATAACTACTGGGCTAGGATGAAGTAGGGGTGTGTTAGGGTGGTATGTTCTAATGAATGTCAGTATATTTGATTACCAAATTGCCCTACTCCACGTTACTGGGCAATTGTGCTGTACCTTAATTTTATTTTGGGGAGGAGTCAACACTAGTCCCACCACCTGTTTCCAAGTCTCCAAAGAGTAGTCCCTTAACCCCCAGTATTCAGTCCTCTTATATCTTCGTGTGCTATATTTTTTGAGTCACATTGCGACCTATCTCATCAACACATAACGGTCTTTGTGCCACATTTTGCCACATGCGTCAACTTGGCCAAGCGACATTGTGGACAGATATAGGCAAATGGGGCGATATGGCTGAATCTAATAAGACTCGGTCCAGGACAGAAGTCGACACCAGAAATAGCTAGGACGAGATCGAAAGGTTGGGATCAAGAGTGAGCAAAACAGGCCAGAAAATCTAAAAAAGTAGTAAAATATACACCGATTTCTACTCCTATTTTGGGGTTCCTCTCTGCCAGAGTACACTCTGGACCACTTGAACAGACCATACCGTATTTGGTTTGCGATATCTAGCACTACGTGCTGCTGAAGACAGCAGCCTGGACAGGTCAATTTGGGTAATTTATGGTAGTTTTCAGGTCTTTTTCGGTAATTAGGTATACTCGCATTCGTTCGAACACACCCTTCCCATTCACCATTACCTAATCCTTGTCTTTCCGGGGTCAAACTAACCACGTACCACCTAAGAAACCAAGACAGAGGCCTCTACCATACAAAAGGAACAACGGAACACATATTACTCTATTAACACGCGATGCGCATGCGTATTTACACCATGGGACAAGCGTATCAACCTGACCGCTTACAAGGTTACAACATGTATGACACCTACAATACACCGCGACATGACGTCACATGAGATCCCTAAAGAGATCACCCGCAAAGGGCTAAAGCGTGCAATCTGAACTTCTTATGTCTCACACCAACTCAATTCGAAGCACGGTAAAAAAAAATGCCCTGAATGGATTTTAGCGGGTTTTGGATATATTATTCAGGGACAACTTCTTTTTCAAACAACATCAAATTCAGCGTCTTATTAATTTATTCTGGGTTGGTCCCCTTTATTCGGCTTCAGCGACCAGACTATTATTGCTTTGATCACTTTTGCAAGTTTGACATTGTCAGTATATTTTTCTCACTATATTTCGTTCATTAAACTACACCGCATTGAACTGAGTGTTGATGTAGAGTTATTTACAAAATCCATGGGACAAGAAACCCGTCAAATCTGATAACTGAGGTAAACAAATGATTTATCCACCTGCTGACTTTATCTCCATGTTGCGGTCACAATTGGCCTTTGTGCAGAAATATGAGACCTAAAACACCAATAAATAAATATCCACCTGGTGATTTCTCAAGATATATTATTTTTCATACATCACGAATCATTATGAATGCTGAGTTTTTCATCATAATTAGGGATGGGCCCCTGGGAGTTGGAATGTTTACTGTGGTAATGAAGTCTAGTTTCACTAGAAAATGCAACCCAGTAACCGACGCCTGGCGGTGGATGTCCTTCACTGTGGGAACAAAGGTATAAATGATAAACTAAACTCCGGTTTACCATCGGGTTTCTGTCACGATATAGTCATAGACTCTCTAGTGATCTTTGGCACCAATAAATGAACAGATAAGTAAATAATAGGGAGTCCAAACCTTTGTTTAAACTTGTACCAGACGATTACAAGAAATCTGCTGACAAAAATCATCCAAAGACCACTTATTGGAACGTTCGTTTTTTTCGTTTTTTTGATGTTTAACTCTTTATCCAACGCAGACGATATCAAAATTTATTATTTTAAATATCATTTTTAAATATTTTTCAAAAAAAGTTCAACAAAACCATATCATATGACCCCTCGTTGGATCGAGCTCGTTCTAACGAGGGGTCACATCATATGGTTTTGTTGAAATGTTTTGAAAAATATTTTTCCAACTGCTGACGTTGCATATTACGCGAGCGGATGCGGCCGATTCGTTGGGTAAAGGGTTAATAATACTTTCGACAACCAGAGTCACCTCGTGTCGGGCAATTTCACGGATGGAGGAAGTCGGTGTACCAGGAAAGAACCAACGAGCAGCGGCGAGTCAGTCTCTTCAACATACTAACTCAGCACAAGAAGGATTCGAATTGGTGAAAGACATGTGCAAGATCGACGTGCGGCGCGCCTTAGCACACCTTACTACCGTGCCCCACGTGATCAATCGGGATTAAGTGCCTAGTCCAAGGTCGCAGCACAGTTACCTCGGAGGGATGGAATCGTGGACCTTTTGACTTCAAACCCAATGTCGTGACCACTTAGCCATTGCGCTCACTACGAGCTCCGTGAACGCAGCTAATTATTTTCTGTTTCACAACATTCAGCCTAAGAAGAATCTTGCGTTACTCTTTTTAAAGGCAAGCTTTTCGCGAAACATGATTTTGTCATTCTTGAGTAACTTAGGACTGAGCCAGATTCATCGGTGCTCATCAAATCGGCCTTGGCAGTGAAACGGTTAAAATCCACACTGGTATTATGCTATCTCAATTTTATTTCCCTGTTATTTGTTTGAATGGGATTCCTAATCTTGGGTATTGTTTTCTTACATGAAGTGAAATGAAAAGTCCACACATGCAGTCAATAAAGTGTGTGTCCACCGTTTGCCTCTTGGATGGCAAGACATCGACGGTGCATGGACCCAAACTCCTCCCATTTGTGAAGTTTGGTGGCGTGAAAGCTATAACGCTGTTCCTGTAGTCACAGCGTTACAGCTTTCACTTCATCAAACTTCACGGTGTTTACGGCCCACGGAACCTAGTAACACAGTAAAAACTTTTCAATATTGGAAGTATTTTGTCCATAATAAAGAAAACATGTAAATAATCAATGTGCATTGCCTCAAAAGATGTACACACGCATCCACATATATATTTTACACAGATATCAACGCATATTCTTTAAACTGCGATCGGCGATTTTGAGGCGTTGGAAATTGGAAACCGTCAAAATATTTGTTGTTGTTGAGTATTGTCTATTTGTAACAATTGCCCGCCTTTTCTCCACAAAAATCGCCATTTAATTTTCATTATTTTTTCATTTTTTGTCTCAAAACATAGGTTATGACCCCTCTTTGGAACGAGCTCGTCGAGCTCGTTCCAACGAGGGGTCATAACCTATGTTTTTGAGACAAATATGAAAAAGATTAGTTATTCGAGAATTTTGTTTGAAAGTGTCTTCTGCTTTTCGTGTTAGGTAAAGGGTTAAACACCATTAAATAAATAAATAATGATCAGTCTCTGTAATCTCTATTAAATAATTTGTTCTTTATGTTGTTAAATGGTGAAAATATTTCTGCATTTTGCTGCCGTTCAACAGTCGACATTCTGTGGCTTTGCAGTTGTGTTCAGGCAAGTCTTAGCTGCATATACAGGCAGTCAAGACTTGGCTAAACACAACTAACTAGGTTCTTGGGATTGAAACTTGCAAGTGTATCTAAAACTGCCTGTTGGGTGAGGTACCTGTTTTGTTGCAGTAAAAAGTGATGAAAGACAAAATTAGGCCTTCAAGAGTTTGAAGATGGATTAAGTTTTTACCAAGATTGGGAATTTTTGGCTTTGAATTTCGAAAAATCATGTCAAAATGTCATTGGGATTGGGTCCCATATTCGGTCCCTATCGACACCCAAAAGAATCCTCAACTTTTATCGTCATAGATATTGACGTTTGAGAAAGTTATCTCCTCTTGTAAATGCTCGAGTCATGCTGTAATCCATTTTTTTTGGTTTTAACGACACATTAACAGCCAGGTCATACCATGTCGGTGACAGTTTTACGGGCGTAAGAAGCCGGAATATCCGGTGAGAACCATCGAGCAACGACTATCAGCTGTCAGCTCTCCAACATCTGAACTCTGCACCGCAGCACAGGCAGGGCAAGATTAGTTGAAGACCTGCGCACCTTCGACATGCAGTATGCCCATGTAGGCAATCGGGGTTAAGTGCCTTGCCCAAGGACACAATGCGGGAGCACGAATCAGTCGCTGAAATGGTCACCCATCCAACTACTAACCGCGCTCCATTTTGCCTAACTAAGGTGATCTGGCGAGAACCGGTTACCACGACGACGCCACCGCACCCCCTATAATCCAATTAACATTGACCCACTGAAAGTTTTGAATGAAATCTTGATCGCCGGGGAATAGTTGTCTGAAGCGGAGAAATCACCCGATAATGAACCAGCCAGCGCTATACACGATAATCGGCATTTACTTTTTTCATTTTTCATTTTTTTTGCTTCCATACTCGTTCCAATGAGGGGGTCATGACCTGTGTTTTGGATACCAATAAATGAATTTGCAGTTACACGAGGATTTTTGTTTACTGGTTGACCAGAAATTAATGAAGACGCTAAGGAGTTATCGCGCCTTTTCATTTGTACTCACGCGGAAACCTATCTGATATTGTGGACTGCGGTTTTAACTGGTTTTACTACAATACATTTTTTTCTTGGTTTTAACATCAAAGGGGAAAAATGAGCAAATGTCATCTTGTATTTTTTTATATGGTTAGATAGCACAATATCTATATTATATGTTGGTATGCACACAGCATTGCTAATATGAAGCAAAAAATATATATTAACCGCTAAAAGTTGACGAAAATGCAATTTTCTATCATTTTACATGGAATTGTACAGGAAATAACAATAGCATTTTAAATCAACGTGGGAAACAAATTGGTCGAATGAAATCGTTCGATAATATCACCAACTGAGGGCATATATATTGTTCTTCAAGGATTGATGCCCACGGCGAATATAACTTTCCTAGGTTTTATATAATTTTTAGAAATATAAAATATCCCTATTCAATTAATGTTAATTTTTGCCAGCCAATACTTAGCAATCAGGGGAGATAACCTTTTCGTAAGTCGATGTGAATGACGAGAAAAGTTGACCATGTGACCACTGGGCGTTCCGGTAATCCAGTGATGAGTAAACGGAACACCATTCCACTGACACCAGACCAACAAGATAGGCCCGAATGCTAATCCACTGAATATCAGATGTTGAGTGCAATGGGGTATAAAAAGCGTGTATGTGTGTGTGTGTTCTGGCGATAAATTTGATGTACCGTCGTTCGCGTCACGTCACGTGATACCCGGTAGTCTCTATTTTCTGGTATACAGTCTATTTCTTCTGCTTCAGTCATAATCCAACCCACATGTTGGCCCATCAGGTCCCACCTTCCCACTGAGGGGTCTCAGAGCGCAATCCTGCATGTTAATGGGTCTTATTTTGCTTTCAAAATAGTGAACTGTAGTGTTCCAATTCTTGAGGTTACTATTGATGACTCCATCAATCAATGTTGTAAGGTTTCTCGATAAGCTTCGAGTCGGTGGGCAATGCATGTTCTAGTCACTGCTCTCATTGCTTTTTGACTCTTCCTAGTTCCCAGCTATAGTAATAGCGGCCTGATAACCAATAGTGCCAGTGCTTTTGTAAATTATAGATGAAGAATCTGGCAGTGGCTACCAGACAAGAACTAGTAGTACAGTACAGTCGCCGTGGACTGGTCACTTTCCACGCGTGGGCAATATTTTCACAGACACACTAATTACAGGAATAATCATCAAAAATTTAATTAATGAAGCACCGGGTACAACCCGGTGCTTCACTAATTAAAATTTGGCTGATGATGATTTTTACTACCTGGTAAACACATGCGTGGACATAACTGCCCACGTTTGGAATACGACCAATCCACGGCGACTGTACTGTACTATTGGCAACCGTTTCGGGAGAAAAACTTTTCTACACATGTCTCGCCCATCAATCTTACATGGAGTTTATTATCAATTTTATTTTATTGCGGTTTAACGACACTTTCGGCAGCAATTACCACCTTGTGTCGGACAATTTTTCAATCGGAGAATGCCGGAGTAACCGGACAGAACCGTCGAACAGATTCGAGCAAGGATTTGGGTGCTAGAATGTCAAATTCAAATGAATCGAACTTTGTCCATATTCACCTTAGTTATGGTTGCATGTATGGTCGTGTGTGGTTCTTTCTGTTTGTTTCGTTTAGAAATGTTCTACTATTATTGCATTTGCTTACAAACAAGGGAGATTACTCGAACGATGAAGTCATGGAAAGAGAGTGATGTCCCTTCATTTGCATTTTTCGTAAATTCATCCTTTCAATTTTACGGTGGAAATTGTCTTGGCTGCTGTTTTCTTAGCCCGAAAAGGTCTTTCTCAGCTATTTACATAGAAACAGTATACCAGCTTTTACTAAGTAATTTCTGACTGAAAGAAATTATTCGACTAAAATTTGAATTCCTTGCTGTCCATCCACAGAGTAGACATGGCCTTTTTGAAGTATTATTTCGTCCTCATGGCAACGCCTCGGAGGCAGTTTGACCCCACAGTTGAGTAACATTATTCAAAATGGTTGGCTAAACTATCTACGAGCTTTTGTTTATTGCATCTATGACCAGAATCCCCGTGGGAACCCCGGGAAGTGAAGCAGTGCTTGTTTACTGTGGTTAACAAGGTCTTTTTCACTGGTAAATAGGACCCAGTCACTAAAGCCTGGGTGCGAGTCCTCTAACATAGGCAACATGGGGTATAAACGATTGACTGACCTGACTTTATCTCTATGTTGTGGTCATTCCGTCATTACCGGCCATTGTGCAAAAGTATGTGACCTTAAACACCAATAAATAGATAAATCTATGACCAGAAGGATTTTTTGTCGAAGAATACGGACAAAATATCAATGATTCTAACGTTCACATTTTTTGCCTCAATTGTAGAATCTTCAAAAACAATTTTTTATCCGAAGAAATGGTCACGCATTCAATATATATTCAGTTCAATGTAATGTTGAACACTTAGTACTAAAACATTGGAGAGTGCAGTCAGTTTTTTTATACCGAGTAATAATCGTTTAAATGATGTGTCAGAAACCCCAACATCCCTTGTCGGCGAAATAAATTTGTATTTCCTGCATTCTTCCGGATAGGTATAAAATGCTATTCTCATTTCATTACATATGTCTTGCACGCTATGGGGAAAGCTTCCGAAGCAAGGAATACAATATGGATTCTAGGGCGTGTGTGCTGTCTGGGCAATGATTGTGGTACTGAGGGGTTGAACGCCACAAGAAGGCAACTGGTTTCTTATATTCGAAAAGTGAATTTCTACATCCCGTTCTTGAAAATTCTAACTGTATAAATTTTGTTACCATTGATTTTCTTGAGTTTATATTTAGATGAATTTCTTGCATGTCTCGAAGGCACGAGATGGGGGAGTTTGATAGGAGGTTGCCCTCCCTATGGGAGGGGCACCTCCCCAAACTCCCTAACTCCCCCATTGAATTTTGAAAGCTCTCAGAACGGATTTGGGATGTACTCTAGCTTTATTTTGAGAATAAATCATTGAACACAATTGAGAGGCGAACCTGGGAAGTGCATTGTCTGTCCGAAGGCAGGGAGGGTAGCTGCTCCCTCTGCCCCGTGCACCCGGCGTCCCTGAGCACACTGAAAGAAACATAACCCTCTCTATGCTGATGACCACGTATCAAAATGCCAAGCCATAAATACTTCCCATAATGCGAATTGGAAGGGAGCGCGGTGGATCAGGGTTTGACTGTTGGATTTCTGTGTTAGAGGTCCCGAGTTCAATCCCCGTCCGAGACGACCCGCGTTGTGTCCTTGGACAAGGTGCTTTATCCCGGTTGCCTAAACGAGGGCACGATGACGCCGTGTACTAAGGCGTACTGTACGTCGACGGTGCACATGTCTTCAACCGCTGTAACCCTGCTTGGGCGGAGCTTGAACAGAATTAGAATGTCCAGAAGCTGACAGTTGCTCGCCGATGCTCGGTGGTTCTCTTCGGGTACTCCGGCTTCCTCCACCCGTAAAACTGTCACGGTCATGATTAGTCATTGTGCATAAGTATGTGACCTTAAAGCACCAATAAATAAATAAATAAATAATGCGACTTGGAATTTAACTAATTCGAACTGGTTTGACAGAACTCAATGAATTTTCAAAAGCGGAACTTTAGTCCTACTTCAGTGATATTAGTGGAAGCTCCGAGCTCTAAGATAAATCGTATAAAGTTTCACACGAGTTGAACAAATGCTGAGCCATCTTTTTAACCGTATTGTTTATATATGTCTCTACGGAGTACAGACCCCTTGGGGACTTTTCTAAGGACTCTCGGTCAGAAAGGTGCCCCCTTCAGATTTCCAATTGCACCCCTTCTTGGTTTGGCAGAATTTCGAACATGTAGGAAATTCCATTACAGCTCATCCCAAGTCAATTTTCCAACTGCAGGGGTTAACCCTTCTCACATACGATATCAAATTTTGTTTTTTAAATATTGCCTTCCCCGCGGGAACCCCGGGAAGTGAAGCAGTGCCTGTTCACTGCGGTAAACAGGCTCTGTTTTACTGGTAAAATAGGACCCAGTCACCAATGCTTGGGAGGTGCAAACACTCTCTGAAATGGGCAACATGGCTTATTAACCCTCACCCTTGGTCTTGAGTTGATACTCATGTTGTGGTCATGATTAGCCATTGTACAAAAATGTGACCTTAAACACCAATAAATAAATAAATAAATATTGCCTTTTTTGTTGTCAACAAAACCTTGTCATATAACTCCTTATAGAAACGGGTTCGACCAGCTCATTCAATTGAGTAGTTGCGTAATATGCATTTGTCAAAGGTTTTTAAATATTTTGTTCAACTACTGAGTTTGAAAATTCTGCGGACCGATGCGGCCGATTCGTTAGACAAAGGGTTAAGATGCTGAATTCCATGTGTACATCAGCCTGACTGTAAATTTTACACTTGAACTCTTGGTCGTCATAAATTTCAACTACAAATCAAAATTCGGTAGAATTTTTCACTACATTTCAATCAACATTTGGACAACCTTAACTCTTCATCCAATGCAGACGATATCAAATTTTATTATTTTAAATATCATTTTTTAAAAATTTTTTTCAAAACATTTCAACAAAAACATATCATGTGACCCATCATTGAAACGAGCTCAACGAGCTCGTTCCAAAGAGGGGTCACATGATATGGTTTTTTTGAAATTTTTTGAAAGGTAATATTTCCTCAGCTGCTGAATTTGCATATCACACGGGCGGATGTGGCCCAGTCCATGGGTAAAGGGTTAACAAATCCAATAGTTCCTTGTGTCAGAAATTTCCAATTCTTTTTTTTAATTTAGGGCTTCGAATTTCCAACTCTTGTAAATTGGACGAAGGATAAATTTGGTCCCCCGTGGGAACCCCGTGAAGTGCGGCCGTGCTTATTTTCTGTGGTAAGCGGCCTCTGTTTTACTAGTTAAATAGGATCCAGCCACCCATCGAGCTCGTCCAATGAGGGATCATAAGCTATGTTCTAGAGACAAAAAATAAAAACAATAATGAAAACTGAATGGTGATTTTTTGTAAATAGCCCTGACCGGTTTTGGCCGTTACGTTGAGTAAAGGGTTACGCCGCGCTCTCAGTCTTCCAGAAATTTCAAATGTCAGAAAAGAAAACCAGCATTCATTCAACAATCACTAAAAGAATACATTCTTCAACCGTTTATTAAAACGCTGTGACTGGGATGTTCCAAAGTACTACCACTCGGGTTTAAGAGCGGTCCAAGATGTTCAAGCAAAAATGCGCACGGGGTGTAGTAATTTACGCGCTCACAAATATGACAGATCTCTTGTGCGTGATCCAAAATGGGAAAGTGGTTTTGAATACGAAAGCACTGGACATTACCGGGCGATGTGGGATTTGAAATCCCTTGCGACCCGAGTAATTGTATTTGCTTATGAATCCACGCGTGTCGGAAACGAGGGTCAATAATCTTATTTGGTTTGAGTGTGCGCATTGGCAGTGGGGGTACTGAGGTCAGACCACCAGGACCTCGACCTCGAAGGTGACTAGGAATTGTACATAATTACAAGAATTCTGCTCAGTGTTTTGCTTAGAAACGCGGGCGTATTTGTGGTAATACCGAAAAAGGAGTTTGATGGTTGTTTTAGAAAAAAGAAAAAGAAACCCAATCAGTCGCTGCTTTGACTGCAGCCCCGGCATATTATCCATAACCATAACGGTTATAAAAAATCCACCAATATGTGTTTTTGAAAGCTGGGAGTCATCCATCAGCCTATAAGGGATAGTGGATGCTAAACCTTGGCCATCTGGTCTGCCTTCACAGAGAACAGGTGAAATGAGAGAAAAACTCAAAACAAACCCCCCCCCCCCCAAAAAAAACAAAAAAAAAACAAAACAAAAAAACAAAAAAAACAACAAAAAAACAGAACAAAACAAAACAACAAAAAATAAAACAAACTATTGTCCAAGCTGCAGGAAATGACAGACAAAGCCCTTACAAGAAACTCCCCTGTGATCCTAATAGGCGACCTAAATTGAAATCTTTTGGAACAGTCAGGCCCTCTTCAAGATATTCAATCTCCAAAATTTGATTCTGGAACCCACTAGGATTACAGCTACGACTCAAAGCCTGACAGACCCCATAATTGTTAGCGACACCATAACCTCAATAAAGGCTGATGCACTTGACTTGGGTCAAGTAAGACAGTGTTCACCCATATTGCCTTTCCACGACAGCGCAGGGAATCAGTTACGCGATCAGTGTGGAACTATTCCAAAGCTGACTTTGTGAAAATGAACAGAATGATCTCTGAAAATAACTGGAAATCCTTCATCAATGACACAACTAACATAAATGATTGTGTTGCAAATTTTGCAAAGGCCCACTTAGATATTGCAAAACTTTGCATACCTCGTTATAATATCACTGTTCGACGGAACGACAAACCGTGGGTTGATAGCAGCTTGAGGCAAGAAATACGTACCCGTGACCGAGCAAGGAAACTGGCGCTCAAACATAATACTGCTAACTACTGGTTTAAGTACCAGGAAATTAGGAACAAAGTGAATAATATGAAAAAATTTGCAAAAGAAAAATATATATATAAATTAGACGAAAGTTTAAGTCTCGAAAATGAGCCTAAACAGTTTTGGCATATCGACAAATCATTCACGAATAACTGTAGCGAATCGGATATACCTTCTCTTCACTGTACAACTGAATCAGGAACTACTATAGTGGACAAAGATATTGACAAAGCAAATCTTCTGAATAGTATTTTTATTGATAATAGTAAACTTGACTCTTTGAATCATCAGCTCCCTCCCCTAAAGCTCCACTGCACAGAGTCATTATCAGAAATAAATTGTACAGAATCCGACATTTCCAATATTTTAGCTGTACTACCAACCAAGAAAGCTCATGGCCACGGTGGGCTAAGCCACAAAATGCTTCGAGAAACGCGATTTACTGTCTCTAAACCACTAAGCCTGTTGTATAATAAATCATTGCGTACCAGTACCTATCCAGATCAGTGGAAATTAGCAGACCTCATACCAATATATAAAAAAGGCGACCGTCGAGATGGTGGCAATTACCGACCTATATCTCTCCTGTGTGTTATTGGAAAAATATTGGAAAAAGTAGTCTTCAATAAAGTTTTTCACTTCTTCAATGAGAATAATCTCTTCTACAAATTCCAATCGGGTTTCCTACCTCAAAACAGTACGGTGTTCCAACTCATAGAAATTTATCATTCTCTCTGTCACGCCATTGACAGAAAACAACCGACATGTGAAGTTTACTGCGATATATCTGAAGCGTTTAACAGAGTGTGGCACAGGGACTTACTTTTTAAACTCCAAGAAAATGGAATAACTGAAAGACTTTTGGAATGGTTTAACAGTTACCTGACCAATCCCAAACAACGCGTTCTTGTAAATGGTTGTCACTCTAGGTACAAAGAAGTAACATTAGGTGTACCACAGGGCTCCGTACTTGACCTTTCCTATTCTTGGTGTGCATAAATGACATCGCCGAGAATATAGAATCTGTAACCCGTTTATTTGCTGATGATACCTGCTTAATTAGAAGCGACCAGACGATGAATGAAATGACGGAAAAGATAAATCGGGACATACTCCAGATAAATGTCTGAGCTGACAAGTGGCTCGTAAATTTTAAGGCCAAAAAACAAAACTGATGTTATTCTCGATAACAAAAAATATCCCATACCCAATTACCAAATTTCTAGATGAAGCACTCACTTTTACTGATGAGCATAAACATTTAGGACTGATCATACAATCCGATTTGTCATGGGACAAACACATCCTAAATATAAGTAAACGTGCTAGCTCCAGACTATCCCAACTTAGGAAGTTAAAATTTTGCCTAAACCGAAACACTTTAGAAACTATGTACAAAGCTTTTATCTTACCAATATTAGAGTATGCTAGCCCAGTATGGGATAACGCTCCCAAAACACTACTGAAAGGCCTCGACGACATACATTACGACGCTGCGCGCATAATAACGGGACTGACAAGGTCGGTCTCGAAGGAACAAGTCCTCTTGGAGTTGGGATGGAAATCATTAGAGGAACGCCGATATATTCACAAAATGTGTCTGTTTCATAAGATTGTAAATGGAAATGCTCCCGAATACCTTACTGACCTCTTACAAAGGAGAGTTCGTGACACAGCAAATTATTCCCTTTGAAACGCTTCAGACTTTCTTCCATATGTTTTGCGAACGGAATTGTTGAAAAAATCGTTCTTTCCGGCATGTTCAAAAATATGGAACACGATCGATGGGACCATCAAAAATGACTCTTTGGTAAACTTTAAGAAATTCGGGACTAACCCGGATGTGAAACCACTCCCATTCTTTAATAAAGGGAAAAGAAAACGGAGTATATTTCACTGTCGGCTAAAAAACGGGTGTAGTGATCTGAACGCTGATAAATTTGCAAACCATATATCCGATTCCCCCGAGTGTACGTGCACTCGCAACGAAATAGAAGATACCCATCACTATTTCTTCGTGTGCAACCACTGTCCCAGCTCGGAACAAACTGCCCAATATCCTGCTAAAATACAACATTACTGAGGTTGACCAGCTACTTTATGGAGAGGCGACCTTGCCAAACAAAGATAACGAGGTTATATTTCAAGCTGTCCAAAAATTTATACACGAATCCAAACGCTTTGAATAGTGGTCGAACTTTTAATACATTCAGCATCATCTACAACTGAAGCAACTACAAATCTTAAAAATAAAATAATAATTATGCCGAACAAGTTGCTGTCTCAGATTTCTTCCACCTGTCTGTTACATTTCACAACATTTCCCCAATCACAGGCGGTTATTTTCTTTCTAGCATAATTGCGCAACAGTTACATTGTCAATGTTACCCACTTATATGTGAGTCGGAACTCAGCACCATACTTCATACTTCGAATCTGACTGAACTTACAGACCCTTCAGTAAACATGAACAGAGGATGACCTCTGCAAATATTTATAAGAACAAAAAATCAAGATTTACTTTCATGCCAGGGATTACGATCCCTCGGTGTAAGTAGCTCCACGAGGTCCTTGCTACGAGGGGTCGTTGACCCTGCGAACCAGGCATTGGAAACTGAAAAGATAATAAAATTTAAATTTTGATTACAACTTCATGCTGATTGAATCAAATCATATGAAGAAAAAGGGTTAAATCCCACCAAGCATACAGTGTAGGGCAAGCTATTGTCAACTGCTGCAATCTATCCCTTTTCCATTTCTTCTTTCAAGGTTCTTGCATACTTTACTGTCACATTAATTACTTTTTTTTCCTTTCTGTTATTATGCACTTTAGATTGGATTATTTTGTTCGCTGCCTCTTGTTTGAATTGTAAAATGTCGGGAAAAGAGAGCCTTCTAAGTGGAAAGCACTTGTTCTCTGATCCTTTGCATTTTTACTAGTTTGCAAATAAAATATGTTTGATCTGATCTAAAAAAAAAAAGAAAAAAACAAAACAAAAAAAAACAAAATAAAAAAAACACTCACAGACATACACACAAAAGCCCTTAAAGGGATGTTATATCTTTATCCATACGTTTATTTATTTAAAATGTACGCTGGTCGCAGCCCGGCAAGGTTGTTTCAATCCTTCCTTGGTGATGGGTTTCCTGTGTATGCTAATAGAAAACTTGTTCCAATCCCATCTGCGCTTCGTCTGGATCCCATGTTCAGTGAGAGAAGTTATAAGAAGAGAGAGACAGAAAACCTCTATGTATATTGTGACTGTTGTGTGATTGTTGCTATTGATGAGGCGAGAGGTGTATTTCTTAGTAGCCAACTCCCCACACGCAGAGTTGCGAGGCAATCCTAACAGATTCAATCCTAAATTTCTCAATGAGTAGCGAGCAGTCCTCACTGACTCCTCGCAATTTAATTCTATTGTATAATTTTAATTTTCTGGGACTTATTTTGTTTTTCCGTTAGGGGTTCGATGCGCGTTTAGCTCTACCATTAATTCAATATCTTGGAGTCTGTTGAGGGACTTTTAATCGCGTTTCAGTAGTTTCTATATCTGCTAGCTCATGAAGTTCCTTTATCGGTATCCACGAGGGCTTGCATAGTGTTACGCGCAGGGCATGATTTTGGACCCTGTGTAGCTTCTAAATGTTGGTTTTGCTCAGGTCACTTGTTATTATGGCACCATATTCTAGAACCGGGCGTATAAATGATTTCTAAAGCTTGAGAAAGCACTTCTTTGTTTGCTTCCCAATATTTACCTCTGATCATCTTCAGGAAATTAATAGGGTTAGTAGCTGTAACGGTAATGGAGTTTACGTGACTTTTTAAAATGACGTTGCTATCCAGTGCGAATCCTCAAAATTTGGCCTCATTGCTCGCTTCTAATTTGTAATCGTATAACTGGAGATCGATACTGGGAACTAGTTTTTTCTTTGCTTCTTACAGAACATAACTTTTTAGTTTCAGTGGCATTGAGCTTGATGCGCCATAGTGTGCAATTGCCCTCAAGATCCCGATTAGTATAATGCAGTCGATTTTTAATTAAGTTTCGGGACTTACTGGCCATCCACAAGCTTTTGTCATCTGAGAACTGCGATTGTTCAATATACTTTTCCCCTACTTTTTCAATGTCATTCACATATATTATGAAAAGATGCGGGCTTCGAACCGATCCCTGTAGTGTGCCCGCTTCAAGTATTACATTTTCTGACACCTCACGGCTAACCCTCGCCTTGATTTTTCGGTCAGTTAGAAATGATGATATGATCCTAAGAATTGTAGTGGATAATCCCATTCTCGCTGGTTTATATCCCATGCCATGGTGCCAAACCGAGGAACACTTTTTCTACATCCAAGAAAAGCGCTGTTCCTGTTTCGTTTTGACTAAACGCTGTTTTCATACAATCGACCAGTCTATATATGTGTTCGATTCCCTCTTTCGGACACCTATATGCTCTTTGCCATTTGTTGAAAAAGTAGATTGATCGAGATAGCTGCGGAGTATCATAGTGAGAACATTACGCCTTTAATTGTCTACTATAGATAGCACAGAGACACGTCCATCTGCAGAATTTGAATAATGTTAACGTAACACTAAATGCTATTTTATCTGGCAACCCCTAGTCTTCGGATGAGGTTAACGAGGAACTGTTTCTGGCATTTCCACAATATATAATTAACTCTTAGAAGCTGAGGAATCAGGATGAATTTATTGAACATGATATACCGCGAAAAACTTATTGTAAAGCAGGTGCTTCTAGTCAAGTGTCGTCTGCCTGTTCAGGCAGACGGAACTTGACTAGAAGCACCTGCTCAGTGTTTAATTCTCCCCAGCCCAAAGATATCCGAACCGTTACAGCCAGATTACCTGCCGTATTACATCACAGGCAAGAAAACTCATCTCCGGGATTCTGAGAGTTAACGCTGGAAGATTCGACGATAAATGGTGGTCAATGTGAGTGGAGGTTATCTATTCACATAACCCACCACCGACTGTCAATTCACACAATGTCGCGTGATATATCATATTTAGCGTTTACTACCGCCAAAGCATGCAGTCTTATCCCTGGTTGTTATCTGTTTGATAGTCTTGTCCGACGCCACCTTAAGTGTCAAATCACAAAGAGAAGTCCCAGTCACTTTCTACCCAAACTTCCACTTTACCCTGGAGGGGGGGGGGGGGGGGGGGGGAATTAAAAAAATCCTCCGCATGGGCCGGGGGTGCGTGGGTGGTCCCACCGCGACAAAAAAACACTTTTATCCTCTCATCAAATTATACATTTTTAGCCCGACTGTTTACAGTGAGGGCTATAGTCATGACTTTTGTCCGTCTGTCCGGGCCGACTACACCTGTTTAGGAGCTATTATTTTTAGGAGGTTAGTCGAAATTAGGGTAGTATTAGGGTTAGGAGAGGGGTGGGATTAGGGTTAGGGGTAGCCCCAGGGCAGGGCTAAAGGTTGGAGGGGGTTAGGACCCAGTTGGGGTCAGGGGTGGGGTTTTAGTTTTTATAGCCCCCAAACCAAAAAATAGCCCCTAATCCTTTTGGTCTGGCTATGGTGGGGTTAGGGTCAGTGGTGGGGTTGGGTTAGGGTTGGGGTAGCCCCAGAGTAGATCTTAAGGTTGTGGAGGGTTAGGTCCCAGGGGGTGGGGGTTAGGGTTAGGAGTGGGGTTTTAGGGTTTAGGGTCAGGGTAGGGTAGGGTTAGGATTAGGGTGTGGTTTTTCAGTGGATGGGGTGGGTTAGGGTTAAATATAAGTTATAGGGTGGAGGGAGTGGGGTTCTGGCTAAAATAAGGTGATGGACATATAAAATGTTTTTTTCGTAAACCCAAATAGTTGGAACGTCCGTCTGTCTGTCCGTCTGTTAACATTTAGAGGTTTGGTTAAAGTTTGTGGTTAACATTTTTTACTGAAGGTTCAAGTGGGTTTTTTTCCTGTTTAGTCATAACTTTCTTCTATCTGTCTGATTAAGATTTGGAGTTTTGGTTAAAGTTTGTGGTTAAAGTTTTTTAGTCAACATTAAAGTTTTTGGGGGTTTTTTTTCTTTTAAATTAATATTACTATTGATTGTATCATTCTCATTTTGTTTTTATTTTTTTATGTTTCATGTTATTTTGTTAAATATTTAACCTTTTTTGTATGGCAATTTAACTTACAACTTCCAGGTTAAAGTTTTTGGTTAAAGTTTTTTTGGGGGATGTTTTAAAATTACACATTTAATTCTTCAAACAGTTTAGTGGAATGTCACTGTTTCTTATTTGGGACCAATGTCTACTATCTACTGAACATTTCTACAGTGATTTTCATTAATATCGGCATGATTTTAACCCATTTTAGACATGTTTTCAGACTTACATTCTTTGTATTTGAAATTAGACTTTGCCACATACTTTTTTACTCTAATTCTTGCATGGTCAATACAACTTAATGATTCCATTTACCATCAATGATTTCTTTCATCGGTTTTAGGAAATATTTAACCCTTTTTTGCCAATCAATATTACTTAGCATTCTCAGTTTAAAGTTTCGGATTAAAGTTCTGCTTTTCAAGGTTCTACCTTTCATTCTCTAAACACTCTGTTACAACGTCATTTCTGTTTTTTTTTATTTCGGGCAAGGTCTACTGAAGCTGTACACAGTGGTTTCAAATAATATTGGCATTAATTTAACCCTTTCACAATTTTTTCGAACTCAGTTTCTCTAAATTTTAAATTAGGCTTCTACCACATACTTTATTACTTTCTACCCCCTCCCACAAGGGAAGGATATAGCACAGAGCTCGTTCCATCCGTTTATCTGTCAGTCCATCTGTCAGTCCGTCAGTCCATCCGTCTGTCCGAACTTTCTTTATGCCATAACTTGAACAAAAATTTCGGATTTCAATTCTTTTCAGTACATGTCTCTAGGTCAAGTTTGATGACCACAATTATCCAATGCAAATTGTTGAAGTTATTTCCCTGCCATGTCCCTTTTTCTTTACTCCATTATGCATTTTGAACTATTTACAGTCACCACATGCAGAATCTTTTTAAGCTCACGTAACCCCCTCCCCTTCCTGCCGGGGGGGGGGGGGGGAGCAATTAGGCACTTTTTTTTTCTTTTGTCAAAAAGGCTTTTTCACAGCTTTGATTATAAAACTTTGTGGTCAAAAACCCAGGCACCCCCCCCCCCCCCAAATTAGTTTTTTTTGTCTTTCCTCCAGTATGCGTTTTGAACTATTTACAGTCACTACATGCAGAATCTTTTTTTTTAAACGCACGTAACCCCCCCCCCCCCCCCCCCCCCACACACACACTCCCTTCCTGGTTAAAAACGTTTGTGGTTAAAAACCCAGACAGCCCCCCCCCCCCCCCCCTCCAATTGAGAACTTTTTTTTCTTTCCTCCAATATGCATTTTGAACTATTTACAGTCACGACATGCGGAATGTTTTTTAAACTCACGTAAACCCCCCTCCCCTCCTTGCCCCCACCCCAGGGGCCAATTAGGCACTTTTTTTCTTTCGCGAGTGCAGATATGGCAGATTTGGTAGGTAAACGGTTGATAAAAAATGGCTCTAACTATTTTGTGTCTAAGCATTGCCAATGCTGGGACAGTCGGGCTGCGTGCGTGACATCACTCTAATTCTGTTTGAATCTATCCGGATACACTCGCAGGTGATTGGAAGGTGCTTAGGGTAGTTTGTACATATGTGGCATAGTAGCATTACTGATTACCATCTGTTGCAACTCACAATTGGTGAGATGGTGACCATCAAACAGTTGGGGCTCAACATCGCCCACCCTTTACCTGCTTTTAACAGGTTTAAACCAGTGTTGCACAAAGAAAAATCAAATGTTAATCAAATAAATCATTTGTGCAACACAAAACAGTAATAAGAACAAACAAATAATTAAGAAAGACATTTGAGAAAATTGAAAATTAGAATAGGAAAGTCTGACTTAGGTTGAAGTAAATGAGTTTCACAGCATATTTTCAACAACAAATATGTTTCTCCACAGATATGAAGGCCACATGTACAAATAAGCCCAGAATGTAGCCCATCCACCTTAGGCGTAGCTTGGTTCAAACACGTGTAATCGAATCCCCACCTCCCCGATTAATACCATCCATTCTAGTCTACCCTGAACTCTAGAAATTTTAATTGATATACCCAGTAGTCACGTTCATAGCTGTCCATTTTCTTCAAGAAGTGCTTAAAATTATCTCTCGATTACGAACGCAGCACTATCCTGTATAATAGCAGTTCTCACACTCGCAAATCGTCCCAAATGTGTATTTTATATAAGGGGAGGGGGGGGGGGGGGGGGGGGGGGGGGGGGGGACTAGTATATGTGAGTTATATAGTGTCTGCTTTTCTTTGTGTGGGAGAACATATTTTGCTTTCTTTAACGCAAAGTTAGATCTTTCAGTCATTGAACAAATTTGCCATACATGTGCATTATAAGTTAAATTCTCATCAATAGTAATTCCCGGAAATATCCGATATTTTGTAGCCTCTTTGTTTCCTACACTACTTGCAGTTTGATTAGGAGCACACCTGCTCAAGGAAATATCTGTTTATAAAAGCAAATGGGAGGAAATTGTGCTGTTCAGTCTGTTGTAATCACTCTCTAAAATTCCGAACAAAAAACTTCCCCATACTCCTTTCATTTGTTATTTATTACCTGTGTGCAATGCTACACGGTGAACTCAAGGAATGTGATAGTGTGTCATCCCTTTTTAGCATTTTAAACCACCTACGGAAGAATTCAGTTTTATCAGAAAAGTTTAATTCCTACTGAGAAAATCAGTTTTAGTAGGCAGTATGCCCACAACCCCCCCCCCCCCCACACACACACACCTCCACCCCCCCCCCGGGTAATCAACATTTATTTAACAGCGTTTCCTCGTTCTGGGAGCAACTTAGGAATATCTGTTGTATTTTGAGCTCGATGAAAAGGGATTCTATTCCATGAGAGATTAATACTGATAAGCCGTTTCGGAATTCAAGGACTATAACTTCTGTTATAGATGGCCCTTTAGTTAGAGCACTGGATTTTAAACTGAAAAGCTGACGGTTTCATTCTGATCTGCGTAATCTGCGCTGTGTCCGTGGGCAAGACCCTCAACTTTTAACCCGCTGAGGATTTTCAAGACATTTGTGAGCAAATCTACTCATGGCTGCAGTGAAGCAGCCATGACTGAATTTGATGAAAAATTCATCATAATTTAACACAAGGAATCGTTGGTCAAATAAACCTTTAAATCTACAGGGAGATAATTTGATGAAATGTGTCCATATTACACATACGTCAGTGACAAGAGAAATCCTGTCCTGGACAGGAATATCCGTCAGCAACAAGCAAGGAGTTAATTCAGACTGCCCACACGGGGAAACGAAGGCGATGCGTACTAAGACGTAAAGCACGTCGACGGTGAATATTCCCTCAACCGCTGCTAATCCTGCTTTTTGCGGGTTAGTAAGTTGAAGAGACTGACATTTTCTCTCGATTGCACTGTAGATCTCACAATCCAACACGATTTGCCTCTGGTTGTTAAAGTGTCGTTAAATCCCAATAAACAAATAAACGTCTTCTGTTATGAACACTCCATCATGCCAATGGACGTCGCCATCATGAGGTGATGCTTTCATCAGTAATGGATGATCATCTTCTTAGGCATAGGATTGTCTGGGTAAACTTCAAATGCTTCAGTTGGTCAAATAATATCCAATGAGTTATTCTTCACTAGCATGTGAAGCAACAATTTTTAATACGTCCCAGTGGACACCAATTCTTTGTCAGATCATATGAAAACTCTACAGAGAACCATCGGTACGGAAGCGTGGCATGTTAAGATTGATTTTTTATCTCGGTATCTCCTACGTTGGACTTACGGTACGTGGAGAGTGTATTATCACTAAATCACCCGCAGAGTGGAGATTCCGCCCAAGCAATAATCGCAGATTTGTTGTAAAGCATAACAAGCACCAGCAAAGTTCCAGTCAATGGACCTCCGGGTTATACCCGGAGGTCCATTGGCTGAAACATTGCTTGTGTTTTTTGTCCACTTGTTCAGAGCTTGAAAGTGATACTTTGTGTGACAACTCCACTCCATGGGTGATTTAGTTACAATCCACCTTCCACGTACTGTACTAACTATATTTTATCTACATAGGGCATTATATATTCTACGTAGGACATGGTACATCTTTTGCAATAATTAGTATCTGCTACGTAAGACATAATAACTCCTACATATGACTTAGTATCTCTTAGGAAGAACTTAGTATCCCCTATGAAGGACGCAGTTGTATCGATAGTATATCGGGTGGTGTTGAGGTCATATTGGGTGACCTCGGTAAACGACATTCATGATGGGTATCACGTTCACTGTTAGAGAAAAAAAAAACGCGCATTGGATGTCATGTTTTACACTCTATTGTGATGTGCGGTGCTAGTGCGCAGGCGAGCTGCATGTTGCTTAATTGACGAATTATCGCCGTTCACTTTCAATGCCTGATGCCATCAAATTTGTTTGCAGAAACGATTATTGCTTGCTATGAGCGGCACAAACTGCAAAAGACTAGACCACATGTTCTTGTTGTGTTTTACCCTACTGTAGTTCTCTAAAAGAGCTTATATAATACGCCTTAGTAGTATATCATATGCAGATCTTGCCTGTTTTTATGGACCCCGTTTATGAACCCCGGAAGTGACGTCATAATTTCCGCGAAAAGCTTTATAAGTTGTCATGGTAGCCGTCATGTTGTGATATATGGTGTTACTGAGCATGCGCATGCAAACCAGGGAAAAACGAAAACAGGTACACAACAAAAGACTTTTTATGGTTTAATACATTTTATTTTGTCCAACAATATATATATACAAAGCAGTGATTTTATATTATGATCGGTAATTTGGGGAAATCTTGATCCTCAGGTGTTTGAAATGATTCAATGCTATAACCGATATTCAAATTCAGTCTTTAAATCAACACGTGTATGTTTTTAAGGGCTCATTTAATATGAGTTTCGTTGCCAACAGGGTTAATTTGCTAGATAACTTGCATATTATCAAGGTACCATCACATTTCGTACCGGAAATGAAGTTCCCAATTATCAGACATAGTTTTTTTTCCGATACTGATACCGTGCAGATATCAAACTTATCGGCCGAACTGAGAACCATTACCTACAATCAGCCCATCACACATAGCTATGTCAATAATGTCACAATATGAGCATTCATTAATTTTGCCATGACAACACTCTTGCAACCTTGAATGTACCGCGATATGAAGTAACTCATTTGGTGATCCAGTAGGTTATCAAGAGTTCCTATGAAAGGAAAAGAATACTCGCTAACGTGGTGTATTATGCATCAGCAGCGTGTAGTGTTGTATACATAACTTGTCCTGCCACCGTGGCATGAACACCAGATGCAGGGCTTATATTTCGACGTGAATCCGAGAATCTATTCACGCAATGATTCGCTCGAAAAAGCCAACGAGATTCTCGCTGCCCATCCGCTAGGATTTGTGTGAAAAGACTTGAGTCAGTTTAACCATTTACCTAACAAAGTAGCAGCAAGTTAACCTACACAAAGCTATTATAGCCATGAAATATCGTGACACTTTGTCAATAAAATTGTACGAATATGGCTGTCATTGGAACCGGCTCAACGAGTCGGTTCCAACGTCATCCATATTGTAAGGTTTTATTAATAAATATTGTTTATTTTTTAAAACATTATCAAATTCAGTTTATTTTTGGAAAATTAAAGAGCTTTGTTGGGTAAAAAGCTAGTATGTGTTATCAGTATACTCCAGGGGTTCAATCATGATGGCCTAATTGGATAGTAGGTACGAATGCTAGTAATCACTTTCGCGAGAATCCAAATAACTTCACTAATTTTAGATGAAAGATAGGCCCCGTACATCTCCACCAACTATTGTCTACAAAACAAGAATATTTTATAATAAAAAATAACGTTATGCTTCACGCATCATTCAGCCGCACCATCTAATTTAATTAATGACATTGAAAGTTACGGCTTGTAGGAATTCGACCTTTACGACAGGTGTCATAAAAATGAATGTCATGCATATTGTCACTTTCAGGTTCATTCATTAAACCGAAACGAGCGTTTAACCGAATAATAAATAAAACAAAATGGTATTTGGTATATCGAATTTATTGATATTGATCGGCTTATCAACTTAGTTTTCGAAACTTGAATCTCTCGTCTTATTGTTCGTTCAAGCTAATTATATTGCTGTTAAGAAATATGTTTCGTTTTTCCTGTGCTTTCCACGATACTGTTTTAACAGTGAACGCGTGCTCTGGAAATATCAAGTTTTGAATCGAAAAGAATTTCGCATCGACTGAGCAGATCATTTCGAATCGAACTGGATCTTGAATCGAATCTCACCGCTTTCGAAGATGTGAATATTGCATCTTCTTACAATCGTCGAATACAACAAATGCTGGCTGGTTTTCGGTCAAGTATTGTATTTAACGGTGATTTGTCCATTTGGGCACGCCAGAGGCTGCACGTTGAAGATACTGATTGGTGTACCCCAAACAATGAATATGGGCGCTTCTAATTGCTTCCATGGAACTGGCATTGAAGGTACCACTAGAGTTCAAAGGGTTAAACACAAAAGTGGAATTTCCAAAAACGGAATCAGCGGTGTTTTAACATTGAAACGCATTGAACTTGTCATCTATCATCAAGTCTCATGTGCAGGAGAACTGTTGATAGAAAATGAGCTAAAGATGAGAAACTTGATTGAATTTTGAGAACATCTCGATGACTCCGAACCAGCACGACTTGAACTGATTCGAATCATCGGAGCGATTTCGAATCGAATCGAATTTCGAATCTTGGTCGGGTACAAAATCAATTTATGTTCTGTAGATAGTTCTGAAAAATTATAAAATATATTTTATGCCTTTGCTTTTTTGCTGATGGAATGTTATTAATAAACATACTCTTGAAAACATATTTTGAGCGCTATTTCCAGTGGCATGTTTCCAAGATTCTGAGAAACTTCGAAATTCAATTCGATTGATTAATCGTCTCGATGGTGCGATTCGGGTCGAGTCGAGTCGTGCTGATTTGATTTGTTTTGTTTTTTGTTTTTTTTTAATCGGAGGAATCTTCCTTAAATTCTTACCAAGTGTGTTCTCGTAAACACTTCTTATTCCATGAGGCTGCCTGTAAAAGAGACACGATGATAGGTGAAGAGTTAATACACAGAGCGACACACGTGTGTGACTGGGTTAATCGATTTGGCATGGATGCCAGCGCGGAGGGATAGCACGAGAGGCCGCAAGCCTTGAGTTTTATCTTTCCGCGATGGCACAAAGTCCATATCAATTAACCCATTCACACACGTGTGTAGTTCTGTGTTTCTTGCACGCCTTCATGTCTATAACCCCATTATTGGAAGGACACTCAACACTTCATTTGACAACTATTAACAAAAAGAACCCATTTTATTACCAACCAAATTTTTGAAGAGAACTGGTGTTACTCTTTCGTCTCCTGAGTTCCAACGTGTTCTATGTGCTTATTGGCAAATAGAACACACTGAAACTCAGGGACGATTTTTAACTATCGCTCGCGATTCAAATTGTAATTGTGGTGCACTATTTGTGGAAAACTCCAGTGAAATGTCGCTTCTTTATAAAAGTTGTCCTTCAACGATTCCCGTTCCGCACAAGTGTGCGGAGCAGATATTATTTTCCCCGTGGTTTAGTGTTGCTGTAGTTGCGGATTTCATAGAACAGGCGTGTAATAAAAGGCGGTTCCGAATCCGAAACTAATTTGATTCCGTCCTGAAAAAAATCCGCCTTCTGGATTCACTTGCTCAAACAGAGGCATATCCCTTAAATCAAATACTTCAATGAAGACTTGCAATATTTTTGTAATGAGATGCAATATTTAAAACTTGAAGATTCGCAAGATTAGATTTGGCTTCCGGTTCGATTCGAAATTGTCAGCCTGGTTGGATTCCGGATTTGATTCGAGCTGAAATCTGAGATTCGCAGTGGCCTAATATCTCCTTTCCTTTTACAGCATGTTGTTTATGCAATACTATACCTGATAACAGTATTATTATGCCAGTTGCGACATGCATGCCACGTGTCTTCTTCGAGCAGACTGCAACAAGGGCGATGATGGTACCCACGACACCAACAATGCAACCAACAGCTTCCAAAACACACACTTTTTTCAAAATTTTCGAAAACAACTTCAAAGAATTAAACACAAAAATGCCAGAAGCCATTAACAAACGATGTATCATAGCTTATAAAAAAATCCCAGTCTTCGGAACATTCTTGTGAACCCACTTCTTAAATGGATTCATTTTGTCATAAAGTCATATAACTCTTCAAAAATATTAAAACAACATTGAATTCCATAGAAATAATTTACAACAGAAATCGATTTCCCGACTTGCGCCCGTGCTCCTTTGTTTTGAAAAATATCTGTCTATCTTAATTATGTTACCATGAAAGCTAGACTGAACCCACTGTAGAAACCTCAAGACAGCATTTGCTTTGTGGTGAGTGGTATTGTACAAACTATTGCTGATTTGTTCTATGTTATTTATTTATTTATTGGTGTTTAAGGTCACATATTTCTGCACAATGGCTTACGGGTGGAGAAAGCCGCAGTACCCAGAGAGAACCATCGCGCAACGGCGAGCAACTGTCAGCTCCCCAACATAGTAACTCCACACAAGCAGGGTTAGCATTGGTTGAAGTCAGGTGCACCATCGACGTGCAGTACGCCTTAGTACACAGCGTCACCGTGACCCCACGTGGGCAATGGGGATGGAGTGTCCTGCCCAAGGACACAACCTGATTGCCGCAGGTGGGATTCGAACCGAGGACCTCTCGGCTTGCAGTCTGCACCTCTACCTACTGAGCCACCGCGCCCCAATTTGTTGCATGTTAAGGAGCCTGAAGTGTTACTTACTATATATTCACTAAACCGAAACCTTGCGTTTTTCCTGAAACTGAACAGAAGCCGCAACCAAGTCTAAAGAACTCCATGCGCTGCAATAAGCCTCCAGTTAACTGGTTTAGAGCTAAATTATTTTTGGTCGTCTAAATTTGTTTTGAAATAGTTGTTTATTACAAATTATTGGAGAGTGCCCGTAGGCACTCTCCAATAATTTGTAATAGAACAAACTTATATAAACAAAATATTATTTGCATTTGAATGAACAGGAAACATAGGCAAGGAAAATGTTGGGTTTTGCTCTGGTACCCTCATATTTTTGAAAGCCCTGATAGTGACTTCTATCACTCAAACAGTTAAGTTGAAAATATTACAATATTTGTTAAGGGGCAATGTTACCAAACCTCTTTCATGTACATAGACAAACCCAAATGCAATGCTATTTTGTCCACTTGGATAAAAAATACTAAAGTTTATGTCATTAGCTGGAGCGGAAGTCAGAAAAGAAAAAGTTGATTTGAAAATGTTTAATGTAAATCATGAAGTAATTCTCGATTCTTAGCGTTGGCTAGCTATTTATTTATTTATTTATTTGTTTGTTTATTGGGTTTAAGGTCACATATTTCTGCATAATGGCTAATCATGACCATGACAGTTTTACGGGTGGAGGAAGCTGGAGTACCCGGAGAGAACCACCGAGCAACTGTTAGCTTCCCAACATACTGACTCTACACAAGCAGGGGTTAGCATTGGTTGAAGACAGGTGCAGCATCGACGTGCAGTACAACTTAGTACACTGCGCTACCGTATCCTCGCGTGGGCAATGGGGATGAAATGTCTTGTCAAAGGACACAATGCGTTCGCCGTAGGTGGGATACTAACCGAGGACCTCTCGGCTTACAGCCTACATCTCTACCTACTGAGCCATCGCGCCCTCATGTATTGGCTAATCGTCTTCACAGAAGCTTTCAGCGTACTGTCGTATCCACTAAATTTTATCTTTGTTTAAATCTTCTGTTTATTTTTATTTATTTTTTTTTTTTGGGGGGGGGGGGTGGAAGAGGGGGTGGGGGAATAAATATTCTTTAAACTAATATTTGGATAACACTGGAATAGTAAATGCCAAAAATAAAAGTTGTGAAAGCGAATTCCAGTGATTTTTTGAAGACTCCTTCCAACTTAGTACAACTGTAAGATAAATAAAATTGCATCAAAGATATCTTTGACTGAAGTTGCCCCAGCTATTCGAGACGATGAAAAGCTCCAATGAACTGGCAACAACTTGCATGAATGAAAAAACTATCCCAGCGGCATGATTGTTGGTCTTTAGAAAAATAAGTATGGAAAGCAAAATAAGTATGGACGGACATATGGACAGACGGACATACCACTGACACATGATCGGGCTTCGGAGTCGTGTTTGTGTTTTTTTTGCGAACGAACTATACTGAGTCAAAAAAGAAAGTAGAATAAACTTGAGGAGCATTTTTTTAGTATTATCGACTTTATTTCCAAACAAATTATTGTAAATTCATATTTCGAGTCTAGTTGTATGAATTTGCATACCTCCATATTCCTACTGTTGCCAGCGTCACGTCAGGACGTCGCAAGTCAGATATAAGGTGAAATGAAAAGTTCGCACATGCAGTCAATAGCGTGTATGTCCACCGTTTGTCTCTTGGATGGCAAGACTTCGACAGCTGAACCTGTGGTATTGCGTTCCATTCCTAGGAGCCTTAGAACATAACGTAAATCGCCTAACGTCTGAAGATTATGAAGTCGTACCCGACGGTCCAATTGATCCCAAAGATGCTCGTTTGGCGACAAATCTGGCGAAAATGGTGCCAGGGAAGAAGTTCCATGCTCTGCTCCTCATGAAAGTCACGGCAGGTACGCGCCACATGACATCTGACATTATCTTGCTACAATAACTGCAATCCGACGTTAGCATTGAACAACGGGACAACAACAGCGTTAAGAATTTCGTCCCTATATCGGTGTCCATTCAGATTACTGTCGATGAAGATCGATGGTGCAAGGAAATTCCTGGCCACACCATTACACTATCCCCACCGAAACGGTCGCATTCTCACACGCAAGCATCAGAAAACTGTTCTCGTCGGCGATACACTCTTGCCCAACCATCAGCGCGCCGTAGAAAAAACGTGATTCATCACTAAAAAGAACTGTGCCCCAACGCAGCTCAGTCCAGTGAACACGCAGACGTACCCATTCCATTCTGGCGGTACGATGATGTTGGGTAAGGATTGGTCCATGGTATGGACGCCTACTTCGGATGCCGTGTTCAGTGAGTCTGTTGCGGACAGTTTGTGCACTGATTCTATTGTTAGTTCTACCAAGAGTAATTGCTGCTGTCCTCGTCGTCGGAAGGAAGCGATCCCGCAAGTGAGACGTCCTGATGTGTCCGCCTTGAGCAGGTGTCGTAACTTTTGGTCGACTTGAACGCGATCGATCGGCAGTACATCCAGTGGTTCTTTCCCTTCCAATGAGACGGTAAATAGTAGCCACATAACTTTGAACTCAAAAGCGAGCTCATCTGGAGGTATCCCAGCCTCATGCATACCAATGGTACGCAACCTCTGATTTTCGGTTACCCATGGCATTTTTAAAATATCGGAAGACAAAAACTAGCCTGTTTTCTCAATAACCCAGGCTCTCTAGCACAACATAACACAAAGAAAATCGTCGGTCACCCATTCAGTTTGATATTCTCGGGTAGCACGTGCTATCTTGACATCCGTAGCAAAATTGTCATTAAACTCTTTGCACGACTTCTTGTCCACAAACATGCAACATTAGAACTAATATGACAATACGCAAGGCGTAAGGAGGAACCCAAAATCATGTAACCACAGGCAGGGCTGGGAGCAGTTAACGTTTCAAACGTTAACGTGTTAAATTATTTTAACAACGTTAAAAAAATTTAACGAAATTAATAACGTTTAACTTTGAAGATTATAATTGTATAATATGTAGCATTGCGTCGTTATCTTGTGTATACCCAAACCGGATCGCGCGTGCCGGTGACGTCGAATTTTGCACCATTTGCCGAAATTGAAGAACACGAATAATTTAGATGTCCGTCAATTATAGACAACCCATTGATTTGGTGGAGAGACCATGAAGCCCTCCTACCAACGTTGGCGAAGTTAGCCCGCCGATATTTGGCGATACAACACTATCAGCGTCATCCGAACGCCTATTTTCCATGTAAGGACTGGTATTCGATCAACGGCGTATGTCTCTTTCTATGGATACCACCGCAGCGATTGTATTCCTGAATGAAGACATCGCTGAATGTTAGAATTTACGACAACCTGCGAGAACTATATTAACTACTCGTCCCCTGAGTTCCTATGCGTTCTATGTGCCAGCAGGCACATAGAACACATTGGAACTCAAGAGATGAACTGTATGTAAGTTCAATCATATTTAAATTCAATCATTAAAAGTGGCCGAAGTTATTAAAATTCTGTTCATTTTAACATTTAACGTCATTTAACTCGTTAACGCAGAATTATTTAACACGTTAACGTGTTAAGGAAAAAAATTTAACTCCTCCCAGCCCTGGTAAGAGAGTTACCGAGATGAGTAATTCTCGAGAAGTACAAACTAAAAACGACAGACAGATGTTTCGCGGAATTTGCGATGTGTGTGGTTTGATCAAGAACACGAGCAAAGGTAAAGGCATCGTGAATAAAATGATCAATAATCTACCTTTCGAAATGCATCTTCCAGGTCTCAGTTTCACGGGATTTAAATCCATACCGTTAAATTCAGAGGCGTTGATGTCTTTGTAATGTGGTGGTGGAGGAACGCTTCCCGAAGAAATTAGTAGCACGCAACGGCACGTTGCATTCAATGCATTGTCCTTTTCTGTCAAATGTTCCATGATCTTGACCACCATATCAACCCTTTACCTTACCTAGCGGCCATAACCAATTAGTGCAGCTCACAAAATATTCAGTTAAATTTTACAATGTTTTACAATATTTTCAAATCAACCCTCAATGGAACGAGCGTGTTGGACATATTCCAATGAAGAGTTATAAGGCTAAAAATGTGTTTTGCTTCTCAGGCACTCACTGAATTTGACCCCCACCCCATTGGATAGTTTTATTGCCTTTCAGACGGTTGGACTTCTATGCTAGAGGTCCCAAGTTTGATCCCCATCCGGGACGACCCGCGTTTTGTCCTTGGGCAAGGCACTTTATCCCGGTTGTCTACATAGGGGCACGATGACGCCGTATACTAAGGCGTACTGCATGTCGATGGTGCTCATGTCTTCAACTGCTGCAACCTTGAACAGAGTTAGAATGTTGAGGAGCTAACATTTACTCGTCGATGCTCGGTGGTTCTCTCTGGGTACACCGCCTTCTTCCACCCGTAAAACTGTTACGGTAACGATTAGCCATTGTCCATATGTATATGACCTTAAACACAAATAAATAAATAAATAAATAAATCAATAAATAAATAAATAAATAAATAAATAAATAAATAAATTGCCTTTCAGTGAGTGTCTTCGAATATTAGTACAAACTCAGACCCGAAACTTTTAACATTATTTTATTGATGCATATTTATTTAGTTGCATCTCCAATATGTTGTCTTGTTACAATTTATGGGAAAGTGCCTATAGCACTCTCCCATGAATTATAACTAGACAAATCACCATAGTTTAAATACTTTTATTTCAAAGATAATATGAAGAGCATCGAAAGAATATATACATGCAGTATCTACAGTTTGTTTTTTGAGGAATGTTTTATTTTTCAAATTAAAAATGAATTTATTTGTATAAATATGCGCTTTCTGTATTTCTGTGTGTGAAAAGACAGCCGAAATCCTCTCCACGTTTGTTCACTTATTGCAAAAGAAACTCTTGCAACTGGTAGGAATTTACAAAAGAAAGGCACTCTGGGGACTTTGTCTGAGGCATTTGGAGAACTGTTTGATCAACGTTGATCAAAAGTCCCCCAAGTGCCTCAAAAAGTATAAATATGCACTTTCTGTATTTCTGTGTGTGAAAAGACAGCCGAAATCCCCTCCACGTTTGTTCACTTTTTGCAAAAGAAACTCATGCAACTAATAGGAATTTACTATAGAAAGGCACTCTGGGGACTTTGTCTGAGGCATTTGGGGAACTGTTTGATCAACATTAATCAAAACGTCCCTTAAGCCCCCCCCCCCCCCCAAAAAAAAAGATCCCAGAGTGCCTTTCTATAGTAATTCCCATTAGTCGCCAGAGTGCCCCCCCCCCCCTCCCCAATTGGCTATAGGGAAATTACTACAGGATTTCTTTTTTCTATACTAATTTCCCGTTGGGTGCCAGCCGTTTAACGGGCTTCCTGTAGTAATTCCCCATGCATCTCCGGAGTGCCACCCCCATGAGGTCTAACACTTTTCATCTCTCTTTATCTTATTGAAGAGAAAAAGGGGTAAGATGTAACATGAGTTTCTTTAAGAATTTCCCTTTTCAAAATTGGGTGCGTCTTGAAAAAGACCGGGTCGAACCCATTGGACAGATGCTTCAAAATTCCGAAATATCAGGAGAAAGATTGAACAGCTTTACCCGATATTCTGGGGTTGAAGCACCACTCCTTCCCAGGAACTCTCTCAGGGGTGCTTTCCTTCCCAACTCTTCTATCAGCGCAATCGATGTTTCTCTGCTAAGGCGGTACTCCATCACTAGCTCAAAGGTCGGATCCTCAGGAAGATTTTGGATCACCTCGTCATAGATTGACTACTCTCTCTTTTCTTTCTCGAGAACAATCTCTTGAAGAACTTCTTGATGGGTGGCATGACTGAAGAGTAAGTTTGGAAAGTCTCCCGTCTTTTCCTTGTTTTGACATGTCGCGGACATCAAAGTGATCAAAACGTCCTCCAAGTGCCTCCAATAAAGTGCCCACCAGATTGCTTTCTATAGAAAATTTCCATTAGTCCCAAGAGCCACCCCGGCCCTATTTGGTATAGGGAAATTACTATATGACTTTTGGTTCTATTGTAAATTCCATATACTTCCAGAGGTCTAGCCGCTTAAGGGGTTTCTTACAGTAATTCCCCATACGGCGCCAGAGTGCCCCCCCCCTCCCTAATGGAGACTAACACTTTTCATCTCTCATGTCTTTATCTTATCGGGTTGAAAGGGGCTAGGGTGTAGTGTGTGTTTTCTAGAGAATCTCTCTTTTTAAAATTATGTGCGCTTTGAAAACGACCGGGGCGAACCCATTGGAGTAATGCTTCAAAATTCCGAAAGATCAGGATAAAGATTTAGTAGATTTACCCGATATTCAGGTAGAGTTGTAACTCCTCTCCTTCCCAGGAACTCTCTCTCTCGGGGGTGCATTCCTTTCCAACTCTTCTATCAACGCAAACGAGGCTTCTCTGTTCAGACGGTCCTCCATCATTAGATCATAGTTCGGATCCTAGGGAAGATTTTGCATCACCGCTTCAAATATTGACTCCTCTCTCTTCTTCTTTCTCGAGAACAATCTCTTGAAGAACTTCTTGATGGATGACATGGTAGTGGAGTAAGATTAGGAGGCCTCGCGTGTTTTTACCTGTCAATAGACATATCGCGGAGGTCAAAGGACCAAAACCGAAATGTATTTTCTACCCTGGAGTTTGTTGTTGGTGTGGAAATAACTTTTTTTCAGATTGAAGTTTGATGACTGCATTCGAGATGAAAAGACTTTCATTTAAAAAATGTCTACACCGTCCATACATGCAACATGCAACTGTTCAGAAACCTTTTTTGCATGAATGAATCCCCCAAGTACATTTATGAAAAACAAAGGGAGAAATCCGATCACTACTTTTTTAGGTGAACTTCTGTGACCACCTCTTGTGTGTATTGTGTTTTTTACATGCTTGGCATTCCATGAATGTATCGAAGAGTGGTATAGGACTCTTAAGTGCAGATTTTGACCAGCGAACATATAGTGTGTGGCCTGCCGCACAGTAAAAGAGGTCGTATGGCAGACTCTTTTACCAACGGGAGGGGGGGGGGGGGATGCGGTACGGAGAAAAAGAGAAAGATGTAGAGACATCCCTACACATTGACAAAAATGCATCACTGAAGTTGTTACAAATAACATTAGCTGATATTTCAGTTCGATCATGTATTTTTTAAGAGATCGATGAAAAACATTATTAGTTATCCTTGTGTTTTCCAGGGTGTATGGGAAGTTACACCGGTTTGGGAACTCATACACCCTGAGGCGAAGACCGAAGACCGGTGTAAACTCCCATATACCCTGGAAAACACAAAGATAACGGATTGATATCCCAAACTTTTGGAGTACTTAATACTTTAACCTACATTGTGGGCAAAAACTGACAGACAATTTGTACTTTTAAGTTTCTTAATCAAACCAGACAAATATGGATGTCATTGGAACTGGCTCAATGAGCCAGTTCCAATGACAACCATATCTGTAATATTTTATTGCTCATAACTATTAAATTTCCTGTATTTTTATTTTTATTCTAACATAACCGAGCAGAAGGTCTGAATTAATAATTAAAAATGGGTACTTTTTAACCATATAGCCTGCTCTTGTGTCTTCTTGTTTTTACACCGTGGTTAATAAGATGTAAAAAATGCTGCCGTGGATTGCAAGTTACACCGTCCCTCTCAGCCAATCAAATCGCAGTATTTTGTTTCATGTGAAAATAAAATTATACACACCGAGATCTGACCCAGCTACGCTGATGGAGAAAGTGTTTGCGTCCAGTTAAGATACCCGGCTTAGGGAATATACGGGTATTATGCTGATGTAATATGAAATATAACATGTCATGCTGTCTTTGAAAACTCCAAGTGGTATGAGATAAGAAACTAAACATGTAAAAGGTAAAGTCATTGCCTAAGCTTCTGTACATGGTGAGGTGAAAAAATATGGGAAACTTAAATAGGCAAACTTAAAAATAGGGAGATTGCTTGACACCAGATCGAAAACAAAAATGCCATTTGAAATAATGTCTTTAGTTTTGCTCAAACCATTTCTTCACGTTTCTGCCGCTTTCTTGAAAATGTCTTGGATGAAACATGATAGTAAGAATGTCTCTACGTCATTTCCTCTAGCAAGATGGTCTAAGGCGAAGCTTCAGTTCATTCCACGCACATGCTGTTTTACACTATACACACATTTCAGTTTTTGTCCAACATTTTGAATTGTCTATGATGAAGCGGTACACATAATAAATATATTTGTTCAACTACAATGTATGACTTTGCAGTGCATTCTGCGTAGGAGAATAGCATAGTTTCTGTCCAAATCACCACAGTGACACATACAGCTTTATATTGGGAGATACTCTGTTGTCCTCCCATACTTCTTCAAGTGGACTCCTTCAGGTTGACCTTTGTTGTACCTCATCAAATCAAAACATAAACAAAAGAAAATGTCTGCCTTCAATCAGTGAGCACTCCACTTATAACATTTGGTCTCAATCTTTATTACTTTCAAGAATTAGCAAAAGATTTCTTCGAGTATGTACTTCAATGTTTATAGAATACAGCTGTTATTTTATTTTGAGGTATTTTATTGTAAAAATTGTGTTCTCTTACTTATGCCATAGCACACTTTCAGGCAGTGCTATCTACACATGGCAGCAGTTCCATGGCAAATTCAAGTTTCCACATGTTCTGTGTTTCAGTCAAATACTTTTGGTACATAATGTATTGGGGTTATTCATTGAATGTCCTTTTTAGACTTGGAAGCACATTACCTGAAATTTGACCAAAGTTAGGTTGGACGTCCCCTTAATTCACATGCAGGGACCGATCAGGACTATTTAATATACGCTCTAGCCTCGGAGCCTATTTTTTCAATTCACGCGCCAGATTTCAATTTACGGAGTCACACTGCTGTTTGTTTCACACACTGCAAGTATGTAATAGCTCTCGTCATTTTCATTTAGTACACTATAGTAAACATTAATCTTCACTGTGGTTTCTGATCAAGGCTTGGCTGCCTATTTAGGCAGCCAAGACTTGATCAGAAACCACAGTGAAGATTAATGCTTGGTAATTAAGACTTGAAGTATTAACTTAAGAACTCTACAGCAATGATAAATGATAATCATATATATAATACATGTAAGAGTGTCTCTCTCGATTATCCATCGAAAGAATATCAAAATATGATCTGAGAAGTTACGCGCCAACAGAGAAGCCTATTTCTGAGATTTAAGAGCCAGGTCCTGATGTTTCAGAACCAAATACGCACTGGCGGATGCCCAGGTCGGTCCCTGTTCACATGTTGTAGAATTCAGCCAGACTTACAAAGCCCGTTTAATATTACCTTTACACGCGTGCAGATGAAAATCGATATTTACGAAAGTCGGTAAAAGCTGACACGGTTTCGCCCTGATCGTCCGTGCAAACGAGAATAGAGTTCGCAAAACAGCCTCGGGGGTATGTTTTACAAGCGTTTAAATTAACATTAAATTTGATAAGTGGCTGAATTTCGTTTTTGTAATGAATGTGATACAAAATCAACAAACAAAAATAAGAAAAAAAATATGAGAAAATAAAACGCAGAATTAAATCTTTTAACAAAAATCTTTTGATACGATTTTTTTTCTTCTTTAAGTCTTATTTCGTTGCAGTGTTATAGCGTTTTACTTCTTTTTAAGAGCATACTCATTCAACTTTTGTACACAAACGGCCTCAGGTAAATCTGTATATATCAAATCTATAAAGTTGAAGTTCACAAGAGCGTCAGATCTGGGAAAGAGATAGCGCTATTGAAGAATATATATGTGGAAATAATTAAATCATAATTGTGTTAAATTTATAGAAAATGAATCAGCTATTTTGCATGTGATTCTCTTCCCCTTTGGGTAAGACTCATGGATAGTCTTCTCTGGCGTCATCAGTCATTTGGCAGTAACAGACGTTCTAGTGGTTGTATAATGGTAGTTACTTAACACGAAGGATAAGTCATGACAGATATAGAAGATTTTGGACAATAACGATGGAAAGACAGTCGCACTCCGGATGCGACTCGAAAATAGCGAGCGATGCGATTTTCATACAATTTTGACAGACAGTGTCACCTCGTGTCGATCAGCTTTACCGGTGGAGGAAGCCGGACTACCCGGAGAGAACCACCGAGCAACAGCGAGAAACTGCCAAACTCCTCAACGTACTATCTCGACACAAAAAGTGTTCAGCATTGGTTAAAGACAAGTGCACCATCGACGTGCCGTAGTACGCAACGCCACCGTGCCTCCGCGTGGTCAATTGCGATCTAGTGTCTCGAGTTCAGCTGTATGTCTGTTAACTTACCAGGGTGAAAATCAAAGACATGTGAAATAGCCAACTGAAATGTATGGGGTGAAACATTAACTTCTCGATTATACATTTGGCACAACGATTCGTTTTGTTAACCCTTTACCTAAAATGAAAAAAAGACGACACTTGCAAAAAAAAATTTTGAATAACTATTTTTTTCATTTTTGTCTCAAAAACATAGGTTATGACCCCTCATTGGAACGAGCTCGACGAGCTCGTTCCAATGAGGGGTCATAACCTATGTTTTTGAGGCAAACAATGAAAATATTTTAAAAATTAATTGGCGATTTTTGAGAATAGCGCTGGCCGGTTTTGGCCGTTACGTTGGGTAAAGGGTTAAAGTGATAATTGTTGAGATCTTGTGTCGCTTTTTTTATTTTCTATCACCTCTATTCTCTCTTTTATAACATCAATCACGGCCAGTCGTTTCTCAAGTGTGACATTACTTCCTCTTGCGTTTGTTTTCTCTATATTTCTGCTCATGGTTTGAATTTGGAAAACTTATGACAAATATCCTATGATAATTGAACGAGGGTACAACTCCTTTCAACAAAACCCCTGAATATATACGAAACACGCCGGCTAAATCACGATTAACTAAGGTTTTGTACGCGTACTGGTAATAATGTTTTGCACGCTTATCCAGAATACCGTGTTATGTGATTTCGATAAAAAATCTAATTAAATCAAATTTTCATACACAAAAAACAATTTAAAAAAATTAAAACAATTAAAATGATGTCATCCTTATTAAAATTCAAATTCAACGAATTCACCTGCAGCAAAATGGGCAAGATGGGGCACATTCTCACTACTGATATATGTTCTTTTTCGCTTTTCATGCAGATGATCTTCCCTTTTCCTCGGGAGAACTGTTGACTGTTGGCCAAATGCCAGGCATTTATGACATTGTAGTGGGTAGGGCGGATGGGGTAGTCTTATGTATTGTGCTCATGACCGTTAATGCTACCTCGTTCATTGAAGAAATCTGATTGGCTGGCCCCGTTGGGGCATTTTACTTCCATGCCATGTTTTGTAAACAAACTCTCATCAAGTGCGGCCGACTAAGACCCAATTCACGTGAAGAAAATCTATGTGAAGAAAACTACATACCTGTGAATTTCTGCATATGAGCAAATTTACACGCGTGTGTAGCAACACGTTCACATGGGCTATAAAAAGCAATATGTGTATAAACTGATGATTTGCTCACTGATCCTTCCGCCATTGTTCAGCTGAATTTCGCAATAGAAAGACTTCGATATCTTCAGAGAAGAAGAAGACAGATATTGTCATGGTAGCTTATTGGCTAGCATCTAGTGCAGAATAAGGGCAGTGTGCAATTTATTTGGCGTTGCTACATCTACAGTATGTGAGTGTGTTCACAGTGTTTGCAGTGCCCTTGTTAAACATTTAATGGACAAGTGTGTTGCGTTTCCCTAAGAAGTATGGCCTAAAATAGGTAATTCGAGGTTTCAAAGAATCATGGGGATTTCCAAATTGTGCTGGAGCCACATCCAGATCAAAGCTCCTAATGAAGCTTCTGGAAATTATTTTTGTCATTACAAATATTTATCCGCCTGGAACTAAATTCAGCACCCCCTGCTTTTGAGCAGTAGTGTAAATAGAAACTGTCATTACCTTCATGCTCTACTTCAGATGTCCACAAGTGATTGTTTGAGGAAAGAATGGTCTATTGACAAATAAAAGACAACACAATTATGAACATATGCAGTATTTTAATGGCGCTAATTTCACATATCTGTCACTAAGGTTTTTGATGGAAAAATGTTCTACCGACAATTATGGTGATGGAACGGTCAGTGATGAAATAATGTCGGTAATTACTGACAAAAATGTAACTAGTGATCTCCTGAACAGAATAACAGTGCCTGTCGCCTGTAGCGAGTGTATCCACCACGTGTGCGGAAGACAGCCTGAACCCTCCTCCTAATGATACTTCTGATTCAGTCCAGAGGCAACTGCTGCCACACCTCATACGACACAGCTTTCAAATCAGCCCAATTCTGTTTAGACGGACCCCTTGCTTGCACGCGACGTCCAAGAAAATCCCAGATGTGTTCTAATGGATCCAAATCGGGACTCATTGAGGGCCAATGTAGCGTTGTAAAAGCGCTGTGCTGAAGGAATACTTTTACATCATGGGAAAGGTGTGGCCTTGCATTGTCGGTTTGACTATAAGGTGAGCAGCTAACGGATGGTTGTCAAAATTAGGCACGACAACCGGTTTAAAAATGTCCCGGATGTATTGATAACCATTGAGATTCCAATGTAAGTAGTATGTAATGTGGTTTTGAGCCATCATTTGGATGACGCATGCGCATGCGCAGCGCGTGTAGTTAAGGTAATACGTGTTTCCGTCGTCCATTTTGTATGAATGGGCCGCCATCTTGGTTTCGATAGTAGCACGTGGTTGCTATGTTACTCATTTTTTCTACAATGGGAGGGGTATGTTCGGAGGGTATGTTCGATTGAATCGGAGTAAATCAAATTACCACAAACAACCCGACAATCCCTCCAAATCACCAAAATCTAATCCGAATCACCGAAATTGACTTTATTTGATAAGGATTTCCCATTTTATAGGCTTAGCACGTATTGCTATAGTACCAAGGGGTACCGGGGGTGCATTCGATTGAACTGACTCAATTTTAGTCGTTCGAGCAATGACTTGTCAGTAATTGCTCGATAGTTTATAAGGGGTATCCAGCAGAGGTATGTCTTGGGGTGGCCTAGAAGGTTGAGCCAAATAAGTAATAGTATCCTCAGATAAGTATCCTATAAAAGGTATCCTCGATAGGTATCCTCAAATAATACAATACCGGGCCATAGGTATCCTCAAATACTGAAATGAGTCGAAGAGTCGTTCGAGGAGTCACCTGAACGAGCAACTGCTCGATAGCTCATTTGCTCGATGGGATTCGAGTCGTTCGAGCAGTATGTCGAGTCACTCGATCGAGCAATTGCTCTAAGGCTCATTTGCTCGATGAGCTTCGAGTCGTTCGAGCAATGACTTGTCAGTAATTGCTCGATAGTTTATAAGGAGTATCCAGGACTGGTATGTCTTGGGGTGTCCTAGAAGGTTGGGCCAAATAAGTAATAGTATCCTCAGATAAGTATCCTATAAAAGGTATCCTCGATAGGTATCCTCAAATAATACAATACAGGGTCATAGGTATCCTCAAATACTGAAATGAGTCGAAGAGTCGTTCGATGAGTCACTCGAACGAGCAACTGCTCGATAGCTCATTTGCCCGATGGGATTCGAGTCGTTCGAGCAGTATGTCGAGTCACTCGGTCGAGCAATTGCTCTAAGGCTCATTTGCTCGATGGGCTTCAAATCATTCGAGCAATTGCTCATGGCGCAATTACTCTCTTGGATTATTGGCTTTGAGAATGATATGGGGTTTGTTGTACACAGGGGAGATAACTGCATTATGGGTAATCAAGCACTGGTAATTATAAGACTTGGAAGAGAGAACCAGAGATAGTTTGGACCGGATAGACTGTTAGTGATAGAGAAACATATGCAATAGGCATTAAAAATGGGATTCTGGGAAAATCAAGCCCTGTACTCCTATTCAATAGAACATACCCCCTGTACCCCTTGGTACTATAGCATAACGTGTTATTTTTATATGCCCAAAATAGGACTTCACATGTCCGTTTGGGTGGTTTGGTGGAGATTTTGGTGGTCTGTAAGGGTGGTCGGGTCTATTTGGGTAATTAGATATACACTAGTTCAATCGAACGCACCCACGGTACCCCCTTGGTACTATAGCAATACGTGCTAAGCCTATAAAATGGGGAATCCGTATCAAATAAAATCAATTTCTTGGATTTGGATTAGATTTTGGTGATTTGGAGGGGATTTGGAGTTTGTGGTAATTTGATTTACTCCAGTTCAATCGAACATACCCTACGAACATACCCCGTCCCATTGCAGAAAAAACTGGGTAACATAGCAACCACGTGCTCCTATTGATACCAAGATGGCGGCCCCCTTCATACAAAATTGACGACGGAAACACGTATCACCTTAACAACACGCGCTGCGCATGCGCACTAACACCACGATTCACCATGGAGATGACGTCACAACATGGCCACTCACGTGCGTTACCATGACAACACAACATGGCGCCATTAGGTCACGTGACATGACGTCACTTCGGAGGTCATCCACCGAGATCATCCAAATGATGGCCCAAAACCACATTACATACTACTCACGTACAGTCACCAGATCAAGTTTTCATTCATGAGAGAGGCATCCCCGGCTCATTACTCATCCTTCACCAAAAGGAACAGTACATCTGATGTTCCTGGGCACGTAAGAAGTATTTCTATGCCTCCACACTCTCATACGACCATCTGCGACGTGAAGCAGAAATTTACCCTCGTCTAACCAATGGTCTCTCCTCCACTTCCTGAGATTTCAAAATTGTCGTGCCATACCCCACTCCAAACGTCGTCTTTGATGCTGATCGGACAAAGTTAGATGTTTGATAACCCTTATGCACCTCATACCCAGTGCTTCGAGGCAGTTTCGGACAGTTATGTTGCTCCAAATTATGTTGGGGAGCCAAAGGCGTTTCAAAACCCCACTTGAGGCAAATAATTCACGCCTAACGAGGAGTGCCACACTCCAATCTTCGCGAGTAGAGGTCATTTAGGGCTGTCCATGCATTGGTCGGTCCTTAACATTGTTGGTTTGTTGATGTTTCCTGACAAGTTTGCTGATGACAGAATGACTGTAGCCAAGTTACCTTCCAATAGCTTTGAATGACATGCATGTTGCATGCACCTCAATGATTTGCCATCTTTGTGCCTCTGACAGTCTACAGCTTGCCATGTCAACATGTATTGATAAAAGAAGTGACAAATTTTACTGTTTGATACCCAGATATTGCATGTGGATGATGGTGTTTTTTGTGACATTCGTTTGAAGCAAGCTTCACGTGGATGAGGGTATGTGTTTGGGGTACGCTATCAACCAGAAACATCATGTTTCACTAGATGAAATGTACTGCAAGACATAGCAATCATTAAAACATAATAATCAGTAACAGCGACTTCACTATTAAGAAACATTTCAGGGGTGCTTAATTAAGTTCCAGGTGTATATTTAGGGATATAAACGTGGGTTGGTCCGATCGGGTCCATCATGCGCGTGTACTGGTGAATTCGGAGTTGTTTCACAGAGGAGAGGCTGGAAAATTATTTCAGAACTGGATGAAACCAATTCCGCTTCCTTATAAAAACAGCAACATACCTGTAGTACTCATTGGTGACCAAGCTTGTCCACTAAAACGTTGGCTGTAACATTTAATCAGGCATCGACCTACGTCTGTAGAACTTTCCCCCTAGTGCACATTTACTATGCATTCACATTAAACATAATGCACATGTGTAAATATCCACGTATGTAAATATACTTTTGCACAATCTCCAGAGTGGTGTCCTTTTTCCCAAATGCAGTTCCATTGCGTTCAGTGTTTTGCATGCCTAGCTCTGATCTTGAATATGTGAAGCACATTTGGCCACAAGTTGTTCTCAGGAAATATTACAGTATTATCAGTTCCGGTACGAATACGGTAGCAGACTTTCAGGAACTAGTGGTGCCTGCTGTCAATCTATGAGTTGATTTCATATATCATTCTGTACCTCGCAACCTTCATTTTGATGTATAATTTGTGTATATTTAATTTGAATTTAAGGAATATCAGAGGTGGGAATTTCAAAATAAACAAAATTTCGTCACTTATATAGCACCTTAACCTCGTGACATATTATAAATAACTGAACTCACTTGAAGGTAGGGTGGTTATGAACCGTTGTTTGACATTTAATTCGATTTATATTCAACTCTAAATCAATATCTGAAGATCAATATAAATTATCTCCGCTAACATGTATGGTATATAGAGATTTAATACCTGAATGTCGTTTTTCAAGCACAGAGCCGCAGGCGAGGTGTTTAAATGAGACATACATGTATTAAATAGCCATATCGTCGCCTGAGTGCTAGAATGTTCTATGTCCCCTATGGGACATAGAACATTCTAGGACTCATCCGACGATAAACCATACATGTTGACGGAGATAACGTTGTTTTTGTCCAGTTTGAATCACAATAGAAACAGTGGGAAAAAATTTGTGGACGCATTTTTCACGCATCGTAATCAGCATGAACATTGTTTTGTGTTTACAACCGCAGAAGACAACAAATAGCGTTACATCCTTTGGGTCGTTAAGAAAACGAGTAAACAGTATGGTTTCTACATATCCTCGCCGGATCCCAGAGGAAACCCCGGGAAGTGAAGCAGTGCCTGTTCACTGCGGTATACAAGCTCTGTTTTGCTGGTAAAATAGGACCCAGTCGCAAATGCTTGGGAGGTGCAAACCCTCTCTAAAATTGGTAATATGGCTTATTAACGCTCATGTTGTGGTCATGATCAGCCATTGTGCAAAAATATGTGACCTTAAATAGAAATAAATAAATCCAATAACCGATCCCGGAGTTCCAATGTGTTCTATGTGCCTACTGGCACGTAGAACACATTGGAACTGAGAGGACGATATTTGCTCTTATTTTATTTTTTGTTAAGTTGTTTTATTTCATTATTCGAATATTTAATTTATAACAGCAAAATACGATCGAATTGTCGGAAATCTGATAATATTTGTGTATTTTAAGATATTTTTGTTCGATTTTATATCGATGCGAGCGGAAGCGAAATACTTTCATTGAAACCATATACTCCCGATGTTTTGCGTGCCCATATAACCTGGATGTTGCACGCTCCCATATACCTTGGATGTTGGATGCACCCTTTGCCATGGTTATTTGTCCAAGGCATTCTGACCAGTCAAAAGACAGAATTTATGGGGATATAGGAACAAGTGTTTATAAGGAACAAACATACTCTTATGGCATTGAAAAATATGGGAAAACCCAGTTTACAACCAATTTGACAGCGTTTAAAAACTCCACGCGTCAGAGACGGCTTGAGAACGACCTACATGTATTTCAGAAATATCTGCGTTTAGATGAGAGGGTCCGAGCGGGTGCGCAGATTCATTCAATGTGTCTGCTTTCTTACTTTTTTTTCTTTCTCGTTTCTCCTGGATTTTTAATTTCTGTGGATTCTTTGTGTCAATGAGGGAGCAAATGTGACAATGAGGACACAACGTATTGGCTCCTTTTTCTGGATATACTACGTGACTACTACGTGACGAGAGTCTATCGGAGTCACTAGGCCAGTTCTCTCCAAGTAAGATAGGTTGATCAGTTTATGTGCACTCACACAGTGAAACCGTTCGACCAGTTTTTGCTGGGTCTTCAGGTCCGGTTTTCCAGTTTATCGCAAAAACGGCAACCGAACTACAAAACCGAAAAACCACATATCTCTACTTCATAGGTTAATGTAGGAGAACTGTAAACAACATTAGTTAGTAGGTCACTGCAGATATGGGATTCAGAAAGTGAGAGAATTGAGTTTAAATCATTTAACCCTTTACCCAACGAATCGCCCGCATCCGCCCGCGTAATATGCAAAATCAGCAGTTGAAAAAATATTATTTTTCAAAAAATTTCAACAAAACCATATCATGTGACCCCTCGTTGGAACGAGCTCGTAGAGCTCGTTCCAAGGAGGGGTCACATGATATGGTTTTGTTGAAAGTTTTTGAAAAATTTAAAAAATTATATTTAAAATAATAAAGTTTGATATCGTCTGCATTGGGTAAAGGGTTAAACACCTCCCAGTGTCGCCCCTCTTCCAGTGTACTGCGTTTTGTACTTACCTGAAGTCATGCGCAAACATGACAATATTTATTTCCTGGATAAAATCGAATGATAAAAACAAAATTTGTTAAAGAGTACACAACTGATTCAAAACAGATGATGGGACAAATATTCCAGATATTTGGTACGAAATGTGCCGGACGAATCCTCGAAGGTGAAGAATTGTCCCGTAAACTTAATAACAATAATAATAATAATAATAATATTTATTATTATTATTATTATTATAAATCGTCGGTCTTCCGCTGATTTGTTGAGGTCCTCTAACGAGGAAGCCTACATTACCCTATTGTGCGCTGGGGTATTCCTCCCCCGCCCCCCGTACTTATCTACAAGCATTCAATCAAAAATTGTTTCACAGTTCCCTCCATTTGCGCCGTCTCGATCTCCGCAACTATAAAGATGATCATTTTCTTCATGTGATGCCTAATCCAATTATCCTTCATGTTTCCATCTAATTTTCCATTAGTTTCCGAAGGAGTCTTGTTCTATTTGGCAAATGTTTGTGACATTCTTAAACGAAATGTGCAATGGTTACCGTTACACCCAAGTTACACATTCAACACACTCATTCGTTGACGTTTCCGATTCTCATCCTCATCTGGAATGTCTTGGATATCACTTTGAACCACCGCCCCCAACCCCCCACCGCCATGAACAATCAATCCATATACTCCTCGAGCGCTGGAGCATTCTCTTTATACCACCCGTCTGAAGAAATCGTGGCCCTAACTGCAGGTCGCAGTCTCTTTTTCAATCCTTGAACACCCTTTTAAAGATACTCTCTTGCTTCATTCCCCCTTTTAGATCATTAGTTCATATTGGGTAATTCTCTATTAGCTCCCTCGCCTATTTTCTCCATCTTGTCTGAATGTTGGAGATCCACACAGGATTAATCGTTTGTTTTTAACCATCTACTGTTTGTTGGTTTATCATGGTATTTAGATGGCATAATTGTCCAATATCTATCCTATCTTTAATCGGTTTCACCCGAGTTCTCGTCTGACCACTTCCAGCCCAGCTGCGTTACTGGATCCAGATATCCACCGATCCTCATCATTTTATAGCCTCTCAAACTCACAGCCATATGGTTTAGAGAGACCACATTTGTTCCATGTTTTATACTTGGTAATTCCATCCTCTCCCAATTGGTTGTACCGAATGTAGGACGTTTCGACCACGGACGTTTCGGACAGGATGTTTCGGACTAGGACGTTTCGGGCACGGACGTTTCGGACAGAAATATTGGACAGGGTGGACGTTTCGGACAAAATATATATGGGGTTATTTTTTGTGCTTGATTTTTCGTGGGAGGGATATTCAAAGAGCTTATTCAAGTGAGGGTTAAAGGGTATAATTTGGAAGGACAATTCTCTTTCTTTGTTCTCTATTTGATGCTGTATTTGAAGGAAAAATTAATTTTTTTTTTGCTAATGGATGAATCTTCTATCCAAACGGATAAAATTTCTATTCAAATGATACCTTTTAACTTCACACTTGAACAAGCTAAAGGGGCTTATTCAAGTGAGGGTCATAAGGTATAATTTGGAAAGAAAATTATTTTTGTGTGTTCATTACAGTACATGGAGAGTGGATTATAACAAAATCACCCGCGGAGTGGAGTTATCACCCAAGCTACAACTTTCAAATTTTGTACATATCGACAAGAAACACAAGCAATGTTTCAGCCAATGGACCTCCGGGTTTAACCCGGAGGTCCATTGGCTGAAACTTTGCTGGTGCTAGTTATGCTTTGCAACAAATTTGCAATTATTGCTCGGGTGGAATCTCCACTCTGCGGGTGATTCAATGATAGTACACTCTCCACGTACTGTATGCCATGGCTATTATTATAATCAAAGAGCTTGAGAAAAAACATTTCTCTTCATCATATCTTTTTACTGTACATTATACATTTGGCTGACCACCACGGAGATTTTAACTTACACCACGTAGGAATTCTGGGATTGTTTTACGACCAGACACCCTATATTCACACAATTTTTGAAGTCGTGATTGTAATTCAGCATATACAGTACGTGGAGAGTGTATTATCACTAAATCACCCGCAGAGTGGAGATTCCACCCAAGCAATAATTGCAAATTTGTTGCAAAGCATAACCAGCACAAGCAAAGTTTCAGCCAATGGACCTCCGGGTTTAACCCGGAGGTCCATTGGCTGAAACATTGCTTGGGTTTTTTGTCGATATGTACAAAATTTGAAAGTTATAGCTTGGGTGATATCTCCACTCCGCGGGTGATTTAGTTACAATCCACTCTCCACGTATTGTACCTTTGTTGTTCTCTTTTTGGTCTAATACCACGCTCAAATTGCAACAGAATACCTGTAACACGTGCACACTCAGTTTTTAAACACTCAATTAATTTCCAGAGACTAGGATGACTATGACCAACAAGCCCTTTGAATTTATAATTTATTATTCCGACCCTCTGAAATATTGTTTGTTCTTGGTAGATTAGCAAGAGTAACATCATGTATATTCCAATTTTGTGGCGGAAATAATGGCGGTACCCGTCTTAATCTTACAGTTTGTATGCCATTCACCTCTCTGGCTGGCCTCTGGCGAAGATGGCCATTAACATATGTGTTGTCAAAGTACTCAATAAGAGATTCTGCTTCCTCTGGCATTGTCTCTTTCAGATAATTCATACCTTCATGAACTTCCGAAACAGGCAGAAATGCTAATGCATCTATTTGCCCACAATAAAGGCGGAAATCATTTTCTGTCTCATATAAATTTGCAAGTCCTAGGACCTGAATTTTCCTCCACACTGACTGAGAGAGGTGATAAAAACAATATTGAATATTTACATGAGCTCCAAAGACAGAATGAACAGAAAGCTGAACACTTCTTTCAAAATCTATAATCACAGTTGTTTGATCACAGTCATCTTCTGCCAGTTTGCTGAACAGACTTTCATAACTTGTTTGGGTCTTTCTGTGGAGCAAAGCATACACCAAAGGCAAAAACACATTATCTACTCGAACATGTATGACATACAACTGATATAATATATTTTGGGCAACTGAAAACGTTCCATCCATGCACCAAGTATCACAGTTTGCTAGCTGTTGCAAATGTTTTTCTGTAGCAAAAATAATAACACGCTCTCCAGCATTAGGACCATTGTCGTTGAATAAAAATGGAACAGGCTGATCACCTGCAGTCGTGCTCCATTCACCAGTTATTTTTAGTTCCTGGAGAGATTTTGGATCGATGAAGAGCTCGAGCTCTCCGCAACACACGTTTGGTTACATCTGAATTCGGAAGACGGGCTTTCACTTCATCAGATTCTGTTGAAAGCACAGTTGTAAATATCTGGTTTGGTTTATCATTAGTTGTACTAGCCACATTTTTCATGTTCTGTCTGCATTTGGAAATATCTACTTCTATTTGGTCAGCTAAATGCGAATGTCCCTTTGTCAAAACTGGACATTCAAAATTGTCATTGGTTTTCAACATAACTACACGGTTCACGTTTCACACAGCGCCATGTTATAGATTTCTGCTTGTCTGATTTTGACTTCGCAGTACACATATGTCCCTCAAAACAAAGTATTTTTCCACCTCTTTTTTTGTAGTAATGATTTCCATGTCAAGACACCTAGCATGCAACAGGTTATGAGGAGACGAACGAAAGGAATGGTTTCACGCGCCGAAGGCGCGTAGGGACCATTCCCCTTTCGACCCTCAGTGACGTAAATGATTAATTTTCGACCCTCACTGACGTAAATGATCAATTTTCACATGTCCAGGCAAAAATTGATCATTTACGTCACTGAGCCCCTTTCGACCCTCAGTGACGTAAATTATTAATTTTTACATGTCCTGTCTTGTTGAAGGAGGAAAAGGTTCAGGTACTCGGCAGGTGTCACCGATTGCGGCGTGATGGCCTCTTTGACTGATGTCCGTTGGACCCTCGGGTGAGGGCCAGTGTGAGAGGTTGGGTCCTCTCACAAAGGTACTACCTCTCCCCGAGGGTGCAGTGGTTCTGGGTTTTCGGGCAAGTATAGTCTGCCACTTCGGAGATGATTTTAAGCGATGGCCATCACTGGCAAGTATAATCTGCCTCAGGCTGTCTCTGTTTGGTAGGACGTCTTTGAAAGAAAACAACAACGACCCCTTTCGGGGACCACCAGAAAGAAGACCCGAACTTCCCTGGTTCGGGGGCAGGCCTGCATTTTAATCCTATTGGGATGTGACAGAAGATGCGCAATGAGCTTCCAAAAAGGGGCAGAGGCGGGACGCAGGACCAACACTCGCCTCCCTTGAAGTGGTCGACCACTTCTAGAGATGGAGTGGAGGATGTTCAGGAACCATGGGGGTTACAGTTTCCATAACGATTATAGTGTCCATAGCCTTTATTGGGGTGCTGGTCAGAAAGTATCTTCTGTGTACCTGCTTAAAAGAAGAAGGCAGAATAAGTTTTCAATAGAATATGTAAAGTATAAAAAAATAAAAAAGCATATTTTGTTTAATGCAGTTATTGAATAGGCTTATGATCTAATATTTAGCTGAGTCGGTGAAGGCAGCCCTTTCTGGTAGAAGGCCACAGTTAAGCTGTTAATCTGCCTGTTAGCTCACCTTCTCGTTCCCTATTTATTCTCGAGCATATTTAGTTTTATATAGTATTTAAACGTGATGTATTATTTGTTGAGTCGGTGAATGCAGCCCTTTCTGGTAGAAGGCCACAGTTAAGCTGTTAATCTGCCTGTTAGCTCACCTTCTCATCTCCTAATTTTTTCTCGAGGTTTCCGATTTTTAATTACCTTGGTTGAGTCGGTGAAGGCATCCGTTTCTGGTAGAAGGCCACAGTTGAGCTGTTAATCTGCCTGTTAATTCACCTTCTCGTTCCCTATTTTACGCACGGTTTTCGGTTCTTGTTTAATTATATTTGAGTCGGTGAAGGCAGCCCTTTCTGGTAGAAGGCCACAGTTAAGCTGTTGATCTGCCCTTTAGTTCACCTTCTCGTTCCCTATATTGTGCATAGCTTTTGATTTGTTTAAGTCGGTTGACTGGAGTTTTGGGGTTTTAGTCGGCTATCGCAGATGGCTCTAAGCTCCGAAATTAGCTCGCTGTCGGCTAGCCGGTCGTGATTTTTCGCGGCCAGGGAGGCTAGGCGGTCTTTGATGGTGGGGATATCGGCCCTGTCGTGGAGTGTTTTGATGGGTGTGTCCCATGGGGCGCGGAGGGCGACCCTAAGCGCGTGATTTTGAACCTTTTGTAGTTTTCCCATATTAGTTTGATTGAGGTTTGTAAGGATGATTGCCCCGTATTCGAGTACTGGGCGCACAAAGGCTTTGTATAGTTTCAGTATGGTGGACTGGTTGGCTACCCAGGAAGTTCCCTTTAACATTTTCAATAAGTTGATGCGTTTGTTTGCTTTACTCGCCATCCCGTCGGTGTGTTTATTAAAGGACAGTGTTTGCTCAATGGTGATGCCGAGGAATTTCGCCTCTTTGCATTCTGGCAGGATTTTACCCATTAGTTTCAGGTCAAAGTCGCGTTTGCTTTTCTTGCGAGTAAAAGTGAATCGTTGGGTTTTGTTGGCGTTCAGCTTAATTCTCCATTTGGCACACCATTGTTCTAGGTCTTCGAGAGCGCGTTGCATGGTTTTTTTAGAGAAGATTGGCCGTATTGTTAGAGTCCCATAGGCCCTTATCGTCTGCAAATTGGGAGACGTGGACACGATCCTCGGAGAATTTGAGGTCATTTACATAGAAGATGTAAAGGTTGTGGCTGAGGACAGATCATTGGGGGTACCTGCTTCAAGGGGGACACTGTCAGACATTTCGTTGTTTACTCTAACTTTGATTTCGCGGTCATTTAGGAAGGAGGATAGTAGTCTAAGCAGTTTCATGGGGAGTTTCATTTTGGATAATTTATAGCGCACTCCATTGTGCCAGACAGAGTCGAATGCTTTTTCGACGTATAACAGGACTGTCGCGCCTATTTGCTGATTGTCATTCGCGCTTTTCATTTGAGTGACTAGTCGGTAGACATGCTCGATGCCTTCTTTACGGTTTCTGTAGGCTCTTTGCCACTTATTGAAAAAATCGTTGCCTTCGAGGTGCTCCCTGAACCGATTGGTAAGGATTCGTTCGAATGTCTTACCAATGCAGCTGAGGAGGCTGATTGGGCGGTAGCTGGCTGGATCGGAGGGGTCCTTGTCAGGGTTTGGAATCATGACACCGATGGCTTTTTTTCCAACATTTGGGAAAATAGCCATGGGTGAGGCATGCGTTGTATAGTTTGTTTAGTTTTTCGATTAGGGAATTTGGGTTTTGTTTTAGAATTTTGTAGCTCACTTCGTCTTAGCCGGGTGAGGAGGAATTTTTACATTTTTATGACGTTGATGATTTCGTTATTGGTGATGGGGTGACGAGGTCATCGTCATCCCCGTCTTCTGGCTCGTTATCGAATTTGGGGTCGCGGTAGATATCAGGGCGTTCATTGATGAAGTCATAAATGGCGTTTATGACGGCGTCATCATTGCCCGCACCTTGATACGGGCGATGCGTTTTTCTTAGGAGGTCGGCAAAGGTGTCGGCCTTGTCTTTGTCGGTGCGCGTGAAGGAACCGTCTTCCCTTTTAAGGGGTTTGGCTGCGGCTTTGCGGCTTTTGTGTTTTTGCCCAGTTAGGGATTTGAAAGAGTCCCAGAATTTATTGGCGTTCTGGCCCCCGTTTAGACTGGATGTTGCCTTTTCCCAGTTGGCTTGTTTTTGAGCTATGGAGGGTTTCCTTGACTTCGCCATGAAGGCGGTTGTATGTTTTTTTTTAGGTCAGCTTTCTTACCGGGGTCTGTTTCGGTTTTAAGAGCGCGAAGAGCTTTCCGCTTAGTTTTTGATCAGTGAGGGTGTGTCGCCCGAGATAGTTTTTCTCCAGGGGCGCACTTCTTCTTTTGGGCATATTTCGTTTAGAGTTGAGTTAATGATTTTCTCTATCCCCTCGCATTGGGTTTCGAGTTCCGCTGCATTGGATGGGGGTGGGGGAGGGGTTGTGAGTTTGACATCGATGATGTCGCCTTAGAGGTTCCAATTAATTTTTCTACAGTTTCTGCGGAGAGTGTGGAGGGGGGGGGGGGTACCCGAGTGGGTTATTTCCTAGCTGCAATGAGGCATGGACCGGGAGGTGGTCGCTGCCTAAGTCATAATCGCAGACCCAGTGGTCATCGATGTGGTTTATCAGGGAGTCACTGACTATAATTAGATCGAGAAATTCAGATGAAAATAGTGGGTTGTTACTGATGTGGGTTGCTGAGTTGTCGTTCATAACCACATGGAAATTATGTTTTTTTGTGATTTCGAGGTGGGCTTCACCGTTGGGGCAGGTTTTGTTGCAGCCAAAGTACAGGTGTTTGGCATTGAAGTCGCCGAGGAAAATGCAGTGTTTGTATTTCCTCGTAAAGAATTCAAAGACAGTGTCAGATACAATTTTGCTTGGGTCGTTATAATAACAAACAATCGCGATGTTTTTATTGTCGACTGTGATTTCAGTTGCAATCACCACTGCATCGAGGTGATTAGTTTTTATGGTTTTAGTTTTGATATTCTGCTTTATTAGAAGAGCAACGCCGCCAGATTTAGTGATTTGTCGGTCTCTTCTAATAGTGCTGAACCCGCTAACTGAAAAATTTCTGCTGGGTTGAAGCCAACTTTCGCAGATACAGACAATGTCTGTATCTTCGAAGTATCGGCTCATTTGAAGTTTTTTATTGTTAACGCTTCTAGCGTTCCACACGGCTATTTGTAATTTTGTAATTCATTCATGGCGTTAAGTTCTCGCGGTCTTTTAATTATTCACGGATGGTGGCTTTAGTTGATGTTAATGGCGGCTTTAATTAAAGTTTCTGATATTTGGGTCTGAATAACTTAGAAGCTGAACGGCTGACATGCTGACATATGTCAGACAGGTTGGTGTTGACATGTTTATTGAGGACGGAGTAGAGAGCTCCCGCAACGAGAGTGCATATTGTGTGGGGTGAAGAAGCGTTGTCGGTTTTTTTAAGTTGAGGTTTTTCAGTTCTATATTTGTTTTAACATTTTTAAAGTGGGGACACCCCCGATAGTTGCTAGTGTGTGGAACTTTACAGTTAGTGCATGAGGGGGATTTTGACCTGCATGCCTTGGTGAGATGGTTTTCTCCGCACTTCATGCAGGTCAAGGCCCCCTTGCATTTGTTGGCATCGTGTCCAAACTTTTGGCACTTATGGCATTGCACTGTTGGGGGAGTGGATCGGTACTCCTCTGCCATATGCCTTCTTCCGTTGATGGTGACCCCATTAGATAGTATTCTTCTTTTGATATCGGTATCTGGGCAAGTAACTTTAACCTTCCATGTGCTGTTGCCAGTGGCTCTGGACGTAAATCGCTTCCATTTGCAATTTTGGACACCCTTAGTGATGGCTTCAGCGGGAGTATCAAAGTGAACTCTAGTAACGACAACAATGCAGGGCAGTACTTTTGATTTCTGTGTGGGTGGAGCCGGGTTACCCACTTTCTTCCCAGCGCCTCTTGTTTTTCCTAGGCTGCCGGCATTCCTTTTGACTGCCGCGGAGAAGTTCATTTCCATGAGGGGTGTGAGGCTGGGTACGCTGGGAGCGCAGTGTTCCTTGTTAGCGGTTGTTTGTTTAATTCTGTTTCTGTTGGTTGTTGGTTTGTCAATAGCTACTGGGATCTGACTGTAGGAGAACACATTAGGCTGGTGGTTTCTCTGCTTTTTTGTCCTCCTTGAGGTCATAACAGAGAAACCTTCCTGCAGCTCAGAGTCGGAGTCGGAGTTCTCATGGTTTATTTTTCTTTTGTGAGGTGTCCCTCCCCCCGCCGAGGGAGTTACTATTTGACTCCCGACAGAAGGGCACCCCCCCCCCCCCCCTGGATTATTGTTTTGGGTGGGATCACTTGATGGCTGGCGTATTTGTTATCTGGCTTAAAGTCAGGTCGTGTATATAGTTATCCGTGTTGAGTGGGTCCTTAGGATTGAACTGCCTTGTTGAATCCGCTGGGTGATTTCTCTGAGACCTGGTGACCTGGGTATAGGTTCTTGGGCTTTTCCGGACTCCCAGACCTTATGATGATGCTATCCGCCTCGCAGTGCGTTGCATCAATAACATGTGCTTCCTCTTGAGCTTTCTTTTGGGAAGGACTAGAATTAGATGGTTGAGTGGTAATAAGGGTAGCCTTCACTCTGACAAGTGTTTCTTGGATCACAAGTGGGAGCTCCATTGATCAGTTGTTAGCACCTCGGAGTCCAATGTGCGAATGTAAAGACAAGGAGACAATGATAATAGGAACTATTTATATATAAAAACCAAACTATCTTTGAAGTCACATAAGGACAGAGATAAAGAAAAGGATAATTTTCTGTCAATTGCTCTAACAACAACAACAACAACAACAGGAGAGCTAAAAATTCTTTGCTATCATAAATAATAACACTTTGGCCAGCCGCTGATTTGTCGCGGTTCTCGGACGAGAAGGCCATGGTTACCCCTGAACTCCCAACTGCCTCCATATTCCCACGCTTCTCCTCTCCTCCCAGCACTCGGAGACGAACTGCTTGATGACATCCCTTGCCCCATTCTTCCCAATCTCACCGATTAGCATATTAACCCTCTCCTTTGAGTCTCCCCCTAACCACATGTCCTTCATTCTCCCATCCCACTTCCCCATTATACTCCCAGTGAATCTCATTCTTTTAGACTGATACATTGGGCATTCTAGAAGAAAGTGTTCCCAAGTTACACATCTGACACTCCTTTTCAATGTTTTTCCCAATTTTTACCCTCAGCTCCAGGGACCGCGACCTCAGCTTGAACAACAGTGACCCCCAAAAGTGCCATCAAGGTACTCTTCAAAACCAGGCTTCTCTTTATCACGCAGGCCACCCAAAGATCTCTTTGATTTGACCCCCTCTCGCCAATTACGTTTACAATCCTCCATGACCATTTCTCTGACGATCTTTTTGCCCTGGTTTGCCCCAACGTCAAGGTCCGAGATCTCCAATGGAGATCTCGGACCTTGACGTTGGGGTAAACCAGGGCTGGTGGTGAATTGCTGTAAAAACACACCCAGACAAAAGAAAGAAAGCAGATAAATATTTTGCTATTAATCAAAAGCTAAAGCGAAATTGCTATGAAAACACATATACAATATAGTAAGCTGACAGTTAGGTGGAAGGAGTATTACTATCACAACATATACCAATAATAATAACTCTTTGGCCAGCCGCTGATTTGTCGCGGTCCTCATAAGAGAAGGCCATCATTCCCCCTGCACCCCACCCCCTCTTCCCCTCCTCTCCTCCCAGCATTCAGATATAAACTGCTTAATAGTGTCCCTCACTTCCTCTTTTTCAATTTCTTCAATAAGCATTACTACAATAACCCCATAAATATATGTAGAAAAAATATGTTCGAAATAAATAAATTGAACATCCCCAAAAAAGTAATAATAATAGAAAATATCAATATTGTCCGAAACGTCCGTGTCCGAAACGTCTCTGTCCGAAACGTCCAGGCCGAAACGTCCTAAGCCGAAACGTCCGTGTCCTAAATATCCGATCACCGGTTGTACCTGGTTATACAACCATAGAAATCGGAAAAAGAAAAAGTCTTTTTTATATCCGATTTCTATGGTACCAACGGACATCTTGTTAAATTTTTTTCTTCATAGAAACTTAGTGATCCATGTTAAAACTTACCACTCCTTTATCACTGAAGTGATATATCCGCGCATGTATGCATTATTAGTTTGCCACAGTCAAAATGAGTGTCGCTACGATCGGTTTATTTTTATGTTGTGTGTCTCTCATTGTAGTTTGTGTGTCGGTGGGAATACCGTATTGGTATTCTCAGTCAATTTTCGGCATTTCAATACACTTCGGTCTATGGCAAAGTTGTGGATTCAGCAGTACTCTTAATATTGATGGCTGCACATTTCAAAAGTTTGGAAACGTCGGTGAGTAATCTTTTCATTTGAGGCTGTAAAATGGGACTTCAAGTTCACCGTGAAAAATGCTAAAGGCAGAAGCTTTAATAGTACTGGTTTAGATGTCAGAATGAAGATAAACATTTCCCCAAAATAGTAGGAGGCCTGAAAACACTCGAAATTACAGTCTGAGTGACCGTGGTCGGTTCGAACTGTTTCTCTGAGAGAGAGAGAGCGCGAACCAGAGAGAGAGAGAGAGAGAGAGAGTAGTCAACTCTGTGTGACCGTGGTCGGTTAGAACTTTTTCTCTGAGAGAGAGAGAGAGAGAGAGAGAGAGAGAGAGAGAGAGGAGTGGGGAGGGAGGGAGAGCACAGACATATATATTATATTATTATCAATAATAAAAACGTAAAGGTATGACATGCACTTCCCAAACTGAAATGGTCAACAATCTGTAAAATAACGAATACCTCATCGATCTCGCTGAAATAAACGACAAGGCGTCATGCAATTCGCGAGGCCACAGCGATTCAGAGACCTAGATTGACGAAAGTTGACTTTTATTCGCATTTCTTCTCTTTTTCTCCAGAGAAAAAAGATTGATTCTTATCGACAACCGGGGTTCAAGTTACCCGGGAACCGAGCAATGAATGCCACGTCTTGTGTTCATTGGCCAAGAAAAATATCCGCACATTATTTTTCACTCTAAATACAATTCGTAGTAAACATTAAAAACGTGCTCAATGTTAACTGAAGTTCATTCGAAGATTCGCTTTCAGAAATCGAAAATGCTGCTGAAAAAAGCCACAACCCCGTAATAACTGGACAGGCTGGTGTGTGAAAAACTTTTTACCTCAATAAAATCAACATTGGACAAACACACATGAAAAGAGTATATGCACTTTGCACAAACTGGTAGAGAAGGACCAATTTTTTTCGTGGTTCAATGACTGCACAGGCTTTTTGATTTGGCGGGCGGCAGGTTTTTCTAACGAATTTTTGATAAAGAAAATCAAGTTTGATGACAATTATCATAATATAGAAGAGAGGCTAGTGTCTGCAAAAGTTAATATTATTGACGAAATATATATGCGTTCCCTAAAACTTTATCAACAAATCGACACAATCTACGAGATCAGAGGAAATTAGATGATTTTTTGTGGAGATTACTTTTAGCTGCGACCGGTACCTAATGTTATTTATTATTATTTATTTATTGGTGTTTAAGGCCACATAAGGTACCTAATATAAATTATAGTCACACAGGAAACTTTATAATTTCTGTAGAACTGAGATTTCATGTGATTAAGGTCTATGGGAACCGGTGAATTTCCCCAAATGGTCAAAAACAAAAGAGTTCTAAAACAAGTAAATTATACGATTTTCGTATAAACGGTGACAAGCAATGATACTGCTTTGATCTAAAGAATATTTTGCTTGCTGAAGTTTTAAACTAAAAAGTAATTTTATTGTTGAAAATCAACTTTTAAAATGTAGATCGCTCTTACAACAGAACGGAAAATTCACACACGGCACTCTTAAATTAATGAAACCAAAATTAATCCAAAACATATATCTATAGCGCTTTACCGAGAAATGAACTGTGGGGTGATTTTAAAATTAATTAAAACATGTTTTTAATGTCCATTCCAAAATATTTTTTTCAGTAATGATACCAAGACGTGACACCTTAAGAGACATGCAAGATGAAAACCTTGGCTGATGTATTTGGTACAGATATGCATGAATGTTTCTTGACACTGATTGCTAAATCCAAACATCTTACACTAACAGAGTTGTACAATGTTGAACCTTCTTATGAAAGGGCAATATATGATACAGCTGACTGGTCAAGTATAAATACACTACTTATTTTGTCTCAGTCATTGTTCAGTTGATGGTAAACAGAACTAATAAAAAGTGTAAAGCTCCAGTGAATCTTAAGCATGCATTCTTAAGGTCACACATCTTAATATTGCCACTAAAAAAATCTTTCAGAGTGGAGATTAAAAATGTGTTTTAAATAATTCACAAAACGCCTCAAAGTTCATTTGTCGTTAAAGTGCTGTAGGTACATGGTTCAGATTAATTTTGGTTTCGGTAATTTAAGTGTCCCAAAGGTGAATTTTTAGTTTTGTTGTTAGTGCAATTTGCAGTTTAAAAGTTGATTTTCAACAATAAAATCACTTTTTAGTTTGAAACTTCAGCACTCCAAATATTCTTTAGATCAAAACAGTAACATTGCTTGTGATTGCTTGTATGCAAATTGTTTAATTATCGTGTTTTGGAACCATTAGTTTTTGTTTATTTGGGAAAATTCGCCAGTTCCTATAGACCTAAAGGGGACGTCCAACCTAACTTTGGTCAATTTTCATGTAATTTTCTTTCAAGTCTAAAAAAGGCCCAAAATGAATAACCCCAATAAATTATATACCAAAATGCTTGGAATGAAACATAGTACATGCCATGAGTAAATAGCACCACCTGAAAGTCTGCTATGGCATAAGTAAGAGAACAAAATTTTTACAATAAAATACCTCAAAATAAAATAACAGCTGTATTCTATAAACATTTAAGTACATACTCGAAGAAATCTTTTCCTAATTCATGAAAGTAATGAAGATTGAGACCAAATGTTATAAGTGGAGTGCTCACTGATTGAAGGCAGACATTTTCTTTTGTTTATGTTTTGATTTGGGGAGTTCAACAAAGGTCAACTTGAAGGAGTCCAGCAGAAGAAGTATGGAAGGACAAAAGAGTGTCTCCCAATATCAAGATGTATGTGTTACTGTAATGGTTTGGAAAGAAAATATGATATTCTCCTATGTGGAATGCACTGCAAAGTCATACATTGTAGTTGAATAAATATATTTACAAACCCTTTGCACTGTAACCCCTTTTATCCCATGCATCAATTTGATAGTGATTAAATTGTTAAATTTGTCTGGTTTATCAATAAGTATATTAGCTTTGTTTAACTCTTGGACACCAATACACTCATGATATCTGTTGGAGAAGAAATAAGGGTAACTGTAACCTGTCACTGCAATAAACCATCTAATGTACTTAAAAGTACATTGTTATTCAAAACACATCAAATCAACCTTACATAACCATTATTGCGTGTACTTTCCCCAAGGAGGCTTATTGACATATTGAGATCAGAAGGGCACAACCAGAGGGTCTCACATATTTTTTTCAAGAACGCAGTACACAAAACAATCCCCAAAAGATGACAAGTGAGCTCCATTTGACACAAAAAATTTCGGGGGGGGGGGGGGGGGCTCTTCCTTGTATGACTCTACCTCCGGCACTCAAGGCATATGCCTTTTTTTCAAAGTTTAACTCTTTTTTCTTTTTGAAGATCCTGGCCACACATGTTCCAAACACTATCAGACAGGTAAACCGCCAAATAAGTGTATCTGCAAAAATCATGTTACATTGCAAAACATTTTTTTAGAGTTTTAGTTCTGGACCTTTCATGCTTCTTACTTCCAACTATAACACTTAATTTATTGATTAATGGGTGAATAGAAAAGTCCTGCCATAATCAACATTTTGAGTTCCATAAGCCTTCAAAACAGCTCCGATAAAAGTGTCAAACATCAGATTGGTGGCTTTATACAGAATATTCATTAGGTTGTTGCTTGATAAGTAATAGGAACAAAATCTTCAGCAGAAAATTCTGTAGCAATACAATTGAGGGTATTAGCAGGCACTTTGCAACAAATTGTAACGAATCAACTAGTTATAAACAAAATTTTCTAGCTCAAAAGAGTGAAAAAGTACCACAACTCTGAAAAAATGTGGGAAGAAACACATGCTACAGCAGCTACACAGGCATTGTTTCCCCATGATGCTCGATCACAACACCAAATATCCTTCAAATTGGAGTAGCAATGGTTGAGATACAAGGGGGAATGTTGGTACATGTAATGATGAATGGAGAAGCCCAAGATTAAGAGGACAGGGGTCACCACTGCACAGCCCTAGATGCACCTTTGATTTTCCAACTTCCAGGTCTGGGGCATAATAATCGCAACACACCCACCTTATCAGTTCAGAATTTCAGTAAAATAAAAGAAATTATCAATTTGAATTAAATAATAGATGATGGAAAATATTTGGCTTCCTTCGCCTTCTCGTACTATTTAATTACCACAAACAATATCAGTTTGATGCCGACAAACGAAACTGAACGCATGTGGTTTGGTTAAAAAGTAACTCGGCATGAATAATGAAGAAATTGCGAATATTTCATTTATTTAAAAGCCAATTGCAGCTAATATTGACCGTGCATTCGATAATTCGTTTCGGTTTTGACCACACGGCCACGCTGACACTCCGTGACAGCGGTTATGTTTATTGTGATATGCAAATTGGGGGATGGTTTCCGGTGAAGGAGATTTGTCACATTTGTCAGTATAAAACGATCATAAAAGACACTGATCGACGCTTGTATTACTATGGTTGGTTGCAAGAAAAAACTAAATTCTCAGCATCGTCCAAGCGCACCTTATTTAAAAGCACGAATGCATCATTTTCAACCCATCTTCAATCGGTCCTTTGCAGACATCAAACATACCCGCCTTCAAATTCCATGCTTACTAGGAAGTAAATAACTTCGCAACGACAGGGGGAAATTAACACGCTCAATATAGTTCCAGGTCACTTGGAATATACTTCGTGAAAAAGTGATTTCTGAAGCATTCTGCTTGCTTTGTTATGAATATTGCCTTATTTTATGTGTATCGTCCCGATTTTATACACTCGGTTATTTTTTTTTACAAGTGGTTCATGTTGTCTTTCTAGTGCGCAATAATTCAGATATTTTGTCAACAAAAAGTTCAGACGGCCTGTAAACACGAGAGGGAATTTCGAACCATATTTTGCAGTTATGACATTAACAGCTCAAGTACTTGCTGTCACCTGTTTGCAAATCCGCTCATACATTGTCTCGAACAAATAAAGGGCGTGATCACGTCCTTGCATTCTTACGATTGCCCAAATTGAGTATTTCTGCAAGAACCACATCGTAATCACATGACCAGAAAAACATCGTTGAAACATGGCCACATCCGGAACATCAAAAATTTGTGTTGATGTTATTACATTCAAACGTCAAAACCCACCCACCAGAGTGTGTGTCAAAAAATGCTTTCTCCGAGTCTGTAGTATGTTATCATTATATTGAGGACAAGGCTTTCGAATTACCGATTATTTTGTGGTTTTACCGGTTCGTTACTTATGCCATTTGCAAATTAATCTTCTTCAAAATCATAAAATTCACTTTTTTCCTGAAACAAATTATATGTACCTTTTCTATGCATTTTACTCATTATTTTGATATATAATTTGCCTTTCCTTACTTCTCTTATCTGTTTCTGAGGCATTGGGAAAAATGTCAAAAAATTGATCAAAGTTAGGTTGGACGACCCCTTAAACAACAATGAAGGAGTAAATTTTCTCAAAGGGCCCAAGTCTCTACATGTATTTAGGTAAAAAACAAAACAGCAATATTTTATTTAATGGACCCCGCCCCCTTTTTTATCGATAGGTCTGCAGACTGAAACTGTGCTTCAATTTGGGCAATGAATGTAGGGTGCACTGATACTTATAAACAGGATAATGGACCTACACAATGTTGGATGTAAATGTTTTGTAAGTATGAGTGTGTGGTGGTGCTTGAGCGGGTACTAGTAATTGGTAATGTCTACGGTAACCAGACAAAATCTCAACGGACAAATTGTGCACAAAAAAAAACAGAAAAAATAACCAATAGCAAAAGACATGATGTTCATTAATCATGAAAAGCAGACAACACTTGTAAAAAAATTCTTGAATAACTAATTGTTTTCATTTTTTGTCTCAAAAAACATAGGTTCTGACCACTCATTGGAACGAGCTCGTTCCAATGAGGTGTCATACCCTATGTTTCTGAGACAAAAAAATGAGAAAAAAAAAACAATGAAAATTAATTGGCGTTTTTGAGAATAGCTTTGCCGGTTTTGACCATTACGTTGGGTAAAGGGTTAATTAATCAATATTTGAAATTTCAAATTGATTTCAGTTCTATTTTCAAAGATGCATTCACTTCACAATAATGCTAAAAACCTAAAAGCATAAAACTGAAAATTTAAGTTCAAATATAATACCTTTCAGAGTAATATGAAGTTTAGCCATTTATTCTGAAAATAAGTGACAATCAAAGAACATAAGTTTTCGGGTACGCGACAAAATCCCCCCCGACAAAATCCCCCCAGACATTAGCCCCCCCCCCCCCCTGACAAAATCCCCCCCCGACAAAAGACAAAATCCCCCCCCCCCATGATAAAAAAACAAAGAAAAGTAATTTTCACTTTAGCTTTTTTATTCCTTTCACCAACAACAAGAGAAAAAATATCATAATACAAACAAAAACAATAAAAAAAATGCATCTCCAAATAACACGTTACATTTAAATCACTGACAAATGATGATAATGTCAAAACACACAAATATGGAAGCCAGTGTTCATATATATATACACTCTAAAACATTCTAATTGTTTGACCAATATTTCCTCATATAACGGCTGTGTTTTGTGTGACAAAAACCCATATACACATGTCACTGCACTATCATCAAGTGCCGCCCTTATAATATACAACTGTTTAAAAATATTTGGGGCCATGGAAAAATTTCCATCCAAAAACCAAATTTTTGATCGGGCCAAAAGACGCAAACAGTCATCACTGGCAAACACTACAACTCTGATTGTCGACTGAGCACCACAGTCATGTATGAGGAATTGGCGAGGTTCATTTCCACCTATTGTTTTCCATCTTTCATCAATTTCTAATTCTGCTAATGAAGCTGGTTCTTTTGGTTGATGTTTTCTTTGTTTTCTCTGTATGTCTCTAGTGATGGACTTCTGATTGCCTAACCGTAATCTTGCTTCTTGTGATATATTTAACATGGCTGAAGTGATGATTTGTTTTGACTTCTCCAATGACTGGCTGGCCCTTTCTTTCATCTCTTGCCTGCATTTAGCCACTGCAACATTATCTGCACTGTAGTTATGATTGTGTATTCCACTACAGATTGGATTTTGCATCTCTAAATCTGTTTTGACTGTTGCATTACAGCAATCTGAGTTTCCTCTTACGCATTCCCAGCGAATACATGTTTTGTGTGTTTTTTCTTGACATAGAAATTGTTATCAAGACAAAGTTTTATCTTGCCCTTATTAGTCGTCAATACTTCCATTGTGGACAAAATTATGGTTTGACTTGAAATTTACTTATTATATAGAAATGTTTGCATTGTATCTGTTAATTGTTTTTAAAACACAAGCTTTCTCAAAACCTTGTGTCTTAACCAAAAAAAAACAAAAAAAAAAAAAAACAAAGCCAAAACAAAACAATTATAGATCAATTGAGCTGCACAGCTTACCATGAAATAGTAAAAAGAACATCCATGTTATTGCTGTCAAAACAATACACTTAAATCAAAGGTAATTATAGATCAGCCATATCACGGCTTGCCATGAAATATTAAAAAAGACCATCCATGTACTTAAATACACTTAAATAAAAGGTCACACAGTTATAGATAAAATATACCAAAAAAATTTCAAAACAACTTGGGGGGGGGGGATTTTGTCGCCCTTCATTCAATTTGAGGGGGCATTTTGTCGGGGGGGGGGATTTTGTCGGGAGGGATTATGTCGGGGGGATTTTGTCGGGGGGGGGGGGGATTTTGTCTGTTCCCCTAAGTTTTCATAAGTATAAATTGTTAAAAATTTGTTTTTGTTGGCGAATTTTTCTATTTGTGTGGAACCAGATAGTTTAACCACCAAAAAGCTTAGTTTGAATAAATTTGTAAGGGATTACATAAATCGGTTGAAGGACAATGCCCATGTCGACAAATCTCCCCGCACCAAAACTTCCAAAAAAAAAAAAAAATAAATAAAAGAACGTAAATTGTTTGTGACATCCCAACAAGACGAAGCCCAATAAGACGAATTGGTATAATATCCCAACAAGATGATCTTAACAAGACGAATTAAATCTGGCGGAAATTTACTTTAAAAAAGAACGTGTACTTTATAATGTATGCAGTATTTTAGGGTTTTATTTTATTCATGTAATTTGGAGTTTTGTTGATAAAAAGATACAAAAAACTATAGCAAATAGCGTGTTGTTACAAAGCGTGGCGCCTGTGTTAATTCGTGAAGTGCTGAGTTGGTTTTATTTGTGGTTGTCAAAATTTTGTTCACATATTATTGCATTGTTACAATTAATGGGGGAGTGCCTTTAGACACTCTCCCATTAATTGTAACAGGGCAAATACACGCAAACTTAATAATATGACAGCAAAAATTAATTGAAGAACAAACACAGAATATGAAGCCTTTTAGCTCTGCCGAACGAAATGATTTCGCGCGCCGAAGGCGCGCAGGGACGGTATAGGGGACAAGCCCCTTTCGACCCTCTGTAACTGTAGATGATTTGGGTTGTTTGGGCGTGGCAAAGATGGCAAATGGAAATGGTACTCAGCGCCGTCTATGTTTCCTCCTGTTCTTTTTTGGAGGAGGAGGCTGTGATGGTGATACCTCTTTTGGTGGTGTTGAAGGAGGGGTACTGGAGGGGTGACTAGGTTGGTATGGTCTAGCCCTTGCAGCTGCCGGTGATGGAGAGCTCTCTGGAGTAGTGTGCAGATAGTGGTTGCTAACACTCTAATGTTCCTCTAATCGTACTTTCCAAGAGTCGGCGGTTATCCAAGGTCTTCAACGTTTGTTGGAGAAGGGCTAGATGCTCGTCATCCCTGACCTTTTCCCCAAGGATGCTTTCCACGGACTTCGCGGTGTGAGCTTCCTGGATGGTGTCCTGGTCGGAAAAGGCTGGAAGAGCAAGAGCGGGTGTAGCTACATGTGCGCTGTCCGGCTCAACTTCCTGCACCATAAACAAACCTCCCTCCTCCATCTCCTCTTCAGAGGAAGAGTGTGATGGGCTAGAGATTGGAGTGTTGCCTGGCGAACCAGCATCCTCCGGACCCTCCACAGGAGTGGGGGGGGGGGGGGGGGAACCGGCGTGGACGTGGAACGGCCAGGGGTAGCAGGCATTGAGCTTTCAACGCCATGGTTAGCCTCCCTCTCTTCCTTTTCCATCCTTTTCTTCTCCATAAACACCGTCAGTCGGCGGGCATCACGTCGTCTGGCGGAAGGTCCCTTCTTTCTTCTCCTTTTCTTCTTTCCTTCGGCTGCTTCCGTATTCTTGGCATCATCCTGCGAGTCCGTATCACTTGGAGGGTGACCAGTGCGGGGGGAAATCCCCTCGCGAAAGGTGCTACACCTCTCCAAGGACGGCGGTTCGGTTTCCTTCTCAAAATCCACTGTCAGGTGAATTTTACCCTTGAGCACCTGGATGCTCCAGGTGGTAGCTAGGGTAGCCTTCACTCTGACCAGTGTCTTTTGTATAACAATTGGGAGCTCCATTGTGTAGTTGTTGACACCTCGGAATCCAAGGTGTGAGTGTCGACAAAGTGTCCACGACACACTGCAACCGATAAAGCCCTTAAATGGGCTTTCAACACTCATTAACGAGGTGCTAACTACTGAACAATGGAGCTTCCACATGCTATCCAAGAAACACTTGTCAGAGTGAAGGCTACCCTTGCCACCACCTGGAGTATCCAGGTGCTCAAGGTTAAAATTCACCTGACAGTGGATTTTGATAGAGAAGCCGAACCGACGCCCTTGGAGAGGTGTAGTACCTTTCGTGAGGGGATTTCCCCCCGCACTGGTCACCCTCCGAGTGACTCGGAATTGCAAAAGGATGATGACAAGAGCCGAACACAGACACAGGACAGCCAGAAGAAGAAAAGGAAAAGAAAGAAGGGACCTTCCGCCAGACGACGCGATGTCCGCCGACTGACGGTGTTCATATAAAAGAAAAAGACGGAGAAGGAAGAGAGGGAGGCTAATCATGGCACTGAACGCTCAATGCCTGCTATCCCTGTCAGTTCCACTCCAGCTCGGTTCCCTCCACTTCGGTGGAAGGTCCGGAGGACGCTGGTTCGCCAGGTAATAGTCTAACCTCCAGCCCATCACACTCTTCCCCCGAAGAGGAGACGGAGGAGGATGGTCTGTTTGTGGAGCAGGAAGTTGAGGCTGACATCGCACATGTCGCTAAACCCACTCTTGCTCTTCCTGCTTTTTCTGACCGGGACACCATCCAGGAAGCAAACACCGTGGAGTCTGTGGAAAGTATCCTAGGAGAAAAAAACAGAGACGACAACCACCTTATATATCTACAAGCCCATATTAAGACCTTGAAAGATCGCGGGTGCAAAGGCAACATGCTCAGAATAGGATTAGAGAGTCTCAGCAACCACTCCATGAGAACAACACCAAAGAACTCTTCACCACCGGCTGCTGCGAGGGCTAGACCTTACTAACCGAGTCAGCCCTCCACCACTCCTTCAACACCACCAAAGGGGGTATCACCAACTCATCCACCTCCTCCTAAGAAAAGCAGACGAAACCATAGACGCCGCTAAGTATCTTAACACTTTCCTCCTTTACCACGGCCACCCCAGACAAATCGAATCACATACTGTTAAAGAGGGGCGAAAGGGGATTGCCCCAAACCGTCCCTGCGCGCCTTCGGCGCTCGAAACCATTTCGTCCAAAACTCAACCAGTTAACTGAAATCTCTTTGTACAAAAGTAGGGAAAGTCATGTTAGCAGTTTATGACGGAACACCTCAATATAAATGGGTTATATAACCATTTTAATTTCGTTGGGATTCGACTTGTTGGGACTACCATTTTCGACATTCGTCTCGTTGGGGTCTTCTTGTCAGGAATAAACGAATTGATTGTTTGGGCACATAAATTAAAGCAAAAAAATATATAAGTGGCATCAATCCATACATTCAGTTAACTGATCAATGGAGCTCCCACTTGTGATCCAAGAAACACTTGTCAGAGTGAAGGCTACCCTTGCCACCACCTAGAGTATCCAGGTGCTCAAGGGTAAAATTCACCTGACAGTGGATTTTGATAAAGAATCCGAACTGCCGTCCTTGGAGAGGTGTAGCACTTTTCGTGAGGGGATTTCCCCTCGCACTGGCCACCCTCCTAGTGACACGGATAAGCTGGATGAAGTCCGCCGGAGTAATACAGGCACCACCAAGAAGAAGAGGATGAGAAAGAAGGGACCCTCCGCCAGACGAAGAGATTCCCGCCGAATGACGGAGTTCCTGGAGAAGAAGGAAAAGGAAGAGAAGGAGGCAAGTGAGGGCGTCATAGGTTCAACACCTGAAACCCCTGACCAACCCTTGTCCAGCTCGGCACCCCTCTCCCAGGAGGAGAATCCGGAGGACTGTGGGTCATCAGGAGACAGATCTATCTCTAACCCATCTGACTCTTCATCCGAAGAGGAGATGGAGGAGGAAGTTTTGTCTATGGTACAGGAAGTTGTCCCTGACAACGCACCCCCACCAAGTTCTTGCTTCTCCGGCTTCTTCGGACCAGGAGTCCGACCAGGAGGAGAGCTTCCCGGAGTCCGTGGAGGCATTCCTCGGGAAGGAGATCCAGGATGACACTTTCCGATCTTCACTCTTGGACAGGTACCACCAACATATTGAAGCAGAGTTCTAAACTTATATTACCAGGACTGCGCTAGAACTTGCTCTCAGTAACCACAAAAGATCCCAAGAAACAGCAGCAAGGATCAGGCCCTACGTCACCAAAGAAGGCCCTACTCTTCTCCCGATCCGACAACGCCACCAACAACAATCTCTCCAACTCATCCTCCTCCTCCCCCTAAGAAAAACCGCAGAAGACACAGACGCCGCTGATTACCCTAACTTCTTCCCTCCTTTGCCACGTCCAGACAAACCAACACCAAAGTCATATACAGTCAAAGAGGGTCGAAAGGGGCTTGTTCCCCAAACCGTCCCTGCGCGCCTTCGGCTCGTGAAACCATTCCGTCAATTCAGTTAATTGACGACATAGGATAATGCGTAATACTCAAAACATATATGCAGTACATCTTACTTATTCACGTGCACACAGATTATTCGTTGAGTGCAATGAGTTTGTGAAGTGTGGACTTCTACTAAATCCTGGTAGAGTAGGTCTATCCACCCGTCAAACTAATTATTGCTCTTCAGAAAAGCTCAAGCAATTTTTCAGCTTATTGGCCACCCAGTGGGCCGTTAGTGGAAAACTTAGCTTGTGGTTTGTTATTTATTTATTTATTTATTTATTTATTTATTTATTTATTTATTTATTTATTTATTTATTTATTTATTTATGTATTGGTGTTTAAGGTCACATACTTATACACAGATTGTAGGATAAAATACCCTCGGACAAAATACCCTTAGGACATAATACCCTCAAAAAAATACCCTTAGGACATAATAATACCCACACACCTCATTTCACCCAGCGTTGATGTGATAAGAGAAATTTCTAGCACACTCTGACAATTTCTAACATCTGTTTTCGCACGCGTGCATTTCCCATTAGGTTTGTCAGTGTTAAGATGATTCGCCCAAGTTCTCGAGGCACCTACTTCCATTCCGTGGGGTTCCAGAATTACACACCCCTATGGCAGTTTAACCATGAGATTTCGATAGATTTGCCACAAACTGAACATGTCGAGTAAAAGGTTTCAAGGCTATTCTTCCATAGGATATTTCCGACCCACGCGCTGGACAAAGAAGATATTGGTCTCAGTGTTAAGCAATGGGTGGGTTAAAGAGTGTTGTTTTTGAATTACCTGTGGGTTTGTCAGTGTTAAGGTACACCGGCATAAAACACACCTGAACCCGGTTGTCTGAAAGCAATAGAGATATTTCAACGATAAACAAGTCATTAGCTTTCACGCATCACTTATTGATGAAAGGAAAACATTCAGCTTTGAGCTTCTTTCAAAGCTTTGACGTTATTTGAAGCATGTCACATAAGGTCATATACTTCTACACAATGGCTAATCATGACCGTGACAGTTTTACAGATGTAGGAAGCCCGAGTACCCGGAGATAACCACAGAGCAACGACGAGCAGCTGCCAGCTCCCAACATCGTAACTCCGCACTGCAGCACAGGCAGGGTTAGATTGGTTGAAGACATGCGCACCATCGACGTGCAGTACGCCTTAGAGCATGGCGTCATCGTGCCCCCATGTGGACAATCGGAGTTATGTGCCTTGCCCAAGCACACAACGCGGAAGTCCGAGTCGATCGCTCAGACGGTCACCCATCCGAGAACAAACCGGGCCGGGCTCGACGTTGCTTAACTTCGGTAATCTGACGAGAACCGGTCACCGCAACGCCACCGTGTCCCCATTTGAAGCATGCCTTGTGTAGAAATTAAAAAAACTAATTTACGGGTTTAACACCACATCAGCAGCTAAGGCTATCTCGTGCGAAAACGTTTATTTTTTCTTACTTCTACTTTCATCTAGATAAATCTAGATAGAATGCCCGATGTATTGTAGTCACACGACATACTTCGTTCTCTGTTCAATCGCACTGTCATAAACAAACAAATAATATCCGACTTGGAATATCAATCAATCAATCAATATATTTATTTAACTTTAAACATTATACAATGTTTGTAGTCGTACATGTAATTTACAATATACTGTCACAGTGGATTTATACTATTTCAGTAAGGGATAATCTATGCATATAAGTAGTATAGCACGTATGAATCGTGCCCCATTACCCGGACTTTTGCCGGAGCAGCTAGTGTTAAATTTCCATAGGAACCGGACTTTTTTGCCGGAGCTTTTTTTTCGTTGCAAAATTTCGGCACCATACATCTAGATCCGGTAAATGGTGTAGGTACTGCATATATAGTATGCTATGGTATGTATAGTGATATAGGTACGCATGGGGCCATAGGTATATATTATGGGTAAGTGGTGGAAAGATGATGGGAAAATTGGGTTTTCTTGAAAGTTTTTTTCCGTGAAACGGTTGACGTTGCTATTGACGTTGTGACGTCATGATGCGCACGCGACGTCATAGAGATGCTGACCACTGTTATTGTCCAGTATACAATCTGACATAACGTAATGCGGGTCAGGGGGTGTCGGACTTCTCGTAAGTGGGGTGGGGGGTGATATGGTAGTGGTGGTATATATCCATGTTGGTATCCTATTAGCCCTTGGGTCTTCATATTATCCTATATCTGATATAGCTAGGTCAAGCAGTACTGTAGGAATGGGGGTAGTGCATGATCGCCCGGTGTGGTTTTGGCGAGGCAGTTCTTGGTGGTTTAGATTGGCAGTATTGGATGAATGGTCTGTTGGCCTATTACCCCTTAGTACTATTTACCTACCGAATCCTTTGTATTATCTTATGTCTGGTATTGGTAGTTTAGTGTTAGGTCGGGCAGTATTATAATCGTTTGTTTAGAACGGTTGACATAGGAGGCATTGAATGTACCGCTGTAGGTCCCCTGTTAATCCTCGGCATTGTTAACCAACCAATTGCTTTGTATTATTCTATGACTGGTATAGGTAGTATGTTATGGCACGTCAAGTGGTACTGTGGAGTTGGGGTGGGGGTAATGCCTGGCAGTATAGAACTGCAGTATAGTATGGACGATATATACCTCTGTGGGCCCCTGCAGGTCCCATGTTAGCCCTTAGTACTATTAATCCACCTGATGCTTCATGTTATCCTATGACTGGTATAGGTAGCATGCAATGCTAGGCATAGGGGTATTGTGGGTAGGGGTACTGCCTGGTAGTTTAGAACGGTACTATAGTATGGCGGTATATACACCTATAGGCCCCCTGTTAGTGCTTGGTACTATTGACCAACCGATTGCTTTGTTTTATTATATGACTGGTATATGTAGTGCGTTATGGTAGACCTAGTGATTTTGTGGGGTGGGGGTAATGCCTGGCAGTATAGAATAGCAGTATATTATGGACGATATATACCTCTGTGGGCCCATGTTAGCCCTTAGTACTATTAATCCACCTGATGCTTCATGTTATCCTATGACTGGTATAGGTAGTATACAATGCTAGGCATAGGGGTATTGTGGGTAGAGGTATGCCTGGTAGTTTAGAACGGTACTATAGTATGAAGGTATATACACCTATAGGCCCCTGTTAGTGCTTGGTACTATTAACCAACCGATTGCTTTGTTTTATTAAATGGCTGGTATATGTAGTACGTTATGGTAGACCTAGTGATTTTGTGGGGATGGGGGTAATGCTTGGTAGTTTAGAACGTTAGTATAGCATAGGCTGTACATATCCATGTAGGTCTCTTGGTACTGCTGATCCACCAGGTGCTTCATATTATTGAGCGGTATTCTGGGGTGGGGTCAATGCCTGGTAATACAGAACGGCAGCAGAGTATGGTTGGTATATTCCCCTGTAGGTTCCATCCTAACCGTTGATAGTATTAACCTACCAAATGCTTTGTATCATCCTGTTACTGGTAAGGTGGTACGTAATAGCAGTAGTTCTGACCCTATTCCAAGTATTCTTGTTGTTTCATTTATCTAGATCGAGGAGTCACTCGATCGAGCAATTGCTCGTTGGCTTATTTGCTCGATGAGTTTCGAGCCGTTCGTTCGAGCAATTACTCATGGAGTGACTCCTCGAATGACTTTTATCCTCATTTCAGAAAAAAGGGATCCCATAGCCACAGGCGTTTTCGAAAAAGGGATTCCACAAATGGGATTCCAAAAAGGGATTCCATAAGTGGGATTCCGTCTTACGTCGAGTGACTCGCAACTATTGCTCGAATGACTCGAATCCCATCGAGCAAATGAGCCAACGAGCAATTGCTCGATTGAGTGACTCCTCGAATGACTCTTATCCTCATTTCAGAAAAAAGGGATTCCATAGCCACAGGCGTTTTCGAAAAAGGGATTCCACAAATGGGATTTTAAAAAGGGATTCCATAAGTGGGATTCCGCCTTATTTCGAGTGACGCCCATTTACACAGTTTGGACTTTGTTTTTTGGGGTTCATAACTCAAGAAATGGACAAAAAGAAACGATCATTCCTTAAATAATAGAGGATTCACCAGATCAAACAGGTACTGCGGGTCGGGAATGATGGAATCCATGATGCAATTCTTATCACGTTTCTTCACTTCTGACGCCCTCTAGTTTAATTTCGTCGACGGTTGCCAGAGCTGGAAAGAAGACGGCGATAGTTATGTGTAAGATACTAGCATCGAAAATTGGCCAGACAACAGTCTATTTAGTACACGATTTAGTAGTACCATCTGGGGCGTACCATCTGGGGCGCAGTGGCTCAGTAGGTAGAGGTGCAGGCTGCAAGCCGAGAGGGCCTCAGTTCGAAACCCACCTGCGGTAACCGCGTTGTGACCTTGGGCAAGACACGTCACCTCCATTGACCACGGTCACAACGTCTTGCCCAAGGTCACAACGCGACGTGTAGTACGAAGACGTACTACACGTCGATGTTGCACCTGCCTTCAATCAATGCCAAACCTGCTTGTGTGGGGTTAGTATGTTGGTGAGCTGACAGTTGCTCGTCAGTTCTCTTTGGGTACCTCGGCTTCCTCTACCCGTAAAACTGTCGTGGTCAAGATTAGCCATTGTGCAGAAATATGTGACATTAAACACCCATAAATAAACAAATAGTAGTGCCATTTAAAAAAGCGAAACTGGCATCAAAATCAGAGAAGATTCTAGATTCTATCGAAGATTAATGGCAGTGGTGATATAGTGAAAATACGAGAACTGGTTAAGAAAATAATAAAAGTATTAAAGAAAAGGATAAAAATCGTGAAAAAATAGTAAAATAACAATAATAAAAATAATAAAAAAAATGAACATTTTTGTTTATGAAAAAAATAGAAAAAATTTATAATAAAAATAATAATAATAAATAAATTTAACATTTTTATGAAAGAAATGGATATCAAGGATTTATCTTGGAATGAATGAAAGAGTAAGATATGTAATCACCTCTTCTTCCCGAGAAGTATGGGGGATGGATAATTGGAAAGTCTGATTGCGAATAGACCATCCTGCAGATGAATCTATTGTTACAACCGATATGGTTGGATTACTATAAATTATACGTGTTTGATAAGAGTATCTTTCAACTCGAACACAAATTATTGCGGATAGCGTGAATGAAAAAATACCAAAGAATATTATAATGAAAATTATCGAGATGAGGTAATGGATAAAGAGATGTCGATCTCACAATCGTTAGAAATGGTACCGAAACCACTTGGACGTATGTCGGAGTCAAACCAACTCATTTTGACGAGGATGCACAGGACATACAGTTAAAACTAGAAGTCCTGTCACGAAGTGTGCGCTTATCTAGGCTTAATTGCGCGTACGGATTGCGCGCAATTGCCATTTAGAATGACACCCAAAGGATGGCAGGTTCTCCTGGTTACTCATAGCAAACACAGGCAATGTTTCTGCCAATGGACCTCCGGGTTACCCGGAGGTCCATTGGCTGAAACATTGCTTGTGCACAGGCCATATGTTCAGAAGTTGATAGCCTTACTATGGTCATAACGCGTAGATTAACGCGCAGATCAACGTGCTATTTGTGCGCATTTCATGACAGGACTTCTAGTTTTAACTGTACCCGATCACAGAGAACTGAATTCGAATGACAAGAACCTCATGATGAACCGCTGCGAAGATTACTACGTCCGCGGTCGTCACAGAAACGTGGGTTGCTTCTATCTTTCGCAGATTATTTCAGATCACCCGGACAAACGATAAGAGAGAACGCAAATTTCTTATGCTTGTTTCGTCAAGATCTCAAGAATTTGAATCACTTATACCGTGATCACGTGGCTAACGATATGAGCAAAGAGGAATTTGGAAGATTTTGTTGAGAGGTGATGCACTCTTTAAGTTTGTAGTCATCGATCTGACCAGTGGAAAAAAATCACGGAAAATATGAGAAAGGTTTCCAAGAGTTTGATATTCCAAACTGAAAAAAAGATATACCCATAGATGCCGAACGGGTCCTTAACTCTTTGAGACTTTAATTATCCTGACGTTCAAACGTCACTGGGAATTCAGTTTCTTCAGCCTTTTTCAAAATGCGACGTCAAACGTCGGAAGGTACATATTAACGAGATATTTATACCATGATTACCTATTCTACAATATTATATCTCACGTGACTTCCTTGCATTCTGATTGGCTGAAAGATGATACCCTATTTCGTGTAGTTTGCATCCACAGAACTGACCAGGCACTACACCCAGGCACTACACGTTTTCTTTTTTAGCACACTACTATATCAGTTTTCTTTTCATACTGGGCGAAGAAAAATAATCAGGCTAAATTTAAATATCGATTCACAGAGGCACAACATCCACAAAACGACCCAGAAAGAAATCATTGTGGAAAAATGTATCGCTTCTCCATTGTTGAAGTCACATTTTCCGAGGCGTTCATTTTATTCCTTGAGAAGATGATCCATATCTCGTTTCGAAGAGAATGATCCATACCTGGGTATGAGAACGCGTCCGGATATGAAAGATAGTTTGTTTCGCTGCTCATATTATTTTGCTATGAATTCAATTGTTTGTTTTGGGCCGTAAACGAATAAATAAGGGAATTCATTTGAATCTTCGGCGTTTGGTATCCCGTATTGACTCATTCGGTAATGTATATGTGTGACAAATGTGTGGAAATTATCAAACTGCGTTGTCAAATTTCGAAAATTCTAGCGTTCATTCGCGAGTTGCGCGATTCTAGAATACACAGTTCCGTTTGGGGGAAATGTTTTGTTTACCCTTGCCGACCGATTCAAAATCTGTCTTCTGCTCATATCAATAATCCAAGTTAGCCGTGTTTTGGAAGAAGAAAATGTTTTTTTAAAAACTACATGCTATTTTTTTTCTATATAACGCTGGTTGGTAGGACTGCTACCTTGGTAATAGATTAACAAATCGGACAGATGTTTTTCTTGATGGGTGTTCGATATAATATAAGGATTAGTGCATGTCTTGTCGTTGACTACGCCCATATAGTGCCCAGTGAGGTGGTGTAGTTCCCTCCGCTTCGCAGCGGAAACTACACCACCTCACTGGGCACTATATGTGCGTAGTCAGCTCCAAGCCATGCACTATTCCTTAAATATATGAAGGTCCATGACATAAATTTTAGCTTTACGTACCAACCGTGGTGAACACACCAGCAATTGGATTTCAATAGTTAAAATTTACACCAACAGTGGAACTACGTCCAAGTTGACTTTTGGTGAACTCGACCTGAATGCAAACTTGTCTAAATTTATCGCTCGTCACCTCGCGAAGAACGAAATGAAAACGGCAATTATTTATTACGTTTCTATGTCTATATCTATATATTTGCCAACGACTATAGCCTAACTGGCTATAGTTGTGTCATGGAGAGGTATGATATTGTGTCAGATGTTTTATCGCGTGTGCTTTCCTCCTCCCAGTTTAGAGGATTCCAGTCCCAGATTATTCGTACGAGGAAAGAGTTTTTATATTGTTGTGAGTTTGCTCTAACTGGCCTCGAATTAATACTGAGTTTTCCCAGAAGATACCCAAAATTAACAAACATGCGTTGTCTCATATTAATAAACATCCACAACTCCAAATAGTATGTTATTATGTTATTGAAATGAAAAAGGTCTCGCGATTTGTGTGTTTCTTTTTCCATTTTGTTTCTGTGATAAAATTGACAGTGGAAGTACCACCCGGTACTCATGTAAACAAAAACAGATTTGCACTTTGTTCGTCTGCTGAGTAAAATCGAGAAAAAATAATAGCGACTCTTAATAATCTGACGATCATGGTATAAATAAAATATACCCAAAGTAGCTCGGTGTACGAACTGTTCACCCTCGTGGTGTTAACCGCTCGCCGAAGGCTCGCGGTTAACATCACTTCACCGCTCGTGGTGAACACATGGAACACCAAGCTACTATGGGTATATTCTATATTTTTCACATTAATGATTAACTGGTTGAGGGCTAGATTATTTTTGGTGGTCTGAATTTTTTATTCGAAACTTGCTTTATTACAAATTATTGGCGAGTGCCCGCAGACACTCAGGGTCCCTCCTAACTCTACCTTTCTGGTGCCCTTTTGCGGCTACTCCGGCCACATCGTGCTATCCCTTCTAACTTATTGTGCCCCCCCCCCCCGCCGATCGCGTGGGTTCAGTGTCCATTACATTTTGGCACCTCCTCAAAAACCTTGCGTGGTAAACAACTCCACGTCCATCTAAATCTACTCGGTAATGACCGTTGCCCTTTATTTTTGTTACAACGTATGGCCCCCTCCACTGTAACCGCGGTCTACCGTTAGCATTGTCTGACGGGTGCAAAATAGACGTAGATTACGCCTTAGTACAGAGTGCCACCGTGCCCCCACGTGGGCAATCGGGATTAAGTGACTGGGCTCATATTTGGAAAGTTTGCTCATAGCGTTACGCTTGTATTATCAGGTGAGGGATTTTGTTGGTGGCAAGTAAAATTTGTGTTCAGAGCCAAGTGATTTTTTTTTTGCCAAATGATAGATTTTAATGCCAGGAGAAATCTAATTGTAAGTGAAAACGAGTTTACCATGTATCGTCATTTGAGTGCACATAGGCACCACCTGCAATGCGCTATGCAATGCGAACGCATTGCATGTGATGGCTTGTTGCAGTCAAAGTACGATATTTTAATTTAGTATTCCTGGCTCTTTTAAGTATTTAGTTGCAAAAAGAAAATAAAAAAACACAAATCATAAAAAATATAGATAATAAAAATGTGAAAGGTTTTTTAGGCGTTTACTAAACTATTTCCTGAAAATTCTTTATTCACTGTTTATTCACTCCAAATAAACGAGTAGCAAATAATTTATTATCGTCCAGAATGATTATAAAATAGATTAAGCAAGATCAAAAAATAACATAGAAATGTTGAAAGAACTAGATTAAATATAGAAACTGTTACCCCTTTACCTAACACGAAAGGCAGTCGACATTTGCAAATATAATTCTTGAATAACTACTTTTTTCATTTTTGCGTCAAAAACATAGCTTATGACCCCTCACTGGAACGAGCTTGTTGAGGTCGTTCCAATGAAGGGTCATAAGCTATGTTTTTGAGACAAAAAGTAAAATAAATAATGGAAATTGGATGATGATTTTTGAGAATAGCACTGATTCCGTTTTGGTCGTTACGTTGGATAAAGGGTTAAGTCAGTTCACCAAATTCGTCGCCTGGGAATTGAAATGTCGTATCTCCATTTTTTGAATATCCGAGAAAATGCAAGTCAAAGTTTTCGAGGTTGGGTCTACCTATTTGTACCCTTCAAACTGTGCAGAAAACGGTTCAGTACTATTGCCAGAACCAAAAAAATGACCCAATGTGAAGTTTTGATGTGAACTTTAACCCCATTATTTAGAAAATGATAAAATTGTGTTTGGAGATACGACATTGTACTCAGAAACGTCTCTGATGATTTCCGGATTGTAATGACATTGGAGATACGAGGTTTTTCCACTGAATTGTGAAAGGTTGGCGTGCATGCAGATTTGTCGAACTATGCAATTTAGACTAATTTCGGTTGTTGCAGAACATTACACTCATAATTATACAACTGATTGTAATTGTATTATAATTAGGAGGTGCCCTCATGACTCGAGGAGCATGAATGATGCCCCAGAACCGCAAATTAGGCTCGAACAAAATACTGATGAAGGGTGGGGACTGTAGTTATTTGCTTGGGGGTTATTAATGTGTCAAGCTACCTCAATCCGTTTTATGACAGTGACATATTTCCGACCCCGTTTAGTCACTTGATATAATAGGTTTTTAATTTGTATTTATTTATTGGGGTTTAAGGTCACATATTTCTGCACAATGGCTAATCATGACCGTGACAGTTTCACGAGTGGAGGAAGCCGGAGTACCCGGAGGGAACCACCGAGCAACGGCGAGCAACTGTCAGCTCCCCAACATAGAAACTCCACACAAGTAGGGTTAGCATTCGTTGAAGACAATTGTACCATCGACGTACAGTACGCCTTAGTACACGACGTCACCGTGCCCCCACATGGGCAATGGGGGTGAAGTGTCTTCCTCAAGGACACAACGCGGTTGCTGCAGGTGGGATTCGAACCGAGGACTTCTCGGCTTGCAGCCTGCACCTCTACCTACTGAGCCACCTCGCCCCTAGGTTTTTAATAGTCCGCCAAGTTTCTATTGTGTGAAAATTCGCCACGCGGTCCCTCAAGCGTCCAAGAAAAGTCGGCTTGCTCTGGGCACACCTTGTTGAATTTATGGTCCCCTCCCCTCCCCCCTCGCCGTTATAAAACACAAAATGGTCTATTTTCTTTGTGTTCAGGACATTCGGGTAATCAGTGGCTGAAAAGTAATTCCTGTGTTGAAGAAATGCTTAACTACAAATTAATATTCAATGCATTATGTCAGGTAATGAGAGAAATAAAAGTTAGGGTCACCCATTGAAAGGTAGCAATGAACATTTACTTCTTCTCATACTTATGCGGCAAAAAACAAACTGTAACTCATTTCCTTTCAGTAATAGGGTTTATGTAGCCATTGGGGCGTCGTTCTAAGTGATGGCAAGAGAGGGCGAAAATAAAAACACAAGTTCAAGAACTGAAATGTGTATTGTAATTCGAATGTTCAAGCATTTCAAGGTTCTGATCCATCAAGAGGAAATTTATATTCGAAAATGTGTTATGAAAGATCCACGTCATCCCATTAACCCAAAGACAGTCCGCCCGGTTGCATAAAACGCTAACATTACAAAAGTATCATTAGCATGTATAGCAACGTATATATTGCAACGGTCAGGACTTCGAATGCCGTCGGTTGACAAACAGAATATCCTATCCTTCACTGGAAGATAGAATCTTCTGGGTATCACGAGACGATATCTCATTCACAAATCGTCAGGTACCGTACCTGAATAGAAATTATAACTGATTCAAACAGTTCATTCATCAACTAAAAGCACGGCCTCAAATGAAGTTCTATGCCAGATACGTCAAGAAGTTCCAAGCAAACTAAACATTTTGCCAGTTCTATGAGTGTCTGTTTTGAGACATTAACAAATGATAAATACAAGTATTTGAGTTCTGTACAACTTTTAATGTAAAAAATTGTCACATTACTCAAACTGGAGCAGTCTGAAACATCAAGAAACACAAAGCTGATATTATAGTTCCCGCAAGGTTTAGTGAAGTAATGTTTTCTGACTGTATAAACCCGCGGACAATATCAAAATCAGAGTCTTGAACCGAAGTGTTTATGGAAGAATAGGCCATTTCAAACTGGCGAAAAGATTTGGAATGGATCATAATCCTTTGAAGCTCATAAACTCCCAGGGAAATGCCATCGGGAAAATCAAATTTTTTCCACAATACAAAAGAAGTAATAGATATAACAGTATTTTGTGTACTATATGGGTAAATAATTGTACAGTTGTGCAGGTGGCCGGAGATATTTTGGACGAGGCGAAGCCGAGTCCAAATATTGGAGGACACCTGCACAACTGTACAATTATTTACCCATATAGTACACAAAATAGTGATATATGTGATTTAATCCACAGCCCCTCAATGTTAACAAAAGTCAAAAAAAATATATTTTAGAAAGTTTGACACGAGTAAAACCACATTTTAAAACACTTTTTGCTTGCTCTACCCCCGAAACACAAAATGGGCATAACCCATTGTTTGCTTGCTAGAAAGTCTATTGAAGTTATGACACGCATCAGGAGTGCAGATATTGTGAACAGATCTGTGGTTTCGAAGTGAACTCACATCATGACGTAATTTGTTCTCCCGCTAATATAATGTCTCAGCTCAAGGGTGGAACACTTATTCAATCCCTCATCGAAAGTGCGGCAGATAAATTTAATAATCGTTCATTTTTAAAGCATTTGGAAGAATAATTCTTTTTTTATCCGAAGAAGAGGTTCGCTTTCCCTCAGGGATGACGGGTGGTGGTGCCTGATTGCCGTCTTAATATTTGAAAAAGGGCGTTTTTTTTAGGTTATTTATTTATTTACTGGTGTTTAAGGTCACTTTTCTGTAGCTATGACTAATTGTGACCGCAAAAAAGGTGTAAAGTCAAGTTTAGCCAATCGTTTACACCCATGCTGCCCATTTTAGGGGACTTCTACCCCGGGCACTGGTGACCAGGTCCTATTTTACCAGTAAAACTGAACTTGTTTACCACAGCAAACAAGCACTGCTTCACGTCCGAGGTATCCACAGGAGTCCTGTTTAGGTTACCAGGGCTGTTGGTTGTTAAAAGCAACAAAAAATTAAAAATTACATTATAATTTGGACACGATGAACACTCAATTCAGTAGCTCTGCCGAGAAAAGCTTGTCGATAATTCATGTGTTAAAAAGTTTTTCACACCTCCTTTACAGCATCTTTACTTTTGAATGGTTATGATTACAGTACCGTGACAATCGTACAAATATCTAGTTATTGGGACTGTTTCAAAATCGTCCCAATATCCAGATATTGGTACTGTTTTACTGAGCTGTTCTCATCAAAACCGTACTTGGTGTGATTTTATGGGGCTTGTTTTCATGACAGAGAACAAACGAAATATTAGTCAGCTGTGGATTAATGTTCAATTATCGTATGCAAGTATGTGCAGATTTTTGAAATAATTGTCAGTAATTCGTGAAGCGTAAAATACTTCAGAATGTGAATGCTGAGTTCTTCTGGCAAATCTAGGAATCCGGGTGTTTGAGGACTGAAAAAGTAAAACAAAACAATGAATAAATAACATCTATTTTCCCTGGGTACAGATTACTTATAAGAGTGATGTTACTTTTCAAATAGGTCTCGGTGAACCATTCACCATACGTTCAAATCGTCGCCATAAAACCACGTGGTTCTATTCTTGAAATCCAGAGGTTTTCTCCGAGACAATACTACGGAATCATTTGTTCTACTGAAATCGATTTCAAGAAGCCGCATAGTCGTGTAAAAACCACAGGGTTCGGGATTCTGATGAAAAAAGAAGCACCATGAAGCATAAATAGCACAAGGGTGACGGGAACCTTGGCTGATTGTTCAACAGTCCATATGCGATTCATTATTTCTAGACATCGTCATCGTTGTCATCGTGGAACTAAAGTTTGAAGTTCAGTACTTTTACTGGTTTCACATTCAGGGGCGTAGATAGCTTTTGACTGGCGGAGGGGCCAATGGGCAAGAAATTTTCTACAACATCAGGATGGAGTCGTACTGACAGTCGGAGGGGCCATATAGTTCAGCGCAAGGGCAACACTTTTGAAATACTTTTTAAATTAAGTCCTTGAAAGAAATTTCTAATCACAAGTTAACCAAGAGCAAATCTTAGCCCAAGGCGCCATAAACCCTATACTCAATAATTTAGCCAAAACAGCTCGCAACATTAACTTAAATAAGGTTCCCACAGCCTGAAATATCTTGATGGTTTCCCAGTATAACCATACAAATCTGGATATTATTGGAACCGGATGATTGGGCCGACCCTAATGATGTCCATATTTGATAGATGCATTGGGAAATACGAATAAATAATGTTTATAGCTTTGGTACTGTAGTGCCGTATCTCCATATTACGTCTTGGCACGGGGTGTGTAAGACACTGTCATGTTAGTGCTTTAATGTCGTATCTCCAGCATCCTAATAAAATGTTTAAGTCAACAACAGATATCAACTTAGAAAAAAGCTATTAAATATTTTTCACCTTAATAATCATTTTTATGGAGAAAAATGTGGTTTGAGCATGAATAAAACGAATGTTATGCGATTAAACAATTATTTAACACTCGTACCCAGATCGCTGGATTTCGCAGTCGGCCATTAGTCAAAGACTGCACGTGGCGATTTCCAGTGAAATCATTGGCCCTTGAGATGAGGCATTACAGCATGGAAAAAAATGCCAAATTGGAGATACGACAAAAATGCATCGCATTTTACGTGATAATCAGTATAGATGGGTGAGGTTTTTAAGCGCCATGTGATAGAAAATCCCGAGACGAATCGAATGATACCAGTATCTCATTTTCCCGCCACAATGGAGATACGACATTTAAGCTCTAACGAGACGCAATAGCAAAGAGCCACGATTATATTTGGGTGGACATCTGAATTGGGTTTGATATGGATGGGTGGATGGGTTTAAATCCCTTCGACTCAGATATTGGATGCTCATGGTTTTGTACTCATAATGTAATCTATTTAGGCCGATCGAAAACAGACAAAAAATATCGTCATAGACAAAATGACAGAATGACGCTTTTTGTCACCCATTAAAAATGCTTATTAAAATAGGTAATCTTCTCCTAATACCTTCCCTGCTGCGATTCGGTAATGTCGTTCGGAAAAGTTATCCCCATTTCCAACATTTCCACCACAAAATATATAATCCACACTTACATTCGCCACCAGCGTGGGAAGTCGTAAAATTCACTTCTAATCAATCAGGCGAAACAGGCATGTGATCTTAGTTAATTTACAACTTTTTTCAGAACATGTGGCGTGCTTTTGTAGAGTAATACATCGTCCAGGCTGTGGTTACATGCTTTGGGGTCCCTCTCCTTACGTCTTGCGTATTGTCATATTAATTCTAATGTTGCATGTTTGTGGACAAGAAGTCGTGCAAAGAGTTTAACGACATGTTGTTGTTGTCCACCCACCGTATACGATTTTGCTACGGATTTCAAAATAGCATGTGCTGCCCCAGAATGTCAAATTGAATGGGTGACCGATGATTTTCTTTGTGTTATGTTGTGCTAGAGAGTCTGGGTTATTGAGAAAACACAGTTTTTGTCTTCCGACATTTTAAAATATGCCATGGTTAACCGAAAATCAGAGGTTCCGTGCCATTGGATTGCATGAGGCTGGGATACCTCCAGATGAGCACGCTGCTGAGTTCGGAGTCATGTGGCCACTATTTACCGTATCATTGGAAGGTATAGAACCACTGGATCTACTGCCGACCGATCGTTCAGGTCGACCAAGACTTACGACTCCTGCACAAGACGGACACATCAGGACGTCTCACTTGCGGGATCGCTCCCTTCCGGCGACGAGGACAGCAGCAATTACCTGGTAGAACTAACAATAGAATCAGTGCACAAACTGTCCGCAACAGACTCGCTGAACACGGCATCCGACGTAGGCGTCCATACCATGGACCAATCCTTACCCAACATCATCGTACCGTCAGAATGGAATACGTACGTCAGCGTGTTCACTGGGCTCAGCAGCGTTGGAACACAGTTCTTTTTATTGCTGAATCACGGTTTTCTATACGGCACGCTGATTGTAGGGCAAGAGTGTATCGCCGACGAGGAGAACGGTGTTCTTATGCTTGCGTGTAGGAATGCGACCATTTCGACGGGGTAGTGCAGTGGTTTGGGCAAGAATTTTCTTGCTTGCATCATTGATCTTCATCGATGGTAATCTGAATGGACAGCGATATAGGGACGAAATTCTTAACGCTGTTGTTGTCCCGTTGTTCAACGCCAACGTCGGATTGCAGTTATTCTAGCAAGGCAACGCCCGATGTCACGTGGCGCGTATTGGTCGTGACTTTCACGAGGAGCAGAGCATCGAACTTCGTCCCTGTGCCCCACTTTCGCCAGATTTGTCGCCAGACGAGCATCTTTGGGATCAATTTGACCACCGGGTACGACTTCATGATCTTCAGACGTTAGGCGTTTTTTGTAATGTTCTAAGGTAGGAGTGGGACGCGAAACCACTGGATAACATCCAGAGACTTACCAGGTCCATGCGCTGTCGATGTCTTGCCATCCAAGAGGCAAGCGGTGTACATACACGCTATTGACTGCATGTGCGAATTTTTCATTTCACCCCATATCTGAATTGCGACGTCCTGACGCAATGCTGGCAAAAGTAATAACATGAAGTTATGCAAATTCATTCAGACAGACTCGGAATATGAATTAGCAATAATTTGTTTGGAGATAAAGTCGATAATACTAAGAAAATTACCCCTCAAATTTATTATACTTTCTTTTTTGACTCAGTGTAGTTCGTTCGCAAATAAAGCACAAACACGACTCCGAAGCCCGATCATGTGTAAATGGTTTGTCCGTCTGTCCGTCCATCTGTCCGTCCATACTTATTTTGCTTTCCATACATATTTTGCTTTCCGTCCGATAACTTGAATAATGAACGGATCTTTTCACATTTGCTATGTCAGTCATTTATCAGGAAGACTGAGAGAAAATACTGGCATGCAGATAATTGTTGACTCGGTCACTGACACCATATTTGGCATTTGGAGCCCGGGTACCTTGTGGCTGCAATTCTATAGCTATTTATGAAACTTCAAACAACCACCAATCATAAGCTCTGTTTGAGAATCTGATCATCGTGAGAACAATACAGACATTAGCATGTCTGTCCACATTACAATTCCCTTGTCTGCCGGACTCAGATAATTGCTTCTAGATGGAAGCAATTTTTATTCCAGACTCACTCTCAGAGCACTAGAGTTTTCAAAAAATTCCCGGGGAGGGCCCCGAACTCCCAGTCTTGGGAAGGGTACACTCCCACTAAGACCCACCACCCGCTCGACCCCTCGGTCCTCGAGACATGCCACTGGCACTTCATGTCGTATCCCCTAAATATTGCTCAGGCACCTCTTATTTGAAAATGCTTGTCCCGCCACTGCACCAAGCGAAAACCCAGTGTGAACTATCAAGACACTGTACCAATCGGTTCATGAGAAATTTGAGAGCATATCTCTCCTTCCCTTCCCAATCGGGAGGTGTAAGTTGAGGCGAAAAAAAAATAAAATGCCGTGTTCTAACACAAAATTACCTCAAATTTCACTCCAATCGGTTCAGCGGTTTTTGTGGTAAAGTCGTGAACACATTATTTTCAGACCCAGGACTACGGACGGGAGTGTGATTACAATAGCTCACCCGGACTTTCAATCTTAGATGGAATTTTAACAGGACCAACAATCATGCCGCTGGGAGAGTTTCTTCATCCGTGCAAGTTGTTGCCAGTTCATTGGAGCTTTTTAACGTCCTCGTTCTCGAACAGCTGGGGGCAACTTCAGTTAAAGATGTCTTTGATGCAATTTTATTTCTTTTACAATTGTACTAAGGTGGAAGAAGTCCCCAAAGAATCACTGGAATGCACTTCCACGACTTTTATTTTGGCATTTACTATTCCAGTGTTATCCAAATATTAGCTTAAACAATATTTATGTTCCTACCCCTCCCCCACCAAAAAAAAAAAAAATTAAAAATATACAGAACATTTAAACAAAGATACAATTTAGTGGATACGACAGTACGCTGAAGGCTTCTGTGAGGTCGATTAGCCAATACTTCGGGGCGCGATGGCTCAAGAGGTAGAGGTGTTGGCTACAAGCCGAGAGGTCCTCGGTTAGTATCCCACCTGCGGCGAACGCATTGTGTCCCTTGACAAGACACTTCATCCCCTTGCCTACGTGGAAATACAGTAGCTCAGTGTACTAAGGCGTACTGCACGCCGATGCTGCACCTGCCTTCAACCAATGCTAACCCTGCTTGTATAGAGTCAGTATGTTGGGAAGCTGACAGTTGCTAAATCAATCAATCAATCAATCAATAGCCAACACTTAGAATCGAGAATTACTTTATGATTCACATTAAAAAGTTTCAAATCAACTTTTTGTTTTCTGACTTCCGCTCCAGCTAATGACATAAACTTTAGTATTTTTTATTCAAGTGGACAAAATAGCATTGCATTTGGGTTTGTCTATTTTCATGAAAGAGGTTTGGTAAGATTGCCCCTTAACAAATATTGTAATATTTTCAACTTAACTGTTTGGGTGATAGAAGTCACTATCAGGGCTTTCAAAAATATGAGGGTACCAGAGCAACACCCAGTATATTCCTTGCCTATGTTTCCTGTTCATTCAAATGCAAATAATATTTTGTTTATATAAGTTTGTTCTATTAAAAATTATTGGAGAGTGCCTATGGGCACTCTCCAATAATTTGTAATAAACAAATATTTCATAACAAATTCAGACTACCAAAAATAATCTTGCCCCAAAACAGTTAACTGGAGGCATATTGCAGCGCAGGGAGTTGTTTAGACTTGGTTGCGGTTTCGGATCAGTTTCAGTTAAAACGCAAGGTTTCGGTTGAGCGAACATATGGTAAGTAACACTTCAGGCTCCTTAACATGGAACAAATCCGCAATATTTTGTACAATACCACTCACCACAAAACAAACGCTGTCTACAGGTTTCTACAGTGAGTTCAGTCTAACTTTTAGGGTAACATAATTAAGATAGATAGATAGATTAGATAGATAAGCAGGCAGAGAGGCAGGGCAGGGCAGGACAGGCAGGGCAGGGCAGGGCAGGGAGGCAGGCTGGCTGGCTGGCTGGCTGGCTGGGGCTGGTTGGCTGGCTGGCTGGCTGGCTGGCTGGCTGGCTGGCTGGCTGGCTGGCTGGCTGGCTCACAGGTGGCAGGGTACGGACGGACGGACGGACGGACAGATTAGACAGACAGACAGACAGACAGACAGAGAGACAGACAGATAGATAGATAGTTGTTTGGTTGACACGTGAAAGCACCGGAATTGTGTAGCAAAATCTAATCTACTTCTATGTAAACTCCCATATTATGTAAGTTATTAGTAAATTCCAAGATATTTCAATGGTTGAGACTACTGATAGAAAGTAATGCTATAGCTGAATAATGTCCATCTAATCTATGTAGGTGTTCTCTTTATCCCATTGTCTTCCTTATTGACTCGTCCGGATGATAAATCGATAAAGATAAAACTGTGATTACGCCAACTCTACATATTCGCCCCTCCCCTTGCCGAATACAATAAGTAACGAGTGGCTATTGGGGCCACGAGTCCATTTCCCAACCAATAAGATAGTTTAATCAGTTTATTTATCTAACAATCATATAGATTTTGGCCTGAAAACCACGAGAAACGGTTCGTATCACATAATGTGTTCCGATTCCGTATCATATAGATGACTCATTCTGATTCCGTATCATATAGATTCAACTTCCGGTAAATACCACGCTTTGACAAATAATATCATTAGATGAATTGTTATTAAGCACTAAAATATGAAATTCAGAATTTTGACCAATTCCAACCCAATTTAACCCTTTACCCAACGTAACGGCCAAAACCGGCCAGCGCTATTCTAAAAAATCGCCAATTAATTTTCAAAATATTTTCATTTTTTGTCTCAAAAACATAGGTTATAACCCCTCGTTGGAACGAGCTCGTCGAGCTCGTTCCAACGAGGGGTCATAACCTATGTTTTTGAGGCAAAAAATGAAAAAAATTAATTATTCAAGAATTTTTTTTGCAAGTGTCGTCTGCTTTTCATGTTAGGTAAAGGGTTAAACTCTGAAAACGGAAAAATGGGCTTTATGTAATGGGTTGTTAGATAAATGTATTATCATGACCAAATGCATGTCCTGTAATTTGTATCAGATTCTCGGTCGTGTTTACAATCGGATAACAACACTCCGTAACGGGCTCGTTGCGATCTGATTGTAAACACGATCGAGAATCTGATACAAATTACAGGACATACACATGGTCAAGATAATGTATATTTATCTAACAATCAGATTGATTTTGGCCTGAGAAAATACAAAAAACGGAGTGTATCACATAATGTGTTCCGATTCCGTATCACATAGACGACTCATTCTTATTCCGTATCACATAGACGAATCATTTCTCCTAACGCGACGAGCTATCATAACAGGCGCATGAATACATTCTATGTGCGTTTCAGTGATCGACCCAGAATTATGTCCCAATAATAATTTAAGATTTAATGTTTAGGTGACAGATGTGTTAGATAAATGAATTATCGTGATAATGTGCATGTCCTGTTAATTGCATCATATTCTCGGTTGTCCCAAAAAATGGGATCACAACTCGCCGGTAAAGCCGCCTCGTTGAGATCCCATTCTGGACAGCACCTCGTATCTGATACAAATCACAGGACATCACATTATTATGATAATCTGTATCTACAAATACAGTAAAACCGTGTCAGATGTCCACTTGTTTACCTACAGCACTGTAGAATGCCACTTGTCGAAGACGAAATGTCTAAACATTGCATCAATGAAGGTATATTTCTTTTTTTTTATCGTTTTGGTCAATATTCCACATGTTCTTATTAGTGTTTTGTCCACCACAAGTACACAGATATCGTCATCAGAATCGCGTTCCGATCAAGAAAAGGATCATGCTGTTCAATTAACAATGCCATTGGATGTACTTTATATTATAGATTGGTGGGATGCAGTTCGTGTTTTGGAAGCTGTTGGTTGCGTTGTTGGCATCGTGGGTACCATCATTGCCCTTGTTGCAGTCTGCTCGAAGAAGACACGTGGCATGCATGTCGCAGCTGGCATAATAGTACTGTTATCAGGTATAGTATTGCATAAACAGCATGCTGTAAAAGTAAAGGGGATATTAGGCCACTGCGAATCTCAGATTTCGGCTCGAATCAAATCCGGAATCCAACCAGGCTGACAATTTCGAATCGAACCGGAAGCCAAATCTAATCTTGCGAATCTTCAAGTTTTAAATATTGCATCTCATTACAAAAATATTGCAAGTCTTCATTGAAGTATTTGATTTAAGGGATACGCCTCTGTTTGAGCAAGTGAATCCAGAAGGCGGATTTTTTTCATGACGGAATCAAATTAGTTTCGGATGCGGAACCTCCTTTTATTACACGCCTGTTCTATGAAATCCGCAACAACAGCAACACTAAACCACGGGGAAAATAATATCTGCTCCGCACACTTGTGCGGAACGGGAATCGTCGACGGACAACTTTTATAAAGAAGCGACATTTCACTGGAGTTTTCCACAAATAGTGCACCACAATTACAATTTGAATCGCGAGCGATAGTTAAAAATCATCCCCTGAGTTTCAGTGTGTTCTATTTGCCAATAAGCACATAGAACACGTTGGAACTCAGGAGACGAAAGAGTAACACCAGTTCTCTTCGAAAATTTGGTTGGTGATAAAATGGGTTCTTTTTGTTAATAGTTGTCAAATGAAGTGTTGAGTGTCCTTCCAATAATGGGTTTATAGACATGAAGGCGTGCAATGAACACAGAACTACACACGTGTGTGAATGGGTTAATTGATATGGACTTTGTGCCATCGCGGAAAGATAAAACTCAAGGCCTGCGGCCTCTCGTGCTATCCCTCCGCGCTGGCATCCATGCCAAATCGATTAACCCAGTTACACACGTGTGTCGCTCTGTTTATTAACTCTTCACCTATCATCGTGTCTCTTTTACAGGCGACCTCATGAAATAAGAAGTGTGTAAGAGAACACACTTGGTAAGAATTTAAGAAAGATTACTGCGATTAAAAAATAACAAAAGACAAAACAAAGCAAATCAGCACGACTCGACTCGACTCGAATCGCACCATCGAGACGATTAATCAATCGAATTAAATTTCGAAGTTTCTCAGGACCTAGGAGACATGCCACTGGAAATAGCGCTCAAAATATTGTTTCAAGAGTTTGCTTATTAATAACATTCCATCAGCAAAACATCAAAGGCATAAAATATATTTTATAATTTTTCAGAACTATTTACAGAACATAAATTGATTTTGTACCCGACCAAGATTCGAAATTCGATTCGATTCGAAATCGCTCCGATGATTCGATTCAGTTCAAGTCGTGCTGGTTCGGAGTCATCGAGATGTTCTCAAAATTCAAATCAAGTGTCTCCTCTTTAGCTCGTTTTCTACCATCAGATCTCTTATACTTGAGACTTGATGACAGATGGAGAATTCAATGCGTTTCAGTGTTAAAACCCCGCTGATTCCCTTTCTGGGAATTCCACTTTTGTGTTTAACCCTTTGAACTCTAGTGGTACCTTTCATGCCAGTTCCATGGCAGCAATTAGAAGAGCCCATATTCGTTATTTGGGGTACACCAATCAGTATTTCCAACGTGCAGCCTAGTAGACTGCACGTTGAAAATACTGATTGGTCTACCCCACAATATTTACCGAACAGCCATCCTATATAATGATGTATCATGTTCCTGGTCGGAACAGCTCCACTGATTCCGTTTCAGGAAAATTCCACTTTTGTGCTTAACGGTGTGATTAGTCTACTGGCGTGCCCAAATAGATAAATCACCGTTAAATACAATACTTGGCGAAGACTTAAGAAGGTGCAATATTTACATCTTCGAAAATGGTGAGATTCGATTCAAGATCCAATTCGATTCGAAATGATCTGCTCATTCGATGCGAAATTCTTTTCGATTCAAAATTTGATATTTCCAGGACACGCGCTCACTGTTAAAACAGTATCGTGGAAAGCACAGGAAAAACGAAAAATAATTCTTAACAGCAATATAACAAACAATAAGACGAAAGGTTCAAGTTTCGAAAAAAACGTTGATAAGTCGATCAATATCAATAAATTCGATGCACAAAATACCATTAGGTTTTATTTATTATTCAGTTAAACGCTCTTTTCTGTTTAATGAATGAACCGGAAAGTGATAATATGCATGACATTCATTTCTACAACATGCTGTCGAAAAGGACGAATTCGTGCAAGCCGTAACTTTCAATGTCATTAATTAAATTGGAACTAGATGATGAGGGTGAATGATGCGTGAAGCATAACGTTATTTTTTATTATAAAATATTTTTGTCTTGTAGGCAGTAGTTGGTGGAGATGTGCGGGGCCTATATTTCACCTAAAATTAGAGAAGTTATTTGGATTCTCGCGAAAGTGGTTGCTAGAATGCATACCTTCTATCCAATTAGGCCATCATGATTGAACCCCTGGAGTATACTGATAACACATGCTAGCTTTTTACCCAACACAGCTCTTTAGTTTTTTAAAAATAAACTGAATTTGATAATGTTTTAAAAACAAACAATATTTATTAATAAAACCTTAGAATATGGATGCCGTTGGAACCGACTCGTTGAGCCGGTTCCAATGACAGTCGTATTCGTACAGTTTTATTGACAAAGTGACAGATATTTCATAACCATGATAGCTTTGTTTAGGTTAATTTGCTGCTGCTTTGTTATTAAATGGTTAAATTGACTCAATTCATTTCACACAAATCCTAGCGTTGGGGCAGCGAGAATCTCGTTGGCGTTTTCGAGCGAATCTTTGCGTGAATAGATTCTCAGATTCACGTCGAAATATAACCCTGTATGTGATGTTCGTGCCACGGTGGCACGACCTAGGAAGTTATGTATACAACACTACACGCTGCTGATGCATAATACACCACGTTAGCGAGTATTATTCTCCTTTCATTGGAACTCTTGATAACCTACTGGATCACCAAATGAGTTACTTCATATCGCAGTACATTCAAGGTGGCAAGTGTTGTCATGGCAAACTTAATGAATGCTCATATTGTGACATTATTGACATAGCTATGTGTGATGGGCTGATTGTAGGTAATGGTTCTCAGTTCGGCCGATAAGTTTGATATCTGCACGGTATCAGTATCGGAAAAAAAAACTATGGCTGATAATTGGGAACTTCATTTCCGGTACGAAATGTGATGGTACCTTGATAATATGCAAGTTATCTAGCAAATTAACTCTGTTGGCACCGAAACTCATATTAAATGAGCCCTTAAAAACATACACGTATTGATTCAAAGACTGAATTTGAATATCGGTGATGGCATTGAAGCATTTCAAACACTATTGCGAAGTGAGCCCACAGGGGTTAATCAAGCTCGCAAGCCCGAGGTACGAGCTCGAGCTCATGAAAGTGATATGGGGTTTTATTTGGGAACTTAGTGGACTCAAGTTTATTAAACTTATTTCACAGTTTATGAACAGATTTGAATATACAAGTAAATTACATGGAGTTGTATTGGCGACCAGAGTACAAACACACTCTGTGGGTACACGCCAGATGTTCTTTTGACAATATTAGGCATGCCTTTGCTGGCCAATATTATCAACAAGCAGTAACATTATAGGATTTGTTGATAGATGGAACAATAACATTCGGCAGTATTTCCTGGAATGTTGGTGTTCAAACTGTTTAACAAATCACAACATGTACCTGTTGAGACACCCCGGACATCTGGGGATGCTGAGTTGCAGAACTGCACGAGTCACCAGAACATTCTGCCGGTTAACTGACGCCCGGCAGAATACTATTCGATAGCCGAGATTCCATGGACAGCATGCAGACTGGTCGACAATGTGCATGGCAGTAATAGAGTCCACAAAATGGCGACCGCCACGTCAAAGGACTTTCCCTAAATTCTCCAAAACTCAGGGAGAATTTGCTGACGGTCGTCACGTACCCCAGGTATTGCATCAGAAATTTGGTGTATATAAGCACCAATTTCTGACTGCTCAGACAAGTTGTCTCTGGGCTCCTCCCGAACACGAAACGGTATACAAGAAGAAACCCTGGATGCGGCCACTGCTACTGAAGGTATGGACTTTGATGTTTAATACACTTTACATTTTTATGCCAGTGACATCGACAGTTTAGTCGCGAATTTTTTTAATAAAGTTGATTTATTAAAAAAGTAGATAATTTGAAACTGGTCTTCGTTCTGATGTACACGACAAGTTCGTGAAGTTACTGAACCCAGAATCTGGAGCTTGTGTCTGATATCGTCTGGTAAGGAATCACAACACGCCACGATTTGGTGCGACGTCACAGAACTGCCAGTAATCACAACACTTGGAGTCAAAATTTACGATCACGGGTTGATAGACTTTTACTTAATTCCGTAACAACACCCGAGGATCACGATTTCTTCAAATTACCGATCATAATATAAAATCACTGCTTTGTATATATTACTGGACAACAAAAAATGCATGAGACCTTAAAAAGTCTTTTGTTGTGTACCTGTTTTCGTTTTTCCCTGGTTTGCATGATCATCACAGTAACACCATATATCAGACCATGGCAGCTACCATGACTACTAACGAAGCTTTTTGCAGAAATTATGACGTCACTTTCGGAGTTCATAAGCGGGGTCCATAAGAACAGACAAGATCTGCACATGCTATACTACTGACGCGTAATATATAAGCTCTGTTAGAGTTCTTCTGTAGGGTAAAACACACCACAAGAACATGTGGTCTAGTCTATTGCAGTTGTGCCGCTCATAGCAAGCAAATGTCGTTTCAGCAAACAAATATGATGACATCAGGCATTCAAAGTGAACGGCGATAATACGTCAATTGGACAACACTCGGTACGTTTGTGCACTAGCACCGCACAACACAATGTTGTAAGAATGTAAAATATTACATCTTATGCGCGTTTGTTTCTGGCAGTGAACGTGATACCCATCATGAAGGTCGTTTACCGAGGTCACCCAATATGACCTCAACACCACCCGATATACTATAGATACAACTGCGTCCTTCATAGGGGACACTAAGTTCTACCCAAGTGATATGTAGGAGTTATTATGTCCTACGTAGCAGATACTAATTATTGCAAAAGATGTAACATGTCCTACGTAGAATATATAATGCCCTATGTAAGAGATAAAATATAGTTAGTACAGTATGTGGAGAGTGGATGTAACTAAATCACCCACGGAGTGGAGTTATCACACAAAGTATCACTTTCAAATTCTATACAAGTGGACAAAAAATACAAGCAATGTTTCAGCCAATGGACCTCCGGGTATAACCCGGAGGTCCATTGGCTGGAAATTTGATGGTGCTTGTTATGCTTTGCAACGATTTTGCAATTATTGCTTAGGCGGAATCTCCACTCTGCGGGTGATTTAGTGATAATACATTCATCACGTACTGTAAGTCCAACGTAGGAGATACCGAGATAAAAAAATCAATCTGAACATGCCACGCTTCCGTACCGTGGGTTCTCTGTGGAGTTTTCATATGATCTGACAAAGAATTGGTGTCCACTGGGACGTATTAAAATTGTTGTTTCATGTGCTAGTGAAGAATAACTCATTGGATATTATTTGACCAACTGAAGCATTTGAAGTTCACCCAGACATTCTTATGCCTAAGAAGATGATCATCCATTACTGATGAAAACATCACCTCATGATGACGACGTCCATTGGCATGATGGAGTGTTCATAACAGAAGACGTTTATTTGTTTATTAGAGTTTAACAACACTTCAACACCCATAGTCAAATCTTGTTGGATAGCTTTAAGGGTGAATGAAGCCAGAATACCCGGTAAGAACTACAGTGCAATCGAGAGAAACTGTCAGTCTCTCCAACTTACTAACCCGCAACAAGTTGGATTAGCAGCGGTTGACGGAATTGTCACCGTCGACGTGCTTTTCACCTTAGTACACATCGCCTTCGTTTCCCCGCGTGGTCAGTCTGGGCTAACTCCTTCTGAAAATACTCAGCGGGTTAAAAGTTGAGGGTGTTGCCAACGGACACAGCGCAGGTGGCGCAGATCAGAATGAAACCGTCAGCCTTTCAGTTTAAACTCCATTGCTCTAAATAATGGGCATCTATAACAAAAGTTATCGTCCTTAAGTTCCGAAACGACTTATCAGTATTAATCTCTCATAGAATAGAAACTCTTTTCATCGAGCTCAAAATAAAACAGTTAGTCCTAAATTGTTCCAAGAACGAGGAAACGCTATTAAATAAATGTTGAATGCCCGAGGGAGTGGGGGTATACTACCTACTAAAACTGATTTTCTAAGTATGAATAAAACTTTTCTGATAAAATTGAACTCTTCCGTAGGCGGTTTAAAATGCTAAAAAAGGGATGACTCACTCAAATTCCTTGAGTTCACCATGCATGATTGAACACAGGTAATAAATAACAAATGAAAGGGGTATGGGGACGTGTTTGGGGGAATTATAGAGAGCGATTACAACAGAATGCACAGAACAATTTTCTCCCATTTGCTTTTATAAACAAATATTGCCTTGAGCGGGGGTGCTCCTGAGCAAATTGCAAGTAGTATAGGAAACAAGCGGCTACAAAATATCGGATATTTCCTGAAATAACTATTGATGAGAAGTTAACCTATAATGCACACATATGGCAATTTTGCTCAATAACCGAAAGGTCTAACTTGCGTTAAAGAAAGCAAAATATGTTCTCCCACACATAAAAATGTAGGCACTATATAGCTCACAGATACTAGTCCTCACTTATATAAAATACACATTTGGGGCGACTCGTGTGTGTGAGAAACTGATGGAAATACAGAAACGTTCCGCGCGAAAACTGATCAGTAAAGACGCAATGCCCAAACAGATCTTCTTTATTACCACGACAAAACACCTAACTGGTTGAGTAGGGAGCGCGGTGGCTCAGTAGGTAGAGGTGCAGGCTGCAAGCCGAGAGGTCCTCGGTTCGAATCCCACCTGCGGCAACCGCGTTGTGTCCTTGGGCAAGACACTTCATCTCCATTGCCCGCGTGGGGGCACGATGACGCCCTGTACTAAGGCGTACTGCACGTCGATGGTACGCATGTCTTCAACCAATCTAACCCTGCCTGTGCTGTAGTGCGGAGTTACGATGTTGGGGAGCTGGCAGCTGCTCGTAGTTGCTCGGTGGTTCTCTCCGGGTACTCTGGCTTCCTCCACCCGTAAAACTGTCACGGTCATGATTAGCCATTGTGCATAAAATGTCACCTTAAACATCAATAAATAAATAAATAAATGTAACTGGTTGAGTGCTGGAAGTCGCTATCAAGACTTTTAAAAATGAGGGTACCGGAGCACAGGCCAACATTTTTTCTTGATCTTGTTTCCTATTCAGCCAAATGCAAATAATATTTTGTTTGTACAAGTTTGTTCTATTACAAATTATTGGAGAGTGCCTGATGGCACTCTACAATAATTTGTAATAAAACTGGAATTTTTAATAACAAATTTAGACCACCAAAAATAATCTAGTCCTCAACCAGTTTAGGAAACTGATCTATTCAAACTGTGTGTCTCATTATTCATGTTTGCCCTGCATAGGAAAATATATCCACCAAAGCCTTTTAACAACATTAAATATGTTAGTAACACAACCAGTATAACTGGACCAACATCATGGTCCTATTGAGATGTTTGGATGGGATGTCTTATTCCAACCCTAGTGGTATACCTGCATCAAAACAACCCAATGTAATACCTGTAAAATCTAGGTTGTGATTTTATAGGTATTACATCGCGATTTACGATGCAATGCGTTGTATATATTGATACAGTATTGTTATTCTCTACGCGAAATGCGACACGATGCTCATATGTATGTACAAAATACACATTTATTTAATTGACTGAGAGCTACATTAGTTTTAGTGGTCTAAATTTGTTCATCAAAAGTTGTTTTATTACAAATATCGGAGAGTGCCCTGCAACAAATTTGTATAAAAAACTTTTTTTTTACGTTTGACTGAACACGAAACACGGGTAAAGAAAGGTTAGTTTTTGCACTTGCACCCGCATCTTTTCTGCAGGCCTAATTGTGGCTTCTAGCACTAAACCAGTTCGAAACCTCATTATTTTTCATCTCCATTTTAGTTTATCTGTATTGATTTGGGGTTTTATGATGACTGTTACAAAAAAAAACTATCAGTGAAATCAACATGGAAGCTCCAGTATTTCATTTTAGGCACTCACAACTGGATTTTAGGCATTGACGGCTCTTCCATCAGGAATAAAAAATAAAAATAAAAACGGCCCTCCCCCATTCGTTTAAAAAATGCCTGCGAATCAATTATTTAATTTTGTTTGGCCTTACATAGAAGAAATGACTTCGATTTTAATGGCTCTGTATTATGAGATGTATGATACTCTCTTTTCGCTATGTACTTGTACCGGCTTGTTAGTCATTTGATGTATGGTGGAGGTGTTTTTTATACCATGATTACCTATTCTACTATATATAAAACGCTTATGACATAAATTTTACCTTTACACACCAACCGTGGCGAACAAGCAAGCAGTGGGATTTCAATTTAAAATTTACACCAACAGTTGAAGTACATCCAAACTGACCTTTGGCGACCTCGCTTTGAATGCAAACTTGTCCAAATTTATCACTCGTCGCCTCGCGAACAGTGAAATGAAACCGGCAATTATTTATTACGTTTTTTAATAAGATAAGAAACATTAACAAACATGCGTTGTCTCGTGTTAACAAAGCATCCGTAACTCAAAATAGTATGTTATTGTGTTATTAAAATGAAAAAGGCCACGTAAATTGTGCGTTTCGTTTTCTATTTAGTTTCGGCGATAAAGATTCGCGCGTGTGAATATGAATTTATTTAACATTTAAACTCTTATTAATCTGACGATCAGGGTATAAGTGAAGATACCCAAAGTAGCTTCGTGTACCAAATGTTCACCACTCGTGGTGAAGTGGTGTTAACCGCGCGCCAAAAGCTCGCGGTTAACACCACTTCACCACTCGTGGTGAACATTTGGTACACCAAGCTACTATGAGTATATTCTATATATAGGCCATGCATGTTCGCCAAATCCAATTTCAATTAACCCTTTACCCAGCGTTACGGCCAAAACGGCCAGCGCTATTCACAAAAATCGCCAATTAATTTTCATTAACTTTTCATTTTTTGTCTCAAAAACATAGGTTATGACCCCTCATTGGAACGAGCTCGACGAGATCGTTCCAATGAGGGGTCATAACCTATGTTTTTGAGACAAAAAATGAAAAAAAAATAGTTATTCAATAATTTTTTTTGCAAGTGTCGCCTGCTTTTCAGGTTAGGTAAAGGGTTAAGTGATGTATAATTATTGTTTAACAGAAAGAAAGGAAAACATTTTAAAAAGTCTAAGGATCTCAATTCGTTCAATGCCTTAATTACATGCCAAGACATAAACTATCATAGAGTATGAAATTTCCAACTTTTGGTGGTATTAGGCATATCATTTCTAACTATTAAAATTTGGCCAGATAAGATGGGGAAGGGTGTGCGGGTGGGTGGGTGGGTGGGTGAGACATTCCCTACCCCCACCAACACCACATCCCTGCCAACACGTCTGCAGGACAGCATTATCATGCAGAAGTTGATTGGAATAACATCCCCGCGGGAACCCCGAGAAGTGAAGCAGTGCCTGTTCCCTGGGGTAAACAGGCTCTGTTTTACTGGTAAAATAGGACCCAGTCACCAAAAAGAAAGGAAGACATTTTAAAAAGGCTAACGATCTCAATTCGTTCAATGTCCAAATGACATGCCAAGACATCAACTACCATAGAGCATGAAATTTCCAACTTTCGGTGGTTTTAGGCACATAATTTTGAACTATTAAAAGTTTGACTAGGATTGACGGGGAAGGGTGTGTAGTTTGGTGAGACCCAAACCCCACCAACTCCACACCCCTGCCAACACGTCTGCTGGACAGCACTATCATGCAGAAGTTGATTGGAATAACTGACCAATTTCATTGTCTGCCCAAAATGCACTCTATGGCCCTCATTGTATTGGGTTCAACGAATGGTCATAAATAACGTTACACAGACAAAAATGGGTGAAAATATAAAGAAGTTCGAATGGAAACCTTTGTGAATGGCGGTGTATGAATATGACCGTACAGTTAAGTAAGAAGTTCAATTGCTTCACCTTTCAACAATTATCTTTCTTGACTGTCCGTTACATCATTCAGTCGTGAAACATATACAAAAAAATCTAGTGTACATTTCTGTTTCACTCTGGTGCACGCTACGTGAAGAGAGGCCTGGGAAATTATTTAAGTTTTGTCATAAGTAAATAAGAGCGTAAACTTGGAAATATGTCAATGAAACAGATGTAAACAAGACATCCGTGTCAGTGTTGGCGAGTGTGCTTTCGGCAGGTACATTCGCCATATCGATATCCATCGGCTGAAAGCTTACAAATGGCGCTTTTCAGAGGCATCAAAATCTGGGTGGGGGCGACACGTGCCCCTCTAATTTTTCACATACGTGTTGCGCGGTTACAGTGTGGGTTAAAATAGGCGCATGAAAACCTGAAATATATAAGCATTCCTGTAATATAGTATTTGCAAATCCAAACAACTTTTGACTAAAGAAAACCACCTTCGGTCGCCTCGGTCAATTCTTTATAAGATACCTCACTTCCATCGGGTTGGAAGATGATTGCCTAGGAAGAAGTGGACAGGTCATTGACCAAACCGCGACATGCTCATCTAAATAAAAGACTAGAGTGTGCTGTGGTACATTTACCGACGTACAAATTGTAACCTTTTTCCCACTAGGCCGAAGAATGACAGCCTTGACAATTTGTGCCCCACCACTTTTACCACGCTTGCGCTGCCTCTGGCGGTTGTTTATTGTTGCAGTGTTGTCTAATTATACAACTATTTTTGTTTCAGCTGCACTTGTAGGCGCAGGATTTATTACGTGTGCTATAAAGACCATCGATCTTAAAGTCGATCTGGAAAGTGCACATGCTGGATTCTACATGAACGTCATTGGCTGCGGTGGATTAGCCCTTGGAGCATTCATTCTTTTGTTCACGCGTGGTAGTGATCAATTAAGTGATCATCAGTCTGGTCACGTGGTTCAGTCATATCCCTATCAGCAACCGGCTCAACTTTCAGGCGTTCACGTTGCTATGCAACGTAGGTATTAAGCCCTGTAATGCACTGCATATACAACTCAAAATTGTTTTGAACTTCCTCTGTTTTCCTGACATTTTCGAGCATATGCTTGGTCGAATGTTTAACTCTTTAAACACATATGGTCACATGGTATTTTCCACTCCAGTTCAGGGTCACCGATTGGAAGAGTCTCTTTTCGTTACTCGGGGAAAGGCCAATCAGTATTTTCAACGTGCAGCCATGGGGCGGTACGCTGAAAATCTTGATTGGTCTATCACGCAAATTCACTGAACAACTATTTACTTTATGAATTCAGGTCGTATCACGACCCTAGGCCGACATAGCGGCCTTCTGGTTCAGGGGATTAACCCTTTACCTGACCTGAAAAGCAGACGACACTTGCAAAAATAATTCTTGAATAACTAATTTTTTTCATTTTTTGTCTCAAAAACATAGGTTATGACCCCTCGTTGGAACGAGCTCGACGAGCTCGTTCCAACGAGGGGTCATAACCTATGTTTTTGAAACAAAAAATAAATAAAATAATGAAAATTAATTGTCGATTTTTGAGAATAGCGCTGGCCGTTTTTGGTCGTTACGCTAGGTAAAGGGTTAATGAAATGTAATACATAAATTTCGATCGTTTTACGACAAAATGTCCATTTTAAAGTTGGTCTACGTGGGCCCTTTACCACCTCAACGTCCAATAAACTGGTCAGGGATGCTGTTTTGAACATCAAACGATCGACTAGTAAAATGTATTGCATGCAATCTGTGCATTTCGTCGTTAGATTTGCTTATTATTCGACTTCTGTTCACCTTAACTCTTTACCTAACATGAAAAGCAGACGACACTTGCACAACAAATTCTTGAATAACTAATTTTTTCATTTTTTTGTTTCAAAAACATATGTTATGACCCCTCGTTGGAACGAGCTCGTTCCAACGAGGGGTCATAACCTATGTTTTTATGTTTTTGAGACAAAAAATGAAAAAAATAATGAAAATTAATTGGCTATTTCTGAGAATAGCGCTGGCCGGTTTTGGCCGTTACGTTGGGTAAATGGTTAAACAGATATGATCGATGCCCCGGAGTAGAATATTCTCTACTTTTCGCGAGAGCCCATATCCTCGGCAATATCAAGCGGGTACGTGGTTTTAAATTCTGGTGTAATATTATTTCCCCGGAATAGGAACAAATTGATCAGAATGAAGTTTATACTATCATTCACAATACAAGCCAGACATATCTTGTCAAAGGTGGTCACGACCGATACTGGCTAGTTAAAATATGATTTTTGGATACCCACTACTCGTGTACCTGGAATACCACGAACACTCTTCAATGACACTTCGAAATGATAATCCACTTGTCAACAAACAAATTCGCTTTCACGTGGTATATACATTTCATATCTGTTTCAATTTTTGTTTTGTTATCTATACCAAAATCTTTGGGGGTCGTGTTTTAATGTGGTATATATTATTTAATGAGGTATATATTTTTCGACCGTGACAGAAACCTTTATCATTATCAGAAATACTTTTGGTCCTCTTAGAAATTGGATGGTAATAGCCTGGGCTTGAGCGCGCGTGCAATTCTCTCGTGTTCCAAATAAACATGTATGCCTGTTCTGCTTTCTCTGAAGATGTTTTCAACCCTGTAATAAACTTATTTGGGTCCAGGTCCGATGCTAGGATCTCAAAAATTTCCAACATGGTGGACGAGAGGTAAACATTTTCCGACTGTGTATTCAGGTTTTTCTGAAATTTGTTCATATATCTTTGCTTTGATACAATTTATTGCGGATGGCCAACAGGCATTCTTCCACAAATGGTAACAAGACAATTCCATACAGATGAAATAAATTCGCTTCAAGGATATGTGAACCGCCTCTGCAGAACATGAAACCTTGAAGTTGTGGTACCTGCATTTTAGAATCTGCTCAAATATGGGGCTCCCAGCATTCAACCATTTGAAAAAATATTAAAGGAAACAGATCGGAAGCGTTCGTTTAACCAAAGACATTCTTTAAAGAAATAATAATAATACACGTAGTTTTTTCGTGTACAGAAATGTCTGATTGTCATATACTTATGCAATTCGGTCGCAATGGACTGGTTATAATCCACGCGTGGGCAGCAATGTCCATGTATGAGTTTACCAAGTAATACAGCTCATAATCAGCACAATGTTTATTAATGAAGCACCGGGTACAACGCGGTGCTTCATTAATTACAATTTTGAAGATTATTTCTATGATTAATGTTTAGCATCTAATAATATTGCGTCAGTGAAATTATTGCCTCACCGTTGTAAATGACCATTCCACGGTGGCTTTACTGTAAAAAGCGCTTTCGTATAAAGGGTGTTTGAAACATAAACGTAATTTTGCAAAATGAAATCTACAGTTTCCCCAACTGATCAATTTTTTCAGCAGTGGCTTTCAAAGAAAATATTTGCGTTCGCGCGACCAATAAAACCAACAAAAAATTCCAACAGATAATAGTAGTAGGAGAGCGATGGCCGACACAGATTATTGGTACACATTTAGGTCACGTGTGGTTGTCATGGCAGCCAACGTGAGTGGCCATGTTGCGACGTCCTCCCCACAGTGATACTCTCAAAATGCCCTCTTCCAGTTAAAGAACTTTCAGCTACATAGCAGCCACGTTCCACCATAGAAACCAAGTTGGCGGCCTCCAGTAAACGAAACGGATGGCGTAAACACGTGTCACTGTAATGACAAGCACCGCGCTTGCGCCTTAACACTACGTCTTAACACTACGAAGCTCTATGGGGATGACGTCACAATATTCCCGTTCACGCGGGCTACCATAATTACCAAAAGTACCGTATTTAGGACACATGACTATGACGTAACATCCGGGGAACTCCCCAGTGGTATCGGCGCAAAGTGAAAGTATCATGTTGGTGCGAACTCATGTGTGGAGACGAAATAGTTATTATTCTCTTTCCAGGGTGCGCGGTGGCTCAGTGGATAGAACGTTGAACTTCAAACCGAAAGGTTCACGGTTCGAATCTGTCCAGCGGTGACTGCATTGTGTTGGGCAAGGCATTTAATCCCACTTGCCCACCTGAGGGCACAGTATTTATTTATTTATTGGTGCTTAATCCTTTACCCAACGTAACGGCCAAAACCGGCCAGCGCTATTCTCAAAAATCGCCAATTAATTTTCATTATTTTTTCATTTTTTGTCTCAAAAATATAGGTTATGACCCCTCGTTGGAACGAGCTCATAACCTATGTTTTTGAGACAAAAAATGAAAAAAATTAGTTATTAAAGAATTTTTTTGGCAAGTGTCGTCTGCTTTTCATGTTAGGTAAAGGGTTAACGCCACAACAGTAGCTAAGGTATATCGTGGCGATAAAACGGTAGTAATTAAAACTCCACAATCAAGCAAGGAAGTAAACAAATTGAATAAAAAAAACAAAAAAAACAACTACAACAGACTTGCCAAGGACAGTAGTGACTTGAACGACAATGAGTAATGAGACACAAGTAGTGAATAATTTATAAAACAACCAGATGAATTGAGACGTGAAGAGTCTTGAGTAAAAGAATGAAAACATTTTAAAATTTATTACAAAGGTTCATTACTTTCAGAAATGATACAATTTTGTGTGGGTTCGAAAGATAAAACACCTCTAAGGGATCCTACAGTGAAGTACTGGCCTCTAACATCATTAAAACAGTACAATGTAAAATAATTTGCCCAACTAACAACATATTCTAGCAGGGAACACACTGTGGTCGTCCAGTACTCCAACAAAAAGGATTGTGTGAGTCTTGTATGACCAATATGACATCGCGTCAAAACTACGTGATCTTTTCAACAAAGGTTACTTGACGGGTAGTGATAAAAAATATTTGGTCGAAAGCGATGGAGCTGTTTTGCTGTACTGTCAGCTCTGGTGTTATCAGCGATACCTACGTGTCCGAGTAACCTGCAAACACCATATCATTTTGGTCAGACAAGAGAGTATTCAACTTCTCACGAAGTTCGAAAATCCGACGGTTCTTCAACTTGGGGTTGAGTGAAGCAAGCAAAGAGGAAAGAGAGTTGGGAAAGATGCTCGACTTCTTTTCCTATTCCTAGACATTCTCGATGTGTCAAGCGCTAGTTGTAATGCTTTAACTTCATTTGCGAAAATAGAACTTTTATTGGGTATTCTGATTGAGGAGACCTGATCATCAGCAAAAACAGCTGATGATACTTGCCACCATATTTAAATCCATCTGTATAGAACCTTATATATGTACTATACTTGGACTTTATTTCGGCATATTTTTGTTTGAACTGCAAAGAGTTTATGTCAGACGTTTTGATGGAAGCAAGGTCCGAAATAAAGTAGGTTCTTTAAGATGCCACGGAGGAACATGTGGTGTACGGTTTTCTTTTATTGAAAGAGATTCAATCGATGCGGACTCCATATGGGGCTTAATTCGAATTCCTAAAGGAGGAATTTGTTTTTGGTGTCTGTCGAAAAAATCAACATTTTGAGGGTCCGACCCACAATTATAATCAGGATTTGATGGATTAGCCAAAAGTTTAGATGCATATTGGAGAGACAGTTTAATTCGGCGTTTCTCGAAAGAAGATTCCTCTGCTTCACTAGGCATCGAATCTGTTGGTGAGGTTCTAAAAGTTCCAAATGATTGATTCCAATGCCACTATTATGATTGGCTTCACGAGATTTGAGATACGACTTTCTTGCAGAACCGAAAACCACACAACCGTAATCTAATTTAGATCTAATGAGGGTTTTATAGAGATGGAGTAACGTTTTTTGATCAGCATCCCAATCAGTGCTACCAACAACCTTCAGGGGGTTCAGTGTCCTTTTACGTTTAACTTTTATTTGTTTTACGCGAGGAGAAAAATTTAGTTTGTTGTCAAACAAACTTTGGAATTTCACTTCCTTAACAACTTTAATAGGACCCTCATTGATTTTTAATTCCGGATCGAGGTGATGTCTCCGAAGCTTACAAAAACGAACACAATTTGTTTTTGTCTTTGAAAACTTAAAACCCTTTTCTGTGGCCCATTTTGGAATTCTGTTCAAATACATCTGAAATATGCGCTCTATAGCATTCATGTTTTTGCTAGCACATTAAAAAGTCGTTGACAGAGAATGAAGAATCTGCCATATATTCTCAATTGCCTCGGTGATACTATAATCTTTTTACCAAGAACAGGGTAACTGATAAAATACTACCCAGAGGAACTCCCAATTCTTTTACGTGAGTATCAGATAACGTTGATACAAGACGAACTTGAAATTGTCGGTCCTTTAAAAAAAAATATTAAAAGAGCTATACGCCCACTCAACCCCTTGTTAAAAAGATGTTTAAAATCCCGTACGTCCACGTTGTATCATATGCCTTCTACAGAAAAGATGGCGCCCACACGTTCTTTTTGCGAATGCATTTCGAATTAACATTTTAAGTCTAACCAAATTATCCATTTCTGAAACCACAATGAACATTCGCAAGTAGATTGTTCGGTTCCAGAAACCAGACAATTCGATCACTTTATCAGGCTTTGGGATGGAAATTATTGTAGTTTTTCGCCAGGAAGTTGCAAACTGGCAAGCCACCCACATGTCATTAAACTTAAGTTATTGGAGATACATTTGATCGTTTGTTATTCTTGTTGCATTTTAATTTTAATAAATTCTGGATGACAATTTTCAGACGGCGAATGTTTAGAAAATGTGGAGGCCAATTTGTTTGAAAATTCTTTTTTTTCGCTTTTTAAAAGAGGGCACGGTAGCGCTGTATATGAAGACGCATTGTACGTCGATGGTGCACTTGCCTTAAAATGCTATGCTAACCCCGCTTGTGCGGAGGTAGAACGATAGAGAGTCTGACAATGTTTGTCGCTGATCGGTGATTCTCTTCGGGTATTTAGACTTCCTTCGCATGAAAACTGCCTTACTCGAGGCGATCCTGACTGTTGGAAGTAGCGTTAATCCGCAATAAATGAATAAAATAAATAAATAAATAATTACTCTCTTCCGACTTTAGTTTGTAAAACGATGCTACAGAGTAGTTGCAGCAGAGCTGTTGGTATAAAAAAAAATGTCATCCTAGAAATCGCAGACAAAACTGTTGTCTAATATGAGAACTGAGAATTTGAAATACTCTCCGTGAATTCTAAAATACACTATAGTTGCGGTATATTTGAAAAGAATGGCTACGGAATTGCAGATCACACGTCCAAACAAGGCCTTGAGTTTGATAAGCGTTAAAATCAGTTGATTAACTCGCTAGCAAATGCTTGTAAAACAAAACACTTAACAAACTAATTCCACTGGGCACCTTATTTCTGAAGCAAGAAAGCTGGCGGATATCCACGCCCAAGACAGGATTACTCTTCCTGCTAATATATATTTATTTACTTATTTTATTGGAATTTATGATTACATATTTCTACGCAATGGCTAACCATGAAGATGAAAGTCTTACGGGTGGAGGAAGCCAGAGTACCCGGAGAGAACCACCGCGGAACGACAAGCAACTGTCAGCTACCCAATACACTAACTCCACACAAGCAGGGTTAGCATTGGTTGAAGACAGGTGCACCTTCAACGTGCAGTACTCCTTAAAACACAACGCCACCGTGCCCCCGCGTGTACAGTGGGGTGAAGTTTCTTTCCCAAGGACACAAGGCAGGTGGCGCAGGTGGGATTCGAACCGAGGTCATCTCGGCTTGAAGCTTGCTCCTCTACCAACTGAGCCAAATATATTTAATTTGGGCATACATAAACCCATTTCCACCCTGTAAATTGAATGGATTTGTTTTCACGTATGATTTCTTGATCTAAATTTACACGAACATTTCATCAAATCTAGTCATAGCTGCATCACTGCAGCCATGACTAGATTTGATGAAATATATTTTAATAATACTTCTAAAAACAGACTATTATTATCCTCGAGTGGTGTAAGGATGGAGTGTGAGAATCTCACCGAGGGTGGAGACATATGACCCCGGCAAGAAGCTTGACGAATGTCTGGGTCAAGAATCCTTCCTCGAGGGTGAGATTTACCCATCTCACACTACTTGATGACCACATGACATCATCGAAAACAAAGTACTGCTCGTGCGTTGACAGTTTACTATTTTACTGACTGATGACAGAGAAAATTTAATTGAATATTCTGAAAGAGCATGACAAATTTCGTATATAACAAAGGTATATACAAAGAAAACTAGCGGTAGCTCACTGTAGGGATGGTTTATGGCTGGAAACCGGACTTTGTCGCTGCTGGAAGAAATAGATTCACGATTTAGCGCGCGGTTAAAGAAGAGCATTCATACACAGATACAAATCAGAATTGGCCCAGGTACCCCAGTAGCATGGTTAGAGTACAAAACACAAAGCTATTGATGGGACAGAAAACACCTCTGGAGAAAGTGCACTCTTTGTTCTTTAGTTAACAAATTTCCCCGCCTGATAGAAGTATAGCTTCATCTCGATGGCGAAATAGGTTAAAAATGGAGCCCAAGGTGTGGAACATCCTCGACCTTAATACTTTAAACCCGAAAGGTCGCTTTACCGTCCCAGGATCGTGACACGACCTGAATTCATATAGTTGACACATGTAGTTCAGTGAATTTATGTTGTAGACCATTCAATATTTTCAACACGCAACCTTGAAATTGATTTCGACTTCCCCAAAGTAACGAATATAGACTCTTCAGATACTGATAGCAGAGAACTGGTATGGGAGATACCGTATTAACCTTTTACCTAACACGAAAAGCAAACAGCACTTACAAAAAAAAAAAATTCTTGAATAACCAAGTATTTTTCATTTTTTGTCGCAAAAACATAGGTTATAACCCCTCGTCGGAACGAGCTCGATGAGATCGTTCCAACGAGGGGTCATAACCCATGTTTTTGAGACAACAAAATGATAAAATAATGAAAATTAATTGGCCATTTTTGAGAATATCGCTGGCCTGTTTTGGCCGTTACGTTGGGTAAAGGGTTAACAGTGTTGAAAGGGTTAAACGCCATAGAAATAGAAAAAAGCATACGAGGGAATCGTCTGTCATAACTTGAAAGAAAAAAGTACGGCGCACCCACCTCCTGCTAATTCCGAGGTGATTGTAATGACAGGTTCCAGATGACTGCATTTGAATCCTATGAGCCCCCCCCCCCCCCCCCCCAACATCCCAGACTGACTGTTCTTGGTGGTATAAATATATATATAAAATATATTCATAAAGATAATGCTGGCTTAATCTTTCTCTCTCTTCCAATTTCTTTTTCTCCCCGCCTCTCCCCTCATGCGTGTCACCACCCCCCACCCCCAATCCTACCCACAATGTTAAATAGTTGGAAATTCTAAGGGCCGGTCGTGAGTAGCAAGAAATCCATCTATCTGGATTTTAGAGCTTCTTTGATGATGCTGATGTCTCCTTCACTTCCCAAAATTCCAATCGGCAAAAAGTCCAACTGTTTCTTTTTACAACTACAGCACACGCAATGTGCACAAATGTGCATGATGTCATTCGGCACAATATATTACTTTTACTTATAGTAATTAAAAAAAAATTCTCGAAATGCATTTCAAGAAAATCGTATAAAATCGTTATCCTGAGTTACTTTCGCCATTCCCAGTTAAAAAATGATGAAAAATCGAAAATTGTTCATTTCTGCATAATGATCTGATTTAATGTTAGGACAGTGTGAATTGCTCAAAGTTCTCAGCTTGAGCATTTGTTTTGCGCCTAATCAATTTCCAGAATAATACCAAATAATAATAACCTGATAATTCTATCATAAATGTGTTGGCATTTCAGTTACCAGAATCAATTTTATGCCCCCTGTCATGGCTTTATTTTCAAAATTTTTCTCGGTAGTGAATTTCTAACTGGAGGGAGAGGGGGTGGGTGGGCGGGGGTGGTTCCCTCTCCTCCCAGTTGAAAATTTGCTACCCTACATCCCTCCCGATCGGAAACCTCTAGCTACGTCCCTGGTCGCACTTGCTCGACGAGTAGCTACACCTCCCTCCAAAAAAACGAGTCGAGTCGCGATAAAAGATCGTACACAAACACAATGATCGCTTAGTACATTTATCTGCTCTTCAACCAAAAGACAGGTAACCACGACTTCTCAAAAATAATTGTTAACAAACAATAAGCCACACTCAACTGATCAAAATAATAGATCTGCATTTTCAATTCTCTCAACCCGACGGCTCGTGAAGAAATTTCTTCAGCATGAATGAAATTTAATATTGTGAAAACAAATAATCAAACTCACCCCAAGTATTCTTTTTCCGTCGAGCAATGATATTTCGAACCTAATTCAGTTTGTTCCATGAGATCACCCAAGGCGCATATGATTGGTTCGCGAAAAGAACTAGTAAAAGGACTAGTAACCGATCGACTCCGTCCGTCAGTCCGTCCGTCAGTCCGTCCGAAACACTTCTTCCGTCAAAGTTTTCTTAGCTTCTATGAAAGGGAATGATTTTATATTTGGTCTGCTGCTTCATAATGATGAGTTGTATCGTGTATCTAATTTTCTGATCTGCCGTGCAACCATTTCCTATTTGCCGATATTTTGAAATTTGACTGTACTCACTGAACATTGTAATTTTTCGTCACACTTTTCTCGGCTTCTATGCGACGGATTCATTCAATATTTCACCCGGAGCTTGATAATGTTGAGTTGCAGACCCGGTATTGGTCTTGTTAATTTTTAGATGTGATCAAATCTTAGCAAGATAGTCGTAACGTTTCAGAATTTTCTCGCAGTAACTTTCAATTTTTGTTTTTCATCTCCACCCTTTTTGTTTTGGTGTTTTGCATGGTGGATTGTTTATGTAATGGGTCGTGCAATTCCCCGCAAGGTGGAATGTAGATTGAGGCAAACTAGATGCATCGTTCATTGCAGCATTATAAATTTTCAAGGAAAAGACTTGTGATTGTCAGTACCGCTGCAATAATCCGCCAGGCGCGCGTGCCTTCGCTTCTCGCGATGCCATGTGACTTTTTATCGATACTGCAATAGCGATACAAGATCGTTTATCGCCGATCTTTTTAACGCTACTGATATTGTTTGCAATTGTGTTTTCAGGTAAATGGTAGGCAAAAACTATTTCTGACTGTACTGCCCTCAACTTGACCTATTTTGGATACAATAATAGTACAACGTGGCCGATAAACTCTCGCAATGTAAGTTATCCGGGTTCAAAGCCAGCCAGTTATTAATATTTATACAGTACGTGGAGAGTGTATTATCATTAAATCACCCGCAGAGTGGAGATCCCACCCGAGCAATAATTGCAAATTTATTGCAAGCATAACCATCACAAGCAAAGTTCCAGCCAATGGACCTCCGGGTTAAACCCGGAGGTCCATTGGCTGACACATTGCTTGTGTTTTATGTCCATATGTACAGAATTTGAAAGTGATACTTTGGGTGATAATCCCACTCCGCGGGTGATTTTGTTATAATCAACTCTCCATGTACTGTATATTCGTTATTATATATTGGACTGATACTCACCTTTTCTCAGATTCTTTTTCATTTCTTTTTTTATTCATAATTATCGCTGATCAGATGAGTCCCGCACCTTTTATTGAAAACAAAACACCTATAATTTACTTATTTGAAATAAATAATTATCTACTTTGTTATGCATAATAACTGTTTTTATTTTAATATGTAATTTATGTATTTCGTTTTAAAATATATATTAAGAAAATATTAATTTTGTAATACACTCTGTGTTGTTTTCATGTTGAGTCTGCCTTAATAATATTCGAACAATATAGGAAGAAAGAAATGAACATTTTTATGCAATTTTGACACATTCCACGGAAGATAAATGAATGCAGAATAGCCGGGCCATTTGAACCTAGAGAGCATCGTACAATAAGGTACCATAGATGACGCCAGTGTTGAAGTGGTAAAGTCAGATAATTATCATCAAGTTCTCAAGCCCCCATTCGAATTTAGTGAGTACTTATATGCTGTAATGGCCTGGGGTCAGTCTAACCCTTAAATAGTACATCGTCTACGTTCAGACCTACTCGTGTGGAGTATTTCAATTTGTTGGAAAGGCGAACCTATTGTTAAACCTATGGTTCATCTTTCCAACCACCTGTTATATTTCAGACGATTTGATCTATAAAATACCACAACCTTTCCCTTTCTCTGAATCATCGCACGAAATGCTACTCAATCAAGACATGATTTGGCCGATTTTTCATGACATTGTCATGACATAAGTATCACTGAAGTAAATATTCGAATTATTCAATCTCTTGAATAGTAAGTTTGAAATTTGTATTCTTTGTTTTCTCCTCTTCACATAAATTAAACAATCATTTAAGAAATAACTGTTGTTTTCCTTGGGTTTATGCGATATTAACCGAAAACAACAGTTATTTCTTATAATATAATCCGGCTGTAATATTAAAATATAAAAAGTATGTGTACGTGAACGAAAAACTTTTGATTTTGGCAAAAGACATCAGTCAAACTCAGGAAAGTGTGCCACACACAGGTCACGTCAATCATTTTCAAATTGTTTGTTGTTTTGATTTTCGATCGCAGATGACAAATATTTAGCAAGTCACGTAAAAATATCATTAAAAACATTTTTTTTAAGTTCCCCCAAAATCATGTTTGGGTGTATGATATTTTATTCGTCTCCCACTTCGGTATATTTGATTAAATTCAATTGTTCCCGAGAAATTATCATTTTATTCTCGCTGACTGGAGGCGACGAAAAATCGATCATTGATCTTTGTTCACAAGCTTGTTATCCATCTATCAGTCTGCCGTCACGCCCTCACGGTGACAATTGGATTGAGTGAGCGGGGCTTCCAGAGTGTAGACATTCCAAATCATAACGTGATTTGGTTTATACGATTTTGACGACTTTCACGATGTATGCTTTCAACCAATCAAACGCAGAGGCGGGGAAAATGATTAAAGTATTCAATTCTGTCGAGATATTCACGGATTCCACATTGCTACAGAAGGTGTTCTGGGCAAATTAATTTACATACATTCTAGGCCTACCAGCTGACTGACTTTGTATCCAAATTAGGTGTGATCAGGATATGGATCTGTGAGATCAGGGCTTTCATCGCAGCTCACTTCGGCAAGGCTTCTACGTCCATTTTACGAATAATCTTTGAGAGAAAGCGTCTTAACTGAGCCCTGGTAAACAAGGCGTTTGGTGTAAACAATATTAGATATGAACATTAAATATTAGATACTGCTGGAATTTCAGGTTCGCAAAAGGGTACTGAATCTCAATTACAAATAGATTGCCTCACAGATGCGTCATCGCCAAATCATCCCGCAATAATGAAGCACTGAATACATCAGATCATGTTCGTCAGATGCGGAAAGATGTTGATGGAGCCTTTACTCACTGCGTTCCAAACAATACAGTACTTACTAATGCCTTGGTAATAAGGTATTGATTGTGAAAAGTCATATCACACTCAGGTCTATTCTGTTTTAACTTCTGTAACCGTTAAACGAAATGGCCAATCCTAAGCTTGGACGGTAACGCTGTTTCTAAGGCCATTTGTAATATTATGGCTTATCACATAATCATCACCAAAGAGCTCATTACGCAAATATCGTTCACGCCGTGAACGTCAATGTTATGACGTTGTGAGTGAATTGAATTCGGAAGCAGAATTCACCCTTATCTTATCTTTCAGCTACTATCCTCCTAAAACAAATAGCAGGCCACGTGTAGAGAAGACATTTCCCGAATAACTAAATATTTTCATTTTTGTATTGAAAACATAATTTATGGCCTCGAAATGGAACATAGACGAAAGTAGTCCTATAAGGCAGTGTGTGTGTTGTACGAGAGTAAGTATAATCACCACAATCAATTCGACATCTACCCCTAAACTTTTTCGTTTCTTCATTTCAACTTTGATGGCACTTGGCTACTATGAAGGCTTCCAACACGACGGATAGGCCTACACAAATTGCATTCGATTGAACAAGACTATACTACAGTAGCATAGCACCTGTCTCGACCAGGTATTTAACAGGCTGAATCAGATCGTTCCATTCATCTGAGCTCATATCTGTCTTCACATTTCCTTGACTAAGTTCGCAAAACACATACAGCTCATAGGCACGTACGATTAAAAGGAGGTTGTATAAGCATAGACGAGCTATAGCAAGGATTACAAGGAAAGTGACACTGGTGGTTGATGGAAATTCATTGTATTGCCAAGCCATGTCTCAGAACATTCTATTGCCAACCTATGTCTCAGAATTGGCTTTTCACCATGTGTGCCTATGGGCTGCATGTGTTGTCCGCGCATTGTGCATTAGCACACAGACACACATCAGCTCATCCGGCATGTGTCTTTGTGACGCATGTGTTGTGGTCACATTGTGTACTTGCCAACAGGCACATATTGACAAGCCAGCGTGTGATTTATAAACACTTTGACATATTGTGCACTATCACACAAGCACCTCCCATCAACCATCAATCCTACACCATCCCCATAGAAACCTCTTTTTATCGTATATGCCTACGACCTGCATGTGATGTGCGCACATTGTGGCACATGCAAGTACCCGTGTTACAATGAGGGCTGTAGGCTGTGCTGTGGAAGAATAAATTGAATGAATAATTTTATGAATAGTACTGTCTGGATAAACCCGTGAAGTTAGAATAACTTTCCAGAATCTTTGAGGAGTACCACAGTTGGACACCCGACCCATTTCCTCATCTTATCTGAGCCGTGACAGCGCTATTACACCTTTCGTCCGCAAAGCATTCTGGCAACAGTCCACACAAAACCAAGCAACGTTTAAACCGTATCGTACGTGAATATATTTGAGAAAACTCTCTCTCTGGTACATTGTGATGAGAAAAAGGGTACTCCCACTAAGTAACAACAATACTGAATTAAGGAAAAAAGATTAATGTGGTGGATAAAAAAGAATAGATGTCAATTCAAGTGAAAACACAACATTTGTCCTCCTTCTGTAACTTGTCATTAATTTCGGAAAAATCTAAACCTGAGGAACATGATTTTTTCGCGTGTACAAAAACAAAGAGTTCAAGACAGAAGAAAAATACTTTTGCAGACATATAGAGAACACATTATTCAAAACAACTTGTAATATGTTTCAGAAGTTTTTGTTTAGGACTAGCGTATGTGTCAGTGAGTTTTTAACATTTTTGTTACCGATTAACTGTACCTGTTACTTTAGGACAGAGAATATGTATATACATGGTTGCTGAATGTAATCAGAACCTAGATAGGCATATTTGGTATTAATGTGTTCAGGCAAAAGACAAAAAACCCAAAGCATATGAGTTATGTAATTCGTGCATAACATATCATGGCTTGACAAAATGTACAGTACGACCAAGTAGGGAAGCCGGGACGTTCAGAGAAGAGAAAACTGCTGACTTTGTGAAAAGAATGAAAAACAAGAACGCAGTCAGAAAACCGTACAGTACGGCTGCCGTGGATTGGTAACTTTTCACGGGTGGACAATATTTCCTCGGAAGAAATAATTTTAGATTACAATACTAATTATAGAAAAAATCGTCAAAAATGTAATTAATGAAGCACCGAGTGGAACCCGGTGCTTCATTAATTAGATTTTTTCTGATGATGATTTTATTACCTTATAAACACATGCGTGGACAACACTGCCCACTCGTGAATTACGACCTGTCCACGGCGAATGTACTGTAACTCAAACAAATCTCGCAGAAACTACTCGGGCTCTAGGATTGGACCCGAGTGTTTTATGCAAGAGTTGTAAAGGTCGCATCATGTGCATTTCCCATCGCCAAATATACACGTTCCACACACTTCAGTCACGAGCGAACAGTTATCATAACCGAAGAACATGTAACCGTTCTGCAGGTTAACTGATTAATCGCGTCACAACTGTTAATGACCGCCAAAATTCCTGTGATAAAAACAAATGTATGATTACATATTTGCAATTCTACTGATCTGCTGTTGGGGAGACAGTAATTGGAACTGATTTGTTACAAGAAGCAGTCCACGGTTCGATCCTGACTCGCGGTAACTGCGTCAGGTCCTCTTTTAAGACACTTGATCCCTATTGTTCACGTGATGGCACAGAGATGACGCGTACTTAGGGGCGCTGTTTGTTGATGGTGCACTTGCCTTCAACCAATTCTTACCCTACATGTGTGGAGTCAGTAAGTTGAATAGTTTGACTGTTGCTCGCATCTGTTCGGTGGTTCTCTTCGGATACCCCCATAACACTGTCGGCATGAGGTAACCATCCTTTTCGAAACTGTCGTTAAACCCCTATAAATAAATATTAGGAACATTGTTTTTTTTATTCCAGTGGACAGACGGTGACTATGGCGATAGTGCTTAGAGAAACAAATCACTGTAGGGTCCACAACGGGCAAGCAATATAGTTTATGTGTTTACTTTCTGTTTACTTATGTGTTTACTTTCTGCTCAAGTCGCCATTTACCTGCGAGATACTTCTAGTCTGGGGCAAATACTAGCGGCATGAAAAAATACAGTTTCAGCAGATCTTAAAATGTGTTTAATTGCTCTGTTTTCAGTTTCAGTGTCGGGAATTTGACGAATCACACTTTCGTTCATTTGGGATACATGTGGAGTCCGGAGAAGGTTCGAGATTCGATTCGATTTCGAATCTTGTCACTGATTCGGTTCGAAAAAATCGAATCCTGGACAGATTTGGATTTCATACAATTCTTTATTGTCGACTTTCTGAGGATAACAACTCACTCTGCAATTTTTATAATGAATAAGATTGAACATATCAAGTCTAACTGCGTTACGGCTCGTTTGCACAATATATCGTTCGTTAAGTGCACCAAGGCGCCATCTGCAATGCTGTGGCATTGCAGATGGCGCCTTGCTGCACTCAGAGAACGATAAATGGCTTTTTCATCTACCACCACTGTGATACTGGTAAATGTTCTTATAGTCTAGTATGCCTATTGATATTGGGCTCACGATGGAGACAACACCAGAAGGATGTAGTATCGTAACAATGAAGAAGTAAATTGGATTATTTATTTATTTATTTTTTGGCTGGTGTTTAAGGTCACATACTTATACACAATGGCTAATCGTGACCGCGACAGTTTTATGAGTGAGGAAGTCGGATTACCCAGAGAGAACCACCGAGCATCGACGAGCAACTGTCTGCTCCTCAACACTCTATTTCTGTTCAAGCTCCGCTCAAGCAGAGTTACAGCGGTTGAAGACGTGCACCATCGACGTGAAGCACGCCTTCGTACACGGCGTCATCGCCCCCCGCTCCCCCATGTAGGCAACCGGGATTAAGTGCATTGCCCATGGACACAACGCGGGTCGTCCTGGACGGGGATCGAACTCAGAGCCTCTAGCATAGAAGTCCAACAGTCCACCACTGAGCCACCGCGCTCCATGGATTCGGTTGGAGATTCGATTCTGTTTCGAACCTTCTGCTTGATTCGATTCGAGATTCAATTCTTGAGAAACGTCGTGATTCTCCGGGACTTAGATGCGTGCAATATGGTTCCCCAATCATGTTCTTCTGTATCCTCTGTTCCATTCCCATATGTTCAACATCAAATTTTTGTGTTCTGGTAATGACAACATGGCATTTGAACATACTAATAGAGCTAATTAAATGATGAAATTCTGATCATGAAAAACTCTACTCAACTGACCAAAACACTGGAGGAAATAAATAAATGATTCGGGTTGAAAATACTAATCCGATTATAGATATTTAATATTGGTATTATACGCCTCCTTATAAGGAAACGCGAAATGTTCAAAACATATTTTTAGATATCTATTCGCACGACAGATATAAGGAAATATACTTCTGGATAGGGCTGTCACAATTTTTTAATTTAGGAATCGATTAATCGTCGCAAATAATCGATCATAATCGATTAATCGTACCTAGATGACCCCCTCTCCCTCTCTCTGACGTCGATAAAAAATGAAGTTCAAGTCAGTTGACCTACCTCCGGTAAACAACGAAGACGATCCTCTTTTAGGTACGTGCAAAGCTTTGATGTTCTGAACTTTTGAACCGCCAGTGTAATAATCAAGACCGGTCGGCAGTTGCGAACTTCGCAACTGCCGACCGGTCTTGATTATTACACTGACGGTTCAAAAGTTCAGAACATCAAAGCTTTGATGAATGCACCTGACAGACAAATGCTTCCAACGGCTTCTTGGGGTTTAACTTCGATGTTCTTAACTCTTTACCTTTAGAAACAATAGTTTTTTCATAAAATTTTCTTTTAATTATTAAACGTCTAAAGCGGGATAAAATTTACCGATTATTCGACAACGAAAAATACTAATCGATTTCGCTGTGACCGATCAACAATCGACTAATCGATTAATCGTGACAGTCCTACTTCTGGAATTATTTGTAAGTGACGCTCATATCTCAATAAGGTTAGAGCGATATCAATGCGCGTTTAGACGTTTGGCAGGTTTATTTCGAAGTTTTATTAACCGTTAACCCTTTGCCCAACGAATCGGCCAAATCCGCCCGCGTAATATGCAAATACAGCAACTGAAAAAATAGTATTTAAAAAACAAAATCAACAAAACTATATCATGCGACCCCTCGTTGGAACGCGCTCACCGTGCTCGTTCAAATGAGGGGTCACTTGATATGGTTTGGCTGGATTTTTTTCAAAAATTTGAAAAAATGGTATTTAAAATAATACATTTTTATATCGTTTGCGATGGGTAATGAGTTAAAATAATACCTATTTTAAGAGTAGATGCAATTATTTTCTCATTTGTGACTACATGAAACAATACAATTTTCACCATCAACCATGCGTGAAAACTTATATTTCCAAACAGTCACTCACGAGATAATTTTTGTGCATAAAGTTAAAACTAGAAGTCCTGTCATGAAATGCGCACAAATAACACGTCGATCTGGCCGTTAATCTACGTGTTATGACCATGGTAAGGCTATCAAATTCTGTACATATGGCCTGTTCACAAGCAAAGTTTCAGCCAATGGACCTCCGGGTAACCCGGAGGTCCATTGGCAGAAACATTGCCTGTGTTTGCTATGAGTAACCAGGAGAACCCGCCGTGGTTTGGGTGCCATTCGATATGGAAATTGCGCGCAATTCATGCGCGCAATTAAGCTTAGATAAGCGCACAGTTCGTGACAAGACTTCTAGTTTTAACTGTACTCGAAAAAGTACGCACAGTACAGCCGCCGTAGACTGGTCACTTTCCATGACTGGGTAATATTTCCACGGACGCAGTAAAATTAGATCTATCCCCTATATTCTGTCTCTATTTAGCAGCAGTGGACTAGAATTTTACACCAGCAATAGCTTGGTTTTATGAAGACGTTCACTTTATGTTATCACGGTACATGCATATTTAATGAAAATAATCGGCGACAATAAAATCGGTAATAATTTGACCAACAGCATAGACGAACACAATGCAGTTCTATTAAATTTATTCACAGATTTTTAAACAAGATCATTACCCATTATATCTGTGGTAGGTCTGGGCGCAAGTATACATATCCACGACTGTGGTGTCAGGGCAAGACCTGTCTAAAAGGGGGAGGTCCCCTTCCACGACTTTCAAGTTCAGATGTATACACCTTGAACTTAATTGAGCACACCCTGAAACGTTTCATGACAGTGAAGTTGCCGTTCCTGATTATTTTATTTTAATGATTGCTATGCTTGCAGTACATTTCATTTATTGAAACATAATGTTTGTGATTGATAGCGTACCCCAAATACATCCCCTCGTCCACGTGAAGCACGCTTCCAACGAATGTCATAAAAAACACTATCATCCACATGCAATATCAGCAAATAAAACAAGAAAAGTTGTCACCTCTTTTACCAATAAATGTTGACAAGAATATCCAAGACCCTACGATGGCAAATCGTTGGCATGCATGCAACAGGAATGTCAATCAACGCTATTTGAAAGTAACTTGGCTATAGTCATTCTGTCATCAGCAGACTGAAAACATCAGCAAACCAACGTTGTTAAGGACCGACCAAGGTCTGGGCAACCCCACAAGTCCTCTCATCGGGAAGATCTGGGTCTGGCACGATTAGTTAGGCGTGAACCCTTTGCTTCAAGTGGAATTTTGAAACGCTTTTTGGCTTTTCACGTCACAAAAGGTCGAATGAGATTGTGGAGGCATAGAAATACTGCTTACGAGCCCAGAAACGTCAGACCTACTGTTCCTTACGGCGGAGGATCAGTAATGATCTGGGGATACCTCTCTCATGACTGTAGACTTGATATGGTGACTGTATGTGGGAATCTCAGTGGTCATCAGTGTATCCTGGACATTCTCAATCCGGTTGTCGTGCCTCATTTTGACAATCAACCGTTGGCTACTCGCCCAGTATTCATGGACGACAAGACAAGCCACATCTTTTCCATGCTGTGGGATCATTCGTTGGAAACAACGCTATCACAACACAACCTTGGCCTGCAATGAGTCCCGAACTGAATCCCTTAGAATACATCTCGGACTTTTGTGGACGTCATGTGCTAGCAAGGGGAAGGGGTGCGTCTGTACAGTATTTGGCTGATTTGGAAACTCCATTGCATGAGGAGCGGCAGCAGCTGCCTCTGGACCGTATCAGAAAGCTCAATGGTAGCATGAGGGGGAGGGTCCAGGCTGTCATCCAAGCACGTGGTGGAGACACTCGCTACTGACGTCAGACACTGATATTGTGTTCAGGAGATTACAAGTAGCATATTTTGCCAGTAAATACCAACATTGATTCATCATAGACCGTCGTTCCAGCACCATGCGTGTCGAGAGAACATTTTTCCATCAAAACCATTAGTGACAGATATGTGTAATTAGCTCCATTAATATACTGCATATTTTCATCAGTGTGTTGTCTTTCATTTGCCAATAAACCATTCTTTCCGCAAACAATCACTTTTGGCCATCTGAAAGATAGCATGAAAGTAATGACAGTTTTTATTAACACCACTGCGAAAAAACAGGGGGTGTTTAATTAAGTTTCAGGTGTATATGTATACATTTCTCCCCTCTGTGCAATTAGTCTTAGGCGAATCACTTTAGGATACTTCATTCGCATAGTACAAGACAAGATTAAGTGTCCACGTTATCGTCGGCTAATTAAGCAGTGACTGTCACTAATAGATTGATTCCAATCGACGCGGCTATCAATTATATTATTTCTCATACACGCTTTATAACACATGCATTGGGGTACATGCTGTTTTCTATCTTCAGGCATGTCGCGCATCTGAAAATATTGTTATCTGATTTCCCAAGACATGGTATAAAGAGTGGAGAACTAGCTACTTTTGTGAGGCTTGGGTTTCGGCCGTTTAGGAAGCGCCATAACAGGGTCTCGTGTGAGCAGGATTTCTGGGCAATCCATGGCACTCTCTTGTACGCCGCTATTCTCAGATTACGTGGACGATGGAGGGCTTCAGGCCCGAATTCATAGAATAGATTACAAACCCAAGTAAAGGCTTAGTTTAGATGTCGCTAGCGAGGATCGACTCTCATCTGTCTCAAAGTGTAGGCTATTGTATTGTGGTATTAAATCTTAGGAACCAAGAGGTTAATCGCCGGTTTTAGTATCAAAGTGTTGTGATATAGACTTGAAGTTGACTAGTGACAATTGGCGCAAGTAACGAAGCGCTTTTCGTGAGTTCAGTCATAAACTGTATGGATTCCAAAAGGACAGGAACATTTTGAGGAGAGTTCGATCAAAGGACACATGCAGAAGGTACGTGATGTATATTCGCAAAGCTAGCCGACCGAGTGGATGAACCGAATCCAAATTATAACTAAGCTGACTCGAGATAATTAACAATGCTAGTCGGGATCCCCGATAGTCAAGGCTGCAGACACGCACAGGCGTGAATGTTAAGGCTCCATGAAGCTCATGTTGCGAGCCAGCGACAGTGACAGTTCAAGGTGTGCTATAGCTCCAGTACAGGGCTATAGATCAACTGAAATTGACGAAAGACTACATAACCCATGTGATAAATATTCCTGCCATATTGATCAAATTGTTGAATGTGTTAAATATTGAAATCAGTCTAGATTAAATGTAAATACAAGAGTCGTTATTACTTTAATCATTCTTTCCTTTTCGCAAGCCTGAAGTGATTAGGAATCACCCCTAACGAGGAGCGAACCTATTCTGAGTCCGTTTGACAGGGAAAAAATCATAGTGCGGTCCCAAATCAGCTCTGCGAGCCGAGGTGTGCCCTTTTCCGGATTCCAAACCTCCTTGTTGGCTCGTACCCCATTATTTTGAACGGCGAGGCTAAACAGCCTCATGTCATGAAATCTCCACCAACAATGCACTCATGACCGACACCGTTTGTTTGTATTTCGTATCCGTGAATCTGTAGCAAGGTCGTCTGTTATATGTCATCTATCGCTAGTAAAGTGCTGAAATGGGTGTATATAGATATTTCAAAAGCCTGAAACACCAATTACACAGAAAGATACATGATGCGTGCCGGTTTTATCCAAGTTCTGTACATTATTTGTCCTTTCAAAACATAATGTATTCAGAAAAGATGAAATGAATTAAGCTGAATTTAAAAGTAACTTTACATTGCAGCTCTCACAAACTCCCTCAGACAGAACTTGTGTCCACATTCACGCCCTTCTGTAAGGTGATCATTTTCTGTTTTCTGTTACCTCGATGGCGCTATTAGATTTCTATTCGGATTTCGACTGTTTATTTAACGCCTAGTAGTAAAACAACACAGCCTCACTCATTGTTTCACTTCTAAATTGCGCCTTTGCGATCGCGCACCTGCAGCGCGCTTTTTTGTAATTGGTGTATTAGGACTGTCACGATTAATCGATTAGTCGATTGTTGATCGGTCACAGCGAAATCGATTAGTATTTTTCGTTGTCGAATAATCGGTAAATTTTATCCCGCTTTAGACGTTTAATAATTAAAGGAAAATTTTATGAAAAAACTATTGTTTCTAAAGGTAAAGAGTTAAGAACATCGAAGTTAAACCCCAAGAAGCCGTTGGAAGCATTTGTCGGTCAAGTGCATTCATCAAAGCTTTGATGTTCTGAACTTTTGAACCGTCAGTGTAATAATCAAGACCGGTCGGCAGTTGCAAAGTTCGCAACTGCCGACCGGTCTTGATTATTACACTGGCGGTTCAAAAGTTCAGAACATCAAAGCTTTGTACGTACCTAAAAGAGGATCGTCTTCGTTGTTTACCGGAGGTAGGTCAACTGACGTGAACTTCATTTTATATCGGCGTCAGAGAGAGGGAGAGGGGGTCATCTAGGTACGATTAATTAAAAAATCGTGACAGCCCTATGGTGTATACCATTTATCGTGCACCTTAAATATCACAAGTGCTACATGTATCTATTAATTTACACGCCACACACCAGACCTACGGTATTTTCAACTCACCGGACTTTCCATTCCTGATGAACTTTAGTGATCGTTATCCGCCGTTAATGCGGTGTTTGTGGCTTTTATTAAAAATCATTGAATAAATTAAAGATATATTTCAAGAAATAGTTGCGTATACGGTTGAATTGTGATTTTATTTAAACCAATTCTCCATGCCCCATAGAGAGGAAGTAGGGGAACATTGCTCATTCGTTTGAAAAAAGCCTATTTTCATAGTCTGATCGATGGAAGGAATTGATATCGGGTATTTCGAGCTTCCTTTTAATGTGTTCGATAAAGTTTCTGCAAAGGGAGTTTAAAGGGCAATATTTGCAGCTGCCCTAAATTTTTAGTTTCAGAAATGATGAGCCGACTTGAACTAATTTGGCGTATGATGCTTTAAGGCAATGTACTCGAGTCAGGCAACAAATAATCCCCGCATTCCCGTCGAATTCCGGGAGATAGACACTAATTTACTTTCAAGCGCCATTATTACTAAAAGCGCATGGAACAGAGAATTATTTTATCTAAAGTATATTCAGGATGAGCAGAATCGAATGGGCAAAACGACGTGCAGCTGAGTATGTCATAGTGTGCTGCATGGAAGGAAATGTCAAAGTGCTGAATCACCATTTTTCTAAAAATTATAAAAATGTTCTCCAGAGCCGCCCAGTAGTATCTGTAGATATTTGATATACGACATCCTTGCGCAGGTCAAATCCCTTGCCTCAAAACTAAGCTTCATATTTTAACTTGCTGCAGAACAGAAATTTTCTTTCTTCTTCATATCCAAGAGTCAGATTCTTTTGACATTTGATATACATTTGATTACGCCGTGGACTGATCGTACTCTACGCGTGGACAGCGATATCCACGCATGCGTTTACCAGTTAACCCTTTACCTAAGCTGAAAAGCAGACGACACTTGCAAAAATAATTCTTGAATAACTATTTTTTTTCATTTTTTGTCTCAAAAACATAGGTTATGACCCCCCGTTGGAACGAGCTCGACGAGCTCGTTACAACGAGGGGTCATAACCTATGTTTTTGAGACAAAAAATGAAAAAAATAATGAAAATTAATTGGCGATTTTTGAGAATAGCGCTGGCCGGTTTTGGCCGTTACGTTTGGTAAAGGGTTAATGAAAATCATCATCATCAAACTTTTAATTAATGAAGCACCGGGTTGTACCCGCTGCTTCATTACTTAGATATTACTTAGTACCTCAGCAAATAATAGGTCCGCAGTTAGGGTCCATCAGCAGGGTTATGTCAATGTGGAGCTGATTGATGTGAGAGGAAACAATTATAGAAATTATAGTATTCACCGTATATAGCGTAATAGAGGTAGAGAGTAGTAGCAAAGATAGAAGGCATTATTAGTGCAACTAAACTAGGATATAGTAAAAGGGATAGTTGATGGTGCCCGTAGTCTAGAATTCACGAAAATTCTGACTGCCTAGGACCAAGGAACCATAGAATGGACTAGAGTCTAGCATCTAATCCCACATAATCCTCTATCTGTCCACACTAGTCCCACCACCTGTTTCCATGTCCCCAAAGACTAGTCTCTAAACCTCAAGTATTCAGTCCCCATACTGTATATCTTCATGTTCACATGTGGTGTATGTTTTTCAGTCACATGGCGTCCCACCCATCTTTGTGCCACATTTTGCCACATGCGTCGACTTGGCCAGGCTACAGTGTAGAAAGATATGGGAGCAGACAAATGGAACGATCTGACTGAATCTACTAAGAATCGGTCCAGGACAGAAGTCGACATCTGACATAGCTAGTCTAGATCGAACGGTTGAGATCAATAGTTAGCAAGACATGCCAGAAAATCTAAAAGAAATAGCAAAACATATACAGCTCTTCTCCTAGTTTTTGGGTTCGTCTCTGCAGGGGTACACCCTGGACCAATTGAACGGAGATTTGGACATACCGGATTTGGTTAACAGCCATACTTTTGCGTGCTATTGACGATGGCAGTCTGGAAAGGTCAAGTTGGGTAATTTATGGTAGTTGTCGGGTCATTTACGGTAATTAGATATACTCGCATTCGACCAAACATACATGCCCCATACACGATCACTCCATCCCAACCCTTCCAGGGTCATACCACCCACGTACCACCTGAGAAATCAAGACAGAGGACCTCATCATACCAAAGGAACACACATTGCCAAATCAACACGCGCTACGCACACGCACTTGCACCACGTATCACCATGGAAGTAACGTTACAACTTGACCACTTGCACGATAACAACACATTTGACACCCACAATACACCACTATATGACATCACATGGGATCCCTAAAGAGATGCCCATCAATTGGGCTAAAGCGTGTCATCTAAACTCCTTACAAACAACATCACATTTGGCTTGTTCCTATCTTTTTTTGCGGGTAGGTCACCTTTGTTCGTCTTAAGCGACTGGACTATTCTTGTTTCGATCACATATAAGAAAGTTTGACGTTTGCTAGTATATTTTTCTCACTAAAGTGCGTTCATTCAATTACACTGCATTGGACCGCGTGTTTATGGTTGAGTTATTAACAAAATCCATTGGAAAAGAAACACGTCAAGTCTGATGATAAATATAACTCAGCTAAACAAATTATTTATCCACCCGGTGACTTCATTCATCTCCACGTTCCGGTCACAATTATTCATGGTGCCGAAATATATGACCTTAACACTTACGCTTCCGAATCGACTATTGTCACCTATTTTATGATGAAGATATGTACGTTCTGGTATGCGCTGATCAAGCCTACCATCTGATTAATTGTTGGAAAGGGCTCAGGGAGCCCTTTCCAACAATTAATCAAATGATAGATTTCAAGTATGTCATAATCTTTCTTAAACTTCCTCACATACAGGCGTATATAGAGGTCCTCCATATATGGTTAAAACGGGCGTGGCAGTAAAGGGTTAAACACCAATAAATAAATATCCACCTGGTGCATTCTCGAGATATATCATGCTTTATACATATATATCACGAATCGTTATAAACACAAATATTTACATCGTAATTTGGGATGGGCCCCTGTACTGTGGTAATGGACTCTGGTTCAGTTGGAAAATGCAACCTAGTAACTGATGCCTGGCGGCGGAAGACCTCCAATTTGGGAAGAAGGAGATAAATGATAAAGTAAACTCTGGTTTATCCTCGGGTTTCAGTCACGATATAGTCATAGTCGCTTTAGTGATCTTTGGCTCCAAAAATAAACAGATAAATAAATAACTGGGAGTTTAAAAACGTTGTTAAGCTTGTACCAGACGATTACAAGATATTTGCAGAGATGAAATTTCTCCACATCATAGTTTATCACAACTCATTGGAACGAGCGGGCGAGCTTCGTTCCAATGAGGGTCAAAAGCTATGTTTTAGGGACAAAAAAAATGAGTAGCGATTTCTGAATAGTAACGAACGTTTAAGACCTTTACGTTATGTAGAGGGTTAAATTAGTAACGCTCTTCGTATTTTCGGGAGCGCGGTGGCTCTGCTGGTAGAGATGTAGGCTGCAAACCGAGAGGTCCTCGGTTCGAATCCCACCTGCGGCAACGCCGATGTGTCCTTGGGCAATACACTTCACCCCCATTGACCACTTGGGGGCACGGTGGCGTTATATATTAAGGCGTACTGCATGTCGATGGCGCACTTGTCTTCAACCATTGCTAATCCTGCTTGTGTTGAGTTAGTACGTTGGGAAGTCTGACAGGTGCTCGCTGTTGCTCGTTGGTTCTCTCCGTTTACTCCGGCTTCCTCCACCCGGGAAACTGTTTCATATGCGGTGACCCTGACTGTCGAAAGTGTCGTTAAACCCCATCGAAGGAATAAATAAATATTATATTGATATTTAACAATACTTTCGACATTCAGAGTCACCTCGCGTAGGACAAATTAACGGGTGGAGGAAACCGAAGTGCCGAAGAGGTCCACCGAACAGCGGTGAACAACTGTCAGACTCCTCATAATACTAACTCGGCAGAAGTAAGATTAGGATTGGTGGAAGGCAAGTGCACGATCAACATGCGGTACGCTTTAGCACACAACGTTACCGTGCCCTACGTGGTCTTTCGGGGTTAGGTGCCTTGCCTTAGTTCACAACGCAATTACACCTAGCGGGGATCAAACCGTGGGCTTTTGACGAAGAATTGTTGCAGCATTCAGTATTACAGTATTAGAAGGATCTCACATGACACATTTCAATAGCGAGCTTTTCAGGTAACGTGATTTAGTCATTCTTAGGTAACTCAGGACTGAGTGAGGTTAGTTGGTACTGAACAAATCGAAATGAGCAGTAAAACGGTTCAAAACCACACCAGTGTTGTGCTACTCAATTTGATTTCCATGGACTTTATTTAACCCTTTATCCAACGTAACGGCCAAAACTGGCCAGCGCTGTTCTAAAAAATCACCAAATAAATTTCATTTTATTTTCATTTTTTATGTCAGAAACATAGGTTATGACCCCTCTTTGGAACGAGCCCGTCAAGCTCCTTCCAATGAGGGGTCATAACCATGTTTTTGCAACAAAAAATGAAAACAATCATTTATTCAAGAATTTTGTTTGCAAGTGTCGTCTGCTTTACATGTTAGGTAAAGTGTCAAATGGGGTTCACAATCCTGGGCATTTTTTAAAGTGGATAGTCGTTGCACTTAACTATAGAGGATAAAAAACACGTGCGGACACAATCAGCTTGCATGTTGGGACGTAATCGCCTTGCACAATCGAGGCGGGTCTTGCGAAAGTTGTCGGCTCAAGATAAGGCTGCTGAAACAATCATCTCGTATTCGCACGTCCTCCACTAGTTTGCGAACACACTCAACTCTCGTTTTGCAGACGGAATAGGCTTACGGACTCAGTAGGCCCTATGAACCTACCCGGTCGAAACACACGTGCAACAAAAAGAATATGGGAAGAAATGTAGTTTAATTGACCATCCACCATCAGGTGGTTACGAGGCTGTGTTAAGGAGACCCATACCGCGGATCTACCATTGCAGCTGCGGTACAGATATGGCAGACAGGGCATTTAGGCTGAAATAAAGTTGTCCTCACAAATCAAGTTAAACGGATCTGTTGTGGCACCACTGATCTCGGTACAGCTGGATTGATGGAACGTCAGCGAAGAGCACTCCCGTCAAACTGCTCCTCATCAAGATGTCGTGAGTCAATCAACGCCTTAACTCCTCCCACTGTGGACGTTGTTTGGTGACGTGAATGCAGTAACGCTGTGACTAGTCACAACGTAACAACTTTCATTTCATGAAACTTCACAATGTTTACCTCGCACGAAACCTAGTAACCCAGTATAAACTTCTCAATATTGGAAGTATGTTTTGTCAATAATAAAGAAACCATGTAAACAGATCTACACGCGCATCCACATATAAATGTTACGCAGACATCAAAGTATGTTCCAATAAGTGTAAAATCCTCGCTCTCTGATTTGATAAGAGCTTGCGTAGTTTCTTTTATGCTTACGGCTCCAGTAGCAAATGTTACTGACTCCAAATACTGAGCATCGACTCATTTCGGACAGAAAAGGGATTCTCTAACCACCGACGTTTTCCAAAAAGGGATTCTATTGGGATTCCAGGAAAGGGATTCCAGAAAAGGGATCCCGTAAGCTGGATACCTATAAACAGGATTACCGATTTCCCCTAATAAGATAATGAGCAATTACTGAAAAGTCATCGCTCGATCGACTCAAATCCCATCGGCCAAATGAGCCATCGAGCAATTACTCTATCGATTGACTCGATATACTGCTCATCGACTCATTTAGGAAAAAAGGGATTCGCTAACCACCGACGTTTCCCAAAAGGGATTTTATAGGGATTCCAGATAAGGGAGCCCACAAATGGAATTCCGTAAGCGGGATATCAAGAAACAGAATTAATGATTTCCTCTAATAAGTTAAAGAGCCAGGAGGGTAATTGCTCCGTGAGAAACTGCTCGAACGACTCGAACCCCATCGAGCAACTGGGCTTTAGAGTAATTGCTTGATCGAATGACTTCACATACTGATCGAACGACTCGAATCCCATCGCGCAAATGAGCTACCGAACAATTGCTCGTACGAGTGACTCCAGATACTGCTCATCGACTCTTTTTTTGAAAAAGGTATTATGTAACCACCGACATTTCCCCAAAAGCGATTCCACAAAATGGATTCCGTAAGTGGGATTCTATATGTGAGATTCCAATCTTCTATACAACTCGTATACGGTTCCTTTTCAGGTAGTCATACGATCGGCTTCCAGAATAGGACATGCTGGAAGCCGGTTGTAAGACTACCTGCAAAGGAGCTGTATACGAGTTGAATAGAAGCTTGGAGACCCACTTTTTGAATACCACTTATAGAATCCCACTTATGGAATCCCTTTTGTGGAATTTGGAAAATGTCGGTGGTTACATAATCATTTTTTCCGAGATGAGTCGATAAGCAGTATGTCGAGTCACTCGATCGAGCAATTGCTCGACGGCTCATTTGCTCGATGGTATTCGAGTCGTCGTTCGAGCAATGACCTTTCAGTAATTGCTCAATCGCTTATTAGGGGAAATCATTAATCCTGTTTCTACGTATCCCGCTTACGAAATCCCTTTTGTGGAATCCCTTTTGTGGAATCCCTATATAATCCCTTTTGGAAAACGTCTGTGGGCTGAGAATCACCTTTTGTCCGAAATGACTCGATGTTAGTTTTTCGAGTCACCCGATCGAGCAGTTAGACCTATGTGGTACTGACCGCACATCCCATACTACCGTTCTAAGCTCACACTGTCCAATCGGTTCTTGGATTCTAAGAGCAATCAGAGGACACTCTGTTGAGATTCGTAAGTTTTTATGTTGAAATCGCGTCTTTTCATCCAGCAGATACGGTCGCGGAGAAGATTTCTAGTCACGCGAGTGCGATGGAGGGGGTATTTATCACCCCCTTTGCATTTATCGAGTAGCAAGAGGCAGTAAGGGTTGAGGAGGGCTGCACTGAAAGTTTTTGTAGGGCAAGGATCGAAATGCGCTATGTTGCAAGCCATTTCGTCCCTATTAAGTTCGACCCAGACGATAATCGTGCCAACGTGAAGAACATTCATATCACTGACACGTGCCCATACGTGTGTTGAAATGTTGGAGACTTAGAATTCATACTACGGGAAAAGAGGATTATTATTAAACCACCGTGGACGGGATTTTCCTCCCAACAATTATTTACAAGTTTAAGGGATTAGGAGAATACGTCTGTTGTTTTCGAAAGCAGGTGGCACACCGTCTACCCCAAATACCAAACATGCATTTCATTTTAAGGAAATAAAACATGATCCGTTTTGTTATTTCTTTTAGACGTATGCCGAACAGTCGCAGTCAAAATAAAATAACGAGTGAACGGTTTTCTCACAAGAAGGATAAACTAAACGCATGCACGCACATGTATGCTGTTTTAAGTACGATAATAACATGTTTGCTACACCCGAAACGATCAGCTCTTTCTTTGAATGACATATTTATTGGCACGAATTAAATTTAATCCCAAATCACCCGACGACGCGGCGGATCACTCGTACGGAAGCATTTTCCATTCATTAAAACTTGATCATTTCCCGAAAAGCGCTAATCCACAACACTTGCGTTTAGAGTGAAAGATTATTACTTTTTTTAGAATTTACTTTAGTGTGAATGTTCTCAATAATCACCAATAACCGGGTTGTACCCGATGCTTCATTAACCCTTTACCCAACGTAACGGCGAAAACCGGCCAGCGCCATTTTCGAATATCGCCAATTAATTTTCATTATTTTTTCATTTTTTGTCTCAAAAACAGAGGTTATAACCCCTCGTTGGAACGAGCTCGTCGAGATTGTTCCAATGAGGGGTCATAACCTATGTTTTTGGGATAAAAAAAGGAAAGAAATAGTTATTCAAGAATTTTGTTTGCAAGTGTCGTCTGCTTTTCAAGTTAGGTAAAGGGTTAAAAAAGTTTTGGTGATAATTCCTATCAGTAGTGGAATCTAATATTATTGCGTCCGTGGAAATATTATCCACCCAAGGAAAGTAACCAGTCCACGTCGGCTGTACTGTACATGTGCATTGTTTATTTATTTATTTATTTACAATATCAACTACATTATCAATGTGTGCCTTTGACGAAGGCGTGCCTTAATGATGTTGTTGGAACATTGTTGGAATGTTGTTGGCATCGCAGTCGGGACAAATCAGTTTTACAACCTCCAATCGTAATCGTCGCGATGCCATTGTACATCCCTTCCAATATAAAAAGGCGATGATTTGGTAGTTGAGCAACGTCACACCGATACCTCACTTCCTGTCAGAGGCGGCGGAACCTCCAAAAAAGTGGGGAGTCACACCTTTCTGTGTTCCGCAGGGGTATAGGATTAAAAATATTTTTTCTTGTGCGGGGCGGGAGGGAAGGGGTGGGGTGGAGTGGGGTGGGTGGTGTCAATGTTAGTGGGGTGGTGTATTCATGCAAAATATATAAATTTATAAAGGCTACCCGTCACCGTTGAACCACTCTATTTAAGACACTTACCTCAGCGTATTTATTTTGTTTTGTTTTTACATAACCCTGGCGGTATCTTCCATATCAATTCAGTAGCAGCAATTGGACAAGGCCATATTCATTATTTGTAGACAGACCAATTAATATTTTCAACGTGCAGCCTCAGGGCTGCGCGTTGAAAATATTGATTGGTCTTCTCCGCACATTCACTTACCAGCTATCATACTTAATGAATGTATAAAGTATCATGTTCATCGGCCGTTAAAGCGGCCTCTTGGGTTGAAAGGGCTAATCATTACTTTGAAACCGTCCTTTGAAATATTACGCTCCACTTGGAGCTTTCTATTTTTACTCAATAAAATCTTGAAAATCAATGTGGTCATATATGTATAGGTGATGTGATGTGTATTGACCATTGGGGTTGTGAATGTTATGTCGGAAAATGCCGTTCGGGTACCTATAATTGGTGAAAAAAGTGTGTGTGTGTGGGGGTGCGGGGATGCTAACTGCCTCCGCAGCCCCTGCATGATGTTAGAATTCCTTTCTCATTTTTTAAGGGACGGGTCTAAATATTTTATTTATTTATTTATTGGTGTTTAAGGTCACATATTTCTACACAATAGCTAATCATGACCATGACAGTTTTACGGGGGGAGGAAGCCGGAGTACCCGGAGAGAACCACCGAGCAACAGCGACCAACTGTCAGCTCCCCAACATACCAAATCCACACAAGCAGGGTTAGCATTGGTTGAAGACAGGTGCCCCATCGACGTGCAGTACGCCTTAGTACACAACGCCACCGTGCCCCTACGTTGGCAATGGGGGTGAAGTGTCTTGCCCAAGGACACAACGCGGTTGCGACAGGTGGGATTCGACCCGAGGACCTCTCGGCTTGCAGCCTGCACCTCTACCAATTGAGCCACCGCGCCGCGACGGGTCTAAACTCAATAACGCTCCTTGAACAACGGCGTAACTAATCCAAAATGTTGGGAGGGGTGGTGTAGTGCTATGATGTCCTTCTGATAAAACAAATTGCCCTATACTTCTGCCAAGCTTGCCCTGTTGGAGAATAGTATACCACAACGTGTTCTCCTAAACTGATACGGTCTTCTGCATGTTCTGATCTGTACCGGTACATGTCAGGCGTCCTGATCGCAGGCCACCAGATATGGCGATATGGATTTCAACAACCATGTTACGCATCATGCTTACGTCTTCACATTTTAACCCACTGATTGCCTTGCAGCCTGTAGTGCCACTTACCTGCCAATGGACAGCTGGGGTACTTTGTTTAAAGCCTCCCCCCCCCCCCCCCCCCCACACACACACATTGATGCAGAATGTCAAATTCAAATGAATCGAACAAATTTATATTCACAAAAAGTTATAATAGTCGCTTTTGGTTGTTTATAGTATTCTATTGGTTTTGTTTAAAAATGTTCTACCATTATTGCATTTGCTTACCAGCAAGGGAGATTACTCGAACGATGAAGTCATGGGTAGAGATTGATGTACCTTCGTTTTATATTCACAAAAAAAGTTATAATAGTCGCTTATGGTTGTTTATAGTATTTTATTGGTTTTGTTTAAAAATGTTCTACCATTACTGCATTTGCTTACCAGCAAGGGAGATTACTCGAACGATGAAGTCATGGGTAGAGAGTGATGCACCTTCATTTGCAATTTTCGTAAATTTCGTCTTTCCGTTTTACGATGTAAAGTGCCTCGGCTTCTATTTCTAGGCCTGAAAGGTCTTTCTAAGCTGTTTACATTGAAATAATATACCAACTTTTACTATGTAACTTCTAGCTGAAAGAAATTATTCAACTAAAATTTGAATTCCTTGCTGTCCATGCACAGAGTTGACATGGTCTGGTTTTGAAGTGTGATACCAGCTTTTGTTCATTGCTTGTATGTCCAGAAATTATTTTTGTCGTTCGACGAACACGGATAAAATATCAATAATGTTAACGTTCACATTTTTTTCCTGTATTGTAGAATCTTCAAAAACGACAGTTTCTTATGCGAAGAAATGGTCAAGCATTCAGTTTATTCAATGTAATGTTGAACATTTAGTACTAAAATATTGGGCGGAAGCTCATGAAGCAAGTAATACAATATGGATTCTAGGGCATGCGTGCTGTCTTGGCAATGATGTGTTGTGGGGGGGGGGGGGGGTATGGATTGAACTCCACAAAAAGGCAACTGATGTCTTATATTCTGAAAGTGAATTTATACATACCGTTCTTGGATACAATACACTGTTTTCCTGCAATGCAAACTTTGCTTGAAGCGCCTCTAACGGTATGCACCCCAACCTTTAATGGAGGATAAAAGTCCCCGATTTATCAAATTGGTGGAAAATAAACTGAGGTTGTAAGTGTGGATAAAATTTTAAAAGTGTATGCTTTAAAAAAAAAAAATATTGGTGATAACTGTCTTTTGAAAAGTGTGAGAGAAGACAACAATTGGGTGGGGGTTAAGTAAAAGTATGTCTATTTTATTCAGTGCGAAACTGGACGAGAGTACAGGAATCACCAGATTTAAAGGCAAAAGTCACATGACGACCTATATTTTTTTTTAGAATATTTTTTCAAGAGGTGATAAACTAAATGGATATAGGGATGTTTGTCAAAATCAGCTCGATGAGGTCGGGAGAGGGGAAAAAACTGTACTGCCGCCAATAAAAGAAATTACTGTAACCTCTTGAAAATTGCTGCCAATGTTGTATTTATACAATGAATCTCACTGTTCCGGTTTTGCCATTTGTTGGATGATGCATGGATGGCTTGTGAGATCATGTCTTATCTTCTGCTTGATCAATGAGATACCTTTTATTTGTTGAAAAGACTGTTTCAGTTTGAAAGGCACAGCGAGCACAACAGTGCTTTAACCCTTTACCCAACGCAGACGATATCAAAATGTATTATTTTAACAATCATTTTTTTTTTAATTTCAAAACATTTCGTTGAAATCATATCATGTATCATGTGACCCCGCATTGGAACGAGCTCGACGAGATCGTTCCAACGAGTGGTCACGTGATATGGTTTGTTGAAATTTTTTGAAAAATAATATTTTTTCAACTGCTGAATTTGCATATTACGCGAGCTCTTGCGGCCGATTCGTTGGGTAAAGGGTTAAAATATTTAATTTTATTTCCTGCATTATTACAGATAGGTATAAAAATTCAATTCTCATTTCATAACAGATGTTTTGAACGCTTTGGGTGGAAGCTTCCGAAGCAAGGAATATAATATGGATTCTAGGGCGTGTGTGCTGTCTGGGCAATGATGGTGGTTTTGGGGGTGTGGGTTGAACGCCACAAAAAAAGGCACCTTATATTCTTATATTCGGAAAGAGAATTTCTACATCCCGTTCTTGAATAATGATACCGGTGTTGCATTTATGTAATAAATCTTTCAGTTCCGGTTTGCCAATTGTTGGATGATGCATGGATGGCTTGTGAGTGTATGTCTCATCTTCTGATTAATCAATGCGATACCTTTTATTTGTTGAAAAACCTGTTTCAATTTGGAAGTTACAGCGAGCACAACAGCTCATGGTTTAAAATATTTCATTCACTTGTTTTTTTTTAGTAAGTTCTTTTGAGATATTTCATTGCACATTTGGCCAGCAGTGCATGCAGAGAAATTTACTCGCAAAACACTATGACCTGGAGTTACAGTTAAAACTGGAAGTCCTGTCACGAACTGTGCGCTATCTAGGTTTAATTACGCGTAGAAATTGCGCTCAAATGCCATATCGAATGGCATTCAAAACACGACAGGTTCTCCTGGTTACTCATATCAAACACATACAATGTGTCTGTCAATGGACCTCCGGGTTACCCGGAGGTCCATTGGCTGAAACATTGCATGCGCAGAGGCCATATGTACAGAATCTAATTGCCTTACTATGGTCATAACGCGTAGATTAACGCACAGATCAACGTGCTATTTGTGCGCATTTCATGACAGGACTTCTAGTTTTAACTGTACCATCCAGAAAGAAACTTCAAAAATATCCGACAAAACTTAACCCTTTTTACACTGTTGTCCATTATCAAAATACCAAGCTGCAAATATTTCCCGTAATGCAACTTGGAATTTTACCAATTCAAACTTGTTTGACAGAACTCAAATACAGAACGACACATGCCCATGTGAATAGGTTAATCGATATTCACTGAATGCCTGCGCGGAAGGATAAAACGAGAGGCCGTAGTCCTCGAGAGGAGGTGTAGGATGGATCGCAGTGATGAGGATCAGGATTGGGACTGCAATTAATACTGGGATTTGGATTACGTGTAGTGTTGTATTAGGCATTTGGGCATTCTCAGGTTTTCGTATTACTTGAATTTCTTTCTTCTCTCTCTCTTTCTACTTTTCCTTCTCACACATACATATTTTATTTTTCTGTCTTTCACTGAGATGGCCACCCACCATCTACTAGCCTATGTAAGGGAGATGTTTTGGTTCTTACGTTTTCTCTTTTTGTATTGGAGTATGTTTATACATACACCTCTACCGGCCATTGTAGCCCGCCTTCCCTCGGTATTCAAACCACACACATCGCCTACCCTCAATCTCCGATACCCGTGCCACCCACTACTACCATGTCAAACCTCACCAACCAACCCTTCCTTCCGCCACATTCACACTTTCATACCCCTCCCAGACCACCCCTGCAACCCGTAACTTTTCTGTTTTTTTTTTTCTCTTTTTTGTTATCTTGCATTTATTTCGCTTGCAATCATTGTTTATTGAAGGCTTGTGAAACGAAAACATGTCACTCGGGTTAATAGGGTGGCCCCGAAAAACTGTCTCCAACGTAATATGACCTTAGCCGTTGAAAGTGTCGGAAAGACCCAATAATACAACCTTCTACATTAATGTTTCAGAATTGGTGAGATCATAGTCGGGCAGATTTCCACCCTGCAGGGTTCTCCGGGGAAATCACTCTCCATTTGCTGTAACCTCTCTGTTATCAGGTTCGAACCTACATGTACTTTTTGTGCGACCCACACAACCATTCGACATCGTACATGTGGCAAAGGTACGTCCATAATCGTGACATTTTGCTCCATACGCCCCACCCCCTCATCTGGCTGTCTGTCTCTCTCTCTAGATATTACTTCGACTTTTCCTTAGCGGGCATTTAACAACACACAATCCACCCATACATAGCCATCTTCAATGCGATGTGCACTATTATCTTTATTTCTGCATAAATCAACAAAATGTCGCATCATAGCCCCTTGAATTGATGTCATAACACTATAAATTACACACGATATTAGGTTATTTAACTCTTAAGTCCTCAGATTAATTTTAAAGTATTTATGGCCTTTTTCTGCTTACATAGTTATTGATGACTTGGCAGTGGTTCTACATCACTGCTGGCTGCCTATACAGGCAGCCAGCAGTGATGTAGAACCACTGCCAGTGAAAATTCAGTCTACACACAAGAGTAATAAAAAAGATTACACAAGGGAGAACCTGCTTCAATGCAATATAAAAGTGGCGGTTTGGGGATATATGGGGGCTTAAGGGTTAAAGTTATAACATTATCGGTTAATTTGTTTCACACTGTGCGTTGAAAAAAGATTGCAACATAACGCGTTGATTTTTATAATATTTATAACATTATGACTTGAAAGGAGTTATAACATTTTGCGGAGTTTATAACATTATCGGTTGTTTACAACAATTTTTGGAACATTATGCGTTGGTGTAACAATATGCGGAGTTGGAACATTATCAGTTGCAACACTGCTCTCCTACTTTCCAACTCAGCGCAACAAACATTGGTATGTCATGTTCAAGTCGTGCTAACAATTTTCACATCTTTTACCCACTTGAGTGTCTAACCCTCGGGCATCGGTTACCGGGTACATCTTAATAATACAAAACCTGCCTAGGTCCACAATCAAACACTACTCCACTACCGGGTTCCCACGGCCATCCATCTGCCTTTGGAATATGACATACACGTGCAAGGACTAAACACTACAAAAGCCATTTGCTTTGGCTCGTCAGTTGGAGCTGACATGAAACTGCGCTGGAAACCTTGTCGAGCACAACACACCAGAATAACTCGCTCTACAGCCAATTAAACGTAAAATCAGTTGTTGCACAATGCTTCATTGCATAATTCCGAGTTACTGCATATTGCGTTGTATAATGCAGCAATATTACATAATACGTTGTTTTTTTGGCGTAATGCGACTGAACATCGTGAAATGATGCTTCGTTCCGGTATTGATCTATTCTAGATCTAGAACTTGCGTGTGTGTTTGAAGGGGGTGGGGGTGGGTCCATATATTCGTGTTCAGGTTCTCGAGGGAAATTTGACGGACACTCATAAGTTCACACTTGCATTTTTGTTAAAAGAAGAGGACGTGGCCTTAAATAATGTAAGTGGGACACGCTCATATTTTAAGCATAGTATGACATATGGACCTGGGACCAACACCAAATGAGTTGAAACTCGATGGAGGTTCAAAATATGGGTCAATCCCCAATATCATAATGCATTTTTATGTTACAAAAGTGGGCGTAGCCAAAAAAATTGATGTGATGTATGGACCTGCGACCAACACCAAATGAGTCGACACCAGATGGAGGTTCAAAATATTGATCAAGGTCGTTGAGATCACCCAGGGGTCATTGAAAGCATTTTTCAGAATTGCTGGAAATCACATTTTTAGACCCCATAAAGCATTTCCGAAGTTCAGAAAATGTTGAAAATGGGTCATGCTAACGTCTTAAGCATAGCATGCCCCATGTATCTGGAACCAACACGAAATGAGTCGAAACTCAATGGAGGTTCAAATTATGGGTCAAGGTCACTGCGGTCATCCGTGAGTCATTGCTTGCATTTTTCAGAATTGCTGCAATCATATTTTTGAACCCCCCCCTCCCCCAATGCATTCCAGAAGTTTATATGTGAATTGTTACACAAACATTAATCAAAAATATCATTTGCTGATTCCTTTATATAACACTTTTAATTCTATGCACAGAAGTTATTTCCATTTTCTTGAAAATTTGCATCTGACTCTGTATGAAAATCCTTAAACGCTGTTTACAAAAAAACTATTTCAGAATTTTTTTTCCCAGAAAATAAGTCTCCATAATTCCGTTTTTATATAATTTAGTTCTAAAGCTTTCACCATCTTCACACAAATTCGAATTTACTGGTTGCAGTAAATTATGTTTCTCTAGTTTACATGGCATTAGCTTCAACATACGCCCAATGTTTAAAATTTTAGAAACTCTAGCGCGGAACCTTAACGGGATTTCGGCCTGAATAAATACCAACAACCGACGCGCGACCTCACCGAAACGAGATCGTACGTTAGTTGTCGCTATTTATTTTGAAGGAAAGTGTTTTAAGATGGAAACAGCATATTATCTATTCATATGTGGCTGCAGTAATCAACCTTTGAGCCAAAAGAGTTCCGAATTATTGTCACGCTTCAGCCATCAGTTGCAAACGAAGCTTGGATATAAAAACTGTGAGCATGTTCTTTAATACGTTTTTTCTGAGCATCAGGTTATAGAAGACGTATTTATTCCTTAGGTTCAATATACCACTTTTATATTGCTTTGAAAATGTTGCCCCAAGTGAATTCTTCTTCGAGAACAATGCTGGCAGACTGCATTTATCTTGGCAATGTTTTTACATTACTGTTGGCTGCCTATACAGGGAGCCAACAACAATGCAGAAACACTGTTAAGACATCTGCACTTGATTGCATATACAGAACGTACACACTAAAAACTAAAGTGTTAAAACTGACACTTTCAAGGTGTTAAACCCATTATAACTCTTAGGGTTTGATTTTAACACTCAAAGTGCAATGCTTTAAGCACTTAGACATTACAATCGTCAGACATCTGAAACTTGAATGGATGGCACTTCCCATGTGTCTAGCATTCGTGGTTCTTCCAGAATCGTCCATATTTTGATTTGCGCTTGGTGGGTACATAATTAAAAGGACACAACGCAGATGACGCGGATCAGGCTCGAGATTTCGAGCCTGATCCACGTCATCTGCGTTGTTTCCTTTTAAGTGTCGCGACATTACATTTGTCAAGTGGTATTATTGTAACACCTGTCAAGTTCTGGGATATATACACTTGAACAAAGTGCTAGTTCAGTACTTAGTTAGTGTTAAATACAGCACTTCAAATGTAGTTTTTAACACTTTAGTTTTTAGCATGTATGTTGTATTAATTTAATGTAACCTGTAATTCGTTCGCGCATTTTACAATTGACGTAACCCAGACGTCACCTAAACGATCGTTCGCGGGCTATTTGCAGGTCTGATAGTCGGGAAGGGTACACCTTCTCCATCACGCGTTGTTCGCAATTTATATCCCCAAAAGGCATAGCAAGGCTAAATGAAGACGGGAGGGGCGCAAATATTTTTCTGCTGCCAAATACAACAGAACCCCCACCCCGTCCCCCACGACATCATTTTAATTCGTGTTATGTTAAGCGTGTGTATTCCTCATAGCTGAATGTCCTGGGCCATCGTAACCTTTTAACCTTTCATGCCATCTGAAGTATATCGACTAATTTTTGGAGGCTTAAAAATCCCGAAAGTGAAGGATTGAATCTAGCAAAATGACACCCAGGAAATATCAGAATGAGAGCCCGTGAACTAGTTTTAGGCATTTTAGGCATGAATGTATAAACAGCTAACCGATTTTTCAGGAATGGTAGTGGGGTGGAGTACATCTCCCCGACTAGGTCGCAGCACCTTCCGCGTCCTGGACATTATTTATTATTTATTTATTGGTGTTTAAGGTCACATATTTCTGCACAATGGCTAACCATGACCGTGACAGTTTTACGGGTGGAGGAAGCCGGAGTACCCGGAGAGAACCACCGAGCAACAACGAGCAACTGTCAGCTCTCCAACATACCAACTCCACACAAGCAGGGTTAGCATTGGTTGAAGACAGGTGCACCATCGACGTGCAGTACGCCTTAATACACAGCGTCACCGTGCCCCCATGTGGGCAATGGGGGTGAAGTGTCTTGCCCAAGGACACAACGCGTTTGCCACAGGTTGGATTCGAACCGAGGACCTCTCGGCTTGCAGCCTGCACCTCTACCAACTGAGCCATCGCGCCCCCCACCCTTCCTGGACATAGTAGATATTTTATACATACAGAAACTTTGTAAATATCTGTGTGATTAGGGAGCGCGGTGGCTCAGTGTTTACGGCACTGGACTTAAAACCGATAGGTCCACAGTTCGATCGTCGCCAGAGGTAACTACGTTGTGTCCTTGGGCGAAGCACTTAATCCCCCGATTGCCTACGCGGGGCACAGTGGCGCCGTGTACTAATGCGTACTGCACATCGATGGTGCACTTGTCTTCAACCAATGCTAACCCTACTTGAGCGGAGTTAGAACGTTGGGGACTCTGACAGTTGCTCGCCGTTGCTCGGTGGTTCTCATCGGGTTTCCTTCACCCGTAAAACTGTCCGACACGAGGTGACCCTGGATGTCGAAAGTGTCGTTAAACCCCAACAAATAATAAATAAATAAACAAATAAATAAATAAATAAATAAATAAATAAATAAATAAATAAATAAATAAATAACGTTTTTGATTGTGAATGTATCAGTCAAGCTTCAACGATCTTGTATCAGATTTCAGCACTCCATCAGTTGCAAACGGAGCATGGATATAAAAACTATCAGCATGTACTGTGATACGGCTTTCCTTCTAAAAAAGTTTTTTTCTGAGCGTCAGCTTATATAAGGCGTATTTATTCCTTAGGTTCTGGAGCGCGGTGGATCGGTGGTAGACTGTTGAATTTCTATGCTAGAAGTCGCGAGTTCGATCTCCGTCCGGGACGACCCGTGTTGTGTCCTTGGGCAAGGCACTTTATCCGTGCCTACATGGGGGCACGATGACGTCGTGTACTAGGGCGTACTGCACGTCGATGGTGTACATGCCTTCAACCGCTGTAACCCTGCTTGAGAGGAGCTTGAACAGAGTTAGATTGAGGAGCTGGCAGTTGCTCGTCGATGCTCGGTGATTCTTTCCGGGTACTCCGGCTTCCTCCATCCGTAAAACTGTCACGGTCACGATTAGCCATTATGCATAAGTACGTGACCTTAAACACCAATAAATAAATAAATTATCTTGCTTTGGAAATGTTGCCCCAAGTGTATTCTTCTTCGAGAACTGGACTGGTAAGCTGCATTTATCCTGACAATGTTTTTACATTTTTGTTGGCTGCCTTTACAGGCAGCCAACAATAGTGTAGAAACACCGTAAAGGAATCTGCAGCTGCGTGCATGTGTATACGGTAGTAATAAAAGTAAATTTGTTTGATGACTTAAGAGCTGACATACATTATCAGTTTCGCTGTATTAGCATCAACTGGAGTGACGGTTATTCCTCCAGTGTAGTAATAAGATCAGTTTTAGTCACTTGTATGCATTCTCATTAACCCTTTACCTAACATGAAAAGCAGACGACACTTGCAACAAAAATTCTTGAATAACTATTTTTTTTTCATTTTTGTCTCAAAAACATAGGTTATGACCCCTCATTGGAACGAGCTCGACGAGCTCGTTCCAATGAGGGGTCATAACCTATGTTTTTGAGACAAAAAATGAAAAAATAATTAAAATTAATAGGCGATTTTTGAGAACAGCGCTGGCCGGTTTTGAAGGTTACGTTGGGTAAGGGTTAAACACAATGTGCGCTATAAAGAGAAAATAATGCTTCTTCATTGACCGATGATTATTATCCAACGAGTTCTTGAAAATGACTGGTAAATATTTAAATCTACATATCTTTTAAACTTTTCGTTGATATTGAGGATGACCATGTTGGTTCCAGTGCAAACAGAGGCCAATACTATAAACATTTTACAAATGTATTTTGTAGAATTGTATTTTCTACTTTTCAAAATAACTGAGTAAAATGAATCATTATCATTTTGAAAGATATGACAATTTGCGAAGTGGTAAATTGCCAGATCTTGGAAAATGGTAATGGTTCATTTTTACCTATTTAAAGTTATAACTAGGACATGCAATTCTTGAAAATGTAATTCTAAAAGTTTTATACTGTTGGCCTCAGGTGTAAGAATATTCAATTTCTCAACAACGTCACAGTAATTTAGTTGCTCGTTCTGTGGTGCTGAAGGCATGAACACAATGCACATAAAGGTAGTAAACGAACAAAACCCCACACTCCGTGCCCTGATAGCGCCGAACTAGGGCATTATTTATTTGGGGGAAAAGGGGGGAGGTGGGGGTGGGCTCTCCGGGAGCTCCACATGACGTGGCGCCATGCTGCGGCGCTATCAAGCTTCTAAACTACGATATAATTTTATTATGGTTGCCTCATAAGGTATGTTGACTTGTCTTTTGGACTTAAAGGTGTACTACCCCCCCCCCCCCCATATTATTTGTTACTGAAGTCCCAAAGGGAGAGAATGACTATGAAATCAAAAAGCTGCTGGTCGCAACAAATTATCACACTCTGTGGAATGACCCATCATACTGAAAAAGGTATTCGATCACTGTTTAACCCTTTACCAAACATGAAAAGCAGACGACACTTGCAAAAAAATTTCTTGAATAACTAATGTTTTTCATTTTTTGTCTCAAAAACATAGGTTATGACCCCTCGTTGGAACGAGCTCGGCGAGCTCGTTCCAACGACGGGTCATAACCTATGTTTTTGAGACAAAAAATGAAAAAGTAATGAAAATTAATTGGCGATTTTTGAGAATAGCGCTGGCCGGTTTTGCCGTTACGTTGGGTAAAGGGTTTAAAACAGATTGTTTACCAAAGCAACAACTGTAAATAAGTTTTCTGTCTGGAATGTGTTTTCAGGGTGTGGCAGGAAGACAGCCATATTGGCATGCCATCCATTACCCTGTAGTATCATGCCCACTGTCTCATTATTTCTTCTTGTTCAATCATGTATTAGACTTTAAAAAAATATTCAATTCAATTCTTTTCTCTCCGGTCTGAGTTTCAAAATATTTCACTGACAACGAAAATGAGAAAATATTTCCACTGATGACTGCACACATATTCTGCCTCATTCAAACAAAACTAGTTGCGTCAACACCTCACAATCTCATGTTTTCGAGTGTTAAGGTCTGATGATTGAGGTCTGAAGACAAAATAACATAGATCGCAAATGAAGGGAAAAACTGCGGCTTTTCAAAAACGAAAAGCAACAATTTAACCCTGATGTAATGTTGACTGTCAGGTAGAATTTTTACGAATGGTCTTCACCAGACTGACCTCGAACGTGTCGCCACGAGCATTCACTTCTACGTTTTGTCTAATTACCCCCACCCCCCACTCCCCCCTCCCCCGGTATACAGAAAAGCAGAAAGGGCCACCAATACAATATGCATGCCGTTAAATTCAGAGGCGTTGCTGTCTCTTTGTGGTGGTGGTGGTAGAGCAAGACCATAACACTTCCCGAAGAAACTACTAGCACGCAACGACACCTTGCATTACCCTTTTCTGCCAGATATGTTATGACATTGACCCCATATACACCATTTACCTCACCCAGCGACCATAACGCTGCTCACAATTCATTCAGTAACATTGCCCGCAGTTATTGTAAGGTGAATGGTTAAGTGACGTCATTTTATCTCTCGACATCAACATTTGAAGACAATAATGCCTAAAACTGGCAACCTTCTTGATTCTAAGGGACGACTAATCCGCCCGCGTCAGTTTTGTGTCTGTATACCAAGACGTAAGACTTCACCCTTTGATACTTTTGTACGTGTTATTACGCATGAAATTAAACAGCACGTTGATAATTTGTGGTCATTTGTTTTGTTATTATTTTTCAATTTTTTAAACTTTTAATCTCATATTCCTATTTTCTCCCGATTAGTGTTCAGTGATAACCGTTGAGCCAAATGTTATTGCAGCTGAAAATACTAATATAATCCTGCTGTCAAGACTTCTTAACTGGTTGAGTGTTAGAAGCCATTATCGGGGCTTTAAAAAAATGAGGACACCAGAGCAAAAGCCAACACTCTCCTTGCTTATATTTCATTTTCAGTCAAACACAAATAATATTTTGTTTATATAAATTTGTTGTATTACAAATTATTGGAGAGTGCCCGTGGGCACTCTCCAATAATTTGTAATAAAACAAGTTTTGAAAAACATATTCAGACCACCAAAAATAATCTAGACCTCAACCACATAATCACTAATGTGAAAAATATCTTGTTATTTGTACTTTCCGACGTTTGACGTCGCATTTTGACAAACGTTGAGGAAACTGAATTCACAGTGGCGTTTGAACGTCAAAATAATTAACGTCTTAAACAAAATTCAGACAAACCTGCAACCTTCACTATAAGTCATAAATTGATTTTCAGGACTGGAAATAAAGAGCTTCTATCGTAACCCGCAGCAGGTTACACTATATAGCGTAATCCATAGGAAAAAAAGGTGTTTTGATGCTTCTCCGCCTTCTCTGACTTAGCACGTCAGTCACGTTGTTTTGCATCTTAAATGAATTGCAACATCAACCGCGAGATCTCACCAAGGCGAGATCGCGCGTTAGTTGTTCCTATTTATTTTGGCGGAAAATATTCTAAGACTGAAGCAGCATGTCATGCATTTCACAATGTGGATGCAATGCTCAGCCATTGAGTCGAGATAGTTCCGGAATGTTGTCAAGTCTTTCTCGAAAAACATGCCAGATGAGCAATATGAATAAAGTCATGTTGTATTACTTTGTCGTAATCTGCAGTTCATTCGGGTATTTTACAACTGAATTAACCTAAACGATCGTTCGCGGGTTATTTCCAGCCCTGGCTTGGTCAGCCCTCCTCCTCCTGTCTCTACGAACCAGGTTAAGTATACGAAACAGATAAAATGATTCAAAGGGCAGTGGACGCTGAAAGATAGAGGCGAAGAATGTATTTTGTAGGAAAAACAAGTAGAAGCAGGTGAATGAGTAATGGCAAATAGTACACCCCCCCCCCCCCCCCGCCACCACCACCACCACCACCACACAAAGAATAAAATTCAAGAAAACAAGTAATAACAAGAACCCCTCCCACAGTGGAGTAGCTACGGGGTCGGGGAAGGTGGGTGTGGTATCGAGGCCTCGCTCCCCTAAAATATACGCCCCCCCCGAAAAAAAAAGAAAAAAACAACAATGGTCCAACTTTCACACAACATAGAGCCGCAAAATGGTCTCCAATACAATGGTTACTCACGCTTCAAATTTCCAAAATTTGCTCTTAGAGCTCTAAATGTTGGAAAATGTTCTCTTGAGTGGGGGGGGGGGGGGGGGACTAGTCTTAATAAGCACCCTTTGCCCCCTCCTCCCACTTTCCGGAAAGGAAGAGGGAGGAAGGGCAACAATCGGGGTTCATAGTTAGGAGTAGGGTAGGCCCCCTAAACCTAACACAACGGCGTTCAAATATCTTCTTTGCCCCCACCCCTCCTCACCCAAAACATCAAAGTGGCTAGCGCTCCCCCAATTAAAGGACCCTGGCGATGCGCCTGCCTCCCCACAAAGAAAGAAGACCACCCCCTCCCCCCCAATCCCAGTAATAACAAATAATAGCTCTTCAAACACCCAGGAAGAAAATCCAACAACATATGTCGTAGTTATATAAGCTATTATTAAATACAACCATGTTTGCAAAGAACACGTAACACTTGTATCATTGCAGATACAAAAGATAACGTGACAAGGGGTCGTGGTTATAAAAGAAACTTATTTAAAACTGTTTATCGTTCACAAGTTTCGAAGTGTGTTCATCACAGTCCCGAATTTCTAAAACGTCTTCAAACGAAAACGTTTAACATTTTTTAAACATAACTGCGTCATTGTTGACAATGATTATATTTTACAGCTCCATTCATGGTAACAAGTTTTCCAACCAATGCAGAGCTCTTTTCAGCTCAGTCGTGCAGGTTAGTTCCAACGCCCAAACTCTTCCAACAAATATAATAGATTGAGCTGTATATGTTCAAATGCCATACATTATGATACATAGTTTAACCCGTTCACAGGGGAATTCCGATATTGAGGTATTCTATCTACAAAACAGCGAGCGCGGTGACTCAGTGGTTAGCGCTGCGAATTCCACCCTGAAGGTCAACGGTTTGATGCTGACCAGCTGAACTGCGTTGTGACCATCGGCAAGGAAGTTAACAGCAATGAGAAAATGACACCAGTAGATTAAAGAATACTGTGTTAATCAACATGTTGAATATTTTTGAATACATGAGAGTTTAACCCTTTAACCAACGAATCGGTCATATCTACCCGTGTAATAAGCACATTCAGCAGCTGAAAAATACTAACAATTTCAACAACATCATGTCATGTACCCCTCTTTAGAACGAGCTCGTCGAGCTCGTTCCAATAAGGGTTCACATGGTATGGTTTTGTTGAAATTATTTGAAAAAATTTAAAAAATGATTTTTAAAATAATAATTTTTGTCATCTGCGTTGGATAAAGGCTAAAAGAACAAAAACAATTTAAAATTTATTTAAAATGTTGATTTCCTTAGAGGATTTGTTTTGTGAGTTTTGTGTGGTAAACAGGTGTCTGAGAGACACTGCAATGAAATATTTATTTATTTTTTTGTGAAAAGATCAATCAATATTTTCACCGTGCAGCCTTGAAGCTGCACGTTGAAAATCTTGATTGGTCTACCGCACAAATTCGTCGGACAGCAATCTATTTTATGAATTCACGTTGTATCATGACGGACGTGAAAACGGTCATTCAGTTTCATTTGGTTAAACGCTTGTTAAAATAAGATAAAAGCAACTTAAAAATGTAACCGTTTCCAACCACACTTACTAAATCATCCCACTCGATTGTCTAATAACCTACGTTACAATGCCGCGAATTTATTGTCCCACAGTTCACCAAATCCAGCTGTACTGTGGAGATTAGGAATAGTTTGAGCAGATACCAGCAGAAGCATATATTCACCAACAGAATAGTTGGAATGGATCTTGCTGAAACTTGTAAAATGATCCTTTATAATATTTTAAGAGTAGAATCGAAATTACCTCGTGATAATATACTGTTTATACCGGTGGGCAGGGGAATCTCCAGGAACATATGATGTTTTTTAACATTCGACGTGTTAGACCACCTACAACTATTTTCCCTTTTTTCTATTCCGATAGTTTTGCGGACTAATTTCTGATACCCACCCCTCTTTGGTGGATATTCACAGTCCCAATCGCTATTCACTAGAGTTAAAAATGTTGACAGGGTGGTCGTTAACTGGTAGAGTGCTGGAAGCCCATATTTGGGATTTATTCTGAAGTGTCGGTACCAAATCTTAAAGACTTCATAATCTGTGGATGCTCTACATATCACCTTTGAAGTGAAATTATTTAGTTTGTTAGGATTTGCCTTGTTACAATTGATGGGAGAGTGCCTTTTGGCACTCTCCCATAAATTGTAGCAAGGCAAAGATATGTGAACAAATTTTGATGACCAAAAATAACTCAGCACTCTACCAGTTAATGGTATATCATTTTCTTCGGTATCATTTATCCACCATCTGCATAGGAAGTTGATGAGCATATTGTATTGAAAAAGGTCTGCAAAATATGGTGAGTTTTCTGTAAGGTGATGGTGAAATAATTCATGTCCTCACGGTATGGGAGATTTACAGTTTAGATGACGTTACCAGGTTTCGATTATTGCGATGATGCCCATTTCGATGTTTTGAAATAATTGGCCATAACTGAGGTTCTTATTACGATTCCTGTGTTTTCTTAATTGTTTCTTTTTTATGGGGATGTTGTAAAGCTTGTGTATAAAACTAATAGTATTGGGCTGCTGTGGATGAGGACATGTCATTTTTTGGTTTGATGAGAGAGGGTTAGAATTATTGGATTTTGAAAGTCTTTTGAGGCAGCTGCGCTGACCTCATTACAAATGCTTGTGTGATGACACGGTTGTGATATTGTCACCAGAGGTATTGGGAGACATAGCTGCCTTCGTTTAGGGCGGGGTCGCGCCTTGGGTGGGGAGGAGGGACTCTTGGATGGGGAGGCACCATGGTCTTGGTGACGGTAAGTTCTATTCTATTTTGTAACTGAGCAAACGCGTGTTCGAGTGTGGGTATATAAAATAGATGTATAAAATAGACCGACCATTGAATAAACACAGTTGCAGATGATTGGGAGGTTTGATAAATAAAAGTCGGAACATCATCGAACAGGTGGCTAATTACCCTGACTCGCAGTGGCAGTCAGTGACCCGAACTGTAACCTTAGATGACCGTGTTCTGGGATTTCGAAAAAAATCGTATTAAATCTAATTTAAAAACACCAAAAACATCAATTAAAAACAAATAAAAAAACAAATAAAAAACAATTTTAAAAAATTAAAGCAATCAAAATGATGTTATCCTCATTAAAATTCCGATCAACCGAATCCACTTGCGGCAAAATGGGCAAGATAGGACACGTATTCACTACTGATATATGTTCTTTTTCGCTTTTCATGGAGATGACCTCCCCTTTTCCGCGGGAGGACTGTTGACTGTTGACCAAATGCAAAGCATTTATGATATTGTAGTTGGTCGGGCGGATGGGGTAGCCTTACGTATTGTGCTCATGGAAGTTAACGCTAACTGGTTCATTGAAGAAATCTGATTGTCTGGCCCTATTGGGGTATTTTACTTCAATGTGATGTTTTGGAAACAAATTCGTATCAAGTGCGGCCGACCAAGGGGCCATCAATTTTAGTTTTGGGGGTGTGGTTTGGGGGCCTGCGGCCTCTAGTTCTATCCTTCCGCGCTGGCACTCGTGCCATATCGAATAACCCATTCGCACACTCGTGTCGTTCTGTGTTTATTACATGCCTTCGGGTCTATAAAAGCAATTATTAAAAGGACACTCGGCAATTCTTTTGACGACTATCAACAAAAGGAACACATTATATTGCCAACCAGATTTGCGAGGGGAACCTGTGTTACTGTTTCGTCCAGTGAGTCCCGTGACACATACAACATATTGGAACTCAGGTGGCGATTTTTAATTATCGCTAGCGATTCAAATTGTAATTTCGGTGCACGATTTCTAAAAAATTCCAGTGAAATTTCGCTTCTCATAAAAATGGTCCGCCAACGATTTTCGTTTCGCATATCGTCCCCCGAGTTCCAATGTGTTCTATGTGCCAGTAGGCTGCCAGTAGGCACATAGAACACATTGGAACTCAAGGGACGATATATGCGCGGTACAGATTTTCATTTTCCGCATGGTTTAGTGTTGATGTGGATTGGGATTTCGAAGAACAGGCGTGTAATAAAGCCTTTTAATTACTACAGTGTGGTTTCGTTAATTTGGTATGACTCTTTATTTCTCCTGTATTTTGAATTTCCGTGGTTTCTTTGTGTCAATAAGGGGCGAAATGTGGCAATTAGGACACAATGTATTCGCCTCTCTTGCTGGATATACTACGTGACAAGAGTGTATCGGAGTCACTATCCCAGTTTGCTCGAAGTAAGACAGGTTGATCAGTTTATGCGCGCACTCACGGTGAAACCGTTCGACCAGTTTCTCTGGATAAACCGGTCCGGTTTGTCGCAAAAACCGCAACCCAACCGGAAAACCGAAAAACCGCCCAACTCCGCTTCATAGGTTAATGGAGGAGAACTGGAAACAATGCTGTATACAATAGTTAGAAGGACACTGCAGATATGGGATTCAGAAAGCTAGAGTGTTTGGTTTAAATTATTTAAACGTCTCCGAATACCACCCCCTCTCCCCGTTTGATTTACAAGTCGCAGCAGTACTATACGTACCTGAAGCCACGCGTAAAAATGACAAGATATGTTCCCTGGATAAAATCAAATGATAAAACCGAAATTTGTCAAAGAGTACAAAAATGATTCAAAATTTAAAAACATATGATGAGACTAGCATTCAAATATTTGATGCGAAACGTCCCGGACGAATCCTCGAAGGTGAACTAGTTTGGCAAAGAATTACCCCGTAAACTTAATAATAATTCTAATAACAATACTTCTGCTTCTACTACTACTACTACTACTGCTACTACTAATACTACTAATAATAATAATCGCGGTCCTGTAACGAGGAGTGCTGCATTAACCCACTGTCCGCCGTGGCATTCCTCCCCCACTGTTCCCACTAATATCCAATCATTCAATTAAAAACTGTTTCATAATTCCCTCCATTGGTGCCTTCTCGATCTCCTCAACTATAAAACTGACCATTTTCCTCATGTCATTCCAAATCGAATTATCCTTCATATTTCCATCCCATTTTCCATTAGTTTCCCAAGGAGTCTTGTTCTACTAAGCAAATGTTTGGGACATACTGAAATGAAATGTGCCAGGGTTTCAGTTACACCCAAGTTCCACATTTGGCACACTCTTCCATCGCCTTTTCCAATTCTCCCTCTAAACTCGAAAGACTTGGATCTCACTTTGAACAACAGTGACCCCCACCTCCACCCCTGCGAACGATCCATCCAGATACTCCTCAAAGGCTTGCGCATCATTTTATATCACCCGTCTGATGAACCCATGGTCCTGATTGCAGGTCGCCAGTATCTTTTTCATTCCTCAAGCACCCCTTTAAGGCTACTCTCCTGCTTCAGCCCCCTTTCGAGATCATCAGTTTCTATAGGTAATTCTCCAATATCTCCTTGCAGTCTCTTTTTCATTCCTCAAGCACCCCTTTAAAGCTACTCTCCTGCTTCAGCCCCCTTTCTAGATCATCAGTTTCTATAGGTAATTCTCCAATATCTCCCTCGCAGTCTCTTTTTCATTCCTCAAGCACCCCTTTAAAGCTACTCTCCTGCTTCAGCCCCCTTTCTAGATCATCAGTTTCTATAGGTAATTCTCCAATATCTCCTCGCAGTGTCTTTTTCATTCCTCAAGCACCCCTTTAAAGCTACTCTCCTGCTTCAGCCCCCTTTCTAGATCATCAGTTTCTATAGGTAATTCTCCAATATCTCCTCGCAGTCTCTTTTTCATTCCTCAAGCACCCCTTTAAAGCTACTCTCCTGCTTCAGCCCCCTTTCTAGATCATCAGTTTCTATAGGTAATTCTCCAATACCCCCCTCGCTTGCTCCATCCATCCTTTCTGAATGTTAGAGTTCCTTACATGATTAAACGTTGTTTTATATCATTATGATACTTTAGGTAACATAAATGTTCTATTCTATCTTAAATCGGCTTCCACTCGAGTTACCACCTGACCACTTCCAGTACAGCTGCATTACTGGATCCGATTATCCACAGATCTGCATCTTTTTATAGAATCTCAAAGTTCCCCACTGCCATTCGATTCAGAGGGACCACATCTGTTCCATGTTTTATACTTGGTAATAATAACACCCTATCCCAAATAGTCGTACCAGCGGACACCTTGTTATTTTCTTTTCTTCCCAGAAACTTATTGATGCATGTTAAAACCAACTACTCCCTCATCGCTGAATTGGTACGTCCGCGCATATTTGTATTTTTAGTTTGTCACAAACAAAATGAGTGCCGCTACGATCGGTTTAGTTTTATGCTGTGTGTCTCTCGTTGGAGTATGTGTGTCAGTGGGAATACCGTATTGGTATTATACCTCAATGTTCAGCATTTCGGTACACTTCGGTCTATGGCAAGCTTGTGGAACCGAAAGTACTTTTAGTGTTGGTAAATGCACATTTCAAAAGTTCGGATATGTCGGTGAGTAATCTATTTGAGACTGTAAAGTGGGTCTTCAAGTTCACCGTGAAACATGTTAAGATAAAGCAGAAGCTTTAATAGTACTGTTTTGATGTCATAAGGAAGATAAACCTTTTCCCAAAATAAGTGGATTCTTGAAAACCCTTGAAATTGCATATTTCTATTACGTTTGGGAACTCATAAAATCATGATGGTCACTAAAAGTGTTAACTCTGTCTCCGTCACTGTGGTCGGTTCGAACTCTCTCTCTCTCTCTCTCTTTCTCTCTCTCTCTCTCTCTCTCTCGAGAGAGAGAGAGGAGAGAGAGAGAGAGAGAGAAAGAGAGAGAGAGAGAGAGAAGGAGATAAAATCAACATTGAACTAACACATGTGAGCTAAAAATATACACGCTCGGCCCAACTGGTATGCCAAGCACCAATTTCCTCATTGTTCAATGACTGTGCACATATATTTTGGTTTGGCGGACGGCAGGTTTTTCTGACGAATTTTTGATAAAGAAAATCAAGTTTGATGACAATTATCATGATACAAAAGAGAGGCTTTTGTCTGCAGATGTTACAATTATGGACGAATATGCGTTCCCTAAAACGTTTTCAATGAATCCACACAATCTATAAGAGAAATTTAAAAAAGACAAGTGTAGCTTATTTCTTTGGAGGCGCAGTTCGTAGAATTAAGGGCCTATATAAGTAATGGAATTTTGTTTATTTTGAAATTCTCACCTCTCATATTCCTTAAATTCAGATTAAATTTACACAAATTATACATCAAAATGAAGGTTGGGATCTATAGAATACGAAACACATATGTAATCAACTCATAGAGCCGACTGTAGTCACCACTGGTTCCTGGAAGTCTGCTACCGTATTCGCACCAGAACTGATAATAAAATAATATTTCATCAGAACAACTTGTGGCCAAATGTGCTTCATATATCCAAGAACAAAGCTAGGCATTCAAAACACTTTCGAATACAGCGATAGGTCTGCATTTTAGAAAAGGACAACACTGTCTGCATTTTTTTTTTATTGAAGATGGTTTCCACGCTCGACAGACATGCGCAAATCACTCGTTACCACGAATTTCCATCAAAAAACAAAATCGTAATTCTAAGAAATTTCAACAGGTATCATGATACCTTGCACTGAATATGGCAACTGTGCAATCTCTATCTAATAACAGTATACTGTATGAAGGCGATCTTTTTCATTATTTGATTTTAGACGGTTTTGTTTTTACATGCTTTTGCTGTCCGATGACGTCGACCGGAAATCGAAAGTATACTCATACGTAAACAAAAGCAAAGGCTTTGGAATTTCCCCCAATGCAGCTCTGTCGCCGTGTTTTGAAGAATTTTTACCCCCTAGCTTTGTTCTTGGATATGTAAAACACATTTGGCCACAAGTTGTTTTCGTGAAATAGTATTAAATTATCAATTCTGGTGCGAATACGGCAGCAGAATTCCAGGAACCAGTGGTGCCTACAGTCGACTCTATGAGTTGATTACCCACGTGTTTTGTGCTCTATACATTCCAACCTTCATTTTGATGTACATTTTGTGTATATTTAATTTGAATTGAAGGAATATCAGAGGTGAGAATTTTCCAAATAAACAAAATTTCATTACTTATATAGGCCCTTAAAAGTTGATTTTCAACAATAAAATTACTTTTTAGTTTAAAACTTCAGCAAACAAAATATTCTTTAGATCAAAGCAGTATCCTTGCTTGTCACCGTTTGTACGAAAATCGTTTAATTTACTTGTTTTAGAACTCTTTTGTTTTTGACCATTTGGGGAAATTCACCAGTTCCTATAGACCATAATGTATCAAATATAGGAAGCGATACAAGCAAAGTAAGTGATGACATCGTTGATGAATAAACTCCTTCCCTAAAGTTCGCATTTCGAAGACATATTTCATCATCTAACTTCCCAAATTTCGCCGTAGACTGATCAGACGATAGTCATGTTACCCGGTTTGTTTGTCAACAAATCAGACGATAGTGTCGCTGTTTCTTTTTAATTCTAAAACATCAAACTTCATTTATTTATCTTATTTCCCATATAATTTAATTGTAATGTCCCCGATGTACGAAAGTGGCTATAATAGAAATAACATGACTTTGTCGGGCATTACAGTGTATCAACGGCTCAACAGAAATGGTTAACAACCCTTGAGCTTATTAGCGGCCCTCGACTTCGTCGCGGGCCGCTAATAAAGTCTTGGACTGTTAACCATTTCTGTTGAGTCGTTAATACACTGTAAAGCCCTTCAAAATCATGTTATTGTTATATTAACTCGACAAAAAGGGAAAAAACGAATAAAAACAGTCAACTTTCGTCAATCTTGGCCTCGAAATAACAGTGGCCCGGCGAATTACACGACATTTTGTCCTTTATTTGAGCGAGATCGATGTGGTATTCGCTATTTTGCAGATTGTTGAAAATTTCGATCTGGAAAGTGTCATGCCTTTATTTTTTAGTATTGATAATATATTATAATTTTTTATTAAAATTGATATAATCTGATAATATATCGAGTGACTGTGAGAGAGAAGGGGCGTCGAGAGGGCCATAAATATAGACGTAGGATTAACCATTTACCCAACCAATAGGCAACATCCGCCTGCGTAATATGCAAATACAGCAGCTGAAAAAATATTCATTTTCAAAAAAAATCACAAAATCATATCTCGTTCCAATGAGGGGGGCCACATGATATGGTTTGGTATAAATTATTTTGAAAAAAATCAAAAATGATGTTTACAATAATACAATTTGATATCGTCTGCGTTGGGTGAACGGTTAAAGGGATAGACAGAGACGTAAAACAGACAGAAGGGGCTCGAATCGGTCGTGTGACAGTGATATAGTTAAATCAATATTCTGAATGCAGCGGCTACCCCACTACGTCCAGATTCCGTCCATTCAAATTATTAACAATTTCCCAGTTCGGAATCGACGAAATTTTCGCGACGGAAATGAGAAATATTTATTGATAGCATGCCTCTTTTGCCGACTGTCATCGATAGAGCAATTACTTACTCACATTACAACAGTATCTTTTGGGCAGAATCAAAAGTTTTTATTGTATATCGTGAGATGAACTGTGTGACTGTCTTTTGAATTCAAAATCGCCTTTACTGTTTAACTCTTTACCTAACATGAAAAACAGACGACATTTGCAAATTAAATTCTTGAATAACTAATTTTTTCATTTTTTGTCTCAAAAACATAGGTTATGACCCCCTCTTTGAAACGAGCTTGTCGAGCTCGTTCCAATAACAGTGGCCCGACGAATTACACGACATTTTATCGTTTATTTGAGCGAGATCGATGTGGTATTCGCTATTTTCCAGATTGTTGAAAATTTCGATCTGGGAAGTGTCATGCCTTTATTTTTTTAGTATTGATAATATATTATAAATTAGTATTGATAATATAATGAAAATATAATGAAAATTAATGGGCGATTTTTGTGATTAGTGCTGGCCGGTATTGGCCGTTACGTTGGGTAAGGGTTAAAATATAGTCATGTCATGAAAACAAGGTCTGGAATGTACATAGACATTTACCTGTGACATTCTTCTCTTTGCAAGAGTGCAGCCGAATAGCGTATCTGGGGTCTCATTAAAAAGCGTGTTTGGAATAAATAGAAAAAGCGTCTTGACGAAGTTCAGTGGAGTTACTCCTCGTCCAACTTATGATATGCTACAAACTGAACTCAATTTAGGCTAACCTGGACTGCACACACGTAAATAAATATATCCACATTAGATGGCAGTCGGTAGTAGGAACTTACAATGGACATATTAGTTCAAATTGTCACTGCCGAACGTCCTAGTCGTAAATCTATCGACAATTGCTGATAATTTGCCTGGATGGGCGTAGGAGGGTGGCCTTTACGTTCAAACCACTGAATTTGGAAAGAGTGTGCCGTCGGCGATATAGAATTTATATTCCACAATATGCAATAAAACCCGTTTATTTTCGTTAAGTCTATTAACTCTGAGTTTAGTAATTAACTATTCTCAGTTTTATTTTTACTTTATTTTGTTTTAGGGCAAAAGGAGTTAACCCTTTACCAAACGTAACGGCCAAAAATCGCCAATTAATTTTCATTATTTTTTTCATTTGTTGTCTCAAAAATATAGGATATAACCCCTCTTTGTAACGAGCTCGTCGAGCTCGCTCCGAAGAGGGGTCATAACCTATGTTTTTGAGGCAAAAAATGAAAACAATTATTTATTCAAGAATTTTGTTTGCAGGTGTCTCCTGCTCTTCATGTAAGGTAAAGGGTTAAACTAGGGCCCTCTGGAAACTAGGAATTCAATTCAGTATCGTCTCTTTTTATATTTCAGTTTAAACAATAATATAAATTATTGTGATGAACTGGAGGTAACATGGCCTGTGGTTTGCGACTCGGAGCTTATGTTCAACCGAGACGCAAATACACATCACGATAACGTATATGTCCCAATAAGACACTACCGATAGCCCAAAACCTACATCGTGAAACAAGAGAGGCTTATTTACTAAACCTGTGATCGTTACAACTTGCCTTGAACAAGGCAACTTTTAACAATCACAGGTTTTGTAAATGAACCTCTCCTGTGCCCATGACGGAACTGGATAAACAATCAATGAACCAGATAAACCCATCCCATCTCAGTTCAAATTGTAAATCGGTTTGTAATTTAAACAACACTTTATCCGGAACACCGTTTGCTGCGCTTGTGAAACATCCAGAAAAATGAAGCGGGCGACGTCATTTCAAATATTTCGTGTTGTGACGTCAGACGGTAACATTTGCTACTGGAGCCATACAGATTATCATCACAGTGTGTGACTCCGGGAATTCAGATCAAGTCGAATTGTAGGAACAGAACAGTATGTCGACGAGCCCGTTAGGGCGAGTCGAAATGCGATTCTGTGCCTACAACGAGACTTGATCAGAATTTCCGGAGACACACACTGTGGTGATGATAAATTTATCTCACAATATTGACCACAAAATGTGTTATAAAACTATTTTAAGAGGAACTTTTTCATTTGCCTTATCGACGGAAAGACGCAAATTGAAAAATAGAATAGCGCCCATTGATCTCCATATTGAGGTCAGTGGTGACGTTACACATCAGAGAAAATTACGTCACTGGGGTTCACTTTCCTGAATACTATCTTGCGAAGTGGAACAACTGTGTGTTTCGTCAACGTGAATTTGGTTGTTACTTTTGCAATAATGTCTGGTGAATTAAATATCCCTCTTTGCATAAAGATTTATTATATTTTAAAATATGCCGTTCATCGTTTATTGAGGTGGAGTTTTCCACATTTCATAGCAAAAGCTAATCCTTTAAATTAAGAGAGAAGGACTCGAGCGTTCAGAAAAATCCCAATAATAGGCTGCAAACCAGCCCAAGATGCCGAAAAGTGCGCATAATTTAACTATTCGTTGCGTTAACTTCCTCGGTGACATTTTAGCATGCCGTGCATAATAAATACGTGACAGGGCGTTCAGTTGGCAGATACAGTGTCATATACGGCTCAGAGAAAACAATATTTGGTTCGGCTTCGCCTCACCTAATATTGTTTTCTCTGAAGGGAAAAACGCGAAGCGATCGAAAAATGATATTAATGTCGTTGTTTTGGCAACAGCAGAATCACACGCTTGTATCAGGGGGCCTTGATACGGATTTGGAACAAGGGCCCAGATACATTAAACTTTAGTTGCGTAACAGTGCAAAAACTCCCCGATTGTGAGATAAATAAACATAGCAGAACCTACGCCAGCTCCTATCCATTCAGAAGGAGACGATTTTACTCTTATTGGAAAATTATTTATTTTCAAAGTTTGGAAGAAATTACAGAAATCAAGTATGGTATAAATAGATATCAGCAAACACAAATCATTGATGGAAATGGAATCATCAAAAAACTGCAAGCTTTTATTTGGCTGTTTCCATATATCTTCTTTATACATACACGGAGACTGACGTCTATGAAGCGAAAAGAAGGCTTGGTGTAGGCGCGTAGGGCTTAACTTGAGTTTGCGTATCGTCGGTGATTTATAGATGCCTTAGGAATAAAGTTAGTCATTGTCTGGCTGTATGGAAAATCGCACGCACCTGCAACTAAATCACGGTTTGTGGGGAATATTTTTAAACAGTTGTACTTTGGATTTAAACACTGTGTGGGAAGGTAGAGAAGTACGGTGGAAGGATTTGGTGTCTTAGCGGTGTTAATGATTATAATAGTTGTCTTCAGTGAAACGCCTACATGTGGGTCGGCAGCGTATTCAAAGTGGGAAGGCTCGTCATTGATGGAAAATCGACCCCCACGGCCGATAGGGTGTGATTTCAAAAACTGGGTTTCATACAGAGGACATGGCCTGGTGATTACTTGATAGAAAGTATGGATTTTAACGGGCTTTAATGCCTCGACCTAACACTCCTCGAATGAATTAATAATGTCTAAGGATAAGCGAAATGACCGGGGTATATCAGTGATTTCACAAGCCCTACATTTGGCAAATAAAGTCTCGAATATGCATTCAGACATACATGTGTCTACGGATATGTAGCTTTTAAACATGCTGCACACATACACATACTTGCATTTGTGCATGTATATTCACGGGAAGAACAGGTATTACAGCCCACAAAGTCGACGTAACATTCAGCCTTTCGCGTAACACCGCTCAGTTACGTTAAAGGTGCGTGAGAGAGATGTGGGAGGCAGAATTAAAATTAATTTGTATTTAAACCTTTTAGTCAGCAAGATAAAACCGTGAATTGTTTCAAAGGCGTTTCTATTGATTTCCGCGGTGACAAGAGAGCTGTCGTACAAAAGGATGTCGACGTTAACGATACCTATCTGACTTGCGTAAAAGTTCTTAAGTAGTAGAGGTGTGAACAACGTCGCAAGGAATGTTTAATTTGTTTTCTTTCATCAAGTTTACAAAAGACACCTGTACAGGTGATCATTAAAATTGCAGCATCCTAGACGAAACATAATGTAGAATGTGGGCTAAGCGGGACTTAGGGCCGATATGGAAACCTGGTATCTTCTGACTTTTTTTTAAGATTGTGTTTTTGTGTGTTTGATGCTGCTGAGATTAGGGTTTTCTCTCACTTGAACTGGAGCCTCAATACATTCCAAAGGTCAGTTGTGGAAGGTAGAAAGGGGGATTGGTGACTATGAGTTCGGCATCTGACGTTACTTAGATTAAAACTGTTTCAAAGGTTACAGCTTTGGGTTTCCTCGAGTGCTGGTGGATCAACAATGATAATAAAATGTGGTGCTAGACGACGGTACATTTTGAAGTACCGCATAAGTTTATGTTTTTGCTTTATTGAAGCCAAGATTTCCAAGACGCTCTCATTATGCAGAGACTGTTTGCTCGCTCTTTTAGTACCACCTGTCCAAATCGGAGCCGCTTCATTCTGAATTTGTTCAAGTCGATGTGTTTCTTCTTCGCCGCAGTTATCCAACACTACAGTTAAAACTAGAAGTCCTGCCATGTAATGCGCACAAATAGCACGTCGATCTGTTCGTTAATCTACGCGTTTTTGACCATAGTAAGGCTATCAAATTATGTACATATGGTCTGTTCACAAGCAATGTTTCAGCCAATGGACCTCCGGGTAACCCGGAGGTCCACTGCCGGAAACATTGCCTGTGTTTGCTATGAGAAACCAGGAAAACCCCCCGTGCTTTGGATGCCATTGCGCGCAATTCCTACGTGCAATTAAGCCTAGATAAGCGCACAAATCGTGACAAGACTTCTAGTTTTAACTTTACTCCCGCATATTTCACGTTTCAGCCGACAAGATATTTTAAGCATGCTTATGCTTATGTATTGACAGTTTTTAAGAATTACCAAATGATATATCGCAACAAAAGAATGTATGTGTTCTGTGTATGTTTTTTATGCTGGTGTAAGGCCTTGTGTGACATACTATTGGAATACCCTATTGAATGGGGATTGTAAACTGTGTCCCATATTATGTCGCATGACTTCTTTTCAAGAGTTTAAAATGGAAAGGTTTCCAGCCATTCGCTATTCACATGACAATATACAATATATATTGGTGAAATGTAATGTTTCTCTACTCACAAAGACATAAATATATTCTTTCGACCCTAGTTATATTCCAAAAACAGTATTGAATTCTTCTGAAATTAAAATTTTTAATATTCAATATACTGAGTTTACTGAGTAGTTACACCACACATTTACTGAGCAGTCGTCATACTTGGTGGAATTATGACGTATCATGTTCCTGGACCGGAAATTGGCCTCTACGTTTCAAAGGGATAAATTATGAAATTACCAAATAATCGTAATTTTGATTTATCCCTACAAAACTACGCATCCGCTATGCATGCATCTTTGTTTATGTTAGCGAAATGCTTCAGTGTGTCACTCTACTGGACAAGCCTGGAAATAAGCAGTCTTTCATTTGCAGAATTAGGTCCCCAGAGGGTCAAATGCCCTTCCCATAACGTGTCATGCGACTGCATTTCAACATCTGATGACCACATTACCATAAAGGTCCGAATAAACCAAATATTCATTAATTACACGCCTGTTCTGTGTTATCCTCATCTACAGCAACACTAAACCATACGGAAAAAATGAAATCTGGTCCGCACATTTTGGCGGAACGGAAAGCGCTGACAAACTATTTTTAAATATACTATTCAAAAAAGTAGGGGATATCCAAACTAATGTTGACATTTTCGGAAAATGGTATTGGATACGCATGACTGGACAAATCAGAATGTTACCAAGTTTAGTGTGGATCACGAATGTCACTGTCCCACGAAAACTTCGTGCAGGTTTTTCGCACGAGCATCACGTTAATGTCTGTGGGGGTACGTTTTGAAATTTTCATTTGTACTGGACGGGCTTTTTCGGAAGTCTCATCGTTCTTCTCGCGGTATAAACTCGTTTATCAATAGTTTCAGGTCGAAACGTAACTTTTGAGGTTTGCGATGACTGACACCTGACGAACGTTTTACGTGCCGTTGGCATGTTGGAAGCTGGTAACAGAAGACTATAGTGGCTCAAATTCTCTACGTTACTCCATCGGTGATTAGCAGGTTGTGGTCACGCCGCTACCGTCAGACAGGCAATGTTGATGACAGATGTCGGTCAGGTCGTCCAGGGGCGACAACTGCTAACCAGGATCGTTTCATTTCGAACCACAGCATTACGTAATCGCCATCAAAATGCCCCAGAAATTGGTCAGCAGTTGCACCGAGCGACAAATGTGAGAGCCAGTGGTCCGACTATCTGAAATCGCCTACACAGCTGGAATTTGTACGCTCGAAGACCTCGAATAATTCCACATTTGACTGAACATCACATCGCAGCATGGCGTAATTGGTGTGGAGCACGACAGCGCTGGCACAATTGTCGATTGAGAAACGTCATGTTTTCAGATGAATTGAGGTTCACTCTCGACTTCCACGACAGGCGAAATAGAGTGTGGCGTCGGCGGTACGAGCGATACCATGACATAACCATTAGGCAGCACGATTATTTTGGCGGTGGATTGGTTATGGTGTGGGAAGGTATAACCATGACAAGCCGAACAGTATTACATGTCATCCAAGTGCATGTCACAGGGCGGTCCTACCTTGACAACATGTTAGCAGCTTATGTGGTACCATGTGTGCGACGTCACGGCCGTCGATTTATTTTCCAAGATGACAATGCAAGAGCATACAGGGCCCGTGTCGCTACAGTGATCCTCCAGGAGCAGAACACCACAACACTGCATTGGCCAGCACTAAGTCCAGACTGTTCACCAATCGAGCACGTCTGGGATGTGCTTGGCAGGCGCCTTCTACAAGGCCAACAGCCCCCTACCAATGTCCAGGAACTCGCAGATGCACTGCAGGAAGAATGGAATAACATCAGTCAAGCTGATATTGGACGTTTGGTGAGGATTATGCTTCGTCTGACCCGCATTTGTCTCGCGAACCGAGGAGGATTTACACGATATTGAGGTCTTGGACTGAATGTGGTAAATTCTCTGACTGGCCGTCCATGTCTTCTATAGTTCAGTGCGTTGAATGTGTGTTTGTTAGACACCCACCTATCGCTGGAATCATCTACCAGTTGTCACAGTGCCTCGACTGTCTTTTTGATGAAAATATAAATATGTTTATTCATATATCTCACTTTTATCAAATCCCCCCTACTTTTTTTGAATAGTATACGTTTTCTATTGGATTGTTATCCAACTCTCCAACATGTCCAACATTCTCAATATTATTTCATAAAACCCGCGTTATATAACAATATTTGAAATATGTATTGTTCTGTGGAAAACATCGGGATGTTACCATACCTGTCCACTTTGTCCGCGTGGCATTCGCGTTTTTGTCTCTCACAAGACAACTAAATATTCAAAGCAATCTAACAACACAGTTCCCACGCAGCAAGCAACAGTGACGCCGTCTATGATTAGCACACACTAAGACTTAAGCCTCCCGTTCACGTCATATGCCACGAAATGACGCCACACGCTGTCAAGTATCTTCAAACAACAATCACACAAGTAACCAACTCGTAATTCCCTGGCTTCGACAAATAGACAGCACGAGATGTGTGTTTGAATGCGTGGGTGTTTTACATAACGAGCTGACTGACGTAGTCGTAGCGAAATATGACTACGCCTTTCCGAACGTGTTACGTAGCATACCCAACGATTCAAACACACATTGCGTTCTGTGTTTATTGCATTAAAATTCAGATACATAAACACATTCAAATTCCTATGTTTAACCCTTTACCTAACATGAAAAGCAGACGACACTTGCAAAACAAATTCTTGAATAACTATTTTTTTTCATTTTTTGTCTCAAAAACATAGGTTATGACCCCTCGTTGGAACGAGCTCGACGAGCTCGTTCCAACGAGGGGTCATAACCTATGTTTTTGAGACAAAAAATGAAAATATTTTGAAAATTAATTGACGATTTTTGAGAATAGCGCTGGCCGGTTTTGGCCGTTACGTTGGGTAAAGGGTTAAACAAAAGGTGAAGAGTCGGTTTGTTTTGTTTGTAGCTGTACTGATCAAATTGATCGATAAAAAATCAAAACAACCCTTTAGGAACCAGTGTAAACTACATTCGTTTCCACTGGACGTGTGTGTTGAAATTCGTATCGCTGTTTCTCTTCGGCTAGTGCCCATTCATGCCTAACCATTTAATGGCTATTACTGTTAATACAAATATAAGTACAAATTTGGGCAGATTTTCAGAACAGCAGGTAGAAACATTTTTAAAAGAAGTTCGAATTATGTGAAGTTGTCCGAAGATTTACCGAAATAAAGTTGACCAATTTAGATATAACCGGATCCGCAGACGAGACGGCCACGGGACTGGGTTAATGTTGTGGTTGGAAATGATTGTTTTTTAAATATTATCTCATTTTTGGTTAACTATTTTTTTTGTGAACCGACTTTATTTTGCTATGGACATTTTCATTTTCACCTACGCAACAGACGATCGATTATTGTATAACGAAATTTGGAAACTTTTTGGAAGCGGCGCAACCGATGTCTCAACGGGAAAGGAACTAGTACAAACGGTGCTGGGAAAACGTTCTGGCTTGTACACCAACATTTACAGAAACATTTGTCATAGCGGCGATTCCGTTAAACAGAAGCGTTTAATGCTTATTGGATGAGTAATGCACTCATATGGACGAACTTCTGATTATAGTCGTACAGTATAAGCTTCAGTACTCATATCTGATGCAATTTCGTTCCAGACTTTCTTTTGGGCCAGTAAGATACTGACTGACGAATCGAACTTTTCACCCGACATTTAAATGGTGACTGTGCAGTTTGTATAAACTCGAGTCACTCGATATGAAACCTGACACACATTCCGATATAAATAAATATTTGAAATATTTTCCTTTCAGTTAAATTACTTCAACAGAATTTCAGTAATTTAATAATGTTCTGATCTATCCTGTATTTATCCACGCTGTTTGCGTGGGTCGCGGTGGTTTAGTGGTTACGGGGCTGGATTTCAAACCGAAAGGTTCAAGGTTCGATCGCCGCTAGGGGTAACTGCGTTATGTCCTCGGGTAAGGTCCTTCACCCCGGTTGTCCGCGCGGGGTCACGGTGGCGCTGTGTACTAAGGCGTGCTACACATTGTGGATGCACTTGCCTTCAACCAGTGCTAACCCTGCTTGTGCAGTGTTAGTACATTGGAGAAACTGACATTTGTTCGCCACTGCTAGGTGATTCTCCCCGGGTACGCTAGCTTCCCACACCCAGTAAAACTGTCCGACACGAGGAGAAGTTGACTGTCACAAATGCCCTTAAATCACAATCAAAACGAAAAACAAAACACTCTTTGGTTTTAATGTACGCTTATAATTCTCACTGGTGGTCCTGATGGACGTTATGAGATTATATCTCCTCTCGAAAAGTCATCAGATTCCAGGTTTATTTTGATGTGAACCACTCGTAACCAGAAGTTTCATTATTTATTTCCTTTTTAATATAAAATCCCCACAATTATTTCACGAGGAGCCTTATGAGAATTATGATGCTTAACCATTTCAACCCGAAAGCCCGCTGTTCCAATCCAGGAACACGACATGTCACGACTTCATTAAGTAAGATCATAGGATGGCTGCTCTGTCGGGATGTGCCAAAGACCATTCGATATTTTCAACGAGCTTCCCTGCACGTTGAACATATTTATCGATCAACAACCACACATTGAATATGGACTCAACAACCAATTGCTGTTATCAGACTGACATGGACGATACAGTCAGGTTTTAAAGGGTCAACTTGGTTTATGTTGAACGCTAAATTTCTCTCTTTTACTTAATGTGGAATTACGGAACTACACTGTTTGATAATTATCGCAGCGAACCAATGTGACAAAAATGCACCATTTAATGAGCAATAAATGCTAACCCTAATCTTACAACTACGGCGATGTTTTACTGCTATTAGTTACAAATAACAAGATGAAAACGTTTTGTGCAAGCAATAGCGCACGAGAAAAAGCCAATGAAACACTCTATTTTGTACGTATATCATGCAGTCTCTTCTTATTAGAACATATAAAAGAAACATTCTGTGTACAAAGTTGAATCTTTTTCACTAAAATAAGGTGAATTCCACATCTTAAAGCATTGTGACTGTGATTCACAAGAAATTAGTTTAAAATAATTTCAAGCTTACTGGACAGGTTTCCATGCTATGGGGTTAATATCTTCTTTCAAAAACACCTGGAAGTCGTCCCTCCCACACATAGATGCCCCTCCCCAAAAGATCAGCATTTTTAACGAATCGTCCCGGTACGAAGTTCAACTTGGGACAACACGTGCGTTCCGAAGTGATTTTGAGAGGAACTGTCCCTTCCAAGTATTGTAAGTGATGGTTCTCGAAAATGTTTTTAAAAAATTCAAGTTTACTTGACAAGGTGGGAGTGTAGGGGGGGGGGGGGGGGTGAAGGGGGTGATTATCTACACTTTGACGTTTAAGATCTCCAGTCGAAAAAAACTTAGCAAAGAACCCCTCGCCTCCACACATAAAAAACAAAGCACAATGCTAGAATGTAGGCTGCAGACATATCGCGAACTGGGCGAAAATATTCACGCAGACATCCCATCTGATATAATCGAGAGTGGATGTATCATAACAACAATGGTTTTAAAAAGTACTTCTAAGTTTGGAGGTGGCATAACACATTACGAATATTGATAACATTAAATAAGGTGAATCTCGGTGTAATAACGAAGTCCGCATATTAGTTGATCCAGTATATTCCCAGTTCCATTTTTCATTGTTTTCCAAGTGAACTGAATCAGCCCGAGAATTCAGTGCCGCATGATCTGGAACAATTATTACCCTAATATACACGCGCTCACGCGCACTAGATAAAATATTTCAGCCTGTCGGAAACACCTGACGTGATAGTTGCTGGGAGAAATAGATTCACGTCTCGTACTGGACTCAGTGAGTGTCGCCTAAATCCGGGCGCGAACGTATGTCACCATGTCGAACTTGCCCTTTTCGTTTTTGTTGGGGGTAATTCTTGACCTGAAGGGGCAGTAACTTTTCTTCAAAACGCATAGTCACAAGGGTTTCACTGAAAATAACAGTTTGAATACAGTCCTATACAAAATATAGTAACTTGTAACTTACAAGAAATCAAATTAATAAAACACAAACGTCAATCATACCCCACCCACAGTTTTTGAGTCACCCTGCAGGCCTGCGTTCTTTGTTGTCGGTGGTTGCTTCTTCCTTGTCGCTGGTGTTTGGTCTCGGCTCATTGTAGTTTCGCTGGACTCAGGTCGTCTTTTCATGAACATGTAACGAAATGTCGTTCTATCACTGCCGTCGCGCGGCCACTGACGTATTGTCACTTTACTGGAGCCTTTACTCTAACATACGCTACTTTGAGATTTGAGTGCGTCCCTCTGGCTACTTCAGGTTAATATACATACAGATAAAGCACACTCTGTCTACGTAAGGTTTGCCTTCTATAACAGGTAATACCGTCTACCTGAATGCCAATATTCGTGAGTTCCCTGAGTTTCTACTTTCTGGTCTGATCCTACATTCGTATATGGCCACCGACTTGGCCCGCGAATGTTCCTACTCTAAGTATGAGCTCTGTAGCTCCCCATTGCATTACAACGTGCCTATACTTTCGCATCGATGTGGCACCTCCTCTTGCCTATAATACGGGGTATCCCCAGCTTCCCGCCTCCGAGCTGCTGTCTTCCACGCCTCGAGACTGGAATGAAATTTTCGAGAAAACACCCGACTCTTACTCGATCGCAAGGACCTTAATTCCCATTTTAATTGCATCTCTTGAACGTGGTTGCTATAGATCTGTCTTCAAACTACTCCTTCAACTTTTACGGTATCGTACCTTCGCTATACATTGTCATCTGTGACAGTCCACTGCCAGAAGGTTATGATGCCCATACAACGCAGTCACTACATGTACGCTGCTTATAATTAGATTATTGATACTAATAACCATATAATTAGATGACTGATCACTTGGGATGCCTGAAGAAGTGACTTGTGTGTGAAGCTTATCGGGCAATATCGTTCAATTAGACCAGATAAGCGCTTTACATGCTCCTATTGAGATTCCGCTTTGTTAAAGTTATCACTTTTATTGCGTCTTCATTGATTTATTTCTAATTAAATACACAGTTGGCTTACTTAACAAATCGGTTTTACAGGATCTGTCACATAACCATTCATTCCTACGCTTTTTACAAAAATAAAAACACTTTTGAAACCACAGAATCATAAATTTAAGCTGTTACCTTGACACAGCCCAAAACATTTCCGTAAGTGACAAACGCCCTTGCATATTAAATACGAAGGTTGTAGCAAATGGAGGCTTGACGAATCGCACCGACGGCTTCTGACTGATCCGCGAATTGCAAGATTGCGAAATCGTTCTACATTGGGCAAGTTAGAATGGATATGGACTAAGGTCTACCAACTGGGTTGTTCAGTGCTGAGTCCTGTGTTATTCTGTGCAGCATAGGTTTTGACGTAAACATTCTCTAATTAGTAACCATTTTGTCGCCTGAGTGCTAGAATGTCCTATGTCCCCTAGGTGACATAGGACATTCTAGCACTCAGGCGACGATTTGTTATTAAATTTCCGAACCGAGTTCGCTATAATCGACCTAAGTCGAAATTTACCGAGGCTCATGTCGATATTAGTGAACAAGGCCCAGAAATCTCATATCAAACCATGACGAATTTGAGTTCTTTGATCACATAATATGTAAATAAAGGCTTTATCTCACGTAACTGATAAAACTGGCGAGAGTTGTTCAAACAAATCGCGAATGGTAGTTTCCTGACATTCGGTCCCAGTGTTAAAACTGTGACGGTCTCATTTCAAAAGAGTCTGGTTGCTGGAGGCATCTGCCGCGAGTGCCGAAGTAGTCACAAGCGGTGATAGGGGTGAGTGGTGGACGCTTTTGTGATAAGAAATCAGTTAATAAATGGAGACTTCTGGCGGCGTTTGGGATAAAAAAACATCATTTTTTGGACGTCAAAATGAAGTGTTTTAGTGGCATGTTTCAAATTTCCAAGTTCATCAGCGAGTATCCAGCGACCTAGAGTTATAGTCAAATTGAATCATATCAACAATAATTTTCCGACCTTTTCCGAACATACCTTAACCTTTAACGACCCCTTTCAGGCTGTCGCGACCTAAGAGTATGTATCCATATCGCCATAACATGCCACCATAAGAAGGTCCTGCTGACAATATACAAATCACAGTGATTCATAATCATGTCCTGGATGCCTGTTACCTAGTGTCTGTTTACTAGAAATCTATAAAAAATAACTGGACATATACATACAGGTTGTAGTCTAGTTGGAATTCAAAACAAATTCCTGGGCCATTCATGGGTAACAAAACTGAAAAAAAATCATTCACATTTTTCATGAAAATGAACCTGTTAACTCCTGTCAAATTTCACCAAGGCCTTAAAAATTGCGGTTTTAGAAGCATTTGGAATTTGTGACAGTGGCGAATTGTATTCGAGTTTTCGGTATATTGACCATCTCTACATCTCGTCGCCTGAGTGCTAGAATGTCCTATGTCCCATAGTGGACATAGGGCATTCTAGCACACAGACGACGATCTCATGAAACCATATTGAGTGTATCATGAATTAATATCGACATTTAATACTGCAGGTCCGTGCGCAATAACATAATACCGAAATAACACTTCGCTCAGCCGCTGAAATGAACCTGTTCTCAGATGAGAAGGCCTTGACTAACAATTTGCTCCCATTTCTGTAATACCATAATCCTTTAATGTCCAGGACTAACAATGATTTCAGTTACATTTATGTAAATCCTTCAGAAGAGTTTTGGACTCGATTTGGCAGCTGGTGTGCATGAAACACGCCGATGACAACGATCTTGTGTGTTTTCAATGGACTTTACGGCAACACAATACCAAAATAGTATATAAATCTAGGTGATCTGCGTGATACTTAGCTGCAGGATTTGAGAAGTACTTTGATAGCACATTTTAGGGGGCGAGGGAGGTTGATTGGGGTGTTTTTTTATGCTAATCTCATCCTTGAAAATCATATCAAGAACAATTAGTAAACCTTGCTACTGGCAACTCAAAAAGCTGGGCAAACTCCGCCCCATTCCTCAGTGGTAAAGCTTTGGAGCAACTGGTTCACTCCTTCATAACCTCTCATTTGGATTACTGCTGTTGTCTTTTCCTTGGTCTGCCACACACATTGCAGCAGCATTGCAGCAGAAATTGCAGAGAATCTGGAATATTGTTGCTCGAATAATTAGTGGTGCTAAACGTTTTGACCATATCACACCCATCTTGAAGGCTCTACATTGGCTTCCAGTCCAAAGTCGGGTGTATTTTAAAATTCTGATGTGTGTATTTAAATACGTTCATGGCCTTGTGCCTGCATAAATACGTGAGCTTCTCTCTCGCCGAATACCAATGCGAAGTCTTCGTTCTTCTGACCGTTTGCCACTAACTGCATCTTTTACGCGAACTGCATTGGCAAGCGAGCGGCTTTCGCGGTTTCTGGTCCGAGATTCTGGAATGCATTGCCATCGCATCTTCGGTCACAATCAGGTTTACTTGCTTTCAGGAACCAGCTTAACTCATTTATTCAAATCATTTAGTTCATAGGTTGTGTTCTGCAATCTGTAAAGCGTTTTAGAGCACATTCGTGGTTTCACGCTATATAAAATTAATTATTATTATTGTTATTATTAAATCGCCGCTATTCAAACTGAAATTTGCGAAATGACGGCGAAATCGAGTGTCAAATGTGTAGTTTTGGAGTAATGGAGATCCTGGGAGAATTTCTCTTAGCATGACCAAAATATCAGTCGGAGAGAAAAACCTTCACTGGGATATTAGGGGAAGTTGGAAGTGAGAATGAAGGCTACGTGGCTACTAACTGACGCAGATGATGGATTAGTATGCTGATTATGAAACAGTGAAGAATGGGGTACGGGATATCGTCAAGGAGTTAATTTACTGGTGTTCGATGGAGAGGAGAGGGTTGGGAAGGAGGAACAAATGGGCGCAAATTGTTAGTCAAGGCCTGCTCATCTGAGAACAGGTTCATTTCAGCGGCTGAGCGAAGTGTTATTTCGGTATTATGTTATTATATTGCGCACGGACCTGCAGTATTAAAAGTCGATATTAATTCATGATACACTCAATATGGTTTCATGAGATCGTCGTCTGTGTGCTAGAATGCCCTATGTCCACTATGGGACATAGGACATTCTAGCACTCAGGCGACGAGATGTAGAGATGGTCAATATACCGAAAACTCGAATACAATTCGCCACTGTCACAAATTCCAAATGCTTCTAAAATCGCTGTTTTTAAGGCCTTGGTGAGATTTGACAGGAGTTAACAGGTTCATTTTCATGAAAGAAGTGAATGTTTTTTTTTCAGTTTTGTTACCCATGAATGGCCCAGGAATTTGTTTTGAATTCCAACTAGACTACAACTCGCATATGTCCAGTTATTTTTTATAGATTTCTAGTAAACAGGCACTAGGTAACAGGCATCCAGGACATGATTATGAATCACTGTGATTTGTATATTGTCAGCAGGACCTTCTTATGGTGGCATGTTATGGCTATATGGATACATACTCTTAGGTCGCGACAGCCTGAAAGGTGTCGTTAAAGGTTAAGGTATGTTCGGAAAAGGTCGGAAAATTATTGTTGATATTATTCAATTTGACTATAACTCTAGGTCGCTGGATACTCGCTGATGAACTTGGAAATTTGAAACATGCCACTAAAAAACTTCATTTTGACGTCCAAAAAATGATGTTTTTTTTATCCCAAACGCCGCCAGAAGTCTCCATTTATTAAATGATTTCTTATCACAAAAGCCTCCACCACTCACCCCTATCACCGCTTGTGACTACTTCGGCACTTGCGGCAGATGCCTCCAGCATCCAGACTCTTTTGAAATGAGACCGTCACAGATTTAACACTGGGACCGAATGTCAGGAAACTACCATTCGCGATTTGTTTGAACAACTCTCGCCAGTTTTATCAGTTACGTGAGATAAAGCCTTTATTTACATATTATGTGATCAAAGAACTCAAATTCGTCATGGTTTGATATGAGATTTCTGAGCCTTGTTCACTAATATCGACATGAGCCTCGGTAAATTTCGACTTAGGTCGATTATAGCGAACTCGGTTCGGAAATTTAAGAACAAATCGTCGCCTGAGTGCTAGAATGTCCTATGTCACCTAGGGGACATAGGACATTCTAGCACTCAGGCGACAAAATGGTTACTAATTAGAGAATGTTTACGTCAAAACCTATGCTGCACAGCACAGCACAGGGCTCAGCACTGAACAACCCAGTTGGTAGACCTTATTCCATATCCATTCTAACTTGCCCAATGTAGAACGATTTAGCAATCTTGCAATTCGCGGATCAGTCAGAAGCCGTCGGTGCGATTTCATTAAGCCTCCATTTGCTATAACCTTCGTGTTTAATATGCAAGGGCGTTTGTCACTTACGGAAATGTTTTGGGCTGTGTCAAGGTAACAGCTTAAATTTATGATTTTGTGGTTTCAAAAGTGTTTTTATTTTTGTAAAAAGCGTAGGAATGAATGGTTATGTGACAGATCCTGTAAAACCGATTTGTTAAGTAAGCCAACTGTGTATTTAATTAGAAATAAATCAATGAAGACGCAATAAAAGTGATAACTTTAACAAAGCGGAATCTCAATAGGAGCATGTAAAGCGCTTATCTAGTCTAATTGAACGATATTGCCCGATAAACTTCACACACAAGTCACTTCTTCAGGTATCCCAAGTGATCAGACATCTAATTATATGGTTATTAGTATCAATAATCTAATTATAAGTAGCGTACATGTAGTGACTGCGTTGTATGGGCATCATAACCTTCTGGCAGTGGACTGTCACAGATGACAATGTATAGCGAAGGTACGATACCGTAAAAGTTGAAGGAGTAGTTTGAAGACAGATCTATAGCAGCCACGTTCAAGAGATGCAATTAAAATGGGAATTAAGGTCGTTGCTATCGAGTAAGAGTCGGGTGTTTTCTCGAAAATTTCATTCCAGTCTCGAGGCGTGGAAGACAGCAGCTCGGAGGCGGGAAGCTGGGGATACCCCGTATTATAGGCAAGAGGAGGTGCCACATCGATGCGAAAGTATAGGCACGTTGTAATGCAATGGGGAGCTACAGAGCTCATACTTAGAGTAGGAACATTCGCGGGCCAAGTCGGTGGCCATATACGAAGGTAGGATCAGACCAGAAAGTAGAAACTCAGGGAACTCACGAATATTGGCATTCAGGTAGACGGTATTACCTGTTATAGAAGGCAAACCTTACGTAGACAGAGTGTGCTTTATCTGTATGTATATTAACCTGAAGTAACCAGAGGGACGCACTCAAATCTCAAAGTAGCGTATGTTAGAGTAAAGGCTCCAGTAAAGTGACAATACGTCAGTGGCCGCGCGACGGCAGTGATAGAACGACATTTCGTTACATGTTCATGAAAAGACGACCTGAGTCCAGAGAAACTACAATGAGCCGAAACCAAACACCAGCGACAAGGAAGAAGCAACCACCGACAACAAAGAACGCAGGCCTGCAAGGTGACTCATTCTCACTTCCAACTTCCCCTAATATCCCAGTGAAGGTTTTTCTCTCCGACTGATATTTTGGTCATGCTAAGAGAAATTCTCCCAGGATCTCCATTACTCCAAAACTACACATTTGGCACTCGATTTCGCCGTCATTTCGCAAATTTCAGTTTGAATAGCGGCGATTTAATAATAATAATAATAATAATAATTAATTTTATATAGCGTGAAACCACGAATGTGCTCTAAAACGCTTTACAGACTGCAGAACACAACCTATGAACTAAATGATTTGAATACATGAGTTAAGCTGGTTCCTGAAAGCAAGTAAACTTGATTGTGACCGAAGATGCGATGGCAATGCATTCCAGAATCTCGGACCGGAAACCGAGAAAAGCGCTCGCTTGCCAATGCAGATCGCGTAAAAGATGCAGTCAGTGGTAAACGGTCAGAAGAACGAAGACTTCGCATTGGTATTCGGCGAGAGAGAAGCTCACGTATTTATGCAGGCACAAGGCCATGAACGTATTTAAATACACACATCAGAATTTTAAAATACACCCGACTTTGGACTGAAAGCCAATGTAGAGCCTTCAAGATGGGTGTGATATGGTCAAAACGTTTAGCACAACTAATAATTCGAGCAACAATATTCCAGATTCTCTGCAATTTCTGCTGCAATGTGTGTGGCAGACCACGGAAAAGAGAACTGCAGTAATCCAAATGAGAGGTTATGAAGGAGTGAACCAGTTGCTCCAAAGCTTTACCACTGAGGAATGGGGCGGAGTTTGCCCAGCTTTTTGAGTTGCCAGTTGCAAGGTTTACTAATTGTTCTTAATATGATGTTCAAGGATGAGATTAGCATAAAAAAACACCCCAATCAACCTCCCTCGCCCCCTAAAATGTGCTATCAAAGTACTTCTCAAATCCTGCAGCTAAGTATCACGCAGATCACCCAGATTTATATACTATTTTGGTATTGTGTTGCCGTAAAGTCCATTGAAAACACACAAAATCGTTGTCATCGGCGTGTTTCATGCACACCAGCTGCCAAATCGAGTCCAAAACTCTTCTGAAGGATTTAGATAAATGTAACTGAAATCATTGTTAGTCCTGGACATTAAAGGATTATGGTATTATAGATGTAAACATTTTCCTATAGGCGACCATTATAACGTTCAAGTGAATAAAAGATATGATCGCATCACTTTAATTTTGGCATTCAAATGTCTTTGTCAAATAAACCCCTTCAGATAACTTTTTCTGACCCGAAAACAGTAGGGTCATTCAACAAATAAGAGAGAAAACTTGACCGGAAGGAAAGTACCGGTTACGTGCACATATTTATCAGGGAATTCCCGACAAAGTCACACCAAAAGTCAATGGTATATTTTTTAGGTCTGAGCGTCATCGAATTAACCTCTTTATCTATCTGGAATATTCAACACGAATGCAAGACGTCATTAGAATGTTTCAAATTTTCATTGAAACTATATATTTTCCCAAGGCTGCTTATTTTTAGAGAGTGCATCATTTCCGACATTTCAAGGCGGGTAACTCTAATTCAAATATTTACTGCAGCGATACCTTATTCCCAAACTCATTGGCATGTTACGCTTTATAGCATGGTGGCAGCTCATCGGAAAGGGTGGTGTAATGCTCCTCCACCTTATTACGCCAATCATGTTTTTTTTAGGTCTAAGCGTCTGAATAAATATCCATGCTTAACGCGCGAGCACCGAGTCGTCGACGCGAGTTATTTATGTAGGCAGAAATTCAATAAAAGGAAACAGCATGTCATTCTAATCATATGTGGGTGCAATACTCCACCTTTGAGTTGAGGTATTTCCCAAAGATTGTCAAGTCTTTCTAGTAAAACATACGAAGAGTTGTAATTTGATAAAACTATGTTGTATTACTTTGTCGCAACCTGTAGTTCGTTTCCGTATTTTACAACTGACGTAATCTACACGTAACCTAAACGATCGTTCTAAGGTTATTTCCAGGCCTTATTGTGTGTTTCTTACGACATGACATCATACAGTATAACCTGGTAATTTTGTCTGAATTAGTTGATAGTATTTCAGTCAGTGGTAAACTGGTGAAAAGTCCACAATGATGTCTTTCAAAAAAGAAAGGTTTCCCACGAGGATCGTTAAACAACTGGGTGATCCATGCCAAATCGTCAATAAGTAGTCTATCTGCAAGGCAACTCGGACATAATCAGAGCATTTCTAATATCGTATTTGCTAAGAAAGTGACGTGATTATGTCGTTGCTGAAATCACCAAAACGCGACCAATATTCTCCGTTGCGAGCGAGACAACAAAGCACAAACTATAAAAATCCTAAGAGTATGTCAGGGATGACTCGGCCTTGATCTTGTGAATGACATGCGGTGGATCGCATGTGACATAATAGTCACCTGACCCAGTTACCGCATGTTTGGTTGCCATGGTAAACCGAGTGATCGGCCATTCTGTTACCTCATTACTATAGTGATAAGTGGTCTTAGTGCACATGCGCAGGGCGTGTTGTTTGGATGATACGTGTTTCCGTCGTGCATTTTGTATACTGGTTCTGCCATCTTGCTTTCTATCGTAGCGCGTGGTGCTATGTGATCCAAAACCCTCTAATAGTACAAGGGTATGTTTGCAGGGTATGGGGGTAATATATGAGTGTATCTACATATAATTACCGAAATAGATCTGCTCGATGTGTCATTTGGGGAACTAAGAATAAGTATGAGCAAGCAGAGGTTGTAACAAGGGGCGGGCAAAAGTAGCTAGAAATAGATAAACTGCTAGGGTTAGAATAGCTAGAATGGCGTATGCTGTAGGTAGCATACGAGAATTCTGTGGGAATTCGATCCAGTAAAGATACTTTTATACAACGAAACAACACCTCACAGTCCTTTAACAATATGTACTTTTCTTGTAAAAAACTGATTCTCAGGGAATCAGAACAACAGGCAGAAACCGAGGAATTGGAGGTAAAAAAAAGAAAAGTACTCCAGTTTCATAGACTGCGCTTTAGAGCACTAGGTGCTGCCCTTATAAGCCCCAAATATGACTTTACCAAGACCGGTTTAGTAATTTTTGATGATTTGGGGTGAATGTCGGGTCTATTTCGGTAATTCTACGAAATATCCAAGGATTTGGAAATAATCTACACCAAAAACACTCTTATACAAAACAACGCCTATTATTGGAAAACGAGGATTCTGGATCAATCCCTACCAAATAAAGTAATTGGGGTGTTTTATAGTGACTTGGGGTGATTTTCGGGTCTATTTAGGTAATTATACACACTGCCGTTACACCCTCCACACACACTCCGGTCCTACTGGAGGATTTGGGGTCACGTAGCAATCACATGCCACCATAGAAACCAAGATGGCGGCATCCGGTATACAAAATGGTCGACAGAAACATGTATCGACCAAACAACACACCGTATATATGCGCACTGAGACCACGTCCCTCTAAGGCAATTACATTACGACATGGCTGCTCACGCGTGTTACCATCTCAACTAAACATGACGTAACTGGATCACGTGACTAAGGCGTCACTTGAGATCTACCACATGGCATCCACAAGATGAGGGTGGTGTCATCCCTGAAAGAGTAAGGGAATGACACACCGGCGTGAAATGTTTAACACTGAAATTTCCACAGACGACCCTGGATGTACTCTAGCGTTAAACTGCTGGCCTAATTGTTTTTAACACAGAATTTCCCATTGACTGGCCAGTTAATGGGAAATTCAGTATTAAGAAATTTACCTCATCGTGCATCCATCGTGTCCTATGGACATTTCAGTGTAAAACTTTTTTACGCCAGAGTGCCATCGCCTCTTAACGCTGATTTCCCCACAGATAACCCTGGATGCTCTGTGGCGTAATGGCAACATTTTATGCCATACTGCTTTTAGGATATCTCGTTTCTACTTCTTTCTTTAGAAAAGATCGGTAGAAAAAAAAATGAAAAATCTAGATGGTACGTGTTATGGCCAAACTCTATGTGACAATTCTTTGAAATAGTTATGATAATTTGATTGTCTACCAACTTTCCACATATTGAAAGAGTTTTTTGTTCAAAAATGCTAAATTTGATGGGGATGCATACAATATCACCCTATTACGTACAGTCGAAAGAGAAGTGACTCTTTACACTTTTTTATGCGAAACTCTTTTAGAATATTTTGTTTTCTACTTCTCTGCTTTTTAGAAAAGCTAAGAGAAAGCAAAATAAAAAAAAAACGTCCAACTTTCTGTGACAGTTGTGTTAGATGGAAAATATTTATAATTATACCATTGTCTATCAACTTTTCGAATTTTGAAAAAAGTATTTTCAAAATATTAAATTCTATCCTAGAACTCGCAGTAAAAGGGAGGGACGGACTCTATTTGACTGATGGGCTGCGTGGGAGGCGGTGATAAAAAAAAGACTATAGGACTATCCTAACATTAGGATAAAACTGTCACAGAAGTTTTAACAAATAACAGAATTTAACAAAATTTATTTAACCCTTTACCCAACGCAACAGCCAAAACCGGCCAGCGCTATTCTCAAAAATCGCCAATTAATTTTCATTATATTTTTATTTTTTGTCTCAAAAACATAGGTTATGACCCCTCGTTGGAACGAGCTCGTCGAGCTCGTTCCAAAGAGGGGTCATAACCCATGTTTTTGAGACAAAACATGAAAACAATTAGTTATTCAAGAACTTTGCAAGTGACGTCTGCTTGTCTTGTTAGGTAAAGGGGTTAAATAAGCTGAACATATTTACATCGAGATCTTAGCTTACCTATCTATGAAAACCCATTTACATCAAATTGTTTAAAAAAAAAATCTGATGAACGTATTCAGTTTCTCATTTTCTGCTTGAATGAAAATAAAAAATAAGAATGAACTAAAAACTCCTGGTTGTGTTATAATAGATGAATGTGTTTTTTTACTATCCAACAAAACAACTTAAGAGAAAATAAAAATAGTACAACGGAAAAACACCTTTGAAGATTTGTTGACACAGTCATTTTAAATAGTGTGTACCGTTTTGCTCAAACAAACGTAGAACATCCCTGTTATTTCTTGTAAATATCTTGGACGAAACTTGCTGGTATGAGCAGTCTTTACATCATATCCTTTTGCAAGATTGTCTGAAGCAAGTATACAACACACTTCAAATTAAGGTCACATTGTAGTCTCATTGTGTTTATTGCCCAGGAATCTGTGGTCTTCACTTTGAAATTGTATATGCCTTTATTCATTACAGTGTGGCGGCGGAACGAACGATATCATGGCGTTATCGATAGGCAGCATGATCGGTTTGGTGGTGGATCGGTTATGGTGTGGGGGAGGAATAACCATGGCAAACAGAGTAGCATTACATGACATCAAAGGGCGTGTCGCAGGGCAGTGCCTAAGTGACAACACATTAGAAGCTCATGTGGTGCCATTTGCACGACGCCACTACCGTCGCTTCATTTTCCAAAATGACAATGCAAGAGCACACAGGGCCCATGTCGCTACAGAGTTCCTCCTGGAGCAGAACATCACTACACTACCTTAGCCAGCACAAAGTCCAGGCCTTTTATCAATCGAGCACGTCTGTGATAGTCGTGCGATAACACCAACAGCCCCCCCCCCCCCCCCCCCCACACACACAGGCACACACTAATGTCCAGGAACTCGCCGCGGCACTGCAGAAAGAATGGAATAGCATCAGTCAAGCTGATATTTGACGTTTCGTGGGGGATTTACAAGGTATTGGGGTCTAGGACTAAATGCGGTAAATTCTCTGACTGGCCGCTCATGTCTTCTACAGCTCCATGCAACGCCTCAACTGTCTTGTTGATGAAATTATAAATATATTTCTTTATATATCTCGCTTTTATCAAATATCCCCCACTTTTTTATGAATAGTGGAGAACACACTGGAATTGTTGAGAGTCCTTCTAATACTTGTTTTTTATCTAGACGTGAAGGCGTGTAATAAACTCAGAATTGAGGCCTCGTGTTTTATCCTTCCGCACAGGCACTCGTGCCCTATCGAATAACCCCTTCTCACGTGTGTGTCGTTCTGTGTATGTGTTCAGAGCCAAAGGATATTTTGGGAGTGTCAAACGAAAGATATTTATATTTTTTTATTTATTGATGTTTAAGGCCACATACCTATGCACAATGGCTAACCGTGACCGTGACAGTTTTATGGGTGGAGGAAGCCGGAGTATCCGGAGAGAACCACCATGCATCGACGAGCAACGTTCTAACACTACTCAAGCTCTGCTCAAGCAGGGTTACAGCTGTTGAAGACATGTGCACCATCAACATGCAGTACGCCTTAGTACACGGCGGCACCGTGGCCCCATGTAGGCAACCCAGAGAAAGTGCCTGGCCCGGGGACATAAGCGGGTCGTCCCGGACGGGGATCGAAATCGGGACCTCTAGCATATAAGTCCAACAGTTTACCACTGAGCCACCGCGCTCCCAAATGAAAGATTTTAGTGCCGATGAAATCTATATATAAGTGAAAACAAATTTACCATATATCGTCCTTTGAGTGCAAAACTGCGCCATCTTCAATGCTGATGCTTGTTGCAGTCAACACGCTAAAAACTAAAGTGTTAAAAACTACACTTGAAGTGCTGTATTTAACACTAAGTGCTGAACTAGCACTTTGTTCTAGTGTAGATATCCCAGAACTTGACAGGTGTTACAATAATACCACTTGACAAGTGTAATGTCGCGACACTTAACAGGAAACAACGCAGATGACGCGGATCAGGCTCGAAATCTCGAGCCTGATCCGCGTCATCTGCGCTGTGTCCTTTTACTTATTTACCCACCAAGCGCAAATCAAATTATGGACGATTCTGGAAGAACCACCAATGCCAGACACATGTGAAGTGCCATCCATTCAAGTTTCAGATGTCGGACGATTGTAATGTCTAAGTGCTTAAAGAATTGCACTTTGAGTGTTAAAATCAAACCCTGAGAGTTAGAATGGGTTTAACACCTTGAAAGTGTCAGTTTTAACACTTTAGTGTTTAGTGTGAAAGTGAGATATTTTAATTTAGCATTTCCTGGCCCTTTTAAGTATTTCAATTCCAAAAAGAAAAAAAATGACACAAATCATAAAAAATGTAGATAATTAAATAAATTATTCACTTTTACTAAATTATTTCCAAAAATTTATTTACTCACTGTTTATTCACTCGAAAGAAACAAGTAGTAAATTATTTATTATCGTCCAGAAAGATTATAAAATAGATTAAGCAAGATGATGAAGTGACACAGAAATGCTTGAAAGAACAAGATACACTATTAATACAGTTCACCAATAACAATGAGCCGTAATTGTAACTGTTTTCATGAGATTACACGATAGGTGTGAATTCTGTCTCGCCTGTGTCGTCACGCAACAATTTTATCAAAATCACGTACTGACATAATAAACCGCAAAGTCTACCAAAACTCTATTTTTGATGCCAACACTAGGTGCTTGATGATGTAAATTTGGTTTGGTGGCAGACGAATTTGCTTTGTGCAATTGCCTCCATTGGGACCCGACATCGTGTACACTGTCCTGCTGCTCTTACGGCAGTGAGTAATAAGAGAACGTCAACTATAAAATACGACACCCTTCTGACAAACGTCGCCCGTACACTTACGACTTCGGTAATGAAGTACGTTTCTCTCCTCTGCAACGAATAGCCTCCAGAGAACAACAGGGTAGCTTGTTCACCACGAGTGGTGAAGTGGTGTTAACCGCGAGCTTTTGGCGCGTGGTTACACCACTTCACCACGAGAGGTGAACATTTGGTACACCAAGCTACTTTGGGTATATTGTATTTATACCATGATCGTCAGATTAATAAGAGTTTAATTGTTGAATAAATCAATATTCACACGTGCGATTCTGTGTTTGTTTACGTGGACGGTTCATCCGCTGGCAATTTTATTTATTAATTTTTTGTATCTTATGGGGTAAACTTATTTAAAAACGTAATAAATAATTGCCGGTTTCATTTCACTCTTCACGAGGCGCCGACAGAAAATTTAGACAGGTTTGCATTCAAGGCGAGGTCACCAAAGGTCATCTTGGATGTATTTCCACTGTAGGTGTAAATTTTAACTATTGGAATTCCATTGCTGGCGTGTTCAGCACGATTGGTGTGTAAAGCTAACATTTATGGCTTTTTTACATATAAAAGAATAGGTAATGTGGTATAAAATCGGTACATCCTCTCCTAATAGCTTCCCTGATGCGATTTGATAACGTCGTTCGGAAATGTTATCCCATTTCCAACACTTCCACCATAAAATATGCAATCCACACCAACATACGCCATCAGTGTGGAAAGTCATAAAATTCGCTTCTAATCAATAAGACGGGACAGGCAAGTGATCTTAATTAATTTACAACTTTTTTTGAGAATATGCGGCGTGCTTTTGGAGAGTAATATATCATTCGTTGAGTGGAACAAGGGAATGCTTTAGCATTGTTCCTCGCCAAGGTTGATATGTTGCGCACGGTGCCTTTTCGTCGTCTGACTGTGGAAGAATAACTTGTTGATATTGTAAAACTTGGAACATGTACTAAACAGAAAAGAAACAAGCCACTCATAAATTGTTGATCACACAGGTTAGTTTTTCTATTCCCAGTGTCACTTACCAGCATTCTAACTTCCTCTTTTGGATCACCCAATAACCACCTGATTTTCAATCCCTCGTCATATTTCCTCTTTAAACTCCTTTGAATTCTACCGTTAAAACTAAAAGTCATGTCATGAAAAGCGCACAAATAGCACGTCGATCTGATTTTCATTCCCTCGTCACATTTCATCATTAAACTGCTTTGAATTCTACAGTTAAAACTAAAAGTCATGAAATGCGCACAAATGGCACGTCGATCTGCGCCTTAACCTACGCGTTATGACCACAGTAAGGCCATCCAATTATGTACATATGTCATGTGCTCAAGCAATGTTTCAGCCAATGGACCTCCGGGTAACCCTGAGGTACATTGACAGAAACATTGCCTGTGTTTGCTATGAGTAATCAGGAGATCCTGCCGTGCTTTGGATACCATTCGATGTTGCAATTCTGCGCAATTCCTATGCGAAATTAAGCCCAGATAAGCGCACAGTTCGTGACAGGACTTCTAGTTATAACTGTATACTGTCAGACTGTTATTGTGGACATTCTACGAGAAAGTTCTCTGTAGTATCTATTACTCTATTGACAACTTTTAACCATTCGATTCAACTGGTCCAAAGGCTGCTTTATACGAAATGACATTTGTCTATTCTGATCGTTTTTTTGAAATATGAGTGTTTGGAAATATATTTTTTTTAGCTCCTTGGGTTCCCATGAGATTGCGGGAAATATGTTTTGCACCAGTCATGTACTAATGACTCAATAATATCAAATACCAAATTTGATTCAAATCGGCTAATAGGTTCAGAAAATATGGGTAATGGGCTGACCAAAAATCTTATCCCTGCCTCTACAAAGGCAAATATTGCCTTACGGACTTAATTTGAATAAAGTTTATCCCACACTCCAAATTATAGGTGCGGTGCTATGGTGGAGGGGGCCCAGAGGGCCAGCTTCCATTCCCTAAAATTCAATGAGACCCCAAACGTAGACCCCATTTCAACTATTTTCACCAATCAATCATATGTTACACCCAAATTGAAACACTGATGCGGTGTTTGGGGTTTGGAAAGTTCATTATAGTTCGTTCTGAAATAAAGCGCAAACATGACTCTGAAGTCAATATGGGCTATTGACATGGTTTGAAACCCTGTAATGTGTAAATGGTTTGTCCGTCTGTCCATCTATCCTAGCGTCCGTCCATACTTATTTTGGTTTCCGTGCGTTTATCTTGAGTAATGAACGGATCTTCTTCACATTTGACATGTAAGTCATTTATGAGGAAGATTAACAGAAAATGCTGGCATGTAGATAATTGGTGACACGGTCAATGACACCGTTTTGACATTTGGAAGGGAACGCGGTGGCTCAGTAGGTAGAGGTGCAGGCTGCAAGCTGAGAGGTCCTCGGTTCAAATCCCACCTGCGGCAACCGCGCTGTGTCCATGAGCAAGACACTTCATCTCCATTGCCCGCGTGGGGGCACGATGACGCCGTGTACTAAGGCGTACTGCACGTCGATGGTACGCATGTCTTCAACCAATCTAACCCTGCCTGTACTGCAGTGCGGAGTTACGATGTTGGGGAGCTGGCAGCTGCTCGTCGTTGCTCGGTGGTTCTCTCCGGGTACTCCGGCTTCCTCCACCCGTAAAACTGTCACGGTCATGATTAGCCATTGTGCATAAATATGTGACCTTAAACATCAATAAATAAATAAATAATAAAATGACATTTGGAACCCTAGTAACTTGTGGCTGCAATTCTATAGTTATTTATGAAACTTCAAAAAAAAAACACCAGTCATTTTGCCCGTAGAAGTTATGTTTGAGAATTTGTTCCTCGTGAGAACGATACAGCAGGCATCGTCTGTCCACATTACAATTTCCTTGTCTTCTTGACTCAGTTAAGTATCTCCATTTGGAGGCAAATTTTACCCCCGATTCACTCTCAGAGCACTAGAGTTTTCAAACTTTTCCTGGGGAAGGCCCCGAACCACCACTCTAGGGAAGGTGACACCCTCACTAAGACACACCACCCGCTCGGTCCTTCGGACCTCGAGACATGCCTCCGACATTTCATGCCGTGCCCCCTAAATATTGCTCAGACCCATCTTATTTGAAAATCCTAGCCCCGTCACCGTCCAAGGGAAAGCTCAGTATCAACCATCAAGACATTGTACCTATCGTTTCAGAGGAAGAAGATTGTTTTAAAATTTGAAAGCATGTTTCCATTCACACTACCTATCGGGCGATGTAAGTTGATGTGAAAAAAATTGAAATGCAATATCCCAACACAAAATTACCTCAAATTTCACTGAAATCGATTCAGCGGTAGTCGCGATCACCATATTCGCGGACCCGAACTACGGACAGAGGGTGATTACTATAGCTCACCTGGATTTCCAATCATGTAGGCTGAAAAACTTAGATGGAATTTTCCCTAGAACAACAGTCATGTCACTGGGAAAGTTTCTTTGGAGCTTTTTCATTGGAGCTTTTTGCCGTCCTCGTTCTCGAACAGCTGGGGAAACTTCAGTCAAAGATGTTTTTTGATGCAATTTTATTTGTTTTACAGTTGTACTTAGGTGGAAGAAGTCTCTAAAGAACAACTGGAATTCGCTTTTTTTATTTTGGCATTTACTATTCCAGTGTTATCCAAATATTATTTTAAAGAATATCCCCCTCCCCACCCCACCCCACCCCCCCCCACCCACAAAAAAAAAAAAATAAAAATAAAAATAAAAATACACAAAAGATTTAAATAAAGATAAAATTTTGGATCTGAGAGTTCGCTGAAAACTTACGTGTAGTCGATTAGCCAACACTTAGAATCGAGAAATACTCTGTGATAAACACTATAAATTGTCAAATCAACTTTCTCTTTTCTGACTTCCGCTCCAGCTAATGCCAGATAAATAGAGATTATTACCATTATGTGGATGTACAAAATATGTACACCGAGATGAGCTCCGGGTTCTAAGGGCAGATTGCGAGGAGTCGTGATCTACCCTCAGAACCTGGAGCGAGACTAGGATACATATTTTGTACATCCATATAATTGTAATAATCATTTTATCGTACAATATACTGGGGATAAGTCAAGAATGTAAACGAATATATAACGAACTGTTTATTCGTACGGATGAACAAAAAGAAAAAAAATGGAACTCACGCAAAAGGAACGTGCTTGTATCCGACCCCCTGATACATACACAACAGTTGCGCAGTTAATACAGACAAAATACATGTTTCTTGTAAAATAAACTTTTCATTTTTATCCATGAGGACAAAATAGCGTTGCATTTAAGTTTGTCTATTTGCATGAAAATGTTTGGTAAGATGACCCCTTAACAAAGATTGTTATTTTATCAATTTAACTGGCTGAATCATAGAAGCCACTATCAGGGCTTTCCTCAAATGAGTGTACCAGAGAAAATAAAACAACATTTTCCTTGGCCATTTTTCCTGTTCATTCAAATGCAAATAATATCTTGTTTACATAAGTTTGTTCTATAACAAACTATTGGAGTGTGCCTATGGGCATTATTCAATAATTTGTAATAAAAGAAAATAAATTTTGCATGTTAAATTTAGACCACCAATACCAAAAATAACCTAGCCCAAAACCGGTTAACTGGAAGCTTATTGCAGCGCTGGGAGGTTTTTTGTTTGTTTAGATTTTGTTCAGGTGTGACAGGAATGATAGTCCGTAGGAACTTTAGTCCCTCTGGACTATTATTCCGCGGAATTATAGTCCTAGGTCTACCATTTCCGACTACTATTCCTAGAAATGGTAGACCTAGGACTATAATTCCGCGGAATAATAGTCCAGAGGGACTAATTTTCCTACGGACTATCATTCCTGTCACATCGGTTATGGTTCAGTTTTAGGAAACAACCAAGGTTTCGGTTTAGTGAACATATGGTACACTTCATGTTCTTTGACATGGAACAAATCCGCAATAGTTTGTATGATACCACTCAACACAAAAAAAAATTGTCTGTAGGTATCGACAGTGGCTTCAGTCCAACTTTCAGGGTAACAGCATTAAGACAGATAGATAGATGAATAAACAAAATGTTGCTAAACAATTGATATATTGTACCGGGGCGACATGAACTACTATGATCCCCGATGAGTCTGGAGGTGGGATGGGGAACTCTCACCCGAGGGGCAAGATATTTGAACCAGACCCGAGGCTTGCCGAGTGTCTGGTTCAAATATCTTGCCCAGAGGGTGATTTCCTCATTCCCACCTTCAGATTCATCGAGGATGATTTTTCTCCCCACCACGCAGCGATTACGTTAGCCAGAGGTAATCGTGAGTCACGTGCTGATTCAATCAACTTATCTTGTATTCTTTGTTTTGAGAAACCGATGACACCATCCGAAAGAGCATGCACAAGTTATGTATATATCAAACGTATATACCACGAAATCGATTAGGAATGGTGGCAGCTTGTGGGTTGAAGAGATTTAGAGCATCGAACTTTGAGCACACAGCATTCCGATGACGTCAATATGAATTATTTGCTAACAAGAAACTGAAACGACATGCATAACGTCATAATAACGTTATATATGTATAACGTCACGTGGGTGGGGTGGGATACATCTGTCTATCCCTGCTATCTCACCCGGGACACATGTATGTTACACATGCAAGGGGGAGTGGAAAGATTGTCTGTCTTCCTATTCACCTAAGTGAAATGATCAGTATTAAGACTGAAACGCGACATTAAATGGCTACACAGGTGTTGTTTGGTTGTCACGTGAAATCAACGAAATGGTGTAGCAAAATCTAAGTGAGTTCTAAGTAAACTCCCATATTATTTCAGTTATTAGTAAATTCCAAGGTTCTTCAGTGGTTGAGACTGCTGGTAGAAAGTAACGCTTTAGCTGAATAACGTTTATCTAATCTACATCGTCTTCTCTTTATCACATTGTCTCTCTTATTGATTCGTCTGGATGACAAATCAATAAGGGTGAAACTGCGACTATGAGAACACTACATAATCGCCCATTTGCCGAATACAATAAGTACCGTAAACGGGGAAACTTCGCCACGTTTTTCTTAAATTGACCACTATTATCATGTATTTAAGACTCATATTTGACCTCAAATTTTGCATATTTAAAACAATATGTTATTCTACTTACTGAACCGGTAAATCTTATTTCAAAAGAGTGGATGTATGATTACCATATTATAAGTTATTGTTACGAATTGATGGTAACGTGGCCTGATGTTTGCAGCTCGGGCGCGTCGCGTCTCGGTTGAACATACGCTCCGGGCCGCAAACCTCAGACCATTTTACTGTCAACTCATCAAAATAACGTATATGTTCCAATAAGACACTGTAGCCCAAAACCTACATTGTGAAACACGATAGGTTTATTTACTAAACCCGTGATCGTTAAAAGTTGCCTTCTGAAAGGCAACTTTTAACGATCACAGGTTTAGTAAATAAATCCCTCATGTACCCACGACAGTATTGGATAAATAATAAATAAACCAGATAAACTCATTCCATCTTAGTTCAAATCATAAATTGGTTTGTAATTTAAACAACACTTTATCCGGAACATCTGCTGCACGTGTGAAGAATCCAGAAAAAAATAAGCGGCTTGCTAAGGCACTCCGTTGATGAAGCAATTACGAAATGGGCGACGTCATTTCAAATATTTCGCGTTGTGACGTCAGAAGGTAATATTTGCTACTGGAGCCGTAAACACAAAAGAAACTACGCCAGCTCTCATCCAGTCAGAGAGCGAGGGTTTATTTCTTATTGGAACATATTCCTTCCAAAACAGTGGCGAAGTTACCCTACAGACGGATAACTTCGCCATCGAATGTTTAGGAAACAGAAATAGTGTTTCACCCCACAGTAAAGTTCAACTCCGCCATTAAGCCCGCTTTTTAAAAAAATAGTTAATATAAAACAAACTTGGATTAATTAAGAAATTAAAATTATTTCAAGCAGTTTAAAATTTTTCAATTCACTTTTAACCCTGCAATAACTTTCCAAGTGTTTTTGCGAAATTGAACATTTCAAATTGCAACAAACTTTAACGTTATGTTTCAGTTTTCTTCATTGCTTGAGTCAGTCTCTCCCAAACACACGTCACAAATGAAAAGTACATCATGTCATTCTCGCGGCAGTAACCACAAAACAACATGCAACATTCAGTACACTGAACCCAGGCTGGTCCTTTGTATATGTCGTGTGTAATCTTCTGCACTTTTTCCATTGTTCAGTTTCGTCGTAATTTTGACTAGTTGACGCTGATATGATGGGGTTCTTGGTCTGTTCAGCTGATTTGTTCTTTAAAGCTACTTCTGGGGAATCGGACTGGACACCTGTAATAACATTGTGACTTATCAAGCAAAACAATTTACCTCGCGGTGGCGATGTTCCCCCGTTTTACGGTAACGAGGGTCTATTGGGGCCACGGGTCCATTTCCTAACCAATAAGGTAGATTGATCGGTTTTCTCACAAATACAGTAACACCGTTCGACTGTTTTTGCTGGGTCTTGTGATTCGGTGTTCTTGTTTGCCTCAGGAATCGGAAGGAACCCGGATAACACCAAAACAGCCCAATTCTAGCTTATTGTTCCTTAGGCATCACCTAACAGTTTTTTTCTGAAATTCAATATCTTCTGAATGGTTTCTGAATGTCGCGTCTGGTCCGAATTCTCTGCCCACTTGTTTACCTACAGCACTGTCGAATGCCACTTGTCGAAAACGAGACGAAATGCCTAAACACTGCATCAATGAAGGTATATTTGTTTGTTTTTTTTATCTTTTTGGCCAATATTCCACATGCTATGATTAGTGTTATGTCCACCACAGGTACAAATATATCGTCATCAGAATCGCGTTCTAATCGAGAAAATGATCATGCTGTTCAATTAACAATGTCATTGAATGTACTTTTTGTTGCAGATTGGTGGGATGCAGTTCGCGGTATGGAAGCTGCTGGTTGCGTTGTTGGTATAGTTGGCACACTCGTCGCCTTTATTGCAGTCTGCTCGAAGAAGACACGTAACATGTTTGTCACAGCTGGTATAATAGTACTGTTAGCAGGTATAGTATTGCACAAACAACATGCTGTAAATGTAAAGGGGATATTAGGCCACTGAGAATCTCAGATTTCGGCTAGAATCGAATCCCGAATCGGACCAGGCGCAGAATTTCGAATAGAAAGCCAAATCTAATCTTCAAGTTTTAAATATTACACATTTTTACAACCGTCTGAAGAATTTAATTTAACGGATAATCATCTGTTTGGGCAAGTCAATCAAGAAGGCAGATTATTCCAGAACGGAAACAAATTAGTTTCGAATGCGGAACATCCTTTAACTCCTCATCTATTATCAGGTCTCTTTTACAGATAATGTGATGAAATAAAAAAAGTTCTAGGCCATAAAATCCCGGGTTGTCATCTTTTTCCACGCATATAATTTAGAGATGATCCACTATGACGCCTGCCAAAAATATTCCAACAATGAAGCACCGGGATTACCCAAGTGCTCCATTGGTGGATATTTCGCTATGTATCATAGAGGATCATCTCTGAATTATATGCGTGGACAAATATCCACCCATATATTTTGACTCGTCAACTTGGCTGTACTGTAATCGGTCCTCTTTGTTATACTATTCACAAAGAGTAGGGGATATCCAACATGATGTTGATATTTCGGAAAAGGGTAATTGGACACATCAGTATGTTACAAAGTTTAGAATGGATCATAAATGTCACTGGCCCACGAAAACTTTGTGCATGTTTTTCACACGAGCGCCGCGTTAATGTCTATGGAGTACGTTTTGATTTTTCTATTTGAACAGGACGGGCTTTTTCGGAGGTCTCATCGTTCTTGTCTTGGTATAGTTCATCAATAGTTTCTGGTCGAAACGTTACTTTTGAGGTATGCGAAGACTGACACGTGACGAACGTTTACGTGTCGTATGCATGTTGGAAGCTGGCAGAAGACAGACTGTAGTGGCTCAAATTATCAACGTCACTCAATCGTTGATTAGCAGGTTGTTGTCAAACAGGCAATGTTGATTACAGATGTCGGTCAGGTTGTCCGAGAGCGACAACTGCTAACCAGGATCGAACCACAGCATTATGTAATTGCCACAAAAGTGCCTCAGAAATTGGACACCAACTGCACCTAGCGACAGATGTGCGAGTGAGTGGTCATACTATCCGAAATCGTCTACACAGCAGGAATTTGTACGCTCGACGACCTCGAATAATTCCACGTTTGACTGAACGTCACATCGCAGCAAGGCGTAACTGGTCTCGAGCACGACAGAGCTGGGACAATCGTCGGGGGAGCAACGTCATGTTTTCCGATGAATCGAAGTTCACTCTCGACTTCCATGACAGGTGGAACAGAGTGTGGCGGCAATAGTACGGACGATACCATGGCGTAATCGTTAAGCAGCACGATCGTGTTTTTTTTTTTGGGGGGGAGGGGGGGATCTGTTATGGTGTGGGGAGACATAACCATGAAAAGCAAAACAGCCTTACATGTCACCGAAGGGCGTGTCCCAGGGCAGTACTACCGTGACAACATGTTAGCAGCTCATGTGGTGCCTTTTGTACGACGTCACGGCTGTTGATTCATTTTCCAAAATGACAATGCAAGAGTCCGTGTCGCTACAAAGTTCGAATTAAATACTCATTGATTGGTGCAGCTACGAGTGGGGTACTAAAGAGTATCTATATAATTTCCTTACGAGGGTTAAGAAGATGCAACATCTTCAACATCTACAACTTCGAAAGTGGTGAGATTCGATTCAAGATTCAATTCGATTCGAAATGATCTGCTCATTCGATGCGAAATTCTTTTCGATTCCAAATTTGGTATTTCCAGTGCACGCGTTCACTGTTAAAACAGTATCGTGGAAAGCACAGGAAAAACGAAAAATAATTCTTAACAGCAATGCAATTGGCTTGAACAAACAATAAGACGAAAGATTCAAGTTTCGAAAAAACGTTGATAAGTCGATCAATATCAATAAATTCGATATACAAAATACCATTAAGTTTTATTATTATTCGGTCAAACGTTCGTTTTGGTTTAATGAAAGAACTTGAAAGTGACGATGTGCATGACATTCATTTTTACAACTGTCTGTCGTAAAGGTCGAATCCATGCAAGCCGTACCTTTAAATGTCATTAATTAAATTGGAACTAGATGATGCTTCTGAATGATGCGTGAAACATAAGGTTATTTTTTGTTATAAAATATTCTTGTTTTGTAGACAGCAGTGGGAGAAGATGTGTAGGGTCTACATTTCATCTAAAATTGGGCGAATCTATTTGGATTCTCGCGAAATTGGTTACAGGAATTCATACCTATTATCCCATTAGGCCATCTTGATTGAACGAACCCCTGGTGTATAGACTGATAAAACATGTTAGCTTTTTACCCAACACAGCTTTTAAATTTTCAAAAATAAACTTAATTTGATAATGTTTTCAAAAATAAACAATATTTATCAATAAAACCTTACAAATATGGATGTCATTAAAACCGACCCGTCGAGCCGGTTTCAATGATAGCCATATTTGTACAATGTTATTGACAAAGTGTCGGGATATTTTATGGTCATATTAGCTTTGCGTTGGTTAATTTGCTGCTGCTTTGTTGGGTGAAGGGTTAAACTGACTCAATTCTTTTCACACAAATCCTAGCAGGGGTGCAGCGAGAATCTCGCTGGCGTTTTCGCGCGAATATTTTCGTGAATAGATTCTCAGATTCTAGTCGAAATATAAGGCCTCCTTATGGTGTCCGTGTGTAGTTGACAGAACCTGGGAAGTTTTGTCATACAACACTACACGCTTATGATTCGCAATGCACCGCACTAGCAGATATTCTTTTCAGTTCACAGGAACTCTTGGTGACCTAATTGATCACCAAACGCGTTACTTTATATCTAAACTAAAGTGTTAAAAACTACACTTGAAGTGCTGCATTTAACACTTACTAAGTGCTGAACTAGCACATTGTTCAAGTGTAGATATCACAGAACTTGACAGGTGTTACAATAATACCACTTGACAAGTGTAATGTCGAGACACTTAAAAGGAAACAACGCAGGTGACGTGGATCAGGCTCGAACTCTCCAGCCTGATCCGCGTCATCTGCGTTGTGTCCTTTTAATTATGTGCCCACCAAGCGCAAATCAAATTATGGACGATTCTGGAAGAACCACCAATGCTAGACACATGGGAAGTGCCATCCATTTAAGTTTCAGATGTCTGACGATTGTAATGTGTAAGTGCTTAAAGCATTGTACTTTGAGTGTTAAAATCAAACCCTAAGAGTTAGAATGGGTTTAACACCTTGAAAGTTTTAACACTTTAGTTTTTAGTGTGTGTTGTCATGGAAAACTTTGTTTTTTGGGGTGGGTGGGGGGGGGGGGTATCATCACGAAATAGACAAAAACAGGCGATCATTCCTTATAATTAAACTTGAAGGGCAATAAATTTAAAAACTCTCTACTTTGTGGAGTTAAAATAAATACCAGGTCGCGTCATGCTTCCTAGTGATAACCGAATAGAAAGGCATAGTTTCTGAACTTCTGTTTGAAATAACGATTCATTTAACTGAAACATGGCCTTGTGTCATTAAAAATTGACCACTGAATTGCCTAAGTTAAAAGAAACGACATAGGCCACACCCACACACAACTCCAATCTCCTTTTCAACTTGACGGGAGGTGCTGTCATTCAAAGCAACACTGAATTAAATTTAATTTAAGCTCAGATGACATAAAGTTGGTTGAACTTTGTCTCAGAAAGAGTTCATTTAGGCTATTTGGAAATTGGAAAGGTTTTTGGGGTGAGTTTCGTTTGTGGATTATTATGACCGGCCATTGTTTATGTTTCATTTGGGTAAAACGATGATCGATCATCTATTGGATATGAACAAATTGAACAGGGAATAAAAAGCATGATAAGGATTTCATTGTTTATTAAATTTTATTTTCAAAGTCCTTTTAATATGATGAGATAAATATTAATTACTTTTTGATGTTGAAACAATTTGAGCGTGCAGGGCTCCTTTTCCATTTACACCATGCAACGTAATCGTTAAGACAGACATTGGGGACGTGGTTTAAAGCGGCCTCAGTGCGTTTAGTTTTCGGTTCATTGTGTATGAAAAGACAAACAGAAATACTTTCGCCAATCATTTTGCCTGAAAATGCATGTACAGAAAAATGGTTTAATTGTATACAAAAAATTCGTTGAGCGGGAGTGCTTCTAAGCAAATTGCAAGTAGTGTAGAAAACAAAGAGGCTACAAAATATCGGATATTTCCTGGAGTAATTATTGATGAGAACTTAACCTATAATGCACACATATGACAATTTTGCTCAATAACTGCAAGGTCGAACTTGCGTTAAAGAAAGCAATATATGTTCTCCCACACAAAGTCATGAAGACACTAGATAACTCACATATACACCTTATATATATAATACACATTTGGGGCGACTCGTTGGGAATTAAGATTAATAATAATAAGAGATAACGCTTCAGCCTAAAATCCACCCAAAGTTGCTCTATGGTTTCACAATTACAGAAAAGTGCAAAATTGCATTTCCCCGTGAAATGCTTTTCGATATAAATGGCATTCTAATCCCGATTTAAAGGTTCCAATATTGTGTTCAGGTTTTGAAATACTTGACAGTGAATTCTAAAGTGCTGGGGCAGCAAACGAAAATACCCTCTCTCCAGCGGAGAACAATTGAGATGGTGGCTGGGCCAGCTTGTTCAAGTCGGCTGAGCTTAGGTTACGGCTTGGAGCATAAGGTGATATAAGTTCCGCCAGGTATGACGGTGCGATGTTGTTAATACATTTGAAAGTGACAATATAAGTTTATATTATATTCTCTGCTGAACAGGAAGCCAGTGGTGGTCCCTAAGAATCGGAGTTATTCTGGAGAATTTACGGTTACGAATAACGCGCAATTTTGGACATTTTGAAGCTTACCAAGTAAAGGTTGTTTACACCCAAACAGAGTGAATTGCAGTAATCGGGGCGACACGTAACGAAAGCATGCACAAGCTGCTCAGTCGTATTCACATCAATAACTGGTTGTATCATGCTGTTTTTCCGTAACTGAAAACAACAAAATGTCGCGCGACGAACGAACATGGCACATTTGTCTGCGGCAAGGTTTTCGTTCTAGGTTGCAAACAACTTTATTGGACGAAGTTACATTTCCCTCGATTAACAAAGATGACTTGTCGTAGGTACACGGGTGGTAGGGCAGTCCTATGTATATAACCTCAGTCTTGTTAGCATTCCATTTCAGATAATTACTATTCATCCAATATTATATCTCACGTGACTTTCTTGCATTCTGATTGGCTGAAAGATGATACCCTATTTCGTGTAGTTTGCATCCACAGAACTGACCAGGCACTACACCCAGGCACTACACGTTTTCTATTTTTAGCGCACTACTATATCAGTTTTCTTTTCATACTGGGTGAATAAAACTGATCAGGCTACATTTAAAAATCGATTCACAGAGGCACAACATCCACAAAACGACCCAGTAAGATAATCTTTGTTGAAAAACGTATCGCTTTTCCATTGTTGAAGTCACATTTTCCGAGGCGTTCATTTTATTCCTTGAGAAGATGATCCATATTTCGTTTCGAAGAGAATGATCCATACCTGGGTCCAACTTTCATGAGAACGCGTCCGGATATGAAAAATCGTTTGTTTCGCTGCTCATATTATTTCGCTATTTAATTGTATGTTTTGGGCAGTAAACGAATAAATAATGGAATTCAATTAAATCTTCGGAGTTTGTACCCCGCGCTGACCCATTCGGTAATGTATATATGTGAGAAATGTGTGGAAATTATCAAAGTGCGTTGTCAAATTTCGAAAATTTTAGTTTTCATTCACGAGTTGCGCGATTCTAGAATACACAGTTCCGTTTGGGGGAAATGTTTTGTTTACCCTTGCCGACCGATTCAAAATCTGTCTTCTGCTCATATCAATAATCCAAGTTAGCCGTGTTTTGGAAGAAGAAAATGTTTTTTTAAAAACTACATGGTATTTTTTCTATATAACGCTGGTTGGTAGGGCTGCTACCTTGGTAACAGATTAACAAATCGGACAGATGTTTTTCTTGATGGGTGTTCGATATAATATAAGGATTAGTGCTTCGCGGCGGGAACTACACCACCTCACTGGGCACTATATGGGCGTAGTCAACTCCAAGCCATGCACTATTCCTTAAATAATTGATGTCAGCAACACACACTTCTAACCGTTTATTTGACACAACTCCCATATCTGACTTGAAATGTATATACAGTTGGGTATCATCGGTATTGAAGACCGTGTTTACGGTTGATGTCACAAGAGGTATCACGTAAAGCAGAGACCCGAGTGCAGGTCCGCGAGGGACTGCGTATTTAATGTAAGTTTGGATGACGGTTAACCATTTATAAAAATGCTCTGGGAACGATCATTGAGATAAGATGCATACCAATCAAGGGCACTGTCGGTGATACCTAATCTATGTTCGAGGGTGTGGAGGTGAGTGCTGTGATCGATAGTGTCGAAAGCAGCACTCAGATCGAGCAATACAAGGCAGGACATGAGGTGCTTATCCATGGACATCAGGATATCATTTTGCACACGAAGGCCGTCTTAGTACTGCATTTACGTCTATATTCAGATTGGAAAAGTTCAGGCAGCCCATACTCGGACAGATGTTAATTTATCTGAAGCGCAACCGCACGCTCAACGACTTTCGAAATGAATGAAAGATTGGACACAGGTCGGTATTTTTGGATTTCCCCAAAACTAGGTAACAAGGGCCTTTTTTCATACCTGATGGAAAAAAAAGCCGGACACTGAAGAGAAATTAACATTTTTTAACAATCAAGGGCCAATGTCCGGTATGCACCCTTGAGCAGCCACGCGGGAGCAACATCAAGAGCGTATTGTTTATAAGGGGCCTTTAGCCCATTGTGTTTGAATTCTTTCAATGGCTTAAAGCCTAAGCGCAGCTGGTGACTGTTTGGACTGACTTCTGTCTGTAAACTCTTAACTGCCTTCGCAGTCTCTGCTTATACCTGCCCTTATATTCTCGATTTTCCCGCGCAACAATTTGAAAAACGTTCTATTAAGCAAGATACCGACGTATTTCTGGTAACACAGTGGATCTTTTGTGATGTAATAGCTTATCTATGACAGCGGTTAGTGTGTTTCATCTATTAATATTGTCATTACTTATGCCTGCAAAGTTGTTTTTCCCCGTGAAAACAAAGTTTGGATTTCCGTCACTGTTGCTCAAGTTTACGGCATATATACATGGTCGATGTAAAGTGGTTAAATCATCTCACCTGGTTTCTTCAAATCAACGTTGCGAAATTTTCTGTCGGAAAGTTTTTCCTGCATAATGCCGATCGCTGCCAGCTGAGTTTAAATTCAAGAGCAAAATGGTCTGACAATGCCATACAGTAACGTTGATTTCGCGAACAGAATCATATTCGGCGTCTCTGGTTATTAGCAGATCGAGGTTTTGACCGGCTTTATTGGTTTGTTCCGTTACGTGCTGGGATCAATTCATTGAAAGTAGAAGGTATTTAAGTTAACAGGCGTCAATGTTATCTACATCAATATGAAAGTTTAAATCACCAGCCACTATACATTTCAATGGTGACGCTAAAAAGGATCGTAAAAATCCTCCGAATTCAGATTAACAGTTATATTGGATTTGGCTTTGGGTGGTGACCGATACACTACACAGATGAGCGGTGAATTAGATGCATGTTACAGAGAGGCTTCTAAGTCCTCAAAAGACTTGCATTTCCGTGCGGGAAGATTCTTGGTGGTACACAAATTATCAACTAATAGTCCGATCTCGCCTCCCCTGCAGGTCGAGCGCGGGATATTACAAGAATTGCCAGCTGGTTTGCTGCTGTTCGCCAACGCTGAGGGTGTCTACTGCAGTGAGCCAAGTCTCGATTAATGCCGCTACAGAAATGAAATTTTGGTCGAGGTAGTCAAGCACTATGTTAGTTTAATTCACAGTGAACCTTGTATTTAGTAAACAAATTTTGATTTCATAGTTTGTGGCCTGGGATAGTTTATCTATATTCACAGAAACTCACTTGTTTGGATTCAGAGATTTGGTTTCACACCTTTTGTAACGTCGTCAATCGCCTCTCCTGTTTCTTCGTCAACGTAATATGCCAAGGGATTTGATGACGGCGATATTTGCATCGGTAAGTCGAAATTGTAACAAATCTCAGACACCAGACACCCCGTATAGACAATATAATTCAACGTTTTTTTTTGTTTTTTTTTTTGTTTGCTTTCTTTTTTTTTGGTTTTTTGTGCTTTTTCTGTCTTTTTTTGTTTTTGTTTTTTTTTTCCTAATTACAAATGGATATTGTAGTTGAGAGGGCCAATGTCAGACGGCTCGTCATACACATATCCCATTTCCTGCCGCGACCTGCGACGTTATCCACGTAACTGAGAAGGGTACGTTGATCAATTGTCGATCTTAACATGTTGAATTTTGTTTATCTTTTCAATATTACAAAACCTATATATCTTTCTGTTGCATATAATTTATCCATCATTATGTCATTTACTTACAAGAGCACACACTGCAGGTTGCCAAGGCCGCTGTTCCGTGCACAATCGTCATATCTGCGCCCAAGTCATGGCGGGCAGTGAAATATAAATGGATGAGATACTGGAAGACGATCATCACAACTTTGTGGCGAAGTACAGCGACCATATGAAGAATATTTTTGAAGATACATGCGACACCCCCTTCTTCCTACATGGTCATTCCTGCAAATATTATTCACCATCCCAGTTCAGAGAAAAAGTTTCTGGCCTGAATAAAACCGTTTATTTACTTGGTCTTAACTGTCGAAGTCTCAACGCGAATTGGGAATCTTTTTGTGACTTCTTAGGCAGCATTCAACAGAATGATAATACATTTGATATAATTGGTCTCACAGAAATTTTCAAAATACATAATCATGTAAGTTATAACCTAGAAGGCTACCATCCATTTGTACACAATACTCGTCCACTCGTAGGGGTGGGATGGGTATCTTTGTGTCTAAACACATTCAGTTCAAGATGAGACCCGACCTGGCGATATTCATTCCACACGTTATCGAAACGATGTTCATAGAGGTTAACCCTGGACAAAGATGTTCACAAGTAGTAGGCTGTATCTACAGGCCAATTCTGTACCTCTGGCAAACATCGATGTCTTCTATAAGTGAAAATTTAAAAAAAATAAGTTCAGAGAACAAAAATGCATTACTCACAGGGGATTTCAATATCGCTCTACTGAATATAAACAATCATAGCAAAACACACAATTTCACTGACGATATGTTCAGCGAAGGGTACATACCGGTTATAACACGGCTTGCAAGAATTACGGAACACTCTGCAACTCTAATTGACCATATTTATTCTAATAAGGTCCCCCCAATCTACCATGCCGGAATTATTTTAACAGACGTGTCCGATCAATTTGCAATATTTTATTTAGAAGAAGCTACAAATGAGCCAAAGACACACAAAGAAAGCAAGTCCTTATTCAGAAGATCATTTAGGAGTCAAAATGTCTTGAAATTAAAAAACCTGCTTCAAAACTGTAACTTTGATACAGTATTTCAATTTTGTTTTGGTATTTTGCCCAAACACAGCATATGAACACTTCAGGAACTTTTATTTGGATACCTTCGATGAAGCATTTCCCTTGAAAAGAGTTAAAAACAAACAAAAAATTCATCAAACGGAACCCGTGGATGACATTTGGGCTTCTGCAATCATCTCTTCATAAAAACAACCTTTACATAAACAAGATAAACAATCCATCAGAATATAATGTAAGGAAATATAAAGCATTCAATGTAATTTCCAATAAGGTCAAGCGACAAAGTAAAGCCATGTACTGTAATTATATTTTGAAGAAGAGCCAATAAGATTTGAAGAGGACCTGGCAAATATTACGTAAGGTGATTAATAAACCCCCAACCCCACAACTATTATCAAAGACATTCATCTCCAACGGAGAAGAAATATCAGACCCTGGTCAAATTGCATCCAAATTTAACACATATTTCAGAAATATAGGTAAAACAGTCAGTGACGGTGTACCACATACCGATACTGACTTCACAACATTCCTAGAAGGGAACTATCCAATTAACATTTCTTTGCTCCTACTACCGAACAGGAAATTATTCTATCCACTAGTAAAATTGCAGGGAAAATTCGCTTTAACTTTAACCGGATCTCTAGCCAGGTTGTGAAGGAAATAATATCTGAGGTCGCACAGTCTCTGTGTCACATATTTAACCAATCGTTCTCCAGTGGTATAGTTCCTCATAAAATGAAATTAGCCAAAGTTGTACCTATCTTTGAAGGTGGTGAAGCGCAAGAATTGGGAAATTACAGACCAATCAGTATCTTGCCCGTATTCTCCAAGGTACTTGGACGGATCATGTGCGCCAGTCTAACAAGCTTTCTGAGTGAGTTTGATGTTCTCTATAAGCACCAATATGGCTTTCGTAAAGGATATTCAACGATACACTGGGCGCCTTGACGGGAATTGACAGTCCGCACTACACAAATGCCTACCCTGTTACAGCTGTGGTCTACGGCTCTATCCCCTCAGAGAGCCAGACCCTGCAAACCTAGTACCAATGAAAGTAGGGGATCTCAATTGCGTCGCCCGGGGAGTGGTTGAACACTTTGATTGCGCTCTTAGAGGACAGGGCCTAACCCCGATCAGGCCCAAGAATATCGAGAAGTGGGAGGAGAGTGTTCATATAACTGGTGCGACAGTTGATGACGTGGCAAACCTCGAGAAAATCCTCAAGCGGGCCATCATTGTGACAGATATAGTTGGCGAGGATGTCTATGACAGTGGTAAATAACAGGCAAGCAGATGGAAACCCGTAGAGCTCATCATTCACAACGGTCACGCCTGGCCCAAAGACCTGCACTTCCCCCAGTCCAGACAGGTCCACATATACGAGGGTGAGTCTGGGAAGCCATCAGACAGGCCACCCAAAATGAGCCAATCGCTGTCTGGCTACTCGGAAGTGGCAAGGATAGACAGCTCATCGTTGACCAGTTTGTCTTACAAGACGGCCGTACTTTCAGAACTCAGGAAACTCACGAGGTACTCCAAGCGGCCTTCGCCGATCTAGGAGATGAGTCTCTTGCCGACAGGGTCTTCGGGGTGAACCACACAGCCAGCATCGTCGCAAAGATAAGGAATGACTGGAAGCCGACACCAGATCTTTCCTGGATCACACCCAAAAGGCTTGTGTCGAACATGGTCACGGTGGCCTCTGGAACGCAGAATGGTATCACGTCAATGACATCATAAGCATCGACATGAAGGCGTGGTATCCATCAAGCTTCCAGGGTCTGGGTGAGGCTCAGCCCTACTTCGAACGTTTCGGACATCCAAAGGCCAACATGACCCGTGTAGCAATCAATGGTGCTTTGCCCAAAGACATAGGTACCGGTTTCGCCCAAATACGCAAGTGGGCTTTCGATCCAAGTGTCCACCCTGTCATCACTGCGTGGTTCGGGAGACATTTCGAGGAGCAGGGTTGGGCCCCGACGGCCCTCCTCTCGTATCTCACGGATTCCAGCATCCTAACCGAACTAGATGTAGGAGAAGCCATCATCGTTTTCGGAAAGAAAAACGTAGTGTGGCTCCCCGAAGATAGAGATCAGGGCTGCAGCAGCATCGGGAAATTCACTCAGGGCGCAAAAGCCGATGGTAAACGATTGACGCGCCGACTGGTCACGGATCATGGTGAACTAGATTATCTTGTGAGAAATACTCGCCAAAGTGGCACTCTTGTCGGAGCCCTAGAAAAGTGTCCCCTAGGCCATGTGTTAACTTACTACTATGGAAGCCAGCCCCAATACACCCACCTAAGGGCCTCTATGTTAGCATACGCCCATATTAACCTTCTTAGTATGTTACAGCGTTTCGACAAAGAAGAGGCGGTTCGGGTGGCGACAGACAGCATATATATCAAGAAAGCAATACTCCATAAACTCGACGGTGTCCAAGTCGACGTACCACAAGAAGTTCACCCTGAGGGTTTTTGCAGTACGTGCTGCCTCTATAATGACGAAACCACCCTAAGCCTCCCAAAAAGCATAATGTCCTGTCAGCTCAATGGCGAGATAAGGGGGGAAACTCTCTACATGCCCCAGGATCATGCCGCATACATGTATCTTCCAAAGACAGAGTATTGGCGCCGGAAAAAAGACATCCCTGGTTCTACAACTCCAAAGGACGACGACCCACTGACCCACCAGCTGCTGAGCTACCTCAACGGTTGGGGTGGTAGCTGCAAGACAACGAGAGCAATCGAGCTTTTCAGGGTGCAAGATCCGCTTGTCCTTGCTCCAACTCACCGCCTTGCCAAAGAGATGCGAAGTCGGGGAGTCAGGGCCCAGTCCTACCATAGCTTCTTCCGGTGGAGTGGACAAAATGAGTGGACACGAGATCGCATGGGCCAAAAGTTCATTCCCCGTGCTATCATCTGGGACGAGGTCTGTACTGTGCCTCAACCAATCCTTGAGACCTTCCTATGCTGGCTTGAGCAACGGGGTGTCCAAGTTGTCTGCTGTGACGATCGGGGCAAACTGCCGCCGATTGCAGGCGAGATGGCGCACGATTGGCTGTGCCAGGCCGCCGACTACTACGAAGAGATCGAGGTTGACCATAGGGCAAAACATGACACACTCAGTGCTCTGAAAAGTCGCATCCGTCTCCATGCTAACAAGGTCCAATGCCAAGAGATGCGAAGGGCACTCCCAAGATTCCTGGGATGGGACAGGCTTGTAGAGCAGTGGAAGCCCGGGGACCTAATCCTTACCAGCCACCAAAAAGTCCGAGATCGTGCCCAGAATATTCTGTTCCATTGCCACAAGAAAGTGTTCCCAAACGATCCTGTTCCCCTGTTGTACCGACCAAAGGGCACTCGGCGGCAAAATTGTTTGGTGACGATCCCAGGTCCTGTAATAGCCAATGACGGCCGACCAGAACAGGAGGAGGTAGTTCTTTACGATGTCGTGGAGGTACCTGTTCGATACGCCCAAGAGGTCATTGACGGTAAGTGGGACTATGATTGGGCTCTCAGCTACGCGATGACTGTACACTCCAGTCAGGGTCTCACCGTCAGCGACCCGCAGAAAGTCTGGATCATCGATGACTATCTCCAGTGGTCAAATCTTTCCTACCTCGCTGTTTCACGTGTGTATTATATGCATCAACTTGAGAGAGTAACTTGTCCTCCAGAAGAGGGTTCTGAGGTCAGGGGCCTTTCCTATAACGAAACTGCACCTGTATACAGGTTCCAAGTCCCCTACACGGCTATTTACAGGAGTGGGATGTGTGCCCTCCAAGTTTTATAGAATTTGTCAGTAGACTTGGTATTTGTGAATACAGGCGTGAGAATCACAAACGCGTTTACAATTAAAAGCGTTTTATAGTACTTTTGTGTGTCCGGAGAGATGTCAATGGGGGCCAGTAAATACAGGTACCTGTAACATTTGTTGCGATCACTGAGGCGCGTCGATTCAATTTTCGCACTGCGCGTTGATACCATTTTGTCGTGATTGAACCGCATTTCGCCGTAGAATTACCTTGCACGATTTTGTCCTATATCTCAGGTGTCAATACGTCAGAACTTTCGAATCATTCGCTGTGCAACCATGCTGAACCACGATCAGAAACTTGTAATTTTGAAAGCTGTCAGGGAGAGAGCAAAAACGTACTTTTGGGGAAGTTTGGGCCAACCATAACAAAAAAGAAAAAGGAAGACGAATGGGCGGGGATATTAGAAAACATTGAGAGGAGTGGGGCTGCCGTGACAGACGGGCGAGGCGGGTTCGAAGTTGAACGAAGCTGAGGAGCTGGTGATGGACATCGTGGGCAGGGAATCTGCGTCGTGATCCCTCTAACAATCAAGGACTCGCCGGTGACGTTTGGCACCACGGCTAACGTTGAACCAACTCCTGAAATTCTGACAACTTCACAGCAAGTAGACAATCAGCAAACTGAAAGTGCGGATACCATGACATTGAGTCAGGATACAGTTGAGGTTAACGATGATCAAGAAACAACGGTGTCCGGTGATCCTTCTACTAAATCAAAGAAGAAAGAGAAATCGAAGCCAAAAAGAAGGATGGACAATCTGCTGCAGGACGAGTGTGTCGCGTTGAAGAAAGAAACAGTCAAATTGGAGTTGGATGTAATTGAGCGAAATCTAAAGATAAAGAAATTACGACTGGAGACACCAGACTCGCCTGACTCGGCTAATTAGTACTTTCCTATTTCAGCAACATCTTTATTAACCCTTTACCGAACATGAAAAGAAGACGACACTTGCAAAAAAAATTCTTGAACAACAAATTCTTTTCATTTTTTGTCTCAAAAATATAGGTTATGACCCCTCATTGGAACAAGCTCGACGAGCTTGTTCCAATGATGGGTCATAACCTATGTTTTTGAGACAAAAAATGAAAAAAATAATGAAAACTAATTGGCGATTTTTGAGAATAGCGCTGGCCGGTTTTGGCCGTTACGTTAGGTAAAGGGTTAAATGTATTATCATAAATAAAAATGAAATGAAAAAATTATGAATAAAGTAAAAAGAATACTAAACAATAAAATAATAGTAAAAAATATATACAAAAACGTAGGTGTAGGGGTCGGTGAACGTGCAGAGACACATAAAGTGCTTTGCTGCCCCCCCCCCCTTCCCGCTGCCGCCTCCCATGTCCACGCAGTGACAAGACGACTCAATCGAGGTAACTCTATCTATTTTTAGCAATTGAAACGGAGAATGGATTGAACATTAAGTTTTATTACGTTTTGTTGGATCACGTATTCACGTGAGTCACAGACTAACAAAAACATTCAGGCTCATGGGAACATGTAGATACTCACGCACTTGATTTTATATATAGATAAATTCCTGTATATGCAAAATGTCAGTCTTGGCAATTTATTCGTTAAAACGGTGTTTTTCCAGTTGTTACAAAATCGAAATGAAAGTGACACCCAAAACTGAAAGTGACAACAAAAGTAGAGAAAATTGAGAGATTCAAAATCGATATATAATGAAATATAAGGGTTTCATCTCATCAAGTCAGACCCTGTCCTATGTAGAAATATCAAATATACTGTACCTTTATTTAAAATATCTAATAAGTTCGTAACGTCTTCTTTCGTTCACTTGAAAACCTCGCGGGAGGGCGAGTGGTTTGACTGGAGCGGTAGGTGGATTGTTAACGTTGTCAAAATCTTCTCCATTGTCACCATGATGGACGCACAAGTTGTGCAACACGAATGCACATTTCTTCAGTTCAGCAGCTTCTGTCATTTTATGAAGTCTAATACACGTTTTCAGGACGTAGAACCGATTCTTTACTACACCAAATGTCCTCTCAACTGGGTTTCGTCCAGATTTGGGAGCTTCATTGAATCTACCACGAGCACCAACTAAATTTGCGTCCAATGGGGGTATGAACCACTAATTACACGGCTAAGCACTATCAGCTAAAATTATAGCTCCCGGAAATGGTCTCGGCCCATCCACTTGAAAAGCTTGCCACAAATCCAACTCTCGCAGAAAGTGAGCATCATCCCACCGACCCACACACTTTGTGGAACAAAAATATATCATGAGATTTGGACCGCACACCATCGCTGCATTAAGCCTATGGTCGTAGTGCCTGGTGATGTAGCTAGACTCGTCTCTAGCTGGTGGCATCACGTTTATATGGGAACCGTCAACTGCCCCACATACATTTGGCATTCCACTCAATTCCGAAACTCCCCCTGCAACGCCAACTCCATTTTCAGGCCATTTGATAATTTCCGGTGCCAGGCAAACGGTGAAAGAATCACTCTGTGTACCACCCGATGCTCCGTGTCGCGCCCGCTGCCATGACAATCTTGTATTCCGTTGTAGAAACCATTTGTCCCAATAAAGTGGAGAAATACCAAAATTTGCTCTCTCGGGATTAGTAGGCGGTTCCTCCGTGTCGGGTGTTCCAAATGGTCCCCCATTCTCTCCACGAGAAAATCCACCACGCTTTCAGGAACCCGATACCATTGTCTGTACTCTCTGACAGAATGGACATGAAATCGCCGCTCATTGAATATCCGTGATCTACGTGGGACAAAATCATCATAAACCCCTTCTTCAGTGTCCGAGTCCGGCGAGTACGCCATCATTATAATGAAGGAATGTCCTCGACGGAGATCGAACGGAGACAATAAATAATCGATTTTAAAATCCCACAAGACCCTGTACACAAGTGCCGCACCAGAGTTCGTATGTAAATTTGCGCCTGTAATCTCGGACGCAAAACGCATGTACCTGCCACTTGTGGCGTTTATTGGACGGGCAACGAAAAGTTACACCTGCGTTTTGCTCCAGTCACACCGGTTACTGCGGGGGGATAACTGTACGCGACTTTGGTAAATCGATTTTTATTGTATTCGATTCTACCGGCGTCTGTGAATAGTAGGTAATAAAGGCGGATTTACGACCACTTGTACATGTACGTGTACAACATACGCACACGATGCGTTCACCAACGTGGAATTCAGTGTTAAATCACACGCTTGTTCACAAAAACTGTACATGGTCTTGAATCCCCCCATGTACAGTTGTGACTCCTAGATCGCACTTTTAACGTTCAAATACTCGTGGTGAACGCGCGTTTTTAAAAAAAGGGTGAAATTGTACATCTTCACTTGTATCTTGTACGTAATTTTTGTCGACGTTCCCATCGCAGATCAGACCCATCGATCCATCGTTGGCGAACGCGAGCAAAAGCAAAAAATTCTGGGTCATCATCAAAAAACAGTTTTGGGGAATCTAGACCAGCGGTCCAGGCCCGCAATTGTGTTGAGACAGATGGTCCAGAACCCGCAATTGTTTTGAGGCGGTGGGTTTTTTTTTCCCATTTATGACATTATTAGGGGAATTCCCCACTATGAGAAATTCTCAAAAACTCAGCTGATCGAGCGATCGGATCGCTCGATTCTCGTAAAAACTCGATCTGAACGAAGAGTGTTGTTGTCGTCGGTGTGTTGGAAATTCGCGAATCCAGTCACGTCTTCCTGAAGTAAAAAAAAACTAACACATGTTATCGTAATGAGTGAATGAGGTTTTTTTGTTCAAAAGAGTCGATTATGAATATGGTCTGTATTATAGACAATCATGTTTTCTCTTGATGGGACGGATAGAAATTTAGTTTTGAGGGTTTTTTTGTTCGAAAGAGATGATCTGTAATAGATATTCGTATTTTGCCTTGATGAGGGAGATTGACTGTTAAGCGTTCGTTCAAACACTTATCGGAATGTTTAAAACGCATTTTCCGCTCAATTAGGTTTTGAGTGGTAAAATTTTCAATATATTCATGATAGCAATCGCAGTCATCAAAAGGATTCTCTCTTAATTCGACACTCATTGAATTGATGTGTGAATGAAAAATCTTTTGACAAATGTAAAAACTACTGTCAAAATGCGTTAAATCAGAAACCGGTTTGTCATGTACTGTTTAAACGTATTTTTTTAAACTTCAATTAACAGAGTCAGTTGAGATGTGAATATTTTCAGATTATTATATATTAAGACGGAAAGAGTTTTTTTATTACTTAAAACATAAAAAATGTAATTAGAAATTTAATTTTGAAAATAATAAAAACAATTAAAAACGAAAGATGTTTTTACAGATGGATCCTAGACGCCGAGATTTAATTTTAGACCAGTATGAACGTGCTAAGAAGGGCATTCAGTCTGCTGACAGGAGCAGACGTCACGGTGAGATGGAACTCAAACGCAAGCCACAAAAATATTTAAACCCGTGAGGGAGGGTCAAGAGCGAAGCAGGAAGGAGATAGTCGAAGAATTGAGACCCATAAAGGAGAGTTCTTTGAGAATGGGTTCGTTGCCTCCTAGTTTTGAAAATCGGTATTCCGTTCAATCTACACCGGATTACGTTCCCACGGGAATTCAAACAGATATGAGCGAGAGCGACACCGATACGGCTTCGACTATCACCACTAGTAGCGTCGCATCGTCCGATGATGATGGTGGCGGTAAGAGAGATCAGTCGTATGGATTTTATAAGGATTCGGAGGGAAGGATTTTTGTAGGTGATACGGAAGTGGATATTGGGGATGATGAATTGATCGTCGGTTCGAACAGATACGAATTGACCGATGGTCTGCGGAGATTGCTCCTTTACGACAAGCCCGGCGATTACACGGAACAGGATTTCGACAATTACGGAGACATTCTGGTCCAGACCCACGCCATAAAGAGAAATAACGATGCCAGAGAGACGAGACCCAAAGCCAACAGAGGTTACAAGTGGACGAAAGTGGTGAAACCCATATGGGATATGAACAAGAAGTTCGTCGAATCGGTGACTGGCAAAGGGGTGAAAACCACTTTTCTTCCGAGCGATTCCGACGCTCTGTCTCAGAGATTGAGTTTGTTGATGGGGAGCAGACGGGCTGGTAACACGAGATTAGATAATCAGATAGTTGCTATATCTGACGAATTGTTAAGACAGAAGGTTTTGAATAAAAACCAGTATAAAAGGCTGATGAACGAATTGAAGGATTGATGTGTATATAATAAGTAGATAGAAACAAAAGAAACAAACAAACAAAAATCAAACAGTAAATTCTTACACTAGAATAATAAAAGTATTTAAAAACAACAAAACGATTTACCAGTGAAAAAAACACAAAATATATCATAAAAATAAAATATGTTGGTGATAAAAAACAGGGGATACGTCAGAACTTACGTTCAAAGCGGTTCTGGCATCGTCGATTCTATAATGCGAGCGTTCACGAGCAATGCGGGTAGAAAACTCGCATCGACCGCGTTTGAGGTCGGTAAGAAGACGGCTTTGGATGCTGGTAAGAAAGCCGCTTCCGAAGCCAGTGGTAGGATAGCTTCTGTGGCTGGCAAGAGGGCAGCCGACGCGTTGATCGACAAGTTGATCAGTCCGCCGGCGAAGCGAGCTGCGTTAGAGCGAACGCCGAAAAGTTGGAAAGATTTTAAGGATGCCGTGGTGCCCATACAAGATTTAGCCAAAATGACGAGTGGATCCGGATTGAAGAGAACTCGCGACGGTGTGATATAAATAAATAATAACAACATTAAAAAAACAGAGTTTGAAAAACATAAAAAAATTTGTGTTTGAAAAGAATCTAAAATAACAAACAAAATAAAAACAAAGATGAACATTAAAGATATGTCTTGGAACGACGCCGCGACCAAGAGGTCGAATAACGAGTTCTTTCCCAAGAGCATAAGAGGTTTGATAGTGGGAAAATCGAATTGTGGAAAGACCAATCTGTTGATGAATCTGTTGTCCCGACCCGACTGGTTGGATTACGACAGATTGTTCGTGTTTGGCAAGAGCTTGTTTCAACCCGAATACAGATTGCTTCGAGAGTGCATGGATCGCAGATTGCCCAAGGACGTCATAGCCAGAATCTTTGACAGTAGGGGGGAATTCGACAAGAGCGGAGCTCCACTCTCGACCATTTTGGACGGCGCGGCGATGGAGCTGATGAAGAGAAATGCATCTTCGAACGTCGAGTGTCGATTTTATGAGAACGCTAGCGACGTTCCGGATCCTAGAGAACTGAAATAGTAAGATAAGAATCTCATGATTTTCGACGATCTGCTTTTGGAGAGACAGAACCGATGCGAATCGTATTACGTTAGGGGTCGACACAGCAACGTGGACTGTTTTTACCTATCGCGGAATTATTTTCGATTGCCCAGACAGACGATAAGGGAGAACGCTAATTTTCTATGTCTCTTTCGCCAAAATCTCAAGAATCTCAATCACATCTACGGCGATCACGTCGCAAACGACATGAGTGCTGCGGAATTCAGGAGATTCTGCAAGAGGGTTTGGGATGGTGGACTTTACAATTTCGTCGTGATCGATTTGACAAGCGAATTTAGTCGCAGAAAATATCGGTGCGGATACGACAAGTTTTATGTTTCCGATGATAATAATAAGATAGAGCGTGAAAATAAAATTTAGAAAATAATAAATCTTCAAATAATTAGTTTTGAATAAAAAAAAAAATTAAATTAAATATAATGTTCGAACATGGAGAATTGTTAGGACGGATAGCCGAGAATACGGCTGCAAAACAATCCATTCAAATCGTGGTGAGTGGCGATTCGACTCGATTCGCTACGAAATTCGAACCTTCCATCGAATTGAATAGAGAGAAAAGTTACGAGATGGCGTTGGTGAATCTGGAGACTTATTATTCCTTTTCCAACGTCACCGAAAAGAATACCTCATTCAAGTATTCCGACGGAGTGGATTGGTTGGAGATTCGAATTCCCAAAGGGAGTTATGACATAGACGATTTGAACGATTACATTCAGACGCAAATGAAGACGGATGGAAAGGGAAGCAACAAGATCAGACTCGCTCCCAATCCTAATACCTTACAGACGATGTTGGATTTGGAAGATAATTTTCGAGTGGATTTCATCACGGACGATTCTATAGGCAAGATGTTGGGATTCGATCGAAAGATGTATCGAGGCCACGCGGCATCTGAAAATACGGTCGACATTCTCGCAGTCAATAGCATTCTAGTGAACGTGGACGTGATTGCTGGAAGCTACGTGAATGGTAGCGCTCAACCGACGATCTATTCCTTCTTTCCAAACGTGTCGCCGGGTTATAAGATTGTGGAGCGACCTCGAAATTTAGTTTATCTACCAGTGATTTTAGACACGTTGTATAGTCTCAAAACCATGTTGACAGATCAAAATGGTGAACTGTTAGATCTTCACGGAGAGAGAGTGACGATACGATTTCACATAAGAGAAATATAAAAGCAAAAAAAAAAAAAAAAAAAAAAAATTATATATATAGATAACAAAAATAAAATAAACGCAATATTAATTTTACAAAATTATTTTAATATAATTATTAAACAAGAAACAATTGAAGTAAATATATTTAAAAAAAAAAAAAACAGAATTATGACAGAATACGTGGTTAAAAATGTGAACATATCCACAGGACAGAGGCAGAAACTTAAGAGAGCGTTAACAACTCGAGGCGAGGCGGTGAGATTCAAATTCACTCACGAAGATCTGACGAGAGGCGGTCAGGATTCGATCGCCTGGACCAGAAGTCAAATCAAAAGGATGGAGAAAGCGATTTGCGATGGAAGAGGGTTGACGGTGAGAATGAGTCCCGCTCAATTGAGATACAGTTTGAGAATGAAAGGTGGTTTCCTACCGCTATTGGCAGGAATAGCTGCAAAAGCATTACCCTTCGCCGCAAAGCCGCTACCCTTTCTCGGAAAGACTCTCGGCGTGGGAGCTCTCACGGGACTCGCTAGTTCGGCGGTTGAAAAATTAATGGGTGGCAGAGGACTGTTTTTGAAGAAGGGAGGAGCCGTGTGTCGCGTCCACGTAGATGACAGCGGTAAAGGATTGTATCTAGAACCCGTTAGAGGTGGCAACTCTCTGAGAGGAAACGGTCTCTATCTGAAGAGTGGACGAACGTCGAGCGACTCGGCAAGGGTTTGTTGCTCGGTGAGAATTCGCCATTTAAAAACATACCGATTTTGAATATGTTATTATAATATAAAATTATACAAAATATAAAATCATAGAAAGTATAAAATAATATATTTAAAATGGATAAAAAGGTGGAGAAACAAATTTATCACCTGGATGAAAAGGTGGAGAAACAATTTGACGATAATGACGATCATCACGAGCCAGAGAGCAAAAAAATAAAAAAAATGGTTAGACGCTAATGATGGATATCTAAGGAACGGTTGAGAATGAGACGATGCTTTCCACGGTCACCACTACCTTCTGAAGAGAATGGTAATGATGCGAGTGTTACCAAGAGATGCACAACATTCGTTCATAATTATGATTCGGATAAACAAAAATGTTACCATAAACGTATCACATCACAAAGAAAAAGAAAAAATGAAAAAGAAGAATCAACGCTGAAATTTGAGAGAAAAGGAAACGTTATTATAATATATTATGATGATAGTGAAGAAGAAGGAAAACAAAAAAAAAAAAAAAAGTAATGAGATCTGAAGATGATCTTATTACTTTTTTTTTTTTATTTTTCTTCGCTAAAAATCAATCACTCTATTGTTTATATTTCCAAGTCCGTTATTAGCATGTTGACACTCGTGTCTTCTCCTTTTTCGAAAACGTGTTGAATGTTTATCTTTACTCTTTTGAGTTTTTTTACATCTCACTCTCACCACCCAATTTCTTCACGAGTTCGAATGAGATGTTTGGAAATATGTAATTTCCATAGGGCAACGACAAATCGTCCTTGTCGAATTCTCTATCTTCGGCGATGACGATGTTCTGCAGATCGCTTTGGTACTCGTAAATCAAATCGAGCGCGGCTTCGTCCAATTTCAAAGGCATCTTATATTTCTCGTATTTGTGCTCTAAGCCCTTCGTCTTGACCTCGTTCAATTCGATGGGATCGTGTTGTTGTAATCTATAGATTTTATGACCGAATTTCTTATACATTTCGACTCGTTTCAATTTCAATTCGCATCTTTCAGGTGTTGTTGTCTTCATGATTGATTATTTAGTATTTAAATAATAATTTGTTTAAAAATTTTTTTTTTTACTCTTTATATATATAAAACAGTTGTTTTTTTTAATTTTAAATTTTCTTTAATGTAAAATTTTTTTAGTAAAAGTTTTTTTTCTCTTTATATATATATATATAAAAAGTTAAATTTTTATTTCAATCTCTCTATTGTTTATATTTCCAAGTCCGTTATTAGCAAGTTGACATTCGTTATTTTTCCACATACGAAAATGGTGTGAATGTTTATCTTTACTCTTTTGAGTTTTTTTTCATAGGCGAATGTGCTCTCACCACCTGATTTCTTCACGAGTTCGGGTGAGATTATTGGATATATGTAACCTCCATAGGACAACAATAAATCACCCCTATCGAATTCTCTGTCTTCGGCAACGATGATATTAATCAGCATTTCGCTTTGGTACTCATAAAACAAATCGAGCGTGGCTTTATCCAGTTTCAAACACATTCAATATTTGTGGTAGTAGTGCTCTAAGTCCACCATCTCAACCTCATTCAATTCGATGGGATCGTGTGGTTGTAATGTATAGATATTAAAACTGGATTTCTCATACTTTTCGTCTCGTTTCAATTTCAATTCGCATCTTTTAGGTGTTGTTGTCATGATCGATTATTTGGTTTTTATGAATTCTTGCAAATAATGTATATTTTAAATTTTGTATTTAAATAATAATTTGTTAAAAAAAAAGTTTCTCTTTATTTCTCTTTATATATAAATAAAAGTTAAAAAAAAAAAAAAATCTTACAAACTCAATTTTGAGGTAAAAACAATGATCAAGTCCAAACATCCGAATTATAGTCTAGAACGTGCAAGAATTCAAACGTTTAAAAATTGACCTTTGCATCTCGCTCAAAAACCTGAAGACTTAGCCACTGCGGGTTTCGTTTACGTGGGTAGAGACGACAAAGTCAAATGTTTTTGTTGTGACATACATTTGATTATTTGGGAACCTCACGACGTACCTTTACTAGAACACATAAGTAATATTGAAAAAGGCAAATGCGATTATTTGAACAAGATCCTAACGTTGGGATTGATCAAAATTCGCAAACAAACTGAGTAAAACGTCCACCACCAAGTGTCTGGTCTGCGAAGGTGTCGCAAACGTCTTGTTTCTACTGTGAGCACACCTGCATTACTGTAGAGAATGTCATTCCGAAGACGAGAAAACGTGTTCGGTTTGCGAGCGAGAAATAAAAGCGATCTTAAATTGTTTTTGAATAAAAACACATTAAAGAAAAAAAAATTGAATTTAAAATTTAACTTTTTTTTTTTTTTTTCTTTCTATTATGTATATATAAAAAGAGTAAGAAAGCAAAACTTTTTTAACAAATTATTTAATACAAAATTCAAAAAAAAAAAAAAAAAATGTTCTTACAAATGAAGCAAGCAGATAAAACAATGGTAAATTTAAATGAGAAAACCATACCTCAGTTAAACGAGATTTGTAAACTATTACAAATTTCAGATTTCAGAAATCATAGAACTAAATCAAAAAAAATTGAAGTCATACAAGAATATTTGCGAAATGCTAGAAAGGCAAACGAAATGTCGATAGCAACGACGTCAAAAGATGCAGCGGTTGTGAAAAATAAGAAGATGACTAAACAAAAAGCCGTTGAAGAACATCAAGTTTCCAAAGAAAAGAAAAGAAAAACTAAAACGAAAACGAGTGATGCACTTCAGATTCAAGACAAATGAGATATATCGAGTGAAATTCAATGAGCAATCGACGAAGAGAAAGGAGAAGAATATGTAACACGTCTCGTTGCTGAACTATTCCAATCGAAACCCGTAGAACGGGAGAGTGCGATCAAAGGCATTTTTAAAACTTTCGATGTGATTCCCTCGTTGAAGAAAGTCGATCCGAAATTGTTCATGGAACGGGTGAAGAAAGAAGTATTGGATTTGTTTCATGAATACGTGAACGTGGGATTAAAAATTAAGGTGATACTCCATTGCATGATGAATAAAATTGCCGTGAAGTCTGGCGAGAGCATCGTGAAAAATGCATATTTCAGATCTAACGTCGAACCCGTATTTCGAGGTTCAGATCTATCGGACGTTTTCGAAAAGATGAAAGACAAGATGTTGACGTCTCTGGCGAATTATCAACATGAAGGTAGTAATTGGACGTTCGATGAGGTGTTGAAACTCGAAATTCACATGAATAAAAACGATCCGTTGAAAGGATCTTCCTACTTGGAATTACCGTATTTCTTGGCTAAGAAACACGCCGTGGTCAATGTGAGAAATAAAGATGATCAGTGTTTTAAATGGGTAGTCACCTCCGCTTTATACCCTGTCGAAATACACACCGATAGAGTTTCTCATTACGAGGAAACTTCTAAAAATCTCGATTGGACCGGAGTGACTTTTCCAACAGAGTTAAAACATATCGAACGTTTCGAGGCTCAAAATCCCACTGTAGCGGTGAACGTCCTTGGATACGACGACGAAAAACGAACGATCTATCCTCTTAGACAGACTTCGTATCTCAGAAGAGAAAAGACGATTATTTTATTATTGATTTCGAATGGTGACAATCGTCATTATTGTTGGGTTAAACATCCGACCCGATTACTGTCGAAACAAAATAATAATCATAAAGGAAAGATATCTTTATGTTACAATTGCATGAACATATTTAAGACCGAAAAATCATTAGCGAAACATCAGGAATATTGCAACGAAAATCAAGGTGTCGCCGTCGAAATGCCAAAACCCAACAGCATCGTGAAGTTTGAAAATCACAATAGAAGGTTAAAAGTACCATTCGTCGTGTACGCCGATTTCGAATGTTCCACCGCGAAAATGAGTTCCTGTCAACCCAATGCTCTTCAAAGTTACGTCGAAAGATATCAAAAACACATACCTTCGGGCTATTGCATTTACGTGAAATGCACTTTCGACTCGCAACACAACATGGGTCCCTTCACCTACACAAAACAATGCGAAGACGACGACGTGGCTCAAAGGTTCGTGGAAGAGTTAGAATCGAAAATTCAAATGTTATACGACAAATTCAAAACTCCAGCGAAAATGATCATCACGCGAGAGCAGCAGGACGAAAATAACAGAGCCACCGAATGTCACATATGCAGACAATCGGAATTCGGAGGAAAATAAGAAGGTCAGAGACCACGATCATTATACGGGTCTGTATCGCGGTCCGGCTCACAGCAAGTGTAATTTAAAATATCGAGACGCCACTTTCTATCCGGTGATGTTTCACAATCTCTCAGGTTACAACAGTCATCTGTTCAGGAAAAATCTCGGCACCTCACACGAAGAATTAAATTGCATCATGAACAGCGAAGAAAGATACATTTCCTTCACGAAATGGAAGCTCGTGGAGAGGAAAAGAGTAATCGACGGAAATACGTTGAAAGAAAAAACGAAATCTATTCGTAGATGCATACATTTCATCGACAGTTTTAAATTCATGTCGACCGCTCTGGAAAAATTAGTTGATAACATGAGCAAGGATAAATTTAAAATCACGAGCGAACATTTCGGAGAACGAGTAGACGTCATGTTGAGGAAAGGAGTCTATCCTTACGATTACATGAACGATCTAAAGAGATTCGAAGACATCGCACTACCTTCGAAAGATGATTTTTATTCGAAATTATACGAATCCGACATTTCCAACGAGAATTACGAACACGCCAAAAACGTGTGGAAATCATTCGATATGAAAACCATGAGAGATTATCACGATCTCTATTTGAAGACCGACTTTCTGCTCTTGGCAGACGTGTTCGAAAATTTTCGAGACGTCTGTCATCGAAATTACGATCTGGATCCCGCTTGGTATTTCACCGCACCCGGTCTGGCGTGGGACGCTCTGTTGAAGACCACCGAAGTCCAATTGGAATTATTATCCGACGTGGACATGTTGCTCATGTTCGAAAGGGCTGCGAGAGGTGGCGTCTCAATGATCTCCCACAGATATTCTGAGGCTAACAATCCTTACCTGAAAGAAGGTTTCGATTCGAAACGGTCGACTAAATACATACAGTATTGGGACGCCAATAATCTGTATGGTTGGGCTATGAGTCATCCTTTACCGATTAGAAATTTCGAATGGGTGAAGGAACCGGAAGAGATGCAAAAATGGAGAGACTATCCTTGCATTTTAGAAGTCGATTTGAACTATCCGGAAGAATTACACGATCCACACAATGATTATCCGCTGGCTCCCGAACGAATGGAACCAAATGAAGGAGACGAGGAAAAACTCATTCCCAATTTATTTAACAAATGTAACTACGTCATCTACAGCGAGAATTTGAAACAGTACATCGATTACGGGATGAAATTAGTTGACATACATTGCATCATTCGATTCGACGAAGAGCCTTGGATGAAAAAATACATCCATCTCAACACGAATCTCAGAACTCGAGCCGAGAATGATTTCGAAAAAGATTTGTTCAAACTCATGAACAACTGCGTGTACGGCAAATCGATGGAAAACATCAGGAAGAGAACCGACGTTCGACTCGTCACGTCTGAGAAAAGAGCTAAAAAATTAGTGGCGAAACCCAATTACAAACACCGAACCATATTCGACGAAAATCTAGTGGCCGTTCACATGCAAAAGACACACATGAAGTTCGACAAACCGTATTATCTCGGACCAATCATCTTAGATATCAGCAAGTGATTGATGTACGAGTTTCACTACGATTACGTCAAACGAAAATTTGGTGACAAAGCCAAACTACTGTTCACCGACATGGACAGTTTAGTTTACGAGATAGAGACGAAAGACGTCTACCGAGATATATCTCCAGACGTGGCCGATTGGTTCGACACGAGCAATTATCCCATCGATCACCCGTCCAACATTCACTCGAATGACAACAAGAAGGTGTTGGGTAAATTTAAGGACGAGAGCGGCGGTAAACAGATCGTCGAATTCGTGGGCTTGAGACCCAAACTGTATGCTTATCGTCTAGAAGATGATGAAGAGATCAAGAAGTGCAAAGGAGTTAAAGCATGCGTGGTGAAGAAAAACATCTCTTTCCAAGAGTATAAAGATTGTCTGTTAGGAAGTGGTCCGGTGTATAAGACTATGAAATCGATTCGAAGTGAAAATCATGACTTGTATACTGAAATAGTCAACAAGATTTCGCTGACGGCCGACGACGACAAGAGATTCGTGTTAGACGATAAAATAAGCACTTTGGCACTCGGAAATTGGACTTTGGATCTAATTTTAGACGATATGAATGGAGATGATTGGATTCTAGATGCGATTGTGGATGACAAGATTCCAGATATGATTGTGGATGATAGGATTCCAGAAAATCAAGAAGAATTAGATGAACGCAAAATTATACAAATGGATAGTGACATCGAGAAAGTTAGTTTAAAAAGAAAAAGAAAAAAATAGAAAACAATAACGTCATTTTTAGTAAATTATAATAAAATAAATAAAAAAAATATATACTTATTTATGATAAGAAAATAAAGATATCTGTAGAAGGTGTCGTCTTACCCAACGAACCCCTATCCAACATCGATCTGTTGAATGCGGCAAAAGATTTGAAAATCGAAGACTTTTTACGAGTGTTTTCCAGAGATGCCTTGCCGAAGAGAAGACCTCGACAATCGGAATGCGGAATTTTAAGGCACTCACTGGGTGGCGTGGATGAAGAACGGGAAGAAGAAAAATTATTATTTCAACAGCTACGGAATCTCGCCGCCAAAAGAAATAAAGAACTATTTCAACAAATCGATGGTTCGTTACAACACGGAACAAGTGCAATTACCAGATCAAGTGTTTTGCAGTCACCTGTGTCTCTACGTTCTCAAGAGATGGTCTGAAGGAGATCGATTTCAAGACATTCTCAATGATTTACATTAGGGAGAGATTTTTTTTTTTTTTTATAGTATATATAAAGATAAAAAATTATTTTAAAAAAAAATTTAATCGAATAAAAACGAAAAATAAAATAACATAGTTCATTTTTAATAAACTGCGTTTTGAATATATTTTTTCTAAAAACAAAAAATCCTTACAACAACATGCCAGTCGATAAATTTGGTAGAAGTGACGATGAAAAAGTCAACCCGAGAAAGAAGAGGAAGACGTTCGAAGTCGGCGATGGTTACGATGTTGCCAACTTGGACGAACGTTACGTTCAGAGATACGAACCTCGAGAAGAACCTTTGAACATGAACGATAAGAAGCTCTACAATCTTCCCGAGCCGATAGATCTCGCAGATGCTGCGACTAAAAAATACGTCGACAGGGGGAACGCCGATTTCGAACGAATCCTGCTAGATAATTACGTGGATAAAACCATGACTGACGATCCCGATCTGAAATCCAAACGTTTGGTGAACGTCGTGAATCCCATAGATCCCACCAATGCTGCAACCAAGAAATACGCAGATGACTCTCACGCGAGATTCAGCGAACACCTGAGAAATAGATACGTCCTGAAAACGATGCACTCGGAAATGAACGCCAATTCTAACAAGATAACGAACGTGGGCACTCCCACGAATCCCAAGGACGTGGCGACCAAACACTACGTAGATCTGGAACAGAGAAAGTCTGACAGACGAGAAATGAAATCGGATCTGAATGCGGGATTCCACAAGATATTGAATCTGTCAAAGATCGACGACACAGATGTGGACTCAACTGCGGTCAACAAGGGCTATGTCGATTCTGCCATGATACAATCGCAAGAATACCTAGAATCGCAAGTGGACGATCTCTACCTGAACAAAGAATCTGGTGGAACCATGGAGGGTGGCATCAACATGAACGGTCACAGTTTATTCGGTCTCGATCACGATCCCGAATTCGATTCCAGCGCGGTAAGCAGGAAGTACGTGGACGACAACTCGGTCTGGAGAAAGGGCGACATCATGGAAGGTAAACTAGACATGGGTGGACACGCACTCACGAATCTACCGGATCCCGTGAACATGACGGATGCCTGCACACTGATTTCGGTGGTGGAAAAAGTCAAATATGCTAGACAATTGATCACCGTGTGGGCCGAAGAGGCCGGCGCCTTAGAGGAGGGAAAAGCTGAGTGGTCTTTCGGAAATGGAGGTAGCAGATCGAAACATGGTCAGGTGGGATATCCCATGCTGCTGGGAGGTGAAATCCTTCGAATGAGTCTGGCTTCCTCGGATTTGAATAACAGAGCGGTCATCAATCTCATGGTGAATGGAGAGCGATAAGAGATACAGCGTCGAAAAGACTGAGAATCAACACGCGAATGTTGGCACGTTCGACACGCCTCTCAAAGTGAACGCCGGAGACAGGATTAATTTCATCACGAAAACCAATAATCCCGAAGCTGCCACTTCCGTGGTGAGTCTACTGATCGAACTAGATCCTTTGAACAAACAGTGAACGCGTGGAAAATAATGAATTAAAAAAAAAATAATGTGTGATTATTAAAAACAAAAAAAAAAAAAACAAAAAAAAAAAGTAATGAGATTTAGAAAGATGTTCAATCTCTCTAGATCACATTACTTTATTGATTTTTTTTTGTTTTTTTTTGTTTTTAATAATGACTCATTACTTTTTATTTTTTTTTTTTTTCACACACTCGTCTCTCATCGAATGATCGACATCTTATTTCCATCCGATTCGAATTGTAATTCTGTGTCCGACAGGATCAGGGCAAAGGCTTTGGTTTTTCTCGGCACGTTCCTATCGAATTGCATCTTGATCTGAATGTCTAACACGCTACTCTTGAGTCGTTTACTCTGTTTACTGACATCGAATACGAACATGGGATACATCGACTTGTATTCACCGAGAGATATGTTGGGGTTGCTCATCAATTCGTCTAGACTGTGATACTTCTTTCTAAAATCAGCGGCGTCGCCGTACAGTCTGCAGAAATCGTTCTTGTCAAACGTCGCGTTGTAATCGATTGCTGGATATCTCGTGGCGTTCAGAAACACTTGCATGTTTCTCAAATGGCAGTGATCGAACAGCGACGCATTCTTTTCCTGAGACCCGTCCCTATCGGTCTGAAACACAACCACGATGAAACGCGGTCTCTCGGAAGTGGATTTCACCCTCAATCTCCAATCGAAGTGATTCGTGGAGAGAGGAATGCTAGCCGTGTCGCACTGTCTCATTCTAAATCCCACGGGTAATTTACTCTTGGATTCTATGATATTGTAGAGACGCGCTTTCTCCACGATCGAAGGCTCCATGTGCAGAACAAACCACGATATCTTGTGTAGAGTTATCTTACCCGCATCGGTCACGGTGAGTTTCACTATTGCATCATCGTTTCCTTTTCGAATCAACGTCAGATTGTGTTTGAATCCGTACATGATCTTGTTATAATCGTCCGTGAATCCGAAGATGTGTTTCAAAGGTATCCTGAACGAAAACGTTCCTTTAGGTCTGGACGTCTTGACGACGTAGTCGAATATCGTGGTGGCACCTGCGCTAGCAGGGCCTACAATTTCTTTCACCCACAACTGATTAAGTCCTCTGGATTTCGAAAAATCATCAGGATACGTCAAGAGTCTGAACATCGTGGTGGCCTGACCGGGATGAAACACAGATTCTATCTCTTGTCCGGATAGCATGTATTTTATGTTACTGAATAGATGCATGATGCCATTATTGGCTAGAGTAACCATGTCGTCGTCGGCGTAGTCGCTCCCATCTTCCTTGGTGAGACGTCCCTGCACCACTATGTAACTCTCGCTAGGATGTACGAATAGATCTTGAGTTTTGACGTTGATTCTTATCTCTCCCGCATTGTTCAAACTCGTTCCGGTTACCGGTTCGTATTCGTGAACCTGATATTCTTGAATTCTTTCATCTTTCACTATGCTTTGTGTTATATCTAGTATATTTGTCATTTTTAAAGGATTCTTAGTTTTTTTTTTGTTTATTAATTAACTTGCTTTCTTTATCTAAAAAATAGTTTTTAATTATTTTTTATTATTATTTTTTTTTTCTCTCTTATATATATATGTGTGTAAACAAGAAAATGTCAAAGAGAGTAAATAAAAAAAAAAATTGTTTTCTTCATCAAAACTTCGTCTTCTGTAATTGTTGTTCGTAAAACTTTCCGATAATCTTTTCTCCATCCAAAGCTTCGATTTCGTAAGTCACCGGATCGGTGTGAAATATTTTGATGATCACGAAAATTTCCGAGGTCCATCGAGGAGTATAACCCTTTTCGAAGTGCTTCTTATAAACGTAGATTCTCACTCGATCGCCGACCGCAAATTTCGGCGTTCTAGACTTCTTCCTGATCTTAGATCTCTCGGAATATAGATTCACGTAGACCCGTTTTTCGTTTTGAGGATCGCTAGATTCCGCGGGAGTCATCTTGATCGATCTGTGTCGTGTGTTGTTGTAATCTTTGACCAGACCATTCAGAGCGTATATGTATTTCTTGGTCGAATTTGCCGTGAAGTATCTGTGCATCTTCTCCTTCATTGTTCGATTCCAACGTTCCACCACGCTGGCTTTCTCTTCGTTTTCGATCGAGTAGAGGTCTACCAATCGACGAACGTGCTTGTTGTAGAATTCCTTTCCCTTATCCACCCACAATTTACTCGGTTTTCGAGAAGACGAGTCGAACATGCTCTTCAGAGCCTCGGCGACGTAAGGTCCCGATTTATCCTTCAAAGCTCTGATCCAACCGTATTTCGAAAACACGTCGATGACCATCAATAGATATTTGACGCCCTTGTTCCACCTCGAAAACGATCTCATGTCGACCAAGTCTGCAGACCAAATGTCATCCAGACCCTTCACGAACACCCTTCTCTTTAGAAATTTACGCACTATGGGTTTGTGTAACTCCTCGGCCAATTCGCTCGTCAATAATCGTTTCTTCTTCTTTTCAGATGCGCTTTTTTTTTTGAACGCCCCATCCGAATCGACGTTTCGCACCGATCAGATTGCCGACCAGCGAACGTTCCATCTTCCCCCTCCTGGTCGGATTCGCTATGCCTCTCAATCTCCCCAACATGTTTTTGTCGCAGACGTCATTGCGAGTCTTGGTGTCGGGATGTCCGTCGTAGCACAGATCATGATCGTACGTGGCCGCGTCCACCCTATTCACGGGTTTGCTCCAAGATTTGGGAGTCAGATCAGCGTTGAGTCTCTTGTTCAATTTCGTTCTGGGTCCCGTGAAACTGTGACCGGGCAGATGCATTTCGAAAGGTAGATTGTTGATCATTTTATTCACGATGCCTTTACCTTTGCTTGCGTTCTTTTGTTTGACGAATCGAGTCTTGACAGAACCACACACGTCACAAATTCCGCGAAGCATCCGTCTGTCGTTTTTAGTTCGCACGTCTCTAGAATTACGCATCTCGGTAACTCTCTTACACTTTACGCAATACATTTTTTTAAGAGTTATTTAAATTAATTTCGTTTTTTTTTAATTTTATATATAAATTTAATATTTTTTTTTTTTTTAAATTCTGTTCTCATTATATATATCTATATATATATATATATTTATTTTTTTTTTCAATCGCTGCTCTTGAGTTCTATCATCTTACTGAATTCCTCCCTGGCCTCTTTCCTCCCCTTTTCCACGAGAGAATCCTTCATCTCTTCCTTGATGATCTGACGAGTCTTGATTCTCACGGCTTCTTTCATGGCATCGTATTTCGTTTTCTTGCTCAATATCGCGAAGCATTCTCCGTCCGATATCCTACCGTCTTTCAACGCCATAGAGATCATTTCGGATATCGTGTCGATCTTGGAGTCAGCCGAGACGCGAATCTTGTCGTGTTTCCTTGCCTTCAGATATAATTTCCTACTCAAAAAGTTTCCGAGCGTGCTAAACAATCCGGCGGCGATAGCCGCTCCTTCTACGGTCAACACGATCGGAATGCCGACCGCGGTCGACAACAATCCGATGCCGGCCACGTGTAAACCCATGAAAATCGTGATGAGTGTCGTGTCGATCGCATTGACGAATTTCACGAAACGCGAATACTTCTTCTTGAGGGAACGACGAGAATCTTTCTCTCGAGTCAGATACAATTGGATTCTACTGATTTGATCGATGCGATACCTCTCTCCTCTTTCTCTTTCTTCTAGCGACGGCGCCGTCGGCAAAACGCCGTTCGGCTTCTCGTCCTCGTCGTCCACTAACGTCGGATACAATTTATTTCTGGTTCTCATTTTGTGTTTTTTTCTTTCTTTCTAATATTAGATAGAAAAATTTATATGTGTATTTATTTTTTTTTATTTTCTACTCTCCCTTATTTTATATCAACGAAAAAAAAATTTAGACATATGCTTCGTTCAGCAATAATTTCTTGATGCATCCCTTGTCTTCTAAAGTCAAACTTCTACGCGCCAATTTCAATTCTTCCGAATCTGTGGGTCTGTCTCGATTCTTACAGAAGACTAATCTCTTCCAAAACGTGATCACATAGTTGAGTTTAACGCGTTCGAACGCTGGTTCGAAATACATGACGACCATATCTTCCCTTTCCATCGTTAGACACGAATGATTCTCGTGATCGAAGTCTAGATAATCCCGACATCCGACGCATCGTTCTAACAAGATGGGACGTAGTTGTTCGTTCACGCAGATTGCGTATGCTCTCATCAGCATGTTTAAAAGAAACCTCGCTCTAATAGTCTGAGAATCGCCCATGATTTACGTATTTTTTTTTTATTATCTATTCGATTTGATATATTTAATTTTCTAAATAACTATTTATTTATATTTTTTTTTCTCCCCTATATATATATCAATCAAAAACGTGATAGCGGGCTCGCGAATTTCCAACACACCGACGACAACAACACTCTTCGTTCAGATCGAGTTTTTACGAGAATCGAGCGATCCGGTCGCTCGATCAGCTGAGTTTTTGAGAATTTCTCATAGTGGGGAATTCCCCTAATAATGTCATAAATGGGAAAAAAAAAACACCGCCTCAAAACAATTGCGGGTTCTGGACCATCTGTCTCAACACAATTGCGGGTTCTGGACCGCTGGTCTAGAGTTCCCAAAACTGTTTTTTGATGATGACCCAGAATTTTTTGCTTTTGCTCGCGTTCGCCAAGGATGGATCGATGGATCTGATCTGCGATGGGAACGTCGACAAAAATTACGTACAAGATACAAGTGAAGATGTACAATTTCACCCTTTTTTAAAAAACGCGCGTTCACCACGAGTATTTGAACGTTAAAAGTGCGATCTAGGAGTCACAACTGTACTTGGGGGTGGGGGGGGGGATTCAAGACCATCTACAGTTTTTGTGAACAAGCGTGTGATTTAACACTGAATTCCACGTTGGTGAACGCATCGTGTGCGTATGTTGTACACGTACATGTACAACTGGTCGTAAATCCGCCTTTATTACCTACTGTGAATTGTAGGAAATTTCTTACAATTACAGGTGCACAAAGTTTTATTGGAAAGGCCCCAGGTTACAGAGCGACAAGCAACTCCGCAAGCAAATCCAAAAGAAACTTGTGGCATACAAGCATCATGACCAGGTCAAATATCTCTAGGGTGGTCGCCCATCCAACAAATAATAAAGCACAGGTTCGTGGAGCTTGGTGACCGAGCGTCCAAGCTGGTAGACGTGGAGGAACCACACAGGGTCAGTTGCACGACGGCGACCACCCTCAAGTTCGCCTGGATGATGGAGGTAGCGAACACCCATGCCAGAGGGGAGCTTCTGCTCTCGGATGCCAACGGGACGACCTGCCACCACAGTGGGGGTGGGGGCTTTCGTACTACAGTCTTAGCATTGAGAATGCGTTAACAAGGGCGCCCCCAACTAGCATTGAGATCGAGGCCATCTTGTTATTTCATAATATTTTGTGGAATGATTCCTTGTTTAATTAACATGTGCTTGGTTGCCATCGCGAGCCCCACGCCAAGGACTACCATCCCGACGGCGTAGCCGGTAAAGTCAAGTTTAGGGGTGGCGCCCTTCATTGCCATCTTACCTAAGCGGGCGTACCCTATTGCTAGGGCAGAGACTACGGCGCTATAAGAGGCAGGATTGACTCGGTTGCCCGGTTCAGCATTGGGCGGTCCCATTGGACTGGTCCTCTTCCTTTTGCTCTGCAAAAAACATAATGCCAAGTCAGCCAACCCAGCAGCGCCAGCAATCGATGGAAGCCATTTGTCCAATGAACTGTATTTGTGATTCATCGAGATCCCCTGCTGGTGTTGTTCCCGTTTGGAAAGAACACTAACCGCTTGGGTTGCGTTGTTTATGGCTATTCTCTGGAGATTGGCGTTCTCTTCTCGTAGTTCGACCAAGGCTTTTTGTTGTTTTGCATTCCGAGCGGCAGCTCCTGCCCTCCCAGCAGCCACTTTTCAGGGTTTTCTGTCGCTTATGTACGGGAACAACAGGCGCCTCAGTGGTTGACACAGTTGTCACTCTCTCCACCTGCTGCGTAGCAACTGTCGGCAGGTCTGGCTCCGTCGATATGTTTGGCTCTGTCGTTGATGACATCGGTTTGAATTGTAAGAGGGCAGGTATGTCCAAATCGACATTGTTTATCAGTGGATAGCGCCGCGGTTAGTGGTTCTAAGTACATGCAATACCGATGATATAGCAAACACGTGGCACTGCTTAGCGCGTGCCCAACAAATGGATCTGCCTCAAGGTCAGCAACCAGCTTTGGTTGGTTCTCCGGGGGTATGGGAAGTAACATGCTGACCACCCTTGCGTAGAGTTGTAGTGCGGCCGTCCCCAGAGTTTTTGTCATTGCTGCGCCGACCCGACCCTCATATCGAGCATAGAGTTTATCGATCTCCTGATCGGCCATGTCAGTAGGTAATAATTGAGAGTTTACTATCACTTGTACATGTACGTGTACAACATACGTTCACAATGCGTTCACCAACGTGGAATTCAGTGTTAAATCACACGCTTGTTCACAAAAACTGTACATGATCTTGAATCCCCCCCATGTACAGTTGTGACTCCTAGATCGCGCTTTTAACGTTCAAATACTCGTGGTGAACGCGCGTTTTTAAAAAAAGGGTGAAATTGTACATCTTCAGTTGTATCTTGTACGTAATTGTTCGTCGACGTTCGAATCGCAGATCAGACTACCGATCCATCGTCGGCGAACGCGAGCGAAAGCATAAGATTCTGGCTCATCATCAAAAAACAGTTTTGGGGACTCTAAATCAGCGATTCAGAACCCGCAATTGCGTTGGTACAGATGATTTAGAACTCTCCCTTGGTTTTGAGGCGGTGGGTTTTTCCCCAAAAATTTAACAGACTGCTATTGGACGCTTCCCTTTCTGACGTAAGTGGGGGAATACCCTGATTTTTCCAAAAAACTTAACAGACTACTATTGGACGCTTCCCTTTCTGACGTGAGTGGGGGGAATACCCGGATTTTTTCCAAAAAACTTAACAGACTACTATTGGACGCTTCCCTTTCTGACGTGAGTGGGGGGGGGGGGGGGGGGGGGGGGGGGAATACCCGGATTTTTTCCAAAAAACTCAATAGAAGAAAACTAAGTTTTTTGGGGAAAATCCCACGATGGGTATCCCCACTTGTACAGTATAAATAGAGTTCCTGCGCGCTACAATCATCATTGGCGAAGATCCTCCAGGATCGGCCACACGAAAAAAAGGTGAGAAGAAATGTACGTGAATCCAAATGTAAAATAATAATAAATTTTATCAAAATAATGTGTATCATTACACCGAGTTACTCTGCGATGAAGCTCGTTCTGACACGTGAATATAATTATTCATGAAGGAAGCGCTGTGGATTTTATTGTCCAGTCACTGAGGGTTGAAAGGGGCTTGTTCCCCATACCGTCCCTGCGCGCCTTCGACGCGTTAAACCATTCCATTCGGGTGTTAGTCTACAATCGTCAGTCTGTGTTTTTATCAAAACTGACAAGCAGGTTGCATGTCAAAGTGACATTTACTGTATAAACACTTACTGAGAAAGCTATTTTGTCACGCCTGAGATGTATTACAGGTTTTTATTCAAATGAGATTACTTGTCAAGTTGAATGGTTTATCGGAAAAACTATTTCTTTATGATTTTTTAACACGTTTGAAACGGATGCTATTTTAATATTTTTAACTATTTATCGAGGTGTCATTTTGTAAATGTTTTTTTTTTTCTCAACTGGTTTTAGTTATTATATTAAAGACGGAAGATTTTTTATTTACTTAAAACACAAAAACATAAAAATATAATTAAACATTTAATTTTGAAAAATAAATAAAAACAATTAAAACGAAAGATGTTTTTCCAGATGGATCCTAGACGCCGAGATCGAATTTCAGGCGAGTATGAACGTGCTAAGAAGGCGATTCAGTCAGCTGAGAGAAGCAGACGTCTCGGTGAGATGGAACTCAGACGCGAAGCCACAAAAATATTTAAACCCGTGACGGAGGGTCAAGAGCGAAGCAGGAAGGAGATAGTCGAAGAATTGAGACCCTTAAAGGAGAGTTCTTTGAGAATGGGTTCGTTGCCTCCTAGTTTTGGAAATCGGTATTCCGTTCAATCTACACCGGATTACGTTCCCACGGGAATTCAAACAGATATGAGCGAGTCTGATGATACGGCTTCGACTATCACCACTAGTAGCGTCGCGTCGTCCGATGATGATGGCGGTAAGAGAGATCAGTTGTATGGAATTCATAAGGATTCAGAGGGTAGAACTTTTGTAGGTGATACGTTGGTGGAAATGGACGATGATGAATTGATCGTAGGTTCGAATAAATATAAAGTAACCGATGGTCTGCGGAGATTGCTCCTTTACGACAAGCATGGAGATTTCACGGAACAGGATTTCGACAATTGCGGCGACATTCTAGTTCAGACCCACGCCATGAATAGAAATAACGATGCCAGAGAGACGAGACCCAAAGCCAACAGAGGTTACAAGTGGACGAAAATAGTGAAGCCCATATGGAATGCGCATAAGAAGTTCCTCGAATCGGTGACCGGCAAAGGGGTGAAAACCGCTATTTTTCTTCCGAGCGATCCCGACGCTCTGTCTCAGAGATTGAGTTTGTTGATGGGGAGCAGACGGGCTGGTAACACGGGATTAGATAATCAGATAGTTGCCGTATCTGACGAATTGTTGAGACAGAAGGTTTTGAATAAAAACCAGTATAAAAGGCTGATGAACGAATTGAAGGATTGATGTGTATATAATAATAAGTAGAGAGAGAGAAACAAACAAACAAACAAACAAACAAAAAATGAAACAGTAAATTCTTACACTAGAATAATAAAAGTATTTAAACGGCAAAAACGATTTACCAGTGAAAAAAAACAATAAATATATCATAAAAATAAAATATGTTGGTGATAAAGAACAGGGGATACGTCAGAACTTACGTTCAAGGCGGTTCTGGCATCGTCGATTCTATAATGCGAGCGTTCACGAGCGATGCGGGTAGAAAACTCGCATCGACCGCGTTTGAGGTCGGTAAGAAGACGGCTTTGGATGCTGGTAAGAAAGCCGCTTCCGAAGCCAGTGGTAGGATAGCTTCTGTGGCTGGCAAGAGAGCAGCCGACGCGTTGATCGACAAGTTGATCAGTCCGCCGGCGAAGCGAGCTGCGTTAGAGCGAACGCCGAAAAATTGGAAAGATTTAAAGGATGCCGTGGTGCCCATACAAGATTTAGTCAAAATGACGAGTGGATCCGGATTGAAGAGAACTGGCGACGGTGCGATATAAATAAATAATAATAATAATAACATTAAAACAGAGTTTGAAAAACATAAAAAAAAAATTGTGTATGAAAAGAATCTAAAATAACAAACAAAGAAAAATAAAACAAAGATGAACATTAAAGATATGTCTTGGAACGACGCCGCGACCAAGAGGTCGAATAACAAGTCCTTTCCCAAGAGCATAAGAGGTTTGATAGTGGGAAAATCGAATTGTGGAAAGACCAATCTGTTGATGAATCTGTTGTCCCGACCCGACTGGTTGGATTACGACAGATTGTTCGTGTTTGGCAAGAGCTTGTTTCAACCCGAATACAGATTGCTTCGAGAGTGCATGGATCGCAGATTGCCCAAGGACGTCATAGCCAGAATCTTTGACAGTAGGGAGGAATTCGACAAGTGTGGAGCTCCGCGCTCGACCATTTTGGACGGCGCTTCGACGGAGCTGATGAAGAGAAATGCATCTTCGAACGTCGAGTGTCGATTTTGTGAGAACGCTAGCGACGTTCCGGATCCTAGAGAACTGAAATCGGAAGATAAGAATCTCACGATTTTCGACGATCTGCTTTTGGAGAGACAGAACCGATGCGAATCGTATTACGTTAGGGGTCGACACAGGAACGTGGACTGTTTCTACCTGTCGCAGAATGATATTCGATTGCCTAGACTGACGATAAGGGAGAACGCTAATTTTCTATGTCTCTTTCGCCAAGATCTCAAGAATCTCAATCACATCTACGGCGATCACGTCGCAAACGACATGAGCGCTGCGGAATTCAGGAGATTCTGCAAGAGGGTTTGGGATGGTGGACTTTACAATTTCGTCGTGATTGATTTGACGAGGGAATTTAATCGCGGAAAATATCGGTGCAGATTCGACGAGTTTTATGTTTCCGATGGTAATAATAATAAGACAGAGCGTGAAAATAAAAATTAGAAAAATAAAAAATCTTCAAATAATTAGTTTTGAATAAAAAAATAAAATTAAAATATAATGTTCAAACATGGAGAATTGTTAGAACGGAGATCCGAGAATACGGCTGCGAAACAATCCATTCAAATCGTGGTGAGTGGCGATTCGACTCGATTCGCTACGAAATTCGAACCTTCCATCGAATTGAATAGAGAGAAAATATACGAGATGGCTTTGGTGAATCTGGAGACTTATTATTCCTTTCCCAACGTCACCGAAAAGAATAACTCGTTCAAGTATTCCGACGGAACGGATTGGTTGGAGATTCGAATTCCCAAAGGGAGTTACGACATAGACGATTTGAACTATTACATTCAGACGCGAATGAAGACGGATGGAAAGGGAAGCAACAAGATCAGACTCGCTCCCAATCCTAATACCTTACAGACGATGTTGGATTTGGAAGATAATTTTCGTGTGGATTTCAACACGGACGATTCTATAGGCAAGATGTTGGGATTCAATCGAAAGATGTATCGAGGCCACGCGGCATCTGAAAATACGGTCGACATTCTCGCTGTCAATAGCATTCTGGTGAACGTGAACGTGATTGCTGGAAGCTACGTGAATGGTATCGCTCAACCGACGATCTATTCCTTCTTTCCAAACGTGTCGCCGGGTTATAAGATCGTGGAGCGACCTTGAAATTTAGTTTATCTACCAGTGATTTTAGACACGTTGTATAGTCTCAAAACCACGTTGACGGATCAAAATGGTGAACTGTTAGATCTTCGCGGAGAGAGAGTGACGATACGATTTCACATAAGAGAAATATAAAAGCAAAAAAAAAAAAAAAAAAAAAAAATATTATATATATAGATAACAAAAATAAAATAAACGCAATATTAATTTTAGAAAATTATTTTAATATAATTATTAAACAAGAAACAATTGGAAGTAAATATATTTAAAAAAAAAAAAAAACAGAATTATGACAGAATACGTGGTTAAAAACGTGAACATATCCGCAGGACAGAGGAAGAAACTTAAGAGAGCGTTAACAACTCGAGGCGAGGCGGTGAGATTCAAATTCACTCACGAAGATCTGACGAGAGGCGGTCAGGATTCGATCGCCTGGACCAGAAGTCAAATCAAAAGGATGGAGAAAGCGATTCGCGATGGAAGAGGGTTGACGGTGAGAATGAGTCCCGCTCAATTGAGATACAATTTGAGAATGAAAGGTGGTTTCCTACCGCTATTGGCAGGAATAGCCACAAAAGCATTACCCTTCGCCGCAAAGGTGCTACCCTTTCTCGGAAAGACTCTCGGCGTGGGAGCTCTCACGGGACTCGCAAGTTCGGCAGTTGAGAAATTAATGGGTGGCAGCGGACTGTTTTTGAAGAAGGGAGGAGCCATGTGTCGCGTCCACGTAGATGACAGCGGTAAAGGATTGTATCTAGAACCCGTTAGAGGTGGCAACTCTCTGAGAGGAAACGGTCTCTATCTTAAGAGTGGACGGAACGTCGAGCGACTCAGCAAGGGTTTGTTGCTCGGTGAGAATTCGCCATTTAAGAACATACCGATTTTGAATATGTTATTATAATATAAAATTATATAAAATATAAAAATCACAGAAAGTATAAAATAATATATTTAAAATTGATAAAAAGGTGGAGAAACAAATTTATCACCTGGTTGAAAAGGTGGAGAAACAATTTGACGATAAGGACGAACATCGCGAGCCAGAGAGCGAAAAAATAAAAAAATGGTTAGACGCTAATGATGGATATTTAAGGAAAGAGATAGATAAAGCGTGGGATATATGGTTGAGAATGAGACGATGCTTTCCACGGTCACCACTACCTTCTGAAGAGAATGGTAATGATGCGAGTGTTACCAAGAGATGCACAACATTCGTTCATAATTATGATTCAGATAAAGAAAAATGTTGCCCTAAACGTATCACATCACAAAGAAAAAGAAAAAAAGAAAAAGAAGAAGAATCGACGCTGAAATTTGAGAGAAAAGGAAACGTTATTATAATATATTGTGATGATAGTGAAGAAGAAGGAAAACAAAAAAAAAAAAAAAGTAAATGAGATCTAAAGATGATCTCATTACTTTTTTTTTTTTCATTTTTTCTTCACTAAAAATCAATCACTCTATTGTTTATATTTCCAAGTCCGTTATTAGCATGTTGATGCTCGTGTCTTCTCCTTTTTCGAAAACGTGTTGAATGTTTATCTTTACTCTTTTGAGTTTTTTTTACATCGGTCAACTCGCTCTCACCACCCAATTTCTTCACGAGTTCGAATGAGATGTTTGGAAATATGTAATTTCCATAGGGCAATGACAAATCGTCCTTGTCGAATTCTCTATCTTCGGCGATGACGATGTTCTGCAGATCGCTTTGGTACTCGTAAATCAAATCGAGCGCGGCTTCATCCATTTTCAGAGGCATCTTATATTTCTCGTATTTGTGCTCTAAGCCCTTCGTCTCGACATCGTTCAATTTGATGGGATCGTGTCGTTGTAATCTATAGATTTTATGACCGAATTTCTTATACGTTTCAACTCGTTTCAATTTCAATTCGCATTTTTTAGGTGTTGTTGTCTTCATGATCGATTATTTGTTTTTTTTTGTTTTTACGAATTCTTGCAAATAATGTATATTTTAAATTTTGTATTTAAATAATAATTTGTTAAAAAAAAGTTTGTTATTTTTTTTTTGCTCTTTATATATATATAAAAAAGTTGTTTTTTTCAATTTTTAATTTTCTTTAATGTAAAATTTTTTTTTAGTAAAAGTTTTTTTTTCTCTTTATATATATATATAAAAAGTTAAATTTTTAATTTCAATCTCTCTATTGTTTATATTTCCAAGTCCGTTATTAGCAAGTTGACATTCGTCATTTTTCCTCATACGAAAATGGTGTGAATGTTCATCTTTACTCTTTTGAGTTTTTTTTCATAGGCGAATGCGCTCTCACCACCCGATTTCTTCACGAGTTCGGGTGAGATTATTGGATATATGTAACCTCCATAGGACAACAATAAATCACCCCTGTCGAATTCTCTGTCTTCAGCGACGATGATATTAATCAACAGTTCGCTTTGGTACTCGTAAAACAAATCGAGCGCGGCTTCATCCACTTTCAAACACATTCGATATTTGTGGTAGTAGCGCTCTAAGTCCACCATCTCGACCTCATTCAATTCGATGGGATCGTGTGGTTGTAATGTATAGATATTAAAACTGGATTTCTCATACCTTTCATCTTGTTTCAATTTCAATTCACATCTTTTAGGTGTTGTTGTCATGATCGATTATTTGTTTTTTTATGAATTCTTACAAATAATGTATATTTTAATTTTGTATTAAAAAAAATTGAATTTAAAATTTAACTTTTTTTTTTTTTTTCTATTATATATAAAGAGTAAAAAAGCAAAACTTATTTTAACAAATTATTTAATACAAAATTCAAAAAAAAAAAAAAATATTCTTACAAATGAAGCAAACAGATAAAACAATGGTAAATTTTAATGAGAAAACCATACCTCAGTTAAACGAGATTTGTAAACTATTACAAATTTCAGATTTCAGAAAGCATAGAACTAAATCCAAAAAAATTGAAGTCATACAAGAATATTTGCGAAACGCTAGAAAGGCAAATGAAATGTCAATAGCAACGACGTCAAAAGATGCACCGGTTGTGAAAAATAAGAAGACGACTAAACGAAAAGCTGTTGAAGAACATCAAGTTTCCAAAGAAAAGAAAAGAAAAACTAAAACGAAAACAAGTGATGCACTTCAGATTCAAGACAAACGAGATATATCGAGCAAAATTCAATGAGCAATTGACGAAGAGAAAGGAGAAGAATATGTAACACGACTCATTGTGGAACTATTCCAATCGAAACCAGTAGAACGGGAGAGTGCGATCAAAGACATTTTTAAAACTTTCGACGTGATTCCCTCGTTGAAGAAAGTCGATCCAAACGGGTGAAGAAAGAAGTATTGGATTTGTTTCGTGAATACATGAACTTGGGATTAAAAATTAAGATGATACTCCATTGCATAATGAATAAAGTCGACGTGAAATCCAGCGAGAGCATCGTGAAAAATGCATATTTCAGATCTAACGTCGAACCCGTATTTCGAGGTTCAGATCTATCGGACGTTTTCGAAAAGATGAAAGACAAGATGTTGACGTCTCGCGAATTATCAAAATGAAGGTAGTAATTGGATGTTCGGTGAGGTGTTGAAACTCGAAATTCACATGACTAAAAACGAACCGTTGAAAGGATCTTCCTACTTGGAATTACCATATTTCTTGACTAAGAAACACGCTGTGGTCAACGTGAGAAATAAAGATGATCAGTGTTTTAAGTCAGTCACCTCCGCTTTATACCCTGTCGAAATAAACTCTGATAGAGTTTCTTGTTATGAGGAAACTTCTAAAAATCTCGATTGGACCGGAGTGACTTTTCCAACAGAGTTAAAACACATCGAACATTTCGAGGTTCAAAATCCCACCGTAGCGGTGAACGTCCTAGGATACGACGACGAAAATTAAAAGATCTATCCTCTCAGACAGACTTTGTATCGCGGAAGAGAAAAGACGATTATTTTATTATCGATTTCGAATGGCGACAATCGTCATTATTGTTGGGTTAAACATCCGAGCCGATTACTGTTGAGACAAAATAATAAACATAAAGGAAAGATATCTTTATGTTGCAACTGCATGAACACGTTTCACAGCGAAAACTCGTTGGCGAAACATCAGGAATATTGCAACGAAAATCAAGGTGTCGCCATCGAAATGCCCAAACCCAACACCATCGTGAAGTTTGAAAATCACAATAGAAGGTTAAAAGTACCATTCGTCGTGTACGCCGATTTCGAATGTTTCACCGTGAAAATGAGTTCCTGTCAAGCCAACGCTCTTCAAAGTTATGTTGAAAGATATCAAAAACACATACCTTCAGGCTATTGCATTTACGTGAAATGCACTTTCGACTCACAACATGACATGGGTCCCTTCACCTACACGAAACAGCGTGAAGACGACGACGTGGCTCAAAGGTTCGTGGAAGAGTTAGAATCGAAAATTCAAATGTTATACGACAAATTCAAAACTCTGGCGAAAATGATCATCATGCGAGAGCAGCAGGACGAAAATAACAGAGCCACCGAATGTCACATATGCAGACAATCATTCGACGAGAATTCGGAGGAAAATAAGAAGGTCAGAGACCATGATCATTACATGGGTCTGTATCGCGGTCCAGCTCACAGCAAGTGTAATTTAAAATATCGAGATGCCCCTTTCTATCCGGTGATGTTTCACAATCTCTTGGGTTACGACAGTCATCTGTTCGTGAAAAATCTCGGCACCTCACACGAAGAATTAAATTGCATCGTGAACAGCGAAGAAAGATACATTTCCTTCACGAAATGGAAGCTCGTGGAGAGGAAAAGAGTAATCGATGGAAATACGTTGGAAGAAAAAACGAAATCCATTCGTAGATGCATACGTTTCATCGAAACTTTTAAATTCATGCCGACCGCTCTGGAAAAATTAGTCGATAACATGAGCAAGGATAAATTTAAAATCACGAGCAAACATTTCGGAGAACGAGTAGACGTCATGTTGAGGAAAGGAGTCTATCCTTACGATTACATGAATGATCTAAAGATCTAAAGACACCTCACTACCTTCAAAATTTGATTTTTATTCGAAATTATACGAATCCGACATTTCCGATGAGAATTACGAACACGCCAAAAACGTGTGGAAATCATTCGATATGAAAACCATGAGAGATTATCACGATCTCTATCTGAAGACCGACGTTCTGCTCTTGGCAGACGTGTTCGAAAATTTTCGAGACGTCTGTCGTCGAAATTATGATCTGTATCCCGCTTGGTATTTCACCGCACCCGGTCTGGCGTGGGACGCTCTGTTGAAGACCACTGAAGTCCAATTGGAATTATTATCCAACGTGGACATGTTGCTCATGTTCAAAAGGGCTGCAAGAGGTCGCGTCTCGATGATCTCTCACAGACATTCTGAGGCTAACAATCTCTACATGAAAGAAGGTTTCGATTCGAAATGGTCGACTAAATACATACAGTATTGGGACGCCAATAATCTGTACGGTTGGGCTATGAGTCATCCTTTACCGGTTGGAATTTCGAATGGGTGAAGGAACCGGAAGAGATGCAAAAATGGAGAGACTATTCTTGCATTTTAGAAGTCGATTTGAACTATCCGGAAGAATTACACAATCCACACAACGATTATCCGCTGGCTCCCGAACGAATGGAACCGAATGAAGGAGACGAGGAAAAACTCATTCCCAATTTATTTAACAAACGTAACTACGTCATCTACAGCGAGAATTTGAAACAGTACGTCAATGACGGGATGAAATTAGTCGACATACATCGCATCATTCGATTCGACGAAGAGCCTTGGATGAAAAAATACATCGATCTCAACACGAATCTCAGAACTCGAGCCGAGAACGATTTTGAAAAAGATTTCTTCAAACTCATGAACAACTGCGTGTACGGCACATCGATGGAAAACATCAGGAAGAGAACCGACGTTCGACTCGTCACATCTGAGAAAAAAGCTAAAAAATTAGTGCCGAAACCCAATTACAAACACCGAACCATATTCAGCGAAAATCTAGTGGCCGTTCACATTCAAAAGACGCCTCTGAAGTTCGACAAACCATATTATCTCGGACCGATCATCTTAGATATCAGCAAGCGATTGATGTACGAGTTTCACTACGATTACGTCAAACGAAAATTTGGTGACAAAGACAAACTACTGTTCACCGACATGGACAGTTTAGTTTACGAGATAGAGATGAAAGACGTCTACGGAGACATATCTCCGGACGTGGCCGATTGGTTCGACACGAGCAATTATCCCGTCGATCACCCGTCCAACATTCAATCGAACGACAACAAGAAGGTGTTGGGTAAATTTAAGGACAAGAGCGGCGGTAAACAGATCGTCGAATTCGTGGGCTTGAGACCCAAACTCTATGCTTATCGTCTAGAAGATGATGAAGAGATCAAGAAGTGCAAAGGAGTTAAAGCGTGCGTGGTGAAGAAAAACATCTCTTTCCAAGAGTATAAAGATTTCTGTTAGGAAGTGGTCCGGTGTATAAGACTATGAAATCGATTCGAAGCGAAAATCACGACTTGTATACCGAAATAGTCAACAAGATTTCGCTGACGGCCGACGACGATAAGAGATTCGTGTTAGACGATAAAATAAGCACTTTGGCACTCGGACATTGGACTGTGGATCTAATTAGAGACGATATGAATGTGGATGATTGGATTCCAGATATGATTGTGGATGATAAGATTCCAGATATGATTGTAGATGATAGGATTCCAGAAAATCAAGAGGAATTAGATGGATTCAAAATTATAGAAATCGATAGTGACATCGAGAAAGTTAGTTTAAAAAGAAAAAGAAAAAATAGAAAAAAATAACGTCATTTTTAGTGAATTATAATAAAATAAATAAAAAAATATATATATACGCATCTATGGATAAGAAAATAAAGATATCCGTAGAAGGTGTCGTCTTACCCAACAAACCCCATCCAACATCGATCTGTTGAATGTGGCAAAAGATTTGAAAATCGAAGATTTTCTAGGTGTGTTTTCCAGAGATGCCTTGCCGAAGAGAAGACCTCGACAATCGGAATGCAGAATTTTAAATCTAGACGATTTATCGGGTGAAGGCACTCACTGGGTGGCGTGGTTCAAGAACGGGAAGAAGAAGAATTATTATTTCGACAGCTACGGAATCTCGCTGCCAAAAGAAATAAAGAACTATTTCAACAAATCGATGGTTCTTTACAACACAGAGCGAGTGCAATCGCCAGATCAAGTGTTTTGCGGTCACCTGTGTCTCTACGTTCTCAAGAGATGGTCTGAAGGAGATGAATTTCAAGACATTCTCAATGACTTACATTAGAGAGAGATTTTTTTTTTATAGTATATATAAAGATAAAAAATTATTTTAAAAAAATTTTAATCGAATAAAAAACGAAAAATAAAATAACATAGTTCATTTTTAATAAACTGCGTTTTGAACACATTTTTTCTAAACAACAAACAAAAAAAAATCCCACAACAACATGCCAGTCGATAAATTTGGTAGAAGTGACAATGAAAAAGTCAACCCGAGAAAGAAGAGGAAGACGTTTGAAGTCGACGATGGTTACGACGTTGCCAACTTGGACGAGCGTTACATTCGGAGATACGAACCTAGAAAAGAACCTTTGAACATGAACGATAAGAAGCTCTACAATCTTCCCGAGCTGATAGATCTCGCAGTTGCTGCAACTAAAAAATACGTTGACAGGGGGAACGCCTATTTCGAACGAATCCTGCTGGATAATTACGTGGATAAAACCATGACCGATGATCTGGATCTGAAATCCAAACGTTTGGTGAACGTCGTGAATCCCGTAGATCCCACCGATGCCGCAACCAAGAGATACATGGACGACACTCACGCGAGATTCAGCGAACACCTGAGAAATAGATACGTTCAGAAAACGATGCACTCGGAATTGAACGCCAATTCTAACAAGATAACGAACGTGGCCACTCCCACGAATCCTAAGGACGTGGCGACCAAACACTACGTAGATCTGGAACAGAGAAAGTCTGACAGACGAGAAATAAAATCGGATCTGAATGCGGGATTCAACAAGATATTGAATCTGTTGAAGATCGACGACACGGATGCGGACTCAACCGCAGTCAACAAGGGCTACGTAGATTCTGCCATGATACAATCGCAAGAATACCTAGAATCGCAAGTGGACGATCTCTACCTGAACAAAGAATCTGGTGGAACCATGGAGGGTGGCATCAACATGAACGGTCACAATTTATTCGGTCTCGATCACGATCCCGAATTCGATTCCAGTGCGGTAAGCAGGAAGTACGTGGACGACAACTCGGTCTGGAGAAAGTGCGACATCATGGAAGATAAACTAGACATGGGTGGACACGCGCTCACGAATCTACTGGATCCCATGAACATGACGGATGCCTGCACCCTGATTTCAGTGGTGGAGAAAGTCAAATATGCTAGACAATTGATCACCGTGTGGGGCGAAGAGGCCGGCGCCTTAGATGAGGGAAAAGCCAAGTGGTCTTTCGGAAATGTAGGTAGCAGATCGAAACACGGTCAGGTTGGATATCCCATGCCATTGGGAGGTGAAATCCTTCGAATGAGCTGGCTTTCTCGGATTTGAATAACAGAGCAGTCGTCAATCTCATGGTGAATGGTGTGGAGAGCGATAAGAGATACAGCGTCGAAAAGACTGAGAATCAACACGCGAATGTTAGCACGTTCGGCACGCCTCTCAAAGTGAATGCAGGAGACAGGATTAATTTCGTCATGAAAACCAATAATCCCGAAGCCGCCACTTCCGTGGTGAGTCTACTGATCGAACTAGATCCTTTGAACAAACAGTGAACGCGTGGAAAATAATGAATTAAAAAAAAATAATGTGTGATTATTAAAAACAAAAAAAAAAAACTAATGAGATATAGAGAGATGTTCTCTATATCTCATTACTTTTTTTTTTTTTTTTTTTTTTAATTTTTTATCCATTTATGATTACAATTTATAGACTTTGCGAATATGGTTGTTGGTTCATCACCAGATCTAGTTTGTTGAGCTTCGATTTTTATTTGACGTTTCTTAGATTTGTGACATTTTAAAATTGTATTTTTTATAATTTCTTCGTTAGATCTTATGAGATCAAACTCTTCTTTTTCTTTTAAACGATATTCGTTAAAATCACAACTATTCCATCCTTTTTTTTGTTACGTTCTTCATATTCAATTTGAATCCATTTTTCCAAGTTTTTTATTTTAACGTTGTAGTAATCTGAAGTGAACAGATAATTTGTTGTTTTCGTGTCAAAAACATCCATTTTGTTTTCGAGATTTTAGTTTTTAATTAATCTTACATCCACATTTTTAACGTTTATTAATTTTTTTCACACACTCATCTCTCATCGAATGATCGACATCTTATTTCCGTCCGATTCGAATTGTAATTCTCTGTCCAACAGGACCAGGGTGAAGGCTTCGGTTTTTCTCGGCACGTTCCTATCGAATTGCATCTTGATCTGAATGTCTAACACGCTACTCTTGAGTCGTTCACTCTGTTTACTGACGTCGAACACGAACATGTGATACATCGACTTGTATTCGCCAGGAGATATGTTGGGATTGCTCATCAATTCGTCTAGACCGTGATACTTCTTTCTAAAATCAGCGGCGTCGCCGTACAGTCTGGAGAAATCGTTCTTGTTGAACGATGCATTGTAATCAATTGCTGGATATCTCGTGGCGTTCAGAAACACTTGCATGTTTCTCAAATGGCAGTGATCGAACAGCGATGCATTCTTTTCCTGAGACCCGTCCCTATCGGTCTGAAATGCAACCACGATGAAACGCGGTCTCTCGGAAGCGGATTTCACCGTCAATCTCCAATCAAAGTGATTCGTGGAGGGAGGAATGCTAGCCGTGTCGCACTGTCTCATTCTAAATCCCACGGGTAATTTACTCTTGGATTCTATGATCTTGTAGAGATGCCCTTTTTCCACGATCGAAGGCTCCACGTGCGGAACGAACCACGATATCTTGTGTAGAGTTATCTTACCCGCATTGGTCGCAGTGAGTCTCACTATTGCGTCGTCGTTTCCTTTTCGAATCAACGTCAGATTGTGTTTGAATCCATACATGATCTTGTTGTAATCGTCCGCAAATCCGAAGATGTGTTTCAAAGGTATTCTGAACGAAAACGTTCCTTTAGGTCTGGACGTCTTGACGACATACTCGAATATCAAGGCGGCGCCGGCGCTAGCAGGGCCGACGGCGTCTTTCACCCACAACTGATTAATTCCTCTGGATTTCGAAAAATCATCAGGATACGTCAAGAGTCTGAACATCGTGGTGGCCTGACCGGGATGAAAAACAAATTCTATCTCTTGTCCGGATAGCATGTATTTTATGTTACTGAATAGATGCATGATACCATTATTGGCAAGAGTAACCGTATCTTCGTTGGCGTAGTCACTCCCATCTTCCTTGGTGAGACGTCCCTGCACCACTATGTAACTCTCGCTAGGATGTACGAATAGATCTTGAGTTTCGACGTTGATTCTTATCTCTCCCGCATTGTTCAAACTCGTTCCGGTTACCGGTTCGTATTCGTGAACCTCATATTCTTGATGATCACGAAAATTTCCGAGGTCCATCGAGGAGTATAACCCTTTTCGAAGTGCTTCTTATAAGCGTAGATTCTCACTCGATCGCCGACCGCAAATTTCGGCGTTCTAGACTTCTTCCTGATCTTAGATCTCTCGGGATATAGATTCGCGTAGACCCGTTTTTCGTTTCAAGGATCGCTAGCTTCCGCGGGAGTCATCTTGATCGATCTGTGTCGCGTGTTGTTGTAATCTTTGACCAGACCGTTCAGAGCGTATATGTATTTCTTGGTCGAATTCGCCGTGAAGTATCTATGCATCTTCTCCTTCATCGTTCGATTCCAACGTTCCACCACGCTGGCTTTCTCTTCATTTTCGATCGAGTAGAGGTCTACCAATCAACGAACGTCCTTGTTGTAGAATTCCTTTCCCTTGTCCACCCACAATTTACTCGTTTTTGAGAAGACGAGTCGAACACGCTCTTAAGAGCCTGGGCGACGCAAGGTACAGATTTATTCTTCAAAGCTCTGATCCAACCATATTTCGAAAACACGTCGATGACCGTCAATAGATATTTGACGCCCTCGTTCCACCTCGAAAACGATCTCATGTCGACCAAGTCGGCAGACCAAATGTCATCCAGACCCTTCACGAACACCCTTCTCTTTCGAAATTTACGCACTATGGGTTTGTGTAACTCCTCGGCCAATTCGCTCGTCAATAATCGTTTCTTCTTCTTCTTTTCAGATGCACTTTTTTTTTGAACGCCACATCCGAATCGACATTTCGCACCGATCAGATTGCCGACCAGCGAACGTTCCATCTTCTCTCTCATGGTCGGATTCGATATGCCTCTCAATCTCACCAACATGTTTTTGTCGCAGACGTCGTTGCGAGTCTTGGTGTCGGGATGTCTGGCGTAGCACAGATCATGATCGTACGCGGCCGCGTCCACCCTATTCACGGGTTTGCTCCAAGATTTGGGAGTCAGATCGGCGTTGAGTCTCTTGTTCAATTTCGTTCCGGGTCCCGTGAAACTGTGACCGGGCAGATGCATTTCGAAAGGTAGATTGTTGATCATTTTATTCACGATGCCTTTACCTTTGCTCGCGTTCTTTTGTTTGACGAATCGAGTCTTGACAGAACCACACACGTCGCAAATTCCGCGAAGCATCCGTCTGTCGTTTTTAGTTCGCACTTCTCTAGAATTACTCGTCTCGGTAAATCTCTTACACTTTACGCAATACTTCTTTTTAAGAGTTATTTCAATTAATTTCGTTTTTTTTTATTTTATATATAAATTTAATATTTTTTTTTTTTTTTAAATTCTGTTCTTATTATATATATGTATTTTTTTTTTTTTTTTAATCGCTGCTCTTGAGTTCTATCATCTTACTGAATTCCTTCCTGGTCTCTTTCCTCCCCTTTTCCACGAGAGAATCCTTCATCTCTTCCTTGATGATCTGACGAGTCTTGATTCTCACGGCTTCTTTCATGGCATCGTATTTCGTTTTCTCGCTCAATATCGCGAAGTATTCTCCGTCTGATATCCTACCGTCTTTCAACGCCATAGAGATCATTTCGGATTTCGTGTCGATCTTGGAGTCGGCCAAGACGCAAATCTTGTCGTGTTTCCTCGCCTTCAGATATAATTTCCTACTCAAAAAGTTTCCGACCGTGCTAAACAATCCGGTGGTGAGGGCCACTCCTTCTACGGTCAACACGATCGGAATGCCGACCGCGGTCGACAACAATCCGATGCCGGCCGCGTGTAAACCCATGGAAATCGTGATGAGTGTCATGTCGATCGCGTTGACGAATTTCACGAAACGCGAATACTTCTTCTTGAGGGAATGACGAGAATCTCTCTCTCGAGTCAGATACGATTGGATTCTACTGATTTGATCGATGCGATATCTCTCTCCTCTTTCTCTTTCTTCTAGCGACGGCGCCGTCGGCAAAACGCCGTTCGGCTTCTCGTCCTCGTCGTCCACTAACGTCGGATACAATTTATTTCTGATTCTCATTTTGTGTTTTTTTTCCTTTCTAATATTAGATAAAAAAAAAATTTATGTGTGTATTTATTTTTTTTTTTATTTTCTACTCTCCCTTATTTTTATATCAACGAAAAAAAACTTAGACGTATGCTTCGTTCAGCAATAACTTCTTGATGCATCCCTTGTCTTCTAAAGTCAAACTTCTACGTGCCTATTTCAGTTCTTCCGAATCTGTGGGCCTGTCTTGATTCTTACAGAAGACTAATCTCTTCCAAAACGTGATCACATCGTTGAATTTAACGCGTTCGAACGCCGGTTCGAAATACATGACGACCATATCTTCCCTTTCCATCGTCAGACACGAATGATTCTCGTGATCGAAGTTTAGATAATCCCGACATCCGACGCATCGTTCTAACAAGATGGGACGTAGTTGTTCGTTCACGCAGATTGCGTATGCTCTCATCAGCATGTTTAAAAGAAACCTCGCTCTAATAGTCTGAGAATCGCTCATGATTTACGTATTTTTTTTTTTTTTATTATCTATTCGATTTGATATATTTATTTTTCTAAATAACTATTATTTATATATTTTTTTTTCTCCCCTATATATATATATCAATCAAAAACGTGACAGCGGGCTCGCGAATTTCCAACACACACTGACGATTGGAAAAAATCAGGGTATTCCCCCCACTCACGTCAGAAAGGGAAGCGTCCAATAGCAGTCTGTTAAGTTTTTTTGGAAAAAATCAGGGTATTCCCCCCACTCACGTCAGAAAGGGAAGCGTCCAATAGCAGTCTGTTAAGTTTTTTTGGAAAAAATCAGGGTATTCCCCCCACTCACGTCAGAAAGGGAAGCGTCCAATAGCAGTCTGTTAAGTTTTTGGGAAAAACCCACCGCCTCAAAACAATTGCGGGTTCCAAATCATCTGTACCAAAGCAATTGCGGGTTCTGAATCATGATTTAGAGTCCCCAAAACTGTTTTCTGATGATGAGCCAGAATCTTATGCTTTCGCTCGCGTTCGCCGACGATGGATCGGTGGTCTGATCTGCGATTCGAACGTCGACGAAAAATTACGTACAAGATACAACTGAAGATGAACAATTTCACCCTTTTTTTAAAAACGTGCGTTCACCACGAGTATTTGAACGTTAAAAGTGCGATCTAGGAGTCACGACTGTACATGGGGGGATTCAAGATCATGTACAGTTTTTTGTGAACAAGCGTGTGATTTAACACTGAATTCCACGTTGGTGAACGCATCGTGAACGTATGTTGTACACGTACATGTACAAGTGATAGTAAACTCTCAATTATTACCTACTCATGTCGTCGACCTGATCAACCGTGAGGTTTTCCCCCATATATTGCTTAGCCTGCCCACCGGAAGCTATCGCAGCTAGCCTTTCGCGTTTGGCCACATCGGCCTGTTGTTCCTTCGGATGTTGCTCTGCTCTGTAGGGGTGTCCGGTGTGTGAATGACATGCTAGTAGGGTCGTAGTCGGGGTCAGCTGGCGGGTGAGGGCCAAGGTTTGTCCAATAGTTGTACACCCGCCTTATGCCATGGTTTTGGACTTTGACGCACCAGTCGGTGTGTGGGGATACATCAAACTCACCACAGATTCGCTCTTATGCTCTCCGGTCATATGAGTTATTGAACGCATTCCAAGCTTGAGCCTGGGGCAGTGCAGTCTTTAGCTCGCTGAGGATCCTGCGAACCTAGTAGTACACATGGAACTCGTGTAAGGACTTAATGAGGGGGTCTGATGCGCTTAGGTGATCTTGTATGGACACGCCAGAACCTGTTGTTGCTCACCAGATGGCGAAATTTAGCTGGTTCTGTCAGACAAAACTGCATTGTATTGCTAAGCCATGTCTGTACTAGCTTGTCAGATTCGACAAGTGTCAGCCGGTACTTCTGGATCAGGATAATGCTCTTGGAAATATGCGTGCGACGCGGCCCGACCCGGATGCTGGGTTTTGTCAGTTGCTTCACTATGTCTTTGGACGAGAACATCCCGCCTGTCTTGTATTTTGCACCACTATTGAAACTAAATACCCGGGTATCCATAGTATGTATGTCTAAAACAATACTTCAAAATGGCCAGACGACTGCCCTTCCCAGGTCGAATGAGATTTCTGCACCTTCCATAAAAAGGACTTAATGTTGGTAATACCAAGCTCGCCCCGTGATATTCTGTTTTGGCAACTTCTGTATATCAAAACGTTAATCGACCCAGTTTTTGAACAGTGCATTTTAACACAGATAAGAGCCAAATATCTCATTGTATCATCTGTTGTTTTATCGGCAGTGTGTTGTCCATTTCAAAAATAAATCTGATGACAGAATGTTCTCACCGTGATGGATATTGCACAATTCAGCCAGGAAGTTCTGCGCTTACATTTACCTTGGATACAGTGTTCTGCGCTTACATTTACCTTGGATACAGTGTTCTGCGCTTACATTTACCTTGGGTACAGTGTTCTGCGCTTACATTTACCTTGGATACAGTGTTCTTAACAAAAAATTGTTGCGATTGTTCTGATAGCTTTGATGATGAATAATGGTTTGTGCGCCGTTCATGCAGGAACGCAGGATATTGCATAAGCTGAACTTAACCCTTTACCTAACATGAAAAGCAGACGACACTTGCAAAAAAAATTCTTGAATAACTATTTTTTTTTCAATTTTTGTCTCAAAAACATAGGTTATGACCCCTCGTTGGAACGAGCTCGTTCCAACGAGGGGTCATAACCTATGTTTTTGAGACAAAAAAATGAAAAAATAAAGAAAATTAATTGGAGATTTTTGAGAATACGCTGGCCGGTTTTGGCCGTTACGTTGGGTAAAGGGTTAATCGTCTCTGTGCCGTTCACGCAGGAACGCCGCATGCGTTTATTCTTCCAGACAGACCCCGGAGCTAGTATGGAGATTGTGAGTAGTGTGCCAGCCTCGCGCAGCCTACGCCACAGCTTTTACAAAGGGCTAACGCTGTTTTGACGCCTTTACCACAGGCTTTGCAGTATAGTGGGCCTTCACCCTTCATTAGACGAGCATTGTGGACCTTACAAAAGGTCCCACGACACGACTGCCCACAAACGTGCAGAAACAGCCACTCACAAGCGTTCATTATATTAGTCCTCATGTGTATGTCATGTATACCTATGTGTTTCTCAATCTCTAAATATATTATAAGCAGCAGGGAGGGGTGCGTTATATATTTGACAGACTTAACAAAAGAAGGGAGCCCGGGCCGGCGAGAGTAATGGGCCACCTCATAGGCTCTCGCCGTTATGGGTTCGAGTGGATTTTTTTTCAAGCTTTCGAAATTGGTATGCTGGCCCTCCCTGCTGCTGTTATTGTAAGTAATAGGGAGATGTCAGGAAGACAGCCATCCGGCTATGATGTCTCCAAACAATGTGCCTACTCACATACATTATGCGTTATGTAATCCACTGCACCTCTATATGCTCACTTCCACAATTTTTGGCTGCTCATTTTGTTATCATTAATTTTTTATGTTGTTTGTTTGTGAGATGGTATATTGTTGAATAAAGTTCATTTCATTTCATTTCATTGTACAGTGTAGGGCTGTCACGATGTTTTAATTTAGGAATCGATTAATCGTCGCAAATAATTGATCATAATCGATTAATCGTACCTAGATGACCTCTCTCCCTCTCTCTGACGTCGATAAAAAATGAAGTTCAAGTCAGTTGACCTACCTCCGGTAAACAACGAAGACGATCCTCTTTTAGGTACGTTCAAAGCTTTGGTGTTCTGAACTTTTGAACCGCCAGTGTAATAATCAAGACCGGTCGGCAGTTGCGAACTTCGCAACTGCCGACCGGTCTTGATTATTACACTGACGGTTCAAAAGTTCAGAACATCAAAGCTTTGATGAATGCATCTGACAGACAAATGCTTCCAACGGCTTCTTGGGGTTTAACTTCGATGTTCTTAACTCTTTACCTTTAGAAACAATAGTTTTTTCATAAAATTTTCTTTTAATTATTAAACGTCTAAAGCGGGATAAAATTTACCGATTATTCGACAACGAAAAATACTAATCGATTTCGCTGTGACCGATCAACAATCGACTAATCGATTAATCGTGACAGTCCCAGTACAGTGTTGTAAACACCGTTGATAAAATTGTCTGTTGAGAGTACGTAACACTCGTCACGCATGAACTGTTCATTGAGTCGACACTGGTAACAGCGTTGTAACTAGTGTGTGACAAATTCATGAAACCTAAACAGTCTTCTGTGGTAAGCTGTGCTCAGAGTGAAATACAATATACAAAAAGTCAACAGAAACACCTATTTCTTACACAGAATGATGCCAAAATCTAGAAAAGAACACGAACCTGTTATTCTAAACACCATCCTAAATAGCAATATATAGTATAGTGATATTAGTATCCTAGAAATTCAAGAAGTGCAGAAAAATAGCGATAGTTTGAAGAACAGAAATACTATGCAGCCCACACACAGACGCGCACAGGAGAGACTGGTGGAAATGCAGCAACGTTCCGTTTGCACACAGAATAGTTTGAATACTGAACAGTAAAGACGCAAGGCTCATATAAATCTTCTTTACTTCCACGACAAAGTACCCAACTGGTTGAGTGTACGAAGCCACTATTAGGGCTTTTAAACACAAGAGGGGGCCGGAACAGAAGCCAACATTTTTCTTGCTCATGTTTCCAATTCAGTCAAATGCAAATCATATTTTGTTTATATAAGTTTGTTCTATTACAAATTATTGGTGAGTGCCTGTGAATTTTGAATAACAAATTTAGACCACCAAAAATATTCTAGCTCCCTACCAGTTAAGGTTACTGATTTATTCAAGCTGTGTGTCTCATCATTCATGTTTGCACAGCACAGGAAAATAGATCCGCCCATTTTAACAACTTTTAGAACCTTAATAACCCAACCAGTATAATTACAAGGCAGTTAGTTCCTTTAAGCTATAAAACAATCACGCGACAAGTCGGTACTTGCCACCCTGTGGTTTCTCCCAAATTTGGAATCAGAGGGATCAGGAAATTTGCAACGCAGAAAACAGGAAATGTTCAAGAAAACAAATCTGAGATGCACAACGAAGAAAATGAAAAGGTTTAACCCTTTACCTAACATGAAAAGCAGACGACACTTGCAAAAAAAATTCTTGAATAACTAAATTTTTTCATTTTTTGTCTCAAAAACATAGGTTATGACCCCTCGTTGGAACGAGCTCGACGAGCTCGTTCCAACGAGGGGTCATAACCTATGTTTTTGAGACAAAAAATGAAAATATTTTGAAAATTAATTGGCGATTTTTAAGAATAGCGCTGGCCGGTTTTGGCCGTTACGTTAGGAAAAGGGTTAAGGAAATCTGACATGGTCACCACTGGACGAAACATATCCCGGACAATATATCTCCGAAAAAGAACTAAAAATATCCCGGACAGAAGATTCCCCACGATAGAACAACAGATCTCCAGGACTAAAGTTCCTCTGATAGGTTCCCAGGACAGAACACTCCTCGAATCTCAAGTTTCAGGGTCTCTTGTTGTATGCAATGTTTAGCTTTTGTAGAAAAATGAAGAAACAATAAAAGAACCTGCTTTAGAACAAACATATAACACAACCGATAGAAGTAGGTCAAATTACTAAATTAATCCTTCATTCTACTTAAATTTCCAGGAAGAAAATCAAATTTCCGTAATAAAAATATCACAAAGTTCTGCAAATATGTACGTCGTTGGAAACCGGTTCAGGGAGCCGGTGTGACAGGAATGTTAGTCCGTAGGAAAATTAGTCCCTCTGGACTATTATTCCGCGGAATTATAGTCCTAGGTCTAACATTTCTAGGAATAGTAGTCCGGCGGATTACTATTCCTAGAAATGTTAGACCTAGGACTATAATTCCGCGGAATAATAGTACAGAGGGACTAACGTTCCTACGGACTATCATTCCTGTCACACCGGTTCCAATGACATCCATATCTGCATCAGTGGCGATTTTCCGATGAGCCAGGGTGGCCTAATGTCAGGGGTCCCACCCACGGAGAGGGGGGGGGGGGGGGCGTTGCTAGCGTGTTCAATTATCACACCGTCCAATTAACAGCCCGTTTGACCGTAAATAGAAAGGCAACTTGTTCAACGTCAACTATCAAAAGGAAAATAATATGTAGTCGGCCGTTCAGTGCATTAAGTGTCTCACGGTCAAGTGCAAATTTCGGCCAGACCCTCAACCTGCACTCATCGCGGTTGATTTTGATTTGCATGATTTTTATTCTTGGTCAGGGAATGGGTGGATGGTATAGAGTCGTGAGTATACCTCCTTGAATTTCCAACAGCACAACTCGGCTTCCAACACCAACATTCTGAAGAATATCCTTCGTAGCCCCTCCCAAATGAGAATTTTCCAACCGCTGCCTGTTAAAATTCAACTGGTGAAGATTTTCGAATGTACATTTTCCACTTTGTTCAAAGTGTATAATCGCTGGCTTCTAGAGTTGGAGTACGTCGCTTACGTGACTACAGAAAGTTCCCGTCGGCAATGCATAAGCATTGCAGATGCATAAGTATTGCAGATGACGCCAAGTTTCACGTGTGGGACTAAATAAACAGTTATCTTTTTTTTTATTTTTGAGCTGTATAACATACTAAAATTTCAGGAGAAAAGGGCAAAATTTAATTGTTCGTGACGTTCCTGTTACACAGATCACCAATAAATTGGCAAAAACGGTTTTGTATTTCCCAGGCTGGAACCAAAATATTAGATATTGCTTTTGTTGGAGATGGGATATCCAAAGTTTGAAAGAGAACGGCTTGATACGGGCATTGTTATTAAAATATGTGGATAACGCGTAAATTGGGTATTGTTTTGGATAAAGGTCGAAATTTGGGGAACTAGATGAATGCCTGGAATTATGATGATTGTGCAGAGGTGTGCTGAATACAACTGTAAGTGAATGGGAAGTACCTTAAAATGTGTTTCACTGAAAGTAAAGGGAAACATCAGAATGTTTTTGTGGAACCAAAACTTTATCTGATTCTTTTCCTGCCGTCGTCGGTGAGACTCTGGAACAAACTGGACATCTTCACGCCTGAAAATCTTGATGCTTTTAAACCTCGCCTGAAACGGGATGGCTTGACTGTTCCATAATATAATGGAACCGACAGATGTCAGATACAGATAATTCATTCACAGTTGCGCTTGCAATGAAGTAATCTCAACGCTCACAAATTCAACATTAAATATTTAATTGTAGGTTGTTTTCCTCCCAAAGGCCAGTCTTGATAAACAAAATCGGTCCTGGGGCAATTTACATTGAATAATTTGAATAAACAAAATCGGTCCTGGGCAATTTACATTGAATAACTTGTTACGGGTAACCCTTCACTCTCCTCGATGGGGAAGAAGGCTATGTTCGCAACATTACATGCGTTCACTGTCCATACAAAAAGATTTCAAGACACGTTTATTCCATATGTTACAAGTTAGACCCTATTTAGAAATTCAGGATGGGATGTCTGTTCCAACTCAACTGTTATTCCTGCATCAAAATAACCCAATGTGATACCTGGATTTATTAATCTTTTGCATCGAAGAAAATGACTGATTGTAATGGTCGGAGGCTTGCGGCTCGGGGCTTATGTTCAACCGAGACGCGAAGCGTCAAGGTTGAACATACGCTCCGAGCCGTAAACCTCTCACCATGTTACCGTCAGTTCATCACAATAACGTATATATGTTCCAATAGACACTATCCATAGCCCAAAACCCTCAACGGTGAAACACGAGAAGCTTATTTCCTAAACTTGTTATCGTTAAAAGTTGCCTTGTTCAAGGCAACTTTTAACGATAACAGGTTTAGTAAATAAACATCTCGTGTATCCACGACGGCACTGGATAAATAAACCAGATAAAGTCATTCCATTTTTGTTTAACTCGTAAATCGGTTTGTAATTTAAACAAAATTTCATCTGGAACACCGTCTGCTGCACACGTGAAACATCCAGAAAAAGGAAACAGCTTGCTAGTCACTCCGCCGATGAAGCAGTCACGAAACGGGCGATGTCATTGCAAATATTGCACGTTGTGACGTTAGACGGTAACATTTGCCACTTGAGCCGTAAACATAGAATATACTAAGCGAGCTCTCGTCCAGTCAGAGGAGGATGGTTTTAGTCTTACTGGAACATAAATGTTTCTGTATTTAACTGGTGATGTACAAGCCGGAACTTTTGTCCCAGCGCCGTTTGTACCAGTTCCTTTCCCATCGAGTCATCAGTTTCGCTTCGAAAAGATTCCAAATTTCGATATACAATTATCGATCGTCTGTCGCTTTGTGTGAAAATGAAAACGTCCAAAGAAAAATAATGTCAGTTCACAAAAAAATAGTTTACCAAAAATGAGATAATTTAAAAAACACCCAATCATTTCCAAGCACAACTTTAACCCAGTCCTGTAGCCGTCTCATTTGCGGACCCCGTTATATCTAAATTAGTCAGCTTTATTTCGGTAAATCTTCGGACATCGTGAAATGCTTCGAACTTCTTTTAACAAGTTTCTCATAGCTGTTTTGCAAATCTGCCCAAATGTGTTCTTATAGCTTTAAGAACAGTAATAGCCACCGAACGGTTAGACGTGAATGGACACCAGCCGACGAGCAACAGCGATACGAATTTTGTTCTTGTTTCAACAAACACGCCTGGTTCCCAAAAGTTTGTTTTGATTTTTATCGATCCATTTGATCAGTACAGCTTCAAACAAAACAAAGGGACTCTTCACCTTTGGGTTTAAACATCAGAATTAAAATGTGTTTATTTAAAGGAATTTTAATGCACGGGATGTGTAATAAGTACAGGTTGTGATGTGTGTTTGAAGTTGTGGGTGTTTTACATAGAGAGTTGAATGGCCTAGTCATATTTCGCTAGAGCCTACGGCTCTCGCGAAATATGACTAGGCCATTCAACTCGCTATGTAAAACACCCACAACTTCAAATGCACATCGCGTTCTGTCCATAGATATGCCAAGTCTGTTCGCCAAGTCCAATTTCAATTAAGTGAATTAAATTTATTGTTTAACAAAAAAAAAAAGGAAAACATTTTAAAAAGTCTAACGATCTCTATAAGCCAATTCGTTCAGTGTAATAACATGCCAAGACATCAACTACCATAGAGAATGAAAGTTCCAACTTTTGGTGGTTTTAGGCATACAGTTTCTGATTATTGAAAATTTGGCCAGGATTGATGGGGAAGGATGGGTGGGCGAGACATCCCCTAACGCCGCCAACGTCACATCCCTACCAACACGTCCACAGGGCATCACCGATTGGAATAACTAACCTTTTTCATTGTTTGCCCCAAAATGCAACTTATGGCCCCTCGTTGTTTGGGTTCGACGAATGGTCATAAATAATGTTTCACAGACAAAATTGGGTGAAAATATAAGGAAATTCGACAGAAATCTTTTTTGTGAATGGAGGTGGATGAACATGACCGTAGTGTTAAGAAAGAAGTTCAATTGTTCCATCTTTCCGAAATTCTATTTCTTGACAGTCGGTTACATCATTCTGCTATGATACATATACAAACAACGTAGTGAACATTTCTGTTTCTCTCTGGTGCACGTGAAGAGAGGCCTGGAAAATTATTTGGATTTGTCACAAGTAAATAACAGGGTAAACTTGGAGATATGTCAATGAAACTGATGTAAATAAAAGACATCCATTTTGATGTAGCGAGTGTTTTTTGGACAAGAACAATCTGTCACATCCGTGTCCATCCATTACCAACAGCGCACGTGCCCCTCCACTTTTGTCCACAGACATGATGCGTGGTTAAACAGTGAATTAAAACAGGTGCATGCAAACCTGTCAGTATACAGGCATTCTTGTAATATAGTAGCCTTCGGGTTGGACGATGATTGTAGAGAAAGAAGTTGACAGAACAGAGACCACATCGCGGCATGCTCATCTAAATGAGAGACTATAGTGTGCCATGGTACATTAACCGATATACGATTGCACCATTTTTCCCAATTGGCCGAAGCATGGTAGCCTTGACAATTTGCGCCCTTCATCTTTTATTAAGATTGCGCCGCCTCTGGCTGTTGTTTATTGTTACAGTGTTATCTAATTATGCAATTATGTTTGTTTCAGCTGCACTTGTAGGAGCAGGATTTATTACGTATGCTGTAAAAACCACATCCGGTCTGGAAAAGGCACATGCTGGATTCTACATGAACATCATTGGCTCCGCTGGATTAGCTCTTGGGGGATTCATTCTTTTGTGCACGCGTGGTAGTGATCAATTAAGTGGTCATCAGTCTGGTCACGTGGTTCATTCATATCAGCAGCCGCTTCATCATTCAGACGTTCGCATTGCTATGCAAGGCAGATATTAGGCACTGTAAAGCACTGCATAAAGAAAACAAAATTGTTTTGAACCACCCAAGTTTTCCTAACGTTTTCGAAAATATGTTTGGTCGAATGTTTGGTCGAATGTTTGACCCTTAGAACCGTAATGGTATTTTCCTCTCCAGTTTAGTGTCGCGTATTGGAATTGTCTATATTCGTTACTGGGGAAAGGCCAATCAATATTATGAACCTGTAGCCGTGCTCACTAAAAACTAAAGTGTTAAAAACTACACTTGAAGTGCTGTATTTAACACTTACTAAGTGCTGAACTAGCAATTTCTTCAAGTGTAGGTGTCCCAGAACTTGACAGGTGTTGACAATAATACCACTTGACAAGTGTAATGTCGCGACACTTAAAAGGAAACAACGCAGATGACGCCGATCAGGCTCGAACTCTCGAGCTGATCCGCGTCATCTGCGTTGTGTCCTTTTAATCATGTACCCACCAAGCGCAAATCAAAGTATGGACGAAGAACCACCAATGCTTGTCTAAGTGCTTAAAGCATTGCACTTTGAGTGTTAAAATCAAACCCTAAAAGTCAGAATGGGTTTAACACCTTGGAAGTGTCAGTTTTAACACTTTAGTTTTTAGTGTGTGGGGCTACACGTTGAAAGCCTTGATTGTTCTACCACACACATTCACTGAACAGCTATCTACTTCATGAATTCAGGTCGTATCACCTTCCTGGGCCGGAAAAGAGGCTCTTTGTGTTCAGTGGGTTAATGAAAGGTAATACACGAATCTCAATAGTTTTACGAGAAAATGCTCATTTTGAAGTCCGTCTGCGTGGACCCTTGACCACTTCAACGGTCAATAAATAGGTCGTGGATGGTGTTCTGAACATCAAAAATCGACCAGCAAAATGCATTGCATGCGATATTTATTTATTAAGGTTTTAAGGACACTTTAACAGCCAATGTCATATCGTGTCGGTGACAGTTTTATGGGTGGAGGAAGCCGGAGTAGCCGGGGAGAACCACTGAGAAACGACGAGCAGCTGCCAGCTCCCCAACATCGTAACTCCACACTGCAGCACAGGTGGGGTTAGACTGGTCGAAGACATGCGTACCATCGACGTGCAGTACGCCTTAGTACACGGCGTCATCGTGCTCCTATGTGGACAATCGGGGTTACGTGCCTTGCCCAAGGACACAACGCATTGCATCCGATCTCTGTGCATTTCCCTTTTTTGGATTTGTTTATTATGCAACGTTTATACACTTTAACCCTTTAGCTAATATGCAAAGCAGACGACACCTGCAAACAACATTCTTGAATATCTATATTGTTTTTAATTTTTGCGTCTGAAACATAGCCTATGACCCTTCATTGGGACGAGCTCAACGAGCTCGTTCCCATAAGAGGTCATAAGCTATGTTTTGAGATCAAAAATGAAATAATAAGGAAAATTGAATGCTGAGATTTGCGAGTAGCGCTGGCCGGTTTTTGGCCGTTACGTTGGGTAAAGGGTTAAATACGCATGTTCGATGCCCCAGAGTAGAATATCATCTGCTTATGAGAGAGCCCATGTTCCCAGGCAGTATCAAACTGGGTATGTGATTGGAAATTTTGATGCAACATCATTTTCCCGGAACAGGATCAAATTGGTTAGGATCAATTTTATACTCTCATGCAATATAAACCTGATATATCAAGTGCGTGCACGTGTCAAATATGGTTACTGCTGATACTGGCAAGTAAACATAATTTTTTTTTATACTTACCACTCATGCACGTGGCGGGTATAGTACGGACACTCTTCAGTAAAACTGTCCGAATCGATAATCCATTTTTCAGTAACCAAATTCGCTTCAAGGTGGTGTATAGATTTCATTACTGTTTCATTTTTTTAATATTACACCGAAATATTTGGAGTCGTTCAAAACTCTTTTTAGTGTGGTGTATTTTTCGACAGTGACAGAAACCTATAGCATTATTACAAATACTTTTGCTCCTCTTAGAATTGGAATGAAGAAAAAATAAATAAATAATTCGTTCGTTATATCCTGAGCTTGAGTGTGCCATGCAATTCTCCGGGGTTCAAAATAATCATTTATGTATGTTTTTGTTTCCTCTTAAGATTTTTCCATCCGGTAAGAAACTTATTTGGATCCAGGCCCAAAGCTGAGATCTCAAAGGTTTCCGACATGGTGGACGAGAGCTAAATATTTTTCGACAGTGCTCCCAGGTCAATGACTACCGTCACGAACTTGAATCCAAACTCTGTAACTTCTTTAAATTTCAGAATGCTGAATTTTTCTTTGGTGCCAAAATTTGTTCACATGTCTTTGCTTTGATACAATTTATGGCAGAAGGCCTATAGGCATTCTCCCACAAATGGTAGCAAGGCAAATCCATACAGGTGAAATAAATTCACTGCAAAGATAATTTGAACCACATCCACAGAATATGAAACCATGAAGCTGGGGTACCTGCATTTTAGTTTCAGAATGTAGCTCACATATGGACTTCCAGCATTCAGTCATTTAACAGAATAGTAAAGGAAACGTTCGTTTAATGAAAGCCATTCTTTAAAATAATAAGAATAATACACGAAACTATTTCGAGTTCAGGACTGTCTGATTGTCATATACTTTCCAATTCAGTCGCAGTGGGCTTGTTACAATCCACGCGTGGGCAGTGATGTTCACGCATGCGTTTACCAGTTAATAAAACTCATACTCTGCAAACTTTTAATTAACGAAGCACCGGGTTGTACTCGGTGCTTCATTAATTAAATTTGTCACGATTATTCCTATAATTAGTGTTTGGAATCTAATATTATTGCGTCAGTGGAAATATTGCGCACCCATGAGAAGTGACCAGTTCACGGCTGCCGTACTTTAACGAACGCGTTCATGCAAATGATATTTGAAATGTAAGTGTAATTAGAACGTTTGTTTCGCCAATTGGTCAAGTTTTTTCAATAGCATTCGAGCGGCCAAAGGACAACAAAAACGTCCAACAGATAGTCGAAGTTTGAGATCGGTGGGTTGTTCCAGATTAAGGGGGCTCCTTTAGGGTTCGTGGATGTAACGTCACAGCCACGTTACCCACTTAGGTCATGTGTGGTTACTATGATAGCCCACGTGAGCGTCGATGTTACTACGTTTTCCCCATAGAGGCACACGGTGTCAGTGCGTATGCACGAACACGCCTTCTGGACGCTCCCTTCCTGTTTGAGAACGTTCAGCTACACATCAACCACGTACCACCATAGACATCAAGTTCACAACGTAAACACGTGTCATCGTACTAACATGTGCTGCAATTGAGCACTAACAATACGAATCACTAAGTGGAAGACGTCACAATATGGTCATTCAAGCGGGGTACCAGGATTACCAAAGTGACGTATTTGCACACATGACTATGACGTCACATCCAGGGCAACCCACCAACCTCCACTCCCCTCCCGCGCCCCCTGTCAATGGCGCAAAGTGAAAGCATCATGTTGGTGCGAACGGATGCGTCGAGATGAAAATAGTTATTATTCTCTGCCCAGAGAGCTGCTCGGTGGCTCAGTGGATGTAACGTTGAACTTCAAACCGAAAGGTCCACTGTTCGAACCTGACCAGCGGTAACAGCGTTGTGTCCCTGGGTAAGGCGTTTAATCCTGATTACCCATATGGGGGCGCGGTGGCGCTGTTTACTAAGACCTACTGCACGTTGATGGTGCACTTGCCTTCAACCTATGCTAATCCCTGCTTGTGCGGAGTTAGTACGATAGAGAGTCTAACAGTTGATTGCTGGTCGGTGATTCTATCCGGTACTCCGACTTCCTTCACCCATACAACTGCCTTACTCGAGGTGATCCTGACAGTCGAAAGTGTCGTTAAACACCAGTAACTGAATAAAATAAAATAATAAATAAATACCCTTTGCACACAATGTAACTTTACAAATCCGTGCCAAATTGTTGTGCAATATGCGAACTGAGAATTTGAAATCCTCTCCGTGAATTCTAAAATACACTATATTTGCGGTATATTAGAAGATTATGGCCACGAAATAGGTGGATAAAAGGCCTTTAGTCCACTGAGAAGCGTAAAAATAAGTGGCACACCTTGCTAGCAAATTCTTGAAAATCAAAACAATTCCACATAACATAAATTATTGTTTCTAGCTAGATTTAACTCCTTAAATGCTGCTTTTGGATATCCCTGCGCAAGACAGGATTTCTCTTGCTGCTGAAATATGTTTAATTTGAGTATATATAAAACTTTAACTATATAAATTGAATGGATTTTTTTCATCAATGATTTCTTGATCTGAATTTAAATGGATATTTCATCAAGTCCAGTCATGGCTGTTTCAGAGCAGCCATTACCAGACTAGATTTGATGAAAAATATCTTAAAAATTCTCAGCGGGTTAACCCTTTACCCAACGTAACGGCCAAAACCGGCCAGCGCTATTCTCAAAAATCTCCAATTAATTTTCATTATTTTTTTCATTTTTTGTCTCAAAAACATAGGTTATGACCCCTCGTTGGAACGAGCTCGTTGAGCTCGTTCCAACGAGGGGTCATAACCTATGTTTTTGAGACAAAAAATGAAAAACATTAGTTATTCAAGAATTTTTTTGGCAAGGGTCGTCTGCTTTTCATGTTAGGTAAAGGGTTGAGCGTTAATGAAATAAGACTATTATTATCATCAAGTGGTGTGAGGATTGGGTGGGGAAATCTCACCCGATTGCGATGCGGAAGATCCGTGTTGACGCTTGCCGAGAGTCTGAGTAAAATATTGTTCTCCGAGGGTGACATTTACCCATCTCACACCACATACTAGACTAATTTGTCCCCCCCTCCTCATCACATGGCGTCATTGAAATAAAAATACTGCTCATGCGATAACAATACACTGTTTACTGACTGATCGTAGAGAAAATGAATTGCATAATGTGAAAGCGCATCGGAAAGTTTCGTTTATAGCAAATGTACATACAACGAAAACGAACGGTAGCTCACGGCAACGATTGGTTAACATATTGAAGCCACTTGAAATAGCTGATATTACGGTGACGTCACCACACGCAACATGACGTCATCGAAACCAGTAATTTCAAAGTGATGGCCAAAGTTTTGTGTTCACCTATTATTAACTTCCTTGAAATATATAATTATCTGCTTTGTTATGCATAATAACTGTTTTTGTTTTGATATGTAATATTATGTATTTATTTTTTAAAATATGTAATAAAAAAATATTAATTTTGTAATACACAATGCGTCCTTTTCAAGTTGAGTCTGGTTTAATAATCTTCAAACAATACCGAAAGAATGAGGGGAACATTTTAAGGAATTTTGATACTTTCAACGGAAGAAACATGAATACAAAAGGGTTGCTACCATTCGAACATAGATAGCATTGTGCAAGAGGGCAGGATAGATGGCGCCAGTGTTGAAATGGTAAAGCAGGCAATTATCATCAAGTTCCCAAGCCACCAGTCGAATTTAGAGTAGACTAAGATTTCCTTATGGCAGGTGACCAGTCTAGCCCGAACATATTACAAAGCCTTTGTTTAGATTCACTTGTGTGGAATATAACAGTTGGTCGAAGAGGCGAACCTATGGTTCGCCTCTTCGACCAACTGTTATATTTCAGACGCTTTAATATATAAAATATCATCAACATTCAGTTTCTCTGAATTTTTGCAAGAAATCGAGACATGATTTGAGCGAATTTGTTTATAACATTTTCATTAGGAACGACTCACCGCAGCCACACTTTTACGATTACGTTGTGTAGTTCCACCTATTGTGTTAAGATACTTATGTTTTCAATGCGAAGGCAATAATTCGTTGATTGGAATATCTATGGCTAGGGTACAAAATAATATTTGTATATCTTTGTGAGTGAAAGGACCTCTCATTTCTCCAATGGCAGTCACCAGGCACATTCCACGAAAAGTGGGTAAACGAACAGTGCATAACAGCGTTTGTTTCTTTTTCAGAATTAGACTGGTGGCCTGGGAGCTTGAGTAATTATATCCGAGGCGATGTATGGTCATGTCGACGTTTCAGCAAAATGGGCTTCCTCGAAGTTTATTAGTAATTCAAAATTGGTCTGAATTTGTCGATGAAGTTCATTTCCTTCACTAGAGTAGACATTTCATCGTGGTACTGGATGGGGGAAGCATCTTAAAACCATGCATTTCTCATTGCTGCAATACGAAATATGCTCACTCTTGTGACGCATAATTTTAGCCCTGATGTGTTTTTTTGTGATTTATTACTCTTTCCCCAATGCTCTTTATGCAGTTTATGTTGCAGGATGAACAATCCATGACATATTCAATGTTTTCAACTCATATGAAAGGAATTGTTTGCAATGGAATTTGAATCTCAGTTGTCGAACCTGTACGAATCGTCCTCAGCCAGTACACGCCACGTTCTCCACTGTAATATTATTCGTTGTATTTTGATTCTTGTCAAATTTCTTTGAGGCTCGCAGCTTGTTTCTAACGTTTGATTACTTTATTTTTTCACGAACTGTTTTCATGCTTGGCTGATACAACGTGGGTTCGTGGGTTGTTTCAGCACATCAAAAAATGTGTTTTCGCAGATCATGTACGGTTTTCCTTATATGCACGCCGAAGTGTGAGCCAGAAATAGGATTTGAATGATATAAATCAGTCCGGATGCCAAGTATCAACCATTGTGAATACTATACTGACAGAAAAAAAAAACGCAAGTTCAGTTTTAGTAATTTAATTTTTTAAATGTAGTAAAATGCGACAAATAGCAACATTGGTGTACTGTCTAGTGAGGCCTTGGTGCAAATTCCGTCAACCACGATCAGGGCCACAGGAAGATTAGGTGACCGTCCCAGGAGCGGGCGTCCGCGCGTTACATCACCACGTCAAAATAGAGACACACGTCCTTCACACTTCCGCTACCGATTTTAGACGGTGGCGGAGACTGCGAGTCAGGTTGTAGGCACTAATGGTCGCCGAGTGTGTCCAAGAACAGCTACGAGTCGATTGCGAGAGTTCAATTTATGGCCACGATGTCCCCACGTTGGTACCCGGCTTACAACCAGGCGACGTGAAGGTCGACTGCAATGGCCACAGGCACATGCCCCAAATCGTTTTGACTTGGCCCACTGAACACGTATACTATTCACCGATGAGACTCGGTTCACACTTTACGGGTCAGATTAGCGACAACGTCGCTATCGACGTCGAGGTGAGCGATATTCTGGATGTTTGAATTCAGCTGTTTGGCTCTTAGAAAGTTTGTTTTTCAGATCAAGGCAGCAGAAAGCAGGCAGAATTGGAAATGCGCCCAAATATGTCGGCAATTTTCGTGTAGATCAATGAAATGTTGAATTCCTTACGTTGCATGTCATCACTACTCTGCTTTTTGTAAACAAATGAATACCGATAGGAAAACAAACCGAAAACACGAAACGGTTTGCAGACGCAACTGGTGATAAAATTTCAGACAAAATAGGTTGGCATAATGAATACGTCACGGGGTGTTTATTTAGAGGATACGATGTCACAAGAGGGTCTGAATAGACAATATTACGCTCGTCGAAAGCCGGTCCTAATACTCTTCTCACTTCGCGCCATGTGACACAATATCCGCCAACCAAACGCCCCGTAATTTTTAATATACGGTTTTGTGACTAATAGCATTGAAAATCTACATTGATCCAGTTTACACTCTTTGTGATTGTAAGAGAAATACAGTTCAGTTTACCATGTCACCAATTTTCACTGCATATGAACATTTGGAAGGGGTGTTGTTAGAAAAAGTCCACTTATTTGGTAGCAGACAAAACATGGAAATGGTACGCAGTAACTACATTGATAAAAATTATTTGGCCTGCAATTAAATGACATTTTCGTACAAATGCAATTATGACATCTACCGTGTATGTATGCTTCGTTGGATCTGTCAAACAAGATATTACGGAATAAATGCTCAATTTATCTCAAGAAGACAGAAAAATAACAAGATTACTGTTAATCGAATACCCCTGCTAATAATTTTCGCTTGTAAACTTGCTATACAATTACCAGGACTCAAGAAAACTGTATTCTAAATATTAAGTATTTCGATCCTTACTGATCGAAGGTTGATACAAAAAGTATATTTTCATTTCAAGGTTAAAATAAAGCCATTCGTGGTTTTAAATGGAAGAGATAATCGAGTGTGGCGATACCATCAGCGTCCCCCAATCAGTACAGATGGTGCCTGCATAATTTAATTGGCATTCATACGTAGACACTTTCAGAAGTTTGCGTGAACATTCAAAATGGAACGTTACTGATGTGCTCTGGAGATTTTCTTTTAACCCTTTACCTAACCTGAAAAGCAGACAATTCCAAACAAAATTCTTGAATAACTATTTTTTTTTCATTTTTTTTGTCTCAAACACATAGGTTATGACCCCTCATTGGAACGAGCTCGTCGAGCTCGTTCCAATGAGGGGTCATAACTTATATGTTTGAGACAAAAAATGAAAAAAATAATGGCAATTAATTGACGATTTTTGTGAATAGCGCTGGCTGGTTTTGGCCGTTACGTTGGGTAAAGGTTTAAAATCCGATCAAAGAGCATACTAATATGAAAATACGTGACACGTAATGGTGCACACCCAATATTGTTAATTTCGGAATTTTTGGTAAATATTGCAGGCCCTAAGCAAGATTTTTCAGGAAAGAGATGGTATATATCGCAGAAATAGCAGCGGTTATGTGAAATATAACAATTTGCCAAAACGTGTTGTAGAGCAACATGCAAATAAACACAGAACCACACATGTATGTTCATATGTTAATGTGGCGACAAATATGGCAATCGGGAAACTTTGAAAGATTGCGGAAGGATCAAACTTGAGACAAGCTATAGTAAAACAAACCTTCATTTTTTAAACTGACAAAAGATCATAATTCAATGGCAAATTGGTTCATTAGAGTTTAACAACACTTTCAAAAACCAAGACTATATTATGAGCTGGATTGTACGTCAATTTCAATGACTAAGGTTATTATATCACGTTATTAATTCCCAAGATCCTTCCCATCCTTCCCATCCTTCAATACCTAGACGAGCAAGAGTCGTACGTGGAGTCACTCGTTCGGGCAATTACTCTATGGCTCATTTGTTCGATTCTGGTCGTTCGAGCAATCTGAGATGGTTAGCAAGCCTGTACTAGTGCTAGTAATGGTACAAGGCTGCAAGAGTGGAAGAAGACTACAGGTTTTGGTGACTACTGTAAAAGCTAATCAAAGGACAGAGGGTGGCAATATTGGGAAAATCAGTAATAGTGGTATTCGAGATATGAAGATCATGGAAAGGTCTAGAACTGGGCAGGTGCTTGGAGCTAAATTATCATCGGGTATATATAGTACTATGTCATCATGTCATAGGTATCTTCCTATACCCCGATGGGCATTAAGAGTCGTAAAAGAAATTGCTCTTTCGATACTCATTTGCTCAATGGGATTTGAGTCGTTCGGGCAATGACTTTTTCAGTAATTGCTCAAAAGCTTATTCGCTCGATAAGATTCGAGTCGTTCGAATAATACCAATCCCTGTGTGATTGTATTTTGGGTTTGAGGATGATAGAGGACTTCGTTATACACAGCGAAGGCAAAAACTGAGACGCCCAAGACAAAATAGACTGTTAGGATAGGCAGAAATGGGGCCAGTAAAAGGCAAAACAGGCCAGAAAATAGAAGGATAAACCACAGAATATATCGGGATAGATAAAATACCGAGACTATGGTGCACATTCGAAACAATAAAGTTACTTTTGTAGACTTATACAAAGGAATGCGTCTATTGTTGGGCAAAAAGAAGAATTCTAGGGGACAACAGATATAAACCGAATATTTAGTGGGAAATCCGCACTAGTAAAAGAACTGTTGGATTTATTTGGGTAATTTTACAAAGTATTCGAACAAATACAATTACTCATACAAGGAAACGCACCTCAACTTGAAGCACTGCATGCTACTCTTTTAAGCCCAAAATTGAGGAATCCGTGCCAAATAAAGTTGTTTTGATGGTTTAGAGGATTTGTCTGGATGTTCGTGGTAATAAATTGATTTACTACTAACATCAAGCCGAGAGATACACGGTTCGATCCCCAGCAGGGGTAACTGCGTTGTGACATTGGGCAAGGCACTTAATCACGATTTCCCAAGTGGGGGCACAGTGGCGCAGCCATGGGGGCGTTCTGGGGGCACACCCCCCCCCCCCCCCAAAAAAAAAAAAAATAATAATTCCGATAGGATCACCAATCCAATGTCGAGTTGTGGCAGTACAAAAGTGGGTTTAATCATTATCAACTTATCGTCCGGAAACCAATTGTTTACAATTTACTATGTGAAGGGTCACTATGACCTTGACCTTAGACCTACTGATTCCAAAATAAATAGGGCTCCTTCTTGCAACAATGGCAACCTACCTATGAAGTTTCATGACTTTGGGTGGAAACATTGTCAAATTATCGTCTGGAAACCAATTTTTTACGATTTATTACGTTCATGGTCAACCTACCTGAATGTGGGTTCAAGCGTAGTCAAGCTATCATCCAGAAACCAATTGTTTACGATTTTCTATGTAGAAGGTCACTGTGACCTTGACCTTTCACCTAGCGAGTTTAAAATAAATACGCTTCTTCCTCTCACCGATGCCAACCATCCTATGAAGTTTCATGAATGTGAGTTTAATCATAGACAAGTTATCGTTCGGAAACCAATTGTTTACAATTTACTATGTTCATAGTCACTGTGACCTTGACCTTTGACCAAGCGTGTCCAAAATAAATAGGGTTCTTCCACTCACCGATGCCAACCTACCTATGGAGTTTCATGAATGTGGGACGAACCATTATCAAGTTATCATCCGGAAACCAATTGTTTACACTCGTCCGCCATTCACCAAACTATAAGACGAGCCTGACTTCGTCACAACTTGACTAAACAAGAGGCCCCAAGGGGCCTTAATCGCTCACCTGCCAACGTGGTTCAAAGAAGTATTTGGGGTCACATTCAGTTATACATGGTTCATCAACACTACAAAGAAATGAAGGCATGAGAGGCAAAGTTTATGGAAAAACACTAAGGAATCGATTTGAACAAACATGCTCCCCATGCCACCCCCACCCCTGCCCGGCCCCGTAGAGAGCCCAAATAATAAGCCAGGGACTCAAAGGTAACAAACTTGAACCTGATCCCCCTTGAGATGTTATATATCAAATATGAAACAATTCTGACCAGTGGAGCTGAAGAAGGATGTTTTTAAAGAAATGTCCTCACATTGCATTAAGTTAATCTTTGGGCTCCAATAGAGAGCCCAAATACTAACTGAGGCACCCAATTTGTACAAACTTGAATCTGACCCTCTTAGAGATGTATACCAAATACGAAAGCATTCATACCAAATATGAAAGATTTTTAAAGAAATTTCCTCATATTTCACCAAGTTAAAATCCGGGCTCCTACTGGGAGCCCGATTATTAACCTATGGACTCGATTTGAATAAACTTGATTCTGACTGACACCCCCCCCCCCCCCCCCCCCCCCCCCCCTCCAGAGATGTTTTTCACCAAATATCAAAATATTCTAAATGATGGTTCTGGAGTAGATTTTTTTAATTTAAAAAAAAAATGTATGGGCCCTATCAGAGCAATGCCCCTTGTGGTGTCCATTGTGGGCGCGGCAAGGTTTTTTGTATAAACTTGAATTGACATATGATATGGAACGTGCCCACCGAATTTGGTTCAATTTGCTCCAGTAGTTTGGGAGGAGAGTCGATAATGTAAAGTTCACGATGGACGACGACGGACGGCAAGTGATAAATTAAGTTCCCTTCGGTGAGCTAAAAATCATCCATACCTCCCCCCCCCCCTCCTCCCCTCCAAGTTAACCCATGTAGGGAACATTAGGCAAGAAATTATTTTATTATGGAGATATTTATACTTGCAGGATGTATAGGGGACGGGGGGGGGGGGGGGGGGGGGGGGGGGGGCGTAATAGCAGATTTATGTGTGATATCCGATTCCGACCTATCTCAATTTAATGACACCAATGTTGTCAGTTATTTGCCAGACTCGAGAAAAAAACGTCGCCGGTGTTCCGTCGCCGGATTTACGAAATAACGTTGCCGTTATTTGGTAATTTATCCGTTTCTTCTGGTCCGGGTTCGCTATTTAAAATTGATGAATTTGATAGGAAAACGAAGGAATCGTGAACAAAAGTAAGACGGTAATATTATTTGATAAGCAATTGCTGCCACTTTAAAAAGCATATTTGTCTTTATTTTGTGTGATATCATTAGGCATACTTATTTAATTTTATTCATTTAGTTTCCTATTTTTAGTCGAATGTTTCAACAACAAAAAACCTTGACTATTGGTATGGCAAGGGCCGGTCGCCGGGCAGACGGCCCTTTTTGCTAAAATACTTAGTTATTTCTGGACGGGTGTTGATATTTGGTATGTAGCTTGATGTGCACGTGCAACACCCAATGACGCAAAATGGGGCGTGTCTGAGCTTTTTCTCAAGAGTTATGGCCCTTGATAGCGCGATATTTCAACAACAGAGGGTCGTGCATCAAATAAGAGGAACAATTTAGTACTAGACGACTTTATTAGTACTAGACTACTTTATTGGTAGCTGTGCACAAATGACATTCATTCACATTTGCAACTTTACTGTGTTATTTTTTCCACTATACCCCACCCCCAAATTTGTGTTCAAAATACTCTTTCAATGAAGAAATTATTTTCTAACATTTTTTAACCCTTTACCAAATATAACGGTCAAAAGTTGCTGGTGCAATTCACAAGTGTTGTCATTCCATGTTCATTGTTTTCTCGTTTTTTGTGTCAAAAAGATAGCTTATGACCCCTCATTGGAATGAGGTCATTCCAATGGTGTAAAAAGTCATGTTTTTGACACAAAAAATTAGTGAGTCAATAAGTTTATGGGCAAGGGTAATCAGCTTTTCATGTTAAGTAAAGGGTTAACAGCATAATTCAGCCAAACATCTCAATACCAGTAAATAAAAGTGCTATATGGGCTTTCTGGCTGTGGGTTTGAATGGTGACTTGGAAGGAGGTTGGAAGATTGGACCCCCCCCCCCCCGCCCCTAGTACTATGATGAGGAACCATGGTTTAATTACATTTGTTAATACATGTGTACATGTAGGGTAAAATTGGTTGTTATTTGGCTCTTGCTGGAGGCTGTAGTGTGCCCCTGGAGACTGCACTTGCTCAAGATGTGAATTTGCTTGCAATATATAGCCCTTACTGACAAAAACATATTTTTCAAAACAATAAAAAGTACTGTAAGGTGTGTGGTACCCCAATGAATATTTAAATGTGAAATACTCTCTCAAAATAATAATTAAATCAGGTTTGGAAGCCAAATTATGTATTTCCTTAATCAACCCCAATCCTATCAATGATACATTTTACCTCTTTCATATGACAAAAGGGCCATTTCTGCATGAGAATTCAACTTTTGGCTTCCACCGAGTTAAAAACATGGGAAATTTGTTGTTTTAAAGAAAACTGTCCAAACTGTGTCAAATGGCTTAAAAACTGCTGTTGCCTCCAGTACATTTTTTTACTCTGTTACCTAATGAGTAAGCTGAGAGGTAAGGAATTCATGTAGCTTTTCTTTGAAAACTAACCTAATCCCAAAATAAAACTAAAATCTGCATCAGCATGCAATACTTTGAGGGAAAATTTGTCTCATTTAACCATATAGCAAGACAAAGAGCGGTGTTCCAACCCCACGAAACAATATGAATGTCAATTTTGATTCAAAAATTGGGGTTGCAGCTATATAATTGACCAATATCAATAGACAGTACCATTTTATCCTAACAACTGATGTCAAATTTTCTTCTACATGTACATATGGATGTGGCAAAATATAGTCTTGAAGGTGTCCCCCTAGTATGCCCCTTTTTATCAAAAACTAGGATAAAATTCATAAATTAAATGATGTTGTTGACACATAACAAACCTCTTGTAATATTAAATTTCCCATTTGTGATAGTTTTTAAATCACATTCTGGCTTCTGAAGATATGTCACAATGCATTTGATGAATATTTTGCCATTCTTGTGAAAAAAAGCCTCACTTTCTCAGTTAAGGGACCTAGAGTCATTGGTATGGAACTGACAAAACATTAAACACTGATTTTTTCCAACAGTATGACCAGCTGAGCACTGCTCCTATGGTATCTCATAGCACTGTTGCCTAAAACCATCAAATATTGATTCTGTAGTGACGTGCGTGTCCCGCAAGCACATGTACCCACAAGGGCTCGTTTACAACCTTCGATTTAATCCCTACAGGCACCCATTCTGATAAAAAGAGTGAAATTAGGGAAAATACATGCATGCATAGTACCCAGTGGGGATGACTCAGATATTTGCTTCAGGAATGTAGTGCTCTTTAATGTTTAATATATTTGTGTATGTGTGTGTATGGGAGGGGGGTCAATTGCCAGTTGTTGAAAATGTAGAACTGTGCAAATGAAAAACAAACCAACGCTTTGTATGATGGACAGACAAACATGCAATCACAAATCTTGAAAGTGGCAGGCTACATGTACAGAGGAATGGTATGATGGATGGACGGACATGCAATCACATATTTTGAAAGTGACAGTCTGCATGTACATAGGAATACTGACTGACATACAATGAAAAATATAGTGAGAAGAGCCAGGACAGGCTTGTCAAATAGAAAAAAAACTCAATGGACCCTGAGTGCTGCAGTACTAAAGCAAATCATAGGAAAGTGAGAGTGTATGCTGTTAACTTTCTCATCAGCTGAGGGGTTCAGTATGAGTGGTAGAGGCACAATTCTCAATGTAGTTTTGTGCTATAACATGGGGACCCTGACAACACTAGTATCAGACTACTATATTGGTATGTGCACAAAAGCCATTCATTCACATTTGCAACTTTGTTACTTTTCCCAATGTACCCCCACCCCCTTTCCCCAAATTTATGTTCCAAAATACTCTGTGAATGAACAAATTGTTTTTCAACATTTTTAATCACTCACTCATTGTAATGGCCAAAACAGGCTTAGTAGCACCATTCACCAAAACTGCCATTCAATGTTCATTATTTTTGCATCAAAAACATTGCTTATGACCCCTCATTGGAATGAGCTCATTCCAGTGGAGGGGGTGGGGGTCATAGCTATGTTTTTGACGCAAACAATAAAAAGAAATTAGTTATTCAAAAGTGCTATCTTCTTTTCATGTAAAGTAAAGGGCTAACATCATAATATGAAGAAAGCTTCTATTAATCATTCAGTCAATGTAATGGCCAAAACTGGCTAGCACCATTCACCAAAATTGCCAGTCAATGTTAATTATTTTTGCATTTTTTGGCATCAAAAACATTGCTTATGACCCTTCATTGGAATGAGCTCGTTCAGCTCATTCCAGTGAGGGGCATCATAGCTGTTTTTGACAGAAAAAAATGAAAACAAATTAGTTATTCAAAAGTGGTACCTTCTTTTTATGTACAGGGTAAAGGGTTAACATCATAATATGGAGAAAGTTTCTGTTAATCATTCACTCAGAGTAATGGCCAAAACCGGCTAGCACCATTCACCAAAATTGCCATTCAATGTTAATTATTTTTGCATTTTTGGCATCAAAAACATAGCTTATGACCCCCTCATTGGAATGAGCTTGTTCAGCTCATTCCAGTGAAGGGGGGTCATAGCTATGTTTTTGGCCCAAAAATGAAAAGAAATTAGTTATTCAAAAGTGGTATCTTCTTTTCATGTTCATGTAAGGTAAAGGGTTATAATATGGAGAAAACTTCTATTATACCAGTGAATACAAGTGAAATTGGGGTTTTCTGGCCAAGGGTTTGGATGGTGATTTGGGAGAGGATTGGAATATAATTGGAATCCCCTCTGTCACAAGTACTATGAGGGGAAACCATGGTTTAATTAAATGTGTTAATAGGTAAAATAGGTGGTTACATGTGTATTTGGTATTTGCCAGAGGTTATAGTGTGCTACTCAGTTCTGGATGCCACACCTGCTCAAGATGCATTTAACTGCATTATTTTTGGCAATATATGGCCTTTATTACTGACTGTGGCAAAAATATAACTTTTCAAAAAATAAAACAGTATTATTCAGTCTGTGTTTCTTGAATGAACATTTAAATGTGAAATATGTTTAATATCCAAAAAATAATAATTAAATCAGTGTTGGAAGCCAAAATACATGTACATTTACATGTATGCATTTCCTATAATCAACCCCAAACCTTCCAAAGGGTAACGTACAAAACTTTTCCCTGACAACCCCCCCCCCCCCACCACCACCACCAAATCATTTTTCACACAATGCGCAACCACACCCCCCACCCCCCCTAATGTTTTTTTCAGGTGAACAGAAATTCCTCCCTCCATAATTTCTGGTCAACCAAAATCTGTCTCATTCCACTCCACACAAAACAAATTGAATATCAATTTTGTTTTAAAAACTGGTGTTGCAGCTATATAAATCACCAATATCAATAGATAGTGCCTTTTTATCCTAACAAATGATGTCAAATTTTCTTCTGCATATTGATGTGGTAAAATATAGCCCTGAATGTGTCCCCTAGACCCCCAGCATACCCACTGTCATCCAAAACTATGATATAATTCATAAATTAATTGATGTTGACACAAAACAAACCTCTTATGATATTAAATTTCCTATTTGTGATAGTTTTTAAATCACATTCTGGCTTCTGAAGATATTTCACAATGTGTTTGTAAAAAAGTTGTTTTTTTTTAAAATCCCTCAGATTTCTTAATTACGGCACCTAGAGTCATTGGTATGTCTCTGACAAAACATTACACATTGATTTTCTCCAACAGCATGACAGTGCAGCTCATGTGGTATCTCACAGCACCATTAAAATGCCTAAAACCATCAAATATTGCTTCTGCAGTGCAGTGCTTATGCTGCAAATACCCATAAAGGCACTTTCACAACCTTGGATTTAATCCCTACAGACACTCATGACATATTTTGATAAAAAGAGTAAAATTAAGAAAAATACAATGTACATGTATGTTTTCCAGAGAGGATGAATCAGATATTCAAAAAGATACTGCTCTTTAATGTTTAATATATTTGTGTATGCGTGTGTGTGTAAGGTGGAGGGGGTTACAATGTGAAAAATAGTCAGAAGTCAGTTACAGAAAATGTACATGTACAACCGGGCAAATGAAAAGCAAAGAATCGCTGTCTGTGATGGACGGTTCTTGGACAACTTGCACCCTGGACGATTCATACCACAATTAGGGGGTACGAACTGTCTTGACAATAAGGTACAAATTGTCTCGGCAATAAGGTACAAATTGTCTTGACAATAAGGTACAAGTTGTCTAGACAAAAGGTACAAATAGTCCCAGTAAAAGTTATGAATTGTCTCCTTTTTGGTACAAGTTGTCTCAAGTACAGTTAAAACTAGAAGTCCTGTCACGAATAGTGCGCTTATCTATGCTTAATTGCGCGTTGGAATTGCACGCAATTGCCATATTGAATGGCATCCAAAGCACGGCAGGTTCTCTTGGTTACTCATAGGAAACACATGCAATGTTTCTGCCAATGGACCTCCGGGTTACCCGGGGGTCCATTGGCTGAAATATTGCTTGTGCACAGGCCATATGTGCAGAATTTGATAGCTTTACTTGGGCCATAACGCGTACATTAACGTGCAATTCAACGTGCTATTTGTGCGCATCTCATGACAGGACTTCTAATTTTAACTGTAAGTGTACTAAACTGTTTCATGTATTAACCAAGCCAGAAAATAAGCAGCCTGTCATCTGCAAAATGAGGTCCCCAGAGGGTGAATTTAATGATGGTGCCCTCCACAGCAGGGTAGCGTCACTAAATTTACCCTCTGTGAACCTCAATATGAATCAGGGTCTCAGAACTAAACAGAAAGAGGTGCCCAGAGGATAAATTGGCCCACTTTTTGGGATAGCATCATCAAATTCACCATCTGGGAACCTCATTCTGTGAATGTCAGACTGCTTATTTTCAGGCCTGGTATTAACTATTTAAATGTTTTTGACTCATGTTTTGGCTGAGTGAAATGAAAATGAAAAGTCGACGGAGTGATAGTAATAAAAAAAACTTCGATGGGTGAGCCATCGTTTAACAGCATAAGGGAAAAAGCGATCTCTTGTATTATCAACTGCGGGTCTGTACGTGGTAAAAGAAAATTTATAGTAGATAGTAATGGATGTAGTTTTACAGTTAAAACACTATTTTTTTAATGAAGCCACAATAATTCTTTAAATTGGTGAAGATCTAACAATAAATAATTTTATGATGCCCCAAATAATAAGTAAAAGAGCGTGCCGCCCTAATAATTTAATTCTGAGCTCCCTCAATGGAGCATTTTCATTTTGCAGTTGTGACGTTGAATCTTTCAAGTGTCTACTTGCTTTTTACTTTAAGTCATGAAATTTGATATTCTATGCCTTTTTAAAATAATAGAAATGACATCGCCTTTTTTATCCTTTCTCCAAGTTTATAATCCTCTCCCAACCCCATCTCCATGTATATTTTTTTCAGAGGGGTTAATTAAGCAGGGTATGAATTTGCAGAAGTGTATACAAATTGTCCAGAGTGGGTACAAACTCTCAGATACTGCCCAGAGGAGGGGTACAAATTGTCATGGGAAAAGGCACGAATTGTCCAGGCATCGGGGGTACAAATTGTCCTGTAAAAGGTACCAATTGCCAGAGATACGAATCGTCCAGGCTATGAGTTTTCCAACTCACTGATGGATGGATGAACAGACACAAATGCAGTCACACACTTTGTAATAAATTAAATTTCAGTTTCCTTTTGAATGCGAAAGCAAACTAGAATTAGTAGAAATGAAATATTTTCTCTGGAATCAGTGTGCAAATGTTATTTAGAGGTCGGTTCTGGGGAGGTTGGTATTTAGCCTTTTTTTAGTTTTTAAACGTTTTTTGCCATTTCTGGAGAAACATACATATCACAATCCCCACCTCCATGTCAGACGAGAAAAGCGACGACATTGATTAGTTTGAGGATGAATTCAGTTCTATTCTCGTTGCAAAGCCTAAAGCATCCAGGAATTAAAACATTGTTTACCAAAACACAGAGGAAGTGTAATTCAAATGGGAGTTGTGAGTGGTTCTGGTATTTAGCCTTTAGGAGAACACGTCGGATCACAAAATTGGCTGGCCGCGACTCTGTAATTCTGACAGTTTCAAACTCACATTGTATTGTATCACTGGTAAAAATAGTTCACAGACTGGAACCAGTGAACTTGTGAAGAAAAAATCTTGGAAATAAACGAATATCGCTGTTCGCGTTCTCGTCTGTTTCTGTAATCTGTAAAATTTTACTACAAGTACAAGACTGCATGCCCGTGTTTTGAGAACAAAGATTTCCCGAGACCGTACGTCAAGTTCAACATAACTTGAATTCATCCGAACTCCGGCTGTTCTAAGGAAATCGGGCTAAGTTCCTCACAAATGAAAAAGGCCCACTAAAAGTGTCAATAAATCACTTGTTTTATTTTTTAGTTCGTTGTCAACAATTTGTGAAGTGTACGTTCTCAATTTAAAACTGAAACTGGGCTTTTGAATCTGACGAAACTGGCAACGGACGACATTGGCACTTCGAACTTTCAAACAATACCTAAATCGCCAACAACCACCTTACTTCAAAAGTCACTTCATTGCTTAATTATTTCTTATAGTTTCCAGCATTCTGCGACAATATATTTTACATAATGTCCTTTGAAAAGCCAAAAACAATTAAATATTCGTTACAATGATTCTGGATTTTTTTTGCCAGTGGGAGAGCCACGCCGCCAGATGGCACCCCAAACTCTGTTGCATGGTATATAGAAAAATTATAAAATCATGGATACGTGCCTGGGTTACCTATGTGCGCCCACGCCACTGCGTGGGTGTGCACTATTAGCTACCCTTGTGTTTTCCAGGGTGTATGGAAATTTACACCGGTTTGGAAACTCGTACACTCTGAAACGAAGGTGTATGAGTTCCCAGGCAGGTGTAAATTCCCATACACCCTGGAAAACACAAAGATAACGGATTTATTTCCAAGAATTTTGGAGCACTTAATATTTCAACTTGAATTGTGGGGAAAAAACTGACAGCAAATTTGTACTTTGTAAGTTTCTTAATAAAATCAGGCAGATATGGATGTCATTGCAACTGGCTCAATGAGCCAGTTCCAATGACATCTATATTTGTAATATTTTATTGTACATAAATATTAAATCTTCTGTATTCTTATTTTTGTTCTCACATAACCGACCAGAAGGCATGAATTAATAATAAAAATAGGCACTTTTTAGCCGTATAGCCTGGTATTGTGTATTCTTGCAAGTTACAACGTACCTCTCAGCCAATCAAATCGCAGTATTTTGTTTAATTTGGAAATAAATATGGGTATTGGCTTAGTTGACATGAGTGTATGTCAAAGTCACCATGGAATGATTCTCAGGACTATCTACTTGTCAGCTTGTCCAAACGGAAGGGTGTGAATGACTTCTCCAACAACAGCCTTATAAACTTCTTGAACAGCGACCTTTTGGCTTAGGTTTGGAAATTTTATTCTCCATTCTCATGCACATCCTCTTCAAAATGGTTGTCACCACATAAGTAATTTTCACATGTCTCCAGCGTTCTGTTTTACTCCAGAATACGATACGTAACTAATTCTGTCCCAACTGGCAATTCCAGTAGGCTCACTCTTCAATATTTCTACGAGAAAAACGTGTCTGCAACTAATACCCCAGCGTAAATAAAGATTATATCGATTTTCTTTTTGTTGGGGCTTGGGTGGGGGGGGGGGGGGGGTGGTTCAACCGGTCAGCACTCGACAGGGCGAACCGGCAATACCATCCGATCTGACTCCACGAAGAGACTCCACCAAGAGGCGCGACATGTGTGTGTCTCATCCAGAGTTTGACACTACCCTGCTCCAAATACCATTTAGTTCGCGACCTCTTATACCGATTACCCAACACTGCTATCCCCGGAGACATGGACGCGATATACTACTCCAAGAAATATGACCCGCCATAACCATCAGTGTGACCCTACACTTATCATCCGTTGCAACTGAGACCCGATGCCATGTTCAACCCATCTTTTCGTAGAGAAGATACCCTAACATTAATACTACCACTCCGTCGATTGGCCATGCGACCATCCCCATGGACGCGTAGATGCACAACATACACTGTCAGTGGCGACCACTGTGATATGCAGCAACTGGACAGCATCGTCACTAGGATATGTAGCCACTATTGTAGGAAAACACTAGCACTTGTAACCTCTAGGATTGTTAACCGGTTGGATAGGCAGTCAATAGAATATGTAACCAACAGTATATGCATCTCCGGCAGCCACTATTAAATGAGAGACGGGCCCAAGTCCCAAGTGTATGCTATTATTGGGGTGGAACCCACAGCTTAGCTATTATGTTGTTATCTTGTTATATAAGCTTAACTACCTTGAAAAAACACCCTGTATAAATTAGTGTGTGGCGCGAAGACATTGCTGTTTTATGACCTTAAAACATAAGCGTACCGGTAAGTGTTTATATCTTTGAAAACTCAAGTCACCGATTTAATATCTTCTGTTTATCGTATCTTCCAAATATAGAACAAGCGGAATGTTGAACATCCAAAGTATGTGACCTTTCGAATAATGGATCTTTGGAATATCAGTCCTTTGGAGTACTGGGCTTACTAATTTCGTATCGGGGTTTAACGACTCAACCCGAAGGTCACATCGTGTCGGACACTTTTACGGGTGGGGGAAGCCGATGTAACCGGAGAGACCTCAGCAACTGTCATACTCAGCAATGTACTAACTCCGCTGAAGCAGATTTAGCATTGGTTGAAGGCAAGTGGGGATCGACGTGCAGTACGTCTTTGTACACATCGCCACCTTGTCTCTTGTGGGATGTGTACACTTCGCTGTTCCCGCTGTTCCCGCTGGCCGGGATCGAGCTGTGAACCTTTCGGTTTAAAGTCCAATGCTCTAACTACTGAGCCGTCGCTCTTCGAGTCACGGTGTTATCATCATTATTCTGCTGATTTAAACGATGACGTAATAAGTCACTTCAAGGCTCAGTGTTTCGTTTAAGTGGAGTCCGTTTATTCTAGGACCAGTATTATAAAACGCTGAGAGTTGTATTTTCCCGAATGGTATTTTCTACAAGTGAATATAGATGGCGGAAATAAATCATCGGCATTTCAAAAGATATGGTAATTTTCCAGCTAGCAAATTGCCACATCTTTGAAAATGCTAATGGTTCGTTTCAGTTAGATGTCTCCGTAAACAGAAAATACAATAGAAAAATAATACTGTAAACATTTTATAGTATTGGCCTCTAGTGAAAATGATGGGTAGCTACAGTTAAAACTAGAAGTCCTGTCACGAATAGTGCGCTTATCTAGGCTTAAAGGCGCGTTGGAATTGCGTGCAATTGCCATATCGAATGGCATCCAAAGCACGGCAGGTTCTCCTGGTGACTCATAGCAAATACATGCAATGTTTCTGCCAATGGACCTCCGGGTTACCCGGAGGTCCATTGGCTGAAGCATTGCTTGTGCACAGGTCATATGTGCAGAATATGATAGCTTTACTTGGGCCATAACGCGCACATTAACGCGCACATCAACGTGCTATTTGTGCGCATTTCATGACAGGACTTCTGGTTTTAACTGTATAGCATTTATAAATCATAATTGCCATAACCGATGGTAAATAACACGGCGTGTTTGGGCGGAGAAGGGTCGTCCTGTTGTCAATGGGTATGTGTGGATAAAAGAGAGAATCGTCTGTGTTTGATAGGTGTTGAAAAACTGTCCAGCCATCCAAGAGCCCAAAGGTTAAAGCCTTCAGGTACTTTTGTGTATTATGCTCAACGGCAAACTCGTTTGGTATAACGCAATCGGTGCTGGGCGTGAATAAAGTGACCTCCCCCAAAAACTTTCCAGTAGGGACATTTTCGTAAGATTGACTCACAGGTGCGCCACTGTTTGATCCTGTATTACATTCTGGTGTCACAATGCTGCTATAGTTTCTTGTTGGAAGTTTTTGGTGGAACGACTCTGAATGTTGATTGAGGAGATTGGGTTCCGACCGTGGCTTATTTTTCTTTCGAGGTCTGATTACACTATCTCTCCTTTGAGACTTTGGGCTGCGATCTGATGTTCCGAATGTCAGTTCGCAGTTTAACGTTTTCCTGCTTATTCAGACTGTTCCATGTTCAACAGCAGTCAGCCTCTGAAGGATGTCTTGTCGATCAACGTAAATGGAGTTGAAGTGCTGTGATTTTGCGTCTACTATTTTGGAATGGCATAATGACTCGTGGCCACTAAATTTCAATTTCATTTCTTCTATGTTTATTTGAATTTCGTTGATCACCTTTTTAACTAAAGTGGACGTTAAGAAGTGACATGAGTCCTTTGTTGTCGTAATTTGAGGTTTCTTTTTGGAGGTGAAACATGGTTTAAGTTCAGGAATCACCTTACCTCTCGTCGTCGGCACACGAGGTGTAGAGTTCGTTGAAGGCGTTAGAATGATTTCTGTAGTGTCACCAGATTCTTTTTCTACAAGACTGACAACGCACATTATGTTTCATTCATATTCACAGTTAAAAGCACTTGAACCCGAGAGGCCGCTTTTCCGACCCAGGAACATGATGCACCATAATTGCATTACGTATGAAAGCTGCTAAATGAATGTGTGGAGTAGACCGTTCAATGCTGAACATATTAATTGGTCTACCCCCAAATAATCAATATGGACTCTCCTGATTGTTGTCATTGAACTGACATGGAAGATACCATCAGAGTTTAAAGGATTCAATTAAAAGTCAAATACTGGAGGCAGCTCAGTGGTATGCCATCGAAAATTGACTTTGCTGCCCTGGCGCATTATTGTGTTAGTTCTCCGAAAAATATGAGTTCGTACTTTACTTAACCCTTTACCCAACGCAGACGACATAAAAAATTATTATTTTAAATATCATTTTTTTTTTATTTTTTCAACTGCTCAATTTGTTTATTACGCGGGCGGATGAGGGCGATTCGTTAGGTAATGGGTTAGTCTGGCTCGCGGAACACTCAACTTGTCTTCAACTATCACACCCTTCCGATCTTTGACACGTTTCCAAATTACCCCATGTCTTTCTTATTGAGTTGTCTCATCCCATATCAAAGGGATAGACGGTTGGAATAGTTTTCAAATTGTTTCATGTCCAGTAGAAGAACAACACGTTTCCCTTGAGTTTTTGTTGGACTTTGTGAATGTCCTCAACTTGGGTGTGGAGCTGAAACGGTTAAGTGTTTTTCTTGATCGATTAAACACGTGGATTAACCGATTAATCACTTGTCCAAATAGATATCTGAATAATTGCCATACCGTTGATGATTTAGAGCATGAACCCTTCACCCAACGTAACAAACAAAACCGACTAGGCCTATATACAAACAACTCCATTCAAATTTATTATGTTTTCACTTTTTGTCTCAAAAACATAGCTTATGACCCCTCATTGGAACACGACAAAATTGAAAATTTATAGTAATTCATGTAATTATTTTGCAAGTATCGTCTTCTACCCGTAATGGGTAAAGGGTTAAGAATGACCATTTCCAGCTACTGATACAGTATGATGATCGTGCAAGTAGACATGTATGTCAGTAAGTAACTTACATGCTTTACTCTGTCTCATATAACTGATGTGAGTCAGTGTGACAATGTTTGCCTGTTTTGGAGCAAGTTTGTTCATTTGTTAATCCATATGATACAGTAGTTCAAAAGTAACGTTTGAATGATCAATTACTTTTTGGACCGATCAAGATGTTGTTCATTGATTAATCGATTAAACGGTTAACCGTTTCAGCTCTAATAGGGTGTTTTGTTTCCTTTTTGAAACTTTGGGCACGTTCAAAACATAGCTTCGTTCTTCTTCTCGGGTGTTAACGTTTCTTGTGTCGTGCTCATTTGTAACTATATGTTCGAGTTTGGTATCCAGTATATCGTGCGTGGAGAGTGCATTATCACTAAATCACCCACACAGTAGAGATTCCACCCAAGCAATAATTCCAAATTCGTTGCAAAGTATAACAAGCACAAGCAAAGTTTCAGCGAATGGACCTCCGGGTTATACCCCGGAGGTCCATTGTCTGAAACACTGCTTACGTTTTTGTCCACACGTACAAAATTTGAAAGTGATACTTTGGGTGATAACTCCACTCCCCGGGTGATTTAGTTACAATCCACTCTACGCGTACTGTAGCCCTCTCTATATCGGAGTGAATAGTTTCATTCTCGATTGTACTAAGAAACTCTGCACTGCCCAAATTTGAAACAATGTAAGTTATTGTGATGAATTGACGGCAACATGGTCCGCGGTTTGTGGCTCGGAGTTTATGTTCAAACGAGACGCGAAGCGTCCTGGTTGAACATACGCCCCGAGCCGCAAACCTCAAACCAGGTTACCGTCAACTCACTCATCACAAGGACGTATATATTCCAATAAGATACAACCCATAGCCCCAAACCTACATTGTGAAACATGATAAGTTTATTTACTGAACCTGTGATCGTTAAAAGTTTCCTTCTGCAAGGCAACTTTGAACGATCACTGGTTTAGTAAATAAACCTCTCATGTACCCACGGTGGCACTGGATAAATAATCAATAAACCAGATAAACTCATTCCATCTTAGTTCAAATCGTAAATCGGTTTGTAATTTAAACAATACCGTTTGCTGCACGAGTGAAAAATCCAGAAAAATGAAACGGCTTGCTGGTCACTCCATTGATGAAGCAGTTACGAAACGGACGACGTCATTTAAAATAGTTCGCGTTGTGACGTCAGACGGTAACATTTGCAACTTGAGCCGTAAACATAGAATATACTAAGCGAGCTCTTATTGGAATATTAGTTTGTTCATTATTGCTTCCAGACATCAGCTGTTCTTCATTATCGCTTCTGGACGTCACAAGTTCTTCATTAAAATGGTTTCTGTCCATATTTTCATTACACACGTTAATAAATTCTCCATTACTCATGTCGTTAGTTTCAGTGTGTGTATGTTCCGTATCAATAGTAATTCTACCGACAGTTGTATTTAGCTCTTATGCTATAAGCTATCCGTTATCTTCAGTAGTCGACGCTGTTTGACCACGTTGTCAAATACTATAAAACCTTTACAATTGTACAGTTAAAACTAGAAGTCACGAACTGCGCGCTTGTCTAGGATTAATTGCGCGTATGAATTGCCATATCGAATGGCATCTAAAGCACGGCAGGTTCTCCTGGTTACTCATAGAAAACAGAGGCAGTGTTTCTGCCAATGGACCTCCGGGTTACCCGGAGGTCCATTGGCTGAAATATTGCTTGCGCACAGGCCATATGTACAGAATTTGATAGCTTTACTATGGTCATAACGCGTAGATTAACTCGCAGATTCACGTGCTATTTGAGCCCATTTCATAACAGGACTTCTAGTTTTAACTGTATTTCCCGAATTGTAGTTTCTACAAGTAAATGTAAATGACGGAAATGAATCATTAGCATATATTTCAAAAGATATGGCAAGTTGCCACATCTTTAAAAATACTAATGGTTCATTTCAATTAGTTATTTTCATAACTAGAAAATACAATTCCGAAAATACCATCTGTAAAAGTTTGATGGAATTGGCCCCAGATGTTAAAGTGTGCACTGTAGGAGAAAAGCAAAAAGCACATCCGAACACTCAGAAAGATGAAGTTATATGTACATTTTTCACCCAAGCCTCCTCATCGAATCTGATGATGCAATGTATATCGACTAATTTGATATCAGATTTTCGCAGTAGAACATATATTTTCGTTTGTCATTTCAATTTGGACTGAGTTTACCCACCTTTTTCACGTCTAATCGTTCAGATTCCATCTCTAATCGTTCGGGTGTCAGTGGATAATCGTTGTGCTTGTGTAATTTCGCTTTATAATCTACGTCTTCTTCTAAAAGACACCGGTGGTGTGTCACCTTTTCTAACTCTGCTCGTTTCGCCACCAATTTGAAATTTCTGGTCGGTAATAGTTGACTCAAAACCTATCTATATAAATTATTGGCATCCTAATATAGTATGTTGTGACTAGGTGCGTTCCAGATGTGTTGTTTCGTGTAGTGATTATTCGCTTTCAAGTATTTTGTCACGGATACACCGCTTTCGGCACCTTTTTCAACATTAGCAACATATCCACGTCGGAAAATAGTTCAAATGAATTTCGGTTGTTTTCAACAGAGCCTCTCGAGCTAGTAAATCGTGGTAATTTCACATGGATATCATGCTGAATACAGTCCATACTTTCTGATCATGTACGTGATCGACGTCGGAATCGTGAGTATTATAGAATCTCGAATAAAAATCTTCTCTGTTCTGTAATGAGGATCCGTTCTTTCCTCATGTCACTGTATTTCTTATACTGATCAAAAAGTACAGCAACTAGTGAAGTCTCATCATGATACAAACCCGCCTTCTTATAATATTATGACCTACAAATATATGTTGACTAAATAGAAATAGCTACATGCCCGATGTACATTGCAGTTGCAGCTAGGAAACCCTTCTCTTCAACCTTCCTAACCTTAACATTTCGCTACTTTTCGGTGCAAAGCTGAAGCATTTCTGTAGCGACCCCACTTGTTTTTTGCGGGATTGAAACACTTATGAACAAGACACCCCCACCCTCCTGAAACGAGTTCACATTAACTTTAGCTGATTGATTTCTCCATGGAGTGTTTAAAGAGAGAATTTAGTTCTGACGTGATGTCACAAAAATCACCCGCATGTGTTCGTCCACTCCAACGTACTGACCGCATATACCCATGCCCCAACATCTTTCTCCATTTGCTAGTCCTCCTTTGCAACATACAAAAATAACTGGTTTGTGAGCTCAGGTGGATTATAAACATTAAGTAGCAATAACCAGTGATTTTAAAAACAGTCATTTCTGTGTTTTTTTTTTTCGTTCCAGTGTATTATGGGTGGCCCAAGAAGTGATAGAGCGTCACTGAGTAGTACAAGATTCTCACAAAATTTGCAGGAAAAGTCACAATTTTAGGTAAAGTGCCGAAAAAGAAAATTTCGAACTTTTCAAAAAAAGACTAATTGACAAACTCATTCTACTGCAGCAGCTGCATATGCCTTACAAATTCTGGGGTGAGTTTGTTATGACCCTCCGACATGTGGTGAGTGATACAGGGTGGGAAATGACAGTATCAATCATATTTCTAAAAATTATGACACCCAAATAACCAAATTTAAATTTTCGAAAATCATTAAAAAACGAAATATTTGTACCATCCGATCCATTTTCCAGGCAGAAATCCCATCTGGGTGCATCATAATGATGGCTTTAAATTATATATTGATTCCAAGAACAAAATCAGAGATCTTTGGGGGAAAATGAGAAAGTTAAAATTCCCCAATGAAAATCCCGCTATTTCCCTCCTTTTAGATTCCATATGTCCTGGAATGGGAAATAAAACACTGGGATTATTGAAAATGACCAGGACACCTCGTTGGGAGAATAATATTGAATAATATTGAATGAGATCACCATCAGACATTTTTCCTGTGGCTGGTGGTCATGTCTGGAAAGGAAATGAAATGAAAGGGTGAATTCATCAATCAGCCTAATATATCCAAGCAGTATAGGGTGCTAACTGCTATTCATATACCTATCACATTATATTGAAACAGGCTTTTCCGAAAATGTTCAACTTTGAAAGGTCAGGGTCATCATTGGGGGGGAGGGGGGGGGGGTGAAGCACCCCACACCCCTTTCGAAACGTCCTGCTTCGAACTCATGGTTTATAAGTACAGGTATTTATCAGTTTGCATGAGCAACATCATATTATATTGATATATAGCAACACAAGAAATAAAACTTGAAACTCTACACAATAGTATAAAAAAAAATCGCGACATCGACGCCGTAGCTGCGACGGGTGGTGCAATCTCAAAAAATTCTAAGTTCATCAAGGGCCATAAAAATATTTGGAACAACACATGCATTGAACAGTGGCTAGACATCAATAAGATACACCTACATGCCAAATATAAAGTCATTCCATCAAGTATTTCAAAAGTTATTGAGTTTTGAAACTCGTTGGTCACAGACAGACCGACCGACAGACAAACCGACAGACAGACAGACAGACAGACAGACAAACAGACCGACAATGCCACTTATACAGCTGCTAGTCGGAGCTAAAAATTCAATTGTATCAAAGCCCATCTTGCTTCGAGAATTTCCCAACTATTTTTGTTGACAAGACTACTACTCACCACTTAAGAAATTGCAGAAAATAGGCAGTATTATGACAAGGACATGACTGATTACATTGATATTGTTAACTGTGGCGAAATATTCATAGACTTCTACAAACATATCCTAGAAAGTGCATGCCGTTTAAACTCTTGGTCATCCATGTCACATTTTTATGCTCTCAGTGCTGCTCTAGGCACCTCACTGAATTCGTATTGTCCACCGCTTTTGAATAAATATTTTATGACAAAACCACTCATCCACCGTGTATGTGGACGTGGCATTAAAAATGCAAACCCTGATTTTACGATAATGTGGACACAAACTTCAGTTCCAAGTAAACAGGGGGATTTTATTCCTAATCATTTTGTATTTCTGAGTAGGTAACCGGTTGTGGACACTACAATTCTTGTTGATTTGAATGAACCTAAACATTCGACACCGAGTAGATATGAGTAATTCCGGGTGATTCTGGGTAATTCCGGGTAATTTCGAGTAATTCAGGGGTTTAGGAGGACCCGAAACTGCATCCCCTGGGACAAGCGGGAAACTAAGATTTGAGTTACGTCCCCTGTTGGAATTTGGAAGGTATTTTCATAAGATAATCAAATATATAAGCGGATTATGGCGCTTTTTCTATCGAAAGGAATTTAATAAAGAAGGGATTGAAATGTTCAAAAATCACCACAAAGTCTACTTTACGGATCTTTACGGTAAAAACGCTTTGCGTATATTTTTTTGACAACGGCAAAAAATACGAATTTTCTCCTTTCAGCTCACTTCACCGCAGCATGTTGAGGTCTAATCTATTTTTAACGATAAACATGACTCGTTTCTTGCGTACACGAGATATCTCATGACATGCTAAGCTTTTATATTACATGGGGGTCGCGCTTCCGATTTCGAGTCAGCCACTGAACAATCTTTTTATAGCCACAGGTAGCGCCGCCCTATCGGACGCGGTTGTTGCTATATTGAGACTGCTTACAAATGAATGTGTCTAACAGTACCAGCTGTTCGTAGTGTTTGTGTTAACTCCACTTGATATGCGTTATATATGTTTGAAGAGGCTCACGCACGTGAGCTCTCTCTTGTCTAAAAAAATTCATGGATTTCGCATTATGACAGACGGGCATTATGAGTCTCTCTCTCTCTCTCTCTCAATACGACTTTTGCGTTTTCTCGTCGCTGTCGTGACGTCATTAATTTTATGCGGTATACTTCCACCCGGAAGCTATCCTTCGTCCATTTAATTTCCAGCATTTCCACTGTGGTCTCGACACTTTGGGCTCCGAACAATGTTTTTCTGCACGCTCGAGATGTTGAGATTTTCAGCAAGACTTTTTCAATTCAGGTAATCATACAGGCTCGACAATGTACCATACGTTTGGTTGAATTCTACGAATGTTGTATTCGTATATTTCTATAATCTATAAAAAACGTAAGAAAAAACAAACACAATTAAAACCTTTACCTAACGTAACGGCCAAAACCGGCCAGCGCTATTCTCAAAAATCGCCAATTAATTTTCATTATTGTTTTCATTTTTTGTCTCAAAAACATAGGTTATGACGCTTCGTTGGAACGAGCTCGTCATAACCTATGTTTTTGAGACAAAAAAATGAAAAAAATTAGTTATTCAAGAATTAGTTATTCAAGAATTATTTTTGCAAGTGTCGTCTGCTTTTCAGGTTAGGTAAAGGATTAAAACATTTAACTATACACAACCCTAGCTATATTGTCTTTCAACATATAACACAAATTATTAATTTCTTTTTCCATTTGATGATTTCTTTTTTAAAAGTCATATTTTATTTTAAATACGAGGAGCTGCCTTCTCTTTGGTTGAATATCAACTCTCCATGATTCTGTCTACTTTTGTTGAATTTTTGACATTTGTGTGAGCTTCTTCTCCGTGTCGATCTATCCGGTCTTCATCTATTCTCGGATATTATTATTATTATTATTTATTGGTGTTTAAGGTCACATACTTGTGCACAATGGCCAATCGTGACCGTTCTCGGATATAAAAAAATACCATAAACTATCGTAATTCCACCTTCCTCGAACGTTTTCTCTTGTTTCTTAACTATTCCACTTTACTCTTTTGTCAAGTCAAAAAAAAAAAACAACAAAACAAATGGACATGTTCTCCGTTTTATTTTAATGGCATGGAATAATTCTCATATTTATCAGCCAAACATTTTGTCACCACGTATTTCCATTCTAGGTTGTAAGTTTCCAATTGAAAAACTTTACTGTTACCTTTCTTGTATGGAATGATGACCCTGCGTCATTTTAAATCATTTTATTTCGTTGCTGCTGCTTCTGACGGGGCTTTCCCCATTTTTCTTTCGTTTTTAGTCTTTTTTTATCATTGCTGTTCCAACGCTGTCAATTTTCTAACTTATTAAAGATTTTTGTTCACTCATTCTTCTTCATTTTTTATAACTCCCACATACATTTGGAAAACAAACTTTGGCTGACGTAATCGAGTTTCCCCTTCTTTCTTGAACTAATGAATGTTTGTCGTTTACTAACTTTTCGTAAATGATACAATGAATAACATCATCATCACCCTTTATATTACAATATATCACCAATGGCGGCTCCAGAAATGTTTTTGTGGGGGGGGGGGGGGGCACTTAGGGGGGGCAGACTCCCATGAAGAGGGAGGGGGGGGGGGGCAAATACGTAAAGGATCATATCATTACTTTGTTATGAGGTAGTCCAAACTTGGACCCAAAGTCCGAAATATACTTTTTTGGTTTGGTACGTCCTGTGGACGTACCAAACCAAAAAATTATATTACGGACTTTGGGTCCAAGTTTCTACTAAATGTAATGGTAATTAGCGGTCCTCCTTTCAAAAAATCCTGGATCCGCGTCTGGTGGGTCTGTGCGTGAGAGAGAGAGAGAGAGAGAGAGAGAGAGAGAGAGAGAGAGAGAGAGAGAGAGAGACTCATAATGCCCGTCTGTCATAATGCGAAATCCATGATTTTTTTTAGACAAGGGATATGGATAGACATGCCTTTGTTGGCTCATAACTTAATTATAACTTATAAGTATCTGCATCCGAATCTTTAAATCTCTTCTGCCTGGATGTGTTCATCAGCTACCCTGAGGCTTTGGGCTAAGTGTGTATGGGAAATTATTGGGAATAAAAAAAGAGAGGGGTGTGTGTGTGTGAGAGAGAGAGTGACTGAATGTGTTTGTGTGTGAGGGTGGATGGAAATGCATGTGAGATGGTTGGGGGGCAACTGGGGGCAAAGCCCCCCTCCCCCCCCCCCCGTAGCGCCGCCACTGTATATCACGCTTTAGTGAATACATTTAGGAGTGGTAGGAAAAGGATAGGAGGCGGGGGATGGGTGGGTTTTGTCAGCATCTGCGGTCATAAGAATTCGATTCCATATATCCATAAATATCATCAAGCCATTTATCATTTTCTAATATATAAAAGTTTGTTTTATTATTTCTTTCTTAACTGATACACATAAACATATTTTTCAAGAGTAAACGCGGGACAGTTCCTCTCTATTAATAAACACATGATATGTTGTCGGTCCAAATGTGTGAACTTTCGAAACTCGAAGGACTTGGTGTCCCTCGACATCTGATCATACCTATCCAACTATTTATTGCGTCATCCGTATCAATTGTATATAACACTAGCATAAAACGCCTGACGATAGCGTCTTCGTCTTCCGTGTTCTGAGATATGTGGTTTTCGATCTGCTGTCGTTGCATTTTCAATCAAAACATATTTTGTTCCAGACTTTAGGGATATTTTCTTCCCCGCGATTGGCAAACGCTCAAACGAACACATCTCGGCGGAACTTCTGACGTGCCTCTTCTTCTTCTTTTCATTTTGCTTGAATCATTTTTTTTATATTTTCTATATTTTAATCTAATAAAATATTTTGTTCGAATCTTTTATTTTACTATGTCGAAAAACAAATTCGCTAAGAGTTGTAATAAATTTTCGAGAGCAAAAAGGCTAGTTAATAATTTGTAAATCCTGCAATGTTTGCTTTCCCAAACCTAGGATGTCCATTTACATTTTTCAGTGCCACTATTTGAAGAAACATTACATTGGACGACTATTTAGACATTATTTCATCGCTCGCGATCTTTTTTTTTATAAATATTCATAGCGAAAATATCGCATTCTTCGAAAAACTCGATTTTTAACGAAATCCTCAAATTTTGACAAGGAAATCGAGAAAATGCAAGATACGTTGATTTTTATTTTCAAAACGAACGGAAGACGTCCCCTCTTTCAGTTGTTTTGTTGCCAATATGGAAAAATAAAAATATAAACCCGTTGTTTCCCTCGGTTTGTAGTGACATCACTTCCAAACGTGCCGTCAAAAATGGGAAATTGACTTCTAACGAATATAAAAATGTATCTCCCTTTCTTAAATTACGAGTGCCATCATTATTTCAATTTCTACGCCAATCACATCCGCCACGTCGACATGTCAATTCCACCATGTCGGTGGTGTCAAACTCTGAATTCTCCACCACTCGAGTCACATCGTTGTCATAAAAAATCCTAGTTGTATAATGGGAAAAATTCACTGCTAAAAAAAAATTAAATTATGCATCAATATACAGAGGGTTAACAAGCACGGTACGTTACCATCCCCTTGGACACTTTCGTCAGTCTAAATTGTTATGCAACCTATGAACTCAAAACGTCGGGACACTTTAACATATAGAATGTATAGGTACTAGTTGAGCCTAGTGGTTAAAACCCATATCCTTCGAGTGGATAAAAACTGATTACCGGCCTTAGTATCTAGTTGTTTTATATATACAATGCTCTAAATAAATAATCGGCTTTGTCACTTAAAATGGAGAAAAAACGATATTTTCGATTAGCAGACGAACGAACACATGGGTTTGTTTTGTTTACGTCTGCACTGGTCGGCAATACTTCCGGCTACACGCTAACACTTCGTCGCCTGTGTGCTAGAATGTCCTATGTCCCCTATGGGACATAGGGCATTCTAGCACTCAGTCGACGACTTGACTGGCAGCTAGACACATAGTCAAAGTCAAGCTGATTGTGCAGTGTATTGTACTGTAAAAAAACGTCATTGAAGACGAATATCACTTCTTTTTTGAAAATTCCATTTAACTGTGTTTGGAGCTACAATGAACAGTGTGTCAAGCATGACTGAGATTGTTGGTTGGAAACGGCTTGTCGAACAATTTTAAGGACAGGCATGCCAAGCTTTTTTCAAGTAAAGAACTGGATGACATATAGGCCCATTGGGTCGGGTACTGATATTAAAGGTTATCTTTATAATTAGTTTTTTAATATTTAATTGTTGGTATTTTAAACACATTAAGTCATTGCATGCACTAGATAGTACCGCAAAACGTCGTATGTTTGAATGAAACAAAGCGACGTGTGAATATATCGAAGTCAGTAAATTGGGTCATGTCAAAGGTCAAGTTGGATGTAGTTCCTCCTATAGATGTCGATTTTGGTTATAAAATTACCATTGAAAAGGATTTAACAGACGTAGAATCTCTACTCTGGTAGTGGGGTTAAAAGCTAAAATTGAATATACGGGTTTGTCATGGGTATTAGCATAGGTGAGCATGGTATAAATACTGTTTGCCCTTAAAGGGATAGCTGTTCACACTTGAAAGAAAATGTGTGTTTCTATCACGGATCATTCATCTAGCATCCCCCTGACGCTAGTAACTGATAATTTACTTGGTCCCTATAATGGACTGAATCCAGAGGAAAACAACACACCTTTTGAACATTAAACTCTTTTGTTTGAGATCAGTTGCGTCCGTGTGTATGTTTTTACAAAGGATAAAGCCCAGAACAAAAACAACTAAGATAAATGACACACATTCCATTATTTGCCTATGACTTTTCTCGATAAATTTCTAGATTAACATCAGGTCACGTTTTGATACAAAAGATGCGTTAACCCTTTCAAAAAGGCGTGAAAACATTCTGCGTTGCACACCACGGTATCGACTATATATATGAGGTGGAAAAATGAACACACTTTGTAAGCAGAATCAGTAACAACAGGCTCTATTTTTAACTAAACATTCATTTAAATGCAATTTGTAAAGTGATGATCAAGCTATTTTAATTAAGAATTGTAAGATAAATCTACCATCACCATTTTATATGTTTACAAAATGTTCTATTAATTTAAACAATATTTATTCCATTGAGAATGTTATACGTTACACTAACACCGTAAATCTGACGAAAGTAAAGAACAGTAAGCAGCAAAACACAGTGTAACATATATCAAAATAGCAATAGACATTAAGTACTGTAGGGATTTGACAGTAATCTTGTAGTTCCTTTGGGTCATCTCCCAAAATGTTGCATTAGAGCCTCGCTCTTGTTTCCAAGAAAATATCTCGACTCGTTCGGTACATAGCATTAGAAACAAGTGCGAGAATTTCTCGGAGTCGTCCCCTTATGTCGACTACTATTGTTTCCAGTGGCACAGTCAGTCAGTGTGAAAATCCGGATGATCACAGGATTACCGCTGATTATTTCCACTTTAGCGAAGGTTTATTGCCATTATCGCTAATTTCGTGGGTATTACGCATAGGTCACGGCTTTTTACTTCTGTTATTTTGTACTTGGTTTTTGTAAAACTTTAAAAAGTAAATCCAAAATCTCATAAATATTCGAAGTCCAAACTCTTAACTTATTTTTTTTTATTTTCTATTCAAAATAATATGTCAGTATATTTTTTGGATTAAGGGACAAGTATGTTGAATAATTCATGAATTTGATTAAACTACTGACTTGCAGTTATATTGAGCTTACTCATATGTCCTCCCCTTTTAGTGGTAAACATAGTAATACAGTGATTTTCAGGGCATTGTGCTTCTATAAGCTGCCCGTCAGACACGATGAACAGCTCTCTGTCTTATTAGCGATCTTCGCCTTCTCTCGGGCCGATTATAAGACCTCGGGCTGTTAATCATTTCGGCTGGGTCTAATTGGGTTAATACATCCTGTGGTTTTAAATGTGAATTAAATACTTATTGTTTACAATATATATAAATAGTGTACGAAAGGATATGTTATATGTTTGTGCATAGAGGGACATCACATTACATCACCAGATGTCTGGGCGCAATCTCAACAAAACGTGGGTGAACATTCACAGCGTCGGATTCCTTGAATAATCTTTTGGGTGGGCTGAGAGCTTGGAACACAAGTGAACAAGTTTACGACCTAGCATGTGTAGACGGTACTATGGTCGCAGCTTTGAGCTTTCAGTTCCTCGGAGTCGTCTCGATATGCTGGCAGCTATTGTTTCAAGTAGCATGGTCAATTGACGGGAATAATACGGATTGCCGCTTTTCGTCTTTGTTTGATTTTTCGAACTTGTTGGAGGAAATTAAAAATAGAGATGGGCGGAATTGGCATTTTGAGTTCGGTATCGCTTTCGGTATTTTTTTATTTTTTATTTTTTTTTTGGAGGGGGTATACCGCGTTATTGGTTCCTTATTCGCTATCTGACTGTACTGAGAGTTTCTGATATAACCAAATGGAATTCATAGCAGGAAAATTCAGAATACGTTGGCATCATTCTGCCATAGCGAAACAAACAAATGTGACTGCAAATAATCTCGCCATTCGGTATTCCTTTGCCAACACACATTTTATCTACAGAAATGTTGTCCCTTGTTAAAAATACACCTTATCCTTTAAAGGCCTATCACAGACTGTTGAGATCTCAGAGTAAGTGCCCATAAAATGTCATTGTAGGAGGTCCCGCAGACAACAGGCAAATCACCTGGGAGATGATTTCTAGTCAAGTCTTGGCTGCCTTAACCCTTTTCCTAACATGAAAAGCAGACGACACTTGCAAAAAAAATTCTTGAATAACTAATGTTTTTCATTTTTTGTCTCAAAAACATAGGTTATGACCCCTCGTTGGAACGAGCTCGACGAGCTCGTTCCAACGAGGGGTCATAACCTATGTTTTTGAGACAAAAAATGAAAATATTTTGAAAATTAATTGGCGATTTTTGAGAATAGCGCTGGCCGGTTTTGTCCGTTACGTTGGGTAAAGGGTTAACAGACGGCCAAGACTTGACTAGAAATCACTGCCAACCAACTTGTCATGTACGTTTGTAGTCTAGTGGGTATTCAGAACAATTGTCCAGACCCTTTGGGTTAAAAAAATCTGAGAAGAAAATCAGTCACTTTTTTCATGACAATGAACACTTCAGATGCTGTCAAGCCTCACCAAGGCCTTATAAATAGCGAATGTAGGACAATTTAAAAATACTAATGGTTTCATATTCAATGATTGCTTTGGTTTGATTTTTCGCTATCCTCATGACATCTGTATCGGGTTTTCGGTATACTGCATGTCTCTAATTTTAAAAGATTGTCGTTGTACATTTCATGCTTTAACAACACATATAAACCACACATATTAACGATATATCTCACCGATAATGTATTCGACAATATAAAAAGCACCAACCCTTTTTTGCACTACCTTTAGTGTTGTTTTGACAATATGAAAAGCTATATTTTTTCTTTTACTTTTACAAAATAGTTTGAAATTTAATGTAATATCTCATTTTATGTTTTTAAAACACGCATGGACTAAAAAGAAAGTAAACAATATTCAGTCAACAAATACAATCTAGACCAATATTTAAAGAAAACAATCTAAAATCTAATGTTGTATTTAACAATAATTTTCACACATGCAGTGTAGTAACAATACAACAATACAGCTATTTAACTGGAAGAGTGCTAAATTATTTTTGGTAAAGATGATTTGTTCACATGTCTTTGCCTTGTTACAATTTATGGGAGAGTGTACTCTCTCACAAATTCTAACAAGGTAAATCTATACAGACTAAGTAATTTTCCTTCAAAGATAATATGAATTATATCTGCTGAACATGAAGCCTTTAAGTTACGGTATTTAGACTTGTGATTAAAGTCCAAATATGGGCATCCAGCACTTTACCAGTTAAGATAATATTTGCAACTTTCAGCTCATGGAATAATCTCATAGACAACATAATTTAACCCTTTACCCAACGTAACGGCCAAAACCGGCCAGCGCTATTCTCAAAATTCGCCAATTAATTTTCATTATTTTTTCATTTTTTGTCTCAAAAACATAGGTTATGACCCCTCGTTGGAACGAGCTCGTCGAGCTCGTTCCAACGAGGGGTCATAACCTATGTTTTTGAGACAAAAAATGAAAAAAACTAGTTATTCAAGAATTTTCATTGCAAGTGTCGTCTGCTTTTCATGTTAGGTAAAGGGTTAAAAAGCATATTTGATGATAATTTAAAACAAGTTTTTAATATATGTCTGTGTAATTTAACTGCTAAATATCACTACCGTTTGACGATCTTTTCCTGTTCCCCGGAAATTCCACAGTGTGGAATCCGATTCCGTATCACTATAGTATGACGGACTATTTACGGGTGAGTTCGAAATCGCATAATTAGCTGTGCCGGTCGCAGCGAGTACTTTACTCCGAGCTGGAATGGGTGCTCACGAACGGCGGTCCGAGTTTTTATCGTATTCATGATATCTTTTTTACCGTATTTATGAACATGGGGGGATTGTCTGGAAGTGTGCACCTGTTACAATAATAAGTGTAAAGAAAAATAGTTCCCTTTTATTTCAATCCAATTTAACAAAAAAAAATGGGGGAATTGTTAATGCTAGCATTGGCATGTGAGTTTGAAGTAAAATTCATATAATATAACAATAACGTGTTCTTTTGGGGGCGTTATGGTTATGATTAACAGCTCGAGGGCCACTTAAAGGCCCGAGACGAAGTCGAGGGCCGTTAATGGTCCCGAGGGCTGTTAATCATTTTTCGAGGGCCGTTAATGTACCATGTCGCCTGAAAAGGAATATGTTATTACTATTATTACCACTTACCAAAGAACGCCATTTCAAGCCACTGCAAATGAACGTGAACAATTATTTGAAGAACAATAATGAATTTAATCAATATCACTAATAATAAATGGATTATCAAGGCCCTCTTCCTCTAGCTCGCTGTTTTGAGACATTTTTGATTTCGAAATGGAAGAATCGGATTGTCGTCTGTTTATTTACAAACAAAGGTCAAAGTTCAAAGTTGAGTACAATTTATTTGGATGACTCGAAAATAGGACTGCTGGAATTTGGCTGAAGCGCTTTAACTACAAACTTACGACGTTATTTACAAAATGAGATTATTTATCGTATCAATACTCACCACCACTTTTAAATCCTAAATGAAGTTAATAATCCGAAATAAAACATGGTTTTATCCGTTTTGTTGGAATAAATGGACAACAAAATTTCGAGCATATTAGTGTCATTTTTCCGGAACATAAATTACCCACAATTCTGGGCTAGCGGGCCGTTTTCATTATTAACGCTATTTTTGCGGGCTGTTTTTGAGTCTTATCGTCTACCTCAGATCACTTTCATAACCCAAGGAGCGCCCTATAAAGTGGTAGTAATAAACCTTTGTGCTTTTGAAAATATAATTCAAATAACAAACTTTTATCGCATCACGTCTGGTTGAGGAGGTCAGATCGCCGGTTCAAACTCGCTGTCTGCGGCAGCGAGTTTGATCCGGCGATCTGACCTCCTCAACTTGACGTGATACTACGACCCAGATCCCTTCACTGTAGCTATAATATGTATATACCTAACAATATTGTAAACGCACGTAATCTGTTTTATAACATCCGGGGAAATGTTGCTTAGAATTTCAGTGTTTTGACAGCATCGTGCAAAGGGTTAAAACCATGTGGAAATATATGTCAAAATGAATCGCACCTTGTCCGGTGATGAGATAAACTCGAATATTTATCGACTTCTTTTATCATTTTGTCACAAGCAAAATGAGTGCTGTGAAAAACGGAGTGGTTTTATGTTGGTTGTCTTTCATTGCTGTTGTGGTATCAGAAGGAATACCATATTGGATAGTTGCCGGCGGGTCATATCAAGGTCTATGGCAGTCTTGTTTCAGAGCATCTGGAATTAGTGGATGTAATTTCTTTAAATTTGGAGTTTTAGGTAATCTATTTAAAAGTTCATTTTCATTTTATTCACCTGAATATTTGCTTATGTTTATTGAGGCCCTATATCACACTTTTGCAAAACTATAGCATCTTCTATTTATTTTTGTATTGGGGTTTAAACGACACTTTCAATAGCCATGATCAATTAGTGTCGTTTTGTTGTACGGTATCAGGAGCTAATACTATAAAACGTTTACAATTGTGTTTTCTAAAATTGTATTTTCTACCTTATAATATAACTGACTATAATGAATCATTAACATTTTAATATATTTTTATTTTGCAAACTGGGAAATTGCCATATCTTTGAAAACTCTAACGGTTCATTTTAACCCATTTAAAGTCATAACTAGAAAATACAATTATTGAAACAACAATTGTAAAAGTTTTGTAGTATTGGCCCCTGGAGTGAACCACCGAGCAGTGAAGAATAACTGTCAAACTCAACAACTCACTAACATAGCACAAGCAAGATCAGTATTAGTGGAAGGCACGTGTACTATCGACCTGCAATACGCCGTGGTACATTACATCACCATGTTACCATTTGGGTACTTCAGATTAGCAATGCAAATGGGGTGCGTCACGATATAATCTACGGGCTTTCGATCTAATGTCCAATACTCTATGGCCAACAAGCCAACGCGCACCATAGTATTTACTGAATGAACGTTAAAAACCCCTGTGGCACTATATTATATTTCGGGTCTTCACGGAATGAGTTCAGGGCAGAGATAATCATTCAGCGATGGTTGGAGAAAAGGAGTAAACAAACATGTGTTGATTCCAGCATATCCTTTCTGTTGAGTGAAGCTAAACGTTTACAAATTATGTGCACACTTGTGGTAACCCTACCAAATATTCTCCAAATTTCACACGAAGTTATTTTATTTTAACAATATTTATTTGAGTATTATGTTTTATTATATACTAGTCTGTGAATGTGGATATCGAGGAATATTTCTCAGAACTCCCCAAATGACGTCATGCTACGCTACATCACGTCACCTTGAAGAAATGATCAGCTAAGCTTTGTTGTTGTTTTGAAACATATGCATTTGGGGTCGATTTGGGCGAAATATTATGCAATAAAATGTATCATAGCCGAAAATAAAAAAGAAATTCTACTCTATTTTAGTCAGTATCAGGAATTATCTGATGACTGTGAACTTGAAATTTTCAGGTATGCACAATGAATGTTTCTAGTATCTTCCTAAATGGCATTGCTCTTCGGCGCATGACGTCGCCTTGAACGTCGCTTCGAAGGAACGATCAGCAGCTTTTTGTTATTGTCTTGAAACAGCTTGCAGTCGAGTTGGGCTGACTATTGAGCAGTAAAATGACACGCATCATATAATAAAAAAAAAACTAAACTGTTTTAGTGAATATCGGGAATTATCTCATGAATGTGGAACTGGAAGTTTTATTTTTCACGAGCGCTTGCGCGAGTGGAAAATAACATTTTTAGGTCCATACTCATGAGATAATACCCGATATACACTTAAACAGCGTAGATACCCTCTGTATGTTTGTACAATACGTCATCCCCGACTTTTAACGTCACGAAAGCCTATTTTCAACCTACTTTCAATAATGTTATCTCCCCTGAAATTGCTAGACGTGCGAGGAAGGTCAAATTAAAAAGCAAACAACTGTTTGTAGTTTCCTCTTGTTACTTTTAATAACGAAAACAACAGACTGCTTCGGAACTGACATTCTGTGGTTATGGTTTGATCCGAGATTGAGTTATAGTTTTGACGAGGAAATGAGTGGAAGAACATTGTTGGCCATATGCGGGGTGACTTGTGATGATTCATTTTAGAAAAATGCACTATTTTATGTTTCCAGCGTCTTTCTTGAATAGAATCCCAGAAGTCATCACCTTACTTCTGTTCACATATTCAGTAGTCTTGACTATGTGTGGTGTCACTGTAAATGTCAAATAATTAAATTCCACAAGCTGCATGCGGTCACATGTGTGAAAAAAGGCTGGCGACCATTGGTTGTCTGTCGTCTCGAATTTCGTATTAACGACCTCCCTGCTAACTGTACTGTGAAATCAAAAGTGGACAGAAAATTTCATCCATGTCGCGACTGGGTCGCGTTTTGGTGAATGGCGTTATCCACTTTCCCCCAACAACACTGGAATCACACCCATCAAAATGGAAATAAATATCAGGCCACTAAAGGCATTTTCGTTCGTTTTCCTTCATTAGTCTGTGTGAAAAAGACAGTCTATTCTTTTGTGTCGATTTTTTTCCATCTGCCTTCACCTACTCTTCTTCTGGTCTTCTGTCTTCTCTTCACCCCCCTGCCCTCGCGATGTCCCTAAATGCATCGTCCTATTTCTATGCTGATTACCGTACGATAATGGCCCATGGACCAAGAACCGACAACAAATGAGGAGAAACTCGATAGACGTTCACAAGACGGGACAGAGTTCACCGCGGTTACCCAGAGATCACTCAGTGCATTTTTCAGAATTACTAGAAATCTAATTATATGAGCCCTTTAACGCCCCCCCCCCACCCCTCCCCACCACCTCAAAGAAAAAAAACGACAGAGCCATAGTAGTTTGAAAGTGAATCACGCTTGAAACTTAAGCACTGCTTGACCTATGGACCTGGCGCGAATAGTAAATGAGTGAGAACTCACAGGAGTTTCAAAATGTTAGTCGAGGTCACTGGGGTCAACCAGTTGTCATTGAGTTCATTTTTCAGAATTGCTGGAAATCGCATTTTTGTCTCCCTAATGTAACTGCGAACCTCATAAATGTATTTCTCCACTCGAAAACTGGAAGGCGCCAAAAGTATGAAAGTCGGCCACGCTTATATCCCAAGCACGAAATGACCCACGGATCAAGCATGATAAGACCCGTCACCAACAACATATACGGAATAGCTCACTGGAGTTCTAAATATGGGTCACAGTCACTGGACTCAATTAGAGGTGCATTTTCTGAATTGCAGCTAATCTCATTTTATGACACCCATACCTAATGCATCTCGGAAACCCATACATGGTTCCTAGTCTCAAAACGGCGCTGGGAGCAAATAATTGAAAGTTGGTCATGCTTGTATCTCAAGCATGATATGGCATATGATTCTGTGACTAACACCAAATGATTAGAATCTCGCTAAATCGAAGTTTCAAATGTTTACCTAACATAAAAAGCAGACGACACTTGCAAAAACAATTCTTGACGACGAGCTCGTTCCAACGAGGGGTCATAGCCTATGTTTTTGAGACAAAAAATAAAAAAAATAATGAAAATTAATTGGCGATTTTTGAGAATAGCGGTGGCCCATTTTGGCCGTTGCGTTGGGTAAAGGGTTAAATAGTACACATCTATTGCACAACATTTCATCTCAACTCGATTGAAAAGCAAATGCCGCGAATGTCCGAAGTTCATATTGGTAGGGCTATTGCTCTAATTGCCAATCACAAGGTATCTTCGCCCAGCAAGTTGGGGGTTCATAAGTCAACGATAGCTCGTTTGGGACGTCTCAGAGCCACAGGAAAATTAGAGGACCGTCCCAGGAAATGGACGGCAGCGCGTTACGTCGACACGTCAAGATAGAGGCATACGTCTTTCACACCACCTTAACCGATTTCAGACGGCGACGGAGGCGGCGAGTCAGGTCGTAGGCACTCATGGTCGCCGAGTGTGTCCAAGAACAGTTAGGAATCGGTTTCGGGAGTTCAATTTAAGACCACGACGTCCCTACGTTGGCCAGCAACTTACATCATCCAGGCGACGTCAACGTCGATTGCAATGGTTGTGGGCACATGCACCAAATCGGTTTCACTTGGCCCACTGGAGACGTGTGTTATTTACTGACGAGTCCCGGTTCACGCTATAAATGTCAAAGGGACAACGTTGCAATCGACGTCGAGGTGAGCGATATTCAGACAGGTGCGTTAAGGTAAACGGCAGAAGGTCTGTTATTGTTTGGGTGGGGGGGATTTCTCATGGCGTGAACATACCTCTCATGGTCACCCAGGGTAATCCTACAGCCGTACGATTTCGGGATCAGGTCCTCATGACCCACGTCCTTTCACTTATCTATGCAGCAAGATAATGCGAGGTCGCACGTTGCTAGGGTTTGCCATGACTTCCTCAACCAAAACCATGTCCCAGTTCTCGAGTGTCCACCCTACAATCCAGATATGTCTCCGATCGAGCATTTGTGGGACGAGCTGGACAGGAGGGCCAGGAAGTGCGTCAACGTCCCAAACAACATCCCTCAGCTCACGCAGGCCCTTCTTCAGGAGTGGAATGACATGCTACAAACAACTTGATGGGGTCAGTGATAAGGAGAGTTAGAGCAGCGACTGAAATCCGCGGTGGACACACCCGCTATTGATTTTGATCAGGAAATGGCGTGGAGTTCCCACGTTTGAACGTTATCCATGCAAACGCCTTCTGTGTTAAGATAACAAAACTCGTCAAAATTTAATCAGTGATGAACAAATAACATTAAAATTCAAACAATGAAATAATCATCCATAACTCATTTGAAATATTTACCACAAAAAAACTTGCATTTCTTTTTTCCACTACTACTGAGTCAAGGTAAATGAGATCGCCGAGGAGTTGTGGTGTGAACTTTTTCAAAATTGCTGGAAATCGTAATTGGAGACCTCTTCATGCGTTCCTGATCTTCATATACAAATTTCAAATGTAAAAGAAGTGGCACAGCCAAATATTTTTTGAAGTAAGTCACGCTTATAGGAACCCCAAGCGGGCCGTAGGCCCGCAAAGGGTTCCACATACCCAGTCAGATAAATGTGTTCCAGAACAGAATTCTCTATAGCCGTCTATGTGATTTTTGAAGTGGACAGTAAATTTCAGTGAAAAAACCACGTAACTTCCGGTGTCGAATTGCCCATGCAATTGCAATTGGCCTGGCCCCCTCTGGGAATCAAAAGTTTTTTGTTTCGCCTCAAAGCTTTGCGTGATACATTGGCCTACATATCTACACTTCAGGGGTAACCAGGCCTTCTCAACCGAGAACCGCGACAAATCAGCGGCCGGCCAAAGTGCTACTATTATTACTCGAGTTCTGTCCCTCTGGAGGTTTGTCAAAATGCTCAGCAGATGATCTCGTCATTTCAGATCGAACTCTCAGTCCTGATTTCGTTGCAGCTTGTCTGCCAGTGATAACCTCAATCGAAAAAACGTACATATAACCGATAATGTAACTGATAATTGTTGTTATATTGGTGCGATTGTATACAGATATGCATTGACACGTACATCGTGAAATATCAAGATGAACAGAAACTCAGTTGTTGAATTATTCGAATGTTAAGGTGTTGTAAAAGTAAGGAAAAGTTTGCTTGAAAAAAGGGTATACGGACGTTTCGTCCGCAAGCCGAGTCGTCCGCTTGTCAAGGAAAATATTGTCTGCACATTTTCTACATTTCGAACAAGACACCCACCCCCTACTAACGTGTGACATTTCCCCAGATTAAGCCCAATATTCTCACATATAAAGCCTCCTGATGTTGTATTTGTGTTAAGAGTGTGATGTACAACATCATCTTTAAGGTTTGAAACACAAATGATGTCATATATTGGCTGATATATTGATATGTTTTTAAAAAATTGTACAAGTTGGAAATGCACATTTATGGTGCACTCAAGAGACTCACCCACCCCCACATCACGTCTTGCAAATTTTTGGTCCCCCCCCCCCCCCCCCAGGACCCCTCTCCCCCTGGAATAATTGCAAAATTATAAGATTATGTTACGGAACTTAATATAACAAGTTTTGATGCATTTCTTAATATAATTATAACACGTTTTGATGCGTTTCTTAATATTATTAATTTCTATAATAGGGGGGCGCGGTGGCTCAGTTGGTAGAGGTGCAGGCTGCAAGCCAAGAGGTTCTCGGTTCGAATCCCACCTGCGGCAACCACGTTGTGTCCTAGGGCAAGATACTTCACTCCCCACTACCCATGTGGGGGCAAGGTATGCTGTGTACTCAGGCATACTGCATGTTCTTGGTGCACCTGTCTTCGAACAAGGCTAACCCAGCTTTTGTAGTATGTTGGGGAGCTCACAGTTGCTTGCCATTGCTCAGTGGTTCTCCTGGGGTACTCAAGTTTCCTCCATCCATAAAACTGCCATGGTCACAATAAGCTGTTGTGCAGATAAATGTGACCTTAAACACCAGTAAATAAATAATAATCACCCCGATTGCCTACATGGGGGCACGATGACGCTGTGTACTGAGGCGTACTGCACGTCGAAGGTGCGCATGTCTTCAACCAATCTAACCCTGCCTGTGCTGCGGTGCAGAGTTCAGAGTTACGATGTTGGAGAGCTGACAGCTGCTCGTCGTTGCTCGGTGGTTCTCTCCGGGTACTCCGGCTTCCTCCACCCGTAAAACTGTCACGGTCACGATTAGCCATTGTGCATAAGTATGTGACCTTAAACACCAATAAATAAATAAATAAATAATTCCTATAATACATTTGCTAATAATTTCGTGATTATTCATTGTAAAGCGCCGGTGATGCTCTTCCAAGAATAATTGCAAAATTATAAGATTATGTTGCAGAATTTTAATAAACCATAAATTTTGATGCGTTTCTTAATATAATTAATTCTTATAAAAAAATTGCTAATAATTTTGCTATTATTCATTGTAAAGCGACGGTGCGCCTCGATGAATACTTGCAAAATTATAAGATTATGTTGCAGAACTTAATATAACAAATTTTGTTGCATTTCTTAATATAATTAATTCTTATAATACTTATGCTAATAATTTTGCAATTATTCACTGTAAGGTGCCGGTGGGGCTCTTCAATGAAAAATTGCAAAATTATAAGATTATGTTGTGGAACTTAATATAACGTACATATACTTTTAAGAACTTTTACTGTAATAATATAATTTTTATTGGTAATCCATTGAATAAACAGTAATTAAAATTTATTAGATGGCTGGATAGTTTATTTTGTTCTGACATTTCTGTTTTCAGAATTTCATACACATATATGAAATTTAATGCAAGGAGGTACATTAAGATATATTACAATAGGTAATATACAATAAATTATACAATAAAATTATTATATAAATAAAAAATGATTAAAAATGCAATACTTGAATACTTTCCCCCAGCGAACGAGTTTCGGACGTGTTGGGTATAATTGTAGAGGACGACTTGGGTAAAATTGCAGCGGACGATTTGGTTAGCAGACGAAATGGGTGTAATTCGAAAAAGTGATACTAATAGGTTGCTTTCAGTCCCGTTAGAAACCAAAACAAAGTAATAATGTGTTACTTTTTGATGCATCTGTATTTCTGAACAGTGCTTCGTAGTTTCAAAAACTAAAAAATGGAAAATAATAACCCTTTTGGATATTTACCGCCATTGAAAATGGCATGTCATCTTTTTTCGGGAACTGGGGGAATCTTCAGCCTGGGGAGAACTAGGCCCAGGGAAGAATCATCCAAAAGAAAAGCAGTACACATCTGTTAGGATATTTTAGATACGCTACGATATTCGTTTTAACTCCTGAAAATAATTCTTAAAAAAAATATTAATTGAAAAAATATTAATATAATATATCGTCGAGCAATTATCTCTGCAGTGAATTCACATTCAATGTGTTCTGTAATAGGGCCTAATTAACGTCTCTCATCTGTTAGAATGATATCCAATCACTTCGGCTCCAAGTCATTTCGTCCTCTGGTCAATTCGACCTTAAAGTCATCTCTGTCCTAGTCACTTTGGTCCCTTGGTCATTTCGGCACCATTTTAAGTGTAGAGATCTATAAAGATCAGTGCATAGTTCATGTTTAGAAATAATGGGTAATTACCTTTATTAAGTAATGGTCAGCTATTTGTATTTACATAGTGTACAGAACAGTTATACATGACATTAAAAATTATCCATGTGTTCAATTTTACATACATTTAAGATGCTATCTGTATAAGTAAGAGAAATTATTTTACTTTGAAATTTTGCAAAGTACCGGAATATGCAGTCATTTATTCATATTGTTATGCACAATTCCTAGTCACCTTCCAGTTTGAGGTTCACAGGTTTCTTTTTCTTCTTTTTTTCTGAAACAACCACCAAACTGCGATTTTGATACTACCATAAATATGTCCACATTTTCTAAAACACAGCAGAATCCTTGTAGTTATGCGCAATTCCTAGTCCCCTTCCAGTTCGATGTCCACGGAGGTCTGATCCCAGTGCCCCACTTCCAAGGCGTACACTCAAACCAAATCACATTACTTACCCTCGCTTCCGGCTCTCATAGATTCAGAAGCAAATAAAATTATTCAGGTCACAAGTGATTTCAAATCCCACATAGTCCATGTGCATCTTCGACATGCTGAAACTTTTCTTTTATTTATTCATCATGAAAGAAAATCTACTAGACATATATCATGTATACCTGAATATCTAATTGAGAGATATATATGCTGAAAAAAATTAAATAGAAAAATGTTAAAATTCAAACAATATTTGAAAATATTTAAAGAGGCCAAAATGACCTGGTATATTGGGGCTGAATTGACCTGAGGCCGTAATGACTGGGGCCAAAATGACTTGGGGCCAAAGTGACTGGAATTCGTGAGAATTGCATCCAAACTGTCCTCCAACAATTTGACCCAAACTGGATACTAATCTAACCCAAACCATCCTTTGGCAATTTGCCCCAAACTGTTCTCCAGAATAGGGACACATGATTCTTATTGATTTATTTATTGGGGTTTAATGACACTTCGATAGACAGGGTCACTTCATGTCGGACAGTTTTACAGGTGGGAAAAGCCAGAGAGAACCACAGAGCAATTACAAACATCTAACGTACAAACAGCACACACGCTGGGTTAGCATTGGTTGAAGACAAGTGTACAATTGACATGCAGTATGCCTTGGTATGCAATGGCACTACGTGGGCAGTGGGAATGAAGTGTACTGCCCAAGGAAACAATGTGGTTGCCACAGGTGGTATTTGATAGAGGACCCTTTGGCTTGCAGCCTTCACCTCTAAGTACTGAGCCCTTTAACCTTCAAAACTGTATAGTACCAGCTAAAACATTTTGTAGAATGACCGCATGAAAATTTCACAAGTACATAGTTTCATTATTAGTTTGTGATATTTGTTTTTGCTGTACAGTGGAACCCTGTTAATTGAAGAGCCACTTTGCCAATAACATTATTCAATTAGCAGGAGTATTCAATTAACAGGGATTGTGTCACTTTCCTGTATTCCAGAGATAAACTTAGCATTTATTCAGAAACATTGCCTGTGTTTACTATGAGTAATCAGGAGAACCTGCCATGCTTTGGATGCCATTCGATATGGCAATTGCGCGCATTTCCTACGCGCAATTAAGCCTAGATAAGCGCATAATTCGGGACAGGACTTCTAGTTTCAACTGTATACAATTAAGATGTATCCAATTAAGTGGGGACAACTGTATAACCCCCCCCCCCCACACACACACACACCCCAATCAAAACCATCATTCAAAGGTCTTGGATTCAGCAAATTTGATTTCTTTATTTATTGGGTTTAACAACAATTTTCACAGCCAGGGCCACCCAACAGTTTTACTGGGGGAGGAACCCAGCCAGAGCACCCAGAGAGAACTACCGAGCAACAATGACAAGCAACTGTCAGCTTCTCAACATTGTAACTCCAAGCAAGCAGGGTTAGCATTGGTTGAAGACAAGTGCACCATCGATGTGCAGTACGCCTTATTTCAGTTGCCGCAATTGGGATTCGAGCTGAGAACCTCTCACAGCTTGTTTTGGGAAGGTTTTTTTTGTTCCAGCTTCATTAAGGTTTGTTTCATATCGCACTTGTAATTTTGTCATAATTAGTAATCATAAATCCTTAACATAAAACAATAGAAAAAATGCGTAGAATATTTAAAAAAAAAAGTTCTGTGAGGATTTGACCTCAAGAGGTGATGACATTCGACCACGACTGAGACCGAATATTCTAAGAAAAAGTATGAGGGCTGAATCTTCCTGTGACTGAATCTTCCTGAACCCCCTTTTTCAAACTAAATTGCCCATTACTTATAAAGCACCATAACTAAGGCAAAAATAATACTATGAAATTTCCAAGTCTGATATTCTATGAATTCCAAATAAATTTACACAAATTATATTGCAAAATGAAGGATGTCGTGTATAGTATGTGTGCATCTCACACACTGACACACAGTCGCCATCAGACATCAGCGGATCCTGAAAGTGTGCTATCGGTACCATATTTGTACCATAATTGATAATAATAAAATAATATTTCATAACAACAACAAACACAGGAATTCAAAATGCAGCCTCAAGGCAGCATGGTGGGGAATGCCAATGCTGTCCCATTGTCCTTGAAAGGGGGAGTCCTTTACAAAATAGGTTTTTGTTTTGTGATACTCTGGATACTCCCCATTTTTAGCTCAGTTTTGACAAAGTCATATTTAAGGTTGTGTCATAGCCTGTTGTCCGTCTGTTTGGGAACAACAATTCAATACGACTCGGTCTTCCATCTGTTTGGGAACAACAATTCAATACGACTCGGGCTAGAGGTTGTATTTATGAACCGATCTTTACGAAACTTCTTGGGTACCTTTGTTATCACCGTGGGACGAGAACGAGTGTTTTTGGGTGCGGTCCAAAATGCAAGATGGCCTCCAGCAGCGATTTTGTACAGAAATTAGTGCACTCAGTGTTTTGTACAGAACTTCTGTATGAAAGTTCTGATTTGAACAAATTTTTGTATGAATGTTTAGTAACATGGAGTACATCACATATAATACAGGTTTTTTTCTCGTGCTGAAATTATGCAAATTAGATGAACTTTAATTTATTCAGTGCTACTTACATGTATACCCAGTAAGTGCACATGCCAATATGGCTCGGGCTAGGCTGTATTTATGAACTGATCTTCATGAAACTTCTTGGGTACCTTTGCTATCACCTTGGGATGAGAATGAGTGTTTTTGGGTGCGGTCCAAAATTCAATATGGCTACCAGTGGCCATTTTGTACCGAAATTAGGTACAATCAGTTTTTTGTACAGAACTTCTATACAACTTGGGCTAGAGGCCGTAATTATGAATCAATCTTTACAAAATTTCTTGGGTACCTTTGTTATCACCATGGGGTTAGAATGAGTGTTTTGGGGGGAGTCCAAAATTCTAGATGGCCGCCGGCAGCTATTTTGTACTGAAAATGAAATTACTGCAATCAGTTTTTTGTACAGAACTTCTGTATGAAAGTTCTGATTTGAATAAATTTGTGTATGATTGTTTAGTAACATGAAATACATCACATAAAATACAGGTTTTTTTCTTGTACAGAAATTATGCAAATTAGACGAACTTTGATTTATTCAGTACTACTTATACACAGTAAGTACACATGTCAATACGGTTCGGGCTACGGGTTGTATTTATGAACCGATCTTCACCAAGCTTCTTGGGTACCTTTGTTATCACCTAGGGACGAGAATGAGTGTTTTGGGGTGCGATCCAAAATTCAAGATGGCTGCCAGAGGCCATTTTGTACCAAAATTAGATACAATCAGTTTTTTGTACACAACTTCTATACGGCTCAGCCTAGAGGCTAGAGCCCGTATTTATGAACCAATCTTTATGAAACGTCTTGGGTACCTTTGTTATCACCGTGGGATGAGAGCGAGTGTTTTTGGGTGCAGTTCGAAATTCAAGATGGCCACTAGCAGCCATTTTGTACCAAAATTAGTGCAATCAGTTTTTTGTACAGAACTTCTGTATGAAAGTTCTGATTTGAATAAATTTTTGTATGAATGTTTAGTAACATGGAATACATCACAAAAAATACTGTATAATACAGGTTTTTTTCTCTTGTAGAAATTATGCAAATTAGATGACCTTTGATTTATTCAGTGCTTCTTATACTTGGGTACCTTTGTTATCACCTTGGGAGGAGAACAAGTGTTTTTGGGTGCGGCCCAAAATTAAAGATGGCTGCCGGCTTCCACACTGTTGCTTACTGAGGTGAAGTCACTTTACCATTACCAAGCTACCTACTAAATACCTAAGGGAAGATTTTTCAGTGCACTCTTATTACTTCAGTGCCCATAATTCTCAAATATGGCATTAAAACCAATCACATACTTATACTGCTTAAATCTATTCACATAATCAGAATACACCATCAGGGGTGCATTAGCTCAGTAGGTAGAGGTGCAGACTGCAAGCCGAGAGATCCTCGGTTCGAATCCACCTGCGGCAACAGCTTTGTGTCCTTGGGCAAGACACTTCACCCCCACTACCCATGTGGGGGCAAGGTATGCTGTGTACTAAGGCATACTGCATGTTCTTGGTGCACCTGTCTTCGAACAAGGCTAACCCAGCTTGTGTAGTATGTTGGGGAGCTCACAGCTGCTTGACATTGCTCAGTGGTTCTCCTGGGGTACTCTAGTTTCCTCCATCCATAAAACTGCCATGGTCACAATAAGCTGTTGTGCAGATAAATGTGACCTTAAACACCAATAAATAAATAATAAAAAGAACACCACCTCATACCCGTTTAGACTCTCCAGTTTTCATTCACCTTGGTATCCCTCGGTTTGCCTTGGTGTTTAGTATGCCCGCCAGAAAAGGAATGATTTCTTTTTCTAAAAGAGCAAAACAAGAAACAGTAATTTTTAACAGGTTGTAACGAAATAATTTTCATGAAGCGCACAATTTTATCTTCGCTAATAGCTGAAAAAACGCAGGGTGATATTTGCAAATCTTATTTTATTACTGGCACCAGATACTGGTAATGAAAATTGCTGTTTGTCATCAATACTTGATCAAGTTTCTGACAAAGCACATTATACTATTCCAGTATGTTAGTGACTGGACATAAGCGCACAATTTGATGTTGGTTTACCACTATATACTGGTGCTTAGCCAGGAAATCTAAGTTACATGTAGGGGCAAGAGTAATATCTAGTGGGAGTGGGGCCGGGTAATAAAGAATATGATGCACAGAATCGCCTGAGCCACATAGACGTGAGATAGGGGCGAGGACAAGAGGGTGTGTGACCCTCTCATCAGTGGAGGGGTTGGGTGCACCTCCCCCCCACCCCCCCAAAAAAATTTGAAATTCAAGACAGTAAAACACAATTACCTTGACTCTGTGTCCATTTGTGTCCATAATAAGTTGCGAACAAGCATAAATATCTAGATATTAAAATGTCTTTTGGGATGTTCATTATATGAGTTAACAGGAGAGAGGGGTGGGGGCATGAATGCAATTGGGGACCGAATATTCTCAGAAAAAGTATGGGGGCTGAATCTTCCTGTGACTGAATATTCATGAACCCCTTTTTTTCAAACTAAATTGCCTATTACTTATAAAGCACCATAACTAAGGCAAAAACAATACTATGAAGTTTACAAGTCTGAAATTCTATAAATTCCAAATAAATTTACACAAATTATATAGCAAAATGAAGGATGTGGTGTATAGAACCCCAAAAGTATGTGTGCACCTCACGCACTGACACACAGTCGACATCAGACATCAGCGGTTCCTGAAAGTGTGCTATCGGTACCATATTTGTACCATAACTGATAATAATAAAATAATATTTCATTAGAACAACAAACACAGGAATTCAAAATGCAGCCTCAAGGCAGCATGGTGGTCAACGCCAACACTGCCCCATTGTCCTTGAAAGGAGGAGTCCTTTACAAATAGGTTTCTGTTTTGTGATACTCTGGATACTCTCCATTTTTAGCTCAACTTTGACAAAGTCAAATTTAAGGTTATGTCATGGCCCATTGTCCGTCTGTTCGGGAACAGCAATTCAATACGGCTCGGGCTAGAGGCTGTATTTATGAACCGATCTCAAAGAAACTTCTTGAGTACCTTTGTTATCACGTGGGACGAGAACGAGTGTTTTTGGGTGCGGTCCAAAATTCAAGATGGCCTCCAGCAGCCATTTTGTACAGAAATTAGTGCAATCAGCGTTTTTGTACAGAACTTCTGTATGAAAGGTCTGATTTGAATAAATTTTTGTATGAATGTTTAGTAACATGGAGTACATCACATGTAATACAGGTTTTTTTCTCGTTGTGAAATTATGCAAATTAGATGAACTTTAATTTATTCACTGCTACTTACATGTATACCCAGTAAGTGCACATGTCAATACGGCTCGGGCTAGGCTGTACAGTATTTATGAAATGATCTTCATGAAACTTCTTGGGTACCTTTGTTATCACCTTGGGATGAGAATGAGTGTTTTTGGGTGCAGTCCAAAATTCAAGATGGCTACCAGTGGCCATTTTGTACTGAAATTAGGTACAATCAGTTTTTTGCACAGAACTTCTATACAACTTGGGCTAGAGGCCGTATTTATGAACCGATCTTTACGAAATTTCTTGGGTACCTTTGTTATCACCATGATGTTAGAATGAGTGTTTTTGGGGGGAGTCCAAAATTCTAGATGGCCGCCGGCAGCTATTTTGTACTGAAATTACTGCAATCAGTTTTTTGTACGGAACTTCTGTATGAAAGTTCTGATTTGAATAAATTTTTGTATGATTGTTTAGTAACATGGAATACATCACATAAAATACAGGTTTTTTTCTTGTACAGAAATTATACAAATTAGATGAACTTTGATTTATTCAGTGCTACTTATACACAGTAAGTACACATGTCAATACGGATTGGGCTAGGGGCTGTATTTATGAACGGATCTTCACCAAGCTTCTTGCATACCTTTGTTATCACCTAGGGACGAGAACGAGTGTTTTGGGGTGCGATCCAAAATTCAAGATGGCTGCCAGTGGCCATTTTGTACCAAAATTAGGTCCAATCAGTTTTTTGTACACAACTTCTATACGGCTCAGGCTAGTGGCCGTATTTATGAACCGATCTTTACGAAACGTCTTGGGTACTTTTGTTATCACCTTGGGATGAGAGCGAGTGTTTTTGGGTGCAGTTCAAAATTCAAGATGGCCACTAGCAGCCAATTTGTACTAAAATTAGTGCGATCAGTTTTTTGTACAGAACTTCTGTATGAAAGTTCTGATTTGAATAAATTTTTGTATGAATGTTTAGTAACATGGAATACAGTTAAAAGTAAAAGTCCTGTCCTGAAATGCGCACAAATAGCACGTCGATATGCGTGTTAATCTACGCAATATGACCATAGTAAGGCAATCAAATTCTGTAAATATGGCCTGTGCACAAGCAATGTTTCAGCCAATGGACCTCCGGGTAACCCGGAGGTCCATTGGCAGAACATTGCCCGTGTTTGCTATAAGTAACCAGGAGAACCTGCCGTGCTTTGGATGCCATTCGATATGACAATTGCACGCAATTCATACGCGCAATTAAGCCTAGATAAGCACACAGTTCGTGACAGGACTTCTAGTTTTAACTATACATCACAAAAAATACTGTATAATACAGGTCTTTTTCTCTTGCAGAAATTATGCAAATTAGATGACCTTTAATTTATCAGTGCTACTTATACACTGTAAGTGCACATGTCAATACACTAAGTCTGGAGGCTGTATTTATGAACCGATCTTCATGAAACTTCTTGGGTACCTTTGTTATCACCTTGGGATGAGAACGAGTGTTTTTTGGGTGTGGCGGCCCGATATTACAGATGGCTGCCAGCTTTCACACTGTTGCTTACTGAGGTGAAGTCACTTTACCATTACCAAGCTACCTACTAAATACCAAAGGGAAGATTTTTCAGCGCACTCTTATTACTTCAGCACCCATAATTCTCAAATATGGCATTAAAACCAATCACATACTAGTACTGCTTAAATATATTTACATAATCAGAATACACCATCAGGGGTGTATTAGCTCAGTAGGTAGAGGTGCAGACTGCAAGCCGAGAGATCCTCGGTTCGAATCCCACCTGCAGCAACAGCTTTGTGTCCTTGGGCAAGACACTTCACCCCCACTACCCATGTGGGGGCAAGGTATGCTGTGTACTAAGGCATACTGCATGTTCTTGGTGCACCTGTCTTCAAACAAGGCTAACTGTGCTTGTGTAGTATGTTGGGGAGCTCACAGCTGCTTGCCATTGCTCAGTGGTTCTCCTGGGTACTCTAGTTTCCTCCATCCATAAAACTGCCATGGTCACAATAAGCTGTTGTGCAGATAAATGTGACCTTAAACACCAATAAATAAATAATAAAAAGAACACACCACCTCATACCCGTTTCTCTCCTGTTTTCCTTCACCTTGGTATCCCTCGGTTGCCTCGGTGTTTAGTATGCCCGCCAGAAAAGGAGTGATTTCTTTTTCAAGAGCAAAACAAGAAACGGTAATTTTTAACAGGTAGTTACGAAATACTTTTCATGAAGCGCACAATTTTATGTTAGTTAATAGCTGAAAAAAATGAAGGGTGATATTTGCAAATCTTATTTTATTACTGGCACCAGGTACTGGTAATGAAAATTGTTGTTTGTCATCAATACTTGATCAAGTTTCTGACAAAGCTCATTATACTATTCCAGTATGTTAGCTACTGTACATAAGCATACAATTTGATGTTAGTTTACCATTATACTGGTGCAAAGCCAGGATATCTAAGTTACATGTAGGGGCAAGAGTAATACATGTATCTAGTGGGAGTCATAAAGAATATGATGCACAGAATCACCTGAGCCACATAGCAGTGAGATAGGGGTGAGGACAAGAGGGTGTGTGACCCTCTCATCAGTGGAGGGGGTCTGGTGCACCCCCCCCCCCCCCAAAAAAAAAAAAACCCAAAAAAACCAAAAAAAAAACAACAAAATTTGAAATTCAAGACAGTAAAACACAATTACCTTGACTCTGTGCTGCTGTGTACTGGTCACTTTCTGTGGGTGGGCAATATTTCTGCGGATGCAATGATATTAGTTTTCAAACATTGTTTACAGCAATAATCGTCAAAAATTTAATTAATGAACCACAGGATACAATTCGGTGCTTCATTAATTAAAATTTTATTGATGATGATTTTCCATTACCTGGAAAAAACATGCATGGACATCATGCACTGCCCATGCAAGGATTATGACCAGCAACTGTACTGTATGTCTGTGTCACTGCTATGAGCAGGGACTAATCTAAATGGGTGGGTGTGTTTACAAATATTCATATTTTTTAACACCTGATAACAAAGTAATATAAGTTTATAAACAACCACACAATTGACTTTTAATTACAATACTCCTAATTCCTATTAAACATATATGAATGTTTATTAATTTTGTGGAATTTTTACACTGTGTATGAAGCTTATTTGGGCCTGTATGTTTGTTAAAATTGCCCTTCCACTACGGAGGACTTTTTGAAATCAGTCTACACTGGATTGTGTGGTATTCCTTTGTGTAAGACAGTGTATTCATTGTAATAATATTCATGCATAAGTTCATGTTCTTGGTTTGTTTTAGGCCTCATAATCTACAGAATAGCTTGTATGGAAGTGTATTCCATCACTTGAGTGCAAGAAGGCTTTGCAATGCTGCATGTATAGCATAAACCTTGTTGCACTCCAGGGACAAATTTATCAATTTTAATAACATGGGTAAAATATCGGACATGAACCGTTTAATTTTTTTTTTTTTTTAGCTCACTTCGACAAAGTCAAGCAGGGCTTATCTAATCACTCTCCATCCATTGTCCATCCATCTGTCATCCATCAACACCATGTTTTGGTCAATTCAAGTTACAGTTTGTGTGAGTAATGGTACCAAATGGGTATTACATTTTTGTTTAACTCAACATGCCCAGCCCCATAGGGAGGGGGTGGGGTAAAATGCTCCCAAAATATTTTTAAAATCCTATGAACCAGTGGGTACAGTGACTTTATATTCGTTATGGAACTACCTTTTGAGGTGTAGAATCACACTTGTTCAAACGTACTTTGTAAAGCAATATTTGGCTTTGTAATGGAAGTGCTTAGATTTTTGGTACCACCCAAAATTTCTATTTTCCGAACCGATGGTCCGATTTGAATGAAATTCAGTATCGTGGTAATATTGGGTCATAAGTACTTACCTCATGCAAAAAAACCCTGCATCCCCATGGGAACCCCAGGAGCAAAAAATAGAAATGTTTTCAAACTCCCATGTTTCCCAAACCACTTGCAACAGAGAACTGTTATGTGGTATGAAGCATCCTTAGAACCAGTAGAATTGAATGGTAAAAAAAAATGCCCTCTGTTGTTGTTAGAGAGTTCTGCAGAGGGCATCAGAATAATGTTGGTGGAGCATTTTTGCAAACATTTTAGAAAATCTTTTCTCAAGAACCAATGTTCAGAATCTTTTGATATTTGGTATACAGCATCCATAGAGGGGTCAGATACAAGTTTGTTAAAATGAAGCCCATTCGTTCATATTTGGACTCAATGCAGGAGCCCAAATTTTATGGGGAATTTTCTTTAAAAATCATCTTCAGAACCACGAGTCAGAATTTTTTTAATGTTTGGTACCCTCATTGTTATGATGGTCAGATTCAAGATTGTTCAAACCAAGTCCCTATGTTAATATTTGGGCTTTCTTTGGTAGCCCAAATTTAACTTAGGGCTGTATGGGGAAGTTTTTTTTAAAAATCTTCTTCTTCAGATCCACCAGTCAGAATGCTTTCGTATTTGGTATACAACATCTCTAAGGGGGGAGGGGTGGGGGTGGGGGTGAGATTCAAGTTTGTTCAAATCAGGTCTGTAGGTTAAAGTTTGGGCTCACTATGGTAGCCCAAATTTTAACTTTGTGCAATATGAGGAAATTTCTTTAAAATTTTGTTCTTCAGATCCACCAGTCAGAATGCTTTCTTATTTGGTATACAGCATCTCTAAGGAGATCAGATTCAACTTTGTTCAAATCGAGTGCCTGGGTTGATATTTGAGCTCCCTATGGGAGCCGGAATTGGCCAAGTAGCTGAAGAATTAGACATTTTTTATTCGGTACCCTCAAGAGGTGAAGAGTAATCTACATAGGTTGTATCAAGGTGCTTGAGAGGGGAGCTCCACATTTTACATCATAATCAACTAAAGGAAAGGCATGATGCTTGGACTGTTTTTGTCACTCCTGAGGGGCTCAAAAGATTTGCAGTGTATCCTATGGAGATGAATTGCTAAATGTAGATTCATTCTTGGACTCTTATATCGTGTTCTGTTCTCTGTTTATATCGTGTTCTGTTCAAGGTGAGCGCTTCAGGCTCTGTAGGGCCTCTTGTCTATTTATTTATTGGGTTTTAAGAACACTTTCGAAAGCCAGCAGCTACAAGTTTCTTCTCTCCTTGAACCAAGCATCTCACCCAACTGCAGCACTAATGGTCCACTGAGTTTTTAGCTCACCTGACTTTCAGTCAGGGTGAGGTGTAGTGATCACTTGTCGTCTGTCGTCCGTCGTCCGTGAACATGGTGTTTGCGTCTTCTCCTCCAAAACTGCTGAACTGATTAATCATTTAAGTGAAATGTGAGATGCTTGTTTGTTATGACATTGCATTTTGATTTTGCTTAAATCAAGTTGCCCTGCCCCCAGTAGGGCCATGCCCCAAAATTTTGCCTAAATCTTAAAAAAATCTTCTCGTGAACCAGGAGTAGCAGAGGTTCGATATGTGGAGTGCTGCTTCCTTTTGAGGTGTAGACTCAGTTTTGTTCAAGAGAGGTTTGTGGGACCAGGGTCTTTATTTGCCTTCATTATTGGAGGGCATGTATTTTTGCCCAGCCCAAAATTTCTGTTTTTCGAACCAAGAGGCTGATTTGAACCAAATTTAATTTTTGGTTTTATTTGATCATAAGTAATTAATTTATGCCCCAAAATATTTTCCCATCCCCCCCCCCCCCATGGGAACCGCAGGAACTAAAAATAGAACAAAATTCAAAACGCACATATCTCCAAAACTACATGGCACTGAGAATTCTTATTTGGTGTGAAGCTTCCTTGGGACCAACAGAATGGAATGGTCTAAGCAAATTTCTGTCAGGTCAATCATGGGGTACTTTTTCGAGACTTTTAAAAAATGCTTAGTCAGCGTTCTGTAACACTGTGGGTAATGGGAAAAACATTTAAGACTACATTTCTCCCAAACCACTGCTCCAAAAGCTTTCAAATTTCACATATACCATCTTTGCAAGATTTTTTTTACACGTTTATTGAAATCAAATACCTGGGTCCATATTTGGCCTCTATGGGAGTCCAAATGTTGAAATTAGTGCAGTATGAGGAATATTCTTTAAAAATCTTTTTCTTCAGACCCACCAATCAGAATCTTTTGATATTTGCTATGCACCATCATTAGGCGGGTGAGATTTAAGTTTCTTCATGCCAAGCCTATATTTTGGCTCACCAGGGTTTTGCAAATTGCAAGAACGGTGATTTCATTCCTCTGATGTTCTTGCAAATGCTTGTTAAGAAGATCCATATTTACCATTCCCCCAAAATTATAAGCATTTTTTTATCAGATAAAATTTAATAAAATTAAATTAAGTTTAGAGCTGAAACGATTAAAGGGTTTTCGTGATTGATTAATCGCATGGGTTAACCTTGGTTAACATATTAATCACTTGCCCCAATAGGTAGCTGAATAATTGCTGTACCGTTGACCATTTATATAATTAAAACTTTACTCAGTATAATGGACAAAACCGGGCAGCGCCATATACAAACATGTCCATTCAAATTTTATTATATTTTCAATTTTTGTCTCAAAACATAGCTTATGACCCCTCATTGGAACAAGCTCATTGAGCTTGTTCCAATAGGGGGGGGGGCATAAGCTATGTTTTTGAGACAAACATTGAAAATCTTTAGAATTTCTTGTGCAAGTATCGTCTGCTACCTGCATTTGGTGAAGGGTTGAGAATGACCGTTTTCAGCTACTGATACAGTATAATGATCATGCAAGTGAACAAGTATTTTGGCACGTAACTTGCATGCATTTCTCTGTCTCATGCAATTGATGTGAGCCAGTGTGACAATGTTTGCCTGTTTTGGAGCAAGTTTGCTCCATAGTTAACCCATACAGGGTATTTTTTGTTTTTAAAAATTTGATTAACAGTTTCCATCTTGGTTTCAAAAAGTGATGATAAATAGTGAATATAAGCTTACCCAATATGAAAGAAAAATTGTTAGCAATTGGACATTTTTGTATAGCATTTTGCGATGTGAATCCAGCCATCAAATACCCTGCCATATAGTACCGTACTTCAAAAGTAACGGTTAACCGATCAATTACTTTTTTTTATCAATCAAGATATTGATCATTGGTTAGTCGATTAATCGGTGTGAGCCAGTGTGAGATTCAAGTTTGTTTATGGCAAGTCCCTGGGTTCATATTTGGGCTCACTGTGGGAGATTCAAGTTTGTTTACGCCAAGTCCCTGGGTTCATATTTGGGCTCACTGTGGGAGCCTGAATTATAACTTAGTTCAAAATGAGGAATATTCTTCAAAAGTATTCTTCACATTCAGCAGTCAGAATGTTTTGATATATACAGTATCCTTAGGAAGGTGAGATATAAGTTTGTTACAGCCAAGTCCCTGGGTTCATATTTGGTCTTCCTGTAGGAGCCCGAATTGTACATTTCTATTTTCCAAATTGAGAGGCTGATTTGAAGCAAATTTGATATGATGGGCTTATTGGGTCGTAAGTACCTAATTTATGCCAAACATTTTCCTGTGGCCCTGTGGGAACTGCAGGATCTAAATATAGAAAAAATTTAAAACGCCCATATCTTCAAAACTACATGGCACTGAGAATTTTTATTTTGTGTGACGCTTCCTTACAAACAGCCGAAAAGAATGGTAAAAAAAAAATTGCCATCAGTTTTATCATAGGGAAGTTTTCCAGGACTTATGCGGAGTCATCATTTTAGTAATGGGAAAAACATTAAAGAATCTTCTTCTCCCATACCACTGCTCCAAAGGCTTTCATATTTTGCATATAACATCTTTGGAAGATTTATTCACATGTTTGTCGAAATCAAATCCTTGGGTCCATATTTGGGCTCTCTATGATTAGATTAGTGCAATATGAGGAATATTTTTTAAAAATCTTCTTCTGATCCACTCTTCAGAATATTTTGATATTTGGGATGCTGCATCCTTAGAGGGGTGAGATTCAAGTTTGTTTGAGCCAAGTCCCCGGGTTCATATTTGGGCTCCCTGTGGGAGTCCAAATTACAACTTAGTTCAATAAGAGGAATATTCTTTAAAATCCAGTAGTCAGAATCTTTAGATATTAGTATATAGAAGCATCCTTAGGGATGTGAGATTCAAATTTGTTCAAGCCAAGTCCTTGGGTTCATATTTGGGCTCTCTGTGGGAGCCTGAATTATAACTTAGTTCAATATGAGGAATATTCTTTAAAAATCCGTTTTTTTTGAGATCCACCGGTCAGAATCTTTGGATATTTTGTATAAGCTTTTCTTATGAGGGGCAGATGCAACTAAATGTTCAAATAAATTCCCTGGGTTGATATTTAGGCTACCATGTCAGGTGAATGCCATCAGGTCCTCTGGGGGCTCTTGTTTGTTTTCTGTTTGACAACATTGCCCTGGCTCTTCTATCTATATTTTTCATTTTAAGTTAGTCACTACTTTTATTTAGGCTTCCCAAATTTGTTACTGCATGTCTGTCTGTCTGTCCTTCGGATGAAATGTTTCTTTGCTTTTCATTTGCCTGGGTCAACATTTTAAATAATTTGCAGCTATCTTTCACCCTTCAACCCCCCCCCCCCCACACACACACAAATACACACACACACACACACACATACAAAAATCTGGGCTGGCAAGTATTGAGTATTTTATCAAAAAAGTGGTACTCAAGTACTACGAGTACTGAGTACTTTGGACCCAGCCTATCACAAGTATATTAAACATCAAAGAGTATATTATATACATGAAACAAATACAGTACAGTGGCAGTGTACTGCTCACTTTCCATGGATGGGCAATATTTCCACGGATACAAATTCATACAATAATATTTGATGCCAAACACTAACTATAGGTATAATCATCAAAAATTTAAATAATGAAGCACCAGGTACAAACCGATGCTTCATCAATTAAAATTTTGTAGATGATGATTTTTATTGACTGGTAAATGCATGAGTGGACATCACTGCCTACGCATGTATTACAACCCATCCACGGCGACTGTACTGTAACTTGTCCTCTTTGTGAACATATTTTCTACAATTTCACTCCTTTTGACAGAATGCATGCCTGTGGGGATTAAAACCAAAATAGTGAAAGTGCACTTGTGGATATTTGCAGCACAAGCACAGCACTAATGAATCAATATTTGATGATTTTAGGAATTTTAACAGTGCCATGAGACACCACAGTAGCAGGTACTGGTCATTCTGTTGGAAAAAAATCACTGTTTTATGACTCGAGGTGCCTTAACTGAGAAAACTTAGGCTTTTTCTTACAAAGATTGCAGAATATCAAACACAATGTGAAATGTGTTCAGAAGCAAGAATGTGATTAAAAAATAATGGGAAAGACATGTCACCATCAATTTATTTATAAATTAATAAAGTTTTTTAGCTCACCTGAGCAAAGCTCAGTGGGAGCTTTACTGATCACATTCTGTCCGTCGTCCGTCCGGCGTTAACTTTACATTATTCAAATGTTGGGTAAATGTTTATTACCTAATGCCAATTCAGATTTGTTCAAATGAAGTTGCCCCCTTCTCCTGGGTGGTGCCATGCCCCCAAGGGGCACCAAAATCTTCTCATCAACCAGCAGTAGCAGAGACTTGATATATGGTATGCATCTTCCTTTTAAGGTGTAGACTTGGATTTCTTTAAGCGAAGTTTGATGGGCTATATTCAGTGTCGTTATGGGAGGGGCAAAATTTTTGGCCCCGCCCAAAATTTCTATTTTCCGAACCGAGAGGCTGATTTGAATCAAATTTTATGTGAGGGCTTATTGGGTCATAAGTACCTAATTTATGCCAAATTTTCTTTTTCTGTAGCCCCATGGAAACCACAGGAGCTAAAAATCGAAAAAAGTAAAACTCCATATCTCCAAAACTCCACGGCACTGAGAATTTTTATTTGGTGTGAAGCTTCCTTATGACCAACAGAAAGGATTGGTCCAGAAAATTGCCATCAGTTTTATCATAGGGTACAGTTTCGGGACTTTGAAAACACTTTTTAACACTGAAGGCAATGGGAAATTCGAAAACATTAAAAAACTCTTCTTCTCTAGATCCAGCAGGCAGAATCTTTCGATATATGGTATGCAACATTGTAGGGTGGATCTGATTCGAGTTTGTTCAAATCCGCCCCCCTGGGTTTATATTTGGGCTCAGTATAGGAGCCCGAATTCAAACTTAGTGCATTTCAGGCAAATTTTTTAAAAAATCATCTTCACCAGATTCAGCAGGCAGAATCTTTCAATAGATGGTATGCAACATTGTAGGGTGGATCTGATTCGAGTTTGTTCAAATCCGCCCCCCTGGGTTTATATTTGGGCTCAGTATAGGAGCCCGAATTCAAACTTAGTGCATTTCAGGCAAATTTCTTAAAAAATCATCTTCACCAGATTCAGCAGGCAGAATCTTTCAATATATGGTATGCAACATTGTAGGGTGGATCTGATTCGAGTTTGTTCAAATGAGCCCCCTGGATTCATATTTGGGCTCAATATAGAAGCCCGAATTCAAACTTAGTGCATTTCAGGCAAATTTCTTAAAAAATCTTCTTCTCCAGATCCAGCAGGCAGAATCTTTTGATATTTGATATGCAACATTGTGGGGTGGATCTGATTCAAGTTTGTTCAAATCAACCCCCTGGGTTCATATTTGGGCTCAGTATAGGAGCCCAAATTTGAACTTAGTGCATTTCAGGCAAATTTCTTTGAAAATCTTCTTCTCAAGATCCATCAGCAGAATCTTTTGATATTGGGTATGCAGCATGCTTAGGGGGTGAGATTCAAGTTGTTCAAGCCAAGTCCCTGGGTTCATATTTGGGCTGACTGTGGTAACCTGAATTATAACTTAGTTCAAAATGAGGAATTTTCTTTAAAAATCTTCTTCAGATCCAGCAGTCGGAAAGTTTCGATATTTGGTATGCAGCATCCTTAGGGGGTGTGAGATTCAAGTTTGTTCAAGCTATGTCCCTAGGTCCATATTTGGGCTCACTGTGGGAGCCCGAATGATAACTTACATGTAGTTCAAAATGAGGAATTTTCTTTAAAAATCTTCTTCTTCAGATCCAGCAGTCAGAATGTTTTAATATTTGGTATGCAGCATTCTTAGAGGGGTGAGATTCAAGTTTGTTCAAGCCATGTCCCTAGGTCCATATTTGGACTCACTGTGGGAGCTTGAATTGTAACTTAGTTCGAAATGAGGAATTTTCTTAAAAAATCTTCTTCAGATCCAGCAGATGAATGCTTTTGATATTTTTTATGCAGCATCCTTAGGAGGCAAGATTCAAGTTTGTTCAAGTCATGTCCCTAGGTCCATGTTTGGGCTCACTGTGGGAGCTCGAATTGTAACTTAGTTCAAAATGAGGAATTTTCTTTAAAAATCTTCTTCAGATCCAGCAGTTGGAATGTTTTGATATTTGGTGTGCGGCATCCTTTGGGGGGTGAGATTCAAGTTTGTTAAAGCCATGTCCCTAGGTCCATATTTGGGCTCACTGCGGGAGCTTGAATTGTAACTTAGTTCGAAATGAGGAATTTTTTTAAAAAATCTTCAGGTCCAGCAGATGAATGCTTTTATTTTTTATGCAGCATCCTTAGGAGGCTAGATTCAAGTTTGTTCAAGCCATGTCCCTAGGTCCATGTTTGGGCTCACTGTGGGAGCTCGAATTGTAACTTAGTTCAAAATGAGGAATTTTCTTTAAAAATCGTCTTCTTCAGATCCAGCAGTTGAAATGTTTTGATATTTGGTGTGCGGCATCCTTGGGGGGGGGGGGGGGGGGAGCTTCAAGTTTGTTAAAGCCAAGTCCCTGGGTTCATATATGGGCTCCCTGTGGGAGCCCAAGTTGTAAATCTGTTCAATATGAGGAATATTCTTTAAAAATAATTTTTTTTAGATGCACTTGTCAGAATCTTTGGATATTTGGTATGAGCTTCTCTTAGGAGAAGTAGATGCAACTTGTTGAAATCAATTCTCTGGGTTGATATTTAGGTTACCATGTACAGGTGGGCGCCCTCAGGCCCCTGGGGTCTCTTGTTTTAGGAAAAAATGCATACTGAGACCTTGGGGGGGAGGGGTACATCCAGGGCTATACTTTACCTCATCACTAGGTAAAAGAATATTTGACATCATTTATTGAGATAAAATGGCACTTTCTATTGATATTGGTGGATTATATAGCCTCAGCCAGGGCTTATAAGAATCTGAGAATCGATTCCCGTAGAGATCCATGCAACAAAACCAGTGAGAAACCATGTAGCTTCTCGTAACATTGCTGCTAGGATTCACATGAAAAGAACTGAGTCAGTTTAACCCTTTGCTTAACACAAAGGCAGCAAATTAACCAATACAACACTAACATGACCTGAAATATTGTGACACTGGCAATAAAATTTGTACAAATATGGCTGTCATTGGAACCGGCTCTCATCAGCCGGTTCTAGTAACATCCATAATTATTACACTTGATGAATATTGGTTATTTTTAGCTCACCTGACTGTAAGTCAGGGGGCGCTAAAATGATGACTTTCTGTCTGTCCACCATCAGTCCATCCTGTCCGGCGTGAACTTTACATTACTAACCTCTCCTCATAAACAACTGAGCCGAATTGAACCAAATTTGATATTCATGTTCCTTATCATATATGAATTCCAGTTTGTTCAAATAACGTTGCCACACCCACAGGGGGCCCCAAGCATTTCTCTGATAGCATGCATAAATTGTTTTCCAAAATTTAAAAATAATCTTCTCCAGAACCGTGTATAAGAATCTTTTGATACTTGGTATACAGCATCTCTAGGGGTGGGAGGGATAGGTTCAGGTTTGTTCAAATCAAGTCCCTGAGTTGATATTTGGGCTCCCTATGGGCACCCAAATATCAACAGTGCAACATGAGGAAATTTCTTTGAAAACCTCCTTCAGATCCACCAGTCAGAATGCTTTCATATTTGGAATGCAACATTTCTAGTGGGGTGGGGGGCAGGGGGGAGGGTAGATTGAAGTTTGTTTGAATTGGGTCCCTGGGTTAATATTTGGTCTATCTATTGAAGCCCAAAGTTTAACTCAGTGCAGTATGAGGAAATTTCTTTAAAACTCGTTTTTTTCAGATCCACCAGTCAGAATCCTTTCGTATTTGGCTTACAGCATCTCTAAGGGGGTCAGATTCATGTTTGTTCAAGCCAAATCTATGGGTTAATATATGGGCTCATTATGGGAGTGCAAATTAACTCAAAGCAACATGAGAAAATTTCTTTAAAAATCTTTTTCTTCAGACCCACTAGTTTAATGCTTTAATATTTGGTGTACAACATCTCTGGGGATGTCAGATGTAAATTTGTTCCAGTTTGGTTCCTGCCAGTCAGAACCCTTTCATATTTGGTATCGCAGGAAGGGGGGGGGGGGGGGCAGATTTGAGTTTGTTCATTTCAGGTCTTGGGTTAATATTTGGGCAGGGGTGGGTTAGGTTCGAGGTTGTTCATAAATGTTCAAATCCATTCCTTAGAGCTTTTCCATAAAATTTGCCTTTCAAAGTGCAGTGACACAACAACCCTTGGAAGTTTGGCAGTACTTGTCTACAGCTGTCAGAATTGGAAGCAATCAGGAAGACCTATGCTAATAATCATCTAACATGGACAATAGAATTATGAATAATTTCATAACATTATTCCTATGTAGTGTCCATGAACCTTGACTAACTGAATCTGACCCAAAATACTTCTCTGAACCACCTCGTCAGGTGAGCGATTAAGGGCCCAGGGGGGAGGGGGGGGGGTAAAAATCAGTAGTTGGTGTTGTAAAAATTAAAAAAGCTGTATTGGGTAAAGGGTTAACATGTATTATCAGTATGCAACAGGAGTTCAATCATACTGACCTAATAGGATCCTGGCCCATAGCAGATCTGAATTCTCGGAACGATTTCCGCAAGAATCCAAATGGATTCTCCCAAATTTAGAGGAACTATAAGCCCTGCACAACCCCAATTTTGAAACAAAATTGACATATTGTTTCATAGTGGTGGGGCCCTATTTATCTTGCTGTATGATTAATTAAAACAGATTTTGTGAAAAGGTTTTGTGTGCTGATGAAGATGTTAGTTTTATTTTGGGATTTGGGTAGTTTCAAGGAAAGCTGTGAATTCTTATCCCTCCCAACTTATTGGGTAACAGAGTAGAAATTCTGTTGGATGCAATAACAGTTTTTAAGCCTATTTGACACAGATTGGACAGTTCTCTTCAAAAGAACAAATTTCCCATGCTTTGGACTAGACAGAATCCAAAAGTTGAATTCTATTGCAGAAATGACTCTTTCATCACATGAAAGAGGTAACTGTATCTTTGGTAGGGTTGGGTTTGCTCATAGGTATAACTGTTGTAAATATTTTAATTAGATTTACATGCCTCGAAAAGTTGCGCTCGGAAATTATCTAATTCCCAAAACTAAGCAGTCTTGGGGAAATATATTGTTTCAATAAACATTTGAAGAAGTCTACTGACATTTTGCATTACTTTTGAATGTTCCAGATGAACAAAGAGGATAATTTGAGGACTTTTAGAACCTAAACAATTGTTTGACTATTGGTGTGTTTTGTTTGGGAATTCCCTGAGAAATATGAACATGTGACCAGCACTTCCCTTTCTGTTAGTTTTTCTTTTATTTGTTGCATGACCCCTGTTTAAAAATCATTAAAAGGTTGTCTGAAGGGCTATAGTTGACAAAAAATATTTGAATGCTAAATTTAAAATGATGCGACCATATTTTTTTTCGCCTGAACGTTATAATGGTCGCCTATGGGAAAATATTTAGTACTGTGAAACGTATTCTTGTTTGGCTGAAATTAAACAATTGCAGGAATTCGACTGAATAAACCAAAATGTTTTTGGAGTAATGGTTGCGGAATGAAATATTTCAATACGTTGGATACTTTGGGGTTCCTTCTTACGCCTTGCGTATTGTCATATTATCCCAAACGTATACAACGATTGAACCTGGTACCAACACCAAGTGATTCAATTAAAATCATTTGCGTCTCAAAGTATGGTGAAGGTCATTTTGGAGTCACCTCGGGATCACTGAATGCATTTTATCAGAAATTCTGGAAACCGCCTTTTATGACCCCTAAGGTATTCCTCAAATTAATATCGGAATATTAATATTAAAAAATGGCCGAGCCAAGCAATTTGAAAGTTGTACACGTGCGCCTCTCAAGCACGGTGCGACCTTTGAAGATGGCTCCAAAAAATGATTCAAAACTCCCCAGATGTTCAAAGTATGGGGTCAAGGTCACCGGGATTGCAGAGTAGACAATAAGTCAATTTTTAGACCTCATTTTAAGACCTCCAATGTATTCTTTAAGTTCATCTATGGAACTGGTCACTAAAAAATAATATTGAAAGTCTTTCACTCTAATATCCCAAGACTGACATGTTATATGGATGTGAGATATATATCAAGTGATTCATGGAAAGTTCAAAGTATGGGTCAAGATTACGGAACTCGCCGGCGGGGGGAGGGGGGGGGGGGGGGACTGAGTGAATTTAAAAAAAAAATGTAGAAAGTCTTATCGGTGCTCAATAAACTGGACAGAGCTGTATATTTCAAAAGTTGGTCGTGCTAAAATCTCAAGCACGGTGTGGAGGTATCAACTGTTAAATCTACAGAAAAAATAAAATATTCTAAGTTGGGAGACTTTTCGATCACAGTCAGAAAATATTTAAACAAAAACAATTTGAGGAGCCCAAGAAGATGTTGAAATTAATTCTTTTCTTGTTAAATATTAATTTATTTTCTGTGAGAACGTTATGACCAGTGTGAGGGGACGTTTGGACCAGTGGTAGGAGACGTTATGACTAGAGTTAGGGACATTTGGCTTTAACATGAACCCGAAAATGGGATTAGGGAATATTAACTTTCAAAATGTATTTCTCCGAATATACAATTTCCCTCCATAATCTATCTAAAAAATATCATAAATCGCATCATTTTCTTAACATATTCTAATTACTCAAACTCATTTTAATCAGTCTTTCATCTGCAAATTACGTTTTTGAAGCGTTCGAAAAGCGTGCTCATTTGAAAAGGCTCCATCAGTAAAATGGGTGTGTTTTTTCTTGTCCCCATGGAATGCACATAATTAATAATCTGTGATTTAAAATTAAATACCATTATGTATTTTATATAAAGTAAATATGCAAGTTTACACTTCCAATAACTATTCTGCGTCCACAATTCAAATATTCTGATTACCTATGAGAAGCATTTAAGATTTATTACTTCGATTGGAATATTATTCTTAAAGAGATGACGTTATATACGCAATGTCTTAAAGAATGTTAATACCAAAGAGTTGTGGGATGTTTTCATTCGTGAAGAATACAAGTAGTAGTGCTCGCACGTTTCACCCCCTATTCGGATGATCTCATAGATGATCTCCCGTGACGTCATAGTCACGTGATCTCGTGGCGTCATGTTGTGTTGTCATGGTAATCCGCGTGAGCGGCCATGTTGTGACGTCATCCCCATAGTGATGCGTGGTGTTAGTGCATGCGCAGCGCGTGTTGATAGGATGATGTGTTTCCATCGCCCATATTGTATACTGGAGGCCGCCATCTTGGTTTCTATGGTAGCACGTGGTTGCTATTTTACCCAAAGTCCTACAACAAGACAGGGGTATGTTTGGATGGTATGTTCGATTGAACGGGAGTATTTTCTCGATTCGAAGAATTACCACAAACAACCCGACAAGTTGTACTATTTTGAATTCTTTCTGAATTCTCTGTTTATATCTATCTATGTAATAGTTTTCGTCCACCTGTTCATGTCCCTTTGTCCTGGGGTATACCCCAGTAGGGTAGAAGATCCTATCAACTGAAACAACTTTGCTTATTGTTACTATATTTAGCTTTTCTGGTCTGTTCTTGTTAGTTCTGACCCTATTCCGAGTACTCCTGTTGTTTCATTTATCTAGGACATTTATATAGATTATAACTAACCAATTAGACTGCTTTAATTTTTCACAATCTGTATGCCGAGTTATCTCCCTTCTGTATAAAAAAGCCTATATCCTTCCCAAAACCGATAAGTGATGAAGCAGATACTGAAAAGTCATTGCTCGAACAACTCGAAGCCCATCGAACAAATGAGCTATCGAGTAATTGCTCGTTCGAGTGACTCGCACATACGACTCTTAGCCTCATTTCAGAAAAAAGGGTGCCTAAAATCTGGTATTGTATTATTTGAGGATACCTTCTGGAGAATCCATTTTTGTCATATGTGCTTATGTGAAAAGGCACAATGTGACACAATGTGCCCCAGCACATAGGCACATGCTGGATGTGCCGATATGTGCTTATATGAGTCTTAGGCACTTTTTTCTGAAATGAGGCTAAGAGTCGTATGTGCGAGCCATTGCTCGATAGCACATTTGCTCGATGGGCTTTGAGTCGTTTGAACAATGGTTTATCAGTAACTGCTCGATAGCGTATTAGCTTTGGGAATGATATAGGCTTTTGTTATATAGAAGGGAGATTACTATGCATTAAGATTTTGAGAAATCTAGCAATCTGATTGGTAGTTAGCGCCAGGAAAGTGAACTCATTGGGTGAGCTAGATAAATGAAACAACAAGAGTACTCAAAATAGGGTCAGAACTAACAAGAACAGAACGGAACAGCTAAATATAGCAATAATAAACAATGCTGTTCCAGTTAATAGGCTCTTCTACTGTACTAGAGTGTACTACAGGACAAACGAACATAGACGAAAATTATTGCATAGATAGACAGAAGCAGAGCATTCTGGTTAATAACAATACAAAGGAACGTGTCTTTTATTGGGAAAAAAACGTCATGGTATATTCTAAAAAGGGATTCTGGGAAACAGAACACACCCCAGTGGGCCCACTCTGTACTCTAGCACTACGTGCTAAGCCGATAAAATGGGAAATCCGTACTAAATAAAGTCAATTTCGGTAGTTTGGGGCGGATTTCGATGATTTAAAGGAATTGTCGGGTTGTTTGTGGAAATTAGATTTACTCCTATTCAATCGAACACACCCTCGAAACATACCCCTGTCTTGTTGTAGGCATTTGGGTAACATAGCAACTGCGTGCTACCATAGAAACCAAGATGGCGGCCTCCAGTATACAAAATGGACGACGGAAACATGTATTATCCTAACAACACGCGCTGCGCATGCACTAACACCACGTAAGTAGGATAGCACGTATGAATCGATCCCTATTACCCGGAGCTTTGTCGGAGCAGCTAGTGTTAAATTCCCGTAGGAACCCGATCCTTTCGCCGGAGCAACTTTTTCCCCCGCAAAAGTACGGCTTCTTGAAGCTAGTCCGCCAAGTGGTGTAGATACTGTATATATAGTATGCTATGGTGTGTATAGTGAAATAGTTAACACGGGACTATGGGTATATAGTATGGGTAAGTGGTGGAAGGTGATGGGGGAGTTGGGTTTTCTTGAAAGAATTTCTCCGTGAAATGGTTGGCGTTGCTATTGACGTCGTGACGTCATGATGCTCAACCGACGTCATAGAGAAATTGACCACTATACAATCTGACATAACGTTGTTCGGGACGGGGGTGGCGGACTTCTCGTATGGGGTGGCGGCGATATGGTAGTAGCGGTATATATTCATGTAAGTGCCCTGTTAGCCTTTGGAAGGCCGACTACTAATCGAACATCATATTATCCTATGACGGGTATAGATAAGTAGTACGTAATACTAGGCCAGGCGATATTATGCTAAGTTGTTTAGAATAGTAATAAAGGATTAAAGGTCTGTTGTTACAGTATCCCCTAGGTTCTACTAACTGAGTTTCGGGGTGGAGAGGGTAGTGGGGAATTTCGGAGACTGAACATAGAGCTTGGCTGTGGACTAGAGGTGGGGGGTGGGGGGGGGGGGGTTCTGATATTGAACTGGTGTGGTTTGGCTTCTGAATTCCAAAAATCTTCAGTTCCAAGCTCCCACACCGCGGCTTTTTATTTGGCTCCTATAGGACTCCTATTTAGTGCCTAACTTTGATCCATGATTTGTGTGAAATAGCAGATCAAACGTGGAAGAGTTCCAGACAGGGAAAAAGAACTGGACGTGTGTATAATGGATAACAGAAGGCCTTCCAACACGCAACACATTTTATTCTATACGACATAATAATATTACTATATACATTTATCTGACAAAACATGATTTGATTGCGGCTTTCAAGTAGACGCTACTGATTAATGACGTGTAATAGGCATCTATGAATTTTCACAGTTGTCACATCAAGAGTGCAGCAGCAAAACAGCTTAAAGTCAGAGTGCATTAAGGTCTATATATTCGATGGTTTGGTAAAGGTTCCATCTTCTTGAACTTTTCTTTTCGGGTAAAAGTACGGCAGTCCATCCTTGATCTGGCTATAAGTGTACATGTGATTATTGTTCACCACAAATCCGCGGTTAACTCCTGTTCCACTCTTGCGTTTTCAACACTTGCAGATATGTGTTCTTCGTTAGGTCGTTTTGTCGTTTATTTATTCCTTTGGAACTGAACTTGTTACTCGGGCCGAAACAGTAGTAGGTTTTGCTACAGAGACCCGCGATTCCATATCCGCTCCATTCAACCTTGAAAAGGCCAGGTGTTCTTTTATCAAATGCTTTCCGATCCCAAGAGCACGGCCCCTTAGCTGACCATATATCGCCTCTAATCTTGGTTTGAACAAAGTCTTCTCTGTGCTCATCGCATGATTCTGAAGGCAGCCATTGATGGTAGTCTCTATAGAACTGTTCTCCCTTATCCGGTTTTATTACTTCTTCCAGAGATGATGTGGGAAATGAGATGTATCCAGAATCTGTATCCATGAGGCAGTACTGAAAATCACGTCTATCCACAAATGTATCAATGAAATCATAGTAAAACTTCAACATACTCATCTTTGCGTATTGGTACACGAGGAAGCCAATATGAAGTTGTAAGTTCAGCTTGATGCGGTTCCTATTCATCTCCAACTCGTATAGTGTTTCGCTTAACGGGTTCATTTGTCGGAAGTGCACGTTGTTTATTAAGCGAGAAGTTTCGTCGTCATCACAGTAAATGATATTTCTGTGTTTTTCTTTGTTGGCTACTGTCTTTCCATACCCGCTATTCCCATTGAGTTTCATTGTGTCGGCAACTATTGGCTTATCTGGATTCCGACCGCCGTCTCTTCTGGCCTGTGATACCTCTTCTCGAAATTTTCTGAAGCACGCTTCTGGTTCGTACTGTATGATTTGTTGAATTTGTGTAACTTCGAGGCCGTGATCGAGGTACCATTTCAGGAGTTGCGTTGCAAGTAATATCTTTTTCGCATGATAACTTCCGATCAAACTTCTACTCGGCTGGCTCATGACGTTGTTTTTCACAGCAAATGTTCTCATGTGATCTCCGATGTCTTTTGTACTAATGGTGATATTTTTAAAGGTGGGTGTCATTTCTTCAAAGTGGTGTCAAAGATGGTCTGGAACATGAATGTCACACTCAACTAATCCGAACAGATTGCCCGAAATCACATGCTGCGTTACTTCGCTCTCGTCCATTGTCCCGGTTAAGGTGTTGCTTTGTTCATCGTTCTTTCGGAAACGTTTTACAACAGGATCCTTTCTCATTTTCAACCACTGATATTCCCAAATTTCAACAAGTTTGTATCCTTGACTTGTAATGTATGTGACGTTCTTGATAGTCTCTTCCATTTGTTTTTCTCGAACATTGTTGAAAAGAACTGCTTCTCCATTTCCTTTTCAGTTTAGTCGACAATTGTGGCCGTGCAAGAAGCAGCCGAGAAATTGGTACACCGTCTGCGTTTCTTTGCACCAGCCGTCTACGGGCAGATGTCTCCTTCCAATCTTTTTCCTCTTCTCCATTGAACTGATGCCGGATTTCAAGGCTGTCTCTTGTGGAGATATAGTTTAACCACTGCTGCGCCAATCTCCCATACTTGTGAGCGTACTCCGGTTTGAAGCCGCATTCGTTACGTCTTCTAATGTGCATTCCAGTTGGCATCTCTTGCATTAAACACCACAAGTTAAGAGCGTTGACGTCATAACCAACTACACCACTACACGTTTTAGCGTCCTCTCCATACTGATAAGATCTAATTTGTGTTAGTCCTTTTTCTTGATGACGGTCAAAACTTATCGAAGGACCTCCCACGATGTTGTCTTCTACCAGGTGGTGCAAATCTTTGTTCTTCTCTTTGAAAATGGTAAAATGGGTTTCATTGTCGATCGTGTTGAACAAATACTTCAATGTCAGTCCGGGTACACTCATTCCATCTTTCTTCATATCAATCCCGCGCTCTCTGTAGAAAGCAAATTGTTTCTCTAGTGCTTCTAGGAATGGTTGCACATCACGATTATTTTACCAGATGAGAAAATTGCGAAAGGTGTTCATCTTGTATTCTTCTTTAGATATATTTTCCCCTTTGAGCAAACTGTAGAATGTATCGTAGTCCGGCAAGTGGTCTTGTTCCAGTTTCTTCAAGTCATCAATCCACTCGTATGGCAGGTAACCTTTCGTCACTGAACATCCAAATGCTCTGAGAAATTTATCATACGAAAAACCAGGTGCCAGATAATTCACAATGTCGAGGAATTTGAACTGTCCTGTTTTACGGCACAAGAAATTGATTGCTGTTTCTCTTCACAGTGAATCCAATATTCTGTTTCGTTTTCAAGAAAGTAAGTAGCTCCCACTTCACAACATTGAAATCATACTTTCCAGAGTTGAATCCCACAACCGACATTTCTTTCAGATAAGCAACAAACTGGTGATGTAGCACCTTCAAGGGGTGTGATCTGGCACGTCCTTCTTCATTTAACAATGGGTCGCTCTCCATTGCTTCTGTGATCTTCGTGTTGAGTACATCAATGTAAGGATGATATTCTGACTTCAACAGCGCATAGGCCTCGTTCGAAATCTCTCCCAAGTAATTCGTCATACGGCTCACCAGTTCTTGTGATTTCCTTCTGTAATAAAGCAGATCAGTTCTACAAATCCTTGTACATTGCTGCTTACACTTACGCTCAATGGAACGTGTCAGGCTTCCCAGGTCAGTTTTTCACTTTTTGTAGGTAGATGAGTTGTATCGAAATAGCATTCGAAGTCAAATGTTGTTCGGTACGTGTAATATCTATTTTCACTTGGAACTTAGATGCCTTCATCTTCTAAGAGTTCAAAAATTGTTTTCTGATGGTACACACCGGCAGTGTATTCATATGATACTTCACTTGTACATTTTGTTTCATGCCTGTTGAGTTGAAAGCCAGACTTCCACAGTTTGTCACTTTTCCGACAGGTAAACGACTCGCAGTAATGATTGATGTCTCTGATGTAACTGAAATGTTCTTCGTGAATGATGACATACATCGTCTCAGTAAAACGGCAGAGTGATCGTCGGACAAGACTAGCATTTGTTTCTCCATCTTCATTGAGTTGCAGCTGGTAAACGTTGATGTTCAGTTTGAATTAGTTCTCTATTTCAGGTAACTGGCTGAGATTCACTCCTTTAAAAGTTTTCGAGTCTTCATCTGTATACTGTAGGAACAGGTGTTTAGTTTCAGTGTTCAGGTTGTGACGGGTGACTCCTCTTGAAAGGGCTGAGCATCTGAATAAACAGAGATTATCGGCGTACTTGAAGTTGTTGTGTTCGTCTTTCACTAAAGCACTTATGGCTGGATTTTCCATGATGTACGCACGTAAATCTGTGGCACCTCCAATAGGATGAGCTCTGATTTTATTGATGTAGACTGTTATGGTGGTCACTTTATAAACAGTCCATCTAGAATCTGGTTGCTGTTGTTTTGCCCAACCCAATACATCTTCTTGGGAAAACATCTCTCATAAACTTTTCAAAATCTTCTCGATTCGAAACAGGACGTGGTGTGTCCAGGAAACTGGCATTGTTCTGTGATGCGCGGTAATATCGGAGGACATCAGTTTCATTACTTCTTAAGATGAATCCGTAGCTCCGGTTGATTTTGAACTTCTATTCTTGTTGTTGAAAATTGTTTCTGTAAATTCACTGACTATAGCTGTTATGTCGACAGTCTTGATGCGAAAATTGTAAGTGTCTTGACGTTTTCTGTTTGTAATATGGTGGGTCCGTATAGTGTTCCAGCTCACTTTGTAAAGAGGTTTCATCTCATCACATTCCTCTTGTCAAACAGTTCAGGTAAAAACACTGTACGATCACACTCCATGAATGATGTTCTGGATTTCTTCTTCTTCCCACTTGATTGTTGTGGGTTGTCGTTCGATTTTCCTTTTTGTTCGGTTGCTCTCGTGTCAGATTGGTGAGCTGCTTCCATATCTGTACTTGTTGCTCATCAACTTGAGCTACGGATTCATCTTAAGAAATAATGAAATTGATGTCCTCCGATAATACCGCGCATCACAGAACAATGCCAGATTCCTGGACACACCACATCTTGTTTCGAATCGAGAAGATTTTGAAAAGCTTAAGAGAGATGTTTCCCAAGAAGATGTATTGGGTTGGGCAAAACAACAACTACCAGATTCTAAATGGACTGTTTATAAAGTGACCAACATAACATTCAACAACAATAAAATCAGAGATCATCCTATTGGAGGTGCCACAGATTTACGTGCGTACATCATGGAAAATCCAGCCATAATTGCTTTAGTGAAAGACGAACACAACAACTTCAAGTACGCCGATAATCTCTGTTTATTCAGATGCTTAGCCCTTTCAAGGGGAGTCACCCGTCACAACTAGAACTCTGAAACAAAACACCTGTTCCGACAGTATACAGATGAAGACTCGAAAACTCAACACAACATGGCGCCACTAGGTCACGTGACTATGACGTCACATGAGATCCGGCATGAGTTCCGGCAACCTTTCACTCAAAAGCCCGAGAAATACTACTAATATAAATAGAGGTCACATGGAGATCAGAGATACAGCTCCCTAAATTCCGACCTATTTTGTATTATTACGCGTATGTGAGATATGGAGGTGGGGTGGCTCCCACGAAACGCCTCCTCTCGGATATTGCTATCCAACTACATTCACGTAGTTTTCAAGAAGAGCAGTGAAAATTTAAGTACCGTTCTTACATAGAAACATTCCTTGCGCGTTTCAAGAAAGGGGCTGAAATTTGAGGAGTTTATTTGCGTTCGATTTGCTGTTGGCTGGCGTTCCATATATTGAATGTATCAAAACACAAAAAACAGGCTTGCTTATATCGTCATGAAATTCAACTGCCGATAAAGTTATCTCCCTTGAAAATCTTAGACGACACGCTAAGCTTCCTTTTGTAAGATGTAATAAACGAAACCCACAGACATAAACCATAAATATTGCGAGCCCCTACACTTGTGTTGCTGCGACTCGTTTCTTTGGACTTGTCATTCAAAAAACGCGCAACGTTTCAGAACGGAATCAAAATACCTTCGGAAGCGGAACCACCTAGAACTCTTCTTCTGTCATCAGGTCTCCTATCCAGGGACTTGCTGACAGGTGAAGAGTTCAAGAAGAGATAATTGATTGTTTTTTCAAGGGGGCGGGGCAGGGGGACAGGGAAACATTTTTGACACAAGGGGCATAAATATTTTTCCGACCCACCTACCCATTTTGTGAAGGAAAACACTTTTGTTCCATTTTCAAATTTGGCACCTGCCCACCAAAATTAGATTAAATCGCACATGAATTGCTTTGGCAACTTCAACTGGTACTTTTGCTGGAACATGGACATTTAACCCACCCACAACCATCTAATGGAGATAAAACAGAATTCTCCTGAGTGTGCAATTGGAATTTGGACGCATTTCTTGGCAAGTTTATGAATTTATTTCAACTTTTTCACAGACACTGGCAATCAGTGTATACATTGGTAATAAGGAAGGTGCACAGCATATACTGGCATTCTAGCTGAGCATTGAGACCGGTGCTGCAGGAACAGGCGTGAAATGTTGAAAAATTTGATGTTTTACCCGGTCTCGCCACTGTTTTTGTTGCTATTTCTACTGATTTCTTTCTCTTTCTATCAATTTGTACATTCCATTTTATTCTCATGGGTCTAATCGGAATTTATTAACCCTTTACTCAACGTAACTGCCAAAACCGGCCAGCGCTATTCTCAAAAATCGCCAATTAATTTTCATTACTTTTTCATTTTGTCTCAAAAACAGAGGTTGTGGCCCCTCGTTGGAACGAGCTCGTTCCAACGAGGGTACATAACCTCTGTTTTTTAGATAACAAAAAAATAAAAAAAAATTAGTTATTCAAAAATTTGTTTTGCAAGTGTCGACTGCTTTTCATGTTAGGTAAGGGGTTAAGCATAATCAAGTGCAGAACTCGTAGGGGCAGTTAGCTGAATGTTGTATTGAACCTATCAATAGTCAATGTGATGAGGGGTGATTCTTTGGTATCGGAAATCCAGCCCTCATAAACTCTGTGCTGTTGCACCTTGGCTGATATGAGTAATGGTTAATTTGATGGAGCGACTAGTAAACTGTGGTCAGACAGTAAGAGAGAATTCCAATTTACTAATAATAATAACAATAATAACACTTTGGCCGGCTGCTGATTTGTCGCGGTTCACGTATGAGAAGGCCTTGGCTAACCATGTTCTACCAACTGCCTTCCTATCCCCACGCTTTTTCTCTCCTCCCAACACTCGGAGACGAACTGCTTGATGACATCTCTTGCCCCATTCTTCCCAATCTCTCTGATTAGTATATTAACCCTCTCCTTTGAGTCGCCCCCTAACCACATGTCCTTCATTCTCCCATCCCGCTTCCCCATTATACCCCCCGTGAAACTTATTCTTTTGGACTGGTATTTTGGGCTTTCTAGAAGAAAATGTTCCAGGGTCTCCACCACGCCCAAGTTACACATCTGGCACCCCTATTCACTGTTTTTCCCAATTTTCCCCCTCAGCCCCAGGGACCGCGATCTCAGCTTAAACAACAGTGACCCCCCAAAGGTGCCGTCAAGGAACTCTTCAAAACCTGGCTTCTCTTTATCACGCAGGCCACCCAAAGATCTCTTTGATTTGACCCCCTCTCGCCAATTACGGTTACAATCCACCATGACCCTTTCTCTGACGATCTTTGTTCCCTGGCTTGCCCCAACGTCAAGGTCCGAGATCTCCAATGAGTAGTTTTCTACTAGCTCCCTCACTTGGACCATCCACCCCGTCTTGATATTTGAGTTGAAAGTTCTCAGGAACATTACTACCAGCCATGAGAAAAAACACGGGTAATTTGTGAAATAATATTTTAAGACACCAACGTTATCGGCGTTTTTCCCCTCGGTAGTAAACGGGCCACTTGGTTGGCATTCTCTTTTTCTGCATGACCTAAGTCAAATGAAGCATCACTCATATGGGCCAAAGTAAAACAGCGCAGAGTTTATAGGGGATGGAGTTCTGGTTCGTCTGTTTTGCGCCACACACGTATCCAAAGGATCACCCTGAGTCTCAAACGTAGTCATTCTGACTTCGGAGTCTAAGAACGTGTTTATAATACCACAAAGTTGTAACATCTTTGCATATCAGATAAGAATGTGAGAAAGAAATGGTGTCCATGTGAGTTGAAAAGGTCTTCCGTATCCTTCCAAATTTGGTCAAGATGCATTATGGAAATTTGGTGGGATCTGATGTGTCGTCGAATGCCGCCCCAGTGATTTATATAATATAACCTTTTATCTTATGACTCGTCCGTTCCAAATTTGGTCAGGATGCATTATGGAAATTTGGTGGAGTCTGATGTGTCGTCGAGTGACGCCCCAGTGATTTATATAATATAATCTTTTATCTTATGACTCGTCCGCTTTGTTCACTTTAAGACATTTGATATTTAATTTTCATATTAATCAGTGATAAATAAAGCCTTCCGTCAATTCCAATGGTCATTTTCAAAACTAGACAATTTGATTGGCTGAACAAAATACAACTGGGCCACATTTTCATAATTTGCATAATTATAGTTGGGAGCTTTCATTGGTCAATTTCAAAACTGGACAATTTGATTCGCTAAACAAAATGCAACTGGGTCACATTTGCTTAAATTCAGTAGGGAGAATTTACGTTATCTGTCCTATTTAGGGTGGGCTATATTGTATTAATCTTTTACCCACAAGAAAAAAGCCATTCATTTTTTTTTATATTTTCACTTTTTGCTTCCAAAACACAGGTTATAACCCCTAATTGGAACGAGCTCGACGAGCTCGTTCCAATGAGGGGCCAGAACCTATGTTCTGGAAGCTAAAAATGATTTTTTTTTAGTTACACGAGGATGTTTTTTCCAAGTGCCGTCTGCAACTCAAGTTAGATGATGGGTTAAAAAGTCATACTGAGTGGCTAATTTGTGCGTTTATGTGTTATATGATAAATAGAATATGAAATGAGTGTTTTTCTCATATAAATTGTATGAAACTGGTCCGAATTTTCCGTTTGGGCTCGCCAGAGGATCGCCAAAACGGAAAATTCTTAGACTTATTTCATAAATATTATATGAGAAAACACTCATTTCATATCCTCTATATACGCAATGAATGTCAGTGTTATCCTACAATATACTGGAGGTTGTTCATTCAACTCAGAGGTATGAAATCCCCACGCTCAAAACCTCTTACGGGCCAAGTGACAGAACTGTCACTTTCCAAGTTGTTTTCTGCAACTTTCAGCTTGATCTGACTAATACACATGCTTTTCCTTTCTCACACAGATGATCCCAAAACACTTTATTCTTTGATTTAATTTTATTTTTTGTTATAGCAGATTGCTATAGTTTATTTTAAAATAAGTTAATTTTATTTGTATTATAAGATAACCCAACCAGGTGTCTTATATGTGTTTACAAAACTTTCTGATCTCATATGCCAGGTTTCTCTCCAGACCTCCAGTATCTTCCGCAATATGTGCTATAAACTATGGCCCAAGGGTAAATGGCTGAGATTCATATTAACTAAACTGATTCCCTATTAACAAGCTATTTATACCATTGTTTAAACAGTTTGCTAACAGGGAATCAGTTTCCATGTTAATAATAAACTCTCTATCAATAAGATAGAGAGTTCCCAGTGTCAATAAACCCTCTAGCAATAAGTTATAATGTTCTGACTATTTGATGGTTCAGCCTTTTCTGACAGCATATCACAAATTGAAGGGAATTGGCTTGAAGGCTGTCCACTAAGCTCAAGGTTTGAATGATGAATAAGAACCCTGTATTTTGCTCATACATGTATGTACCCTGAAATTCATAATTACATAATGAGAGTCTGTGAAAGTAGTCAGCTGCATTGGAAAATGGCGTTATGCCACTGTATGATATCTACAATTCCTAGTGAGAAAAGTCCTTTTATTGTCAGATCTGGTTAGATTACATTTATGTTAGATTACATATATGATATTTTTTTATTTTTTTTAAAATGGGGAACAGTGAATGTATGTCCACTTTCCCATGCTACTAGCCTCTATCCTATACTACTGAACACCCCGTTAACCAAGAAGAGATGGAGGCGGGGCAAGAAGACGGCCTAAGCTTCCCTGATCAATTTGCATCACTTATTTGGAAGAGTAGAGCTCATAGGAATGCAAATTCTCGGCATAGAAAAACCTGTTTTCAGAGCCGCTGACCTACCCATCAACCCCCACCTTAAGTTTGAAAGAAGATGATGACCCCTTCCTCCCTGCTTTTTAAGAAAGTTTGAACAATTATTCGAAAACAAACGTGAATCGAATCGAATCATCTGGTCAAACGCATTGTTTTTGTATTAGGGTTTAACGACACATTAACAGCCAGGGTCATATCATGTCGGTGACAGTTTTACGGGTGAAGGAAGTCAGAGTACCCGGAGAGAACCACCGAGCAACGACGAGCAGCTGTCAGCTCTCCAACATCGTAACTCTGAACTCTGCCCCGCGGCACAGGCAGGGTTAGATTGGTTGAAGACATGCGCACCATCGACGTGCAGTACGCCTTAGTACACAGCGTCATCGTTCCCCCATGTAGGCAATCGGGGTTAAGTGCCTTGCCCAAGGACACAACGCGGGAGCACGAATCAGTCGCTGAAATGGTCACCCATCCAACTACGAACCGCGCACGACGTTGCTTAACTTCGGGTCAAACGCAATCGAATTTTAAAACGTCACAAGGTTCGAGCAGAAAAGCGAAGTAGTATTCATGTGGTTACCCATGTTAACCCTTTACCTAACGAATCGCCCGCAAACGACCGCGTAATTTGCAAATTCAGCAGTTGGAAGAAATAATACTTTCTAAATATTTCCACAAAACCATATCATGTGACCTCTAATTGGAACGAGCTCATCGAGCTCGTTCCAATTAGGGGTCACATTATATGGTTTTGTTGAAAAGAAAATTTTAATTTTAAAAATAACAATTAAAATAATAATTTTTTGATGTTGTCTGCGTTGTTTTAAGGGGTTAATCTTCTGTACACTCCTGTCAAGATATCGAAATATTAACCCTCTCAATTCGGGGTGCATAAATATTTGCGTGAAGAATAAATTGGCAGTGTAGGTGCAGACGATATAAAGAGCAAAAGATCTGAAGCGAGGCTCCCTGAAAATTTCGTTTCAGGGATGGGTCACATGATATGGTTTTGATGAAATATTTAAAAAAAAATATTTTTTTCAACTGCTGAATTTGCAAATTACGCGGATGGACGCGCGCGATTGTTAGGTAAACGGTTAAACTCCATTTTTTTTCTCATAATACAACCAGAAAATTAACCAATCAATCTTGTTTGACAGAACTCATTGAACGCCGTCAAACAATATTAATTTGGATAAACTCCAATTTACATTCGGAGAAACATGTTTGCATTATATTTCAGTATTTGACGTCAGTGCGCAGAGGGTTAATGCGAGGACTACGACAATCAACTTAGAATACGTCAACCTTTTTCTTAACCTTCTTTCGTTAGACCGAAGATATGCGGGGATCAAACGACCCGTAAAGCTATGGGCCCGGCGAATCGGATATTTGACTTCGAATCGATTTCCGAATAGAACAGGACCACTTATTCGAGAATCGATTGTTTTTTCCATTCAAGTCAGCTGAATAATAAAATTCTCGGGTTTATCTTTTCACGGCGTTATTAAGTGCCTACGACGACACGTTCAACGCTCTGAAATAGAGATGAACGCAAAAACGTCAAGAATAATTCTCTCTCTCTCTCTCTCTCCCTCTCTCTCTCTCTATCTCTCTCTCTTGCTCTGGTGTTATCGGGAAAATTGCCTGCCTTCCCTGAGTGAAACAAGATATTATTTGCTAAAGCACAGCACGTAGTGTCTTGATGCACTGTGGAGATGATGCATTCCAATAGACGACATCGTGAGTTTCACTAAAAATTGGACATTCGTAGCCTTTTTCGTAGCCATATTTACATCATGCACCCGTAAACATTAAAGATATTCAGCTCTGTGCAGTGCAAAATATACTGCAAAGATAAGGTCACCTGGACTACAGTGGCGAGCAAAATGCGGAAACCGGACGGAGATGGACCATTAGGGCTCATTTGATTCTATTGCATGTCCGTAATTCGGTTACGAGCGATTCGGGATGTTGGGTAAAGGGTTAATGGTCAAACCTATGGCTTTCGGTATCTCTACCTGTTGTTGCAATTACATAACAGCATATTAAACGACTAATTATTGTTAATCCACTGGGCTTAGTGGGTCGCGAGTCTTTGCAAAAGGCAGTATTTAATCAGATAAACACTTCATACCGTCGCGAATGCCTGTTATGAAGTTGATAAACTACTATAATATTAGAACGTTTCTTTTCATGTTCTATCGGGCGATAGTACCTGAGTTTGTGTGATTTCTGAAATAAAACCTGAAGCAGCGAAGAAACGTCCTAATTATTTTATTATGCCGAACAAAAATAAACTTTCATTGTTAAGCGTTAACTGCAACATGCCATCAATCTTGTAACAATGTAGTCGAATCCAGAAACATGTTTTTAGTGACGTCATTTCGAACGAATGACGTCTCTTTAGGAGTTTCCATATCACCGAATACGAAAATGATTTGTTATAAATGACGTCGCTTTAGGAGTTTCTATATCACCAAATGTTCGTGTTTGCAACTGCATCATGCTGTTCATGTTATAATTCATTATAAATGCTTGTGTGATAAGTGGAATAATGGAATATATATTCATGTGTCTTGAACGACGACAGTTGTTAGAATTAAGCGAATTGAAAAAATTTAGTTTGAACTTGAGGCGGAGGCTCAGTGAGGTCGAGGAGGACTATTTAATACTACTGAACTTGTGGAAATATAATTGTTTGAAGTCACATTAATGATTCACTAGAAGTGATGAACAACACGTTAGTTTTTAATATTTCTGATTCTTTTGAATTCATTGTTTGCAGTTAAAATTGAAAACACACCCACTGAAGATGACAAATGTGTAGGTAAGACCACGTTTGTGTCTATCGGTGACGAAAAAAGTTAAACAGACACAGCGCCAGCGTTTGGTGTTTAGAAATTCCAGTCAGCGCGTGCGTGATCGACGCTGATCAATGGAAGTGGAGCTCACATGTTATTTGTTCTCACGTCTCCAGGGAAGAACGTTCCGATAGTACTCGTGTTTTGTCCAGAAACTCCAGTACTATGACTTTAGAAGGTGTCAAATTAATTAAGACTTTTAAAAGAAATTAATGCCTTACTGTTCGACCTTCCACAATACCAGTACTCGCGCCTGAAGATGGTACTAAATGCATCAGCCCGAGTGGTATGTAGGGTATCACGATCTCAACACATTACTCCTGTTTTGAGGGATATGCACTGGCTGTCAGTTAAATACAGAATAATTTTGAAAACTTTATTATTAGTTTTTAAGACACAAATAACATGTCACCAGCCTTCTTTGAAAAACTCCTTAGTACCAAGAATGTGTGTCAATACAACCTGAGGTCTGATGGTAAAATGCTGCTACATGTTCCAAATCATAGGTGTAAGACGTTTGGAGATAGGTCATTATCATTTGCTGGCCCTTACTTGTGGAATAATTTACCAGAACACCTAAAAAGACTGTAAAATGGAAACTTTTCAAGAAAGATCTCAAAACATACATGTTTCAAAAAACCTATAAGTGATGTTCTGGACTGTAAGATACTGTATATATTCCGTTTGTATATTTGCACGAGCTCAGTAACATGCACAGCGCCTTAGAATATGGTTCTATATCTTCTAAACTATAATTTTGGCGCTATATAAATGTGTATATTATTATTATTAACCAATCACGGCTGATGTCACAGACATGAGGCATAATAAAATGTTTTATTGAAAAAAAATAAACATTGTTTCATTACCACTCACTGACAATTAATATTAACAGTTTGTCCAAACACTATTACTCACACTTTATTGACGAAAAGAGGCAATATTTTTTTGATTGTTTTGTTCTGTCATATATCCCGATTTTCACTGCCACGATGTCTTTCCTTCACATGTGAAAGAAACATTTTTGGTGCCAAAATTTCAGCCAACGAAGATTTGTTTGTACATATCACTATTGTTAGTGTACTGTGCTAAAATGGCACCCAACAGCTTGTGCACAGTGGCTTACGCGTGCCATACATAGAAAACAATACAGTTGGCTATGTTTTTTGCAGGTTGGTTTGATGCAGTTCGTTGTTTAGAAGTTGTTGGTTGCGTTCTTGGTCTTGTGGGTGCTATCGCTGCCGGTGTATTAGCTTGTGGGAATACAAGTGGCAAGTACACTATAGCTGGCTTATTGGAACTATTAGCAGGTACCTTATTGATATTTACTTCTTGATTATTAACAGATGAAAGCAAATGAGAAATAAAGATGTTATTACTTTCCAGAGTGTGATTTACTGGGATTTTCGGGGTTTGATTACTTCACAAGTGAATTATGCAATCAACAATTGGGCCATGAATCCGTGCGCGCAAACGAAGACGCTTTTCCGTGAGTGTAATGGGGACTTCATTGTTTTTTTGTTTTTTTTTTGCTTTTTCATTCCTTTACCTAAAATGAAAAGCAGACGACACTTGAAAAAAAAATTCTTGAATAACTATTATTTTCATGACGAGCTCGTTCCAATGAGGGGTCATAGCCTATGTTTTTGGGACAAAACAATGAAAAAATAATGACACTTAATTGGCGATTTTTGAGAATAGCAATGGCAGGTTTTGACCGTTACGTTAAGTAAAGGGATAAATAATATAATTATCGTTAATAATGAAAGGTAATAAACAGAGTAATCGCTTGACTTGACTGGTTACGTAAAATAATTCATTCGAGGTGAAGGACTATATTGTAAAACACTCGAGCGCATTCGCGCACTCGTTTTTGTACAACGTCCGTCACCTCTCATGGATTATTTCACGTAACCAGTCCAGCCAAGCGATTATCCCTATCTATTATATGCTAGCCTGTGAATTATCGCAAATTATCTAAAATACACTTCTTGATATCCATCGACTCCTTGGATATCGTGGAATATCCCTCAGTAGCTTCCTAAATGACGTCACGCTACGCCGCATCACTTCGCCTTGAACGATCAGCTGATCTTTGTTATTGTGTTGAAATGTACGCATTTGGGGTCGAATTGGGCTGATTATTGTGCAATAAAGTGTCTCGTAGCATATAATAAAAAATAAAATCTACTCTGTCTAGTCAGTATCTGGAATTATCATATGACTCGTCCGGTTTGTTCACTTTAAAACATTTGATATTTTGCTTTCATTTTAATCAGTGATAAATAAAGCCTTCCGTCGATTTCATTGGTCAATTTCAAAACTGGACAATTTGATTGGCTGAACAAAATACAACTAGCTCACATTTGCATAACTTCAGTAGGGAGAATTTACGTTATCTGTCCTATTTAGAGAGGGTAATATTGTATTAATCTTTTACCTACAAGAAAAACGCCATTCATTTTTTTTTATATTTTCACTTTTTGCTTCTAAATCATAGGTTATGACCCCTCATTGGAACGAGCTCGTTACAATGAGGGGTCATAACCTATGTTTTGGAAGCAAAAAATGAAAATTTTTAGTTTCACGAGGATGTTTTTTCCAAGTGCCGTCTGCAACTCAAGTCAGGTGATGGGTTAAAAAGTCATACTAAGTGGCTAATTTGTGCGTGTGTGTGTCATATGATAAATAGAATATGAAATGAGTGTTTTTCTCATATAATGTTTATGAAACTCGTCCAAATTTTGCGTTTGGGCTCGTCAGAGGCTCACCAAAACGGAAAATTCTTAGACTCGTTTCATAAATATTATATGTGAATAACAATCTTTGCTTATCCTCTATTTATGTCATGAGTGTGGACCTGAAAGTTATGTTATTCACGAGCGCTTGAATACTTTCAGATTCAGACGATGGATTTTTTCAGTAGCTTCCTAAATGACGTTACGCTTCGGCGCATGACGTCACCTTGAACGTAGCCTTGAAGGAAAGATCAGCAGCTTTTTGTTATTGTCTCGAAACTGTTTGCAGTCAAATTGGGCTGAATATTGTGCAGTAAAATGTCACGTAGCATATCATATAAAAAGAAAATCTACTCTATTTTAGTGAATATCGGGAATTATCCCATTCATATGGACCTAAAAGTATTACTTTTAAAAATAAAATTTTCAGGTCCACTCTCATGAGATAATTCTCGATATTCACAATTATCGGGGGATTTCTATCACTGGCAACATCGGAAAAGATTTCTGGAAAGTCCAGTGTTGGAGATTGCAGAAGTTCTCAGGGCTATATTTCGCACATGATATGGTACTAGTATCAGAAACCGAAGGGGGGGGGGGGGGGTTAGAAAGAATGCTGACAATTGTTGGAGAACAAATTTCGAACTGAATGAAAGTAAAAGCAAATCTATACCCATGGGTCGTAAAATGGAACCTACTCCAAAGTGGAGAGTGGGGGAGTTCTATTTTTTCGGAAGGTACCTGCAAATATCTTAGGACAGAAGAGACGTGCGTAGCGTAGGAGTAAATATAAACATTAACGGAAGAGGCATCTACCGAAAACATCCGAATAAACTAACTATGAACGGGAGGCGAATCCTTAATTAAATGGAACTGATAGGGATAATCAGTTTCAATAAGTTTTTTTTGTGGAGAAAACAATTTGGGAAATTGTGGGTGTCCAAAGTATAACATATGGTACGAAAGTGATACTCCAAAACCAAATGGCTTTAAAGAGCTTGGAAATCATGCATGACGATGATTTTGGCGGCCAAAGGATGGGGTCGAGTAATGCCGCAGCACCAGAAACAATAAGGAGTGAGCTTGGGTGGATGAGGATTAAGGACAGGGAAGACTTAAAGTTAAAACTAGAAGTCCTGTCACGAACTGTGCGCTTATCCGGGCTTATTTGCTCGTATGAATTGCGCGCAATTGCCATATTGAATGGCACACAAAGCACGGCAGGTTCCGTCTGGTTACTCATCGCTAACACAGGCAATGGTTACCCGGAGGTCTATTGGCTGAAACATTGCTTTACACAGGCCATACGTACAAAATTTGATATCCTTACTTTGGTCATAACGCGTAGATTAACGCGCAGATCGCCGTGCTATTTGTGCGCATTTCATGACAGGACTTCTAGTTTTAACTGCAATGGAACTCTATTTGAACTATTTGGTAAATCTCCCTGACAGTCGATGGTGTAATCTAATGTTCCATAATATTTGGAATTCAAACAAAACGACAGGGTGGGAAGACCAAATGAGGAAGATAACAGAGAACTATTCAGTGGAGAGCTTGGACTTAGACGTGGACCCAAACCAAGGTAAACACAATCGTCAGAGAAAGAGTCATGGGGGATTGTAACCTGAATTAGCGAGAAGGTGTCAAAGCAAAGAGGTCTTTGGGTGGTCTGCGTGATAAAGAGAAGCCATAGGATTAGTAAAGTAAAGTTAAGGAATCCCGGTACTCTGAATGTGGGGTATAGCAACATCCATGGTCTCCACAGGAAAGTAAGTGAAATAGCTACATTGATCGAGGCAGAGGATTTTGATGCCGACACGCGGTTAAGAAATGAGGAGCGGATAGACCAAACAGGGTGTGGGGGGGGGGGGGGGGGCGTGTGGAAAGTTGAAGGGCGAACTGAAGGTCAGAAAAGGGGGTAGTGGTAGGCTTAAAACCGTCGTTGAGCACAGATCTGGCAGATGCCTGCACCTCAGCTGAGGTATCGAACAAAATGGGATGGGTAAATGTTAATCGAAGAAACACAAGTATTGCCCTTGGGACTGTGTTGGTTTGGTGGAGGGAAACAAACAGGTGTCGAATCACCCAATGCATTCAAGACTTGGGTTCAATATAATGGAATAAAAAAAAACAGAGGGCTCGGTATAATTTTGACGGGGGACGTAATGGCCTCATGGGTGATAATAAAGAAGCATACAGAGAGGGGGTAAGAAAGGCGACAGGAATGGATGGGAGGTAGCTGTTGGACAAATGAGCTCGGTCTGAAGATTTTGAACAGGCACGCGGAACGGAAGAGGAACGACAGAAGAAGAAAAATCGACTACATTCTCACAGATATAGATTTATGGAGGGAGGTGATAGAGTACGAAGAGGACGTTGAGTGTAAAATGGGTTGGATATTTAGATAGTGATGACAACTTGATTACGGTGACGATCGGGCGCAAAACCTAGCAAGAAGCAAAGGACATTTTAAGGAGTTTAGAGAACTCAAAAGGGGATGCTGACTGTGCAAAGTTAGAAAGAATATTAAACACAAATCTTGCGAATGTCCTCAGGGAGGTAAGTGTCCAGAAAATGGCAGTTGTGGACCTTGGGAAGGCAGGAAAGGAAAGTTCAGGAAAGATTAGGTTGCCAACACCGGAACTTGGATACAGAGTGAATGGCGGGTTGAAAAAGGCCTTAAAAGGCAAAAAAGTCAAATGTGCTGCGTACATGGGGGTGGCGTGGGGAGGTCGAAAGCAACGAGGCCAGGGTAGCAAAGGAAGAAGACCAACAATCACGGAATAGAGTAAATAAGATTGGAGAGGACAATCGGCGATTGCGAAACAGCGATCTTATTAGGACGATAAGAATGACAGGGGGATCAAGTTGGAACGTATTTTGGAAATGGGTGCATAAACGAAACAAAGGAAGTATTCTACAGAGTATTAAAGTAGATGGCAGAAATACGGATAGTCAAGACCAAATCGCTTGGAAAGCGAGTTTGTTGGCATTCTGAAAGCATTATATAAAGATGCACAAAGTGACCTAAGCCTGGGTAACATAACAACCAAACGTGTGCCTATGGAGTACATCAAATATTTCAGAGATGAACCCCTGCATAGCGACGATGGGGTAGCAGTTAGGGACTTGAAGATGCCAGGGCTAGTGTTCGCAGACGACATGATACTATTGTCAGCAGGGGTGGTGGCTAGCGAATATGCTTGCAATTCATGGGAGACATAGGGTAAAAACGAGGCTCGAACAAAATGAAAGCAGAAGCAAAGTTATACTCGTGGGCAGTAAAGTGGAACCTACTCGAACGAGGAGAGTGGGAGAGTTCTGTATTCCGGAAGTTAGCAGCAAACTTCTTAGTGTAGGAGGGACGAGTATTTGGGGGTAAATATGAACATTACGGGAAGAGGCAACGACTGAAACCACACGAATAAACTGGCTGCAAGTGAGTGAAGGTTAAGCGAATCCTGAACCAAATGAAACTGATATGGAGAAACCGTTTCAATAAGTTTTTCTTTGGGAAAACCATTTGGAATATGGTGGGTATACCAAGTATAACATATGGCACGTAAGTGGAACCACTAACTCAAACGGCTTTCCAGAGCTTGGAAACCCCACAGAATGGTGAAGGCCGATCGATAAAAGGGGTTGAGTAATGTCACAGCACTAGAAGTCCTGAGTGGATGAGGATCAAGGACAAGATAGATTTATTGAAACTCTGTTATCTTTACTTTTTGGTAAATCTCACCGACATCCGATGGTGTAAACTAATGTTCCAGGGTATTTAGAATTCAAATACAAAGAGAGGGTGGGTGGTCCAAGTGGGGGGTGTAATAGGAAACTACTCACTGGAGACAGGGACAACCCCTGGTAAACAAATGGTCAGAGGAGGAGTCGCGAAGCACGAGAGGCGCGTCAAATCAAAGAGGTCTTTGGGCGGCCTGCGTGATAAAGATAAGCCAAATTTTGAAGACTGCCTATACGGCACCTTTGAGGGTCACTGTTGTTCAAGCTGAAGTTGCAGTCTTTGAGCTGAGGGGAAATTGCGAAACACAATTAAAAGGAGTGCCAGATGAGTAATCTAGGCGTGGTGGAGACCTTGGAACTCTTTCTACTCGAATGTCCAAAATGTCAGTCTAACAGAATAGACTGGGAGTATAGTGGGGAAGTAGGATGGGAGAATGAAGGACATGTGCTTAGTGGGTGACACAATGGAGAGGGTTGGTATGCTCATATGGAAATATTGGGAAGAATTTGGTATGGGATGTCATCAAGCCGTTCGTCTCAGTGTGTTGCAAGGAGAGAAGAGGCGTGTGGACAAGGAGGCAAGAAGAACAGGGCTAACCAAGGCCTCCTCACCTGAGAACCGCGACAAATAAGAGACTAGCCAAAATATTATTATTATTATTATTATTATTATTATTATTATTATTATTATTATTATTATTTTATTATTATTTTATTATTATTATTATTAACACCCTTACAGTCAGAATTCATTCCTGGTGACAGTACAATTTACCAATTAATAGATATTGATACCAACATTGCTAGTAATATGGACATGGACACCAATAAAGTATAGTATTCTGTGATATAAATAAGGTATTCCATAGAGTATGGCATGAAAGTTTAATTCATAAATAGAGGATATGGAATGAGTGTTTTTCTCATATGATATTTATGAAACGAGTCTAAGAATTTTCCGTTTTGGCGAGCCTCTGACGAGCGCAAACGGGAAATTCGGACGAGTTTCATAAATATTATATGAGAAAAACACTCATTTCATATTCTATTTATCACATGACACACAAACGCACAAATTAGCCACTTAGTATGACTTTTTAATCGACCACCTAACTTGATTTGCAGACGGCACTTGGAAAAAACATCCTCGTATAACTAACAATTTTCATTTTTTTGCTTCCAAAGCATAGGTTACGACCCCTCATTGGAACGAGCTCGTCGACACGCATTGGAAACTCAATATAAATACTTCATTCCCCCGTTGTTTAATTATGTCGATGTTATGTGGGATGGTTGCGCAGAGACTAAATCAACACACCAACAAAATCTACACTTGGATGCCCAACGAACTGTAATAAGGATATCTGGGGGACAAGTCATCATCTTATTTATAGGGTATCTGGATTCATACAACTGAAAGTGCGCAGACGATGTTACAAAGTAGTCGATATGAATAAACCCATGTTCACAAACGTGCCAAACTACGGTAGATTGCTCATTCCGGGACCTGGATCAGAATTGACTCATTACCTGCTAAAATCTTCAAATTTGTAAATGGGAATTACATGCAACACTAATACGTTTTCTAACTCGTTTCTGCCGTCAGGGGTAAAAGCTTGGAACGGCTAAGGTGCAGATTTGCAGAACTGTACCTTCGTAGCTCTATTTTAGAGGAAACTTGCAATTAACGACAATGTCGTTGTTGAGTTTTATTATGTGGGTCGTAGAAGAGAAGCTGTATTTCACACGAAGCTACGTTTAAATTATTGTGATTTAACGGTCATAAATTCGAACGATTCATAAACGATGATGCTTTTTGTAGCTATGGTCATTTATATGAAGACACTGAACACTATTTACTAATGTATCCTCTATATACAGAAGAAAGAAATCTGCTTCTAATAAAATTGTGCCACACCACTAATTTCACTCTTATGTTAAACGGAAATCCAGAGAAAACTGCTAAGGAAAATGGCAATATATTAAGTGCGGTACAAGAATATATTAGGGAAACAATGAGATTCGAGTGAATAATTATTAACTAGTGGAAATGAATCCTGGCAACACTTTTGCTGTGTAGGGTGAGAGAGAGGGTTTCTTTTTCACCGTTTGCTAGGTTTTATTTAATCTTATTAATTTTACAAGGATTGGCGAACAAGTTATGCAACTTATATTAACGCCTCTCCTTGGCCCAATGGCGTAGATCACTGTGGGGGTCGACCCTTGGGTGTATGGTCAGGAACGTGGCTAGAAGAATCCGATTGGGGGTGTGGGTGGGTAATAAATGTTCACTATGGGGGAGGGGGGCGGGGGACCCCGTCCCGATCCCTCCCCCAGTTGAAAACGTTCGAAAATGAAGCCATGAAAGGAGGCATAAAATTGATTCCAGTAACTGAAATCCCAATACATTTAACATAGAATTATCAGGTTGATATTGTTATTTGGTATTATTCTAGGAATTGAAAATGTGCTAAACAAATGCGCAAGCTGAGAACTTTGAGCAATTCACACTCTCCTAACATTAAATGATATCTTATGCAGGAATGATCAATTTTCGATGTTTCATCATTTTGTAACTGTGAATGATGGAATTAACTCAGGATAACGATTTTCTATGATGCGATTTTCTTGAAGTACATTACGAAGATTTTTTTATTACGATAAGTATACGTACTATAGAAATCTCGTACCGACTGACATCATTCATACTTACGAAGCTCGATATTGCGTATGCTGTTGTTGTAAATATTAACAGTTAGAATTTTCGCCGAATTGAAACCGAGTTCGAATTTTAGGAAGTAAAGGAGACATCAGAATCACCAACGAATCTCTAAAATCGATCGAGATAGATGAAATTTCCAACTACTCATGACTTGCCCTCCGAATTTCCAACTATAGGAACATTTGGCTAGGATTGGGTGGGGGGGGGGGGGAGTGACACCCACCCAGACCCCTTCTCGCCACGTCCCTGTGTATGGTGACAGGGGGTCTGTGTACTGAGGACCTGCTGATGATTCGTGTGTTTTGCACTTGCAGATTTGGTGTTTTCATCAGGTAATGAACTCAAGATTTTTGATAGTGTACCACCACCCCGCCCACGCGTACTGTGGGCCTAGCATAGAGTCACATGTATACCAGAATACCTCCATAACCGATAGGTAATAGATATATACGAGGTGACGGGATATAGTGTGGCACTTTCTTTCTAATTCATCAGTTTCTGTTTTTTTGTACACTTGCTCCATTGTAATGTGTTTTTCTGTAGAGTACGGCGTTAATATAGGGATTGCCTGTCCGCCAAACCCCCTTTCAACGTGGAAACAAAAATATTGTTTAAAAAATATTATTATTACTATTATTATTATTAGAAAATGGTGGGAAGTTTCATACACGTAGCTGTGTAAATGATATATGCGAACTATTGGAATGAGAAAGGTGGACGTTTTAATGAGATATGACCAAAAGATGGCCTTAAATTTAAAGCGACGTAAAAACGTCAAAAATGGGGATAAATAAAATAAACGTCATACATAGAGATTATCATGATAATGTGCATGTCCTGTGATTTGTATCAGATTCTCGGTGCTGTCCAAAAATGGGATCTCAACGAGCCGGCTTTGCCGGCGAGTTGTGATCCCATTTTTGGACAGCACCGAGAATCTGATACAAATCACAGTACATGCACATTAACATGATAGTTCATTTATCTAACAATTCTATCACATAAACAGATTAAATCTTAATGCTTTACCCAACGTAACGGCCAAAACCGGCCAATGCTATTCTCAAAAATCGCCAATGAATTTTCATTATTTTTTCATTTTTTGTCTCAAAAACATAGGTTATGACCCCTCGTTGGAACGAGCTCGTCAAGTTCGTTCCAATGAGCGGTCATAACCTATGTTTTTGAGACAAAAAATGAAAAAAATTAAAATTAGTTATTGAAGATTTTTTTTGCAAGTGTCGTCTGCTTTTCATGTTAAGTATTATTTTTAAACATTTTTGGGACATAATGTTCAGTCGATCACTGAAACGCACATAGAATGTATCCATACGCCTGTCATGACAGGCCGTAGCGCTACCGGAAATGAGTCGTCTATATGATACGGAATCAGAATGAGTCGTCTATATGATACGGAATCGGAACACATTATGTGATACGTACCGTTTCTCGTGGTTTTTAGGCCAAAATCTATATGATTGTAAGAAAAAGAGGGAAAGAATATTCCATCAGTTTTACCTACTTGGAAGAAATAGTTTTAAATAGGTTTTTTTGTTTGGAGAAAACATTTGGGTGAGAGTGGTATTACCAAGTATAACGTATGGAACAGGTGTTATCCCACCAAATCAATCAGACGTGAGGAACGTGAGGAACGTAGAGATCCTATACAGTGTCATATACGGCGAAGAAAAAACAACATTAGGTGAGGCTTTATCTGCCAACTAAACACCCTAAACACCCTGTAACGTATTTATTATGCACGGCATGCTAAAATGTCATTGGGGAAGTTAACTCAACGAATAGTTAAGTGATGCGCACTTCTCGAAAAATGTAAACAAAGCAGACGATGTTTACATACGCAAAAAGGGGAGTAATTGAGAGAGAGGGAGAGAGAGAGAAAGAGAGAGAGAGAGAGAGAGAGAGAGAGAGAGAGAGAGAGAGAGAGACAGCCAGGCAGACAGGCAGACAGACAGACAGACAGACAGTCAGACAGACAGACAGACAGACAGACAGACAGACAGACAGACAGACAGAACGGTACCTATGATGTTGCACCGAAACAGTTCGAGTAATTGTTTGTCGTCCGTACAATGAAGGTAATTGTTTGTCGTCCGTGCAATGAAGGACAATGTGGTCGTTACATGTACTTACGCTCTCCTACCCTCGAAGGAGCAACCAACATATGAGGAAATGTAAACTTTCATCTTCAACAAGTGTCAGGAACTAGGTCTCCTCTCTTTTCTGTATCTATATCCTATGACTTTCAAACTGCCATTAACATTACCATTAGAACTGTGTTTGGATTTACTGTTAACGTTCAAGCATGCTTCTATCACCTAATGCAGGGTACCTAACGGTGTGCTCAAGAGCAGGGTTTGTCAGCTCTGTACAGGGAGGACGAAAACATAGACCACACTATTGGTGTGTTAGATCGCTTGGCTTTTCTCCCATGGCAAGCTAATTAGAAACAGCCAATGAGTAATCGTCCACTTTGGCTCTTTGTGTAGCGAATGTGTTTTTACTGTAATTTGCAAGTGTTATTCTCCCCAGGAAGAAATTAGCAAATCATAACTTCAAGACTATTATATTAATGAAAAGGACAGTGTATGTATTATATGTCACGACGCGCACACTGTTAATACAAAGGTTACAGAACATAGAAAGTTCAAAATAAATGCCACCTGTACTACTCTACAAGAAAATACCTAAAGTTTGTGCGGAACGGAAATCGTTGATGGATTATTTTTAAATATAAGCGAAATTTCACTGGAAATTTCTACAAATAGTGCAACGCCAAAACAATCTGAATCGCTAACAAGAGCTGAAAATCGTCCCCTGAGTTCCAGCAGGCACATAGAACACATTCGAATTAGGGCGCGAAATAGCAACACGGGTTCCTCTCGCAAATTCGGTTGGCGATACAATGTGTTGCTTTTGTTGATAGTTGTGAAATGAATTGCTGAGTGTCCTTCTAAGAATTGTTTTTTTATAGACGTGAAGGTGTGTAATAAACTCAGAACGACACACGCTTGTGAATGGGTTAATCGATATGGCACTTGTGCCATCGCGGAAGGATAAAACTCGAGGGTGTGTATTTTCGTATTTTAAATGTGTTCAAATAGAGAATAATAGTCAAACGTTCAAACTGATTGGGGAAAGAGGGTAAATAGACAGCTCCAGTACACATATACTACTCTACAAGAAAATACCTGATGTTTGTGCAATGATGCGCCCATCGATGATGCAACTTCACTAACATTTCGATATTTATTCTTTCGATATTTAAATTTTTAACTGAAATTCACATACCCTTAGTGTTTTATTCACTGACATCTTTAAAAAATTAAGGAAAAGCTTACTTTGCTGTAAATGTGTTTTATTGTTCAAGTTTCACACATGGTGGGCATATATATATATATCTAACATCGTGGCAGAAAATGATATTAGTCTAATTTGCTTCGTTGAGTTGGTGATTTATTCACCATTTAAATATTGTTATCAAAAAACGGTGGCCCCGACATGTGTTATCAGTTTTCGGGGAGTGCAAGTTAAAAACGTTCTCTTTTTTAATCGAATGATTTCACGTGCTGTTGCTACCCTCCATACAGATTTGTATTTGTTTAGACGTTTTCACTTGTATTGGGTGACATGCGTCCTTGTATGTTTAAGTACATTTGCATGCGCACCGTGTTTATTGTACTCGTTTTCATGAAAGTGGGGATACCGACTTTACGGTAAACACATATAATTTGATAGAAGGCGCGTGTTTTCACAGGGGATCGATGATGAAGGGTAAAACATTTTACACAATTATTGTGAAGTTGGCCTATACATCTTTTTACTCTGCGAAAGTAAATAATTATCCAAGGTAAACAACCAATCTAATATTAAATTATAAGTGCAGAAATGAATTATTGTCACTTTATTTGGGAACAAATGTGACAAGGACGTTTTAAGTTGCATGTAGGGCCTTTATGTAGCACTTCATATACAATTTTATACTCTCATCCCACATTCGTAACTCGATAAAACAACGTGCAATTTAATTCAGTTCTATTGGTTCATTAAAGTCACTCCTTTACAGCCTTGTGAGAGTTGAAACCCAATGCTTTATGTTGGCCAGTTTTTTTTCTGCCATTAGGGCCTTCATAAAAACACGAACAGTTATCATTAAATTGGCCAGACGTTTAGGCAGAGGTTCTCTTCACCCAGAAAAAAAGACTTATCGGGACTTCGTAAGTGAATTGCAAACATGTGCCCCACCAGTAATGTTGTGCAAAGCGGGAGGGTTGTTATTTGCAAGTCAGTCAAGTATTGCTACTTTTTTCGCGCGAGCAGTTGGAAAAAGTACGACCATCAGTAGAGGCAAGCAATACACATTTTTTACGATGTTCCAGCAGTACTTTACTGAAGTTTTAAATACCCTGTATTAAGAAGCGGATAATTTTGAAACGATTCAACTGATAAAAAAAGTCACCCAGTCCATGTATAGTCGAAGGGATTGTTGTTTTATACTCCCGGCAATAATGTTAAATTGATCATTTCCAGTTTCGAAATGGGATGATCATTTCCATCATTCCCGTCCAGCGTCTCCCTTATAAAAAAGTACCATGGTAAACCATGGTAAATCCCAAAATACCCTGGCAATACCAAGGTATTGCCAGGCTATTTTGGGATTTACCATGGTACTTTTTATAAGGGCTTGTTACGATAGTAGTATCGATGTACATGTCATGACTCATACCCTTTCCCTCCCCAATATGACGCGTGATATGACGTCATATACATGTTCATGGGTGCATGTTTGATGATATTGCACGTATCGTCTGGAGGTATCGTCATCTTGTTATCTTGTTTCCTGCCCCCATCTTGTTTCCTGTAGTCATTTTGTTCCAATAAGCATGACTAGTTTTGATGATGTCACAATCTTGAGCAAGCAGCTATTTGGGATGCCGTGTTTTCAATCGAATTCAAGATTGCGTATATTACACATGTGAAGATCATATCTTTAGGATGTGCACGCAAAATCTGCACCATGCTGGATGTTGTTAGCGATGTGTGACGTCATTTTGGATATTACGCTGAGAATCACCGCCATGTTGGATTACGTCACACCCATACACAAACGGCTATTCCGGTTGTTGTTGTTGTTGTTATTGTTATTGTTGTTGTTGTTGTTGACAACGTGTTGCATTATATGCTTATGGGGGTTTCGTTTCATGGTGACCAATTGCAGTTATTTCCCAATAAATTAAATGTTTGGATTTTATATTTTAATTTAGAATTTGAATTTTGAATTTCTCATTTTTAAATATTATTCTGCTATCAAAGTTTAAGGGAGCTATTTGTAAATGAGTTTTCCGTTCTGAGCGAAATATTTATTGGGTGAGAGAACACAATAACAAATATGAAAAATAAACAGAGTTTAGATAAATTTCCAACTTACTACTACAAATTTTGATTTTTTTCATTTTCATTGTTCACTTTGTGACATTTTGAGTTTACATCCTACCAGCTCAATCCAGACATTCATCCAGATAATCACCTGATATCAAGACTGTATTGCCTCTAAGTGATGTGTAGTCCACACCAGGGCAACAATCTTCCTGAGAACTGCTTCCCTTCATGAGCTATTTGGCCCAAATTCTCAAACAGCCACGGAAGATCATAAGATGATCCAATTGACCCCACTTTCCACAAATACTTGGAAAGCCAACCCAAACTGTTTTACCCTCTGGGCCATGGAAATTGTTATACTTGCCGTCTTTGCTATCCAAACTGAAAATGGAGGACACGGGATGCAAGCAACTGATGACCTTGGTAACTGATTTCCAACTGGTCTGGAAAACATAACCCCCCCCCCCCCTCCCCCCTTCGGGTCACCTATCCATCGGGAAATATCCCGGGACGCAGGTCCATGACTGAGTTTAGACATGTGTGATTGGAGCTGATGCAAGCTGAAATCAAGAATTGTAATATAGAGAGGTTTTTCTTCAGAAAGCGTGTTGCATTCGCATGAAGTTGGTAACAGCTTTGTTACGGTAGTTGTTCACTGTGACAAGCCTGATCTAAATGCAGAACCACACAAACGTTTGAACGGATTATGAATTATCGCACAAGATTGCGTCGGCCCTGGATATCACTCGAGCCTTCACATGTAGCAACCGGTCTACAAGACAATTGAAACTAAAAACACTTTTTGACTGGATAATTGCTGCGTTTCCTTCGTTGTTACGAGACATCACTGTTATGTGGTGGGTACCAACTCCAGTTTGCCTTTTAATTTTGAAAGCATTCAATTGGTCGAAACCAACTGACAACGATCAGTGTCTCGGTCACGATGATCGAACTTCAAATATTGACTAAACTGCAGATAATAACACAACAAAAGGTTTTTAAATAGCTAATAAGTTTAGCACAATCCATCATTATATGACCAGTTGTGGAAAGTATTTGTCAAGGAACAAGCAGTCAGAATGTTATTTTTATTTTATAAATTTTTGACTCGAGTCTGATTGTTTAAATAACCCGGGTAAACAAATCTAACTGAACGGTGCATTCGGCCAATGATGACGTGATTTATTTAGATGGGTTCCTTCTCTGTTTACGTTGGAAACGAAATCGAACGTGTTTTGTATCAACACATGTGCGATACAACTTTTTTATCGTACAGGCAGAACATTGGAAACCTTGTGTTTTACATTAATAGGTGTGTGATAAATAATTTAACTTTTTTTTTGTTTCAGCTGTACTTGTGGGCACAGGTTTCATTATTTATGCTGTAAAGTTGAAAGATGCTTTGAGTTATGCACACGCCGGATTCTACATGAACATCATTGGCAGCGCGGGTTTAGGTCTTGGTGGACTTATTCTTTTGTGCTCACGGAGCAGTTATGAAAACAACATTCAGCAATCTGGTGTGGTGATTCAAAACCACGGCATCCAGCAACCGGCTTACGCTAAGGCCGATCAAATCGTATTGCAACAGAGGTATTAGCGAATATCAGCACAATATGTATTTGGACAGTGAAAGCTCATGTTATCAAGAACGAATACTTTCTTTTCTCTTATAAATAGAACAGCGAACAATCAGTAATCTTATCGCACATGAATGTCGGATATTTACCTAATATGACTAGCTCACTCGCCAAACAAAGTTTCCGAATAACAAAACTTCAACCCCTTGAATCCGTATGATCAATTTTTCCGGACCAGGATCATAAGTTCTTATTGCATGAAGTAAATGGCTGCTGTGCGGATTTGTTTCGTTATACTAATCAATATTTCTAACGTGCATCCTTGAGGATGCACGTTGGAAATATTAATTGGTCTACCCTCGAATAATTACTATGGACTAATTCAACAGTTTCTATTGAACACATATTGAAAATGCTATCAGGATTTAAATGGTTATGTGTCTGTCCTTCAAATACAGGTGATTATCCCTCATGGGAACGAGATCCTTCCAAATACTCGTCGTAAGTTGTTCGCTTGATGTACAAATTTGGAATAATAATGAAATTTGAATGACGAATGTTAGAAAATGCCTACCTGGCAGTGAGGTTAGTAGAGTGGGTAAGATTGCAACTCGCTACACAAATGCGAGCAATACAATGAAGTTAAAAAGTAACAATATCTTTCCTCATTTTTCAACTAACAATTTTCTTATTTTCTGCCCCAAAATGAAATAAAACAGTACCCAACGCCTCAAAGGATTTGAAACGATCTCAACAAGGTCACTCCAATGATGTATTTGGGATAAAAATAACAAACTTTGGATAATTTTGTTGCATTGTGAACAACGCTGACCCAGTAAATGGGTTGAATAAACGTAAATACTGTATACACTGACAGCAATGTGTAACGTAAAACATATTTTTTTGACTGGGTTGAACGGCACTTTTGAGTTTCGACAGCCCGGGTCACCTCGTGTCGGACCGTAGTAAGGGTGGGTGAAGTCGGATTACCACCGAACCACCGAGCAGCGGCGAGCAACGTTCTAACTGCGTATTAGCAGGCCAATGTACTAATTGCGTGCAGGTGGTCTTAGCACTTGTTGAAGGCAAGTGCACCATGAGCGTACAGTACAACTTGTACACAGCGACCACACGCGATCAATCAGAATTAACTGCCTTGCCCAAACACACAATGCAGCCGCTACTGGTGATAATCGAACCGTGGATCTTTCCGTTTGGTCTAAACACGACATCCTAAACTCCATGAATGATTCTTGAATGGCCCCTGCCGTCAAAAATACTACAAGAGTTTCCTCTTATCCTACTTTTGAAAACGTTAAGGAATTTTCTAGCTAGGTTACTGCGGGGGTTTCTTTCAATTTAATCTCTTTAGTCCGACCAGTCTCCTCCGTTTGAGCTGTCCAGTGCTGGCGGAGTCAAATCACCCTCCAATGCTCGGGCCAAACCAACGGAGGCTCCAGGTATTACTGGAACATCGGCCAGTTTTGGTTGCGTCTAACCTTTGGCACTTCTCGTGAGCTGGATGTGTGTTTCGGTGGCAGCGAGCGACGGACTATACTTGTCTAGGAAGGCTCGATCAGGGACACAACTGCAACAACAAGTGGCAGACTATACTTGTCTGAAGAACAACAAGGACTACCCCAAGAATTATTATCACCATCGTTAACTTCTGGAGACTAAATTTGTCAATGAAGGAAGTGGCTCTTCTTAACGAGCCATATTATATAAGTGGCAGACTTTACATGAACGAAGGAGGGTCTAGCGTCACCTACTATAGCCGGCGGGGTGGCGAACTGGGTCCTGGTGGTTTTTCTGGTTTCATTGCTTCTCCTCCTGTGCGGCCGCTGGATGTGGAAAGTGTCATTGTCTGCTAAAGGGGTCGTAATGGGTTAGCTTACCTCACTCCGTCCTTGCGCGTCTTCGGCACGCTAACACCTTCGGTTCACTTATCCTTACTCACCTCCAGAGTGGCGGACTGGGCACTGGCAGATCTGCTGGCTCCTTTGCTTCTCCGCCCTGTGCGGTTGATGGACGTGGAAAGTCACTTGTGTAGCTAAACGGTCGTAAGAGATTAATCCTCTCCACACTGTCCCACTGCGACATTTCGCTGAATTCATTTCACCCATCACCGGTACCTCAAAACAATATTTAGGGTCGGTGCTGAAAATGCGCAAGGATACAAGATAATATTGATAAATTTATCTTACAAGATGTATGTTTTGGGCACGTAACTAGCCGAATACAGAGTGTAAGATTAAAAATCTGTATTTTGCAACTGCTTAACCCAACCGCGTCCATGGTTACGATTTGTTTTTGTTACTATTTATAGACCATTACAAGCTTTCGAAACGTGTTTGCGATGGACCTTGTACGTTTTTGTATACAAAAAGTGAAAAAATAAAAACTTCCCAAAAGTTAAATTATTAAATTATGACGACATGGCTTTTATGCTTTTGTATCTGAATCACAGGAATCATTCAAACTGGAAAAATGCGCAGTTATACTGTTAAAGAGCATGTCTTTTCGAAAGTTTATCAGAGGATAGCAAACAATCATGGCAGCCGCATACAGTTTCAACCGAAAAGAAAAAGCATATTATGAGTCTGAAAATGAATCTAAAATTAAAATGTCATTTAATCTCTTATTCGACGTACACGATATTGCAGTTTAGTATTTTCATTATTTCTTGTAAATGTTTCCACGTGGAACCCCGGGAAGTCAAGCAGTGCCTGTTTACTGTGGCAAACAAGTTCGATTTTACTGGTAAAATAGGACCCAGTCACTAATGTCTGTGGTGGAAGTCCTTTAAAATGGCTAACATGTGTATAAACGATTGACTGGACTTGACTTTACCTCCATGCTGCGGTCATGAATAGCCATTGTGCAGAGGTGTGTGATCTTAAACACCAATATATAAATAAATTCATTATTACGTCAACTGCGTTCTGGTGGGTGTCCTGGCGAAAATAGGTTTGTTGTCTGGGGCATACTTTCATCAGGTGGTCAATATGATAGAGCGATTCTGATGGACGTTACGGGAGTATATCTGTTTGCAGAAAAATAGGTAGATATCGGTGTCCTTTGATTTGAGCGACGCAATACTAAATAGGTCTGTAATATATTGGCTTTTAATTTTTGTCTGATTGTAACACGTTCTTTACTGTGCTTTAATTGATGTGTGCTGAGCGCTAAACTACTATATCTCTGAACTGCACTGTTCGCTGACTATTGTCACGCTTCTCCAAAACATAGAGGATATCTGGTGTTTTCGAGTGGATACAGAAAATTATCTCATGAATGACCGAGACAAATGATTATATTTCGCGAGAGCTTGCGTGAACGAAAATCACCATTTGTCTCGGTCATGAGTGTATCCACTCAAAAACACTAGATTTGTTTTTGTTATACGCCTTTTATAAGAATCTGATCATTTCTATCGATAATTCCACTCGTTTCAACCTTGAATTGATGCATGAAATTAAACAACGCATTGACACGCGAAAGTGATTGGATCGATACTTGCATCTTGCGATCTGATTCAGCTGGCGGGTTTCATGCATCAATTCAAGATGAATACGTTTTGAAATATTGCTGAAAATGATCGATATCCACTCAAAAACACTAGATTTTATTTTTATTGTACGTTTTTAGAAAACATTGATCATGTCCAGTGAGAATTTGACACGTAATCACTTGAAGTGATGCTTTGAAAGCCACCATTTTGATTGAAACCGTGAAAGTGAAAAATCCTATATCTTCACAGTGGGGATACGATTTTTATCTTTCCGCACCGTTTTCGATAATCTACCGCTTAGCGTATAATAAAAACGTTTATCTTTCGATTCACATAAATAATTTAGCAATCACACTGAACACTATTAATCACTTCACAAAGCGAACATAAACCATCCCAAGATATTTACATAAAAATGAAGACATGTTGTCTTGACATTTCTCAACTCCTTGACGGAGTATACTCAGAATAGATTCCGACAAAACACTTGCAGAGGGGAGTTTCCTTTAAGAAAATGACATCAACCTTTGTGAAAAAGCATGAAAAACAAAACCTTTGCTTTGGGGAGTGAATCAGCATATTCAACCTGGAGGAAAACTTGCTGAAACATTTTCTTGTACTTTCCATGCATTATTTCCATTAAATATGTCACATTTTCCCGGGTTGTTCTGTCCGCCCACAAACGTTTAGCAGGAATCTTCTCACTTTGTACGTCGACACTGCTCACCGTGCATTCAAAATTATGCCTCAAAGTTAGTTTGCCCAATCAGAACGATGGAATACCATCTAACCCTTTACCCAACGCAGACGATTTCAAAATTCATTATTTTAAAAAAACATTTTTTTTAAATTTTTTAAACAAATTTCAACAAAACCATGTCATGTGACCCCTCTTTGGAACGAGCTCGTGGTCACATGATATGGGTTTGTTGAAATTTTTCGAAAAATAGTATTTTTTTCGGCAGCTGTATTTGCACATTACGGAGGCGGATGCGGGTGATTCGTTGGGTAAAGGGCTAAAGGTTCCATCGTATCATGTAGCTCACCTGATATCATTTGATATCATGTGAGTTACATCTATGACTATTTTGATCAAATTGATGCATTTCCACTCGCGTCGAATTTTCAAAATTTGAAATAAAACAAAATAAGAGAATTTAAGTACCCAAAATGTTTTCAAGGTACCTATTTATTGATTTAAAACATTAAATATTTTAAAAAGGACAGAAAATATTATTTGCAGTCCCAAAATTGGCAAAAGTTCTTTGTAGTTTTTACGACTCTGTACCGACTATAGTCTATCGATTTTTTTTGTGCTGACACGAACATTTTCTTTACAGTTTACTCAGCAGATTAAAAGTGATTTTTGAACATTTAATAGTGCTGCTTTGTTAATCTTTTTCAGGTGGTAGTGGCAGTAAATGTATGTACGGTTATTCCATTTATGTCTGTAGCGTTTTCATTGTAAATAAATATCACGCTTCGAACAGCGAAGATTGTTGACTGTCACCATGGATACATGCCAGTGCCAGTCACAGGTACTCGGCACAAGCTGGGGAAATCGAAATAAAAATGATATTTGATACCATTTTTGAATCGATGCTGACGTGCTCCTTTTATGGTATATAAATATTAACAAGGTACACAACTCGCTTTTCGAAAAGGATAGCACACATCTTCGGTATAACCCCCCCCCCCCCCCCCCCCCCCCCCCCACACACACACTCAAATTTGATTCACACAACGTATCCAACAGTATCCGATATCAGTGGAAAGGGGAATGAATAAGCTTTACAGTGGTGTATTACACGACCGTTGGGTGTTCTTGGGTTGTTCATGATAACTGGGAGAAGTCGCAGAAAAGGCCGAAAAACATTTAGTCGGACAAGATAGTGCACAGTGGAATGAGGATTACGAGCGACAATTATCCGATTTATTACAAATAATTCGAGGTCCCATTGTCTATGGATGGCCGATTCAAATATTAGCCGTATACCTTTATCAATTTTCAATCTTGGGTTGACATTTATTCATTTCTGGAGTTCACATTTACCGTATAACGAAGATGTGTGCTATCGTTTTCGAAAAGCGAGTTGTGTACCTTGTTAATATTTATATACCATTATAGGGGCACATCAGCATCGATTCAAAAATGGTATCAAATATCATTTTTCTTTCGATTTCCCAGCTTGTGTCGAATACCTGTGGTGCCAGATACTGTTGGCGATCTTGCGCGGTGCTGTCAATAGCGGTTTCTAAAAAAAATAAACGTCCGGTCGTTCTTTATTTCTCGCGAAAATTGATTAGTCCCTTGATTTGCATGGGCTTTCGACATAATAAATATGTTACACGGCATGTCGATGGCTGATACATGTTCATACCAGGCTCTGAGAGTTCATATCACCTGATGTGAACTCTCATCGCCCTGTATGGAAATGTATCAGCCAGCTACACGTTCACATCATCTGATATGAACTTTCATCGCCTAGTATGGAAATGTATCAGCCAGCTACACGCCATGCAACTTATATTAACCAACCAATATTATACCCATACTTTGAATCGACTAATATTATTTATTTATTTATTATTTATTTATTGGTGTTTAAGGTCACATATTTTTGCACAATGGCTAATTATGACCACAACATGAGTATCAACTCAAGACCAGGGGTGAGCGTTAATAAGCCATGTTGCCCGTTTTAGAGAGGGTTTGCACCTCCCAAGCATTGTTGACTGGGTCCTATTTTACTAGTAAAACAGAGCCTGTTTACCACAGTGAACAGGAACACATCCCGGGGTTCCCACACGGGAATCGACTAATATTAAAGCCTCACCTAACACTTCGGCTATAAATGAGTCGCCACTCAACTTTCATTATTTTTAAACATAATTTATAATCCATCAATTGAACGAACTCGATGGGTTGTTTCTCTATTGGGTCATGCATGGAAACAAAAAATGAAAACGTTTTGTTACTCAACATTTGTTTCAAGTGTCGTCTGCTAGTAGTGTAGGACGAAGAATCAACTGATATGTTGCATATAATGAGCGCATAGCCCCCACCCCTCCACCCACCCACGTTACGAAATCGATACAAAAAAAAATAATAATAAATGAAACAATAAAAGTAAAAAAAAAGAAAAAGAAAAGCAGGTATCAAAAGAAGATCTGCATCCGGACCCCCCAAACGACTCAGTTAGCAAAACCCAAAACGAAACCAATGCACTGCTTGTTGAACCCATATAGAAGTCACCAATTCCAGTTCTGTAGCGTTTCCCCCAACGAAAATACACCACATAATAATACCACCAGGTAGTCCAATCGCTGATATTAGTACCCAGTCCTCTAGAATCAGAAGACGACTTTTATCCTCACCCTTCACATCGCAAAATTTAGGCGATACAGTGAGTGTAGAACTGTGGTCACAAATGTTGTATTTTTTAGATCAGACCACGATCGGGTTGTGACACACTTATTTATCAGTGGGTCGAGATTTCAAGGATAAAATATTGTGACATCGTGAGAAATCACGAAAAACGATGGAAAACAGCATCTCGGGATGAATGCTCTCAGATTTCCTTTCTGATTGTTGAGTTTCAACAGCGTTGTGGGGAAGAAATGGAAAGATCCGTTTTTGTGATTACAGTACTCGTCCCCTGAGTTCCAATGTGTTCTATGTGCCTACTGGCACATAGAACACATTGGAACTCAGGGGACGTACTGTTGTCTCATTCTCTCCAGTATGAACTGAAAATTTCAGCTGGAAGCCTTTACCTGATAATAGTGGTGTGTTTGGAACCACAAATCAAAATTTTACCACTTGGCACAAAGAGGCCTATGTGATGATGATGATGCAAGGAATCTTGCAAGTTAAGCCCTACCTCCCAGCTGAAACAGTTGCGAATACCACTTAGAAACTAGCCGCGTGTACGAGTTTAAAATCCGACCCCAGACCAATGAAAGTAATAAAATCAAGCTCAGGGATAAATAGAAGGTATCCAATGAGTCGTGATTTCATATGAATATTTTGTACCGAGTTCATTAAAATCAATCTGGGCCGAGGTTTACTGAGGCTGAGACCAGCGAGTTTTGTGAACAAGTTTCAGAAATGACACGCCAGATCGCGAGGAAGTTGAAATTCTATATTCTATTTATTTTATAGTGTGTAATGAACCATTGTAGCTAACGTAACAATTAGAGCTGACCAGCGTTATTTATAAAAGTCACCATCCGAATTTTATTATTCTTTTTTTCAATTTCTACCTCAAAAACATTGCTTATGACCCTTTACTGGATCGAGCTCAACTAGTTCGTTCCAATGAGGGGTCATAAGCTACGTCTTCTAGATAATATTAGTTACACAGTTTGTTGGTGGCCTAATATGGTATATATGGTGTCAGTTAATTCCATATTGGACGAGAGCGAAGCTCGAGTCCAATATTGAATTAACTGACACCATATATACCATATTCGGCCACCAACAAACTGTGTAACGAATATATCTTACCGATTGCTGCATCGATACACAGAACTAATAACAACAGCGATCAAAATTAAATGAGACAATTCTCACAATGTGTTCACGTGTCTTTGCCTTGTTACAAAGACACGTGAACACATTGTGAGAATTTTTGGTATGTATGAATTTGCCTTGTTACAATTTATGGGAGAGTGTCTACAGGCACTCTCCCATAAATTGTAACATGGCAAAATCATACATACCAAACAGTTTCATCTCGAAGGTAACATGACACACATCCACAGAATATAAAGCCTTTTTATGTTGCCTAACCTGCATTTCAGACCAAATATGGGCTTCCAACACTCAATCTTTCAACTTGAAGCGTTTATCAGTTGCCGCCATTTTGAATAATCAAAGAACAAAGGGGAAATTACCCAAAGCTGTCAGTGTAGACTGATGTTGGCAGGCAGTATATGGTTTTATATGCAGTCTGCATGTGACGTCTTCGAACCAATGAAATTCCCAGATACTTGGAGGAGGTAAGATATATGGAAATATTTCGATATTCAAGAAATGTTTTCTGCAAATTCGTCTGCTATTTCTATTCGGTCAATAGTTATCGGGGATTGAGAAAAGATTATTTTCAATTCTACTTCCGAAACCACCACACACACAACGTTACCACAACATTGAATTATGGCGTGCGTCATTCTCGTTTTAGACGTGTTGTGAACGGTATTTTTAGTAATAAGCTATTGGTGGTGATTATGTAATGATTTGTTTTTAGGACCCAAATTGCAGAGAGACTTTGCTATGTGGCGGCAGACACCCCATTTCTCCTATACACTGTCACACTCCCTGTGCAAACACACAGAACATGCAATCAGTGTATATTCTCATCAGCACAGTGCCCAAATGATATTTCCGATTTTTTTCCTATTGTCCTTGGAGATAATGTCTTCTGTAGAACATCCTTCTCCAACCACACTATCACCATCATTCGCACAAGGTTTGGACTTGGAAACGGGAGATATATGTTGGGTCGATCCCCCAACAAGAAGAAAAAAAATCGTTATATATTCTCGAAGCTGTGATCAGTTGTGTGATACGGTCAACTTAGCGGCCGATTTTCCACAGCAGGGTTATACGAGGGAAGCTAGCGACCTAATTATTTGTTTGGCGGAAAATCTGCTTGGACTGCTTTTAACATAAAATTGGGTGGGTTGCAATTCCAAATTCGGCCGACTGGCTCGGGTTGAGAGTAGATCGGTCTTGCGGTTGCAAGTGGATAGGTTGTTCAGACATTTTACCTGGTTGGTCGGGAAGGGTAGGGTGTAGTCCGTCCCTGATTGACGAGACGCCAGATAATGGCAATGGAGATGTAATGGCATAGATGTGTTTACTTGCCAATGCCAATCTAATCGGTGAAGCATACCATATACCGTCGATACTGAATAACCCCGTCACCGAACATAACACCCACTTGCACAGTGGTAATCACAAAAATCAAGTTTTATTATTGTTTCAATATTTGCCTAAAACCATAGCTGATTTCGCTTTATAGGAACAAGCTCGTCGAACTTGCTCCATTGAGACATAAAAAACCTCTGTTTTTGAAGTCAAAATGAAATTATCTTTAGTTTTTCAAGAATTCTTTTTGCAAGCATCCTATTCGGAAAATGCTTGAGCCAGAATGATATATACTATTCAAAAGTTTGCTAAGCACCAAATATATCCAACTACCTGTTTTACGTTTTAGTTGAAATATTATTACTAAAAGTGTATATATATTTTATTTAATTATATCTTTAGTGATTGAAGTACAGAAATTAAGATTTTGTTTGTGTTTGATATCATTTTTCAGGTTTTGAATACGATAACCATGGAAAATGGACACTATTGGTAAAAGAGGAAATTTTTCAAATTTGCCAAAGAGTTGACAGAGCGAACTGGTTTGGATTCAATATCGAGTATGAGACCCATTACTGTTAATTACAGCTTGACAACGCCTTCTCATGCTCCCAGTCAGGTTCCAGATGGTCCTTTGTGAGATGTTGTCCCATCCTTGGACTAGCATGGCACCATGCTCCTGGACACTTCTTGGTTAGACTGGACGGACTGAAATTGCAAGCAGCAACTCATTCCCACTGCACCTGCATACAATCTGACGTGGGCATCCAGGATCTTATCAACATACCGCTGTGCGGTCAATGTACCACGGCCAAGGACGCATATCTCTGTACGTCCATCCCAGCTGATGCCACCCCAGACCATTATTGACCCTCCACCATTGCGGTCATGCTCAGCAGTGTTGGCTGCATGGAATCGTTCTCCTGGTCTCTTCCATACCTTAGAATGCCTATCTGTGTTGTCGAGGCAGTACCTTGACTCACCTGTATAAAGGACAGGTCGCCAATCTTCTCTGGTCCATGCAACGTGATCCATAGCCCATTCATGTCGTGCCTGGTGGTGGTTCTGGGACAGCTGAATGCAAATACGTGGTCTCTCGATCGGAGACAACCTTCTTGAAACCTTTCCAGGATAGTCTGTGTCGAAACATTTACCACGGATGCATTCTGAAGGTCACTGCGAAGCTGGGTTGCTGTGACAAAGCGGTTCTTACAGGCCTGAATGAGCAAAAACGGTCTTGAGCTGCAGATGTTTCCCTGTCTCTGCCACCACCATATTGTCTGACTGGTGTGCCATACTGCTGAAATCTTGCCCAAGCTCTGGTGATCACCGTATGGTGCACACCAAGGGCTTCACCAACCTGACGTTGGGTAGCCCCTTGTTCCCCCATCCCTACAGCCCGCCACGTTTCTGTTTCTTGCATTTGCATTTGCCATGTTCAATCATTAAATCACAAGGGTTTGTGTTGAAATGAAGAATGAATACCCTACACATCTCATGTACATGTAGACAGTACAAGAAAACATCATGGAAAGGGGTATATGCTTTCCATGACTGTCACGAAAAGTCTGTCTGTCATGAGAGCTAATGTAAACACTGGGAACCTTCTCAATACTATCCACAATCATATCCACCAAACATATCGCAAATGTGTCACAAGAAAATTTCATAATGATGTGCCAAATAGGTGGTGCTTAGTAAACTTTGAGTAGTATATATTGTATGTTGGAGACGTAACAACTGTTACTTATTCCCAGTTCCTTATTCGACATTCGTTATCAACCGAAATCGGTTGATACTGAATGTCGAATAAAGAATTGGGAATAAGTAAGTTGTCCCGTTTCTTATTCCCAGTTTATTATTCGACATTCCTAAAAGGCTGTAATCGGTTGATAACGAATGTCGAATAAGAAACTGGGAATAAGTAACGGTTGCCACGTCCGTTTGTATGTGACAAACTGATGAAAACGGCTCTGAGTAAATCAATATTAAGATGTTGTTATTATTCTGGAGGAAGCGAATACATTGTTATTTATACTATGGTTTGAAGCCGCTCAGCCGACTTCAAAAACTAAAAAATCATGCAGCGAGGCTAATATACCGAACCCCAAAAGGGACCATGTAACACCCCTGCAGAAAAAAAGCTCCACTGGCTCCCAATTAAGTCTGGGATTGATTTCAAAATCTCCCTTCTAGGATTTAAATACTTTAGTGAATCTTGTCCAGCTTATTTCTAAGCACACTTCAATATACACACACCAACATGCTCGCTAAGCTCTAGTTCTGAGTACTTATCGATCCAAAAATTAACTTAAAATGTTGGAGACAACGGACCGTCTGTTTTCAGGCACACGAAATCTGGAACAGTCTAACGCTCCACGTTCGACACTGCACATCTGTTTAGGGCTGAAAGTTCCAAAAAGAGCCTTAAAACATTGCTATTTATAGGCTTATTCGGTTCCTCAACGAAAATATCCACAAGCTATCTTTCTTTTTCAGTCTTTCTTGTCAGCCTCGTAGCTCGTAACTAACTGTGTAAAGTGCTTTAAACCTACATATTTTAGTGGGGTAGAGACCTATAGAAATGCGATTATTATTATTATGACTACAAAACACTATATTTCACCATCAGATTACGATCGGATCGCGACATATTTACAACTCGTCGCCTAAGTTCTAGAATGTTCTATGTCCCATAGCGGACATAGAACATTCTAGCACTCAGGCGACGAACTGTCGTTCCAGATTTTTAAATACAATTCTACGATATCTAAGTGTATCAGTAAAAAAAACATACGAAACCCACATACCAGATTCAATGTTCGCGCATTTTTGCGATAGGGTGGGGGGGGGGGGGGTGGGGGGTGGGGGGGGGGGCTGGAATTCTACAATATTGCGAGGAGGAAGGGTCAAGAAAGATTCAGTCGAATTTGTTTTTCAGCTTTTTGTGATCCTAGTACTGTGCAATACTCCCACCTTAACTATTTTACGTGACTACTCGGTCGCATCCGCCTGCGTAATACTCAGATTCAGCAGTTGCAGAAATCTTATTTTTCCAAATTGTTCAACAAAACTATATATGTGGTCGAGCTCGTTTCAGTGTGGGGGTTAAGTGATATGGTTTTGCTGAAATTTATGTGATATTGTCTGCGTTGGGTAAAGTGTAAAGGGGAAGTAGTGGGGGTTAATCAGGTTAATATATTTTATTCCCAGTAATTCTGCTATACGATTCATTGGTAGACGAAGCTGGACAATGCAAAGCCACTTACTTTGCAGATTTTTATTTATTTTTTTTTTTTGGAATGGGGCCGACAGCCAGGATCACTTCGTGTCAGACAGTTTTATGGGTGCAGGAAGCCGGAGTACTCGGAGAGAACCACTGAGCAACGGCGAGCAACTCTCAGACCTCCCAACGCACTAACTCAACACAAGCAGGGTTATCATCGGTTGAAGGCAGGTTCACCATAGAAATGCATTACAGCGCCACCGTCCCCCACGTGGGCAATCGGGATTAAGTGCCACACCCAAGGGCACAACACAGTTACCCCTGGCGGGATCGAAGCATGGACCTTTCGGTTTGAAATTCAATCCCGTAACCAAAGAGCCACCGCGATCTCTTGCTTGGAAGATATTTTGTATTCAGTTCAAGGAGGGATTGCTCTATGGACATAGTTCCGCGCATGGGTAGATCACTTTCCTGTTAACCCTTTATCCAACGGAGACGATATCAAAATTTATTATTTTAATTATCATTTTTTTTAATTTTTCAAAAAATTTCAATAGAACCATATCATGTGGCTCCTCACTGGAACAAGTTCACGAGCTCGTTCCAAAGAGGGGGTCACATGAAATAGTTTTGTTGAAATTGTTTGAGAAATATTATTTTTTCAGCTGCTGAATTACGCATACGGGTGTGGCCGATTCGTTGGGTAAAGGGTCAGGGTATGCTGATTTAAATCAATTGATTTAAATCATGATTTAAATCAATGATTTGTTTTTAAAAAATCATTGATTTAAATCAAAAATTTACAAATATTCAGAAATATTTTCAAAACAACTTGGAAATGAGCTGAAACAAGATGGAATGCACATTAACTGTTGAAATACAGTTATAAGCCCTTGTTTCTGACAGTTAGAACTAATCTATGGAGTGGGATTATACACCTCGCTGCGTCTTGACTGCTGGAACATACTGTAGGGAAATTGAATGTTCCCGAATCTTTTATAAGTTTACATAATTTTCATCTAACATGAATAAAGCTATAATTAAGTGAACATAGATTTTAAACATATATATGATAATCTTTCAATGAACCCTTCAAAAATACGAAATCAACTCCAAGAACAACGATCGGTGATTTAAGTATCAAATGTATCAAAAATGATTTTCAAGAAGTCATCTTCCATCCAGCTATGCTATAACAGTGAGGAAAACACAAGTTTCAATGATCCCTCTCTATTTCCATCTATGCCAAATGTCTATTCTGTGCCAAATATATTCAGGAATTCTTCCCTTAAAGACTGAAATAGTTAACACAGGCAAATGTTTTAGTATCAGTTATTTGTGTCCATTCTTTGGGCATCCATTAATACAAACTCCTGCCAATACACTGTTTCTTTTATCTAAAGGCATCATGTGAGAAAAAGTAGCCTCTGGTGAATAATTTATAGTATGGAAATAAAAATCAAATAAATCGATTTAAATAAAAAAAAATCTGATTTAAATAAAAAAAAATCGACCTTTTTAAAAAATATAAAAAAATCACTAACCTTGCAAAGGGTTAAAGTATGCGAATCCAGCATACTTCTCCTGGATTTTCGATTTGGTTTGCGCCAAAGGAGACACTAAGCTTGATAATATATAATATATATCTGTCTTATTGAAGCTGACGCAATCATGTTTGTTGGCTTTTATCAATGGTGTAAAAATACAACAGCAGTTGAAATATGTCATGATCTGTGTCGAACTGTATCAGGTCGTCAATGTTAAAATCGTAAGAATGGCTACACAGCTGGAAAAACAAATAATTGGAAAACCAAAACAAATATGATCTGTGGCAGATTTCTGACAGTGTTATTGTTCCCTCACTTTTTTCATGAAGTCCGAAGTAGACACTGCTCTCTTACTTCTGGTTCAGCTAACCGAGTGTCCCCAGTCGTTCGGACAACACATCTACCTCTTCTTCCACTTCGACGAGTCTCCGTTCTCAACTGCAGGCCTGGCATTCTGAAAAATGCAGGAGGGCAAAAAATCGCTCTCCTCAATCAGCTTAGGAGAGCAATTAGCTTTACACAGCATTTTAAGTATCCAGTTGAACGAACTCATTGAAACTGAAACCAACAGACTACATCAGTGATTTTATTAGCTTTACTAAGGTAAAGCGAAATCTCTTAGACATCTAGATGTCTCACTCAGCAACCGAACACACACTTGACAAGACCTGTGTGTGTACCCAGACCTTTTGCCCAAGAAAGTCACAGGTCTGCTTGAATCTACAGTCACATCCTGGTGCAAGTGCTTCAAGTGACAGGATAGTAGTAATGGTAGTATATTATAGTGTCAATATTCCTTGAATAATTACCCCTAAAACTGTGATGTCAGTTGTTGAACTTGAAACTGACAGAAAAACAATATTGCTGTGACCCATTTTGCTTTAAATGATTGCAACTGTGTTTGGGTATGGTTGCAGCCATTACCTTTTACCACTAAACCACTTTCAAAATGAAATTACGTGATGTTATGTGACTTCGAAGTTAAATTACATTTTTGCTGTACAACAAAAATTTAATGTGAGCATAATACATGTAATCTCAATCATCCCAGACCAAAATATTTAGGAGGGCAATTTTTCGCTCTCCTTAATTCTTTCAGGAGGGCAGTAAGGAGAGCTAAAAAATCGCTCTCCTGAAATTGCCAAGCCTGCTTGAACTGTGAGTTTTAGTTTGCAAAGCATTTTCTTTACAACATTTTCTTTCATACACAGGGACGTGGGTAAAGGTTTCTGATTGTGGTGGGGAGGGGTGTAGGGTAGTGAATTTCCAACTAGGGGGAGGGGCCTGAAGGGGGAAATCGCCATCCCGCTCCCTCCCCCTAGTTTGAAATTCACAACCAAGAAATATTTTGAAAATGAACCCATGAAAGGGTGCATAGAATTTATTCTAGTAACTAAAATGCCAACTCATTTATGATAGAATTATCAGGTTATTATTACTTGGTACTGGGAATTGAATAGTCTAAACTTTAGAAATAAGTATAAAACACAAACACTCTTGTTTGCCGACTAGCCTGCCGTGTGGCTGGTATATATTATCGTATTATCGTATATTATCATAACAATCAACATTTCAAACAGTACATTCTAAACATTTGTTTCCTACACATTTGTACCTGCATTTTGCAATTTGCCAGTATATGTTTTTATATATATATATATTTTTTATATATGTTTTATATATTTTTCTTAAAACAGTCTCCCTCAAACGATGACCCTGACCGCCCAGGAAAAACCAGAGATAAAAAACCCCCGTAGTGGTCAAAAATGCTCTAGAAACCTGTGTCCAAAAGCTGAGATAATACTATTATCTCTATCAACGCCATCTCGGGAGGATTCACTTGGACTTGTGACATTACTGAATTACAAAATAATAAATGTAGGCCCTAATGATAAAAAAGAATGGATATGTCACCCAAAAACAGAAATCCAAAATCCAAAATAAGACGTGTGAGACCAGCGAAGCACAGGCTAGAAATGACTCAAACACTTGAATTCCTCTCAATCTCAAAACAACCGTTATGTCCCAATTCTCCAATCAGCCATTGGTTGAACCAACCCACGTGACCCTATACTGATTAATCCAACGGTCAGACAACACTTTTCCGCTATTCTACGAAACGCGGAAAAGGACATGTCTAAACTTTAGAAATAAGTATAAAACACAAACACTCTTGTTTGCCGACTAGCCTGTCGTGTGGCTGGTATAGAAAACTTACAAAGAACGGGAGCCATGAAAATGTGGCAATAAGCGATAATTATAGTAACTTGAAGTATAATTTAAAGTCGTAAACTCTGGGAAACCTGAAGTCTGTAATGTACAGAATCGGTGACATATCCATCCTTACTTGTGTCACTTCTCCACCTGCCATGTCGTTTCCAACAACGATCCTTCACCCCAGCGTTTGCCGCCGCTGTGGCACCACCGGATCGTAAAGAATGGAGACCTAAATTTGCATTAGGAAGTACCAACTTTAGCCTTTCTAGAAGAACTTCTCTGGTTCTCGTGTAACTGAGACTCTTGTTCTTGTATACCAGACAACACTTATCATTCGACCTAAATAACGGCCGGAAAAGAAATGCATCTGTGCCCAGCCGCAGATCGGCTAATCTTATATACCTCAAAAGCATACTATACGGACAAGCAGATGTCACACCTCTGGCAATTAGCACCTCATTACCTTGTCTATATTGATCAGTTTTAGATTGTCGGATATACAACAACAAGAAGTCTTCTTTCAAAATTACATCACTGCAAGTAAGGGAAATTAATTCGTTAAATCTAAGAAACCCCGAAAAACTCAACACTAACATGGTGAGGTCTCGAACGACCATTAAATCTTCAGAGTCTTTAAAAATGTCACATAGTTCAATCAAACTGTCAGATGTAACAGAATCTTTTTTATGAACTGGAACAGAACGAAGTCTCTTTGCTGCTTCCTGTAACTCCACGACAAAAGAATTGGCCGTAGGGTCCAAAAAATTGTTAAGTTTATGCGCCCATTTAATCCCATACACAGCACTGTTTATAACGTTATGAGAGGCCCCCGAATCAAGTAAATGAGTCATGAAAAGGGCAACTTGTACTGGTTGTGTTGGTAAAGCATTGAAAGAATGTTCAAAACAAAATTGTTCCCACTTCCTGAAACTGCTGAAGTATTTTTCCACTGTTGCCGAACTCCTGGATTTCAAAAGATACATGGACATATTGTCAGCCAACCTGGACATGTCAGCGGTCATAACTATACCACTCTCCACCATAGCTGTTTCCACATTTTTCTTCAAGTTTAATCCTAAAAAGAACAAACAGAACAATCTCCGATCAATGAAAATCTATCTTATATGCCAATAACCTGAAACGTAAATGTTTCTCAACAAAAATTCCGTTTCTCCCTTTTCCCCTGTAAGTTACTCCTGTAGTCGGTAACACCCTGAAATTCTTAATAGCATGTGAGTACTTGGCATCTTTACAACCAATGAAAACCCAAAATGGAGCAGATTTCCACTCTGGTACAATGAGAGTACCCCGACCTTTGTCTTTATCCAATTTATGTAAAGCTTTCAAAACGAACTTAGGCGGTGGGACCAACCAATTATTTTCACCACCCCAGTACTGTTTAAAGGCGTCAACACCCTCTGTACCCGGGCACCAAATCCGAGAATTAAATCGTTTACATTTAGTGTTATAATGATAAGCAAATCTATCTATTGTATGCGGCCCCCAGTCCCTATCAATTTCTTTGAACAACCAATACTGAATACCCCAGTCATCACAATCCTTCTGTCTGCTAAGTTTATCCGCCTCTTTATTTTGGCACCTAGGAATCCATTTTGGGACTAGTTTAATCTGATTGTCAGCACAAACACTCTCTATGGATAATGCAACAGCTTGCAAATCTGTCTTTTTACTACCAACATTAATTATGTTTGTAACATTCTTATTGTCTGTTAACACTCTTACCTGTTGTCCACTAAGCAAATTCGAGGAATGCCTCACCAACCTGTGAACAGCCTCAAGTTCTCGCCATGTAGAACTCAACAATCTTTCCTCATCTGTCCAACTTCCGAAAACCTTTTCCGGATTGTAATAAGGGGAGCCGCCCCTCAAAAATAATACCTCAGGAGCCCCTCTCCTGGCACAAGAACTTTCAGTGTCTTGCCAAATACCGGCCGAACAACCAGCCTCATTATCAGCCTTTATAAGAGATCCCTTCTCCGAAATATCTGACATTTCCCATTCTGAAATTGTTCCATCAGAGGCCCCACCTCTGATCAACTCCTCATTAAGGACTCCCACACAAGGGTATACAACACCACCATAACCAACCCCGGAAGCATCAGTTGTCAGCTCATACGTGCTGTCTTCACAATTACTGACTCTCTCTAAGGAAATGCCCCTTAGTCTCAGACCTTTACAATTCTCCCCCCAGTAAAACAACTCATCCATTGCTTCTTTAGAAATTTGAACTGGGGCATTCCAACCTGCCCTTGCCATAATACAAGCATATAAACCTCTTGTTTTTAATCTAACAATGTCACCAAACACAAACTGTGTTGAAATAATCTGACCTACGACCTTGGCCACAGACCTTGCTTTTACCAGACCTCCAGCACGACCTACTTCCTTCAATAAACTATCAATTCCTTCCACCATTCTGAACTCCCTCTCTGAAGTAATAGACACAGTACCTTGTTGAGTGTCCCAGTCTAAACCTAACCAAGTTACCTTCTGAGATGGATCCCAAATGCACTTTTCATTGGAAAACAAAAAACCCAAATCAATCAAAATTGACTTTGCTTGAATACTGTTATAACAGGCTTTCTCATAATTACTGGCAGATCCAATGCCGTCATCCAAATACAACACCACCGGAATTTGTTGTTGCCTTAAATATTTGACCACTTCTCTCAGAACCTTAGTAAAAATATAACTAGCAGTGGAAATTCCGAAAGGAAGGACACGGAAAACAAAATAGGAAACTATGCCATTGAAACTCCAGGCAAAACCAAGATACTTTCTATCCGACGGAAAAATGTCGATATGATGATATGCTGATTTGAAATCAAAAATGAATAAATAATCTCCAATTTCTGCCATTTGTCCAAAAACGGACGCATCTTCAAACTTAAATTTAAATTTATATAAACAAGGATTGAGATGTCTACAATCAAGAACTAACCGTGGTTTTCCAGTCCGACTGAAAGCCACCGTTAAAGGGTTAACCAAGAAAGGAATTTCCTTGATCTCTTCAATACAATTTAAACTAATTAATTTTTGTAACTCATCGTTGACAAAATTAGAATTCTGTAATGCTGATCTATTATTTTGTAATTGAACTGAAGCTGGAATTTCCAACAACGGGATTTTATAACCATGCAAAATTATATCAAGCACGCTCTCGCTCGAGGTGATATTTCGCCAAACTGAATAACGAGACTTCAGACGACCAAAAGGTGACACTTGTTTGTCACGTAAACATCGCGAGTGACCCTCACTCGTCTCTATTATTAATTCCCGATTACCATAATTTTGTTTGCCAAAGGGTTCACCCCCGTGAACCATAATTTCAAGACCTTTATCATTAGTTATATGTGTTTTAACCTTTGAACCAAGATTGACTTGGCAATTATCAAAACTAAAACTACTACTTAACTTAAGCTGTTTCTGGTTTTTGAAAGTGGGGCATTCGCCCCTCCAGTGCCCAGCAACCCCACATGCGAAGCAATTTCCTGGTTTGTAAGTGGATACAGGATTTTTTGAAACAGACTCTGAAGCTTTGTATGGAGTGGATCTGAAGCCTTTTCTGAATTTTTTCAAACGATCAGTTTTAATTTTTCTTGAAGCGCGATTTTGTGCTCTCCACATCTTCTTTTCATCCTCCGAATCATCTGCCAGTGGATTTGCTACATACTCCTCGACAACCTTCCATCCAAACTCTGACGAATCTGCTAATTTTATAAGTTTCTGTCTTTTTTCTATTAAGGCCATACCTTCACAAAGGTGCTCTTTTGACTTCACAACCTCATTGAATGTGATTTTATCCGCTGATAAGCTACTATGTGCTTGCTGTAACGTCGAATAAACTCTTGAATTGTGTTTATGTTGATCTTCACAACTTTTCTTCGTGAATTTGTATGATTCTCCGAGCTGTTGCTGGATAGAAACTAACTGAGCATTTGAAATATCTTTGTTCGATGAATTTATACTCTGCTCAAAGCTTACTAATCTATTGTCCAACAAAGACTTCATACTGTCCAAAAGTTTATTTTGAGAGGTAGAAACTGCTTTCTCAACTTCTGCTGCAATAACTTTTTGCGTATTTTCGTCCATGATATTCAATATGTCAGCCAAAATCCAAAATAAGACGTGTGAGACCAGCGAAGCACAGGCTAGAAATGACTCAAACACTTGAATTCCTCTCAATCTCAAAACAACCGTTATGTCCCAATTCTCCAATCAGCCATTGGTTGAACCAACCCACGTGACCCTATACTGATTAATCCAACGGTCAGACAACACTTTTCCGCTATTCTACGAAACGCGGAAAAGGACATTGTTCTAAAGAAATGCTCAAGCTTAGAACTTTGAGCAATTCACACTCTCCTAACATTAAATCAGAGCTTATGCGGGAATGATCAGATTTTGCATTATTTTGCTACTGTGAATGATGGAATTAACTCAGGATAACGATTTTGCACGATGTGATTTTCGAGGATTTTTTTTTATGACGATAAGTAAACGTACTACAGAAATCGTTCCGATTGACATCCTGCATACTTATGAACCTCGGTATTGTGTACACTGTAGTTGTAACTAGTAACAGTCAGAATTTTTGGCGATTTGAAACCGAGTTGGAATTTTGGGAAGTAAAGAAGACATCAGCATCACCAAATAAGGTCTAAAATACAGATAGATGGAATTTCCAATTACTTCTGACTTGCCCTTCGAATTTCCAACTATAAGAAATTTTGCACCCCCTCCACCCTGTCGCCATGTCCCTGTTCATACAACTATCTTCCTTTTTTTCCACCAAATCCTTGGTTATTGCAATCATTCATTCCTCACCCAAAACTGCCCCATTTGGCCTGATTTTACTAATTGATTGTTTTCCACGAATGAGGGTAAACGATTTCGTTAAAAAAATACCTGCATCTAGAAGCGCATCAAGGGGGATAACTGTAGTGCTGTTCAAATCAGTCCAGACCATCGGCATATCAGCCGAGTTTAAAGTTACATCAGCCGAGCTCGATGGTGGGCAATTCTAGGAAAGATACTCCTATGTAATAAATAAATTAGCATAAGGCCTAAACAGTTAAAAATTTGTTTCTCAGGCTCTCCCGCATGGCCCATTTGGCTACCGCATGCTCTCTTTTCATAACCAAAACAAACTTCAAAAAATTAAAATTAAATGGTTTATGTCTGATATTTTACCCAAGTTAATAAAATTGATGAATGTGTCTCTTGAATGTAACAGGGCTTTGCACTCCTTTCGCATGTAAAGCATTCTTGGACTCGGACGAAAGGCATCACCACCCGTGCTGTTCTGGACTGTAGATTATGAGGCCTGCGACAAAAAAAAAAAACAACCAAGAACATGAACTTTTGACGGCAAAGAAATAATTACAAAAAATAAAAAATAAAATAAAAAAAACTCCCGCCGGCATGCAATTTTACAAAAAAAACGGTCTGCGAAACAGAAAATCTACTTGATGCCCAATGTAGTGGATATAGGGTTTTCGCTAATGACAGACATTGCCAATACAGTAGGGCCACCTTGGACTGGTCACTTTCCAAGGTTGAGATATATTTCCACGTACGCAATAATGTTAGATTCGAAGCATTAATTATAGAAATAATCATCAAATATTTAATTAATGATACATGTCAGCCGATGAAGACTTTTATTACTGATAAATGCATGCTTGGACATTACGGGGTATTCCTGTCTAACCAGCCGCTATTGTTCTGGTAAAAGTGTAAAACTTTTCTTGATTTAAGAAATGCCGACTACAGTTTTCTTCAGATTAATGGTAAGTTCAGTTGGAAATTTAACTGCAAATTCAGAGGGCTGAGTGAGTAGGAAAATGACTAAATTGAACAAAAATAATTTTTATAAATTATTTATTATAATTACAAATACACATTATTTCATGATCTCATAATTATTTATCATATACATACACATTATAATAATAATAATAATAATGAATAACATAATAATAATAATAATAATAATAATAATAATAATAATAATAATAATAATAATAATAATAATAAATATATAGCATGAAACATTTAAACCCTGGTTTCCTGGAATGATATCGCCTTTGTGTACATTTACGGTGAGATGGGTCCGTTACAATATCAGTATACACGGAGCATAAAATAATAACTGCAGTCTGCAGCCGTCTGGCTGCAGACTGTAGTTATGATTTTATCTCCAATGCTGCATGGACAGACCTCTTATAATAATACAAACATTGGACGAAATAATGCATTGGACCGAAGAATCTGTCTTACAAGTTCAAAGTTCTCTGTTTAGATATATCAACCCATCAATTAAGTCCGGACATGAAACATAAGTTCTCTGTTTTGAGACGGACTATAACCTTCGCCCAGCTGTTAATTAAAACTAGTGGGATGGGTGAACAGGAATAACCCGACATTACTGCTCGCGTGTGGATTACGACCAGTCCATGCCGACTGTACTGTATATCAGATAGTTTCGCTAAACCCATCACTGTTTCCCTTTCAAGTCCACAGAAGTCCCACCCCATCATATCCCAAAAAATTGATTTCGACATGGCTGTTGTTTTGCGTAGCAAACAGCTTTTGCACTTCAATCCCAGAATGCATTACTAACATGACAGCATCGTACCAACCTTTTGCACGCCTTTGCCTGGACAACATATTCAGTAGCAGAGGCCAGCAGCACTCAATGGTGAACTTCCTTATTTTCTTCCAGTTCTGATATCTCTGTCTGTGTAATGATCGGTTACATTCCGCAACAAACATTTCTTGGATCTGACTTTGGCTGTAGCCGCCGGTCAGTTATAATAATAATTATTTTGTCTTCCGCTGATTTGTCGCGGTCTACAGCTAAAGGGCTCACACGAAGACTCTCAATCTGTTATCGATGTAATTCCATTAATATTGCACAGTGATTTGACGAAGCGGTGTCTTTTACAGTTCAAATTCAGGAAAGTTCCCAGCAAGTGACTCAAGCTCTTGGGCCTTCAATTTAATTTTGTTAGGATTTCGACGCTGCTATGGGTTGTTTGTTTGCGTGTAGTCTGCGCGCAGAATACCGTTGATGTAATGTGATGTCCCTTCAGTTCCAAAGCTATACATACATTCCTTCGTGCACCAGTTATTGATATTTCAATCAATTAGTATTAATAGTAGTATGTCTCGTATGTTTCACCCCTTATGTTTCCAGGTGTGATTTATGTTTTTGTGCCCAAACCCATAGATAGCCTCTCGCTCATGGTATCAAACCGATTGTCAGAGTTCCGAAGAAGCGAGAGGGGGAATTTGATGAGGAAATGGATCACATCCAAGCTCACAAACAACCGGCCAGAATTCTATCCGAGAAACGACGCCGTTTATGGCCTGAAATGTTTAGATTCACTCGTCTGAATTATTCCAGACGATATGTTCCAAACGATTTAATCAAAAAATACCATAAACATTCATTTTCTCTGAATTAACGCTAGAAATTTTGCTCAATCGAGACTTGATTTGACCGACTTTTGACCGCATCACAATTAGAAATGAAGACTCATCACAGCAGTACTTTTATGATTACTCCGGGTAGTCTCACGAATTGTGTTAATATCGCGATGGTACGATTGTGAATAAAATACTAATTGTTCCACCCCTTATTGGCAGGACCTCGGAAGTGGCGTCATGTCACGTGACCTAGTGACGCCATGTTGTGTTGTCGTGGTAACCCGCGTGGTCGGCCATGTTGTGACGTCATCCCCATAGTGATACGTGGTGTTATTAATATTTATTTATTTATTGGTGTTTAAGGTCACATACATATGCACAATGGCTAATCGTGACCGTGACAGTTTTACGGGTGGAGGAAGCCGGAGAGAACCACCGAGCAACGACGAGCAGCTGTCAGCTCTCCAACATCGTAACTCTGAACTCTGCACCGCAGCACAGGCAGGGTTAGATTGGTTGAAGACATGCGCACCATCGACGTGCAGTACGCCTCAGTACACAGCGACATCGTGCCCCCATGTAGGCAATCGGGGTGAAGTGTCTTGCTCAAGGACACAATGCGGTTGCCGCAGGTGGGATTCGTACCGAGTACATCTCGGCTTGCAGACAGCACCTCTACCAACTGAGCCACCGCGCCCCCATATGTGGTGTTAGTGCGCATGCGAAGCGCGTGTTGTTAGGGTGATACGTGTTTCCGTCGTCCATTTTGTATACTGGAGGCCGCCATCTTGGTTTCTATGGTAGCACGTGGTTGCTATGTTACCTAAGACCTTCCAATAGGATAGGGGTATGTTCTGAGGGTATGTTCGATTGAATGGGAGTAAACCTAATTACCACAAACAACCCGAAAATTCCTCCAAATCACCGAAATCGAAATTACCGAAATTGACTTTATTTAGTACGGATTTCCTTTTTATCGACTTAGCACGTCGATTGAATTAGAGTATATCCAATTACCCAAACAAACCCGACCGCCCTTACAAACCACCAAAATCTACCCCAACCCACCAAAACGAACGTGTGAAGGCCCATTTTGGGCATATAAAAATAACACGTAATGCTGTAGGACCGAGATATCTCCTAGGGTATGTTCTATTTAATAGGGGTAGAGGACCTGACTTTCTCAGAATCCCATTTTAATGCCTATTACATATGCTACTCTAGCACTAACAGTCGATCCAGTCCAAACTACCTCTGGTTCTCTCGTCCAAATCTTATAATCACCAGTCTTTGATTTCCCATAATATTTATGCAGAGTTATCTCTCTTGTGTACAACAAAAAACTATATCATTCCCAAAGCCAATAAGCTATCGAGTAGTTACTGGTAAGTCATTGCTCGAACGACTCAAAGCAGATCGAGCAAATGAGCTCTAGAGCAATTGCTCGATCAAGTGACTCGTACATATTGCTCGAACGACTCGAATCCCATCGAGCAAATGAGCTATCGAGCAATTGCTCGTTCGAGTGACTCGCAAATACGACTCATCGACTCATTTCAGAAAAAAAGGATTTCATAACCACACGCGTTTTCGAAAAAATGGATTCCACAAATAGGATTCCAAAAAAGGGATTCCATAAGTGGGATTCCATCTTACGTCGAGTGACTCACACATACTACTCGAACGACTCGAAGCCCATCGAGCAAATGAGCTATCGAGCAATTGCTCGATCGAGTTACTCGCACATATTGCTCGAACGACTCGAATCACATCGAGCAAATGAACTATCGAGCACATACGACTCTTCGACTCATTTCAGAAAAAAGGGATTCCATAGCCACAGACGTTTTTCAAAAAGGGATTCTTAAAAAGAGATTCCGTAAAATGGGATTCCTAACCGATTCCAGGAAGCCTTTAAGAAGATTTTAAGTATAAATATAACAAACTTATATAAGCAAAAACTGGGAAACTTTATGTTTTTTTAAACCTAGCTCACGAATCCTCACTGGACCATCTGCATGAGCTCCTCTCTAAAAGGACTTTGTTTTGGGCCTTGCTTTCAAAGAAAAGCAAAATATGAGGGGATGTTCATAACATGTTTTGAAGATTTCGCTTGCGTCTCAGTCAATCTGTTAAACAATTCTCGGTGTGACGTCGAGAAAAACAGCTTGTATTTTCAAGAGAAGTTTACGTACGGTCCATACTGTTCACATCAAATCGCAAAAATATCCAAAAATATTGGAGAGGTGGAATGTCAACAATGCTTCATCAGGAACTTTTTCTTTCGCTCGCGAGATGATTAATGGATTCAGAGCCTTGTTTGAAATACTGACTTGGCGACACAGTTGTTGCTTAAAAAAATCAATTGTCTAGTAGATGAAGAAAACTGGACAGCAATGTTATCTATTGATTTGATATACATCTATTCCATAAATTGTCGGGCATGCGCCACTGCTTGGTGATTCCTTCCCGGTACTCCGTCTCCTTCCACCCATTAAACTGTCTGACACGATATGACCCCGATTGTTGAAATAAAAAACTAAATAAAGTACCTTGACTGCGAAACATATAGTTGTTGGGCTACAGAATATTACGTCATTGAATAGCAGCGACAGTGTCAGCTCAACAAATATGAAGGAGGTAGCTGGGAGGGAAAATATCTAACACATACTAGACTTGACATGGTTCGGGCCAGTGGACAAGAATTGAAAAATGAATCCACAAACGGATCATTTCCTTGATTCTCAGTGTTGAAGAATGCGACGTAAGGTGTTGGGGTGCGTAAGTGATGAATGAGTGGGTACACAAATGACATGCTACATATAGTACTGTTCCATCAATTCACCTAATAGCCTCCTCTCGGGTCCTGCAAGTGATGCTATGGGCAGTCGTACAAAACCAAAATCCAAATATAGTGTATGAGTCTCTTTCTAGTGCGTATATAGCAGTCTGGTCATGGTTTGGTCTATTTAGTCCACTTCAACCTTCTCCCAACACGAAGGCTAGACACCGGGTTGGAAGATGGTTAAAGTTGAAGAATCAGTCCGAATGGCCTGGAAGAAGAATACATTGATCTTAGGAGTTCTACCTTTGCATATATTGTATTCCGTTCATGCCTGTATATTTACACTTTCAAACTATTGACCATGTACACTCTGAAATCAGTTGGGTTAAAAGTTTACCCAAATCAGCTGGGTTGAGTGAATATGAACCCCTTTGTTTTCATATTCACTCAACCCAGTTGATTTGGCCGATTTTTAACCCAATTGATTTTAGGGTGTAGCTTATCAGTGTATACAAAAAAAGGGGGAGGTTCTGGAAGTGCCGCTGTGTCCCTTGGTTCACCCACTCCTCCCAATTAAAATCGCATATCTGCACACAAAGCTCAAACAACCTAAATATACACTGAGTAGTGGTTTGGGCGATTAATCTTACCGATGCAGGGAGAGGCATGGCGTATATCGTATTGAGCTTATAATAAGGGCAGCTGACGGAGAGACCTGCTGGGGGGGGGGGGGGGGGGGGCTTTGCCAATATGCACGTCCCCCACAATCTGTTTATAAATGTAATTTTGTGCACATTCATGTTCTACAACTGTTGGTTCTATCTGTTCTAAATATCTGCCTCGAGCGTTCCTCCCGTGCTCTCATATATTTGTTTGAAATTCAGTTTAGTTTTTTAAGAATTCGATAAAAGACAAAAACTAACATCCGACCCTGAGGTACAAAGTTGCGGCGAGCTAACAAACATCATGCACAAAATATCACCGTCAACGTACATCGCAAAGTTTCACAATCTGCTTTATCACACACCTATTAATGTAAAAGTCGGGATTCCCACTGTTCTGTCTGTACGATAAAAATAAAGTTGTGTCGCACATGTGGTGTGATACAAAACACGTTCGACTTCGTTTCCAATGTAAACAGAGAAGGAGCCCGTCGAAATAAATCACGTCACCATTGGTCGAATGCGCCGGAGTCGACGAAATCGCTTGGAAATTCCAAGTTCCTTATTTAGCTTTGTTTACTCGGGATATTTAAACAATCAGATTCGAGTCAAAATTCTACAAAATGAAAACGGCTTGTTCCCTGACAAATACTGTCCACGACTTTTCATTTTATGATGGAGTGTGCTAAACTTATTAGCTGCTTAAACAGTTTTTTGTTGTTGTTGTATTATTCCCTGCAGTTTAATCAATATTTGAAGTTCGATCATCGTGACAGTGACACTGATCGACGTCGACTGGGTTCGACCAATTGAATGTCGTAAACATTAAAAAAGCAAATTAGGGTTGGTACCCCCGCCACCTAACAGTGATTTATCGTTGGCAACGAAGGAAACTGGGCAATTAACAGCTGAAAAGTGCTTTTAGTTCAATTTTCGTGTAGACTGGTTGTTACATGGGAGGTGTGTGATAAATACACAACCGCACATACGTTTGAATTGGTTAAGAATTATCGCACTCGATTGCTTTGGCCCCGGAAATCATTCGAACCTTCGGCTCTCAGGATATCCTGGGCCAAAGCAATCGAGTGCGATAATGCTTAACCCATTCAAACGTGTGTGCGGTTCTGTATATTTGCAGTACTTATCTGCATAAATTACCGTTTGGAGTACCAGCAAACCATTTTGAATCTAAAAAAATGTCTGTAGAAAATTGTGCCCTTTCGCCTCCTCTTACCGGTTAAAGCCCGTCGTGTAGTCGTTAGGCATACAAGCGACCATTAGCACAATTCACTTCATTTGTTTTTCGTCAACAAGGCCCTATCAACATAGCATCGGTGGGCTTCCACAATTTCAAATTTTCCAACTTTTTTCGGTGGGCTTTCCGTGTTTGATTATAAATGATAACTTCACACGTGAATTATGCGATCAATAATTGTGTCCGTGCGCGCTAACGAAGACGCTTTGCCGTGGGTGTAATGGAGACTTCATTGTTTTCTGTTTGCCTTTTTTTTAACTCTTTACCTAACATGAGAAGCAGACGACACTTGCACAAAAAAATTCTTGAATAACTATTATTTTCATTTTTTGTCTAAAAAAGATAGGTTATGACCCCTCTTTGGAACGAGTTCGTCGAGCTCGTTCCGATGAGGGTCATAATAACATAAGTTTTAGAGACAAAAAATAAAAAAAATAATGAAAATTAGTTGGCGATTTTTTAGAATAGCCCTGGCCGGTTTTGGCCGTTATGTTAGGAAAAGGAATAAATAATATAATTATAGTTAATAATGAAAAGTAATAAACAGAGTAATCGCTTGACTGGACTGGTTACGTGAAATAATTGAATTGAGGCGAGGGACTATATTGAAAAACACTCGTGCGCATTCGAGCTCTCGTGTTTGTACAACGTCCCTCACCTCTCAGGAATTATGTCACGTAACCACGCAGTCCAATAAAGCGATTACTCCTTATGAATGTGTTCCGCTGCATTCAATCCTCAAATGCGTGGCATTGGAATGTTGGGTGTACATGCGAAATTACCTGTACATTCACTGGACAAACTCGTAATTTTACGCATCATATACTATTTCATGTGATCAAATTTATTGTTATGCAGCTTTTCACACGCCCTTCCATTTTCGTCAAAGTCGTTAGGTTTGAGTAAAGTACTTAATCGTACATGCTCATTGCAGGGGCGAAAAATTGTTTCACAAGTGGAGGAACGCACTAAATTTTAGAAGAAGGTGAAGAGGCGCGCCCCATTCACACTCAAGTCACATGCCGGAATCATCAGGAGGACATCGTGTATTGGAATGTGAAAATATGATCGTAACACAGGACTCAAAACGCACCTTTCGGACGTGGCATTAAGTGACTGAAGCTGATAACTTTCTTTCTTGACACTGTTTTGTGTCGAAACAGTTCAATCGCGACATTACGTCACTCAGGAACGCAACGTCCGATCAGGTACGTTCTTACCTGAAGCTCGTACTCGTAATCCAGATACCGGGCATAGTGTATTTAGTACATTTTCAAATGTCTGTACTGTATCGCGTAACTTTGAATACGCACAGAAATCGCGGGGTAACGCATCTTCTCAATTGAGACTGAGAATATTTACAAACATTGTCAGTCTCTACAGTTGAAACTACAAGTCCTGTCACAATTAACCCTTTACCTAACTTGAAAAGCAGATGACACTTGAATAGGTAATTGTTTTCATTTTTTGTCTCAAAAACATAGGTTATGACCCCTCGTTGGAACGAGCTCAACGAGCTCGTTCCAACGAGGGGCCATAACCTATGTTTTTGAGACAAAAAATGAAAAAATAATGAAAATTAATTGGCGATTTTTTAGAATAGCGCTGGCCGGTGTTGACCGTTACGTTGGGTAAAGGGTTAATGAAGAAAATGTTCGTTGATTAATGCGCTCCTTACTGCAGATGAATGAAGTAGTCTGAAATACACAGGATCGTCTGTGCTGTGCAATGCAAAATATTAGCGAGGTCGGTAGTGAAATCACAAGCTGAATCGATCAAACAGAAAGAAAATATTGAGATTACAGTATGTGGAGGGAGGATTACTAGTAAATCGCCGTGGGATAAGTTCTCCACACAGTGACTATTTACAATGTCTGAGGACAAACACAACAATCACTTACAAACTTTCATCACATGTGATGAAAGCTTGCAAGTGCTTCTTCTGCTGTTATAAACAATTATGAATACTTTTCGGGTGGAGAATATATGGCGCTCCGATTAAATTGTATTCCACTATCTTCATTCTGTACATGTAGTCGATTTTTAGCATCAATTTACATCATCACATATACATGAATCTCAGTACAGGCTAGGAATCATGTTATTGATCCCTATTTAATAGTATAGAAGTGTTGGGCAAGCTGTTTTTGTACAGGAATTGAGTGACGCTAATGGAGCAGTTTGAGTTTGATCAGGACAAAAAATGCACTTCCTCAGCCCACTATTACTTCAAAATAGTGAACAATACTGTGACAGGACTTCTAGTTTCAATGGTGCGTATGCATTGTATGCAACGGCGACTCGTCTGCTTGGGCATATCAACAGCCTTACCCCTCCCCACCCCCACCCCATAAAGAAATATTCAAGTATAGAACCAAAGTAGTTTCAGAAACGGTACCTCCTTGAACTTTTCTATCATGAGATCTTCCGCACACACATTCAAGAAGACACCTGGTAGGATTTTGAGCAACTTTGGCGTAATGGGTGTAACTCAATTCGAATTACCGGAAATATTCCTAATTGAATCGAATTTTTGAGTGTTCTAATATTTGTCTCACTGCAGTCAATATCTACATATTTTTCTACAGCAAGGCTCAAGTCTAATGTGTGACACTATCTCTAATTTACATTATTCACAGGATAAGTATCTTTCATTATCACTTGTTGGTAACGCCTACATCGGATCCAAAGTCATCATACTGGAGAGTGTGACGTGGGTGAGACAGACATGATTACGCGAAAGAATTAACTCGTTGCACACTAGTGTCGAAAAGTCAAAATATCAAGCTTCCCGTTTTTCCACAATGCAACTTGGAATTTTCACCATTTCAATCTTGGTTGACAGAGCTCACCGAGTTCTGTCAAAAAATTGAATTTGTTAAATTCTTTGTGTCATTATGGGTAAATTATTGCTTGAAGTTGCGGATTTTTTACATCAGTGTGAGGAGGGTTAAAATCGAGTAAACACGAATCGCACCTCACCAGTTGATGAGATAAAACTGACGATTTTATCAGTACTTATCAATTTGTCACAGGCACAATGCGTGTTGTGAAGCTCATCGTCCCCGGCGTTCCAATATGTGCCAGTAGGCGCATAGAAGACGTTGAAACTCAGGGGATGTCGCGATACTGTTTTGTGGATCGTGTTTCGCTGCTGCTGTGGTGTCAGTGGGAATACCGTATTGGTTAGTTTTCGACATTCAGGGTTCCTCGAAACACGAAGTTCTATGGCAAACCTATGTAAGCAGCGATGAAGATTGTGCCAACTTTGTGGATGCAAAGTCTTTGGTGACTTTTACTCTGACTCTAGAGTACCAGTTTCCGATAATCTATTTAACCCTTTACCAACGAATCGGCCACATCCGCCCGCGTAATATGGCTATTGAGCAGCTGAAAAAATATTATTTTTCACAAAAAACACACAAACCATATCATGTGACCCCTCTTTGGAACGAGCTCGTCGAACTCGTTCCATTGAGGGATCACATGATATGGTTTGGATGGAATTTTTTGAAAAATTTAAAAAAATGATATTTAAAATAAAAAATGTTGATATCGTCTGCGTTGGGTAAAGGGTTAAAAGCATATTGTAATTTTATTTATTTATATAAATATTTATATTTGTGGCGGACACTTCTCACACTTTTGAGAACTACAGCATCTTCTGTTTCCTTTTTATATCGGGGGTATTAACCACACAATCTGAAGACCTGGTCATGGACAAACATGGAAAAATTTACGGGTGAAGGAAGCATGTGAACCTGGAGAGAACCACCGTGCAGCGGCGAGTAACTATTCAGGGTCGGGCTGGGCCAAGAAAAGTTACCGGAGAATCAACGATGGTGAGAGGGGAGGCAGACTCGCAAAAAACTTTGATTTTGCGAACTGCATATTCTTGCATCTGAGCGACCAATAGCGGTCCACAGAGGACATTTCGATGGTATTTTTCTCTCATCTTCGTCGATTATTCCGCAAAAATTGCTCGGGGAGGTGTGGGGGTGGGGGAGGGGGGGGGGGCATCGGAAGACCATAGTTCCATAGTTCGGCCCAATCGGAGAATGGAAATTGAAGGAACCCTGCTTCGTTTTATCTGAGCGATCAATGGCAGCCTCGACTGCTAGTATATCGAAACGGCCAATGGCAGTTGACATGCAGAACATTTCGATACACCAGCTGTCTATGCAATCAGATCCATTTCGCCTGTTGGCCATTTCACGAAATTCCACAAACCAACAGGTGTTGAGATGTATCGATTTTGGGGCCCCATGCGGAACCTAATAGGACCAGTCCGTCTCTGTCACTGTTGGGCTCGACAACGTACTAACACAGCACAAGCAGGGTTAGCATCGGTTGAAGGTGCGTACACCATCGACATGCAGTACACTTTACCACGTTTGTGCCACCATGCTCCAATCTGGACATTTGTGATTAAGTGCTTTTCCCTAAGGACACAGTGCAGACGACGCTGATTTTTTAATTTGAAGTCCAAAGCTTTGTAAGGCCCCACAGAGCAGATATTCTGTTTCTCATACCCTTGTTTGTAAAATTGCAGGTGGGCGAACGGTTTTTATTTTATTTTTTATTTTTGTAATTATTTCTTTGCCATCAAAAGTTCATGTTCTTAGTTTGTTTTGTGGTTTATGCCTTCTAATCTTCAGAATAGCATGGGTGGTGGTGTATTTCGTCCCAGGAATGCAAGAGGGCTTTGCAATTCTACAGCATTGCAAAGCCTTGTTGCATTCAAGGGACAAATTTATCAATTTTATTAACTAGGGTAAAATATCAGACATACACCATTTCAAAAGTTTGCATTGGTTATAAAAGAGAGCATGCGGCAGCCAAAACGACCATGCGGGAAGGCATGGGAAACATATTTTATACTTTCGTAGACCTAACCTATGAGCCATCTCGCACCCATAATAATATAGTAGGACTGATAGTTCCAATGTAGTAACAGGCACGTGTCACTGGGTAATTAGACAAATGGAGCAGGCAGGAAATTATGCGAAAAATGCTTTCTGTTTTGGATCGGCAAGATTTTTTAACGAGATCGAGATAATGGTATATATATACACCTGGAACCAAGCACCCCATGAAATGTTTCATGACAATGAAGTTGTTGTTACGGATTATTATGTTTTAATGATTGCTATGTCTTGTAGTGCATTTCATTTCGTGAAACATGGTGTTTCTGGTTGATAGCGAATACCAAACACATCCCTTCGTCCTCGTGAAACATGCGTTCCATGAATGTCACAAAAAACACTATCATCCACATGCGATATCTGGGTATAAAACAAGAATTTTTGTCACTCCTTTTATCAATAAATTGTTGACATGGACAGGAGGAGACTGTCAGAGGCACTAAGATGGGAAATCGTAGGCATGCATGCAACAGGCATGTCATTCAAAGCTATTGGAAGGCAACTTGCCTATATATCCTCAGCAGACTTGTCCTAAAATATCAACAAACCAACGATGGTAAGGACCGATCAAGGCCTGGACAACCCCAAAATACCTCTCCTCGGGAAGATCGGAGTCTGACACGCCTCGTTAGGCGCGATCCATTTGCTTCAAGTAGGTTTTGAAAAGCCTTTGGCTCTCCAAAAGGCGGTTAGGCGTCATCACTGTCCAAAACGGTCTCAAAATACTGGGTATGAGGTCCAAAAGGGTCATCAAGCGTCCAGCACCAAAGACGACGTTTGGGGTGGTGTATGGCACTACAACATTGGAACCTCAGGACGTGGAGCAGAGTCCTTTAGTTAGACGAGAATAAGTTCCTGCTTCACGTCACAGATGGTTGCATGAGTGTGTGGAGGCATAAAAATACTACTTAGGTGCCCAAGAACATCATACCTTTTGTTCCGAATGGTGGGGGATCAGCAATGATCTGGGGATGCCTCTCTCCTGATTGTAAACTTGATATGGCGACTATACGTGGGAATCTCAGTGATCATCAGTACATCCGGGACATTCTCAAACCGGTTGTCCTGCCTCATTTTTACAACCCCCGTTGGCTACTCGCCTTGTATTCATGGACGACAATGCAAGACTACCTCGTTCCCATGCCATGAGAGCATTCCTTCAGACCAACGCTATTACAACACTATCTTGACCTGCAGTGAAGCCCTATTTGAATCCCTAAGAACACATCTGGGACTTTCTTGGACGTCGTGTGCAAGCAAGGGATCCGTCTGTACATAATTTGGCCGATTAGGAAGCTGCATTACATGAGGAGTGGCAGCAGTTCCCCAGGGCCGTATCAGAAGGCTCACTGGTAGTATTAGGATGAGAGTTCAGGCTGTCATCCGAACACGTGGTGAATACACTCGCTACAGACATCAGTCACTGCTATTCTGTTCAGAAGATCACAAGTTACATTTTTTCAGTAATTACCGGCATTGTTTCATCATGGACCGTTCCAGCATCATATTTTAAACATTAATGACAGATATATGTAATTAGCTCCATTAAAATGCAGCATATTTCCATCATTGTGTTTTCTGTCATTTGTCCATAGAACATTCTTTCCGCAAACAATCACTTTTGGCCGCTGAAAGATAGCATGAAAGTAATGACATATTCTATTAACACTATTGCGAAAAAAACAGAGGGTGCTTAATTAAGTTTCAGGTAAAGAGCATTTTTAGCACTATATAGCCCCATTTTCTCGAAGTTCAGTTTTTAGGCATTCCCCGGCAGCAAGTTATCCCTAATGACTTTGGAAATGTACTTAAATGCTACCTCAATTGGTGAGAATCGCAACATGTACTGAAGTGAGTGACACTTTATAGCGCGCTTCAATTTCCAACACTCTGGAGGCAGAAACAGTATTCATGATATATAGTGATGAACCATTGACTAGACAGGGTCAGTCTGATTGGCGATGAACTCAGCAGTGTCCTTCCTATCCAGGGGTCACATGCTAACAGTTAACTGGAGCAATATGCAAGCAGTGGTAACAAGGCATTGTTTCGTCTTCAATAATCCATTGTAGGTTATCAACTTTACAAAAGACAGCAGTTAATTAGATAAATATCTAGTTAAGTACTGCCTTTTTGTAAAGACTCGAGACCTGTTAAGCCCATTGGGTTAACAGTAATTAACCCAGAAATCTATTACTTTTTGAAGGCAACAATATGTATATGTGCCGACATCATTCCGACCATTAACTGGAGCAATGAAATATAGATATAACTCAGGTGAACGACCGTTTCGCCTGCCGAATATTTCGTCAGGATATTTGCGTGCTGCTGGGTGTTTGTCTTGACCAATGGTCTGTTCAGTCCTGAAATTATTGCCAGTTCATTTTTCAAAACTCGATCAATTTATTTTTATTTCACAATCGGGGTGTTTTTGCACTGTTACGCAACTAAAGTTTAATGTATCCGGGTCCTTGTTCTGAATCCGTGTCAAGGGCCCCTGATAGGCCTACAAGCGCGTGATTCTGCTGTTGCCAAAACAACGGCATTAATATCATTTTTCGATCGCTTCGCGTTTTCCCTTCAGAGAAAACAATATTAGGTGAGACGAAGCCGAACCTAATATTGTTTTCTCTGAGCCGCATATGGCACTATATCTGCCAACTAAACGCTCTGTAACGTATTTACTATGCACGGCATGCTAAAATGTCACTGGGGAAGTTATCTCAACGAATAGTTAAATTATGCGTACTTTTCGGCATCTTGGGCTGGTTTGTAGCCTATTATTGGGATTTTCCTGAACGCTCGAGTCGAGGATTCTCTATTGAAGTTAAAGGATTAGCTTTCGCTATGAAATGTGGAAAACTTCACCTCAATAAACGATGAACGGCATATTTTCAAATATAATAAACCTTTACACCAAGAAGGATATTTATTTCACAAGTAATTGTTGCAAAATTAACAACCAAATTCTCGTTGACGAAACACACAGTTGCTCCACTTCGCAAGACGGTATTCAGTTAAGTGAATCCCAGTGACGTAATTTTCTCTGAAGTGTAACGTCATCACTGACCTCAATATGGAGATCAATGAACGCTATTCTATTTTTCAATTTGCGTCTTTCCATCGATAAGGCAAATGAAAAAGTTCCTCTTGAAATAGTTTTATAACACATTTTGTGGTCAATATTGTGAAATAAATTTATCATCCCCACAGTGTGTGTCTCCGGTAATTCTGATCAAGTCTCGTTGTAGGCACATAATCGCATTTCGACTCGCCCTAACGGGCTCGTCGAAATACTGTTCTGTGCTTATAACTCGACTTGATCTGAATTCCCGGAGACACACACTGTGGCGATAATCTGTATATATCAGACAGAGAAGTAGAAGCGCACCTTCCTTTCATTAGCATTTTGGTACCTAAACACTCTGGTTGGCCGTAAACCATCACAAATTGTTGAAAAGTTGGCTCCAGGTTGTTTCGGTCCAGTGTGAACACTGATCGGTACCACAACCAGTGTTATAAATTACCCTTACATCTAAACTTTAGCAGTTTTATATTTGAAGTGATTTCATGTTTATTATCAAACAATACACCCGGGAATATCACTTCCCCAACAACCTTTATGATACCCCCATTTATTTTCATCCCCGGGTCAAGATGAAGCTTTCGAAGAAATAGCAACTTACACAATCTGTTTTGCTCTTGGAAAAATTGAAATCATTTTTCCGTTTCTCGAAATTATTTAGTCGAGCGAGGAAAATTCAAGAGAATCGAGTAATTGTCGAGAAAATATCAGTAGGAAATAAAACCAAGTTTTCCTTTGGCACTTTTAATAAATGAAAACAACAGACAGCTCTCAGAGCTGTCTGTTGTTTTTGTTTATAAGAAATGACTAAAAGAAACTTGTCTTTCGCTGCAGGCTAATTAAAACAACAAGTTTACAGACAATCAATCATTAAATATACCTATCACTGTCACACCTACGAACACTGACCTTCCACTTTAGCTCTTTGTTCATCGAATGTGTTTTTTCAGTAATTTGCAAGTTTTTATTCCCCCAAATGATCAAACCTCTCCTCCTAAACATTTAAATTAATGACAAGTACAATATCTGTATTGTATATCACGATGCATACACTGTTCATAATATGAACAGGAAGAAAGTTAAAGAACTTCAAAAGATGGTGGCAACGCCGTTTTCTAACTTTCAAACCGGTTTCAACAGTACATAATAGTCAAAAATTCAAACTTATTGGAGTAAAAATGCAAAAAGCCAGCCGCTGTATTTTTTTACTATTCTAAGCTCCAAAAAAGTGTGTGTGTGGGGGTCACACATTTCTGGGTACCGCAAGGGTGTCTGATGGAAAATAAGTTTTCGTCGGGGGGCGGGGGAGGGGGATCAATGGTGGTTGGGCGGTGTATTCATGCAAAATATATAAATTTATATACGCTACCCCTCACCCTTGAACCCAGTCTATTTAAGACACTAACCTCAGCGTATTCATTTTTACTTAACCCTTAAAATCCTGGTGGTATCGTCCATTTCAATTCAATGCCAGCAATTGGAAGAGGCCATATTCATTATTTGTGGGCAGACCAATTAATATTTTCAACGTGCAGCCTCAGGGCTGCACGTGGAAAATGTTGATCGCTCTTTCCCACACATTCACTTACCAGCTATCATACTTAATGAATTTATAAAGTATCATGTTCATGGGCCGGAAAAGCGGCCTCTTGGGTTCAAAGGCCTAATCATAACATTGACACCGTCCCTTGAAATATTGCGCTCTATTTGGAGCTTTCTATTTTTATTAAATAAAATCTTGAAAATAAATGTGGTCATATATGTAGAGGTGATGTGTAGTGACCATAGGGGATGTGTATGTTATGTCGGAAAATGCCGTTCGGGTACCTATAATTGATGAAAACGTGGCACGTGCCCCCTATGCCCCCTTTCCCACCCCCCGGCTCCGCCGCCCCAGAATTTGGTGAAACAAATTCGCTAACATTTCAAAGCTTCATTTCTTATCGGGAATACCCATACCCTTACTTTTAAATTTACTGTCAGCTTTAGAAAGTTAATGGGGGCTAACTCCCTCATATATTTGTTCCAGTGACGAATATTGTAGACCACGATCGTTGAAATAGTAGCACATTTACCCAGTGTAATGATGGCGGTTTTATGACGAACTCCTCCCAGTAAATTAGTCGTTCTGACGAATTCGTCGCAGTAAATGTGTTGTTTCTAAATGTTCTAAACATTTTTGGGGGAATGACCCTTCAAACAAATATCATGACTGAAGGGTACGAATCAAAGAATCGAATCACAAAATGACACTAAATCTGTTATTTTCAGTATAGAATGTCAGAGTTCTCTTTTTGACAGTCACAATATAAAAAAAAAACTACAAACTATCAAAAGTGCCCGCGTGAGTAATACAGGTATAGATGTATACGAACATTATAAAACACAGCATGCATTTATTCAACTCATTTGTAATAGGTATAATTGGCCTTTCCGAAAATTTATTATGAACCATGCCCGAAAACTAAGTGCTACGCATGAAAGCACAATTTGTTGGAAAGGTGTAGTCCCGGTATGTTAACTCCACCACCTCTGGAGGGGATATTATTTCAGGCTTGTCTGCGAAAACATTTGACCTGTTTGCTGTATAATCCTCTGAAATCGACCACGAAACATGGACATTTCAAACTATATTTTATTTCGCAATGCAACTAAAAATTTATGCAAATTCACTCTTGATTGCCAGGGCTCATTGACCTTTGTCAATCGAGATTTAACTGGTTGGGGGTCTAGTTGCATTATGGAAAAATGTGCTGCTTGAAATTTCAGTATGCTGCTTTGGACCTGACAAACCGCTCCCAAACTTCATGTTACTTATCAATTTTGACTAAATGGCTGCCTTTTGAATTTGTCGGAAAATCAGTACTTTTTATGGACAGCCTCTTGCCAATGAAATGAGAGGGGGGTAAAATGTTATCGTATACGACCAGTACACGATGCAGTGTCGAAACTTGATCATCCTTTACCAAACGCGCACCATATCAAAATTTGATATTTATTTCAGATTTTTCAAAAGAACTCAACAAAACCATATCAAGTGACCCCCTCATTGGAACGAGCTCAACGAGCTCGTTCCAATAAGGAGTAACATGATTTGTTTTTTTTTAATTTTTTTGAAAAAAATAATTTCTTTTTCAACGTTTCAATAGCAACTTACGCAGGGGATGCCACCGATTCGTTAAGTAGAGGGTTAACGTTTTTCCTAACCTAACGTATGTATTAGCACGGAAATATTCTCAATAATCGGCAGTAAAATTACATATTATTTTTTGTCAGTTGTTGCCTCCAAAACACAGCTCATGACCTCCCATTGGGACCAGGTCGCGCTCTTTCCCATGAGGGGACACAAACTATGTTTTAGACACAGGCTTGGAAGGGTCTTGTTATCCAAGACAATACTTGCAAATGATGACTTCCAGTTAAAGAGTTAAATAATTGACAGTTTCTGTTTTTACTTCACTTCTTCCCCGAGGTAACGTATTCATCACGCTCGTTTCATTGCGTGTTTTCAGTCAATGGTTGAAATGAAAATGAAGGCCATTTTGGTAATGTGGGAAAAATGGTTCTGGATTTTGCAACAAGGCGTTTCGAAACGCCTGATAAATGATTCAGGATAAATTATACAAACTTACAAAACGATAGAACCAGCACCAAGCCATGCTGATTGTTTGTTTATCTGGGTTTAACGACACTTTCAACAACCACGGCTACATCGTGTTGGACAGTTTAAAGGTGGAGGAAACCGGATTTCCGGGGAGAACCACCGATCATCGGCAAGCCACTGTTGGGCTCTGCAATTTGATAACTCAGCACAAGCACAATTAGCAGCAGTTGAAAGGCAAGTGCACCATCGACGCGAAGTACGCATCAGTACACAGCGCCATCGTGTTCCCACTTAGGCAATCAGAATTAAGTGTCTTTCTCAAGGCCACAGCGGACATAGGTCAATATCGAGCCGTCGACTTCGAAAGTCCAATGCCCTAACCAATACTTTAAAATATCGCCTACTTGCTCCCATAACGTCATACGTTCTGTTAGGCGTGAAAAGAATATTATGCCTAATTATGCTCGATATCATGTCCACTCTTCCCACTAACGAGCTCTTATCACGTATTTTATCTAACAAGTTAATTCTCACCCCAAAACACGAAAAATACGTTTGTATCAGCCCCCACTCCAACCCCGTTTCAGTTCCGTATCAGATAGATTCAGCTTCCGATAAACACCGCACTATCACATATATGCATTGTTGTTGCGCATTAAAATATGAAATTCAAGATTTTGACCAATCCAAACCCAATTCCAACTGAAATGTGGGGGAAACGTTTTTATGTAACTGGATTGTTAGATAAATGTATTATCATGACCCTCGTCAGATCACCGAAGTTAAGAAACGTCGAGCCCGGTTAGTCCTTGGATGGGTGATCGTCTGAGCGATCGATTCGGACTCACACGTTGTGTCCTTGGGCGTGGCACTTCACCCCGATTGTCCACATGGGGGCACCATGACGCCGTGTACTAAGGCGTACTGCACGTCGATGGTGCGCATGTCTTCAACCAATCTAATCCTGCCTGTCCTGCAGTACGGAGTTACGATGTTTGGGAACTGGCAGCTGCTCGTCGTTGCTCTGTGGTTCTCTCCGGGTACTCCGGCTTCCTCCACCCGTAAAATTGTTACGGTCATGATTAGCCATTGTGCATAAGAATATGACCTTAAAACACCAATAAATAAATTATCATGACCAGATGCATGTCCTGTAATTTGTATCAGATTCTCGGTCGTGTTTACAATCGGATAACAACACTCTGTGACGGGCTCGTTGCGATCTGGGGCCAATACTATAAAACTTTTACAATTATATTTTCTAGAATTGTATTTTCTAGTTATGACTTTAAATGGGTTGAAATGAACCATCAGCATTTTCAAAGATATGGCAATTTGCCAGTTGGCAAATTGCCATATCTTTTAAAATGCTGATGATTCGTTTTAGTCAATCATATTAATAGTCAGAAAATACAATTCTAGAAAATACAATTGTAAAAGTTTTATAATATTGGCTCCTGATTGTAAACACGACCTCGAATCAGATACAAATTACAGGACATGCACATGGTCATGATAATGTATGTATATCATAATCTGACCGTTGCAGTGAGAACATTTGCAACATTATCAACAAAAGCGCACAGCGCTTCAAGGAACAACATAAACATCAATTCTCTCCAAATGACTCTACTCACACTCGGCCAGCCTAACCCATTTCGTCCAAAGATTCTCCGTCAGACTCTTGTACAAAAACAAGTAATGGACTCACCACTTAAACATCTCCTTCCAGTGTGTTGAACTGATGAGAAATTGAGATGCTTGAGAGTCCAATAGTTGGTGTGTCTTCCGCCACCCGTAAAACTGTCCGACAAAAGGTGACCCTGGTTGTCGAAAGTATCGTTAAACTCCAATAAATAAATAAATGAATAAATAAAAATAAATAAATAGTTGATGTAGTTAGTCAGTTGTCAAATAGTACGTTACTGGCCTGTAAAGTAATAAAACAGGCTGACATAATTATGTTTGTCTTCTTAGAATATTCAGTATATATACTACATGTTTCCGCTTGTTTTTCCTTTGTGTTTGGTTTTGTCCAAGGCTTTACATATTGAAGGGGTGATGTGGGGTGGGAACTTGTTTTTCTGCAATAATTGAAGGCTGATATTTGTTTGACCGTTTCCTTTGCAGTGGTATACATTTCGAGTACCTTCCTTGTTGTTGGACTTGGAGTAGTTTTTCATCACATCATGTATTTTGTTGCCATAACTGATTGTCTTCTCGATAATCCTATTTTGTCTGTCTAGGTCCAAGAGATTGTAAAACAAATCTTCCCACTGACCTTACAGGACAACAATGGTTATAATAATGTACGACAAAATCGCAAAGCTAGTTACTGTCTCAGCTAGGACTTTCCATAAACGTTTCTAGAAGTTACCACTCAAAACTGTTATTCTTAGAAACAAGTATGTCAGTAATTTAAGATAAATATTACAGGGAAGTAATTGGTGACAGTAAGGTTATAATTACACCAACATTAATATCACGCCATGCTAGTCATATGCCTGCAAAGCATTTGTTTAGTTTCTAAATAGTCTTTTTTCTTGATATCAATACAGCAAACTGCGAGTTTTATCGCAAGGACAACACTAGCTTAGCAACATATATCCCTAAAGCAGTGGTGTAATCATGGCGGGGGGGGGGGGGGTGGGTGGGGGTGGGATGGGGTTTTCTCTCAATCTACATAGGCCCCTAATACTAAACTAATGAAATTACAGGATTACATCATACCATGCTTAGCGTTTTTAAAGACTCAGAATATCTCCATTTCGGGCATATTTTTTTTCAAAATGTCTCTGGGGAGGCCCAACCCTGGGCCTTCCCCGGACAATTTTTTTGAAAAATACGCTACTTCCTCGGCCCAACCAACACGATGAGGACACAACCTTGATTCCTTTCCCGACGCGAGACTCAAATATTTGTGATATGCCTACGACATAAAAGGGTTTGCACCCCCACCCGCACTCTCAACTAGTGCTTAACCGATCAGGATTTGCAGCTGCCGTCTGCCTGTCGATTAGTTGAGTGCACAATCGGCCGATTGTGAGTGGCAAAGTCAGAACTAAAATAAGTAGTTGATTCAAGAACGCATAGAGAATAGGGTTAATTTTACAGTACAGTCAGGTTGATATGTACGTTGATCTCAAGAGTGAGTCCCTTCGTGTATCAAAATAAAAATATGACGTCAGCAAAAACATGTTGGCAGCGCAGCGTCTTTGATCGGTGCGAAAATAGGTGACTTACTCTCATACTATTTTTAAATCCCATCTTCATTTAAATTTAGTTTCAAGATGAAATTGAATAAAATATATCAAAGGGAAATTAAATAACATATTTTTATTTACTTGATTTAATAACTGATTTATGTCCCAATTTGAATTTTAGATTCAAAACCCACGTGGATATAGAGGTCAAAACAAAAGTAGGTCCAATGTTCCAATTCCTCTTTCGCTTCGGATCGTTTCGCCCCTTATATAACGACGATGGTTTTATTCATCGTTTTAAATGTTTCTAAAGTACTTTTCACCACCAGTTAACATTAAAATTCATATAATCTAATGTTTTTGTACAGTGTTTTCTTTTGAATTTCGTACAACACTTTACACTCCCGACATTGTCAGTCTTTATAAACCTCCGCTACGTGAGAGTAAATGCATTTATTCAGCTTCAGTAAATTCAAACTACAGGCACAGCGAATATGTCAGAGTCATATGTTGACTTGCAATAGAAAGGTGAGACGTGTGCAGGCAGCATGCTATCACTTGTGATGTCTCTTGAATTGGCAGCACCAAGTTATGTGAAGCCGGTATCTCCTCAACTACGTATAGGAATTATATAAGTCAAGAGACAACTCTGACTAGCACTTTGTGTGTGTGCCATATCACCGTCCAAGAACAGCGTCTTCAGAAAGGGAAGAACAAACCTCGCTCGCATATGCTGTAATTGCAGCGCTGGGGAATTCTCCGGAAATGAGCACACGGATTTGATAGTGGGATTCCAGAAATAGAACTTACAGAATTTGAAAGCAGAGGCACGGAGATTCCTGAATCAATGGCCACACCGCCATTGATTTATCTTTTGAAATTTCGTTGTCTGATTTAGGGGCGAAACTACCCACCTCCATATGTTGGGTGAAACGACCCGGGGCGAAAGGGGATTATGAAAAAACGACTCAGTGGATGAACGGGAATTGGTCCAAAACGGCCCGGGTCTGGGTCCGTTTTGTGCACATTATATCATATTGCTTTCGTAGTGGGGCGGAAATCAACGACTGAAACAGATTCATAGCGGTTGTATTTTCAAATAGTCTCTAACACTGCAATTCGCCCCTTTTCGTAGATTTGTATTCACGCGTCTAGTGCCGGAAAATCCCGAATGGAAAAATATAACGTTTCACAAATGATTACCAATCCCAGACGTGCATGCACAAAATGGCCATACACTATTTTAAGATTGTTTACATAAATAAGTAACATGACAGTAGATTCAAGTTATACTCCGACACTGAAAACAATCGGCTGATGAGTGCATATTATGTTCATTTGTTATTGTCCACTTGGTTTTGACAGAGAATAAAGAAGAATTGGGTAACTAGATTGTTTACAAATGAACTGACCTGACACTGATATCAAACGACAAAACCGCAATTTATTAATTCAACGTACCGGACGGGTGCTGTCAGCGTATCACTGTATGTGTAACTTTACAGGGAGTGGGGTATTATGACGAATAATCGACAAATCATTTCAACGCTACTACCAATCATTGTGTCAACTTATTAAGGTAGTTTCTGCTTGTATGAGGCCGTAAATCAAATGTGAATATGAACAATTACGATATCGTGTTGTCCCAGGCAATCATCGGCATGATCCGATGTTCAAACACTTCTATCGATGGTCAACCGGTGGCTCAGAATCGGCCGATGTCGGATGCGATTGCCGAACACCACTTAATCACTACTCTCAACCCAAATGCGCCGCTAGTAAATATTCAACATTAATATGTATCAAACGAAATGTTTCTATAACACGATATTTCATTGCCAGCAGTCATCAGTAGCCCAAGAACATTAGGTTTCACTAGGGAAAAAAATCGGAGAAAGCTGATTTTTTCAGGGAATGTCGAGTACATGTCACTGAACGATTAGACAAAAGTCCCCTAAAACCCCACTTGAGCTTTTTTTTCTACAGCCTTTTTTCGAAAACGCGTTTGAAAAAAATCAAAAAAAATCGCACGAACTTTGTAACCTCGAATTGATCCAACTGTATTTTTTGTTTACGCGTATTTCGAGCTACATAATGTCTAATATACATTTACCTAGAGGAAAATGTACATTCTGTGACAATTTCTGCGAAAAATTATTGAAAATTCACAAAAAAGTATCAGATTTACGCAAAAAAAATGACGATTTTCCTAACGGATTTGCCCAAAGGGTCGTAGTACAGAACGGGATGTTAGTTGGACAGACGATAAAAAATCCACCACCATTTGAAGACTTTTATCATTGCTTACAAAATAGACATTATGGAAGACCCCCTCTGCTTCTGGCCGAGTTTCCCTTTTGGCATAAAATTCGTCAGCATGAGAACTCAACTATTTTCGGGCTTGGGACCGAACAGACACGTCTGTGTCTGGCAGCATTAGATCAATAAATAATATTTACAGAATGTACAAAAATCAATAAATAATATTTACAGAATGTACAAATCAATCAACATGGATTAAGTTACATTGACTATTATCAACGCTATATACAGAAATGACATGACCTATATACATATTATTCATCGAACTCAGAAATGACCGACAGGACAGTGTTTCTGTGGTTGTTAGAAGAATCCGAACTGCAATTACACAAACCTGAGCAAGAGAGTCCTGCCTTCTTACACCCACACCTTTTTGTACAAGCACTCTTGCAACCACAACTGATCAGATTCAGTAGGTTATCGGGGGCACATGGCTTTGTGGCTGCAGTCGGTACAAGAAGTCCATTGTCTAGCGACCACTCCCAATCCGTCGGAGGAAGCGAAGTGCCCAGCCATTGTTGGACCTGGAGATAACATCTGTAGACATGTTGTTGTGCAGCATCGCTGCTTGGTGGGAGTGAGGCTAGGTCGATGGGTTTATTCAGTTTAGATTTTGCTACATAACGCTTGTAAGTGACATATCTATATTGGTCGAGAGAGGAAACAGTTTTACTCCCGTATAAGATCAGGAGAAGTTGTCCCCCGGCAGCGGCTACTGCACTTGGTGTACTGTCATCCGCCAAAATTGTGTTGACATACTGTTGTGAGTCGCTAGTAACATCGGAGACAATTGTACTGAATACTTTCTTCTTACCAACTCGAAAGAGTGCAGAAGTAGTGTCACAACCACTTATAGAATGTGCTACAAGGAGGTTGCTTCTATGGTCAGCCATTTTGGTTGCTATTTCACTAACTGAAACTAGTAAGTTTGGGGTAATGGAATACATCATGTGAATATTACATCCCGGTTGAACTCGAGAGGTAAGAATGACTAACAAGTCTGTGTCTGTTCCCACAACGACAACATTGTTGTCATCTTGAGCGATGTCAAGTGCAGTTTCGGCTATCAGTACATCAGCATCAGCCTCGGCCTGCTTGGACTGAATATTGATAGCAGATAGCTCCTGCATTAGAAGATCGATCAGTTGGGTTTTGTTCTTGGCATTTGCAAGGAAATCGGATTGGGGTGTGGTGGCTGGTAACTCGGGTGAGATATTGATATCAATGGAATACCTGTCTTTAAATCTACGGGCTTGTTCCATGCCCTTTGTCGACATTGTACAAGCATAACCATCAAAAACAACCACGACGTTCGCCCCAAAATGTCTCACTAGATAATTGGAATATGATGTACATATGTCCTTATATGACGACTGTTTAGGCCATACAACTGCCCTCAATAAAAATCCACCATCTACAACAAACAGAGAATGTTCTGGGATTTTAGTTTGCTCGGAACAGTATGTTTTGAGGATCTTACCGAGCGTGCTTTTCTGTGTCTTCCTCATTCCAGCAGAATCAAACAATGCTGGTGGTTTCGGGGCGAGTTCATATTTGAGATACTCTTCCATCTCTGCTTGTGACTGCATAACACATGTGATGCGGTTGAACAGAATTGTGGGGTCAAACACTACCTTACTTCCACGGACTTTGATGCTATTTGCCATCGATGCGAAAGACTTCACAGTGTCAACACGTCGTAGTTTGATGCTGTTGAACGTTTTGCTTACAACATTCGATACGCAACATTCACCAATTTTGCGAACTTGGTCACAGTTCACAGTTTCGTCGGCCACAAGCCCGGTCGCTATAGAGACTAATTGTAGTGGATCTCTATTCTGAAAGGGGGAATGGACTCTGAGCCAGTTCAATAATTTGGTGATATCATTGGCATCAGTCAATTGTGAACTTTGACGGAGATCCCGATGTTGTTCGCCATGACCAGTGTGAACATGAACAAAATTTTCGAGAGCATTACATATCGGAAGGCAAGAGGTAGTCCATGTACCCATTTCGCAACAGTGCTATCGGTTATTCCCCTGCCATGTGTGAGACCACCAGGGAGCTTGAACATTCTCATTAAACACTGCTCTATGGTCTGATCAGAATATATCCCGTCCCGTCCCAGAATTTATCTGAGCGCCTTATGGTAAAGTAACCTTTCTCAGTGAACAACTTCAAATCATCCTGTTGCATTATTTCTGTTAGCTCATTCATCTGCTGCAAATAGAGATGAGAACTTTTTGCGTATGCAAAATGACCACTTGCGTGAAATACTGGAATCGTATTGCGAACACAATATGTGTGGAGTTCCCAGTCGCCTGTGCGCTCTGCTCTCAAGAACAACTGGAGAAGACCTATTTGCTCGTAGTATTGTACCCAAAGCTTTCCTGTGCGTACTACGGACGCATTCTGTGTAATTTTGACAGTAGATGGTTGACACTTTCTTGATTGACAGCGTCAGCTGTTGTACAGTCACCTCTGGCAAGTCCACAGAATATTTCATTGACTTCTGTGCAGTCTATGTTATCTAGTGTTCGGCGTTGTCTGTACAATACAAATTTGTTTATGAGTACACATCAAGGGCGTGCACACATCACATGTCAATGCATCTTGAGTGTAGGCGAACACCACATTATGTGATTTAATCGAACATGGAAATTGAAACAATGATGCTATAATACGGTATTTGAATGAGAAAAGTCGATGCCGTTTGAATTTGAGTTTAGGGGGTATGGTTAATATTTCACACGTTTCACCAGTTCATTATGGAATAAATGACTATTGTTATATATCATTATAAAACCACTGCTTTTCTGCATTTTTTGATATATAATTTAACTCCCAAGGTAGTCGTAGATTTGATTTAATGGACGTTGTGTACCGTTGTGTGTATGAAAACAATAATTTTTTTTTCGTAATTTTGTACATTTTCGTGAATATTTCACCATTGAGTGTGAGGATTGGTACAAAGTTGGCATTTTCTGTTGGGGATATGTATTCTCAATATAATTCAGCACGATATTTATTATTCTCACCCTACTAAGACGAATAAGAATGAGAAATATGGAGCTGGGTCGAATTTTTTTTTAAATTTTTTTTTTCAAAAACGCTATAACTAAAAAAGCTCAACTCGGATTCGCGGGGACTTTTCACACTTTATCCGCAATGTGTGTCCCGGAAACATATAAAAAAATCAGCTTTCTCCGATTTTTTTCCTTACTTTCTCATTTTTATGTCTAATGTGCCTGGACTACAGTAGTGTGCCAGCTATCTCGACTGAAATTATTAAGAAGCATGCAATGGTGGAGAAAAATCATTTGACATCGTATGAAAATAAAACTAAATTTTATTTTATTACTTTTAATAAACGAAAACAAATAGGCTGCAATCGGATCTAGCAGCTGTTTCTCTTTGTGAAAAGTTATCACAGTAAACTTGTTTTTTTATGGCAGACCACTCAGTAGCAAATAACCGTCCTGTTGGGCTCTTTGGTTTTACAGTAATTTTCAAGTTTTAAAAAAAATTGCCGTAGTTCTATTTTTAACCCTTTACCCACCGCAGACGATATCAAAATTTATTATATTAAATACCATTTTTTCAAAAGATTTCAACAAAACCATATCGTGTGACCCCTCGTTGGAACGAGCTCGACGAGCTCGTTCCAACGAGGGGTCACGTGATATGGTTTTGTTGAATTTTTTTGAAAAATAATATTTTTCCAACAGCTGAATTTGCTTATTACGCGGGCGGATGCGGCCGATTCGTTGTGTAAAAGGTTAAAGGGATCTAAAGAGAGAATAGTAGTCAGGCGTTCAGAATGGCTAGGAAACACACTGTGAAAAGCCAGATTCTGTATTTCTTTACTACTCAGCAGAAAAATCCCCAACGTTTGTGAACTGTCTTGATTATTTATTGAGGTTTAACGACACTTTCCACAGCCAGGGTCACGTAGTTTTGGAGTTGGAGTTTGTGACATGATGCACAAATCCATGATTCAATCTCGTTAACCCTTTACCTAACATGAAAAGCAGACGACACTTGCAAAAAAAATTCTTGAATAACTAATTTTTTTCATTTTTTGTCTCAAAAACATAGGTTATGACCCCTCATTGGAACGAGCTCGACGAGCTCGTTCCAATGAGGGGTCATAACCTATGTTTTTGAGACAAAAAATGAAAAAATAATGAAAATTAATTGGCGATTTTTAAGAATAGCGCTGGCCGGTTTTGGCCGTTACGTTGGGTAAAGGGTTAACGCATATCGCAAGTTCACGAAATTTTAATTTTGATCTGAAATTCCGATACCCTAAGTCTTGAGTTTACTTACAACTTTAAAAAATTAAGGGGATCTGACTTTCCTGTAAATCTCTTCCAAAGACGAAAATTGTCACGCGCGTAAAGGCCTATTGATGACGAAATTATCATGAAGCGCATGCAAAGTCATTATTGTTTGAGTGACACGTGTTTCCGTGGTTCATTTACGTGTTTGACTTCTAACGCTTTCCGTGGCTGACATGGGTAGTACGGATCGCTGTATTCTGATCGGGTCTTTGATCGGGTGTGTTTGAATGTATTAGACTGTTTTAGCGGTTCGGATTCTTCTCGAAGTCTCGATTTTCAACTATCCTTTATTCTGTGTCGGTTTTACAGTTCAGTGGTACCTATTTTTTGATTACCAGTTGTCGTAGTTTTGTGAACGCCAGTAAGTACTTGTTGTCTCTGAATCCTCATGCTCAACCATCCTGTTGCTGATAAGTTGCAAAATGGTGTTATTGGAGTGCAGTCAATTGTTTTCGACTTTATTCCAGTAGAACCGACGAACCTCCCATTAAGGAGCAGAATCTGATTCCTGTCAGGTTTTTAGGCCCATTTGCCCCACTCTCATATAAGGCTTACTACAGTAAAGTCGGCGTGGACTGGTCGTAATCCACTCGTGGGCAGTGGTGTCCACGCAAACATTTACCAGGTAATAAAAATCACCAACAGCAAAATTGTAATTAATGAAGCACCGGGCTGTACACAATGCTTCATTAATTAACGTTTGGAGCGCGGTGGCTCAGTGGTAGACTGTCAGACTTCTAAGCTGGAGGTCCCGAGACGACCCGGGTTGTGTCGTTGGGAAAAGCACTTAATCCCGATTTCCTACATGGGGGCACGATGACGCCGTGTACTAAGGCGCACTGCATGTCGATGGTGCACATGTCTTCAACCGCTGTAACCCTGCCTGAGCGGAGCTTGAACAGAGTTAGAATTTTGATGCTCGGTGGTTCTCTCCGTGTATTCCGGCTTCCTCCGCCCGTAAAAATGTCATGGTCATGATTAGCCATTGTGAATAATTATGTGACATTAAACACCAATAAATAATAATAATCCTAGCTTCTTGACTCCTGTGTCCTGCACGACAACTATAACCATGATAGACACAGCACAGTCGTCGTGGACGAGTAGTTATCAACGTCTGGGAGGTGTTCTCAACGCATGCGTTTACCAGGTAATAGAACACCATCATCGCCAAATTTTTGCGGGTTGTAGCGAACTTTTAATTAATAAATTAATTAAATTTTTGATGAGTATTCCTATAATTAGTATTTGAGATCTAATAATTTTGCGTCCGTGGAAATATAGCCCACCCGTGTAAAGTAACAAGCCCACGTCGGCCGTACTGTAAAACCCCTAAGCCACAGCATGCCCGTCATGGCCAACAGACCAATGTTGCTTATTTGTGCAAGGCGATCGCTATCTCTCCTGTAATCAACTTTCACAGCATTCATCCTATACCATAGTATTTTACCTCTCTTGCTTATTTGTACCATGGCCATCACTATCTGTGATCGACTTCCATCACTGGAGTGGTGTATTTTACTGTTACTTTGAACCCTATCATTACTATGGCAAGCCATTCATTGCTGTTAATGGTAATACAGGGCACTTACCGTACTGCTGTCACAACTGGAGGTTTCTTCATACTACTCGTCCCCTGAGTTCCAATGTGCTCTATGTGCCAGTAGGCACATAGAGCACATTGAAACTCAGGGAACGTACTGTAGCACTAGGACACGCTTGTTTGCCATAGTAGGCTCAAACTGACAGTCCCATTCATCTAAATCCTTAAATCAATCTATATAGTTTCTTGATCTGCTGTATTCTAGAGTACCTTACATATAAAAGAACGAATGTTCAGTGTACCGATGCGTGCTTTTGTGATAGCAATGAGACGGTAAGTGGAAGTGTAATAAAATGTGAATGGTGATTTCCGTGTGTGGCGGGTTTTGTTCTTTGCGTTGGATAAAGGATTAAAAATAAATCAGGTGCTGACTCTAAAAGCTGTCTGGTATTCTCGTCCACGTCGCCTCTAATCCAGCCTCCACCAATCACTGCGTAGACCTATGTATTGTTCCGTTACATTCAAGGTATCTGGAGGATTGTGTCCGCAGAATCAAGAGAGCGACATTTTGCAGGTGCTAACCATCAGCGGCACTATGAGCGCATGTCGGAATGTGACCACGTCAAGACAGAGTATAGAATCCACAATGTTGCAATTATTTATCCCTTTTTCCCTACTTATTGTTTTCTTTCTTTCTTTTCTTTTCTTCTCTCTTTCACAAGGAAAGGTAGGAAGACAGCCAATCTGGATACTGCCTTTCCCTGCCAGTATACAATTATTTTGGAAAATGTGCAATGTGTAAAATGTTTTGGTGGAAATGTTTATGTTACAATTACAATATGTAAACTTTGTATCATTTTCGTATACTGGCAAATAAAATATCAGTCAATCAATCAATTGTGAGCACAGCACAAGCAGCACCTAGCTCATGATGGGTGTATCGGTATGTACTCGTGTTCTAGTGCATAATGTGTCACAAAAACCATATAGCACACGCACACATAGTGGTATTGGGTGATACTTAAGGCATGGTATTGTACTATTCGAGGCTATATTTTGGAGGATGGTTATCGGATGACAGCTACTAGACGAATGCGATGGGCTCAGTGTTCTAGAGTATTTCCTTCTTCTGCTGATTGCAAAACAGGCTCGGGTGGTATACAGTTACAAAATGTATCGAATTGAAAGTGTTTGTACAGAGAACTCAATTACAAGGACTGTTGCTTCCTCAGTTCCTTTGGACAAATCGGCATCTGGTCTCCCAAATGCTATCGAAAAAGGCCCCATCCAGTTTTTTTTTGAGTACCCCATTTCCCACTAACACAACACAGCGCAACTCTGTCACATTTGTAATACAATTAGAATCTATCAACTTTGGCACAATATTCAAATGTTTTCCAACGTCCTCCCCAATATTTATTATCTTCCTATGAATCACTGCTTGTGTGTTCCATGGTGAGACTTAACAGCACTGGCAGTCTGAAAAATTTTTCATAACATGAAATACTTGGCATATTATAATAGCCGCTTTCTGGTGATACGAATATGTACTTGCTCTTCTATCACGAACTTCAGTAGGTAACTAGGGTACTAGCATGTTCGCGACAGGAGACTTCGGAAAACACCGCCGAACGAAAGTAGTCTCGCTCCCACCTTTAAGCCCAATTTTGGTGTACCTCGAAGCGAACCCCGGATGTTACGTCATGTGACTCAAAACCTCCAATAGAACGAGGGTGTGTTCGAATGGTATGTTCGATTGAATGGGAGAAAATCTAATTACTACAAACAATCCGACCAACCCCTCAATAACCAACACCGTTTACAAATAACCAATTCGTTCTTTATTTGACTCTAATTTCCCAGAATCCTCTTTATAACAGCAGCACGTAGTGTTATAGGACTGGAGCGGTGTTATTTTGTTGTATAAGAGTATCTTTATTGACTCGGAACCCACAAGAATCCTCTTTTCTACCTATTACAGACGCTATTCCGGCTACTCTAACCCTAGCAGTCTATCTAGTCCTAATTACTCCTGACTACCCCTGCTCCAACCTCACACCTCGTCCAAGTCGTATAATCACCAGCATCAGTCAGATTGATTTCCCGTAATCTGTACCTACGCATACAGAGGTATTCCCATTGTGTATAACGGATGCCTCTGTGAGTCTTAATCCCAAAAGACAGACGAACAGGGACAGGTATAGCTCTGACGGCACGAATTTTATCGAGCGAACGAAATAAGCCATCGTGTAGTGACTTGACCAGGCATCGCCTGAACGACGTGAATCCTATCGTGCAGATTAGCTAACAAGTAATTGCTCCAACGTGTGACTACACGTACGTCTGCAGCTCATCTCGGTATTTAAGATTTTCACAAAGAAATTTAAGATTAATTGACATAAGAAGACTACCCACGGATCTGGAATCTACCACTGCTCTGTATATCTAAAAACATCCAAGTGTTTCTAAAAAGTATGGAAGAATTTCCACCAGAAAACTTACTACCATAATATTGTCACAAACAAGAGATTGCATCAGAGATGCTGGCATACCCCCCCCCCCCCCCACCCACCCCCACGCCCCCCTCCCCCGATGTCATGTCATTAAAATGAACTCAGAACAGTAGACCCCACCAACCCCATGTGTTATTTTGTTGCATAAAATCACTCAGCATTCTACAGACCATTATTTTTTTGCATAAAATCATCAGAAATGTGGACAGCATAAATTGATATGTGTCTGAAAAAGTATGGCATACTGGACAACCATGCACGATTTCATTAAGATCGGACCACTGTGTGCTGAGTTATGAACTCGTACGGACAAAAATATATATTTCTTAAATAAAAAGGGACATAAATCACTAAATGAAAGCGCAACCAGCATAATGTGATTTGCGTCTGAAGGGACATATATATAATAAAATCCATTTTACCCGAAAGAAAACGAGAAAACACATTACTGGTTTTCAAAAAACGAAGAAAGTAATGTGTAACCACTTGTACAGACAATGCGTTTTATTCACTTTTAAATGCAGATAAGAAATTATTTTTTTCTAACGCCTTATAACTAAAAACTGGTTGATGCTATTGATGAATTTTGATATATAATTGTCAATCCACCTCCTAACTGATACAAATCGAGCACACCAGAGCAAGGTAAACTGTTTGAAATTGCAGAGAAATAAATAGAATTTACTAAAACGCGGTATGTGGTTGATTTAAATCCATAGATTTTTTCATCATGAGAGAAAAGTATAAAAGTTTAGGTAAATTTGCGAACAATTAAGACTTTTTCGATTTTTTCAATTTTTGGCCACCATCTTGAAAAACCCAGAGCTGAATTATGGAAAACTACATGGTGATGACATCTGTACTCAATCGCGCAAACGAAGTCAGGAAAATTGGTACTCGGTGTACGAAGATTTGGCGTCCAAACAAATTTTTTTTTTTTCCGTCAGCCGTTTTGGACGTCATCTGAATAACTCAAAATGCCAAAGATGTAAAGAGTGGCATTATTCGGAATCGAATTCAACGCAAAAGGAATCAAGCAAAGATTACTTCACTTCCAACATTTGCACAGCTAAAATCTGCATTCAGCTGCCGACGAATGACATACTATAGCACATACACACAATTAGAATATCACTTGCATGATCTAGTAGTGTGAAGCGAAAACAGGCCTCGTGTTGTGTCTTGGAAACCTACGGGTCGAGAGACGGAGACTATTACCCGGAAATGTGCTGGAGGGCACATTTCCGGGTAACAGACTCCGTTTCGACCCTTCTGCTCTCTCACGTCCATAACTACTGTGGCTGCATTGTGCAATTTATTATCCAGTTCGTAATTTTGATCATATGCCCCCTCCCCTCCACACACACACACACAAACACACGCACTTGTATGGTTATTTTCTTGTAGTGTTTACTCTCCAATTTCAAATGTAAAAGAAAAACAAAAAAGGCGGAGTTTAGTGTAAAAATAGCACATTCGACCCCAACAACTAATATAAATAATGTTAATTACGAGGAGGCGGCCTCGACAAAGAAGTATATTTCGTACATATAACCCCTCATTGCAGTTCTGATAATAATTTACTAGCTTGCACTGCAACATAAAGTAAAGGCCACGATATGTTGAAATATACCATTGCGCGGTCAACGTTGTTGCTATAAACCATGTTTTTACTCACAATATACCATTGCGCGGTCAACGTTTTTGTCTATAAACCATGTTTTTACTCACTTTTCTGCTCTCCGATGTCGATATACCAAACTCACCATGAACATAAATTTCCCATTTTGCAAGTTAAAATACTGAACAATATAAATTATTTGATCGCATCCGATGAGGTATAGTGATTTACCCATTATCTGACAAACGGGTTACCTTTCACATCACATAACGAGGTAACTGGAATGTCCGTTATTCACAAAACTGGCCAATTAAAATTTATTTTTAAGTTTTACCTCCAAATCATGGTTTACGACGAGCTCGCTCCTTTGAGAGGTCAGAAGTTATTTTGGGGGGATAAAACAGAAAAGGTTAAGTTATTCAAGGAAATGTTTCGCAAACGTGAACTTCCAGTCGTGTAAAGTAAAGAGTTAAATTCTCCGTCGTACACAACACGACACGGGAAAACTATTTATCTACGAGAGTGACCGAGTTGATTCTGAAACCCATGACTAATTATCAGTGACGCCGAATGTAAACTTTATAACACGCCTGTTCTATGTAATTCCCATCTCCTTCAGCAACACTAAACCATGCGGAAAATAAAAAATCTGTTCCGCACATGTGTGTAACGGAAATCGTTGACGGACTATTTTTCACTGGATTTTTCTACAAATCGCGCAACGCAATTACAATTTGAATCGCTAGCGTTAGCTGAAAATCGTCCCCTGAGTTCCAATGTGTTCTATGTGCCAGTAGGCACATAGAACATACTGGAACTGAGGGGACGAAAGAGTGACACGTGTTCCACTCGCAAATTTGTTTGCCGATAAAATGTGTTGTTTTTGTTGATAGTTGTCAAATGAATTGCTGAGTGTCCTTCTAATAATTGTTTTTATAGACGTGAAGGAGTGTAATAAACACGGAACGATCCACGCGTGGGAAAGGGTTAATCGTTATGGCTAGCTCCAGTGCTTCTGGGATGGCACAATATGTGCCTTGTCCCAAATACTCCGGTAATATAGAGGTTATATCCCATTTACATGAAAAAATAAATCAGAGTGTATTATGAGGTACGGACAGGATCATAATTATATCAGTGAATTAAGCATGATCATAGAACATGATGCGACAATAATATAGCATGCTGCCTAAATAACATAGCGCGATGCTTAATTAATTCAGCATCATGCTATATTATTTAGGCATCATGCTATAGTGTTTTAGCACCATGCTGTATTATTTTAGCATCATGCTCAATTCACTGATTTATGATCCTGTTCGAAAGTCATAGCGTATCCTTTATATCGTTATTTTATTAATTGACATCACAATACAAACTCATTGTATAAGACGTTCAAGGGTGCTACATTAATATACGGGCAAGTGTACAATCCACCGGGACGTTGCGAATATGACCTACTGTGGCGGGAGAGGGGGGGGGGGGGAGGTGGCGTTGCAGTAACCGGTTCTCGTCATATCATCGAAGTTAAGAAACGTCGAGCCCGGTTAATCACTGGATGGGTGACCCTCTGAGCGATCAATTCGGACTATCGCGTTGTGTCCTTGGGCAAGGCACTTAACCCCGATTGTCCACACTGGGGCTCGATGACTTAGATGTACTAAGGCGTACTGCACGTCGATGGTGCGCATGTGTTCAACCAATCTAACCCTGCCTGGGCTGCAGTGCGGAGTTACGGTGTTGGGGAGCTGGCTGCTGCTCGTCGTTGCTCGGTGGTTCTCTACGGGTAGTCCGGCTTCCTCCACCCGTAAAACTGTCACGGTTATGATTAGCCATTGTGCATAAGTATATGATCTTAAATACCAATAAATAAATAAATAAATGTGGCGGGAGGATAACATCTCTTGTCCCGCCCAATAAAATATATATTCTAACCACGTCGTCGAAGGATACCTTTGTCGGTCGGGGTTATTCTTTAAAACTCGCACTTCTTGGAAATTACGTGTATGGATAAAACATGAAACGGTGGCTCAGTGGTTACGACACTGGACTTCAAAATAGAAAGGTCCACGGTTCGATCACCGCTAGGGGTAACTGCCTTGGGCAAAACACTTAATCCCGATTGCCCAAGGTGGTGGCACGGTGGCGCTGTGTACTAAGGTGCACTGCAAGTCAATGGGGCGCTTGTGAAACTGCCCGACACGAGGTGACCCTGTCTATCGAAAGTGTCATTAAACCCCAATAAATAAATAAAACATGTAATAGTCTTGATGCATGTGTGTTCGCAGCCTCCTATTTGAAAAGCTTATCCAAAGTTGTCATGCTGGAATTTCAGTAGTCCAAATCGGGTACCACCACCATCTGCTTATATGATAAATTGTGTGTGTGATATTGGTACAGGTATCATCTTGAAAGAAAGTACATGATTATTTATTAACTCTTAATCCGCTGAATAATTTCAATATATTTTTCATCAAATCTCGTCATAGCCGCTGTGAAGCATCTAAATTTAACTTGAGCAAACATTGATCAAAATGTCCATTCTCTTTGCAGGGGAGGTTAAATTAGCGCAAATTATACGTATTTCGGTGGCAAGATAGTTTGTGTCCTGTGCGGGAATATCCACCATCAGCATTTAAGGAGTTAAGAGCGAATCGATATTTAACCCTTCACCCAATGTAACGGTCTATTCACAAAAATCGCCAATCAATTTTCATTATTTTTTCAGTTTTTGTTTCAAAAACATAGGTTATGACCCCTCTTTGGAACGAGCTCATCGATCTCGTTCCAATGAGGGGTCATAACCTATGTTTTTGAGACAAAAATGTAAAAAATTAGTTATTCAAGAATTTTGTTTGCAAGGGTCATCTGCTTTTCATGTTAGGTAAAGGGTTAACACTAAAACCCAATGGAAAATTTGTCAACTGGAAAATGATTGAGTGGGTGGGCATAAAGTCTACACCCATCCTTATTCGCGAACCTGGCAATCAGTGGTGCATATCACTACTTTCTTCAATAATGAAATTCCTTCAGATGTCAAATACGAATAGCATAATCATCATCAGCTAAGTTTAGACAAATTTACCTTCAGTACATAGATATAAAAGTACTGACATTTTAAAGAGCAAAGTTTTTACACAAACCTGGAATATAACCAACTCAACCCCCCCACCCCCCCCCCCACACCCATGGTGAAAAAGTCTCAGGTTAGAATTGTGTGTTGATGTGGGGTGCAAGACCCGACAACTGAGGCGCATTTTGGGTCTTTTTACAAACAAATTGTGGAAGGTGTGAGCTTCCAGTTTGGCGTGTGATAAACACAGACACACAGAGGAGGAAAGGTCAGACATACACAGAACGACACACGTGTGTGAATGGGTTAAACGATATGGCACGCGTCTCAGCGCGGAAGGATGAAACTCGAGGTGTGTGGCCTCTCGTTATTTCGTTCCGCGCTGACACTCGTGCCATATCTATTAACCCATTCATACACGCGTGTCGTTCTGTGTTTATTACACGCCTTCACGTCTATAAAAGCAATTATTAAAAAGACATTCAGCAATTCATTTGACGGCTATCAATAGAAAAACACACTTATCGCCAACCAAATGTGCGAGGGGAACTCGTGTTACTATTTCGTCCCCTGAGTTCTGGCACATAGAACGCATTGGCACACAGGGGATGATCTTCAGCTATTCCTAGCGATTCCAATTGTTATTGCGTTGCACGATTTGTTGACAATTCCAGTGAAATTCTTCGCTTCTATTTAAAAATGGCCCGTCAAAGATATCCGTTCCGTACAAATGTGCGGATCAGATTTTCATTTTCCCCATGGTTTAGTGTTGCTACAGATGGGGATTATATTCAGTACGTGAAGAGTGGATGGCAACTAAATCACCCGCGGATTTGAGTTATCACCCAAGCTATAACTATCACATTTTGTGCATATCGACAAAAAACACAAGCAATGTTTCAGTCAATGGACCTCTGGATTAAACCCGGAGGTCAATTGGCTGGAATTTTGCTTGTGCTGGTTATGCTTTGCAACAAATTTGCAATTATCAGTTGGGTGGAATCTCCACTCTGCGGGTGTTTTAGTGATAATACACTATCCACGTACTGTTGAACAGGCGTATAATAAAACCAATTCTAACATTCTATTAGAGAACACCAACAGTTACAGAGAAGATAATCTAATTAGTAATTCGACGTTAATTCTGGACACTCTAAAACTGTTGAAAGGTGGAATTAAATAAACAGCAGTTTCCGCGAAGAAGTTGCCTGATCCTTCTAAGGGGTCCATCACGGTTGATGGATCACAGAGAACCGTGGTGTTCGCCCTCTTCGGATCAAGAGGACCATACCTGATCTTCACTCCACGATTAATCAATCACATACTGTTGCAGGGTTTAGAATATTGGATCAGTCAAACCAATTACGTACATTGCATACCTGGACTGAAACAGTGGCTCTACTGGGTTAGTTTAAATAGATTGTATTTGCCACAATTTACAAATAGGATTGAAAACAGGTTATGCAACGTATCTTAACTCCCCCATACCATAAAGGATACTCTATAAAGAGACACGGCTCCAAGGCAGTTAAATCAGTTTACAAGATTAAAGATATTTACAGTACATAAACTATGTATGTATTGTTCTGAAACGGGTAGTCAGGTAATTCTGTCCAAACTCAGAACATTTGCCTGGATATTGTAATTGTGCCCTTCCCACGAGAGAGCCTTATAAGGACCAAATTTTCTTTTGATTTATTTGCTTTGTGTGGAAGAGAGGCTAGTCTGGGTATGTGTCGTATTAAATGAAACGATCACTAGCTATTTAGTTTCCGGTAGATATATTCGTTCTGTTTTGTTGTCAGTGTGGGTTTACCATAGATACGGTCAGTTTTAGATGACATATCGAAATCGTTGAGAGTCCTGAAGTGTATTCATAAGATCACCGTACCGTGGACAAACGATGAGATACGTATGAGTGTTTTCACGTGGATTACCACACAAACTCTTTGGCGAGTCCGAATTTTAGTTATGGAAATAATCGTTGTTAAAGTCACTGCAGCAACTTAGCATTGTGCGTGTGGAATATTTGCCTTCCTTTTACCCACACGCACGTAAAGGTGTGTTTTGGGATGTAGTTAAGTTGTTCCTATGTTCGTAGGTTTGCTTAGCTCTATTATTGCTGCAATTCCGGTGGACACATCTGGTAAATTGTTTCAGTTTTTGGGATGGCTTGGGCAAAGGACTTTCTATACCGTTCCGTTCTTAATAATAATGCGTGAATATAGTAGGATTGTGAGGAATGACCTTGAGTTCTAGGTGGTAGTAATGCGTTGAGGTAATAAGTTGGTGTTAAATTGTTGATAATTTTGAAAACAAACCCATAGTATTTGTGCTTTTCACGTCGCTTCAGCAGTTAGGGCAAACTTAATTCAGCCAGAAGTTGATTTTGTCGGGACGGAGTGGGTTACATCTGCGATAATACGCTCAGCATCAAGTTGAAGTCGGTCAGTATTTTGAAGCATATATTCAGGTACACACTACCAAATTTCGTCCCCGTAATCTAGAAGGGGTTAGATAAAAGTTAGATAGATTGGTTGTAAGGTTTTCCTAATCAGAATTAATTTCACTTTGCAAAAAAGAAGGAAGGGCACTAATTGTCTTATATATTTCACAGTTATTTGATAATTCAAGTTTATATTGTTTTAACGCACTAGTCCCAGGTGCCTTTCGTTCTCCTGTGAAGGCAACGGGGCTATCATCTGGATCAAGTTTGAATAATCCGATTCTTCTTTAATGTCATAATTGAATAGGACTGATTTTGTTTAACGGGGTTAACCCTTTACCCAACGTAATGGTCAAAACCGACAAGCGCTATTCTCAAAAATCGCCAATTAATTTTCATTATTTCTTCATTTTTGTCTCAAAAACATAGGTCATGACCCCTCGTTGGGCTCGTTCCAATGAGGGTCATAACCTATATTTTGAAGACAAAAAATGAAAAAAATAGTTATTCAAGTGTCGTCTGCTTTGCATGTTAAGTAAAGGGTTAAATGAGATACGACCATATGTAAATACTTGCTAAGTTTTCATTGACGGATACAGGACCATTTCCAATATGTCTATTACTATCCGTTACATATGTATCATCGGCATATAGTCTAACAAAGGCATAAATGATCTCAGAAATGTTGTTAATATAGATTAGGAAGAGAACTGGACCCAGGACAGCGCCTTTTGGTATTCTAGCTCATATAAGTCTATAATCAGAAAACTAATGTTGACTGAAGTGTCCCACTAATACCATATTGGCGAAGTTTGAAAACTTTGTGTCAAACTCTTTCGAATCCTTTTGTGAAGTCGCAGAAAAATTATTCACGTCTGGAAATGGCAATCAATAGAAAGACAAAGAGAATGTTGCAGTTCAAATAGCTGGATTGTAGTACAATACCCTGGAAGAAAGCCTGACTGGAATTCATACAATAAATTGTTGTCTTGCAAATAATGGATTGGTTTGAAGAAAGTCGCTATTGATCTCCTTCGATATCCACACGGCCAGAGTTTATTTATTCTCTGTCTAAATTGTTAAGAATATCTGTAATTTGAAAGTTCTCATACAGTGAAGCTAAACTTGTTAGTTGTCAGTGAGGTTTTGTTTCTCGAACTCCAGATTGTTTCAGAGTTTAGTAACTAGTGTATCACTACGCTGACTGATCATAAATACAAGAGCACTCAACAAATATCCAGCGGAGGCAACAACATTCAGTGCAAATCCGGCGTGTAGATAGTCAGTGGAATCACTTTCGACAACGTATATTATAAAACCAGTAGCCACACACAGACCTGAAATTAGTAAGTAAGCAACAAATAAAATCCATAACGTCGAAACAGTTCAAAGTTCTCGAGATGTTGTATGTGTGGACGGGGGAGGGGTGGGGGTGCTAAGGCGCGGATATGGGAATGAATTACTAATGGCAAAGAAACAATACGAGTTGGAACTTCCACCTGAATATTATTAATTGTTTTCTGCGGTCTTGTAGCAGTTCGGAAAACATTTCTCTTCATGGCGCGTACTGATAACGTGTGGGTATTGTGGGGCTAAAGCCGACCAGTCAGCAAAACTAATTTGTTTGTTTATTGGGTTTTAACGACACTTTTAACAGACAACGCCAAAAAGTGTAAGACAGTTTTACGAGTGGAGGAAGCCAGATGACCGGGAGGGAACCATCGAGTAGCAGCGAACATCTATCCGAATTTCCGGCTTACTAACCCTGCACAAGGCTGAAGACAAGTGCATCATCGACGAGCAGTACGCCCCCACATGGGACGTCTGGATTAAGTGTCTTCCAAGGAAAAACGCAGTTACCGCTGGTCAGGGCCGAACCGTTTAAAGTCCAATATTCTAAAGTATGATCCACAGATATTGCACCATACTGTATCATTTCCATTTATTACTTTCCAATGTGTGATTTACTGGGATCTCCGGGTTTGATTATAAACGATAACTTCACAAGTGACTTATGCAATCAACAATTGGGCCGTGTATTCGTGCGCGCATACGAAGACGCTTTGCCGTGGGTGTAATGGTGACTTCATTGTTTTTTTTTGTTTTTTTAACCCTTTACCTAACATGAAAAGCAGACGACACTTACAAAAAAAATTCTTGAATAACTATTATTTTCATTTTTTGTCTCAAAAACATAGGTTATGACCCCTCATTTGGACGAGCTCGTTCCAATGAGAGGTCATAACCTATGTTTTAGAGACAAAAAATGAAAAAATAATGAAAATTAATTTACGAGTTTTGAGAATAGCGCTGGCCGTTTTTGACCGTTGCGTTAGGTAAAGGGTTAAATAATACAATTATCGTTAATAATGAAAAGTAATAAACAGAGTAATCGCTTGACTGGACTGGTTACGTGAAATAATTCATTCGAGGCGAGGGTCTATATTGTAAAACACTCGTGCGCATTCGCGCACTCGTGTTTGTACAGCGTCCCTCACCTCTCATGACTTACTTCACCTAACCAGTCCAGTCAAACGATTACTCTCTATTTATCTTTGGTTGTTTTTGGCAAGTAGAGTTACCACTGAAGGGCTTGACACATTACAAGTGGCGTAATGATACTACTTCAAACTTAAGTTTTACTAAGTGCTGAACTAGCACTTTGTTCAAGTGTAGATATCCCAGAACTTGACAGGTGTTGACAACAATACCACTTGACAAGTGTAATGTCGCGACACTTAAAAGGAAACAACGCAGATGACGCGGATCAGGCTCGCACTCTCCCGTGTCATCTGCGTTGTGTCCTTTTAATTATGTACCCACCAAGCGCAAATCAAATTATGGACGATTCTGGAAGAACCACCATTGCTGGAGACTTGGGAAGTGCCATCCATTCAAGTTTCAGATGTCTGACGAATGTAATGTCTAAGTGCTTAAAGCATTGCACTTTGAGTGTTAAAATCAAACCCTGAGAGTTAGAATGGGTTTAACACCTTGAAAGTGTCAGTTTTAACACTTTAGTTTTTAGTGTGTAGTGTTGACTATGTAAAACCAAATTCAAGTGAACGAACGGTAGGTTAACTACATTGTTATCAGCCATTCTTCAAATTAACACATTGGACACAGTATGTTTGTGCTACCAATCCTTGAATGTAGCAATACTTTCATAATGCGCACCGCATCTGTGTGGCATCTAAACTAGGATGCCATGCAATATCGCCATTCATTCTTAAAATCTACCCTAAACTTTTTATTATGTGACTCGTTGTCGGAAAGGACTCTGGAAGCCCTTTCTTTTAGCGGATGCTTTTATTGTTTCCCTTTCTTTCATTTTCATGCCAATCAATAAGCAATCAAAGTTTTATTTATTTCCTTATAATTACAAATGATTGAAGGCATATAACTGTCTTTATCAAAGATTTCCTATGCTGGACACTGTGGTGGAATTCTCAATGGTGAACTGGGGTTGCTGCCACAACTCTCAAGTTCGCTCCAGACAGTTAGGGTACGCATATGCGAGTAACAATTGTAACCTCACAACAGCATACAAAGTGAATATCCATTTTTTTCTGAAATCTCTGTGTATTTCGAGAGTTTGAATGTGGAAACTGGTTGCATAAATTACGAAAACCCATGTACTGCTTTCAAAGTAGACACAGTTTGGAAAAAAACATGCATGCGTTTTTTTTCCATTGTCCACACAACACCCACCCCGGTCTCCACTTGAGTTCCAGTGACAATCACACAAGTTTCCTGTCATTGGAAGCATATATACAACTCAAAATGCCTTATGGTTGGTATGCAAATAGATGCAATGCATGGTGAAGCTGTTTGTAGACAGAAATACACCATAAAATGGATAAGGAAAAAATTAACATGATCTGGTTAAAACGCATTTTTGACACCTGGATACCCCCCCCCCCCCCCCCCCACACACACACACGTCGTGTCAAATACTTTTTATCCGCCCCCGCCCCGCCCCACCCCCACCCCTTGCGTGGTAGAGACATTTTCGCCTGAATTCAAATGGACAAAAACGTCAAGTAAATTTCTAAGCCCGTCATTTTCCAAGTTTCAGGAGAACATAATGGTTCACTTTAATTTGCTCCTAGAGAGCCATTTTTGTTCCGCCTTGTTTCTCCCGAGAAGAGCCGCTGGAGCCATTGTCGAGAGTTTGACGATATCTGCTCTTCTTAACCCTTTGCAACGGAGAAGCCGCTTTTCATGTACATAATTTTTAAATTTTTAAATACGACATGCATTAAAGTATTGATTGGTCTACCCAACCCTTAACTTAGCGGGCATCATACTTAATTAAAGTATGATGTACCATGTCCCTTGGCCGGTAAAGCAACCTCTGGTGTTCAAAGGGTTAAGGCGAAAACGTGCTTCATGTTTGCCCTAAATGGAAATTTTGGGGCTCACTTTGATTAGGATAATGTGATTTCATCATTTTAATTTTAATGGCCCTGCAACACTGAATGTATCTGTTCTCGTTAACTCGATCTAAAAGTGCATTACAAATTGTATGATTACGTGGTAAAAGAAGATCATATGGGGGTGTTTGCTTGTTTACCACGCTTTTGTATAGATAATTCCACTAGAGCCCGCAGCAATGTGTCCGGGGGATAGGGTGGGAGAGGGTTAGTTAATAACGCTGGGGGATGGAACGAATATAAATATTAGTGGGTTGATCAAGGACGATAGACACATCCAAGGGCAAGGGTGCATGGTTATCGAAAAGGGCACTGGATTATGGGTATGTGTTAACACAGGAAGTTTACAGCGTATTATAAATTGTACTGCAACAACAAATAGCATTGGCATTGCATACACATCGTCTCTTTAGCACAACAAGGCGTCATCTGCAATACTTTTGCAAATGTCGCCTTGTTTCTCTCAAAGGACGATGTAAAGCTATAGAAGTCACTCGCCGATTGTGATTTGTTGATTATCGACCAGCGTCAGCCATTATACCTGATACCCCCAACCCCATTGACATACGTAAGATACGTTAGAGATGAATACTCGAGTGTTTTTCCTTTAAAGTTCTCGGAAAGTAAAGTCTTTTCCATTAGCACACCCTATGCGAAAAGGGGCACACGCTGCGTCTCTCTGTCCTATAGCCTCAGCGAAAGGGAACGCTGCCCTCACATCCGGCGACATGATGTTGGCTGCTATTGTTAGACCCCCCCCATCCCCACCCCCCCCCCCCCCCCCCCACACACACACTCTTATCTTCCTGCACACAGTGACCAATAACTAGCCATGACTTTCTCTGAGACGAGACCAATTAAATATTCGATTAAATATACGACGTCCACAATAAAATGTATTGAGACTGAGTGAAATATGTTTCATCTTCTTCCTTAGACGACCACATTGACTTACTGCTATTTCCACAGCTTCTGCCAGTACAGTGGCAACTACAGTTATTCATTGCAAAAACAGATAATTATGTACCGAGATAGACATTGGTGGAAGTATTGGGGATACAATGCCTTTGGCACTGGTAGCCACACATTGCTCTGTCGAACCAGCCGAACACACCCTCCAAATACACACGTACCATATTAAAAAGAACTGGGTACCATATTAACCACGAGCAACACTATTAAACAAAGATGACGGCCACCAGTAAAGAAAAACTGACAACTGAAACATGTGTCAACTTAACCCTTTACCCAACGCAAACGATATCAAAATTTATTATTTTAAATATCATTTTTTAATTTTTTCAAAAAAGTTCAACAAAACCATATCATGTGACCCCTCGTTGGAACGAGCTCGTCGAGCTCGTTCCAACGAAGGGTCACATGATATGGTTTTGTTGAAATTATTTTGAAAAATAATATTTTGTCAACTGCTGAATTTGCTTATTACGCGGGCGGATGCGGCCGATTCGTTGGGTAAAGGGTAAAGAAATTGGTTACGGTAATAACGTCTCAACTCAGCCACTGTCACGATATTAGCATTGCGTGACCGAAATGAGAGCATTCATTGGATTCTGCATCTGAGAGATAAAACCTGCCTGACATACTTCTTTCAAGCCTGTTGGCAAGTGTAGTGATCTATTCCAGTTAGGTAATGGGTTAGCTCTCTGCTGTAGAACGGTCGTCGTGGACTTGTCACTTTCCACGGGTGGGCAATATTTCCACGGACGCAATAATATTAAATTCCAAACACTAATTATAGGTATAATCATCAAGAATTTAATTAATGAAGCACTGAGTTCAACCCGGTGCTTCATTAATTAAAATTTTGCTAAAGATAATTGTTATCACCCTGTAAACACTTCCGTGGAAAACACTGCCCACGCGTGGATTACGGCCGGTACACCGGCGACTGTACTGTAACTCTTAACTCAGCAGGGCTGCAGAAGTTGCTGATTTGTACATGGCTATTATTGCTGGTCTTTAATTGTAAAATCAGGTAGAGTCAGACGCGTGTGCTTTTGGTTTTGTCTTCTATTCTTTGTACTATCTCCAACAATGGGCATAACGCCCACGGTGCATTGAAGTTTTTTGAATAACATGATATCAAAAACATATTATCTTAATTATTGTTTTATTTTAATATTTTTCAAAAAAAAAATCAAGAAAACCATATCATGTGCCCCCTTCTTGGAACTAGGCCGACGAGTTCGTACCAATGAGGGTAGTCACATGAATAGGTTTCGTTGAATTGGTTGAAAAACATAGCTTTTCAATTGCTCGATTTGTAAATTACGTTGACGGATGCGCCTTCAGGTAGAGAGTTAACACGGATAACACATGCAAATTGTTCCCTTGAATAACGAAACAATTTTATTGTTTGCTTCAAAGATTTAGTTTATGACTCCTCCTGGAACACGCACGTTGTGGGGCGTTCCGAGAAGCAGTTATAACATAAGGTATGTTTTGCGGGCAAACATTGACAAACATAATGAAATTTGACAGGTGTTTTGGGAACAGCGCAGTCCAGTCATGGACGTTTCGTGAGCTGAAGAACGAACTAAGCTGAAAGAGTGCATGATATATCGGTAAATTATTTTCTATTACGAACATATGTGCTGGGCGTATTTTAGCCAACTTACCCGCTCCCAGTGCCAAAATTCCGAGCATAACTCGGGTACCGCGATTTGGTTTTTCGCACAGTACAGAAATGATGCCTCGAACAACAGCAAATATTCCCATAAGAGCTGCAGTTATTTCCACTCCACGAACAATCGTAAACCAAGCTGTGAAAAGAAAAAAGAAAAAATCTTATCGATTGCTATTTCACTGAAGGTAAAATCTGTGGTCTCTTCAAAAAATGTTGCCACACTGACATCATTTTCAGTATGTGCTAGAATGTTCTATGTCCCATAGGGAACAAAGTACATTCTAACACTCATGCGACGAAATGTTAACAAGAACCAGGGAACAGTTATTGCGAAAATTTAAATAAGTGGTGAGATGATAATTTAGGAACAACAAATGTATACTAATTAATTAATTAATTAATTAATTAATTAATTAATTAATTAATTAATTAATTAATTAATTAATTAATTAATTAATTAATTTATTTATTTATTTATTTATTTACTTATTCATTGGGGTTTAGTGACACTTTCGACAGTCAGGGTCACCTCATGTTAGACAGTTTTATGGGTTGCGGAAGCCGGAGTACCCGGAGAGGACCACCGAACAGCGGCGTGCAAGTTTCAAACTTCCCAACGTACTAGCTCCGTTCAAGCAGTTGGTAGAGCAAGAGGACCATCTACATTTAGTAAGCTCTAGTACACAACGCCACCATGCTCCTACTGGGTGAACGGAATTATGTGCCTTGCCCACAGGTACAACACACTTACCGCTACCCGGCATCGAACCGTCAGTCTTTCGATTTGAACTCCAATAACAAAACCACTGAGCCGCCGCGCTCGGAACAGTTTTCTTTCCAAGGCAAGTCGAATAAAATGGAACGAAACACATTTAATTATAAAATATGTACATTACCATATTCTGCAATTGATCAACGTTGACTTCGCCTGGTTGAGGAGAGGTAACACGCAAATAAACATGACTTGTGACCGACGTAGATTACATTGGCCAATAATCAACTTCTTCATCAGCGGCAGGAAATTGTTGATTAACAAAGTCCATTAAACTGACAGAAACAAATTTATCTTATTCAGGCAAGAGCTGAAACGGTTACAGGGTTTTCTTGGTCGACTAATCACATGGATAAACCTTGATAAACCGATTAATCACTTACCCTAATAGGTAGCTGAATAACTACCGTACCGTTGATGGTTTACAGCATATTAACTCATTACCCAACAAAACGGGAAAAACACGGCCAGCCCTATATACAAAAGTCTCCATTCAAATTTTATCATGTTTTCAATTTTTGTCTCAAAATCATAGCCTATGACCTCTCATTGGGACGAGCTTGTTGAGCTCGTCCCAAGGAGAGGTCGGAAGCTATGTTTTTGAGACAAAAATTGAAATTCTTTAGTAATTTAAGAATTTATTTTGCAAGTATCGTCTTTCAACCGCATTGGGTAAAGGGTTAGGGATGACAATTTCCAGCTACTGATACATGCACATGAACAAGTATGTCAGCACGTAACTTGCATGATTTACTCTCTCTCATATAATTGATGTGAGTCAGTGTGACAACGTGGGCCTGTTTTTGGAGCAAGTTTAACCTATATAATACAATAGTTCAAAAGTAAAGTTTAATTTATCATTTACTTTTTTGATCGACCAAGACGTTGATCATTGGTTAATCGATTAATTGGTTAACCGTTTCAGGTCTAACTTAGGGTCGACTGTCCAAAACAGTCCAAGAAAACAAGTTATGTGGATTCACGTTTTCGCTATATTATAACTGTTTGGAACAGTTACGACCCTAATATTAAAATCCATGTTTCTGTCTCGAAATCTTGAATAAACTTAGGGTGTAGAATCTTTCGTTTCCAAAGTACTTTTGGCTTTTGTCATTTTAAAAGGTAAGCTTTCTGACAGACTATTGTGACGAGTTTGGGCCCAGCACTGTTTTCAGTTGTATTTTCTAGAAATATATTTTCAAGTTACGACTTTAAATGGGTTGATAGGACCAATACAGTTTTCTAGGAAGCGACAATTTGCAAGCTGACAACTTTCGATATATTTGAAAATGCTAATGACTAATTTTAGTCAGTTATATCAATAAGTAAACAGTACAAGACTAGAAAATACAACTGCTACAGTTTTATAGTATTGGGCCTGGCCTCGTTAACTTGACTGAATATAACAAGCCAGATAAATTGCCTGTTGTTATCATTTGTTTATTATATGACAGTGGACAATTAGAAATTGAATACTACACATTTCAATGGTGTCACGCGAGCCTCGTTTGAGACACGCATGATATAGATTTGTAAAACGTCGAGAGTCTCATTTTCGGGCAATCCAGAAATGGTTGGCAAACTACAGTGGTATTGAGAAGCTACTTCTAGTAGCGATATAATAAGCAAACAACTCGCCTATCACATATTTATGATGTCGACAATTGCCTTCAAACGTAGTTTCCAACACTTGATTACCGGGAGGGGGGTGGCTCACTGGTAAGAGTAGTGTACGTTAAACGAAAGGTATACGGTTCGATCATAGGCAGTGGTAAATGCGTTGTGCCATCAGGGGTTATCTTGGGTGTCTACAGGGGCCGAATATGGGACCTTCTCCAATGGAATTTTGGCATGATATTTCCCATTTCAAACCAAACATTTCCTCATTCAAATAAAAATTTAATTCCTCTAATTCTTGAAGGTCTAATTTTGATTTTCACCTTAATAAAGATATAGGTGCCGCAGCAGGCTGTATTTAGATACATTTGCAAATTACATCCGAAGAACCTTGTCAGTTGTTTCTAGGCAAGTCGTGGCTGCCAACACAGGCAGCCAAGCCTTGCCCAGACGCAACTGCAAAGCCCCATAATGCAGAATATCGCACGAACATCTTCATCATTAATAGTAAAATGAAAGTGTCAATGACACTGTAGCTCAACTTGTTAAGACATGTACATGTATAGTATGTGACACAGCAATGACAAACATCTAGGTAATGACCTGATAACAAATGTACATATAAAGTATTGTAACGGTCTGTACATAAATACTGACCGCAGCCTGTAACAGAAGTATAGGTAAAGTATTGTGAAGGTGGCTGACAGTCAGATGCTAAACTAGAAAAAGAAATCTTTGAGTCCCAGAGTGTGTCTGACTGAACCCCAAAATATTTGTTCTCATAGCACAGTGATAACAAAGACACCCCAAAACACACTCGTTCCTCTCCGAAGGTGAAAACAAAGGTACCCAAGAAGTTTCGTGAAGATCAGTTCATAAATACGAGCTGTATAGAAGTTGTGACAAAAAACTGATTGAACCTAATTTCGGTACAAAATGGCAACTGGCAGCCATCTTGAATTTTGGACCGCACACAGAAACACTCGTTCTCGTCCCAAGGTGATAACAAAGGTACCCAAGAAGTTTCGTGAAGATCGGTTGATAAATACAGCCTCTTGACGAAGCCGTATTGACATGTGCACTTACAGTGTATAAGTAGCACAAAATAAATCAAAGTTCATCTAATTTGCATAATTTCTGCACGAGAAAAAAAAACCGTACTATATGTGATGTATTCCATGTTACTAAACATTCAAACAAAAATTTATTCAAATCAGCACTTTCATACAGAAGTTCTGTACAGAAGACTGATTGCACTAATTTTGGTACAAAATGGCTGCTGGTGGCCATCTTGAATTTCGGACCACACCCAAAAACACCCGTTCTCATCCCACGGTGAAAAAAGGTACCCAAGAAGTTTCGTAAAGATCGGTTCATAAATACGGCCTCTAGTCTGAGCCGTATAGAAGTTGTTTACAGGAAACTGATTAGACTTAATTTCGGTACAAAATGGCCACTGGCAGCCATCTTGAATTTTGGACCGCACCCAGAAACACTCGTTCTCGTCCCAATGTGGTAATAAAGGTACCCAGGACGTTTCGTGAAGATCGGTTCATAAATACAGACTCTAACCCGAGCCGTATTGACATGTGTACTTACTGTGTGTAAGTAGCACTGAAAAAATCAAAGTTCATCTAATTTGCATAATTTCTGCACGAGAAAAAAATCCGTATTATATGTGATGTATCACAAGGTACTAAACATTCACATAAAAAATTATTCAAATCAGCGCTTTCATATGGAAATTCTGTGCAAAAATCTGATTGCACCTAATTTTGTACAAAATGGCTGCCAACGGACATCTTGAATTTCGGACCGGACTCAAAAACACTTGTTCTCGTCCCACGGTGATACCAAAGGTACCCAAGAAGTTTCGTAAAGGTCGGTTCATAAATACGGCCTCTAGCCCGAGCCGTATTGGCATTTACACTTACAGTGCTGAAAGTGACACTAAATACGTCAAAGTTAGTCTAATTTGCACAATTTACGCACGAGAAAAAAAGCCCGTATTATATGTGATGTATCCCATGGTACTAAACATTCATACAAAAAATTATTCAAATCAGCGCTTTCATATGGAAGTTCTGCGCAGAAATCTGATTGCACCTAATTTTGTACAAAATGGCTGCCAGCTTGTATTTCGGACGGGACCCTAAAACACTCGTTCTCGTCCCACGATCATAACAAAGGTACTCAAGAAGTTTCGTAAAAATCGGTTCCTAAATACGACCTCTAGCCCGAGCCGTATTGAATTGTTGACGGACAGACGGACGACTGGTCATGGCATAAGTTCAAATTGGGCTTCGCCAAAGTTGAGCCAATAACAGTTTGTTTGATACAGATTACAGAGACTGATCATTATCTCATGCGACTGTTTGTTATAAAACGTAATGTATGTAATATACATTAAGTAGCGTCTGCATTAGTGTTGGCAGTTCAATATGAACGTAACATTTCTTATTCTGTGTGTGTTTCTCTCCCACACAAATTTACAATTGGAGCCTTCCAGTTGCTTGGGCCCCGAATCCTTTCGCAAAGAGGGCAGAAATTCCTGGCCATTGAGCAAGGCCCTTAATCCCGGTTTCCCATATGAGAACACGCTAGCGCTTTGCAATAAGAGAATTACATGTCGATGGAGCACTTGTCTTTAACCGCTGCTACTTCTGCTTGCTAGTAAGTTGCACAGTCTAGCAGCTGCTCGCCACTGATCGGTCGTTCTCTCAGGGTACTTCAACTTTCTCCACCAGTAAAACTATCAAGCAATATGTACCCATGGCTGTTGAAAGAGTTTTTAAACACCCATCAACGAACAAACTTCACTTGGTTGTAACGATCTCATCCTTGTTAACGCTTTGTTTTGCAATCCAAACATAAAGGGTTTCATATATTTAAGAAACTTCCTTTTATAGGTATTAATTACCGTGTCTGTTAAAATGTTACGGTGAACTAAACACGAAAGAGGTGTTATTCTGATGAACAAAAGTGTGTTGTGCCTGAGGGTACAAAGATTGTAAATGTGTATTCGTTCGCGTAGACAATACTGCCATTACTACATACAGCGTATACCGCCCACAAAGACAGGAACTGGACTACAGGGGGGGGGGGGGGGGGGGGGGTGGTGTTTAAAAACCGAACCACATTATCTTACAAGTTAGCCCAAATTAACAATGGTCCTTAAGACCTGTGAGATGATGTGTTCTTATACAATCCTGGGTGTAGACTTTCTGGAAAGATTTAGCAATTAATATGGATGAGCAAAAATATTAATCTAGTCCCATTAAGGTGTCCTTTGTGATAGAGTTTGTCAGTTTGGAAGCACAGAATCATTTCTGTGTAGACATCGTCGCAGTAGTCGGAAACTTAATCGCATTTTGAAGTGGTATAGTTAAAAGCGCATCTGTGTGTGTGACTCCGTTAGTTCACCATTGAGATACCTGGAGTTGTCTATGCATGTGAGGGAGTACATGTCATGACCGAAAGTATGATATTGTAGCTTTCTAGATGAGTCGTCTGCGATAGTGTGGTACACGGCGCGGAGGAAACAGCCACAACCTGCTCGGAGGGATTCATGGTATTAGTTACCACAAGCATTGATTCGTGTTACCTGCCTGTGATCTAGAGACGTAACACATTTGCTGTGTCAAGAAGTGTCACATTTTTGAGTGACGTTGATAAACGTGGAGAGAGACAGCGTTCTTTCACTACATCACAATTTCTATTTTAATAGCTGAACTGGAAACATACTTGGATTCTGGGTGAAATATATCATATAGATATATACACCTGGAACTTAATTAAGCACCCACTGAAATGTTTCATGACAGTGAAGTTGCTGTTACTGATTACTATGTTTTAATGATTGCTATTTTTTGCAGTACATTTCATCTAGTGAAACGTGATGTTTCTGGTTGATAGCGTACCACAAGCATACCCTCTCGTCCACATGACACATGCAACCCACGAATATCACAAAAAATACTATGACCCACAAGTATTATCTGGATATCGAACAATAACATTTGTCATTTATTTTATCAATAAATGTTGACATGGCAAGGAGGAGACTGTCAGAGGCACTAAGATAGCACATCGTTGGCATGCATACAACAGACATGTCATTCAAAGCTTTTGGAAGGCAACATAGCTATAGTCGTTCTGTCATCAGCAGACTTGTCTGAAAACATCAACAAACCAACGATGTTAAGGACCGACCAAGACCTGGACAACCCCAAAATACCTCTCATCAGGAAGATCGGAGTTAGGCGTTAGGCGTGAATCCTTTGAAAATAAGGTCCATAAGTATCATTAAGCGTCCAGCTCTGCCGTCCGATCGGCATCAAAGACGACGTTTGGTGTGGTTTATGACACGACAATATTGGAAACTCAAAACGTGGAGCAGAGTCCATTGGTCAGACGAGAGGAGGTTCCTGCTTCACGTCACAGATGGTCGCATGATAGTGAGGAGCCGTAGAAATACCGCTTACATGCCCAGGAATGTCAGACCTCCTGTTCCGTATGGTGGAGAATCAGTAATGATCAGGAGATGCCTCTCTCATGATTGTAAACTTTATATGGTGACTGTATGTGGGAATCTCAGCGGTCATATATGGTACACCCGGGACATTCTCAATCCGATTGACGTGCCTCATTTTGATAACCACCTGTTGGCTACTCGCCCTGTATTCATGAACGACAATGCAAGGCCACACCGCTCCCATGCTGTGAGAGCATTCCTTCAGTACAATGCTATTACATCGTTACCTTGGCGTGCGATGAACCCCGATTTGAATCCCTTAGAACACATCTTGACCATTTTTGGACGTCGTGTGCAAGCAAGGGATCCGCCTGAAAAGTATTTAGCCGTTTTGGAAGCTGCATTGCATGAGAATTGGCAACAGTTGCCCCTGGACCGCATCGGAAGGCTCACTGGTAGCATTATAAAGAGGGTTCAGGCTGTCATCCAGGCACGTGGTGGATACACTCGCTACTGACGTCGGACACTGCTATCGTGTTCAAGAGATCCCAAGTTACATTTTTGTCTATAATTACCGGCATTGTTTCATGATGGACCGTCCCACCACCATACTTGTCTGAAGAACATTTTTCCATCAGAAACATTACTGAGAGATATGTGTAATTAGCGCCATTAAAATACTGCATATTTTCATCGTTGTGTTGTCTTTCATTTGTCAATAGACCCTTCTTTCCACAAAAAATCACTTTTGACCATCTGAAGGATATCATGAAAGTAATGACAATTTCTATTAACACCACTGCGTTAAAAACAAGAGGTGCTTAATTAATTTCCAGGTGTATAGTACATTGAGGATCAAAGCGAAAAGATAATTTCGCCCAGATCGTGACACATGGGGTTTAAATATTGCGAATACATGGAATCTGTAATGATATTTTTGTTTGTTTTTAGCGAATATGTCTTGATTTAGGAATATTTTATTTAGGAAATATCGATCCACTGGTGTATAAGTTAAGTGGGTCGTGACTCGTGACGCGATCCCATCGAGAGAAAATACCACATTTGTGTTCACCAGTACTATACTAGAGGTTTGTAGTAAGAAAGGATGGATAAACTTACAAAAGATCGGAGAGTACAAATGGGGGGGGGGGGGGGGGGGGGGAAATTGGGGTCATGTTGCCGTAAAGGTGGAATGGGCAAGTTCGCAGCCTGTTTCGATCACATTATGTTCCATACGCATTTGTAAATATAGAACTGGAGGAAATGTAATACATGTAGAATATACCCATAGTAGCTTGGTGTACCAAATGTTCACCAGTCGTGGCGAAGTGGTGTTAACCGCGCGCCGAAGGCTCGCGGTTAACACCACTTCACCACGACTGGTATTCATTTGGTACACCAAGCTACTATGGGTATATTTTATTTATACCATGATCGTCAGATTATTAAGAGTCGCTATTATTTTCTCTCGATTTTACTGAGCAGCAGCTGTAGATACGCGCGAATTTGTTTTTGTTTACATGAGTATCGGGGGGCGGAACTTCGGCTGTCAATTTTATCACCGAAACGAAATAGAAAATGAAACAGGGCCGTTTTTCATTTTAATAACATACTAACATACTACTTCGAGTTATGGATGCTTTACTAACGTGAGACAATGCATGTTTGTTAATTGTTGGTGTTTTATGGGGGTAAACTCATTTGAAATCGTAATAAATAACTGCCACTTTCATTTCACTCTTCGCGAGGCGACGTGCGAAAAATTTAGACAAGTTCGCATTCAGTTCGACGTTACCAAAGGTCAAGGATGTAGTTCCACTGTAGGTGTTAATTTTATCTATTGAAATTCCATTGGTGGCGTGTTCACCACGGTTGGTGTAGAAAGCTAAACCTTTTGTCACAGGCTTTTCATATATAGTAGAATAGATAATCATGGTATAAATGTAAGTAATAGTACATAGTGCAATCTATACGAAACATGTTTCCCAGTTGCCGAATCTAGATGGTTGGAGCGTAAAACGTGCCTCGTTTCGGCTCTACCAGTACCCCAGTTTTTATGGAAATTTAACATTGGTGACTCCGCCAAATCTTCCAGTCATGAGTCACATCTGAATCCTCGCATACTACATTTCTCCAAGTCATGCGTTCATGATATAGTTGGAATATTAATTAGTCGGTATTGTAGCTAGCCCTTTACCCAATGTGGAGGGCTTTCAAACGCTATATTTTTTAATCAAAAAGAACAAATGTTACCTTATCAAGAACATATAAAACATATCTTTGCTTAGAGGAGGTTGGAGTATTCGGATAGTTCGACAATCCAGTTGCTACTATCTAACTTTTCCGTTTACTTACAAATCGTAGGTTCAGAGGAATGTCGTACGATGCGCTTTTTATCGCATCCACTTAACATCCATCCGTTAAACTTTTGAACCTAAGAGACCGCTTTCCGGGCCAGAAACAAGATACGTAATAATTTCAGTAAGTAGGATGGCTGCTAAGTTGATGTATGGGGTAGATCAATCAATATTTTCAACGTGCAGCCCCGAAGCAGTACGTTGAAACTATTATTTTTTTTATTTAATCTTATTTGTTTTACAGAGGGTGCGGTGGCTCAGTAGGTAGAGGCGCAGGCTGCAAGCCCACAGTTCCAAGGTTGGAATCCCATCTGCGGCAACCGTGTTGTGTCATTGGGCAAGACACCTCACCTCCATTGCCAACGTGGGGGCAAGGTGGCGTTGTGTACTAAGCCGTACTGTACGCCCATGGTTCACTATTCTTCAACTAATGCTAACCCTGCTTGTGTGGGGTTAATATCTTGAGGAGACTTATAGTTGCTCGCCGTTTGTCGGTGGTTCTATCCGGGTACTCCGATTTCTCCCACCCGTAAAACAGTCCGACACGAGGTGACGCTGACTGTCAAAAGTATCGTTAAACCCAATAAATAAATAAATTACAAAAATAAATAAATAAATAAATAGTTGTTTTACGAGGATTGGCGAACAAGTTATGCAACTTATATTAACGACTCTTCTTGGCCCAATGGCGCAGGTGTGTAGGATGACATTCATGGCGGCAACTTCGCGGCCTCGCTCTTCTCGAATAGTACGAAAGAATCTTTAGCCTGAACAGAAGTCAGCCATTTTATGTCCTTGACCGAAAGGACGGTACGCTGTGACAGCATCAACCCAACAATTGATGCTGACAGAGAGTGTTCGGACATCTCGAGAACTTTGCCCGACAGGGAATCGATCCCAGAGCACTTATCCACTGGGTCACCACTGTCTTGAAACTATTCATTGGTCTATACCAAAATAATGAATATTGACTTTTCCAATTGCTAGCATTGAACGAACATGGAATATATCACCAGTGTTCAAAGGGTTAATAACCATGTGTTGAAGGCGATTTTCGCTATTGACTTCGCTCGGGAGTAATAATATTTTGTCATTATATCAATATCAATTACCTTAAAGGCTCTAAACATGGTACACCAGCAGGTGGTCAGTTTGGGGTCATTTAGTAGATATTGTGCAAGACTGTTGTATTCTGATGGAGGTGCATAATCTCAAACTGTAAAACCAGTCATGTTATCAAGAAGTATGTCGTTAATCCCATGAAACCGATAGTCCGCTATTCCGGTTTAGGAACAGGGTTCATGAAGTTGAATGGCTGCTAAGTCAATGTGTGCGGCTGACCAATCAATATTTTCAACGTGTATCCTTAAGGATGCATGTTGAATATATTAATTGGTCTACCTTCAAATAACGAATATTTCAACTGCTGTCACTTAACAAGAAGGACACTACCAGTTTCAGAGGGTTAAGAAACTGGAGGGAGGGGGCGGTAAGGTATCCCGGTTCTGTCGCCTCTGGGTGGAAATATTATTGGGGTTTGTAGGGTTTCTAAAAAACAGGAAGAATACATACAGTGTTCGCGGAAGTGCGCTTCTGAACACGACGTCTTTGATCCCACTTGTACACATGTTTGCCATAGTCCCGTATTCACGGACATATCAGTATCTTTAGTCATCCAGTCCACTCCAGTAACAAATGACTTCCCACTCGAAGAACTGAAATGCCTTACAGTATACTCAAGGACATCATTGTCGACAACAAACGCCCAATATGGTATGCCTACTGATACGATGTCTGCTACCAATGCTATCAAACAAATTATCAATCCTGGTACTCCGGCCCTGCACATTTTCGAAAATGTCGTGACAAACTCTTTCCGTAGATCTTATTCTGTGCTAATACTACTTCTCTCGTCTGTCCGCGCTGTAAATAATAAAAAAAAACTACAAACGCCTAAATGAATGATTCACGGTAACTGAATGTGTTTCACAGTTATGAAAACAAACTACATTGGGACAAATCTAGAAAACCACATGACTTATCCCTGCAACCTCAAAAGTCTGTTGGTAGGACTACAATACCATTCATAAGAGTCGACGTAACAATGGCGTTACCTACTGAATATTTTAACTTGTATTGAAATGGTTCTTCTGTTTATAGCTAACACATTACCAAATCACAGAAGAGACCGTAACATTGCCTTTCCATCATGTGGAGTCATGATGGAGAAAAAAGGGTCATGGGGATTGCGGAGTTAAATATTGTCACGGTAAATCTCATTAGTTGTGGAATGTCCTTACTGGTCGTCGATTTTAATAAACAGTGACATTTATAGAAAAACGGGATATAACAGGTTGTTTAAATGAATACATTCACCAGTAAGATTTACTTTAATATTTTAACACGCTTTACGAGTGATTACAGCCTTCCCCACTGTTTTGCAGGTAAGTGATGCGTTAAGCTGTAAGAGGTTGTTGAAGGTGAAGCAAAAATAACTCGTTTCAGTAAACCATATTATCTCCTCTCCCACTACGTTCCTAATTGTTCGAGATTTTGAAATTTCATAATAAAAACTCTCCCAGATGTCAACAGTTCATTGTACTTTTGAAATGATTGAACTTTGTTGTGTATCGACCACTCGGCGAAATGTTGTCTGGCTTACAGTTTTGCAGTCTGTAGTGATTGCACTCCTCGACGAAACAGTAGCGCGAGGGTGGGTCATAGGAGCATGTGTCTCCTATATGTAGGGGTTGTCCTCCATTTCCTCCCCTCCTTCCGCCACACACACACACACACACCCATCCATCCACACACACGTACACATCGCTTTCTCCTACGACGAACACTCTCACACTGTCTCTCTTTACTCTTACATATGTAGACGTCGAAAGTGAGGAATCGAGAGTGGGACTTTCAAATGGAGATTTGTCTGAGGGCATGAAGCGCCTCAGGGATCCTAGTTGGATTCCTGTTATGCTTCATGCCGCAGACAGACCTCATGTGAATGCTGCGTGGCCGTACTAGCTCTTTTGAAATGCACAAAAAGTAGAGATTTACAGTTGGATTTACCCCAATGTAGGGTCCTGCGAAGCTTTGAAATTCGATTCGATTCGACATAGTCCTCATGATTCGATTCGATTCGATTTCAATTGCGCCGATTCGAAAATTTTCGAATCGTCGAGATGTTCTCAAAATCCCACAAATACCTACAAAGTGTCTCTACTTGAACTCCTCTTCTATCATCAGGTCTCCTGTACAGTAGGTTCCGCATCCGAAATTACATTGATTCCGTTCTCGAATATTCCAATTTTTGCTTCATTTGCAAGAGTCACGGTTGCACACAATATCTGAGTGGATAATGACAACATTTATTGTTCTAAGAAGGCGCAATATCCACAACTTGATAAGCGGTAAGATTCAATTCGAGATACGATTCGATTCGAGTTTGATGCTTAATTCGAATCGACCCGAAATTTGAGGCCCGCAGGGTCCTACCCCAACGTCACCAGAAGGATTCACTTGCAATCATAGTTCGATTTGTTCTAGGAAACAAATCCCACCCACACCCCCTCCCACCCGAAAAAAACATCTCACACAAAACTCCTATGATTACTGGTGCCTCAGGAACTCGTTCAGATATCGCCGGTATCTGAGTGCAAAGTTATAAGGCTATGATCCTGAAAGGCCTTTGCAGACTTGACCCCCCACCCCCCCCCCCCCCCCCCCGGAACATTTTCTGGCTCAGCCATTGCGACGGAAACGTGTAACGCTGTAAAATCTCACGCACGGAAAATAAAACACGAGAACATTCAAGTAGCTATTTTCGTTTTGAATTTATGCATCCAGTCTTGGTTTCGCAATATTTTTTTTATGATATCTCAATCAGTGATGTAAGTGTCTCCTGACGAGATCTCGATCTGACTGAGCAGAGACCAGTACTCTCCATGTATAACGGGCGGGAATGGATGGTTGAGAAACAGCCCTTTCAAGCCTCGTCAGCCTGCTTGTTATAACAAGTTACAGCATAGCATGTTCTTGTTTTTTTTCTATCTTTGCACAAACAGTATTGTCAGGAGGTTAAAAAATATTGTTATACAGCTACAACGACAGTGTATTAACACCAGACACAAAGTTAAACCACCTAATTATAACAAGATTGCAGAGTTGTTATAACAAGATAGCCAAGTCGTTATAACAAGTTAGCTAAGATAACTAAGTAGTTATAACAAACACCCAAGTTACTATGGGTGGGGATGGTGGGGGGGGGGGGGGGCACAACACAATATAATCATCCATGTTTGGTAGGACAGTGATGGCTGGTCCCAATTTATGAATTGCAGCTCATCACCGTCACCGGTATACCCCTGTGTGGGGAAGTTTACCATAGGAGAGTGACAGGGGATAGAGACAAGAGAGAACATGCATAAATTTGTTAACACCCATCAAGGTCAATCAGCATAAACTCATATACATATTTATCACATGACTCGTCCGTTTTGTTCACTTTAAAACATTTCATATTTTGTTTTCATATTAATCAGTGATAAATAAAGCCTTCCGTCAATTTCATTGGTCTATTTCAAAGCTAGACAATTTGATTGGCTGAACAAAATAAAACTGGGCCACATTTTCATAATTTGCATAATATAATTAGAGAGCTTTCATTGGTCAATTTCAAAACTGGACAATTTGCTTGGCTAAACAAAATACAACTGCGTTACATTTGCATAATTTCAGTAGTGAGAATTTACGTTATCTGTCCTATTTAGGGTGGATTATATTGTATTAATCTTTTATATACAAGAAAAGCGCCATTCATTTTGTTTTTTTATTTTCACTTTTTGCTTCCAAAACATAGGTTATGACCCCTCATTGGAAAGAGCTCGACGAGCTCGTTCCAATGAGGGGTCATAACCTATGTTTTGGAAGCAAAAAATGAAAATTTTTAGTTATACGAGGATGTTTTTTCCAAGTGCAACTCAAGTTAGTTAGGTGATGGGTTAAAATGTCATACTAAGTGGCTAATTTGTGCGTGTGTTTGTCATGTGATAAATAGAAAATGAAATGAGTGTTTTCTCATATAATATTTATGAAACTCGTCCGTATTTTCCGTTTGGGCTCGCCAAAACGGAAAATTCTTAGACTCGTTTCATAAATATTATATGAGAAAAACACTCATTCCATATCCTCTATATACTGCACTATTATTCCGTTGTACTTTACTCCATATAGATGGAAAAAAGTAATGAAATAAATCAAATCAAATAAATCAAACATAGCTGTTGAATGTGGTACATGTTTATTGTACGTATATGTAGGGGACAGAAAAAGTGGGCGCAAAAGGCCTGCGGTTTTGCAGAGCAGGAACTGGTTAGAATAAAGAAGAGACTTTTTGAAAGTTTACGATACATTTAGTTACGTCTTTGATTATTTTTACCTGTGTGCAGCTGTTAGTACCCAAGGGACATAACAGCAGTTACTGACGACGAGGTGGATCTTCAAACTAAAAACGAACCTAATGTTTTGAATTAAACGCGGGGCGATATCGAATCTAGAAAAAGGTTGTTTTCGTAACAGCATTGTTTGACATGCCAGAAAGCAGGAAACACGTCGGCTTGGTGCGATAGAAAATTCAACGAAACCACAGAAGAGCTAACATCGAATGTTGAACGTTTTGAACACTTTATCAATTCAAGTGATATATCAAATGATACGAAAATTACTGAAAGATTTATTATTGCATGAAAATCTGGACATAAGAAGCAGCAAGAGGTTCGACGAAGTCGTTGTAGTGTTGAAGGAACATTTTTCGCCAACATCTTTGGTTATTTCAGAGCGATGTAGATTCCATCAGCGTGATCAGGAACCACACGAACCAGTCCCCCAATATATTGTGGTAATAAGAAAGTTGAGTGAGAACTGTGAATTTGGGTTGTATTTGCAAGAAGCCACCAGAAACAAATTTGTATGTGGTCTTAAATCTGAAAGCATCCAGAGAAAGTTGCTTGTGAAAAAGATTTGGTTTCAAAATAGCATCACAAATAGCATTGTCGAAGGAAAGTGCCCCAAAACACACGCAAGAATTGCATGTTTCAAATACATCATCCGACACAGTCTCATTGCATAGTGTCAAGTCAAAGTGTTTCAGTGTGGTAGGAAGACACACCATCCAGACTTATGCGGCTTCAAGACCAAAAATGTGTTAAATGTGCTCGAAAAGGCCAAACCATGTCAGTAAGTAAAACGAAAAACATCTACAAGTAACTGGGATAGCATCAATGTACCAGGGAAGACAAAACAAGACGCAGATACACAATTGTGTCCCTCAGGGAAGTGAGACAGACGATTCTGATGACGATGTGAAGGTCTTGCGTATAAACTTATGCAAATCAAATTCTTGTAACACTGATACCAATAGACACGACCCAATTTTTGTACCTCCAATATCAGTAAAAATAAATCACAATGTAACTGGACACAGATTCTGCAGTGTCGATAATACCACTTCAGTATTATAATAACTATTTTTGAGACAAGTGTACTTTGGGGAAAACATCGGTCAAGTTTGAACCATATACGGGAGACCACATACCCCCAATGGGAAAAAAAGATCTGTTAATATTGAGCTGAATGGCTACAAGCATAAGGGTGACCTTTATATTGTACACCAAGCAGTACCATTGTTTGAACGTGAATGGCTTTATTCAATTAGGCTGGACTGGCCGACAATTCATAATGTGAGTGACCAGTACCGTGCCTGCGATAGCAAAGGGGAAGTTGACAAATTTCCAGTTTACAGACTTGTTTAAAAATGAATTAGGGGAATGAAACAAACATTGTAACTAATATACAAGTTCAGGAAGGGGCTAGACCTTATTTTGCAAGGCAGGCAATGCTCCCCATACTTTAAGATGTAGAATAGATGTAGAATTAGCCCGCCTAGAAAAAGAGGGAGTGGGCGATATCTCCAATCAAAAACAGTTAATGGGCTTCCCCTGTAGTTCCCTCAGTGGAAAAGGGCAATTCCGTTAGAATAAGTGGGGGCTATAAAAGTACAGTTAAGACTAGAAGTCCTGTCACGAATAGTGCGCTTATCTAGGCTTAAATGCGCGTTGGAATTGCGTGCAATTGCCATATCGAATGGCATCCAAAGCACGGCAGGTTCTCCTGGTGACTCATAGCAAACACATGCAATGTGTCTGCCAATGGACCTCCGGGTTACCCGGAGGTCCATTGGCTGAAACATTGCTTGTGCACAGGCCATATGTGCAGAATATGATAGCTTTCATTGGACCATAACGCGCACATTAACGCGCACATCAACGTGCTATTTGTGCGCATTCCATGACAGGACTTCTGGTTTTAACTGTACAGTTAACCCAGTAATCAAGACTGATAAGTACCCAATACCCACAACAGGAGATTTATTTGCAGCATTGGCGTGAGGTGAGACATTTAGTAAAGTAGAGCTTTCCAATGCATACAATCAAATTCCTGTTGAAGATGAATCAAAAAAAAATATCTCACATTCAACACCCAAAGAGGCCTTTATTCTTACAATCGACTCGGATTTGGTATCTCATCATCGTCTATATGTTTTTAAGTGCAATTGATCAAATTTTAGTGGGTTTACCTGGCACACAGGCATATATGGACGATATCCTGGTAACGAGCAAGGATAATAAAGAACTTTTGAATACTTGGGCTACACCATTGTCAGAGAGGGCTTGCACATATCAAAGGATAAAGCCGACGCAATATTTGGGACACCTACCCATCGAAACAGAAAACAAGTTAGATCCTTTGTGGCCTTGATAAACTATTACGGGAAATTTATTGGAAATTTGTCTACTCCATTACACCCACTGAACAATCTCCTCAACAAAGATGCCGAGTGGAGTTAGACAGAAAAGTGCAATCGAGCATTTAATCAAGCCTAATTACCTCTGCTTGATTCAAAAGTCCTTGCGCACTATAATCTGGAATTACCAGGGACGGCGGAACCGGGGCGGGGTGGGCGTGGGGGTGGGTTGGGTGAGGATGGGTTCACAAGAGCACGTGCCTCTTCCCCACACTTTTTCATCAATTATAGGTATCTGAACGGCATTTTTCGATATAACATACATAACCCCTATGGTCACTACCCATCACCTCTACAAATATGACCACATTGATTTTCAAGATTTTATTGAATAAAAATACAAAGCTCCAAATGGAGTGTAATATTTCAAAGGACGGTTTCAAAGTTATGATTAGCCCTTTGGACCCGAAAGGCCGCTTTTCCGGCCAATGAACATGATACTTTATAAATTCATTAAGTATGATAGCTGATAAGTGAATGTGTGGGGAAGACCAATTAATATTTTCAACGTGCAGCCTCGAGGCTGCACGTTGAAAATATTAATTGGTCTGCCCACAAATAATGAATATGGCCTCTTCCAATTGCTACCATTGAATTGATATGGAAGATACCACCAGATTTCTAAGGGTTATGTAAAAACAAAACAAAATAAATACGCTGAGGTTAGTGTCTTAAATATAGTGGATTCAAGGGTGATGGGTAGCGTTTATAAATTTATATATTTTACATGAATACACCGCCCCCGAAGAAAACATATTTTCCCTCCTACACCCTTGCGGTACCCAAAAAGGTGTGACCCTCCACTTTTTTGGAGCTGCCGCTGCCTTTGGGAATTGCCTTTGTCTTTGGCTTGCGATGCTTCACCACACGGAATAGGAACAGTTATTAGTCACATTTTACCTGACGGGGAAGAACACCAGATTGCTTTTGCCTCGCACACGCTGAGCAAATCGGAACAAAACCATGCTGAAATTGATCGCGAGGCATTGGAATAATTTACGGGGTAAAAAGATTTCATCAATTCGTCTTTGAACAAAAATTGCCCTCAGTAACCGACAACAAACCGTTTGCTCAAATATTTGCACCCCAAACTGCAGTACCACCACTTGCTGCAGCCAGGCGACAGCGATGGGCTTTGTATTTAGATGTACACGACTATGACACCAGGCACGGTAAGTCCGAGGATAATACTATCGCTGATGCGTTATTTCGGCTGCCGGTGCATGACAACCGTGACAGTTATAACATGTAAAACTATGACGCTGATGAGGTGTTTCAGATATCACAGATTGCCATTTTTACCAGTAAGTGAGTCAGATATCAAAAGGGAAACCAGGAAAGATGTTTTACTGAACCACACCCAAGAAGGGTGGGGAAATAGGTGTGTCCAGAAATATCTTCAGCCTTTCGTTATGAGGCGCCATGAGATTACTATTCAACAGCTATGTCTCTTATTGAGCATTAGGGTCATTATACCTGAAAATTTTTAGGGCAAATATTTTAGATGAATTGAATTAGGGTCATTTAGGTGTAGCTCGAATGAAAAGTATGACTCGCAGTCAAGTGTGGTGGTCACAACTTAACTCCAATACAGAAAATATGGTAAAGAGCTTCACTCCGTGACAAGGGGTAAGGAATAACCTAAGTGTGGCCCGTTTGCATTGTTGGTCTTGGCCGACTGGACTCTGGCAGCATATCCATATAGATTTTGCTGGACCATCCCAGGGGTACATGTTTCTCATCATTGTAGATGCTTATTTAAAATGGCCTGAGGTTGTTATCAAGAAATCTACTATGGCTGCTGCCGTGATCGATACTTTGTATATGACATTTGCTCGTTTTGGAGTGCCCATTCAATTGGTGTCAGAAAATGGTCCCTAGTTCACCGGTGATATGTTTAAAGCCTTCTTGTGGGAAAAAGTGTTCAATGGGGTCTCTTGTTCGCAACGTAAGGTTTTGGTTGATCAGGTGGAGGCAGGGTCTCGCGGCGAATGGATGGTGAATTAGGGTAGGATCATATCCTCTTTGGTTGATAGAATCTGGTGATTGTGTCTGCCTTGCAATTGGTCACATGGTCACACATGGATGTGGATGGCGGGAATAGGGCCTCAGGTGTTGTCAGCTCCTTACCATCCTGCCACAAACGGATTGGCAGAGCGTTTTGTACAAACAATATACATGAAGCGTGCCTTACGATGTGATGGATCTGGTAGCATCTATCGTAGATTAAGCAGATTTGTGACATCAGCCGTGATTGGTCAATTTGACACCTTCTAATTGTCATAGTACTGGAATTTTTGGACAAAACACGGGTACTATCCGAACGTTCTTCCCTGGAGACATGAGAACAAAGAAAATGTAAGCTCCACTTCCATTGATCAGCGTCGATTACGCACGCTCTGATTGAAATGTTTCAACACTAAACGCTGACGCAGTGTCTGTTTAACTGTTTTCGTCACTGATTGACACAAACTTACCAACAAATATGTCATCTTCAGTGGGTGTGTTTTCAATTTTAACTGCAAACAATGAATTCAAAAGAATCATAAATATTAAAAACTCATGTGTGGTTCTAAACCTTACTTTAGTGAATCGTGAATGTGACTTCAATCAATTTATATTTCCACAAGTTTTGTATTACTCCTCCATCTCACTGAGTCTCCGTCTGAAGTTCAAAATAAATTGTTTCACTCCGCTTAGCTCTGACAACTGTCGTCGTCCAAGAAACATGAATTTATATTTCATTATACCACTTATCACACAAGCATTAATAATGAATTTTAACATGAACAGGATGATGCAGTTGTAAACACTGACATTTGGTAATATAGAAACGACCAAAGCGACGGCACTTGTAACAAGTCATTTTCGAATTTGGTGATCTGGAAACTCCTAAAGAGACGTCATTCGTTCGAAATAACGTCACTAAAATCATGTTTTGGACTCGATACATTGTTACAAGAGTGATGGCATGTTGCAGTTAACGCTTAACAATAAAAGTTATTTTTGTTCGGCATAATAAAACAATTAGAACGTTTCTTTTCCTGTTCTGTCGGTCGATAGTACCTGAGTTTGTGCGATTTCTGAAATAAAATCTGAAGCAGCGAAGCTGCTTCAGATTTTATTTCAGAAATCGCACAAACTCAGGTACTATGGATCGAGAGAACATGAAAAGAAACGTTCTAATATTATATTGGTAGTCACCACGGAATGTAATCAATATGATAGGTAACCACTCATTCGGGTAATCGCTAGGATATACAAATACCGCTAAATACCGCTATATGTCACCAGATATATTGGATATTTTTACCAATGAAGTAAGTATTCATGTGCGGCGCGATGGTGCTGTGTACTTAGGCGTACTGCACGCTGATGGTGCACTTGACTTCAACCAATGCTTACCTTGCTTGTGCAAAGTTAGTACGTTTGGAAGTCTGAAAGTTGTTCGCCGCTGCTCAATGGTTCTCCCCGGTTATCCCGGCTTCCTTCACCCGTAAGACTGTCCGATCCGAGGTGACTCTGGCCGTCAAAGTGTCATTATACCCCAATAAATAAAGAAATAATTAAAAGTAAGTAATCACTGGGGTATGTAAGCACTAGAGTGGTGTCCACTTGTGTCTGTAAACATTATATGTAACCGCAAGGTTAGGTAACCACGTGGATATGTAACCAGTGGGATATGCAAAGAGTATGGTAGACAACCACTAACATTTGTAACCGTCAGAGTACATAACCCCCGGGATAGGCAATCACTGGAATATGTTACCCTTAGTATACGTTACCACCGACGTAGACAACTACTACGAATTGTAACCATTGTGATAAGTAACAACTAGGATAGGTAACCGCTAGCTTATCACTATGGTGATATCCGCAGACTGACTATCTTATTTAAATTTCGTTGTAAGAACTTAGCTATCTTGTTATAACAACTTAGCTACCTTGCTATAAGAACTTAGCAATCTTGTTATAAGACGTTTGATATCTTATTGTAACAGCTTAGATACACATTAACGTGTGGTACTAATGCGCTGCAGCAGGCCCTGTACCATATTTAAGTAACTCCTCAAAGATTAGATATTGATATGGTATGAAGTGCTGTTTGAGTTATTGTGCATATCACAGCGTGCTGTACATGTCACCATGATTTTATGGAGGTGTGACACTATATTGCTGGCTCTACAAGAATGAATGACAACTTTTACTTACTGGCCGCAACAAAAAACTTGTAAGAACTGCCAAGTTAGGACGGGTTTCAATTATATAACTGAAGGCCTGATAATATAGCGTAATGTCCGATTAATTGACTATTACCTTAAACCTTTCAACAACGAAGGCCGGAAATATGATACGTCACAATTTGCCCAAGTAGGAGCTTCTGAGTGCATGGGTTGAGCAGCCAATCAGTATTTTGAACGTGCAGCCCGAATGCTACACGTTGAACATACTTAGTTTTATTCTTGTTTTACGACACTTTCGATAGAAAAGGTCGCCTCGTGTCAGACAGTTTTACAGGTGGAGGAAGCTGGAGTACCCGGTGAGAACCACCGAGCTGCGGCGAGCATATGTCAGACTCCCCAAAGGATTAACTCTGCACAAGCAGGGTTAGCATCGGTTAACGCTTTGCCCAACGTAACGGCGAAAACCGGCCATCGTTATTCACAACAACTGCCATTCAATTTTCATTATATTTTTTTATTGTTTGCGTCAAAAACATAGCTTATGACCCCTCATTGGAACGAGCTCGTTCCAATGAGGGGGCTTAAGCTTTGTTTTTGACGCAAAAAGTGAACAGAAATAGTTGTTCAATAATTTTGTTTGCAAGTGTCGTCTGCTTTTCATGTTATGTAAAGTGTTAAAGACAAGCGTTTCATCTGCGTGTTGTGCGTGTTAGTACACCGTGCCACCGTGCCCCCACGTGCGCAATTGGGATTAACTGCCTTTCCCGAGGGTACAGTGTTGTTACCCTAACGGGGATCGAATCTTGGACCTTTCGATTTGAAGTGCAATGACGTAACCACTGAGCAACCACACACCCTGTTGAAAATATTAAATGGTCTATGGACTCTTCCAATTGCGGTCATTGGACTAACTTGGAAGACACCGTCAGGGTTCAAAGGTTTTAATCGCCTATGCCTAGGTGATTCGACGGTTAAAACCACACATCTCATCTCATTTTATAGATAATGCTAAAACAATTCTAAAAACGAAATATTTAACACTTCGCAAATTGCTGACAAATATCCCTACCCTTGACACTTGACAACAAGCCACTTGCTAGTAGAATAAAAACAAATTGAGAATGTTTAACCAAATTTTCATCTATAAATTGAATCAACTCAACAGTTACCTTTTGGGTTGATCTCTTATGAATGTTTCAGCAAATCTAGTCATGGCTGCTTCTCTGCAGTCATGACTACATTCGATAGGTAATATATATTTTTTAAAAATGAACAGCAAAACAAGAGTTAATATTCGTTATACTTGGAAGGCTGGGTGGTAATTCAATATTCATCTTCCAAACACAGTAACTGATCAGTCTGTCACGTTAGGTTGTAGAATGCGATTTTGAGCTCATTTTAAACATGCGTGTTTGGTTTGCCCGAGACCGACCAGTGGAGGAAAAATGATTAACCCATGACTGCCAATTAAGCATTTAAACGTCGAAGTAAAAACAAAACAGGAAATTCAAACAACATTTGTTTTTGAAAGTGTAGCTAGACATTTAACCAATTTATTTTTGTTTGATAGAGCTGAATGTGCCCGAAAAGCAAGATTAACTTGGTTAAATTCCAAGTTGCATATTGAAAAAATTGGCTGCTTCAAATTTTTTTAACTCCTTGCATACTGCTGGCGGATTTTCCTGCCAAGAGCAAGGAATAGTTGCCAGTGAAATAAATATAATTTGACAACTTTTATCCAAATTCCCCCTTGCATATTGGATTATCTGTTTGACCAATGCTTTTTGAGTTTAATGTCTATACATTTTTCGTCATATCTAGACATGGCTGCTTCACAGCAGCCATGACTAGATGTGATGAAAAATATTTTAAAAATACTCAGCAGGTTGAGAATTAATTCGGCATTTATTGTCACGAGGATAAAATATCAGCACAGGGAGATGGCAATTACAAGGACACCACTGCGGAATTTTCGACCACAATTATTATTAACTTCTTGTAAAAGAAAATAATACAGGAGCATATGGATCATACAGTACAATACCAATGTCTAGGTATTGGAAGATGGCCTGTTGATCTTTTTTGGAACGTTTAATTATTTGACTTCATGCAAACGACAGTTCATTGCCTTTCTCCGGAAATAACCTATAGAGCTCACGCTAATGGGTTAATGTAACCCTCATACGCGGGGCAGGGCTCACGAGGCATGTGAAACAGGAGGAACGTGCCCCATCACTTTTTTACACAGACATGTTACATGATTACACGGTGCGTTTACAAATGTCTCAGTATATACAGACATTCATCATGGCTAACAATTTTCGTCATTCGAAGAGGTTTACAAAAAAAGTTAGCCCTCCTTGATTTCTTATTGCTGTCAAATACTTAACACAAAGAGTGATAGTAACATTGAAATTTCGAAATGTTTCATTCACAAACTTCGGAATTTTCCTGCAGAGTAGTACAGAAATACAGAAGCTGGATTTTTCAATTTTTTCCCCATCAGTTTGAACGTTGTCACGTCACCTCAGTCAGAATATCAAATAAAAGTTCAATTTTCATGGCTGAGGTTAAGGCATTACATCTGGCACTTTAACACATTGAGGATGCACTGGAAAGGAAGTCGAGTATATTTTCAGACCTTCTGTCATATGTACTGGCTTTACTGCACCCCAAGTTGAAGATCGCTCTCATTTTGGAACTTGCGAAGTGAGAAGTTAAATACTCTCATGTCTGACCAATAACAGATATCACTTGTGTTGGTAACCTGGACATTTTGGTATCTTCCGTTACACCAGTGCAGACAGTGCAGCAAAACAGGCCTTAAAGAAGCCTATCACTGATTTTAGGATTCCGTTCAGTGATTACAAACCTCATAACAGTAATACATCAAATCTATATGGCAATCTGAATGGGATGGTGCAACAAAAGACAATCTTTCGAACTACTATTGCAGATAAGTACTCGCCCGGTAACCTTCGTAGAGGGGATCAGGTACTTTTGACCCGAAGTCATATTCGTCAAACAAGCATATTACACATTCCTGTTCATTGGAGAATAATTTGCATCCAAAATGTGTTCCTTACCAGCAGCGTTTGACAGTGGATCATAATATTTTGCACTGTACAGATTTTAATTTTGTCAGACAGTAGTATTGCAATGTGGGACCTCGGGGAGATCTGTTTTATCATTCGAGCACGCACAAGCTTCTGTCCTTTCTCAAAGAAATCAACCTTTTAAATAGATTTTCAAAATTGATTTTATTATTTAAAAGAAACCACTCAAGTCTCAAACCATCAGCCTAATCACAACACTACTTGTACAGTGGAACCATGTTAACTGAATAGCCAATTTGCCGATGGAAATTATTAAATTAACAGGAGCATTCGATTAACAGGGATTATGTCACTTTCTTGTATTCTAGAGATAAACTTAGCATTTATTCTATTGACAGAGTCTTGTTTGACAGAGCTCCATGAGCACTGTCAAGAACGATATAACTGATTAAATGCCTGTATTGGATGTTCTGAGGCCAAATGGGTCTATTAACAAAGAACAACTGGGGAGAGTCAGGGTAATTTCTCGACAAGTTACAATATTTTTTATTCAGTTAACAGGAGTTTACTCTATAACTTATATTCAATTAACAGGGTACATTCCCCGCGGGAACCTCGGGAAGTGAAGCAGTGCCTGTTCACTGCAGCAAGCAGGCTTTGTTTTACAGGTAAAATAGGCCCAGTCACCAATGCTTGGGAGGTGCAAACCCTCTCTAAAATGGGCAACATGGCTTATTAACGCTCACCTCTGGTCTTGAGTTGCTTCTCATGTTGTGGTCGTGATTAGCCATTGTGCAAAAATATGTGACCTTAAACACCAATAAATAAATAAATAACAGGTCAAATTTGTACTAGAGGTATGGCAAATTGTTTTGTGTTGGGACAATATATTCAATTAACAGAGATATACAATTAGGCGATATCCAATTAAGTGGACTCCACTGTATCATCACACGTTACTGTCCATGCTAACCTCATCTTTGACATTGTTTGTGTTAAGTTCATACTTTTAATAAATATTTTTAATTTACAATTACAATTTCTTCCGTTTTCTCTCCGAGATATAGCCTTAGCTGTTGATGTGGCGTTAGGCACCAATACATAATTATATTGAACGTTTAACTATTATTCTCTGTTTAAACCAATTTATAATTAGAAAGCTGCGCTTGCACCATCTTTTGATGTACTGTAACATTGTTTTTTTTTATTAATTTGATTAACAGTGTTAGCATATATACACCTGGAACTTAAATAAGCAACCCCTGCTTTTCGCAGTGTTGTTAATAGAAACTGTCATTACTTTCATGCTATCTTTCAGATGGCTAAAAGTGATTGTTTGCGGAAAGAATGGCCTATTGACAAATGAAAGACAACACAGTGATCAAAATATGCAGTACGTTAATGGCACTAATCACACATATCTGTCACTAATGTTTTTGATGGAAAAATGTTCTCTCGACAAGTATGGTGCTGGAGCGGTCCATGGTGAAACAATACCAGTAATTACTGACAAATATGCAACTTGTGATCTCCTGAACACAATAACAGTGTCTGACGTCAGTAGCGAGTGTATCCCACCACGTGCCCGGATGACAGCCTGAATCCTCCTCCTAATGCTACCAGCGATCCGTCTGATACGGTCCAGAGGCAACTGCTGCCACTCCTCATACAATGCAGCTTCCAAATCGGCTAAATTCTATACAGGTGGATTCCGTGCTTGCATTCGAATTCAAATCGGTGCTCATTGCAGGCCAAGGTGGTTGTCAGGGCAAAGCCAGCCTAAGTATAGGGGCAAGGGCCCCATATTTAAAGATATTGTAAGTTCAAAATATATTCCGCATCAAGGCGAAAAACCTACATGAATTTCACTTCTCTGTAAAGCTGGAAAAACACACGTGGTGTATATCCAGCTTTAGCGCAGGGACCCAGGGGAGAAACGGTATGTTAGATAAGGTCTAATCTCATTTAATTTCTACAGTAGTCGGAGTCTTACGAGACGTAATCGGTTGGTGTCAAGATGTCGTCACGGTCAATTGAGAAACGAGATTCTAAAACGATAGAAATGTCTGTCGTATCGTCACCTGATCATTAGGTAACAATCATGGCAAGAACAAGTGAAGTCACCGTTAAGTCACGCGCGAGATGACTTGTATTGATTCTGTCTCGATATATGTCATCTCCCACCGTTTTGACAGGTGGACAGATGAGCGTCGGTCCACCTGACAGTTTAGGGTAAAAAGTATATATACCTGGAAGAGCAGAGCATTAGACACACACTTGGGGTCACACACACGTTGGTGAAGTCCAGGACAGGCGGACTCTGTTTCCTGGCATAAGGGTACCTTCGATCACAGGACCCTGAAACGGCTGGAATCGCCAGAGAGGGCATTCCATGATTGATTTAGCTTAACGTTGATAGGCGGCTACGGGGCCGAATTCGTGAGAAGGAACAACCCAGGTGGAACGTTGAAGTTTAGATTGTCGAGTAGCAGGTATCAGCCTGTAATAGTCATAAGTGTAGGTTAATTGTATTGTGCGTATTAACCCTTTGAAGCGTCAGACTGATTGCGTTCTGAGTAGTTTGTTTTGCTGTCGAAGCATCGTAATACCGACTGGAGATCGGTGTGAGTGACAATTTCGCCCTAGCACAAAAAGGGCATTTGTGAATCGTGAATTCAACCAGGAACGGTGAATATTTCAATAGGACTTTCACGGAGGACTTTCAAAAGGCACATAAGGTATGAGTACACAATATCTGACCCAAATCAGAAGTACGGTGTCTTTATAGATGACGAACATTGCTGGTCGGAACCCTCCGACAGCCAGAGGTACAGTTACGCGCAGACGTTGACATTTGAGCCTAAGCGGGTGAAGCTCTTATGGCGAGCTCACAGTAATAACATTTCAGATTTGTGAAGTTCTTATGGCGAGCTCACGGTAGTAACATTTCCAGTGTGTAGACTATAGTGCCAGTACAGGGCTATAGAATGACTATATGATTATTGAGAATTGTTTAACCCTAGCGACCCATTTTCTGTGAAAAGAATCGAATTGTTGATTGTTGAAATATTGAAACGGATTTATTTTTATGTGTAAATAAAAGATTCGTTGTTACTTTAAATCATTCTTTCCATTATACAGCCTGAAGTGATTAGGAATCACACCTAACGGAAATCGAACCTATTTCAGGCCAATTTGGCAGAGAAGGAATCACGGCGTCGGTCTAACTCAGCTCCCTGCGCCGAGTTCGCGACACTTGGATTCCGACCCTCCACGTTGGTCTAACGTTCCCGCAACTTCATCAGCGGGACTAAATAACCCCACGTCAGCCCAGGCCTTACGGGGCCTCAGGTGTCCCTGACATTGGTGTTATAATAGCGTTGTCAGGAATTATCTCACAGCATGGGAACGATGTGACCTTGCATTGTCGTCCATGAATACGGGGCGAGTAGCCAACGGGTGGTTGCCAAAATGAGGCACGGCAACCGGATTCAGAATGTCCCGAATGCACTGATGACCAGTGGGATTCCCACGTACACTCATCATATCAAGTTTACAATCATGAGAGAGGCATTCCCGGGTCATTACTGGTCCTCCACCATAAGGAACAGTAGATCTGATGTTCCAGGGCACGTAAGCAATATTGCTCTGCCTCCACACTCTCATGCGACCAGCTGTAACGTGAAGCAGAAACCAACTCTCGTCTGGCCAATGGACTCTCCTCCACATCCTGAGATTTCAATGTTGTCGTGACATACACCACTCCAAACGTCGTCTTTGATGCTGATCGGACAGAGCCGGACGCTTGATGGCCCTTCTGGACCTCATACCCAGTGCTTTGATGAGGTTTCGGATAGTTATGTTGCACAAACGCCTGTTGGGGAACCAAAGGCGTTTCAAATCCCCATTTGAAGCAAAGAGTTAACGCCTAACAAGGCGGTCCAGACTCCGATTTTCCCTAGAAGAGGTGTTTAGGTGTTGTCCGGGCCTTGGTCGGTCCTTAACATCGTTGGTTTGTTGATGTTTTCAGACAAGTCTGCTGATGACAGAATGACTATAGCCAAGTTGCCTTCCAATAGCCTTGAATGACATACATGTTGCATGCGTGCCAACAATTTGCCACCTTAGTGCCGCTGACAGTTTCCTCCTTGCCATGTCAACATTTATTGATAAACGGAGTGGCACATTTTCTTCTTTTATACCCAGATATTGTATGTGGATGATAGTGTTTTTGTGACATTCGTGGGACGCATGCTTCACGTGGACGAGGGGATGTGTTTGGGGTACGCTATCAACCAGAAACGTGTTTCACAAGATGAAATGTACCGCAAGATACAGCAATCATTAAAACGTAATAACCAGAAACAGCAGCGTCACCCTCATGAAACATTTCAGGTCGTGCTTAATTAAGTTCCAGGTGTATATATATACAGACATTAACGACATGTCCGTTAAAGCCTGGGAGGTGACATTTGCTAGTTTTGTTTCCTAGGAAGAATAATGACTTGCAAATTTATCCCGTGGAAACACATTCGATAAACAAAGAGCAAAAGCAGACGGTCACTTCGTGCTGGTTTGTGCGATTCTGATATATTTTTAATTCTGGATCATTTGTGAAGTACTTGCTTCTAATTAACTTGCCATAAAAAGTCAAATTTATATTTAATTCCGTATGTCATATGTATTTTATCAACAGTTACACGCTTCTTAGTTGGTCCTTCCACACCCATATAATAATTTCAAGGGAGATAACATTATCGAAAGTAAAATGAAGAAATATATTAATACTCTCATCAAAAAGATAGTTGAAACATTGCATTGCGACATCTGGTGAGTGATTTTAGCGATAGTTGGGTGTCTGACAAGCACACATTCCACGCACTGTGCTCTAGACATGGACGGTTACCACATTCAGTGCAAGACCTCAGTACCTTGTAAATCCTCCTCAGTTGGCGAGACTAGCGCGGGTTCGTCGTGGCGTACTCCTCACCAAACGTCCAATATCAGCTTGACTGATGTTATTCCATTCTTCCTGCGGTTCAGCGGCGAGTTCCTGGACATTGGTAGGGGGTTGATGGCGTTGTCGTAGGCGCCTGCCAAGCATATTCCAGACGTGCTCGATTGGTGAAAGGTCTGGTCTTAGTGCTGGCCAAGGCAGTGTAGTGATGTTCTGCTCCTGGGGGAACTCTGTAGCGACAAGGGCCCTGTGTGCTCTTGCATTGTCATCTTGGAAAATGAACTGACGGCCGTGACGTCGCACAAATGGCACCACATGAGCTGCTAACATGTTGTCGTGGTAGTGCTGCCCTGCGACACGCACTTGGATGACATGTAATGCTGTTCTGCTTGTCATGGTTATGCCACCCCACACCATAACCGATCCACCACCAAAACGGTCGAGCTGCCTAACGGTTACGTCATGGTATCGTTCGTTCCGCCGCCGCTACACTCTGTTCCGCCTGTCGTGGAAATCGAGAGGGAACCTCGATTCATCGGAAAACATGACATTGCTCCACCGACGATTGTCCCAGCACTGTCGTGCTCCATACCAATTGCGCCTTGCTGCACGAAGTTTTCGTGGGCCGGTGACATTCATGATCCACACTAAACCTGGTAACATATTGATGTATCCAATCACGCGTATCCAATACCATTTTCAAAACAATATCAACAACAGTTTGGATATCCCGTAATTTTTTTGAATAGAATAGTGCAAACACTTTTAACTTCAACCAGTTAAACACCATTTATAGATCTGACCATTGGGTGTTGCTCAGCGAACACCCTCCTACAAGAGGTTACCATCTATTTTTTTTTGAGGCAAGGTTAAAACAAAAATTATAAAATTTGAATAGCCACGAAAATGGCAATTACTGTGGCTGAAGCTTTAATATGATAACATTTGCAGGAGAGATCTACTATAAATCGTTCACATCCGGGAAGTTGTGAATACATTTCTTTACCAAAACGATTGACATTCTCACATAAATATTCGACCAACTTCACCTGATGCAATACGGAAATGTTCCATTCAGTATCATTCAAAGCAATGAATGTCCTGATGTTGTTCACATGTGGGGCATATGTTATGTTTCTACCGTATTGAATAATGATCGGGATATGACTGGTCCATTATATTGGATAACTAGTGAGGTGCTTCCTTAATCCTCACAGAAGGGGACATATTTTGTTCATGTGATTTGTTACCATTTATTGAACTGTGTCTGAAAGGACACTTTCCTATTAATGTTAACCATTCACCAAACATGAAAAGCAGACGACACTTGCAAACAAAATTATTGAATAACTAATGTTTTTCATTTTTTGTCTTAAAAACATAGGTTATGACCCCTCACTGGAACGACCTCGTTCCACCGAGGGGGTCATAACCTATGTATGTGAGACAAAAAATGAAAAAAATAATGAAAATTAATAGTAGATTTTTATGAATAGCGCTGGCCGGTTTTGGCCCGTAACGCTGGGTAAAGGGTTAATAAATCGATCCACACAAAGAAAATGCGTCTACTTCTAACTGAATACAGGGCATATCTGCAGGATAGGAAGCCTATTAAAGGTGGCATCAAAACTTTTACAACCCAAGCTCAGTTTGGGGCTCAAGCATTCGTCCCTTGAATAGATTGACTCACTTGTTCGATCATTGCTGAAGCAATGCAAATGGCGCAGTATAGCACTCAAAAGACGATATATAAATATTCGGCGAAAGAATTGTGGCTCCTTGGTTAACCCTTTACCTAACCTGAAAAGCAGACAACACTTGCAAAAATAATTCTTGAATAATTATTTTTTTTCATTTTTTGTCTCAAAAACATAGGTTATGACCCCTCGTTGGAACGAGCTCGACGAGCTCGTTCCAACGAGGGGTCATAACCTATGTTTTTGAGACAAAAAAAATGAAAACAATAATGAAAATTAATTGGCGATTTTTGACAATAGCGCTGGCCGGGTTTGGCCGTTACGTTAGGTAAAGGGTTAAAACATTCGACTTTAACTAAAGGACGGCTGTTCGATCACAACCCGCGCCATTTGCGATCTGCCCATGCGTAAAACAATTAATCCCAATTACCCACGGTGTCACTGCTTACTAAGGCGTACTGTACTCCACTGGTGTACTTTCGTTCAACCGATGCTAACCTTGTTTGTGCTAGGTTAGTAAATGCTATAATCTGATCGCCGCTGCTTGGTTGTTCTAATGGATTCTTTCACCCTTAAAACTGTCCGTCACGATATGACCATGGCTGTTCGAAGTATAGATAAACCCCAATAAACATCCAAACAAGCGAATATATAAATATTCAGCCACTGAATTCAGGACACGCGGCTTTCAATAAACGCTGCGGTAGTTTGTAGGATGGTTCAAGTACTTTGAGTATTGAACAATAAGGCTGAAGTGAATGTTTCGACAGCATTCCTTTCAAAAAGCAATCTTAAAAATACGCACACAGAGGTTTTCTCTCTGCATTTTAAGTTAAAAAGAGGAGCGTTTTCCTTAAGTGGAACTTGGAGTGTGAATCCCATTCATGTGTTTCAATACAGACGGTGGAGCGTGTTGTGTTATTGTCTACGAAGTGCACTTATATCTTCGGGAAGTATAATGTGAATTGAATAACTCGTTCACCCAACTAAACGACTTGTAGGTGAGACATGCAAACCACTAATTTCTGAAACAACTGGAAATTATCAACTTTCTTTCCAAAATATGCGTCGGAACCCTTCAACGGAACGAGAAAGATGAAAACTTTCTAATGTAAAGAAGATTACTAAAATAAAAAAAAAATATAAGCTGAGCGTGCAAGGCATATTTATCAGTTCTAGGTGAAGTGGATGTCGAAGTGTTCTTTTGTAATATGTTAATGAATGAAGTCATTCCATGGGCGAGGCTGCACATTACCCACTGTGAATGATATTTCTTTCACGTTTGGTTGAATTTATGCTATTCGTGCACATTCACACTGCGTAAATTATTTCGCCATTGAAAAACAAATCTACTGTACCCTATAAAAAGACTTACGTACAATACATTCGCAACTCGCTATTTTCGATGTCTGGCTTCGGTCTCCGTCTCCGCATGCTTTTGCTGCTAGTCGTTACGATAGTGTTTATGAAAGTTTTCGTGGATAATACTCTATAGGGTTAAACCCTAAGTCACTTCTATCACTTTGCTTAAAGATCTATTTATAGTTCGCACTCGCCGGCGGCTTCACACACGCGCCAGATCCACTGCCAAAGTTCAGTTATACATTCTCGCCCTCACAGAGTTAACTTGGCCTGCACCTATCAAACAATCACTACATCAAATTCCACATACACTGTTCTCACATTGTAATATCAACAATTCCATTTGGCTAAACAATTCTCACGCTAAATCTCTGTCTCATGAGCTCAACCAGCTCTTTGTAGCTCTTGGCTGTACAGCAACTTAATTCACACTCATGGACTATCGCGGTTCATGACTGCCCACTGACATGACTTTGCGCCCCTTCACCGAGTCTCGGAGCAGGGCCTACCGCGGCCTACTGAGTTCTCAGGAGCTTGAGAGAGTCTTGACTATTTATCACTTACAGCTCGCACTCATGAAACCTTCCCGGTTTACGGTTCTCCACTGACACGGCTTTATGGACCTTCACAGATCTTCGACTATCCAAATGCGAGTTCTCGTGAGCATGAGAGATTGCCTACCCTTGGTCTAGCCCCAAATATATATTAATCGCAGGCAATGAATTGTAGTGTCAAGTGCTCTCCTTGAAATTTAATACTCTGACAATATAAACTATGTTTTTAAACGATTTTGCTTTTATTGAAGTTCACTAGAGAGAATCTCTACATGTCTATTGGCTTTCTGTTTCCAGGTAGAATAACTTTGGTTTCTGGTACTGACTTGCATCAGGAGATTTATACGATATCTCTTTTATTTTCAGAAAAAAATGAGCAGCACTGAGCTCTCCTTTGATTCGAGGGAAGCAATATTTGACAGATCGGTTATACTGTATGACCGCAGTGAACTGGTCACTTTCCACAGGTGGGCAATATTTTCATTGACGCAATAATATTAGATTCCAAACAGTAATTGTCGGAATAATCATCAACAAATATACAACCGGGTGCTTCATTAACCCTTTACCTAACATGGAAAGCAGACGACACTTGCAAAAAAAATTCTTCAATAACTAATTTTTTTCATTTTTTGTCTCAAAAACATAGGTTATGATCCCTCGTTGGAACGAGCTCGACGAGCTCGTTCCAACGAGGGGTCATAGCCTATGTTTTTGAGACAAAAAATGAAAAAATAATGAAAATTAATTGGCGATTTTTGAGAATAGCGCTGGCCGGTTTTGGCCGTTACGTTGGGTAAAGGGTTAATCAAAATTGTGCAGAAGGTGATTTTTATTTCCTGGAAAATGCATGCATTGACATCACTGACCACGCGTGGATTACGATCAGTCTACGACGACTGTAATGTCTGTGGCTTTCAGACGACATACACGCGTCATCAAATTGAATCGAGCGTCACACACGATATCCATCCTAGTCCGGCAGCCAAATCCACTGTTTGAGGATGCGGTAGCCGAGAGCGTAACGCGTTGCGCTCGGAGCCCAAGGTTTGCGAGTTCGAACCCCAGCCGGGGAATCGTAACGTAATGCAATACCGGCGTGGATTCAAAACCACACTGCTCCTCCATAGTGCCATGTACGGGGATGGTGCTATGCTCGTCCTATCGGGTGAGGACGTAAATGGCTGTCCCGTGTGCAGTAATTACTGTGCACGTTAAAGAACCCTACTCTGGCAAAGGAGCTGCAGCTCGGCAAAATTCTCCCGATTCCCCCTTGTATATAGTGTACTTCATTACCTGTATAGAGAACCCCCCGCAATGAATGAATCATTCAGGGTCCTCCGAAAACTTAACGGAGGAGTGACTGTACAAGCGCATTGATTCGTGCAACTACCGGAATAAAAGTGTAAGACGCGAATTGCAGCTTCAGTCCAACGAAATATACCTGAGATGATTCTGGTGATGTGGGGTTCACACAGGGTGCAGCGAAAAATTAACGCTGGGATTTCATAAGAAGAAGTTTCACTCGTACGTGTTTTTGGCGTGTACAGTTTTTCTCGGTGGTTTCCGATTGTTTAGACATTCCACAACAATATTCCGTCGGCTAGCTTCCTGTCAGCCTTGTGGAATTTTAAATATTAGGCCCGAGAATTCAGGTTGACCTCGACATCGGTATTCAAGTCACATAAGAGGTGTGGTGGTGAAAGTACTAAGGGGTCCAAACTTGTCGTTACTGTCCAAGACAACGTTCCAACTGAAAATAACAAAGGTGTCCTCATAAAAAGGCGTGACATGAAAACCAGTCACACAGAAGCTGAAAATATTATAGTTCAACAAGCAGTGAAGTGGATGCCTAAAAGCAGGTTGCCGTCCTTGTAGACGACACAGATGTATATACCTGACTCCTGCACCACTATCTGGAACAGAATATAACATCTCCCACGTTTATGGAGTCACCTATTAGGGATTGGTCCGTGATAAAAAATGGTACCATTGTTGAGAAACATCGTGTCCTTATCACAAGTATCCCTGCCGCGCATGCTATCTCTGGGTGTGATACCGTCGACGGGTGCTTTGGAATAGGTAAACGTCGTGTCCTTAAAATTTTGAAAGAGGGTTGTATATCGCTAGAGTCAGTTGGAAAAAAATGATGTTTCTTGGGACGACGTCTTGCGTGATGCTACACAGTTCATGGCAGCCTGTTATTGGTGTCCTATATCCAAATCAATGTATGGTGCAAGAGTTAGTAGTTGGACATCCAAAGTAGGACGACCAGGAGCAACACAATTCCCTAAATTATGCACTCTCCCTCCAAGTACAGAGACGTTTGCAGAGAACGTCAAACGAGGCCACACGCAAGCGTACATTTGAAACATGCACTGCACTCGGACCCACCCAAAACGGAACCTAAATATCATGGGCTTGTTAGAGTCTCCCATTGACTCTGCCTCACAGTGCATCGCTAGCATCCAATAATATCTTAAAACTGATTCGATGCTCGTGTTCCAGCAAACCACCATGCAAGACGTCAAGATGCAGCTGTGTTGTCTCACGGTTAGCAAGCACTGTTTTCTGTACTTGCCAAACAACAATTGTGTGCTGTAACTAACAGACGAGCGGGGCTACCGGCGAGTCTGATGAATATGAAGACTAATCTTTGCCTAATTTTTTTTAGAAAACACCACATATTGGACATTGCATTTGGCCGCATTTTTGTTATATTTTTTGATACTTACCAATTTTTTAAACTACCTGGTCTCCATAATCTTTCTTGTAATACAATATACCAGGAATCTCTGTTTCTAATATTTTTAATATCAGTGCTATCATTGATTATTTACGGGCGATATATTAGTACACTCTAAAGTCAGTTGGGTTAAAAATCAACCCAAATCGACTGGGTTGAGTGAATATGAACCCAATTGGGTTCATATTCACTCAACCCAGTCGATTTGGGTTAATTTTCAACCCAACTGATTTTAGAGTGTACCAATTCCGAACATCATAGAGCTTGTACAATTGTTCGGAAATGCCTAAACATTACTGTCATGTGATTGTTCATCACAAATACTGGTCAGTACGACTATCATTGCACTAGTAATCTGGAACAAATTGGTGACATTTGTGAAAAAAATCGATTTTTCTGATTTTTGTCGCCATTTTGTCCTTCATGTTGGACTTAGGCAGTCTAATCTGATTTTTGCTCCAAATTAAAAAAGTGTATCAGTTGGATAAGAAAGATGCTAGTTTGTTTCAATTAGCACTCCACGTTGGATAAATCCTCCTGTTTGTAAAAAATGCCGTCATTTTGACCGCCATTTTTAAAGACCGAAATATTACAAATTCCTCAAGGCTGACAAAAGGCCAGCCGCTTGATTCTTCAAATGGCTGTGTGGAAAACCATAATTCGCTGAGAAAAAAAAAACGTGCATTAGCTGCCGGACTATTCAACTGAAGTGGTAACTTCTAATTTCTTCTGACATTATACGCAACTGACCTATCGCTAATTATCGTCACAATTCCGGAAGACACCTGCATTTTCTCTCAATTTAAACCTTCACGTATCATGCCGTTGAAAACACTTCAAAATATAGGCAGCTGTCTACCGCTGTACGAACACATAATATTTTAACTAAGATTATTTACAAAAATAAAGGAAATTCTACCCTGGCACCTCTTACAGTACGGCCGAAGTGGACTGATTACATTCCACGGGTGGGCAGTATTTCCACGGATGCAATAATATCCGATTCGGAACGCTAATTACAGGAATAATCATCAAATTGTTTATTAATGAAGCCCTCGGTACGACCCAGTGCTTCATTAATTACAATTTTGCTGCTGAGGATTTTTATTACCTGGTAACACATACGTGAACATCATTACCCACTCATGGATTACGACCATCCCGCAGAGACAGTACTGTAACACCAGAACACTTTCACCAATTGATCTCTCCCACAAGATCCATCATACTTTTGTGAGGAAGTACGGTTATGATTTACTCTTGCATGCACAGGGACGTGGCAAGAGTTTACCGATTGTGGGTGTGTGTGTGAGTGTGTGTGTGTGTGTGGGGGGGGGGGGGGGGTAGGGATGTGAATTTCTAACTAGGAAGAGGGTCCTGGATGGGAACCCCTTCGGTCCCTCCCCTAGTTGGAAATTCACTACCGAGAAAGATTTCGAAAATTAAGCCATAAAAGGGGGCATGAAATTGATTCTTGTAACTGAAATGTCAACACATTTATGACAGAATTATCAGGTTATTATTATTTGGTATTCTCCTGGGAAATGAATATTTTCTAAACAAATGCTCAAGCTTAGAACTTCATTTCACACTGTCAATACATTAAATCAGATCTTACGCAGGAATGATCAATTTTCGATGTTTCATCATTTTGTAACTGTGAATGATGGAATTAACTCAGGATAACGATTTTACACGATGTGATTTTTTTGAAGTGTATTTGGAGAATTTTTTATGACGATAGGTAAACGTACTATAGAAATCTCGTATCGATTGATACAGTTAAAACTAGAAGTCCTGTCATGAAATGCGCACAAATAGCACGTTGATATGTGCGTTAATATACGCGTTATGGCCATAGTAAAGCTATCAAATTCTGTACATATGGCCTGTGCACAAGCAATGTTTCAACCAATGGACCTCCGGGTAACCCGGAGGTCCATTGGCAGAAACATTGCATGTGTTTGCTATGAGTAATAAGGAGAGCCTGCCGTGATTTGGATGCCATTAGATATGGCAATTGCCCGCAATTCCAACGCGCAATTAAGTCTAGATAAGCGCACTATTCGTGACAGTACTTCTGGTTTTAACTGTATCATGCATACTCATGAAACTCGACATTGCGTACACTGTAACTAGTAACAGTAAGATTTTTGCCGATTTGAAACCGAGTTGGGATTTCGGAAGTAAAGGAGACATCAGCATCACCAAACAAGGTCTAAAAACCAGATAAATGGAATTTCCAACTACTCCTGACTTGCCATCCGAATTTCCAACTATAGGACATTTTGGTCAGTATTGATGGGGGGGGGGGGGGGGGGGGGGGAGGAGGGGGGGAGTAACACATCCCCGCCGCCACGTCCCTGTCCATGAATATTGTTCGGATGTTATTTTGACGCAATAATTTCATGTTTATCCGCAAACAATAAATTAAAATCAGTCGGAACTGACATCGTGATTAATAGTTTCCTTTTGCTTTTCACTTATTGGATAGTAATGGAGGGAATCGAATGACCCGGAAGAGAATTACCGATCAGCTGCCAGTCACCCCAGCGTACGAACCCTGTACAAGCAGATTTAGCAGCGGTTGGGGGCAGGTGTTCTATCGACGTGCAGTATACATGAGTACAGAGCGCCACCGTGCCCCACGTGGATCATGGGCGGATCGTGGAATTGAAATACGGCTGGGGGAACTGATGTGATTCGATAGAGTCCTAGCATCAGTCGTGCCTAAGGGACGCGCGTTTATGTGGGGGATCTGGGGTTCTCCCCACCCCCCCCCCCCCCCCCACCCCAGAAAATGTTCGATTTTCAGGTGCTCTGAGGTGGCTTCAAAATGCATTCTGGCCTCCAATTGAAAATGATGAAAGGAAATTCAAAACCCACATTTTTCGTTGCAAAAGTTAAAATTATCAAACCAAACATCACATACACTGTCACATACTGCTTCTGGTCATAGAGCTAGTCTGTCGTGGCCAAAATATGACAGTCACCTATTTGACTTTCACGAATAGGTGAGTGTCATATTTTGTCCACGACAGATCAGTGATCTTTGACATCATGGGAACATCAATCGTCGGAAACGCAAAAACAAGAAACCTCTTTTACCTTACATTTTCTGGCTGTTTTGTGGCAACAAATTTGGGAAACTGTTGGCATTCTTGGTCTATTGGGCCAATATTTCCACTGACTCTTTTGGTGCTGATTTTCAGATCGGTTAAATCATTTTAAATTCTTTGACAAATTATGTCACGACTACTGAGAAGCAGCCATGACATAATTTGAAAAAAGGAACCCAAGGGTTATAAAATAATTTATATCGGATTTTTGGTATATTTCAAGTAAATGTGTGTGCGTCTGAGAGAGAAAGAGAGAGAGAGAAAGAGAGGAAGAGAAAGAAAGAAAGAGAGAGAGAAATGTTTATATAGCTAAATTATTTTCTAGGTGGGTCAGATAACGATGGAATGTGAAACAAATTGCAAGGTGCGTTGGTTTTAAAGAAGAACGTAGTAACTGCGGACATGCAGTGGGAATAGCGAGGTTGACATCTTGCACCATGACCATTTTACCTTAATGACATAATATTATAATGAGCCATGTGACTGTTACTGTCCAGTCAAATTATAGAATACTGATACTGTTAAAGCAACTGTCTTGCGCTGGCGCGAAATCATTTACATAAATATAAAATTACATGGACATCGCATGAATATTGGCAGGCCGAGTTATAGACCGGACAGACAAAAACTATCTATTTCGACGAAGATCAAGGGCCATAGCCTTTGGGTAGGAAGGACGACGAACCCAATTCGATATTTGTCACACCACACACCTATACACAATTTCATCAGTTTGCCTCTGCTATTATAGGAGTTATGGCCCAGGTCACGATGGATATCTGACCGACGCACCGACCCACCGAACGACCGACCCATCGACGGTTAACTGCAATCCGGTATACCCCCACTTTCAGAAAAAGTGGGGTATACTGTTTAAAGATTGTTGTAGGCACTGCGGTGTGCCACAATGAGAACTCGACCGGTCAACTCAACTGCTCATTCGCAGATTCGGGCGAATGGCCAGTTGGGTTGATCCGGCGAATGCCAGAAGCCCTCAATAAAATAAGAACTGGGAAACATACGCGACTGGAAATATTGGCTCCCCATTAACATTAACAACAAGTTTGAGGTATGCGATGTAAAAATAATGATACCAGGAACATTCCATTTCTTCGGCCTTGTGGCGACAAAATATTCTTTTATACTTCGCTTCATTGCGTCCCGCTTTCGACTATCGATTTTGCAGACAGTGGATACTTGCAGACGTGACTGTCAGTTCTATAAATAACCGATAATCTGCGAATTCTAAAAGAGGATCATGTCCCTTATTTGGCAACGTGATGTCATTAGTTAAGGAGGGGCGCTATAGGACAAGATTGTGTGGAAATAGCGCATGACTTTTTTTAGTCCCCCTAGTCCCCCCCCACCCCCCCCCCCCCCCCTCTCTGGATCAGCCATTGGGATGGTTGCAGCAGATTCGTTAGGTGAAATGTTAATAATTCAAAACATTGGCTAGAAACAAAACAATATAATATTTCACAAGACAATAATACATAATATAATTATTCTGAATAATAAACAATAAACGAAATCTGGTAAATAACGGCTAAACATGCTCTACTTGTGATGCCAGTGGGAACGTAATTAGAGAAGGGATGTGTGAAGGTTTCGTCAAACGGATTTTTTTCACTGAATTCACATTATATTTCTTTCCAAATAAGAATTTGCATTCATCTCCCCTGATGTGCATAAACAAGTTTTATCGCTGCAAAATTATATGGATTTAAACTGAAAACTTTAATACTGACATCTGGTTAACCCTTTACCTAACATGAAAATCAGACGACACTTGCAAAAAAATACTCGAATAACTATTTTTTTTCATTTTTTGTCTCAAAAACGTAGGTTATGCCCGCTTATTGGAACGAGCTCGTTCCAAAGAGGAGTCATAATCTATGTTTTTGAGACAAAAATAAAAGTATAATGAAAATTAATTGGCGATTTTTGAGAATATCGCTGGCAAGTTTTTGGCCGTTACGTTGGGTAAAGGGTTAATCCGGCTTAACTTACTCTTCTTATGCTGCCAGTGGGAAACAAGCAATGCTTGGAAACAGGGACGCAGTTGGAGGAGGAGATGTGTAAGTGTGCCCCCACCCTCCGCAATTATCGTATAAAATTTCAAAAGTTGTATATTCTGTGATAAAATCAATTTAATTTGCTCTTGTCATAATTTTTCGGCCAGAGCCGACTTTTCTAATTAAAATATTCCGAAATCTGACACGAAGCTGTGACCGGTCCGGTTTTTCGAATGCATCTTTCCGTTTTTATAACTCGGAGTAGTCAGTTGGAAGGTTTAAGCACTGGCCGAATAGCTGTCATTCTGCAGTCCTCGTGTTTCCTGGTCAGTGTAAGGAAACCTCCTGGACTTACCTAGGGACATGCATTTTTCTCGTGAATAAAATGAGTAGATTTAAGCCAGAGAGAGGCCCCAGGATCAATCTCAGGGGTTCAAAGATTTAAAATCAATAAAGCGTCCTGTCTCGATCCCTCTCCTAATCTGGGCTGCGGCCCCAGGGATATTCGAACAGCATGTCGATACTCTACCCCAGCCTCGAGTGAGAAATCTAACTGATCGCACTCCACCTCCATTTGAAGAACGTCTAGACACGCCCCTGCTTGGAGATATGAGGAATTCGCCGTTCACAAATATACATGGTATTCCGTTTACGGCACTATTATTACCCATGAACAGAAATGTGTCATTTTTTTTACCGATTTCATCACCTAGGCCGACAAACCTCTATAAATGTGTTGCAACCCGAATAAATTTGCAAATGTGCTTTTACAATTGCCAAGAAGATTGTAATTAACATGAAACTGTAAAATGTGATTTTTATAGGCGAAGATATTTTTTGCGATGACCGGGCAAATATGTTTCACAAAATCGCAAAATATGTACTTTCTCTAAGGAATGCTCTTACACTGTTTGTGGACACAATTAACCCTTTACCTAACACGAAAAGCAGACGACACTTGCAAATAAAATTCTTGAAGCACTTTTTTTTTGTTTGTTTTTTTTGCGTCAAAAACATAGCTTATGACCTTTCATTGGAACGAGCTCGGTGAGCTCGTCCCAATGAGGGGTCATAAGCTATGTTTTTATGACAAAAAAAATGAAAAAGTAATCGGAAAAATTGAATGATGGATTTTGTGAATGGCGCTGACCGATTTTGGCTGTTACGTTGGGTAAGGGGTTAATATTTTCAACGAGCAGCGCTCAAACAACTTCCAAGTGATGGCTATGAACGGACATGCCATCGGGTTTCAAAGGGTTAAAAACAACTGATTTCTATAATAATGGCTATGGTAAAAATTATTTAATGAAATTCTCAACATCGACGATTGCTATATCCGGTGCAAGGTTTCCCATCGTGGAAAAGCAAGTTTGCATACTTCAAGTTACTGAAGAGGACAGTGTGGACGCCTGGCACAACATTCGCCCTTTGCCGGTATATTCATTTCAGTTTCAGGTAAATTAACTGATAACGAGACTGTGATTACGCAAAGTCAGGATTTTGTGGACAGTGTCAAAATCCACCCAACTTATTCACAAAAATAAACATTTTGCATTTTATTATTTTTTTTAAATTTCTGCTTCCCAAAACATATAGTGTATTCCTCTATAGTTGAGCAAGCTCATCGAGGTTGTTCCAGGGAATCACAATGGCGGTACAAAATTGGAAATGTTTAATTCATTTAGACAAATATATGTGAGAGTTGTATTTTTGTCGCGTTTGCAAGCATAAACGTGACTATGAAATTAAACCGATATGAAAATACCAACCAACTTGGGCAATATAATGTCCTGGTTTGTAGAGTGATAAACTGTCTATTAACTGCATATAGTCAGGGATACCACGAACCTGACAAATGTAGGGCTAATATATCTGATGTGTCTCGACTGTGATGACTGAAATCCGGATGGGTAAACTATTCCATTTACATCATCGGGCATTCCTTCTTCGAAGGCATACCTTATTGATGTCGTTGGAAAATTACATTCCAAAATCAGTTGAGTTGAAAAACAACCCAAATCAACTGTGCTGAGCTGTCTGTTGTTTTTGTTTATTAAAGGTAACAGTTATAACACCTACCAACACTAACTGCCAACTTTGGTTCTTTGTTGCGCGAATACGTTCTTACACTAATTTGCAAGATTTTATTATTCATAGGAAAAAATAGCAATTCTCATATCCTAGGCTTGATATTAATGAAAAGGACAGTGTCTGTATTATATATCACGATGCGCAGACAGTGGATATACGTTTGTATATTGTTATACAAGTTGACAGGCATATGCCTGAAGTTTGTGAAGTGAGGGGTACATCATGATACAAATTCGCAAACACCTCGAAATTTGATTTTTTTAAAAATTTTAAATGCCCATACCATTGGAGTTAAATTTACTGCAAGCTTTAGGAAATTAAAGGGAGCTAACTTTCCCGTAAATCTCTTCCAGTGAGAGAAATTGTCAGTTGTTGGACAACACACCTCTCTCACTGCAACACAAATATCTTTTTTAAACTGTATTCCAAGGTGATGTTGATAAGAATATCGTCGCCTGAGTGCTAGAATGTTCTATGTCCCACAGGGGACATAGAACATTCTAGCACTCAGGTGACGATAAGTCAATGTAGCCAAAGTTAACCCTTTCAAGCCCAGAGGTCGTTTTTTTCCGTCCGGGTCACAAACTACGTCATAATGTCATTAAGGGTGATGCCCCGAGGCTGCACGTTGAAAATATTAATTGGTCTACCCCCAAATGATAAATATGGACTTTTCCCATTGCTACCATGGAACTGGCATGGAAGATACCACCAGGGTACAAAGGGTTAATAAAGTTGGTATTGTTTGTCTCCAAAAAAAGTGTTCCAATTGTCAGAATAGGTATATGTTGCGGAGACATGACTCATCGTTAGTATTTTCAGGTATGTCCTCAGATATTTTCTCGAAAGCTATTGGTGAGAGATACACCGGGTTCTCCACTGATCTCAAATGTCCACTGGATTGCTGGAACGTTAACCATATAGTCTGCTCTCTTCCAAGATGGCGTCAAGTCAGTCAACTCAATAACTCCTTTGTGACGTTTGAGGACGAGAAAACTGGTGGGTGCGCACGGAAACGTCATAGTGCAATTTAGTTAGTAATCCGTAATTACGCATTAGTATTCCGTAATATCGGAATAGTTAATTAGAAACAAGAGTAATAAAACACACATTCGTAATTAGAAATTAACTGATCCGTAATTATGAATCAATAATCCGCAAATACGAAATAGCTAATCCGACATTACGAGTTACTAAGACGAAGTTACGAAGTGGCTAATTTGTTAGTGCGGAATAGAGAATCCGTTATTAAGGAATTACGAAATAGATAACTTACGTATTTTACGCCAGTAGTGTATAATGATGAGATAGGCTCCAATGCGGGGGACACTGGGCAGGATACTAACTCCTTTCTTCAAGCCATGCACTTCCTAAATCATCGTCTTCTGTGAGGAAGATGACTAACCCTTTATCTAACGAATCGGCTTCATCCCTTTGTGTAACTTACAAATTAAGCAGTTGAAAAAAGATTATTTTTCAAAAATTCAGCAAAACCATATCACGTGACTCCTCAATGGAACGCGCTCGTCGAGCTCGTTCCAATGAGTGGTCAGATGATATGGTTTTGTTGGAATATTTTTTTTAAAAATTGAAAAAAAATATGTATATCTTTACATTTTATACGATATCCTGTCGTTAGATAAATAGAGAGTAATCGCTTGACTGGACTGGTTACGTGAAATAATTCATGAGAGGTGAGGGACGTTGTACAAGCACGAGTGCGCAAATGCGCACGAGTGTTTTACAATATAGCCCCTCGCCTCAAATGAATTATTTCACGTAATCAGTCCAGTCAAGCCATTACTTCGTTATTACGTTTCATTTTTTTACGATATTTATATTATTTAACCCTTTACCTAACACAACGACCAAAACCGGCCAGCGCTATTCTCAAAAATCGCCAATTAATTTTCATATTATTTTTAATTTTTTGTCTCTAAAACATAGGTTGTGACCTCTCATTGGAACGAGCTCGTCGAGCGCGTTCCAATGAGGGGTCATAACTTATGTTTTTGAGACAAAGGTGAAAATAATAGCTATTCAAGAATTTCTTTTGCAAGTGTCGTCTACTTTTCATATTAGGTAAAGGGTTCAAAAAAAAAACAAAAAAAAAAAACAATGAAGTCCCCATTACATCCACGGCAAGGCGCCTTCGTTTGTGCGCACGGATACATGACACAATTGTTGTTTGCATAATTCACTTGTGAAATTATCGTTTATAATCCAATCTGGAAATCGCATTAATTCACACCTTGGAAAGTAATAACATGTTAATATAGGGTGGGATTTGAGTGAAGGGGGCCAAAGTGTGTCAATTTGAAATCTTGCCTTTTCTGACTATTGACCGACATGGTTATACCTGTTTTGTTGTTCTAAAGAACAGCGGTAGGGAGGAAGAATTTTCCACACGTTGAACAATTTTATAACCACTCCTGCAGATGGTATTACTTGCTTCTAACCCTACGATGGCAACCATCAGCTTCTTCTCCTACTGTCTCCAGTCAAGTACTCTTCTAACTAAGACAGTACTAGTGTCAACTTGTATCACATTGAGTTATATGCCTTTTTGTCCATTGCTTCTTTGTTTGTTTGTTTGCGCACTTGGATTTAATGACACGTTTAACAGCCACGATTACGTCGTGTAGGACAGTTTTATGGGTGTATGAAGCCAGAGTAGCCAGAGAGAACCACTGAGCTGCGGTAAGCAACTGTCAGAAACTCCAATTCACTAACCCTGCACAAGCATTGCCAGCAGCGGCTGAAGGCCAATGCATCATCGACGCGCAGTACGCCTCAGTATACAGTACGACCCTATCCATACGGGGGCAATCGAGATTAAGTATCTTGGTAAAGGGCACAAGGTTGTTATTGTAAGTCAGAATCGACCCGCCGACCAACCGGTTTAAAATCCAATGTTCTAACTTCTGAGCCATCGTACTCTCTTTACTTTCCATTGCGACTACTTCTAATACCACTATCATCTTTTATGGATGGTTCTAAAATTAACTACAGTAGCCTAATGCAGACTATCTGGTCGTCTTACTCTTTCCCCCAAAGGGCCGAACTCTTGGGTTTGTGGGACATTGTCTTTCAAACCCAAATGCGTTCATGTGCGACTCGAGGTTAGATCACAAGGATGCATTTTCTCACAACCGTCATTCCCACATATGGGTTATAGAATGGCAACCACGTTCATCGAACCTACCTTACAAACTTCAAGTCTTCGGCATCTCTTTTCCATTGTATTTTGGTATGTGATGCTTTGAAAAATATCTCACTCAGTATAACCTCTCTTCCCTTATATACTCGTCTAGACATTGAAAGGTAATGTCCTGCAAACCCACAACTTCGGCATATGGCAGAAGGCGTACAACAGACAGACTGTCAGTGGTATTCGTAGAGTCACCAGTGGAAGAGTCTAGTCGTGTTAGGTTAGTAGTAATATGAGTGGGCAAATACTACTCCAATGAGTTCACGTGATACAGTCTGGGATTAATTTGGTAGTGGTTAGCAATGCACTTGATAGGAGAATGCAGGTGGATCCGGTATTCTGGGTTATGGGACGCCACATTTCAAAGAAGGGTAAGCTGCGCAGCATCATCCAACATGCATGGCGAGATGGGTACAAGCTCGAGGGAGAGATAATAGTACTCCACCCTCAGCGGCATGGCCGTAGAGTCTTCCGGGGACCTCTCTGGGGAGAGGTTTTGAAAAAGGAAGGTCGGTATAGCCTTCTGATGACTTTTTGCCACCAGAAGCAGACTGCTAGTATTCTGCTATATGTAACCACCTAAAGTACGGTACGACTTCTATGGTCGCGCAGAAGATGTACTGGAATAGACACCGAGCAAACAACAACAGGATGAGAACAAAGACTCCATCGTTCCAATCAAGAGTGGGAACTTTTCCGCATCCCAATTTACCCCACAACCATGGTCATGATCAAGCGATACATTTTAAATTACGTTCTTAGGGAACGCGGTGGCTCAGTGGTAGACTGTTGGACTTCTATGCTAGAGGTCCCGAGTTCGACCCCTATTCGGGACGACCTGCGTTGTGTCCTTGGGCAAGGCACTTTATCCCGGCTGCCTACATGGGGGCACGATGACGCCGTGTACTAAGGCGTACTGTATTTCGATGGTGCTCATGTCTTCAACCGCTGTAACTCTGTTTGAGCGGAGCTTGAACAGAGTTAGAATGTTGAGGAGCTGACAGTTGCTCGTCGATGCTCGGTGTTCTCGCCGTGTACTCCGAGTTCCTCCACCCGTAAAACCGTCACGGTCACAATTAGCCATTGTGCATAAATATGTGACCTTGAACACCAATAAATATATATAAATAATAAATTACGTTTTTAACCAATATATGACACTTGGAGACATTCATTGCATGGACTTGGCGGTGCAGGGTAATTGCAGGGTGTTGGTGGCTTTCAGACAGGTTTCATCAAATGCCAGCAAAATTAAGAATTATGTAAGCCATTTTGGCTTGGTAACGAGGAAACTGAAGATCTTCTCGTGCTGACTTAACGTGATTCGTAATGGGCAGGCGTCTCCTATCTGGGACGATTTGAATCTTAGACTGTAAAGTAAAAAAGCAAATGAACGCTGTGACCCGAATTAACGACCATTTGATCTATTGCAATGCCCCTCCCCCGACAGCCCTGGACCTCTCTTCGGACCGGCAATGATCGTTGTGATAACGCTTAAGCAGTAGTGGTCCGGACCGGACTAAGGTGCGGCCCTGGACCGATACGGGACCTGCACTTTTCTGTCCGATCCTCAACACTAATTCCACTTTCAACCATTTTGCCTATTCATTCTACTTCAGACATCTTCCCTTGCAGATGCTGTGACTGAACTATAAATAAGTACAGCGAATCACTACCGGGCCATATCATGCCCCACAGTAAAAATACATTCAGGAGTGCATTTGTACATTATTAGTTGTACAGTTTGTTGGTGGCCTAATATGGTATATATGGTGTCAGTTAATTTCATATTGGACGAGAGCGAAGCTCGAGTCCAATATGGAATTAACTGACACCATATATACCATATTAGGCCACCAACAAACTGTGTAACGAATATATCTTACCGACTGCTGCATCGATGCACAGAACTAATAACAAGAGCGATCAAAATTAAATTAGAGAATTCTCACAATGTGTTCACGTATCTTTTCCTTGTTACAATTTATGGGTGAGTTCTCTCCATTAATTGTAACAAGGCAAATCCATACATACCAAACAGTTTCATTTCGAAGGTAACATGACACACATCCACAGAATATGAAGCCTTTTAAGTTGCCTAACTTGTACTTCAGACCAAATATGGTCTTCCAACACTCAATCTTTCAACTTGAAGCGTTATCGGCTGCCGCCATTTTGAATAAGCAATGAACAAAAGGGAGATTACCCATAGCTGTCAGCATATATTGATGTTGACAGGCAGTATATGGTTTTATATGCAGTCTGTATGTGACGTCTTTGAACCAATGAAATTTCCAGATACTTGTAGGAGGTAAGATATATGTGTAATATACGGTCATCCTTGGGTTCATAGGCATGACACAAAGGGAGCAGCGCCAAAGGGACTGTATAATTACGGGCGCTCTCCTCCACTCCCAAACTCCTGTACACTTTTTGGACCTCATGTTACCTTTTTCAAGACCAGATAATCTTATAATCAATGATTTGGTATTCATTTTTTATATCCTTGTTTCAAATGTTCCTCCTACGGGTCGAAGCCTGCACGATATGGTGATTCTTGCACACTGGTTCCATCCCAAGACGTTCCTTGAGTTTTCACCGCCTCTGTTGAAAGTACTAACTCTGAAAAATGCGTAGAGGTTTTTCATCAGTCACAGTTATATTACTCCGTTTCTCGGCCGAAATGTGGGGTGCCAATGCATCTGTAAGAGGTAGACAGTGTAAAAATATTAACTTGTCGGAATTTCCGTTTTCACAATATTTACCTCTTATTTCCAAATGAAACAAAATACTGCATTTTGATTGGCTGGGAGAAACGGTGTAACTTGCACTCCAGAGTAGCTTTTTTTACACCGTGTTTAACCACGGTGTAAAAACAGGAATATACAGGAGAAAACTATATGGCTAAACAAGTACCCATTTTTAATTATTTATTCATACCTTCTGCTCGGTCATGTTAGAACAAAAATAAAAATACAAGACATTTAATATTTATGTGGAATAAAATATTACAGATATGGATGCCATTGGAACTGGCGCATTGAGCCAGTTCCAGTGACATCCATATTTGACTGGTTTTATTTATTAAGAAACTTACAAAGTACAAACGTTCTGTCAGTTTTTGCCCACAATGTGTTAAAGTATTAAGTACACCAAAATTCTTGGAAATAAATCCGCTATCCTTGTGTTTTCTAGGGTGCATGGGAGTTTACACCGGTTTGGGAACTCATAATACACCCTTCGGCTTCGCTTCTGGGTGCATGAGTTCCCAAACCGGTATAAATTTCCATACGCCATGGAAAACACAAGGATAACTAATAATATCCCCTAGATCTTTTATAGGGATATTTTATTAGATCAGGTTGATTTTTTTTTTCTATTTTATTATTTTTTTGCACATTGACAGCAACACATTATTGGGAAAAGAGCAGAATCATTACAAATTTATTTCTTTATATTTTCTGCCCATTCATTTTTCATGGGGCGGGGTCAAAAGAGAACACAGCAGAGGGACTCATTCTGGTTGAAAGTAGGAGGTCGGCGAATTTTATCCAAGCGAATAAATTTAATTTCAGGAAAGCAAAAGTGGTATGGCCACTTTCTCATCGTAGAGAAAGTGGTCTCCCAATGATTGTAGCACAAGAGGTGGAGACAGCTAAGGAAAGTACAACGTTCGCGCGCATGAGCCATTGTGCTGTGATTTCAGTTTAATGGTGGCTACAATATTGTGTTGGTTTGCATGGCGCCACGCATAATCAATGGTAAATGGACGTCATAAATATCATTGTTGATGTGGGTCACATAACTGACTTCTGAAAACATTGAGTCCAGAATCGCACCTACTGTTTGATTGATAAAGGAAGGACTGGATTTACACAGGTTTCAAAGTATAATTTCCATAGGTGACAGTTTTCTAGCATGTTGTGTGTTTGTGTTTTCAGGATCGTCATCATCAGTCGGCATGTAAAGACGTCATTGTCATAGTGAGATGTGGTACTTATTCGTGTGTACTCCATATGTCGTCGAGCTGGTTAGTATGGAGGTCAATTTGACAGACTGGAGCCTCTCGAATGGTTTTACCGTTTATAAATCATCACAACAAAACGACGCAGCTGTACACTTAGATGTAATATACTTGCTCGCAGGAAACGTCGATTGAATGGTTGCATAGTTTGGAAGTTATCCCGCCCATTTCACTACTTTTGTGCTCAGTTATGTACCCTATTATATTATGGTTCAACATTCGCAGCTCTATTGAACGGGGTCGGTGGTACTTCCGAGGAAAACATCGAACCGCAAATGGCCCCCTCGAGATCGGGTCAAGTCAGTTAACTCACTAACTCATCCTAACAATGACCTGTGGTGACGAAAAAGCCGTTTCTCTGTGACTCTTGTCACATTGTATCTGCATCATCAAACAGCAAGCGAAAGCCTATCACAAAAAACTAATAATACTGTTAACCCTTTACCCAATGTAACGGCCAAAACCGGCCAGCGCTATTCTCAAAAATCGCCAATTAATTTTCAAAATATTTTCATTTTTTGTCCCAAAAACATAGGTTATGACCCCTCGTTGGAACGAGCTCGTCGAGCTCGTTCCAACGAGGGGTCATGACCTATGTTTTTGAGACAAAAAATGAAAAAAAAATAGTTATTCAAGAATTTTTTTTGCAAGTGTCGTCTGCTTTTCATGTTAGGTAAAGGGTTAAACCTGCAATCTCGATACCTGTTTTTTTTTGTCATTCACGATTAAAGTATGTTGTACATATTCAATCCAATTTGGAACATCGTTTATTTATCATAACAAGTGCACACCCCTGCACCTCCCCCCCCCCCCCCCCCCCCCACACACACACACTTCTAAGAAGGACGACAGAAGAGATAATTTTGTATATGTGACCAATGAGAGTTCAAGTAGTTCAGTTAAAAAAGATCAGTGCCTGACACACAATAAATGGCAGATATCACTTTGGACCCGTAAGACCGCTTTTCTGGGCCAGCACCACAGTGTGTCCCAATCATATAAAGTAACTGGATGTTCCGTGCATTTGTGGGAGAAGACCAGTCAATACGTTCAAAATGCAGCCTGCGGGCTGCTCGTTGAAAATCTTAATTGGTCTACCTCCAAAATATGAATATGGACTCTATTGACGTCATTGAACTGACATGGTAGATAATGTTATGGTTCAAAGGCTTAACATGGCCGGTTGTGAGTAAGACAATTTAGAAGTAAAACCCCCAGAGCATCAGAATTGCTACTGTTGTAAACAATATAAAATTATCATTAATATAATCCCCAACAACCCATAGGTGTTGATGGGATTTCCTCAATTTGATGTTTTTATTATAGTCGTTTTGTGTTTGATTAACGCAAGACACGAGCAACAGGGGCTCAACAGGCAGGAATGTTAACAAGATGGTATATTCCATATCAGTTCACAGCCATCATCTGGGAGAGTCTATGTTCGTCACATAGGGGACGACCAATCAACATTTTCAACGTGCAGCCGATAGGCTGCATAATGACAGTCTTGATTGGTCAACCATATAAATCCACTGAGCAGCTATCTACTTTAGGAATTCAGGTCTCATCACATTTAGTGGACCGAAAAGGCGGCCTTTCGGATTCGCAGGGTTAAAGTTAATATTGATAAGAGAAGAAAAGTTATAACAAAAATGTTATCATCATAATACAATGAATAAATGCAGCATATAAGAACTGTCCATTGTTGTCACATCTCGACTCGATAGCGAGATCGGTTCTCTACAACCAGATCAAACACTACAAAATATGCTACCGATACAATATAAGACAAGCTAATTGACCTTTGAAAAAATCTGTTCATTTTATAAGACTAGATACTTAAAAACTTTATACGACACCTGAAATGTGTACGAAAATGAAATTATGAAACGTTTGTCCAGAGAGTTTAGTGCAAAGGCACTGGAGCGTTTAATCGTTGTCTAGATCTCGAACATTTACACACAATTGACGTCAACGAGCCTCGATAAGAACAAACCGGGTATGGATTTGGATGAACTGAGACTCTAGTTTTGTGGCGCGCCAGAATTGATGAGCACTATTTCTGAACTGAAGATCTACACTACCGTCGCTGTGGACTGGCAGAAATCCTTGCGTGGGCAGTGATGTGCACGCATGCGTTTATCAGGTAATAAAAATCATCAGCAGCTAAATTGTAATCAATGAAGCATTCATTTATCAAAGTTTTGAAGATTTGACCTATAATTAGTGTTTTGAATCAAAAAATATTGCGTCCGCGGAAATATTGCCCACCCCCCGTGGAAAGTGGTTAGTCCACGGCGGCCGTACTGTATTTGTGGTGGCCCCATAATAAGTTTCCTACAACAATTAAAGAAGTACAAAATGGATGCCGCTCCATCTTGCCTTTTGATGAATGTTCACCACATGATTAGATTCTAGTACTGGATTCGTAAAAACGGTTCTTCAACCCCATGGAACAGGATTTGTTTTATACAGTTTGCGATATGTTGTGGAAAATTCGGCGTCGTAGTTAATTTTATAAGAAATCAATGTTGTTAACCCTTTACCTAAAATGAATAGCAGACGACACTTGCAAAAAACAATTATCGAATAACTTAAATGTTTTTCATTTTTGTCTCAAAAACATAGGTTATGACCCTCATTGGAACGAGCTCGATGAGCTCGTTCCAATGAGGGGTCATAATCTATGTTTTGGAGACAAAAAAATAAAAATAATGAAAATTAATTGTCGATTTTTGAGAATAGCGCTCGCAAGTTTTGGCCGTTACGCTGGATAAAGGGTTAATATTCTCCACAGGCTCGTGCATGATTGCCTAATTTACGAATATGTGTAGTTATTTTCTTCATAAATGTGGTAGGATTGGCATTTGTATTATTGTTATCACGTTCTGTATATGTGTGTTTGATTCCAACGTCTTCTGGGTATTGAATAAAATTTGTTAGAGCGACAACCCATTCCACACGTTACATTCTTTAGGTCATAATAAATTTCCAAGAAAAACATTATAGACTACGGTAACCTTTTTCCCGAAAAGTTCTTTCTGATCGTTTGGATCGATGCATGTTCTTTATCCCGTTGCTTATTAAACATTCACATTGTTAGTTGAAAAAATACACTGTTGGCCCGTTGTGTTCCTTCACAACATACTGCCCTATTCATTCATTATTAAAACACCCATCTAAAAGTCACGTCCATTTATTTTTCGGTTAGGAATTCTCCACTGTATTTTTCAAGTTAACCTCTTCACTACTGGCACCGCGAAGGTATCGTCTCTTTCACAACTGCCTACGGTAAACATTCCATTCGGCATATGTTGGGAGGCCAGGAGTTACTTAACCCTACAACTGCGTGATTCTGTCAGATTAACTCTTTGAGACTTTAATTATCCAGACGTTCAAACACCACTGTGAATTCAGTTTCTTCAACATTTTTCAAAATGCGACGTCAAACGTCGAAAAGTAAAATAACGGGATTTAGTTCACATTAGTGATTATATGGTTGAGGGCTAAATTATTTTTGGTGGACTGAATTTGTTATTCAAAACTTGTTTTGTTACAAATTATTGGAGAGTGCCCACGGGCACTCTCCAATAATTTGTAATAAAACAAATTTATATAAAAAAAATATTATTTGTGTTTGTCTGAATATGAAATATAAGCAAGGAAAGTGTTGGTTTTTGCTCTGGAATCCTCATTTTTTGAAAGCCCCGATAGTGGCTTCCAGCACTAAACCAGTTAAAAAGTCTTGACAGCAAGATTATATTAGCATTTTAAGCTGCGATAAGATTTGGCTCAACGATTTTCACTGAGCCTATTCGAGAGAAAATAGGAATTGAGGTTAAAACTTTATAAAAATTGAAAAATAATAACAAAAATGACCAATAAAGTATCAACGCGCTGTTTGATTTCGTACGTCAAAAGACGTACATAAGTATCAAACGGTTGAATTACCTCTGATTCTCACTTGGTATTTATTGTTCATTGTGGCGTTTGCTCTCCACCGCCAAGTAAAATGATATGTTTTTGTTGAAATTGTGTGAAAAAAAAAAAAAAAAAAATATTAATTTATAAGTTATGCAGGTTGATGCGTCCGATTCGGTAGATAAAGGGTTAAAGCGAAAGAGAATGGCGTCTTTTCAGTTAAAAGAACAAATCTGGTGGACCGAAATGTATGATTTATGTAAAAGGGTAATACACCGGACCCATTGTATTCGGCCAGATTATAAAAGAGGGCTTCGCCCTTGTCCTTCAGCTGACTGAATATCCCGCACTGAGAGTACCATCTGACTTAAAATTCACCTCACATTAACTTTTTGTTTTAATGCGAAAAGAAATTAAATAATTGTATTACATTGGAGGAGTGAACGTTGAAAATCTGAACAGCTTGATCAGTGAGGTATCGTCAGAAGCGTAACTTTTGGGGATGGAATGTAACACTCCCCCAAAATCTAACCCCGCCCATGGGATTCTCAGGGCGGAAGTTGGACAAGACATTATGAAATACCAAGTGTGGGGAGGCATCCTTTCTTGTCCGACGAAAATATATAACGCTTTAGAATATTGGGTTGGGTAAAATCTCTTGCTTGTCCGACAAAAAATACACACAAATAAGAAAGTGCAATAAATGCCCGACTGAGATTATTGCCGAAATTCTATATCCAGGGTGAGAGCACCCAGATGGTCGGGAACCTCTACTAGCTGGTTTGTAATTGTTGCATGTTTAAAATACAGCACTTTGTCAATGGATAGTATATTTGTACTGTATAAGCTTTTTGTAAAAACATTAGGTATGGGCGGTACTACCGTGCTGACTGGCACCGTCGTCCTACACCCCCACCCTTAAAAAATAAAATGTTAGTGAAGGCCTACGGTATCGTTCTGGATAACTCATCAAGACAATACAACACTGAGCACGAATGTTTCAATATATAAATTTATTTATTGTTGTTTAAAGTCTTATATTCCTATACAATGGCTTATAGTGACAGCAATATGGAGAGAAAGTCAAAGCCAACCAATAGTGTATGCCTATGTTGCCCATTTTAGAGGACTTCCACCCAGGGCATTGGTGGCCTGGTTTTATTTTACTAAAAAGAAACAGAAATTGTTTACCACAGTAAGCAGGCACTGCTTCACTTTCCGAGGTTTCCAAGGTTAAACTCTGTTGTGTTAGGTTTTATGTTTGTATAAGAACTGTAACTGTGCATCATTGAAAAGAATGTCCTATCATTCCTCTAAGAATGTCCGATCCCGGTGATTGTATTGGATAACAGCGAAGATGAAACAAAAGGAGTTATTGCCAGCGAGTTTTAAAATGTGGGCTTAAAAATTAACTTCAGCCGAAGTGCGAAAGCGTATTAGACGATTGAACAGGGTGCAATTGCTTGACTGAATGCTCTCCATATTCCTCTGGAAGAGATACAAACTTGTCGCTGCATAATAAATTTAAGTCTGCTTTCAAGTAAGACCAGCGTGGTAGGACAATTGATATCACATGCAGTAAAAAAGCTACAATCCAAAGAGTCAGTCCAACGACATCCTCTACTCTCATGTCATCCATAATCGTGCTATATACAATGCAAGAAAAAAAAAACCACCCAGTTTTCCAATCACCCCACAATGGTTAGTATACATGTATCTAGATTACTGTGAAACAAAAGGTATATCTTTATCGATCAGATAACGATCACGTTGTGGCGCAATTTTTTCACCGATAGAGCAGGATATGATAAATTGAATAGTGCAAAATCAAAAACGATTCAAGGAAAAGAAACGAAAATGGCATTTCATATTCAATGTTCTCGCTTTTACTTTTCCGTGGATGAGATTCTACAGTGAGGTGGGGATAAAATTTTAAAGATAATTTTCTCAAACTTCTGTATGAAATTAGTATAAATCGTTTTTTTCATTTTTTTTTCTCTGATGAGCTGCCGGCACTTCCTAGCTGCACTTGCTGATGTGAAGGAAATTGAGCCATTATGTAGTTGCAGGTTACTGTACGTCCGCATCTAGAATGCTCACGTAGTATTATGCGGGCTGGTGGTGCGCTTATTCAAGGTCAGAGACTCAACCAGATTCATTGGCCCGCTAGTGCTCACCCCCTGGGCTGCGATATACATGTTTCACTTGTTTCACCTGTTACTACCTATCATTGCCATCATCTTTACGAAAAGTTCCATAAAACGTAGGAGACGACTCACATAAGCCTAAGGCTTCCTGTCGAATCCTAGTTTATCTATAAATCTAATTATCAATGTCATTGTTATCTCGTATACTGCTAGCAAAACTTCCTTTTTTCTTTTTGTTTTTTTGATAATATATTGTATTGCTATGTAATGTATACATATAACATCATCTTGAATAAATATTGTTTAAACTAAACTACTCCAAGTAGCTATTCGCAAAAAACACTAGCCATACATGTATAAACTGGTCACTCATCTGTCGAATGCGTTACGGGTACATCAGTACGCAACACGTAAGGCTTTGTCAAGTGCTAATTCAAAAGGTAAATCGGTATTATGAAGTGCTGACCTAAGGGTCGTTGAGACCATGCGCTTTGAGTGTTACAAGTAAGCAACATCTCAACGATCGATGGTAATGCAATTCATTTTATTTTTTTCTTCTTTCTTTCTACTGTTACAGTAATCACTTGTTTACGACAATGCAGTGTTGCAGTCCTGGAAATGGGACGGGTGCGAGTGTAATTGCTCCGGTCAGCACCCGTGTTTTCTATTTTACGGGAGCTAAAAAAAAGCACTCGTTGAAAAATATTGTGGAGCACTAATATACCGTGAGGCATATAAATGTGTGCTATTCTGAGAAAGCTGCCGCACTCTGCAGCCAGTGGCAAGTTATTGTCATAATTCAGTAATTCCTTATACATTTAGCCCCCTGAACCCAATCGGCAGCTTTCTGCCAGGAAGATGATACGTCATAACGTAATTAAATAGGATGGCTATTCAGTAAATGTGTGGGGTAGAGCAATCAATAGTTTCAACGTGCAGCCCTGAGGCTGCACGTTGAAAATATTGATTGACCTACCCTAAATAATGAATATGGACTCTTCTAATTGCTGCCACTGAACTGGCATGAAATATACCACTAGAGTTCAAAGGGTTAAGGTTTCGGGTGTTTGGTGACAATTTTCCCTCGAAAATTCATATACTAACATTTTTCTGGTGCAATTTACTTCCGTCTCTGAATTCACGGGAGCTTAAAACTGCGCCCGTCAATGTTGTTCATTTCCAGCACTGGTGTTGTGTGGCGATATGTCGAGACAAACCCTAAGGCCAGAAACATATACCTAGTGTGCAGCGTGCATTCTTCATCGCATGCAGTTTAAAATAATTTGTTCCTTTATCAGCATTGATCGCATCTTCTGATTAGCCAAAGGGGCGGAAACATACAGCAATGACGACAGGGGTTTAGGACATTCGTGTAATAAGAGCCCGCACTGTCGCTACCCGTTCGTTGCGCGAGTCGCATCCCGGTGTCAATAATAACCTTTGACCTCGACTAACTCACGTCGACCGAGAAACTCTCATTAGAATTCCTAAGCTATCTGCAATTAATAGTCGCATTGGAGTTAATACTAATAAAAGCTTACAAACACTTGGTATGAAAGTGCTCGCAAATAGCTAGTGCAGAAATTATGTGAAAATTGAAATGCAATTCCATAATTTCCACCACACTGCCACAGACACTGTCAACACAACAGGGTATAAACACTTGTCGTCAGTGATAACTATTCTTTGCTTTCTGGCGACAAACGTAAAACATATTCAAGGTTATTGAGTTCACCAACCTATTCTCAATTCCACAGGCGCAGCTAAATCCACCAAACGGCGTCAAATTCGATCTGAGAGAGAAAAATCCCTCGACTGAGACACAATGTGGCTTTACCCTACCGACCAGCACATATTTTGGGTTTGACAGTAACGTGTTTAAATAACAATAATCCCCGTATAGATATGAATATGACACACATGTCTAACAGGCTGTATTGTTTATTCCATGGTAACTTGAATTACACAATAGGCAGTGGAACACTGAATTTACAAATTACACCGATTCAAAATCACTTAAATAACACATTTCTAGGGGCGTGCGGCCTAGTTTCATAAAGAGGCCCAATCTATTTCTTGTCCCGATATTGCGTAAGTTTGTGTTCGTCTTTTTATGGAATAGTTTCAGTGTGTGTTCAGTTATATTGGTTTCATGGATGGTCAACCTTAATTCTAGCGAAAAAAGTTAATTCCCCTATTGTCTTCACTGAAGGATGGGGTAATCAGCTGTAGTTCATCGGTCTATTTGTCTTCTCGCTATCGGTACATTTATTCATTGTGGGTGTTCGCTTTGGTCGACAGAGTGCATAATGACGCCTATGGGTCCCAGTGCGGGGTTGAGTTTATGGTCGGAGGCTACGTTTGGGAGAGTTTATCGCATTTATTGGAATACACATAGATCTTGGCATGATTTCAATGGTAGGTGACGGGACAAAACCATTATCCCGGTCAACATCAAGGATACATGGAGTATTAATAGCTGGATGTCCCTTTGTTATTCCCTTCAGCTTGTTGCCTCGGAGTTTAAAACCTATATCCAGATATTAAATCTGCATGTACCCTGGATGTTTTCCGAGATACCTTGTTTTGTGACTAAAGCGGCTGCTCGTGGTTTTATTATTCACACGTTCAACTGTAGAATCTCACGAAAACGTTAAATCTGTATGCTATTTTCGATTGGTGTAAATGCCTCGGACTTACAGTTGGCACTAGAGGTTCTATCACTGCATTGTGGACCAATTTGAAAAAAAATGGCGTGCTGAGTGTGTGCAACTTTTGTCCTGATCAAACTCAAACCGCCACATCAGCGTAACTCAGCGTACCCAACAATTCTATACTAGTAAATATAGACCATTAACATCGTTACTAACCTCTTTTTGGATAGATGTATATGCAATTATTTAAATAGATATTAAAATTCGCGTACACAAACAGAATGAAGAGAGTGGATTACCACTTGATCGCAGCGCAATATATTCTCCACCCGAAAAGTATTTATAATGGTTCATAACAGCACAAGAAACACTTGCAAATTTTCATCACATGGACCACCGGGTGTCACCCGGTGGTCCATGTGATGAAATTTTGCAAGTGCTTGTTGTGTTTTATCCCCAGAGATTGTAAATAGTTTCGAAGTGAAAAGTCTGCAGCGAGTAAATAGTTATCCTCCCTCCTCATGCTGCAGTCTCAATGTTTTCTTTTTGTTTGATCGGTTCAGTTCGTTATTCCACAATAGATCTCGATAATAGCGCATTATTTTTCTGCATTGCAGAGAGCAAACGCTCATGTGTATTTCAGAGTACTTCATTCTTCTGCAGTATTACTAATTTATGTATTGGCGTTTAATGTCACATACTTATGCGCAACGGCTAATCGTGACCGTGACAGTTTTACGGGTGGAGGAAGTCGGAGTACCCGGAGAGAACCACCGAGCATCGACGAGCAACTGTCAGCTCCTCAACATTCTAACTCAGTTCAAGGTCCGCTGAAGCAGGGTTACAGCGGTTGAAGACATGTGCACCATCGACAGGCAGTACGCCTCAATACACGGCATCATCGTGCCCCCGTGTAGGCAACTGGGGTGAAGTGCCTTTCCCAAGGACACAACGCTGGTAGTCCCGGACCGGGATCGAACTCGGAACCTCTAGCATAGAAGTCCAACAGTCTACCACTGAGCCACCGCGCTCCGAGTGCATTACCGACGAGCTTTTAATTCTAACAACGCCTCTAGTCTCCACTATATCGGAACTTAATCTCGATCTGATTACGATCTAGTCTCGAAAAATACCGTCTTCATTAGCACGTATTTGGGATATAATCAGTATTGTGATTACAAAAGCGGACCAAAAATGCCAACCGGATCGCGAGTGAGTTGCAGTTAGGTTGCTATTCACTGAAACTTGGCGTTCAACACGTGTTAATCATCACTGCAATAATCTAATACAGGATTCGGTAACAATCATAGTAAGGTGTATGATGTTAGATGTCTTTGCTGGGAAAACTTATGAAAATACTTATCGCCACGCCGACATGTTGAACAACTCTGATGGCATCGATTAATTGAAAGCACTCAATACAAGAAACATGTTAAATGCATTTACAAAGTGCTTCAGGTGTGGGTAAATTTGATTAAAATGACAGGTTGTTGTGATATATTAAAAGTCGTTGATTCGATCATTTTCCTGACCAAAGGACCTTATGCAACAACACTGGGTTGAGCTGGAAAGACATCACATGCTGAAAACTGGACGGAGGATATGGAAACATTTCAATGGATACAGGTAAAAAGTTGATATAAATATGATTTCTACGAAACAAAAGAATAAAATTAACCATTTGAACCCTAGCGGCCTCTTTTTTCCGGCCATGAACATGATACGTCATACTTTCATTGAACAGGGTGGATGTTAAGTGCATGTGTGTGGTAGACCAATCAATATTTTCAACGTGCAGCCCGAAGGCTGCCCGTTGCAAATATTAATTGGTCTACCCCTAAATAATGAACATGGACTCTTCCAAATGCTGTCACTGAACTAATGTGGAAGATACCACGAGGGTTCAAATGGTTAAATAGCACAGCAGAAAACGATATTAAATTACATTTCAACAACTGAAAGATAGACGCGATTTATTTCCGGAAATGCTTTTTTGTTTTCAATATTTTCATTTTAATATTTTTTGTTTTTGTTTTTTACTGGTGTTGAGGTATTTGTTTTATTTCGTTTTGAGTCCATTGTCAAATCATTTTGCTGATTCTCTGAATAACTCCAAAAATGCATAATATCTAATTTTAGAAGTGCTCTGTTTTAGGGAGGGGGGAAGCGAGTTGCACAGGGGACATATCCCCTAACCGTTTTTTCCAGCAATACTGTGCTACTACATTTTATGTTTAGAAGCCATTTATTTCATCAGTGTTGTCATATGATACGTGGGAGATAAACATAAGTACACGACAATCAGTTGTTTTCCAAAATACTTGCTCACTATTAAAGGTGTGGTGGAACCTCGACGGCCCAGTGTGTGGAAAAACAATGAAAGACCATCCCCAAGAATGCCATTTCATTGATTCTCAACTTATGATATTTGCTGCGGCGGAAAGTGTTAAACACTCTGTGTGTGTGTTTATGTGTCATGGATGTGGTGACAGGGGTGGTTTGGATGGTGGGCTTATCTCCCCCCAAACCGGTCCAAAATTTCCGATAATCAGAAATTTTAAGCCTCTAACCATCAGCAATAGGAAATTTTATCCCCTATGGTAGTAGTGACTTTTTAACCACATTTCACAGGATTTCCTGACTGAAGTAAATATTTGGTCCCTTTGAGTGCAATAAATCGCCATCTGCAATACTAAAGCATTGCAGACGGAGCCTTGTTGTACTCGGGACGACTTCCAGGTCTCGAAACCATGGTCATGGTTTTATATTTCGATTTCAAGGGAACAGAGTGCATTCATATTTTTCAACAGTTGGAAATTCACAGGCAGTAGATGGAAAATTCGCAATCAAAGGGGTGGGAATGCAAATTGTTTGCTCATAACTTCTGCAGCCCCCATAACCACCAACCCTCCCCAGGGGGAGGGGGGGGGGGGGTTGTACAAATGGAAATTCTTGGATGGGGGTATTCCCCGAACCAAAACTCCCTAGATACGTCCCCTGTATGTTTGTAAGTGCGGCGTGGAGGGGGTGGCGATTATTATACCATATACATCAAATCGTCGGCTGGGTGCTAGAATGTTCTATGTCCCGTATGGGACATAGAACATTCTAGCACTCAGGCAATGAAATGTACAAATACCCAGTAGCCACTCGTGTTTAGTGTAGGCCATGGTATAGACATGGTGGTTTGGCTCGTGTCTTGTGGTTTATTTGTCTTGCCACCCGAAGGCTAGCCACACATATTTCACAGGTGACTGCGAAAATATTATTTCTCTTTCTCACGGGTGAACTATTTTTGGTTTCCACTCCAATAAATATTTAAAAAAAATACTCTATTTGTTTTATGGCTGGTTTATTTCCGTTGGTTCGGTACGAAATAATATCGGTGCTTAAAAAAACTAATATCGGTGTTCTAAAACTAATATCGATGTTTAACTTTTTTAACCTTCAAGAAAACCTACTGATCTCAAAACAACTAGTCTGCTTGAACCTCAGGTTTTGCTCCACATATTTTCCTGACATATCAAATGAAAGTGTCAATGACACTGTAGCTCAACTTGACAAACTTGAACTTGGTAAGTTATAAATGAAATGGCAAAATTGAAGATCATTGGTACCAATGTCATTTTTTTTTGCCAGTGGCAACATTTTTTGACAGAAACCGAAGAAAATCGATAGCTCCCATCTAGAGGCCTCCCAAACAAGCATGCCAGGTTTCAAAGCAATCCAATCATAAATGTACCCTGTAGGGTGTATAAAAGGGAAATATTGTGGTCTGACTAGACTAAATTCTAAGAACGTTGGCCGTGGCAACATTTTTTGACGGAAATGGAAGAAAATCGATAGCTCCCATCTAGAGGTCACCGTAAATAAGCATACCAGGTTTCAAAGCAATCTAATCATAAATGTGCCCTGCAGGGTGAGCCAAAGGAAAATATTGTGGTCTGACTAAACTAAGTTCTAAGAATGTTGGCTGCGGCAACATTTTTTGTTGGAAATTGAAGAAAATCGATAGCTCCCATCTAGAGGTCACCCCAAACAAGCATGAAAGGTTTCAAAGCAATCCGATCATAAATGTGCCCTGTAGGGTGTGCCAAAGGGAAATATTGAGTCTTCTGACTAAACTAAGTTCTAAGAACGTTGGCCGCGGCAACATTTTTTGACGGAAATTGAAGAAAATCGATAGCTCCCATCTAGAGGTCTCCCCAAACAAGCATACCAGGTTTCAAAGCAATCTAATCATAAATGTGCCCTGTAGGATGTGTCAAAGTTAAATATTGTGGTCTGACTAAACTGAGTTCTAAAAACGTTGGCCGCGGCAACATTTTTTGACGGAAATTGAAGAAAATCGATAGCTCCCATCTAGAGGTCACCCCAAACAAGCCTGCCAGGTTTTAAAGCAATCCGATCATAAATGTACCCTGTAGGGTGTGCCAAAGGGAAATATTGAGTCTTCTGACTAAACTAAGTTCTAAGAACGTTGGCCGCGGCAACATTTTTTGACAGAAATTGAAGAAAATTGATAGCACCCATCTAGAGGTCTCCCCAAACAAGCATACCAGGTTTCAAAGCAATCTGATCATAAATGTGCCCTGTAGGGTGTGCCAAAGGGAAATATTGAGGTCTGACTAAACTAAGTTCTACGAACGTTGGCCGTGGCAACATTTTTTGCCGGAAATTGAAGAAAATCGATAGCTCCCATCTAGAGGTCACCCTAAATAAGCATATCAGGTTTCAAAGCAATCAAATCATAAATGTGCCCTGTAGGGTGTGCCAAAGGGAAATATTGTGGTTTGACTAAACTAAGTTCTAAGAACGTTGGCCGCGGCAACATTTTTTGACGGAAATTGAAGAAAATCGATAGCTCCCATCTAGAGGTCACCCCAAACAAGCATGCCAAGTTTCAAAGTCATCTGATCATAAATGCGACCTGTGAGGTGTGCCAAAGGAAATTGTGGACGTACGTACTAACGTACTAACATACTAACCTACGTACGTACGTACGTACGTACGTACGTACGCCGACGGACGAGAAGTGATGGCAATAGCTCAGCTTGACTTTGTCAAGTTGAGCTAAAAATGCCATGCCATACACTTCTTAAATCCTTGCACTCTGATTGTATTTCAAATATTTCATCATTGACTCCATATTGCTTATGGAGAAAAACATCAACAAATTAAATATATCAGAGCTCATTGATGTACTGTTTTTAATTCTCAGTTGCATCGTGGGAGAAATTTGCTGCTGAAAAAATTGGTATTTTGCATTGGAATGCAGAGGGTTAAAGTAAAATATTGTCAAACTTTGTTATCTAACGATTGACGTGTATGACCTTTTTGAAATTTACTAAAAGACAGGGAGCACTCTCTAACAAAGTATAAACAAGTTTAATTTTGGAGGAACAATTCACTCTTCAAGGCTTCAACCTGAAAACGTTGCATGTAAACGCCGAAACCAGCGATTTCAATCCACACACAGGCCACAAAGTAGTTTATATCCCCATCTACCTAAGCCTTGAGTTTATCATCTTCTGTTTCGAGATTATGAAAAGATTACACGATATTAGCTTCAGCACATCATCGCCTGTGTGGTAGAATGTTCTATGTCCCCTATGGAACAGAGAACATTCTAGCACTCAGGCAACGACATGTTTTAGTTCAGAATTATACCTCTGTGCAAATGTTCGAAAGCGTGGAGAGGAACCTCCGCAATAATTGTTGTAGCTCAGTCCTCTCCATCCCAAACGGGATCAGGTCAATCAACACCGGTAACCCTTCCCATCGGCGACGTTTGATGAAGTGGACGCTGTTATGCTGTGACAGTGTAACCACAACGTAACAGCTTACACATCATCAAACATCAATTGAAAGCCTACCACGAAAACTAAGAACATGGTATCAACTTTCCAGTACTTGTTTTATGTCAATAATAAGTTTGTTTATTGGGGGTCAAACTGTTTTTTGACCTTGTCATTAATAATTAAATGTATTGTAAGTATTCAGTTTCTATTGTCGTAAAAAATTTGCCCACCGTCAACATACTTGTTTTTCGCAGATATCAAACAGATTGTTTCCGAATTAATCTTCGGAAAATTGAAAAATATCTTGATCAAAGGCTTTTTGAAGTATTATCTATTTATAGCTACCATTGCCTCCGCCCATCTCCACCTTTACCCACCCCCACTCCGCAATATGGAAGCATGTGGGAAATTTGTCTATTTGTGACCAATGAGCGCTCGGGAAACCCAGTTGTTTCGAGAACAACTGGTTTTCCAGAACGCTCATTGGTCACATTAGACAAGTTTTCAAATGAATAAAACTAGATTTGTCAGACGATACGTATTTTAATTTTATCTTCCTTGGCGACCCTTTCCAGAAATCTAGAGAGGTTTGCAGGGAATGATAATCATCACCTTTGTTTTATTTTAGCTTGCCAGCAAGAGAAGCTAACGGTCCTGTTTATCGCGAATAAATTTATGAGTGTAGTTCCACATTAACATACTTAATGTATCATTCGATGAAAAACCAGTAAATGTAATTGGCTGAAAAATATTCACTTACATTCACTTATCAACCCTTTGACTTGTGTATCGATATGGATAAGCATTTGTTAATGTACCCAATTTTGTGAAATTCCATTGTAAGAGACAATGAGAAGTGTTGTGTGTCCTTCGAATTTACTCAAAAGGCCGAAACTGTTCATAATAAGTTATCTCCGCCAACATGTATGGTATGTGGAGATTTAATACCTGGATGTCGGTTTAAATCAGACATCAAAGTATTAAATCTCCATATACCATACATGTTGGCGGAGATAACGTTTTTACCCCGTTTGCAACACAATACAAACATAGTGGAAATAAATTTGTGAACACATTTCTCAGCTCCACAATCATTTGGGCCAAATTCGTGATAATTATTTTGTTTTTATAAGACAACAGATAGAGCTGCATCCCTTGAGTCGTTAAGGAAACGAATACACAGTATTTTTGTTGACATATCGTCCCCTGAGTTTCAATGTGTTCTATGTGCCTACTGGCACATAGAACACATTGGTACCGAGGGGACGAATTATTTGCTCTTCTTTTATTTTTGTGATTGAATTGTCGGAAATCTGATGATATTTGTGATTATTTTCAGGTTTTTTGGTTCGATTTTATTGTCGAGGCGAGCAAACGCGGAAAGCATTCGTTTAAACCACATATCCCTGATGTTTCGCGTGCGCATTTACCCTGGATGCTGCACCCTCTCATATACCTTGGATTTTGGGTGCACCCTTTGTCACGGCTATTTGTCCAAGGCATTCTGACCAATTAAAAGATATAATGTATCGGGATATAGGGACAATCACATATATATATATTCAGTAAACAACTGTGATATCTCGTTTAACAAAGCCGTTTATTCTTCACTGAAAATAAAACAACATGCAAGTTACCAGGCCACCAAGCTAATTCTGTGGGCAATTCGACATTGTTGTGGCCTCGAAACAGTTTAGCTTTTAAACAGTGCATCGCCTATCTTTAGGTTCAGTTGTCTAGAATATACGGTTCCCTTTTCCCTCCAAGTGATATATTCCAAAGGATTAAATCTAAAAAATACCATTAACATTTATTTTCCTTGAATCGACACAAGAAATGTTGCTCAATCGAGACATAATTTGACAGAATGTTTGTTGACTTTACCACTAGGGATGAAGACTTTCCAGAGCCATAGTTTTATGGTTATGTCGCATGGTTCCACTAGTCTTGTTAATAACTTAATGGTTTAAAGGTGGATTTAATACCTATCGTGGGGTCGAGGTGGCGTCGCGGTAATCAGTTCTTGTCAGATCACCGAAGTTAAGCAACGTCGAGCGCGGTTAGTAGTTGCATGAGTGACCATTTCAGCGACTGATTTGCGATCCTCCGTTGTGTCATTGGGCAAGGTACGTAACCCCGGTTGCCTACATGGGGGCACGATGACGCTGTGTATTAAGGCGTACTGCAAGTCGATGGTGCACATATCTTCAACCAATCTAATCCTGCCTATGCCGCGGTGCAGAGTTCAGAGTTACGATGTTGGAGAGCTGACATCTGCTCGTCGTTGTTCGGTGGTTCCCTCCTGGTACTCCAGCTTCCTCCACCCGTGAAACGGTCACCGACCTGATATGACACTGACTGCTAAAGTGTCGTTAAACCCTAATAAATAAATAAATAAATAAATATTAATACTTATCGATTGGAATATTTTTCACAAGAGCACGAAAGAATAATTGTATCGCTGTGAGTGAAGGAACCTCACATTACATCAACGGTAGTCTGCGCTCAAACACCACGAAAAGTTGGTAAACTGACAGCAGATAACATTATGGTATTCCTTTCAGAATAAGACTGGTAGCCTGATAGCTTGTGTCGTATGTTAAATTTTAAACAGTACAACAAAACCTCCTTACTACACATAAGCTGTGGATTCATAAAATGAAAGAAACTGCAGGGTTTGGGGGAGTTTCTCAGAATTTCAAGGGGATAGAAGATATGCATATCTTGAGGGTTATGGGCCCACGGTTATATTTCTTGATCCCAGAGTACGGCCGCCGTGGACGGGTCACTTTCCACGGATGGGCAATATTTCCACGGACGCAATAATATATTCCAAACACTAATTATAGGAATAATCATCAAAAATTTAATTAATGAAGCACTGGTGACGATTGTTATTACGCGTGGAATATGACCAGTCTACGGTGACTGAACTGTATTTGTCAAGTGTAACTGTTTACTAAATCTGTTCGTTCCAGAGTCGATAACTATTCAGAGGCTGCCGTTCATTGCACAAATGGGATATTCCTTGGGTGATGTGCACAGTTTATAAAGAAGACTTCATTTCGAAAGTGCACTGAGGAACAGGTATCTTCACGATAGCAATGAACAGATGCACACTATTCATATGTCTGTTCTCAATGGTCTTGATATGCGTATCAGTGGCTTTACCTTACTGGATTTACAGATCAGAAATTCCAAACAAACACCCTCATTATTTGGAACATTTTGGTTTGTGGGCAAACTGTACAGGAATCAATACCACTGAGTGCGCCGATTTGGATGATCATAACGAAGGTATGTAATTATGCTTTATATATGTTTCGTATTTCTCATTGACCCCCAAAACGATTTACAGGCGCATTAAATTCCCTCGCATGCATGGCAGACCGACAAGTGGAGTGTGGGGGTCAAGCTGACGATTTTCGTTATTGGAAGTGATTTGTAGGAAAGTTATCTCCCCTTAATTTTTTGAAGCTGCCAGTTAATTCTACACTATGGGTATAGGAATTTCATATATAAATTGAAATTCCAAAATGTTATCAATTTAGTGTCATCGATATGCGCAGCCTTTCTCAAATTTCAGGTATTTTCCCGTACACTAGTATAAAAATACAGAAGCTGGCTTTTTACAATTTTTCCCAATCACTTTCAGCGTTTGAATTTATTCTCGCCTGAAACCCATTTAAATTAAGAAATTGACCTTTCCCCCATCTTTTGATATTCAATAATACTTTTCTCTTAATTATGTCAACAGCGTGCGCATCGTGATATATAATATCGTGATATAGACATTGACCTTTCTATTAACCCTTTGATACTTTTTTGATACTCAAATTCCTATTTTCTCCCGAATAGTGCTCAGTGATAACCGTTGAGTCAAATGTTATCGCAGCTTAAAATACTAATATAATCCTGCAATCAAGACTTCTTAATTGATTGAGTGCTAGAAGCCACTATCAGGGCGTTCAAGAAATGAGAATACCAGAGCAAAAGCCAACACTCTCCTTGCCTATATTTCATATTCAGTCAAACACAAATACTATTTTGTTTATATAAATTTGTTTTATTACAAATTATTGGAGAGTGCCTGAAGGCAATCTCCAATAATTTGTAATAAAACAAGTTTTGAAAAACAAATTCACACCACCAAAAATAATCTACCCCTCAATCAGATAATCACTAATGTGAAAAATATCTTGTTACTGGTACTTTCCGACCTTTGACTTCGCATTTTGAAAAACGTTAAAGAAACTGTATTCCCAGTGACGTGTGAACGCCAGAATAATTAAAGTCTCAAAGGGTTAATCGTGATATAGACATTGACCTTTCCATTAATATAAGATGGCGAGATTTGCTAATTTATTTCCCACGAAGAATACAAACTGGCAAATTACTGTAAAAAAGCATTCACCAAACAAAGAGCCGAAGTGATACTGATAGGTATTATTATTATTGACGGATTATCTGTGAACTTGTTGCTTCGAAGTAGCTTCCGAGAGTTGGGGGTCGTCTCGGATTTCCGACGGCTATTGTTTCCAAAGGTGGAACACGGGGGTGTGAATAATCCTATACATCAAAGAGCAGAGAATTATAGTTTGTTCTTAAGTTCTGGAGTTTTATGGTTCTTTCGTTTATTAAACGCAACCAAAGAAAACTGGGCTCTATTTTCTCTTGCTGTTTTCTCAACAATTACTTGTTTCTAATTGGACACTCCACGGTCGTCTAATGTTTTCAAGAGGGATAATTTTACCGAAAGCCGGTTTTCTTGACGAGATTAGTCATTAATGGAGCACCTGCCTGACTTTGCATTTGAGAAGAGTACCTATATTTCCTCACACCTGTGGATATTTTCCGTGTCAAATATGACCTGCGCTGTGTATTGTTTGACTAGCATGTTGGTATCATCCTTTACCTGACGGATAGTCCACATTCCTCCACGTGTTGCAAAAAACACTTTTCGGAATATTTCAACAAAATCATATCATGATCCCCTGTTACAACCAGTAGTGTATAAATTTACCAGTAATGTCGAAATCGACCAGTAATGTCGAAAAAAATAACCAGTGATGTCGAAATCAACCAGTAATGTCGAAAAAATCGACCAGTAATGTAAAAATTCGTAATGTCGAAAAATTAACCAGTAATGTCAAAAAGTGACGACCAAAATGACGATTTTTCGCAAAAATTTCAATATTTTTTCGGGTTGTTCAAATTGTACTTTTGCCTATATTTATCGACTTTTAACCATTTTCGCGCGAGTTTAAACACATTTACCTCAGTAAATATGGAATTTTATGTTTAACAATTATTTCCCTCTTTCATATGCACAACATATCCCATCCTATTTGCTCTCTCTCTCTCTCTCTCTCCCATCTCTCTCTCTCTCTCTCCTCTTTCTCTCTATCTATCTCCCCTCTCTTTCTATCCCATGTCACTCTGCCTTTGCCCCCCCTCTCTCTCTCTCTCTCTCTCTCTCTCCATCATTCTCTCTCTCTATCCCCCTCTCCGTCTGTCTTTGCCCATCTCTCTTTTCCCATCCATCTATTCTCTCTCTCTCTCTCTCTCTCTCTCTCTCTCTCTCTCTCTCTCTCTCCCCTCTCTCTCTTTCTCCTTTTTCTCTCTATCTATCTCCCCTCTCTTTCTATCCCATGTCGCTCTGCCTTTGCCCCCCCCCCCTTCTCTCTCTCTCTCTCTCACTCTGCCTTTCCCCTATCTATCTATCTATCTATCTATCTATCTATCTATCTATCTATCTATCTATCTATCTATCTATCTGTCTGTCTGTCTGTCTGTCTGTCTGTCTGTCCCTCTGCCTTAGCCCATACCTCTATCTCTCCTTCTGCCTCTCCCTTTCTTTCTCTCTCTATCGCTCTCTCCCTATCCCCTTTTTCCCCTGTCTTTGTCCAACTCTCTCTCTCTCTCTCTCTCTCTCTATCTCCCCCCTCTCTCTCTCTCCCTCCCTCTCTCTCTCTCTCTCTCTCTCTCTCTCTCCCTGGATAGATAATGAATTGATACGACGCTGAATATTTAGTCTAGTATTTAGCGCTCGCACAGATAGACATACAGTCACACATGTAGGCTGGCAAGTGTGTAGGCAGGCAGGTTAGCAGCATCCAGACAGACGAAGAGAAATCCAGACAGACAGATAGCAATGTGGCGTGTGAAAAATAACCCCTAGACGTGGATAGACAACTGAATGACGGAAAGACAGGCAGACCTACATACAAAGATTGATTGGTTGGTTGATCGATTGATTGATTTCGTTTACGACACTTAGTTTAAAGCACGCGCACCATACACGTGTCATTTCGGCATGTGGCTTGGCACACGAAGTCAACGTGCACCTGGAATAAAGTGTCATTCCCAAGGACACAACTTAACTGACCTCGTCAGGTATAGAACCCGGATATTCATCAAATTGAATTGCGAGGCAATTTCTCGATTGAGCTAATAGTGCTCCCCACGTATACATGCGGGTACATGCGGGTGACGCAGACTGACTGATTGATGGATGTAGGTAAAATGACAGGTAGCAAATTGGTAGAACTAGATGATAGACATGTAGCAAATATCGGGTAGTGACTGACATTATAATAGTCAGTCATTAAAACACACGACCAGGGGTGTTATCGGGGGGTGGCTATACCCCCATCCCCCGTCGGCAAGTGTTAGTGCTCCTCATTTTGGTCGTCACTTTTTGACACTACTGGTTAATTTTTCCACATTACGGATTTTTACATTACTGGTCGATTTTTTTCGACATTACTGGTTGATTTCGACATTACTGGTTAATTTTTTCGACATTACTGGTCGATTTCGACATTACTGGTAAATTTATACACTACTGGTTGTAACATCCCCCATTAGAACGAGATATTGCAGCTCGTTCTAATATAGTATCACATGATAGTTTTTTTTTAATTTTTAACCCTTTACCCAACATAACGGCCAAAACCGGCCAGCGCTATTCTCAAAAATCGCCAACTAATTTTCATTATTTTTTCATTTTTTGTCTCAAAAACATAGGTTATTACTCGTCGAGATCGTTCCAATGAGGGTCATAACCTATGTTTTTGAGACAGAAAATGATAACAATTAGTTATTCAAGATTTGTTTTTAGTAAGTGTCGTCTGCTTTTAGTTTAAACATATTTTTATTTGCCAAACAAATAAGTTGCAAATAGGGATTGGAGGACAAGTGCTTTCCACTCAGTATACCCTCCGCTCCCTTAACATGATACAAAAAATCAACATAATGGCGAAACAAACAAATGAGAGAAATGTAAAAAAAACAAAAAAAAAATATATATATATATACTAGAAAATCTAACTTCTCAATAAAAAGAATGAGAGAGAGAGAGAGAGAAAAAAAAGTGATTAATTGATTGATTGATTGATGTCCTTTCTGCACCTTGAGTCTGTCTCTGTTAATTTGATTTGATTTTCCATGCCGAGGGTCGACCAGGCGCAGCACTGAGTGGTTGCTACTACTACTACCACCATCATTACTGCTACAACTATAGATAATACTTTTACTACCGCGTTCAAATCTTACCACCGACATAACTCTCCTGCGGCGAATAATAATAATAATAATAATAATAATAATAATAATAATAATAATAATAATAATAATATTTACATATTAATTTCCGTAATCATCCATTGGTTACACTTTAGCCGCCTAATTACGCGCCTTAGAAGTCGCAATGAACTGCATGTGTTAGACAATACTAGGATGGAAACTCATTATCGAATCTTCGAGTGTTACGAATAAATTTTTGAACAAATTTAAAACGTGAGGTATTAGTTTTATGTTCTAAAGTGGGATCGCCGTACAATAAAATATCAACGGAGTTCAAATTAACATTGATTTCCAATAGTTTACCAATGAGAGCGTTGCGATATTCTGAATAAAAGGGGCAAAAGAGTAAATAGTGCTCTGCGTCCTCAACAGCAGCTGGACAATGGGAACAGTATGGAGATTCGGAGATGTAATTGAGAAACTTATCACTGTTCAAATCGCTGCAACAAGTTCGAATTCTACTATGAATAATGTTATATTTTCTGACACCACAGGAGAAGTATCCTGGAGGTCTCCCTTCAGGCGGTGATATGAGTTTTTTGAATTCATTGAGTGAACTGCTGTTTCGCACGGACACTGGTAGACTCTTCCATGTTCCTGTACACGAGGGGAAAAATGATCTTTTGAATAGCTCTGTTCGCATGAAATAAGGCATAAAATCTGCCGAATTTCGAAGGTTATAACCAGATGTGTCACGAACTCTTCCTGGTAGTAATTCCTGCAGATAATCGGGCGCATCGTTGTTTACGATTTTGTAGAAGGTACACATCTTTTGTATGTGTCTTCTTGTTTCGAGGCTGTCCCACCCAACTTCAATCAAAAGGAGGTCTCGCGATACTGATCTCGTCAGCCCTGATACGATTCGTGCGGCATCACAGTGTATATCCTCTAGACGCTTCATCATATATTGAGGAGCTCCGCACCACACCAGACTCCCGTATTCCAATATTGGCAAAATGAAGGCATTGTACATCTTATTCAAAATCTGTCGATTGAAAATATGCTTTAGTTTTCTTAACTGTGGAAGTCTAACACAGGCTTTTTTTTACAAATGTCGTCAATATGCGCTTCCCAGCCCAAGTTTGATTGGATGGATAATCCCAAGTGTTTGTGGACGCCAACAATGTTAGGTAACAACGCCTTAAAAACATAATTGAAACTAAAAAAAAAAAAATTACATATCGTGTGCATTGAATGGAAAGTTAACGACTGATTTTATCAAGCTGCCCGTGTTTAATAAATTCGCCCACACTTCTTGTGGTAAAATTATACTCCATTGCCCCACTATGAACTGGCCAATTTGTCGAGCATCCACAGATACGAGCTGACCATTTGTTTCTCGGTCTACTCTCATCCAGGTGAATTCATTATAATTTTACCATACTCCATGTAAAATCAAGTGCAATACAATTGGAGTACATTACTACGAAAACACTCTTCGTCACGCCATAATAGTAGAATGTCTCGTATGTTTCAGGTGGAGGTTGCAGGACCCCGGTGAAGGACCCCGGAAGTGACGTCATGTCACGTGACCTAGTGGCGCCATGTTGTGTTGTCATGGTAACCCGCGTGAGCGGCCATGTTGTGACGTCAACTCCATAGTGATACGTGGTGGTAGTACGCATGCGCAGCGCGTGTTGTTAGGGTGATACGAGCTTCCGTCGTCCATTTTGTATACTGGAGGCCGCCATCTTGGTTTCTATGGTGACACGTGATTGCTATGTTACCTAAAACCTACAATAGGACAGGGGTATGTTTTAGGGGTATGTTCGATTGAATCGGAGTATTTTCTGGAACGACTTCCCTGGATAATTACCACAAACAACCCGACAATCCATCCAAATCACCAAAATCCACCCGAAATCACCGAAATTGACATTATTTCCCCATTTTATCGGTTTAGTACGTAGTGCTATAGTACCGAGAGGGTACCGGGGGTGCATTCGACTGAACAGGAGTAATGTTCTGGCTTAGAATTCTCCCAGAATCCCTTTTTGGATCCATATCCCATGACGTTTTTCCCATTAAAAGATACGTTCCTTTCGTCGTTACCCAGAATTCTCTGCTTCTGTCTATATATGTAATAGTTATCGTTTATCTGGCCATGTTCCTTTATTCTAGAGTATACTCCAGTAGTGTAGAAGAGCTTATTAACTGGAACAGTTTACCTTATTATTGCTATATTTAGCAATTTCTGGTCTATTCTTGTTAGTTCTGACCATATACTCTTGTTGTTTCATATATCTAACTAACCAATCAGATTGCTTGATGCCTCAGTCGGTTTTTAGCAACCAGTTAGGTGTTCTAATCGAGAATGAGAGAGACAAATTCAGTCGGATATGCTAGATAGCACACTTTTTCAAAGAGGCTGAACAGGTTTGATGCAGATCATTGTTTTGCTAACTTAGTCGTGTGTGAGTATATGGATTACTATTATCATGTTTTTATTATTATATTCAGTGTTTTGTCAAATCAAGCCATGGCTGTAACTCAGCAGCCATGATTTGACTTCAGAAATCACCGAATATAAAAAAAATAAATAAAATAATGATATTTGATTACATTTGTGTCACCAAGACGCTCAGAACTCCAGAAAAGAAAATCAAGATCATAATGATAGTGATCTCCCTTGCGTCGAAGCTACCAACATTTGAGAAACCATTAGTAGGCATTGAAGAGATAACTCCAATGAACTGATCGTCGGAACCGTCGCGAAAGGTGTGAGGGACGTAAGAATAATTATGTGATACATAATACGTAGTACATACTTGCAAAATTTCGAATTCCGAATTTTAGCATTTCCACAAATGGGTCGATTCCCATACAGTCTGCAAAATGTCACATCTGTGGTTTACCCAGTAGTTTGTGAATGTCTTGCTCACTATTAATAATCACAGGCTTTCCATTTTCCACCTTAATTGCAAAAATGCGACCGTCCATTGTCCAAAAGGCGTGTAATTTCTTTTCTTTTCGTAATTTTGATAAGGTATTCACCAGTTCAGACCTACGGACTGTCAACGACTCAGTTATGAAGATACTATTTTGGCCTTTCATTAACTTTTTTTTGGAATAGACTTCCTGCCGTACTCTGTAGGAGGTAAATCTACAAATTATATTGCACAGGTTTCTCGTGTTCCCAGACGATGCGCCCAAGTTAGAGTCAGAAGATCGGTGGGTACGTATTTTTCCCAAAACGTGGAATCTGCTGATGTCTGTCTTCAACAGTGGAACATTCAATTTATTATTACACACGTCCAGACATATTTGATCAGACTTAGAATTTATCTCTTTCAAATTAGTTCCTTCTATGGCTATGTTGCGAAACACAAGACAATCCCGTCGACTGTACTGCTCTTGTTCATCCATCCTATAATCTATGTCGTTCTTGATAGAAACATTCTCGTCTTGCAACCAGGTGATTTGTTCCTTTAATTTACCATTTTCTGCAGTTAATTTGTCAATCTCGTTCTTTAATGGTTTAATCTGTAAATCCATGAACTGTTCTAATGCAGATTCGATAGCCTTTGGAATAACAGTGGAAGCCTGTACGGAGAATTGATGCTGCAGTTCTAACTGGAAACGGTCAAAATGTCGATCCAATCTTTCGTCGTCAAAAGTTGCAAAGTGTGGCTTTACTCTTTCAATAAACGATTCTTGAGTTATGGTTTTATATACGACGTCCGAGAGATCAACTATGCCGCCTTTCGCACCCCTGGCTTGAGTACTCTTCTCTATTTCTTTGCTACCACATAGTGTCGTTATATCACCACACGAATCACTCCTCTTCGTTGCTCTCAACATAGATGGCGAAATTTCATCAGCACCTCTCTTTTTGGAAGATGAGGACCCAAGGACTGGTTGTGACAAGCTAAAGGTTTGACCATTCTGATCTTTGATTTTCTTTTCCGGAGTTCTGAGCATCTCGATGACACAAATGAAATCAAATATCAATAACACAGCAGTGGTACTTGAGGAAAAATGAATCACAATTGTTGTAAGCCGAGATGAGAAAAGTTGGATGAATGAGGTGTGAATAGAAAATAATAGCAGTCAGTAGAAAGGTGAGCACTTCTCAGTAACAACTGCACTGACCGTGAGTTCATAATCGATCCCAGTATCAAATAGCCAAACTTAGTATCACGAAATTATGTCAGTTATTCCAGAAAACCCTATTTAAATACATATTAAAGATCCGTTTTCCAAACAAGAAAGTATTATTTGTTAAAAAATATCCTTGCTAGTTATATACAATGCACCAAAGTGAGCTCCATTGAACGATCCAAAATAAAAACGAATATATTGGAGAGAGCACTTCACACGACTTCTTACATGTACGCCATCTTAGTTAGTTAGTTAGCAGAGAATTCTGGATAATGACCAAAGGAACGTATCTTTTAATGGGAAAAACGTCATGGGATATGGATCCAAAAAGGGATTCTGGGATAATTCTAAGCCAGAACATTACTCCTGTTCAGTCGAATGCACCCCCGGTACCCTCTCGGTACTATAGCACTACGTACTAAACGGATGAAATGGGGAAATAAAGTCAATTTCGGTGATTTCGGGTGGATTTTGGTGATTTGGATGGATTGTCGGGTTGTTTGTGGTAATTATCCAGGGAAGTCGTTCCAGAAAATACTCCGATTCAATCGAACATACCCCTAAAACATACCCCTGTCCTATTGTAGGCTTTAGGTAACATAGCAATCACGTGCCACCATAGAAACCAAGATGGTGGCCTCCAGTATACAAAATGGACGACGGAAGCTCGTATCACCCTAACAACACGCGCATGCGCATGCGTACTGCCACCACGTATCACTATGGAGATAACGTCACAACATGGCCGCTCACGCGGGTTACCATGACAACACAACATGGCGCCACTAGGTCAAGTAACATGACGTCACTTCCGGGGTCCTGCACCGGGGTCCTGCAACCTCCACCTGAAACATACGAGACATACTAATCACCGGGCTCACCTAATGGGTCCATGAAATGAAAACCTGACTATAAGTAGAACGAATTACGTTACGAGGGGTAATTTCTAGATGGCAAAATACAAACACAGTGTATTGAGAGACCACACAATATTACTGTAAAACAATAGGAATTTGTTTGGATATGGTGTGCCCAGGTCGAAGCCCGTAACGTTTACACGACCTTTAGTGATAAGATGAAGTGTCATCGAGAATAGGATTTTCACTTTTCCCGGACAAAGAAGCGATGCTTAGCGGGAAGTGTGGGGGAGAATTACCCGGCCGGAGACGGCATTTATGTAAGACTCTTCGTTAGAGGACCGCGACAAACCAGCGGAAGGTCCAAGCATTATTATTTTTTTTTAATAATGAGAAAAAATACAAGTGGACTGAAGCAACAATGGCATCGCAAATAAGTCAAAGAATCAGACTTATCAGTAATATTTGCAACAGCCACATCTAACTTCAAAGTCTGTTCGCAAAAACACGTGATTTTGTTAAAATCGAAACTGGTAATTTCCGGTCTATCCGGTCTCGTGACTCCATTGGCTGCCTGCATAAGTTTAAAGAGCATCAATCGTCAGCCTTTTCATGCCTTCCAAATTCCATATTCGAGTCTGAATGAATGAATGCCCATTGCATAGTTTTGTTGACAAATTCCATTCGGTGCGTGCTTAATTTGCACTGATCAATGACAATGGAATTTACATTGTTGTTATACTCATGCCTCATGGAAGAACGTTCCGACAGTCTCAGTGCTTTTATTTTGACGAAAGCTCAAGTATTATAACTCTTCAGCAGGATACAATTTAACAATTAACGACTGCTGTTATAAAAGTGAGACACAACAAAAGGAGCATTAACAACATTCCAGATCATGGAACACCAGATTTACCCAGTGGTCCATGGGCTGAATAGTTTTTAGCACTTCGCATGTCTTTGTTTTCCTTTTTACGAGCAAATATTCATCGACTGGAAAGCGCAGGCCTTCAGTGGTCCATGCTTTGTGTATGCCTCTCTCTGGATAGATTTCCCCTCTGGACGCCTTTCCTCACCTAATGCCTATCTGATGGACACGTAAACACAGGTTAATAATACAGACGTGGTAACCTGTACTTATTCATAGTTCCTTACTCGACATTCGTTATCAAACGATTTTATCGGTTGATAACGAATGTCGAATAACGAACTGGGAATAAGTAACAACTGTCGCGTCCCAGTTAATAATACGAAAGTTTATGTAATAGTTACTAACCACTACACTTCATCTACAAGGCGATTCTTCTATTCAACTGATGTCATATACCATTCAAATTGTGACAATTAGCTGAATAATGGTTTCGAGTTCATTCTAAAATGTAGCTGTATACTTGGGGGCGAAAAAAAACAATCACATCTGAAAAAAATGACCTAATTAAGCAAAACAACAACGGAAAAACTGTACAAGTATCTGCCTCTAGTCGTCGCGTTTGGAAAAGGAATAAAAACACATTTTGTTGTTAGTGACTAATAATTTGAAAAAATGTATAAATGATGTTAAGTATTCGCCTGGCTTGCTTTTGAAACACAAATTGTCCGCACTGTTAGTCGGATGTAGTGTTTGGCGCTCTTAAGGATACCGTGCATGTAATAACAAAATTCCAAACACCAATTTTAATATCCGTAGTTCCTGAGACGGCACCGTCACCCCCCACTTCAACCAACGTGTTGTTTAGCGTGCATGTCATCTTGTTCATGCACACTCTTATTTGACAGACGCGTAAGAGACATGAGTTGGCGCATAAATCCGCGGAGACATACTCTATATGCTTAACCCCTTGCACACTGATGTCAAAATATCTAAATTTCAGGTAGAAAAAAATTCCCATAATGCAACTAGAAATTTAACCAATTCAATCTCGTTTGGCAGAGCTCATTGAGCTCTGTCAAACAAGATTGATATGGTTAAATTTCTAGATGCATTATGGGAAAAACAGCTTCCTGAAATTTTGGTATTTTGACATCAGAGTGAAGGGGGTTAAAGAGAATAAATAGACAATAGTTCACTGCTCGGATTCGAGTCCGACTTTTATCCTTGAATGGGGCGCTCATGATTATAATAATCCGCACGACCCACGAGAGGATAGAATCTTACTCGAAGCCGAGCAGTGCTCTCAGTGGCGGCGCCATGGGGAGGGGGGGGGGGGGTATCGGAGGGTGGTGGCGGGGGGGGGGGGGGGGTACTTACCCCTCCACTTTTTTCGCCAAGCGTAGTAAAAATACTATCATGTTAATTGTTGTATTGAACGTTGAGGTGTAATGGTGGGTATGCTTAATTCCATATTCCCAAGTGCACTAAATTATTATTTTTAAATTAGGTTTGTGTGTGCCCCCCCCCCCCCCCCCCCCCCCCCACACACACATTAGCTGCAAACAAGAACAAGAAACAAGAGTCGAGGACCCAAATTGCAACAAGGCGTGCCGCGTTCAAATGATCTGAAACATACCGCTTAAGAGTATTCGAGGAATGCTAGAATCGAGAGCGTGCAACGCATCCGTTTGGAATGCAGCCTACTTTCATTTTCGATCTGAGTGGCGTTTGGTGCTTTGTGCTCGCACTTTACAACATCGTTCTTCCGTTAAAATGTCACCATGTACGACGTTTTCTATAACTGAAAGACCTAACCTATAAGTTTCAAAAGGATAAAACTCAACTGTTTTAATTTAATTGTCATAGAATGCTCCAGAGAACACCATTTACAACGTAAGTTTTAAATTTTTTCTCAACTTCGGAAGGGGAAACTTTTTAAAACTTACGCGCGGCGGGCAATACCCAACTGTACCCCGTCACTTCTGTACCCCTGGCGCCGTCACTGAGTGCACTTTTGTATTTATTTTATTTTCTCCTCATTTGTGTTTCCAAAACAACCCTTTATAATTAATTCAACTCAACCGATTTGTAAACAATAAAAAAAAAACAGTGCGTCATCTATAAGAGTGGAATACGATGCTGGGAGTGGAATACCATTTTTAGCGAGTGGGAATGGAAATACGATTTGTTTGGGGGGGGGGGGGGGGGAAGAAGAAGACGAATGAAAATAAAATAATAAACAATAAACAAGCTCATTGAAACATATTACTCACTAAAAACACACTTCCTTACAGCTTTACGCCATTCGCAATTGTAAACATGGCAGGGAAGGCATCCGCCAAACATCTCTCATTGTAAGAAACAAACTCAGTTATCTCATTCAAATAGACCTCAAATTTGACACCTTCAACTCTTGTAATTGTGTCTTTTTGTGACCAGTTGCCGCTTTAACATCGCCTGTATTGATATAAAACATATGAATCAAATGAAAACTATTTTAATAAACTTCTACAAGATTTCTACTCCGACCAAGTACAGTATTTAATTCTTTAATACAAATCCTGGGTATCGCAGGAAAACAACAAATCTGGCTATGCAGTCCCACAACAATGCAATAGCTAACATTTTTTTTGATGTCCGTTGATATTCTGTAACCCCTGTTTCTGTTCATTATACCTACAGTGTGCGCATCGTGATATATAATAGAGACATCGCCCTTTCCATTAGTATAAAAGTGTAGGAGTTGCTATTTGCTAATTTTAACCTTGACGAATAAAACATGCTAATTACTGTAAAACGCAACAAAGTGCCAAGGTGGACATTTAGTGTTGGGATGTGTGATACTGGTAGACATTCTTAAAGACGCATTATCTGTGAACTAGTTGTTTCTAGTTAGTGTGCTGTAAGAAAGTTTCCCTTTGTTACTTTTAATGGACGAAAACAAGAGACAGCTCCGAGAGCTGTCTCCTGTTTTTGTTTATTAAAAGTAACAAAATGAAATTTGGCTTTATATTCTATTGCTGTTTTCACAACATATATTTGCTTCTAAACTGCACCTTCCTCGCTCGTCTAATAATTTCAAGGAAGATAACTTTATCGAAATGTGATGTTCATGACGATATATGCCAGGGATGACTTCCCGACTGTCCTGACTATGTCCCGACTGAGGAAATATTCAAAGTGAATCATAACGGCATGTCTTCATCAGAGGCATGTCTTGGTGATATACTTGGTGCGTTTGTCAATAGGGGCTATAGTTGACAAAAGTCTGGAAATGTGTATGTGTTAATGGACGAAAGCGGCCGGCAACTTTCGCTTATTAAAAGTAATAACATGAAATTTAGCTTTTAATTCTACTGCTGTTTGCTCAACATATAATTGCTTCTTAACTGGAACTTCCTCGCTCGTCTAATAATGTCAAGGAAGATAACTGGGCTTGCCAGTTTCTTGTGTAATTATAGCGGTGCTGACTCACAATTTGTCATGCTGAGATCCCAAGATTCCAAATCGGCTTCAGATCTCCATGTGCAGGAGACAAGCTGTGTATGTGACATAAATCCCAAGAAGCCAGTTTAGTCCCGTAAGAAAGTAATTGTTACCTGCAAGATCGAATCGATATCTTAGATTCTAATCGAGACGAAAATGAACCTACTGGAAAAATTATCGGGGGGGGGGGGGGGGATCACACCCCAACACCCTCGTATTTAACTGTTCAGTACGTATTGGACTTATCACGGTTCGTTTGAATGTGGACGAAACTGATTCACGTAAATGTCATTTCCTTAACCCTTACCCAACGTAGCGGCCAAAACCGGCCAGCGCTATTCTAAAAAAAAATCGCCAACTAATTTCCATTATATTTTCATTTTCTGCCTCAAAAACATAGGTTATGACCCCTCGTTGGAACGAGCTCATCGAGCTCGTTCCAACGAGGGATCATAACCTATGTTTTTGAGATAATAAATTAAAAAATGTCATTCTATAATTTTGGTTGCAGGTGTCCTCTGCTTTTCAAGTTTGGTAAAGAGTTGAAGCACAAGTTTTGATGAGTGCGGGGGAAGGTATTGATATATTAGAGGAATAATTGTACACTAAAATGATCAAAAAAGTATTGTAATCTCTTGAGTGTACACAGTTTTAATCCGATCGCGTCTTTGTCTCCATCCAGTAGAAAGTTTCTTTTCACTTTTCTCCAACATCACTACAGGATGCCATTCGTTGACAAGGCAATGCTAGAACAACGAATGCCATTTTTGATTGTTTTTCGTGATAAGGCTAAAAAAGTGTTTTGATTCTCGGGCAATCCTTCATTGAATTTGAATCCCCTCATTGGACATTTCTATTGCCTTTCAGTGACTTCCACTATTTATATAAACTCAGGGAGTCCCGAAACCTTTTTACATCTTTAACTGATGTCTATTTATTTAGTTGCGTCTCCAATATGTTTGCCTTGAAAAAAATTACGGGAGAGTGTCTTAAATTGTAATGAGGTAAATCCCAACAGATTAAATACTTTTATTTCAAAGATAATATGAGGAACATCGAAAGAAGATGAAGCCTTTGAATTGCAGTACCTATAGTTTTTTTTATTAAGAGAAGAGTTTTATTTTTTAAATAAAAATGATTTTTTTTGTATAAATATGCAATTTCTCTATTTCTAGGTGTAAAAAGACAGCCGCAATCCTCTCCAGGTTTGGTCACTTTTTGCAAAAGAGAAATAAAAAATTAAAATATAACCCTCCCTCCCCACTGATTTCTAAAAGAATTTAAAGAAAATGCCTGAGAATTAATTAATTTGTTTTGTGCGGCCGTTGGTCTTGATTTATTTATGAAATGTAGACCCATTGGTGCACAGGTGTGTTCCTACATGCATGCGATCTAACTGAGCAAAAGCCACTTTTGTGATTATAGTACTGTATATTATAAGTTACACAGTTTGGTAGTGACCTAATATGATATATATGGTGTCAGTTAATTCCATATTGGGCGAGAGCGAACCAAACTGTGTAAAAAATATATCTTACCGACTACCTTTTTTATAATGAATTAGGCTTTACAATAACTGATAAATGGTAAAATTCCTTCTCGTTAATTTTAATTTCTACACATTTTGTTCTAATTAACACGAATACATATATCAAAACCAACAAAAATGAACGCGTTTCTGTGAGTTCCAGAATTTCGAATCGTTCACAAATGAAGAATTGCCAAGAACTGAATTGTAATTCTTGTTTATTGTAAGGTTATGGATGATTATAACATTTCCATAATAAACATTGGGGTTTGATTGCACTGTGTTTACAGAAGTGCAATTTTGAATTGTGTCATTTTGTCTTTGAGATAGTCTCGTAAAATATTGGCACATCTTCCATTAGCTTTAATGGTATTGTCCGCGTTCAGCTTAAGATGTTTTGCATCTACCTCCTCGTCTGTCGCCTGCGCGAAGCGTTTATTGTTCTCCGACATTTTTAAAGATGAACGAACAAAGGGGAGAATACTCTGGCGGTCAGCCGCATATTACTTGCAACTGACGGTATATGGTTTTATATGGAGTTTGCATGTGACATTTGCAAACCAATGAAATTCCCAGATACCTGTAGAATGTAAGATATTGACATATTTTCATGTTACCAAGTGCTACACTTGTTGTATAATCTGCTATCCTTTGTGTAAACGAGTGTTTGTGGGGGCGGGTACGTGCGTTTATGCCCTCCCATTTCCACTAGCAAGTTTCGCTCGGCGCCGCCGCATGAGCTTTCAATTTTTATGTACAAACAAACAATTGATTAACTGGCAATTTTCATGAATGTAGGTATCAATTTTTGTTGAGTTACCGATTTTTTAGTTTCTCTGAGCATTCTCCGGCACATTGTGGCAAACCAAAGAACAATACGTTGTACAGTACGTGGAGAGTGGATTGTAACTAAATCACCCGCGGAGTGGAGTTATCACCCAAACTATAACTTTCAAATTTTGTACATATCCACAAAAAACACGAGCAATGTTTCTGCCAATGGACCTCCGGGTTTAACCCGGAGGCCCAATGACTGAAACTTTGCTTGTATTTGTTCTGCTTTGCAACAAATTTGCAATTATTGCTTGTGTGGAATCTCCCCTCTGCGGGTGATTTAGTGATAATACACTCTCCACGTACTGTATTTGCTGAATATGGAGTTCACCAAATAATATGCAGTTCATTTTGTGGTTCCACTACTGTTTCAAGCTCTAACAATGATGCTCTGCGCTAAAACAAATGTTCCCATTAGTGTTTATAGACTCTCATAATTGTCTCAACGACAGATGATGAAGATTGATTAGAATTTATTTATTTATTGGTGTTTAAGGTCACATACTTATGCAAAATGGCTAATCATGACAGTGACTGTTTTACGGGTGGAGGAAGCCAGAGTACCCGGAGAGAACCACCGGGCAACGGCGAGCAACTGTCATCTCCCCAACATACTAACTCCGCACAAGCAGGGTTAGCATTGGTTTAAGACAGGTGCATCGTCGACGTGCAGTACGTCTTAGTACACAGCGTCACCGTGCCCCCACGTGGGCAATGGGGGTGAAGTGTCTTGCCCAAGGGCACAACGTGGTTGCCGCAGGTGGGATTCGAACCGAGGATCTCTCGGCTTGCAACCTGCACCTCTACCTACTGAGCCACCGCGCCCCCTTATTGATTAGAACAAGCTCGTTAACGTCGTTCCTGTTGGGGACATTTCGTGGACTATAGGTTAGGACAAATGAAAGATATGAAAAATAATATCGATACAGAGATGGTGAAAGGAAAAACTACGAAAACCAAACTTTGCAAGTTTGAATTGCAAAATTTATCATAGATTTCGCAACATAAGTGTATTGCACAATTTTCTCAAACGAAAGCGTTGACGTGTCACTCTAAATTTTACGTAGTTCGTGTTACTCAATTTATTTGATATTTGTTTTTGCAGCCGAGTATATTGCCTTGAGACAGATAGAGATGATGGCTCTACTTGGAGGTATGATCGCACTCATTGCCAATGTGTTAGCTGCTTGTTTGACGATGACTGGGCAAGCTTTTAATCTCTTCGGATCAATTTTGTGTCTAATAACAGGTACTAATACACAATGTACACATTGTTTGTTTCTTTCAAAAATGGTACATGCACACAAAAAAACTAAAGTGTTAAAACTGACACTTTCAAGGTGCTAATCCCATTCTAACTCTTAGGGTTTGATTTTAACACTCAAAGTGCAATGCTTTAAGCACTTACACATTACAATCGTCAGACATCTGAAACTTGAATAGATGGCACTTCCCATGTGTCTAGCATTGGTGGTTCTTCCAGAATCGTCCATAATTTGATTTGCGTTTGGTGGGTACATAATTAAAAGGACACAACGCAGATGACGCGGATCAGGCTCGACAGTTCGAGCCTGATCCGCGTCATCTGCGTTATTTCCTTTTAAGTGTCGCGACATTACACTTGTCAAGTGGTTTTATTGTAACACCGGTCAAGTTCTGGGATATCTACACTTGAACAAAGTGCTAGTTCAGCACTTAGTAAGTGTTAAATACAGCACTTCAAGTGTGGTTTTTAACACTTTAGTTTTTAGCGTGTGTATTCTTTAGTGTCGGGCGAAGGTTGGAGATTCGATTCGATTTCGAATCTTACGATGAGCCTCATGAGGTTCAATACGATTCAAAATCTCCTGTCCGATTCGTTTTCTTTCAAATCTTTACATAATATACTTTGGAATATACTTCGGTAGAAGTCACTGTCGTCTTCTCACAAAAACTATTGTTCAGATGGAATTGGTACTAAAATAATGCTGAAAATAAAACCTGGGTGGAATTTCATCTATATTAACATAAATAGCATCTGGGCCATGCCACCCCCCCCCCCCCCCCCCCCCCCCCCATGTAAATGTCAGTCTCACTAGTCTCGACCACTGTTGAAAACATAGTTTAAGTTTCCAATGTTGACGATGACCTGTTGCTAATGACTAGTCCTGTGCAGCTCCCGAGCTTGGATAATATTCCAACTACATCATCAAGGCATGCCTTCCAAGAAGGCATGCCTTGACGATGCCGCTAAAATAGTGTGTCAGTCGGGACTTGACCCGACACAGTCGGAACAATTTCAAGTTTATAGTCCACCTCCCCTTATCGGTCATCTTCAAGACGCACATAATTTTTAGTTTATGCGTTGTGGTGTCTCAATTGCAACTACACTGCAAAAAATATAGGTTCTCTTTAGAACCAAAACTGGTTCTAATCTTGTCCCTGAGATGGAACCAGTTCTGTTTAAACAGTATTTATTTCAAATCAAAGAAATTCATAAAGATTAACATTAAATATTAACAGAATTAAACATAAATTGAGGGGGTTTCAGCCGTAAGTTTAGAGCTTATACGAGGTTGTCTCAAATCATTATTAAGCAAAGGAGATATGAACAGTTGGCATATCGAACCAGTTTTGGTTCTGTACAGAACCAAAACTGGTTCGATATGCCAATTGTTCATATCTCCTTTGTTTCAAAATGTTTGGCGACTGCGTTGAATAAGCTCCAAGTTTACTGATGAATCTACTTCAGTTCACGTAATATTCGGTTAAAATTGAAAGATAATCGTGGTAAATTTATTTGATTTGAAATAAACACTGTTTAGACCGAACTGGTTCCATGTCAGGGACAAGATTAGAACCAGTTTTGGTTCTAAAGAGAACCTATATTTTTTGCAGTGTGTGGGAGATTGGAGGAGGTGATTACGGAGAAGGTTTTTTTTGGGAGAGATCCAGAATGGCTTCAGGAAGGGAAGGAGAGTCACTGATCATCTTTTCACGCTATCCCAAATGATAGAATCCGCGAAAGCAAAAAAGAAAATGATGTTTATGGCCTTTTTGGGTGTTAAAAAGGCATATGATAGAGTATGGAGGGAGGGTATGTGACGCAAGCTTGATGCTCGGGGGCTTGGGAGGTGAGTTTGTTGGAATTATGAAAGCATTATTTAAAGATGTACAGAGTGAACTTAGCCTGGAAAACATAACAACAAAACGTTTGCCTCTGGAGATAGGCCTAAACCAGTGGCGTATCCTTTCGCCAATTATTTTTGCATTGTACATCAAGAGTTTAGGAGATGAACTCCTGCATAGCGACGAGGGGGTAGCATTTGGGGACTTGAAGATCCCAGGGCTATTTTGTTTTTGCAGACGATATGATTCTGGTGTCAGAAAGCGAAGATGGTCTAGCGAAAATGCTGGGAATTGTTGGAAAATGTGGGAGCAAATGGAGACTCGACTTAATGAAAGCAAGACCAAAGTTATACCTGTGGGCCACAAAGTGGATCCCACTCGAAGGTGGAGAGTGGGGGGAGTTCTGTATTCCGGAAGGTAGCAGCAAACTTCTTAGTGTAGGAGAGACAGGTGATTACGAGTATCTGGGGGTAAATATAAACATCACAGGAAGAGGCATCTACCGAAACCACACAAAGAAAGAAACTGATTCTGAAGAGGAAGCGAATCCTTAACCAAATGAAACTTATAGGGAGAAACAGTTTCAATAAGCTTTTTGTGTGGAAAACCATTTGGGAAATGGTGGGTCTGCCAAGTATAACGTACGGTACGGAAGTGGTACCCCTAAACCAGACGGCTTTAAAGAGCTTGGAAATCTTGCAGAACGATGCAGGCCGATGGATAACGGGATCGAGCAATGCCGCAGCACTAGAAGCAATCGGGGTGAGCTTGGGTGGATGAGGATCAAGGACAGGATAGACTTATTGAAACTCGGTTATCCTAACTATTTGGTAAATCTCTCCGCCAGCCGATGGTGTAAAGTAATGTTCCTGAGAATTTTCAACTCAAATATCAAGACAGGGTGAATGGTCCAAGTGAGGGAGCTAATATAGAACTACGCACTGGAGATCTCGTACCTAGACGTTGGGGCAAACCAGGTTAAAAAAATCGTCAGCGAAAGGGTCATGGAGGATGGTAACCGTTATTGGCGAGAAGGGGTCAAATCAAAGAGGAATATTGGTGGCCTGCGTGATAAAGAGAAGCCTGGTTTTGAAGAGTACTTGGTGGCACCATTGGGGGGTCACTGTTGTTCAAATTGAGGTCGCGGTCCCTGGAGCTGAGAGGAAACATTGGTAAAAACAGTGATAAGGAGTGCCAGATGTATAATTTGGGCGTGGTAGCGACCCCAGAACACTTTCTACTAGAATGCCAAAAATACCAGTCTAAAAGAATAAGATCCACTGGGAGTATAATGAGAAAGTGGGATGGGAGAATGAAGGACATGTGGTTAGTGGGAGACTCAAAGGAGAGGGTTAATATGCTTATCGGAGAGATTGGGAAGAATGGGGCAAGGGATGTCATCAAGCAGCTCGTCCCCGGGTGTTGGGAGGAGAGAAGAGGCGTGGGAATAGGGAGGTTGTTGGGAGTACAGGTGTAACCAAGGCCTTTTCATCCGAAAACCGCGACAAATCAGCGGCCGGCCAAAGTGTTATTATTATTATTATAAATATATTAGCGGGGGAGGAATTCGCTAGAATTGTGCACTTGGTGATACCTTCCTGAAATTTGGCATGATGTAAGGGTAGGCATCAGAGATTTCAAAATCGATCGGCTACAAGTTGGCACCATCCTCTAGCCACCACTAGCAGCGAAATCCAAAATGGCCGCCAAGCGGATCGAAAAAAAGCTATTTTCGCCGATCGCACAACTGAAGCTCCAAACCTAACACCATACATGTGCTGTAATTGATGTGAATGATGGAGTGAAGCCCTTGGAACAAGTTGGGGGGAAGAATAATGGATAATGGGATCAGAATTTCCGTCGATGTGTGCGTCTGTGTGTCTGACTGTCAGTATGATCGTCCGTCCGTAGATAAATTAGTGTTGAATGTTTCTCGGGAATGCAATGGTCAAATGAACATGGTATGAGAGATTCCTGTCAACACATGAACAAGGGTACTCGATAGTATGCAGCAGTGGGGATACTTGGACATTTGATAATCCAATTAAAGTGACAGTCTATTCTCAACTTCCGGCATTTTCGATAGATTTATTTTCTAAGAAAATAAAACTATCAAATTTCTAGAGGAGTTCTGGTTCAATCTCAACACCATAGCGACACGTCTGCCAGCAAGGGCAGTGCTGGAATGAACTCGGGATGCATTAGTTCCCGTTGTTAATTATACAATGTTATCTTGCCAGTATAGAACATTGGCAAAATGGGACTAGAAGGGGTGAGTGTATGTTTGCAGTCATTCGAGGTACAGGAATATTTTTTGACTACAAGTAGTATTCTTCATTTTCGGCCAGTTAAGATGTGGTGTGTTCCAAGTCAGGATTAATGTTGCCGACACTTAATGCCCATCCCTCATGGTATGCTACTTTACCAGGGATATAGAGATATAGCCACCACTGGGAGCCAAAACATGACCTTTGATGTCGATGAGTGGTCGAAATGTTTTAGCGAATAACTTATCGAAATATGATCCGGTATGGCAATTTGATACCTTACGTTAGATTTATTAGATCAACTCAGGTATGGATTCATTGAGACATGAGTGCGCTACAAGATGAAGGATTTCCAAGTTGATTTGCTATGGAGTAGGAACTGACTAGTCACATGTGGCCTATGGCCAGAGAAAGACAAGGATACCATAGATGAACACACGGGTGAATGAAGGTATCAACTGTTGTACAGAGGCAAAATAGTTGGGGATATTGTATCATGCTATGCATGAATTAACACCGTCTTGTGCAGTAAATAACAGACTATTTTCCGAAATCTAAAACTGTATTCCTATACCCCGGACAATGTAGCAAGCCACATGGGATGAACATTTGTTAGCAAAATCAACTCAACTAGAAACATGACATGTGTTAACTGGCCGAAAATGGAAAAAAAAATACCAGAATAGGAGATGACTGGTCCTAACATGACAGTATACTACTCAATATTGTTACAACAGCCACCTTCACACTTACACAAAGGTGTGCACCTTAATCCAGCTTTCAAGCATTTGCAATTGCCCTTGCAGGCCTTGGCACAACTACAGTGGAGCATCAGTGCACATGCAGCACTTGCGTCTCCTAGGTGAGTCCAAAATGGGACCAGAATATTGAGACGTGGATTCCACTCCCATCCGTACTGTGATGGGTCTGGCACACATAAGTGTTTCTGCAGAGCACGATGCCAAATGAAAGATGACACAAGAATTACCCTTTTTACATGTTGATACAGAGCTGCTTTGGTGGGCGGGATGTTTTCCATAGACTTAAGGCCATGTGTGAACATATGCCGTCTCGCATCATTGACACGTGTACTGACACAACTGTTACTGTACATCTGTATGGTGAGTTTTTCGATATGCTGCATATGAGGGGAATCCTCTGAAAAGACTTGCGGATTCTCAGTCAATTCTATCATCATTTCAGTTGATGCGGGAAAATTCATCCATGCATTCCATCCTGTCTTCTTCCCAATGCCGAGCATGCTGGATGTTACATCACAACCTGTGAAGGCGTGGAAGAAAGTCAGGGCCTTACAGTAATCAGGTCCAAGTTGTGAAGCTATCTCATGAATTGGCATATCTTTATATGCCTTTCCAATTCCAAACCCAATCCACAGCTCACTGAGTCCAAGGTCACGGAATGTTGCGAAATGGTGCAAAGACAGAATGACGACATCAGAATCAACCGTGCGAAGAAAAGCTATTTTGTGACCTTGTGAGACTGCATGGTTGAGATGAAGCATCATGCGCGTGTCTGCTTCCTCGTGGTTCGATGGAGATATGTCACATAAGCTAACATCCTTATTGCATAGTACATATTCTCCTGATGTCGTTAACAACTGGTACTCGGATGTTGATGTTAATTTCAGCAGTTCAGCAGACAGGAACTTGAAAAATTCGTCTTTATTCTCACTAACTTTCAAGAATGCCTGCCAATTCTTCCCTTTAGGTAAAGGGACGTTCTCGGACACCCGTATCAACCTAACTGCTGTCTCACCGAGGCGTTTTGCTCGCGTCTGATTCTTCAAACTGCCTTCGGGGTAACAGTCATAGATCGCATCAACCCTTGTGGTGTTCGTGTTAATCAGAGATTCGATGTATGGCAATAATTGCAATCGAGCATATTCTCCAAACAGATCCGCTTTCTGTGGTTTGATTACATGGACTACAGCAGGCATATCCAAGATGACAACTGAAGCTTGTCTAGCTGCTGAATTCTTCCCTTGTGCAGGAATAGCTGGTAAACAATTGAGAATTTGAGATTTTGTCCCACTCCGTAGCTTACCTCTATCGGATAATGCTGGCGGATCACGTGCATTCTCGTGCATGAAAAACTCATCCATGTTTGAATCAGGCCGGGCTTGCAGTGAAACGAACATCTGGGTAACTATTGCGGCAGTTGCTTTACTTGACATGAGTTTGTCTCGGCCTTTGTCCAGGTTGGCTGGGGGTGGGTTAAGGAAGGTATATATATTTGCCTTGGGAATAACATCATTCAGGGGTACGGTGCATTCCACAAGCCTTTCCTTCAAGAAAGTGGAATATAAATGCTTGCCCCTTTCGGGTAATGACCGTAAACTCTTACTAACTTCGGGGTCCATATATTCACCAGTATCTAATGTCACCAGCTGACCACTAGTTTCATCATAAGGGTTGATAATGAGTCCCTGATTCACCAGATCGAGGAGAGATTTCAATTGATTCAGAATTTTTTTCTGCTCTGATACCGAACTTTCCGGGTGTTCCGTGTTATCTGATGATGTTGTGTGGAAACTTGCATATTCATACTCATCTATAACACGCAGAACTTCTGACCTTGAAAGCTCAATAACGACTTTCTCTTCAGCCTGGCCATAGAGACCTTTTGGACCACTGTCTTCTTTGAGTAGTTGGATACTATGTTCTTGGCTCTGATCTAAACCCATCATACTGAACTTCCTCTCACTACGCTGGACCACAAAATGGCCTTCCATGAATTTGTTGTGGATTGAAGGATGCCGCCTGGGTAGCTGAGACATGTCTCTCAGAAATACGGGGACCCACCGACAATAATTTGTATGTCCTAGGGCAAAAAAGTAACTGCACAACTCATCGATAGAACACAGTGTACCAGGCCAGTTACCGATTCGTTGGTTCCGAACGAATTGACAGCTTGTCAAGAGAAAGTTCCGAACGATTTCACCCCAATAGCGCGCAGTTGGAGATTGTGAAAGAATCCTCTGTTCCCACATTTCAAATGACTCATGGGGCCCAGTCTGCTGACAGTAAATCTCATAAGCATTCTTTCTGAGGATCTCAAGCCAAGCTAGAGTGAGAAGATATGCCTGTCGCGTCCTCTTGACATGTTTCCCACCAAGTAGGGATGATGCTACACCGGGTGTGAATATCTTTGCGAGGTGAAACATTCGCTCCCAACCAGAACCACCCATAAGCTTACCACCAGCTTCTTGGGTGCACATTTCAAGATGCAGGAATCCAATCATACACACCATTCGATCCTCACCTATCTCCTCTGGGAACAGCCATTGACATTTTTTCTGCCTGGCATACAACGGACAGTCACCTTCAATGACAGGTATCTGGCCGGGGTTTACGAAAGCAGTAGCTTCCCTGACCACATACATAGCATGCTTCTGCATACTGAGTGAGTCCGCTTTCTGCTCACTGAAAACAGGGAATACCCCAATAACTGCACGAGGTTTGACATTGTCTTGATCTTCATGTTTTGAAAAGAAGCCTGAAAAGGTCACAGGGACTTCATCAAGCTGCCAGCTGCCATCAACCTTCCCTTTATTGCTGATCTGTGACACATGAGACAACCAGTCATTCTCTCCCACGTTCAAATCTGCATATTCATTGGGCCGTACATTACATTCATCTGGAGATTCAAGCCTGATGTCCCCACCAAAGTCTTCAACGAAAGGAACAAATGCATAGTCGTCTGGGAGTTCAATTTGTGTGTCTTCTGGAACATCTAAACTCAGTGGTGGGGGATCAGTACCCACATTGTCCCTGCTCAGTTGACCAATGAGTGTGATGGACGTACCATGCATATCAGATCTACCAGATACATCAATGTTATCAGTGGTTCCTATCGAGAAAACATTACGTTTGCAGTTAGCTGGGACTACAACACCTTCGTTCTTGAACCGCAGTGAAACAGCTCTCGCGAAACTCCTGCGAACATCCATTACGCGATCATAAGAGACAGAGAGTCCCATTTGATGAAAATCTCTGATAAGATTTTTCATACGATCATGGGCATGCAACTTCAAACCCACATAAAGAGGCATTGGAGTTTCTCTGTCACGTCTCTGGTGAACATTTTGTGCATGTTCGGAGCGTTTCGCTGAATTGCTGATCAACATCTGTGAAATAGTACAAGCCACTCGAGTCTTGGCATTAACAGTCTCATCATCGCCTAAGTTCTGTATACTACATGTGCCCTCAAGTAGAACTCTAAGAAGAGTCAGGAGTGAGTTGGGTACAGGCTCGCTCAAGCAATAAGATGAAAATGATCCCGTGAAAGGAGCTTGAGATATGAGTATGTGTTTACGCAGAAGAAGACCCACATCAACTATCTTTTTTGCCTCTTCCTCAGACACTATACGAGTTAAAGATTCGGACAACAAGGAGCCAACTCGAAACCTACTTGAAATAAACACATCTCTACCCTGTGTGAAGGCGTCCCAGCCATCGCCCAATTTCTGCAACAAATGTTCTTTGAATCGAGTGGAATGTATTTCTTCACTAAGCCAATCAGAACCGACTTGCTTCAACCTCCGACTGTACAGATTCTTGAGATCGACAAGCTTCATCGCGGAATCGTTGTGTTCAACAAATGTTATGAGCTCTGCCATAACGAGAGGGTCATAGGGCAGGCCTGACGCGGAATGTTCGGCGTTCTTCGACTTTTTAGATTTAGCCGCTCGTGCTTCATTGGCAAGCTTACAATAACAGGTTTTGTGATAGTAAAGATCACTAGCAGCGGAATCAAATGCTGCATTGACCCGAGAAAAAACAACCCAGTTCTCGGCTTCCTTTGCCATAATTTTGAGTTTATTGTTATCAGACATTGATCTGCAAATAGGCTCACTGCTGTCACCTTCGCGTTTGTGACAATAAACACACTGGGGCAGTTTCCTGTCACAGCCAGATTCAAAACTTGTCCGTGTTCTTTTAGGACTCAGCGTGGAGCAGGATGCCACTGCCTCATTTCGCTCTCGCTTGTGTAGCACGCGCTGTACGATGTGAGTCCGAATACTGTCACGGCATGTCTTATGATATATTGCCTTATTCGTCAACAGTGACATCGACATACACTCATCACTCTCTCTCATCAAACAATCAATGGTCAAATTATATGGAAGCTCAACGCCATTATCTAGGAAGCGCGTTATGTCTTCCTCAATAGCTTTATAGGCGTCATGAAAACGAGATTCTCTATACGGACGCATCAATTTCTTGGAACTGTCTTGCTGGCAAAAGCAACAACGTTCCCAGTCAGTACTAGTCCGTACACGAAGAGGATTCTCACTCATTCTGTGAATGATTTTTGTGAACAATCGCGTTCTCGAATTAATTTCGACAGACAAATCAGAATTGCTTGCGGAATTACGCCAAACAAGAGATTGTATGGCAAAGAGACTGCTTCATAAAGAGCGTTGTTTCTCCGGGATCAGCGTCATTCAGGTTTGCCTGAATGACGCTGATCCCGGAGAAACAACGCTCTTTTCAAGTTCCAAGAAATTGATGCGTCCGTATAGAGAATCTCGTTTTATTCTACATCATCTCCCACGTCTGTTTCCAACACGTGCGTGGATCAGAGTTCACTTTCGCGCCCTTACAATCGGATGTATAGTCGGTAGACCGTCGAAAAGGAGGTTCCCTTCAGCCGCTGGCGGCCATTTTGGATTGTGCCGCTACTGGTCGCCACCGGTCGGTGTCAACTTGTAGCCGATCGTTTTTGAGAACCTCATAGCCTACACTAACAGTGTGCCAAATTTCAAGAAGGTATCACCAAGTGCACAATTCACCTGTATGTGACGAATTCCTCCCCCGCTATATGGAGATTTAACGCCTGGATGTCGGTTTTTAAACACCGAGCCACAGGCGAGGTTTTTAAACAAAACCTCCAGGTTTTAAATCTCCATATACCATACATGTCGGCGGAGATAACGTTTTTGTCCCGTTTGAAACGCAATAGAAAATTGTGGAAATAAATTTGCGGACGCCTTTCTCACGCTCCGCAATTGTTTTGTTTTTACAAACACAGAAGACAACAGATAGAGTTACATCCCTTGGGTCGAACCGAGAAAACGAGAAAACCGAATTTTGTTGACATATCGTCCCCTGAGTTCCAATGTGTTCTGTGTTCCCATTGGCACATAGAACACAAAACACAGCGGTACTCAGGGGACGCATTATTTGCTCTTATTTTTTTTTTTTTGTCTCAAGTTGTTTCATTGTAATTATTCGACTATTTGATTTATAACGACAAAATATGATCGAATTGTCGGAAATCTGATGATTTTTGTCACTATTTTCGTGGTTTTTGGTTCGATGTTTATATCAAGACGAGCAAACGCGGAAAGCTTTCGTTTAAACCATATACCCCCTATGTTTCGCGTGCACTTATACCCTGGAAGATGCACGCTCTCATATACCTTGAATGTTGGGTGTACCCTTTGCCATGGCTGTTTGTCCAAGGTGTTCTGGTCAATCAAAAGACATAATTTAACCCTTTACCTAACCCGTAAAGCAGACGACACTTGCAAAAATAATTCTTGAATAACTACTTTTTTTCATTTTTTGTCTCAAAAACATAGGTTATGACCCCTCGTTGGAACGAGCTCGACGAGCTCGTTCCAACGAGGGGTCATAACCTATGTTTTTGAGACAAAAAATGAAAAAAAAATGGCGATTTTTTAGAATAGCGCTGGCCTGTTTTGGCCGTTACGTTAGGTAAAGGGTTAGCGGGATATAGGGACAACATACCATATTCGTTCGACATTTTCCACTACCTTATAAAGAACCACATAATACAGAAAGGTATAGTCTGTAATTACGGGTAATATTTTTTCTGTATTCCTTCTTTGACGATGTAAGGCATCCCATAATAGCACGGCTTGAACTGAGATGTGCCGACCACAGCAATAATACTATTGTCTGCGATCACCGCCCTTTATTTGCACGGGCGGAGAAAGCTCAAAGAAAATGGAGGGACACGGATTTTAAGGATGAACTGCTCCCATCGTGGTTCGGCCCAGTGGAAGGAATGAGAAAAACGGACCCATGGAACTGCCAGATCATTGTTCCATTGGTTCACTTCTCCGTCTTGTTGAGTGCAAGACGGAGAATTGAAAAGTGTGTGTCGGAGAGACAGGGCCACTGATAAAGATACTATATTTTTGAAACCTTTGGCAACATCCATTTTTACGCCATGCATAATATTGAATAATATGAAAATACGTGACACGTAATTGTGCACACCCAATATTGTTAATTTCGGTAAATATTGCAGGCCCCAAGCAAGATTTTTCAGGAAAGATATGGTGTATATCGCAGAAATAGCAGCGGTGAAATATAACAATTTGCCAAAACGTGTTGTACAGCGACATGCAAAAACACAGAACCACACATGTATGGTCATATGTTAATGTGGCGACAAATGCGGCAATCGAGAAATTTTGAAAGATTGCGGAAGGATGAAACTTGAGACAAGCTATAGTAAAACAAACCTTCATTTTTTTTAAACTGACAAAAGATCATAATTCAATGGCAAATTGGTTCATTAGGGGTTTAACAACACCTCCAAAAACCAAGGCTATATTATGAGCGGGATTGTATATCAATTTCAATAACTAAGGTTATTATATCACGTTGTTAGTTCCCAAGATCCTTCCCATCCATCAATACCTAGACGAGAAAAGAGGCGTACGTGGAGTCACTCGTTTAGGCAATTACTCTATGGCTCATTTGTTCGATGGGATTCTGGTCGTTCGAACAATCTGAGATGGTTAGCAAGCCTGTGCTAGTGCTAGTAATGGTACAAGGCTGCAAGAGTGGAAGAAGACTACATGATTTGGTGACTACTGTAAAAGCTAATCATAGGACAGAAGATGGCAATATTGGGGAAAATCAGTAATAGTGGTGTTGGAGATATGAAGATCACGGAGAGGTCTAGAACTCGGCAGATGCTAGGAGCTAAATTATCATCAGGTATATGTAGTACTACACGGTCTACACCATCATGCCATGGGTGTCCTCCTATACCCCGATGAGCATTAAGAGTCGTAATTAAATCGATCTTTCGATACTCATTTGCTCAATGGGATTTGAGTCGTTCGAGCAATGATTTTTTCATTAACTGCTTAAAAGCTTATTTGCTCGATAAGATTCGAGTCGTTCGAATAATACCTACCTCTGCTTGATTGTATTTTGGGTTTGAGGACCATAGAGGACTTCGTTATGCACAGGAAAGGCAAACACAGAGACGAACAAGACAAAATAGACTGTTGGGATAGGCAGTAATGGGACCAGTAAAAGGCAAAACAGGCCAGGAAATAGAAGGATAAACCACAGAATATATCGGGATAGATAAAATACCGAGACTATGGAGCACATCCGAAACAACAAAGTTACTCTTACACAAAGAAATGCGTCTATTGTTGGGCAAAAAGAATTTCCGGGGACAACAGACAGAAACCGAATATTTAGTGGGAAATCCGCACTAGTAAAAGAAATGTTGGGTTTAGCTGAGTAATTTTACAAAGTATTCGAACAAATACAATTACTTATACCAGTAAACGCACCTTAAAGCACTGTATGCTACTCTTTTAAGCCCAAAATTGAGAAATCCGTGCCAAATAAAGTTGTTTTGATGGTTCAGAGGGATTGTCTGGATGTTTGTGGTAATTCGATGTATTCTAGTTCACTTGAATTTATCCACATGAAACCTCTCATAATTCATTTAGCACTACGTGCTACTATTATAAGCCCTAGATTGGGGTTTACTAAATCCGTCTCGGTAGTTTTGGATTATTTAGAGGGATTGTCGAGTTGTTTATTGTAATTAAATTTACTCTTGTTCAATCGAACACACCCTTCGAACACACCCCTTTCCTATTAGAAGGTTTTGGGTCACATAGCAACCAACGTGCTACCATAGAAACCAAGATGGCGGTCTCAGATATACAAAATGGACGCTGCGCATGCACACTAGGAACACGTATCACGATCGGAATGTTGTCACAAGATGGCGCTCACGCGGGCTACCATACCAACCAAAAATGAAGTAACTGGGCCATGTGCCTATGCGTCACATGAGATCCGGCCAATGTGGGTCGATCGGGTACATGATCTACTACTAACACCAAGCCGAGAGATCCACGGTTAGATCCCCAGCAGGTGTAACTGCGTTGTGTCATTGGGCAAGGCACTTAATCACGATTGCCCAAGTGGGGACACAGTGGCGCAGCCATGGGGGCGTTCTGAGGGCACATCCGCTCCCCCCCCCCCCCCTGCCCAAAAAAATAATTCCGATAGGATCACCGATCCAATGTCGAGTTGTGACAGCACAAAAGTGGGTTTAATCATTATCAACTTATCGTCCGGAAACCAATTGTTTACAATTTACTATGTGAAGGGTCACTGTGACCTTGACTTTAGACCTACTGATTCCAAAATAAATAGGGCTCTTTCTTGCAATAATGCCAACCTACCTATGAAGTTTCGTGAACGTGGTTGAACCATTGTCAACTTTTCATCTGGAAACCAATTGTTTACGATTTATTATGTTCAAGGTCACTGTGATCTTGACCTTTGACCTAGCGAGTTCAAGATAAATAGGGGTCTTCCACTCACCTATGCCAACCTACCTATGAAGTTTCATGAATGTGGGGTCAAACGTAGTCAAGTTAGCATCCAGAAACCAATTGTTTACGATTTACTATGTTGAAGGTCACTGTGATCTTGACCTTTCGCCTAGCGAGACCAAAATAAATAGGGTTCTTCCTCTCATCGATGCCAACCTACCTATGACGTTTCATGAACGTGGGTCGAACCATAGTCAAGTTATCATTCGGAAACCAATTCTTTTGATTTACTATGTTCAGGGTCACTGTGACCTTGGCCTTTGACCTAGTGCGCCCTAAATAAATAGGCTTCTTCCGCTCATGAAAGCCAACCTACGTATGAAGTTTCATGAATGTGAGTTCAACCATAGACAAGTTATCATCCGGAAACCAATTGTTTACAATTTATTATTTTCATGGTCACTGTGACCTTGACCTTTGACCAAGCAAGTCGAAAATAAATAAGGTTCTTCCACTCACCGGTGCCAACCTATCTATGGAGTTTCATGAACGTGGGTCGAACCATTATCAAGTTATCGTCCGGAAACCATTTGTTTACGCCCGCCCGCCCGCCCGCCATTCACTAAGCTGTAAGTCGAGCTTGACTTCGTCAAAACTTGACTAAACAAGAGGCCAGGCTTTAATCGCTCACCTGCCAAAGTGGTTCAAAGAAGTATTTGGGGTCACATTCAGTTATGCATGGTTCATCAACAATACAAAGGAATGAAGTCATGAAAGGCAAATTTTATGGAAAAAACACTAAGGAATCGATTTGAACAAACCTGAACCTAACATGCTCCCCATACCACCCCCACCCATGCCCATAGATAGCCCAAATAATAAGCCAGGACTCAAATTGAACAAACTTGAACCTGATCCCCATTGAGATGTTACATACCAAATATGAAAGAATTCTGACCGGTGGATATGAAGAAGGAGGTTTTTAAAGAAATGTCCTCACATTGCATTACGTTAAAATTTGGGCTCAAACAGGGAGCCAAAATATTTACCCAGGTAACCAATTTGAACAAACCTGAAACTGCCCCACCTCAAGATGTTGCATACCAAATATGAAAGGATTCTGACTGGCGAATCTGAAGAAAAAGATTTTTATAAAAATCCCCTCATATTGCACTAAGTTAAAATTCAGGATCCCATAGGCAGCCCAAATATGAACCCAGGGACTCAATTTGAACAAACTAGAATCTGCCCCCCCCCCCCCCTATAAATGTTGTATACCAAACATGAAATGATTCTCACAGGTGGACCTGAAGAAGAAGATTTTTAAAGAAATTTCCTCAAATTGCACAAAGTTAAACTTTGGGCTCCAATAGAGAGCCCAAATACTAACTGAGGGACCCGATTTGTCCTAACTTGAATCTGACCCCCCCCCCTCCCCCTCCCCTCCCCCCAGAGATGTTGTATACCAAATATGAAAGCATTCATACCAAATATGAAAGATTTTTAAAGAAATTTCCTCATATTTTAAAATTCCGGCTCCAACAGGGAGCCCAATTATTAACCCATGGACGTGATTTGAACAAACTTGAATCTGACTGCCCCCCCCCCCCCCCCCCAGAGATGTTATATACCAAATATCAAAAGATTCTAAATGATGGTTCTGGATAAGATTTTTTATGCACACCAAATTTGGTTCAATTTGGTCCAGTAGTTTGGGAGAAGTCGAAAATGTAAAGTTCACGACGGACGACGACGGACGGCAAGTTAATCTCCCTTCGGTGAGCTAAAAATCAGTCACACGCCCCCCCCCCCCCCCCCCCCTTCAAGTTAACCCATATAGGGAACATCAGGCAAGAAATAAGGGGGAGGTTGCGAAATGGCAGATGTATGTGTGATATCCGACCTATCTCAATTTAATGACACCAATGTTGTCAATTATTTGCCAGACTCGAGAAAAAAAAATGTCGCCGGTGTTCCGTCGCCGGTTTTACGAAATAACGTCGCCGTTATTTGGTAATTTATCCGTTACTTCTGGACCGGGTTCGCTATTTAAAATTGATGAATCTCTTCGTGCGAAGGAAAATGAAGGAATCGTTAACAAAAGTAAGACGGTAATATAACAATAACATGATTTTGGAGGGCATTATGGTTCATTAGCGGCCCTGCAGCAATGATGAACAGCCCTAGGGTTTATTAATTAAGTTAATAAGCCCAAAGACTGTTCATCATTGCTGCAGGGCCGCTAATGAATCATGATGCCTGACAACAATCATGGTATTACTGTTATTACCACTCCCTGTTACAGCTAACCGCACGAATGAAATAATCACAAAAGTCAGTTCGATATTTCTCTTTCGATCGTGCGTTCGACTTCAGTTCAGAAATACAAAGGGACGTCATCTGACTAGGAGGAATTTATTAGACCCTGGAATCTAAAAATAGCCGGGCCGCTAATGGCTATTTATACCATTGTCGCCCGCGGCGCGGCACCGTCGAATGACGTCACTGAAATTATGGAGTTTTAACGGGCCCCCAAACTTATGTTAATCGACTTGTAACTTATAGATTGAGTGGTAATAATATTATTTGATAAGCAATTGCTGCCATTTTAAAAAGCATAAACCGGCTATTTGTCTTTATTTTGTGTGATATCATTGGGCATACTTATTTAATTCTATTCATTTAGTTTCCTCTTTTTAGTTGAATTTTTCAAAAAAAAAAACCTTGACTATACTGGTATGGCGAGGGCCGGTCGCCGGGCAGGCGGCCCTTTTTGCTAAAAAACTTAGTTATTTCTGGACGGATTTTGATATTTGGTATGTGGCTTGATATGCATGTGCAACATCCGATGACGCAAACGAGAGTTATGGCCCTTTGTTAAAATATACTAATTTTGTGCTTGAAAGCGCGATATTTCAACAAACATCAACCGATTTGACGGATGTTTGGCACATGGGTTTC